>WWCI01000006.1:0-2400000 GCA_011799845.1 Hypomyces rosellus
AAGATATAGGGCGTTGATGAGGTACTTACATGGAAAATTCAAATGTTTTTAGCGACTGCTGGCTACCGTAGATTACGTTATCTAACAGATATTCAACGTATCATATTATCGTCTCACACCAAAAGAGGAACTGCACTACGCCAAAACTTCAAATAACAATCAGATGAGTTCCACATCATTATCCATTACCCTAGCGACTTAATAAACCAGTGGGATTCTAATTGATGGGAACAGGTGCTGTGGTACTCCGTCATGGAAAACAAGCATCAGAGTGTTTGGAAGAAAATGCTATTGCTGTGAGTTGGTCTGTATTTATTGTCGATTTTCCTGATCTTTGTGTTAAAGCGTGGGTTAAGTTGAAACAAATGGACATCGCTATTTCGCGCCTTCCAATGATTTTTTTTAAAAAAAAAACAAAAAGAAAGCAGATCGTTGAATGATAGTGATAATATGAATCATTTTCATACCCTCACACCTAAAGATTCGCTGAAGAAGAACGGTTCCGCAACTTGTGCATAATGGTTAACGTTTAAATACTTATTGCAAGAAGTGCGGAAGCGACCAGAATATGCAAATTACATATAGTAGCACGAACGGGACTTGCTTTTCTATAGCCAAATGTATACAAACTCAAGCTGGGTAGTGATTGACTGATCAACGAAAGAGAAGAGTGATTTTTATATGATGGAGGGAACTCGAGGATTTTTCTCTTTTAACATTGTATCGTCGATACCGGCCGCAATCAATTACAATGCTAATAGCTTGGTGATGATGCTAAAAATGATTTTCAAAGACTTTCTAATCGTTAAGTCAGTAATGTTGTAATTGTATATCCACTCCATGCTAGATAAAAAAAACATATCTGTCAGCGCTTGATATTCTGGCATTCGAATAAGGATAAATTGTATTGAAGGTTAATTAATAGTAAATCAAAATAAGCTAAGTAATAGTTTTAAGTCTATGCATATAGTTAAGAATGAAATATGGAATAAATAATTGGAATTAACGATTAATATTTAACTATGAAACAACAATAGTTTATAATTTTATAAAAATAAGATCGTAATAATTACTACCTGTTGTGTTCCCTCGTAGCCTTTGTAAAAGCTACGGAAAGTACTTAAGGTTCTTTAAGTAGCCTTAAAATTCTAAGATAGCTATAAAATTCTAAGGATATTACTAACCTATAACTAACTAAAAAGATTATAGTAAATGAAATATTTTAGTTTATAAATATTAATAAAAAATTAATTATTCTATATAATATTATTATAAAACTATAATAGTATTTTTTATTAAAAATAAAAAAGTGTTTTAAACAATATAAAATAAATTAAAATAGAAAATTTAATTTTGTATATTTAAAGATTTTATTATATATTAATATAAAAAATTACTAATGTTTTATTTAATAATAATAAATAAGTTACAAGTATTTAAAAAAGTTAATGGATTTTTTAATTTAGATAAATAATTATTTTAAAATTTAAAAAGTTTTTTTATATTATTAAATCGTTATATTTATTAGCTTTTATTCTATATATAATTAAGACATAGTTTTATAATTATATAATTAATTTAATAAAATCTTGTATTAAATAAAAAACTAAAATATTATTAATAGCAGTTTTAATATATTTAAAATAAGATTAAAAGCTTATTAATAAATAAAACGTTTGAATAAAAAAATATAAGTTAATTAATAAATTAATCTTGTTCTATATTTAAAATTAAAACTTTTAAATATTTAAATCTATAATTATTATTATAAAAACTTGTGACGTTCCGGGCGTTCCCAACAGAGATAACCTAGATTATAGTTAATGTAGCGTAGATCAGGGCGAATAAGCAATGAGATAAAGCTCATAGTTCAGGGTATCAGGTATAATAATAAATAATTATATTAATAACTAATTAGATATATAAAAAATAATAGGATAGTATATATAACATCAGATTATGATTAATATAAATATAATATAAGATCTATTCTAATAGAAAAAACAATAATCTAATAAATCAAATTAAAATTTAACTAATTATAATTAACTTCTTTTTATTAACGTAAAACATTTATTTAATTAATTAGTTTATTAAGTCTTACTATAATTTAACAAACCAAACAAATATAAGTATTACTAAAGTATGCGTCTAAACCTAGTAGATAACTTAAGCATACGTCGGCGTTATATACATTACTTCTTTCCCTTAGTCTTACCTTTAAACTATTAAGTTCTAATATTGAAAATACTAAGTTATCTTTTTTAATATAATGGTGTTTTTTATATTTCCTTTTTATTAGTGTCGTATTTACTAACTTATTAACCGTATAACATTAAAAAAAACTAAAACTAACGTTTAAGCTTAAATTATTATTAAGTCTAAGATTCTATTCCTATTAAATTATAAAAAGCTTTCAGCGTATTAAAGCTTGTAAATAGCTATACCTTTTAACCTAATGTACTTAAAGTAAAAAAAAAGTTATACAGTATTTACGATGATATAATAACGATATAATGTTTACATTAATGTATAAAAAAATAAATTATAATTATAGAGCTTATAAAATATCTTATAAGTTTTTGTTTATATTTTTTAATACTTTTTTTAATTCTTATATATAATTATACTATTATAAAAAAAAAAAAATTAAAAAAATTTATAAAAAAATAAAGATATTTTAAATAAAATAATAAACAGTATGTATAAAAATGAAATAATAAAAAATTTTTATAAAAAAAATTAAAAAAATAAGTCTTATAGTAATGTAAATAATCTGAATAAAGGTTAAAAAAGTAAAGGATTAAAAATATAAATCTATGTAATATACTTCCTAATGATAATCTTAGAGTTAACCTTATGATTAGATTAATAAAAGTTATCTTATAATTTTTAGGCCTAGGTTTAATAAAAGTCTTATAAAATGATTAAAAATAAACAAATATTTTAATACGTTTTTAGATATCTCTAATTTTATAGTAGTTTTTATTTAATTAAAATATTAGTCATTCTATTTTTATAATATATAATTAAAATTAATTGTAATTTTATATTTTTTTTTATAAAAGTATTTTAAGAATTATAATAATTTTTTTAATATTTTAGTAATTAATGTTTTTTAATAAAAAAATATTAAAAAATAAATATATTATATTTTTCTTAATAATAACGTTATAATAATATTTAAAAATAATTTTTTTATTTAAATAAAACGGTAATTTTTTAAAGTTAATTTAGTATCTAATTATATATTTTAATATTATATTTTTTTTATTTAATAGATAATAAAATAAATAAAAATTAATTTTTTTTTTAAAAATTGAATTGTTTTTAATCATTCTTATTTATACATTCCTATTTTTTAGTAAATGGTAAAATTATACTTTATTACCATATAAGTCGTTTATTTATTATTAATTATAACTTATTTATAATTATGTATCTTTAAGTATAAAAAAACAAAAAATAAAAAAAATAAGAAATAAAATTTATATGATTTGAAGTATGGTATAGTTAAATACATAATAGTGCATAGGTTTATAAATTCATATATAATATATAATATACATTTATATTAATAATAATAGTTTTATTTAATGAATTACTTAAAATTAATATAATAAATAAATAGCTTTTAAGAATTTACTTAATTATTAAATTTACTATTAATTTATAAACAATAAAACTAATTAAACTTATAATGTAATACTCAATTATGTATAATGTTATTAAATGTAAATATAAAAACTAATCCTAGTTTAAAATAATTGTTTTAAGTAAAAAATATAAATTTATAAGATATATAAAAACATATATATAAACTCTTTTAAGTTTATAGTTTTAAATATAATAAAAAATAAGCCTATTTTATAAAATTTACTAATAAACTATGAAAAATATATATATTTAGTTATAAATAGGTTAACAATAAAGTAATTATATAAATATACTAAATTACATTTTATGTTTTTAAAGTACTAATAATAATTAGATGTATTTAGATAACTTATACTTTAAGACTTTTATTTTAATTATATATAAATATATAGTAAAAAACTTTTATAAATATATATTTTCATTTGTATAAAAATTAAAGTTATTTATATTCATTTACATAATTCTTTATATTTTTTAATTATATAAAAAAATATTAAAATGTCTGTAAACCGGTTTTTAAAACTTAAAAAAATCTAGATTATTTTTATATATTATAGTTGTTATTTGATAATAGTTTTAAAAAAAAGATTTTTTTTTACGTCTAAATATTTTCAATAGAATAGATTAGTCTTATATTTTTAATTAAAACATAATATTGAATATATAGTTATATATATATTTTAAAATAGTATTGAATGATTTGTTTTATTATAATATTTATTTTAATTATAGTTATTATGCTATCGAAAGTAGTAGTTTTATATTTTTAATTCTTTATAATCAATAAAAATATAATTAAATCTAAAAAGTATTAATAAGTTAACTAATACTATTAAACTATAAATTATAATAAAATAAAAGAATATTAGATACTATTATAAAACCTAAATTTATATTATTCTAAAAAATAAGACCTGTATTTTTTAAAAGTAAATAATTACTAAGATTTTCATATAAATAAAAATAATTAATTAATATATAAAGGCTATAAATAAAATATAATTAAGTATAGTCTATGATTGTAGTTATTATTTAATTAAAACATTTTAATTTAACAATTAAAAGTTCCTCTTTAAATTATTTTTTTAAATTAATTATAAATATTAATTTATTTAGTTAATTCATAAGTTAATTTATTAAAAGCTTATTATTTCTTTTTTATTTAGATAAACATCTAGTTTTTGTTTAAGTAATTTTAAAATAAATATATAATCTTATGATAGTTTTTATAAAACATTAATAAAATAATAAAACCTAAGAAAAACTTTAAACTTTTAATTATATGAATTTAAATAACTGTATACTATTAATTTTAATAAAATTTATATATATTTTATGTAAGATAATATATAGTGTTAAAAAAAATAATTATTAAATATAAAAGTTACTAGTTTTTTAAATTAATAAAAGCTTAATTTTTTATAACTTAATTAAATATTTAATAAAATTATGTTATATTTTTTTACGTATATTTAAAAAAATTAAATATTATTTTAAAATAAACTATTATAAAAATATTAAGGTATTTTTTAAGTATATTATAATTATCTACGTAAAATATTAAAATAAGTATTTATAATTGAAAAGATATAATAAAATATTTAAATAATTTAAACGTAATATAAATAACTATTATTATTTAGTTATTTACGTTAGCTAATAAAAGTATAAGCTTTTTTTGGAAATTAAATATAATAAAATATTGTTATTTAAAAATAATTTTTATAATTCTAAATTAACGTAATAAATATAGTCTTAAATATAATGTGTATGAAATTCTTAATAGTTATAATTAATTATAATTTATTTTTTTTAAAATAAATATTATAAAATAATTCATATTTTCTAATAATAAATAATTTCAATAAGCCTTAACTGAGTTATTTTATTAACTTATTTTTTAAGTACTATAAGTTTTTTTTATTAAAATATAGATTTTATAGAACATTAAGATTAATTTTATTTTTTAAATAATCGTTAATTCAGTAATATATCGGGAATCCTATACTCAAGTCTTTAAATAGTTTTGTATAGCGTTTAATTATTAAAAAATTTTAAAATCATTTAATAAAATCTCTTTCTTTCTTATTAAAAGTAATTTTTTTGAAATAATTATTAAACTTTAAAAGTTTTTATAAAAAAAATAATAACTTGATAATGTGTTTATTTTTAATTCCTTTTATATAAGTTTTATTTTTAATAATTAATTAAATAAAAGATTTTATATATTTGTTTTTTTTATACTTATTTAAAAATTTTTTTTTTTAAGTCTATATTCATTATTAATTCTATAAAATTCCTATATTTATATATTTGAAACTAAAGTTTACTTTACTTTTTAATAAAATTAATTAGTTTTTAGTATATAAAAAAATTATTTATTCTTATAACTAAAAATATCCGAAAATTATATCTAGACTTATTAAAACTAGTAAGTCAAAAAATAAGCTTTTATACCTGTAGATTTTATAAAATACTTAATCTTTAGATAATCTAGCCTTTATGCTAAAAAAAAGATTCTTTTTTAATAATAAAAATAAATATAACTTATATCTTAGTGTTTTTCCTTTAAAATAATATACAAGAACTTACTAGCGTTAAAAAATATATAATTATTATTACACAATGTACGAATGTATAAGATAAGAAAATATATTTTTTTTATTTATAGTTGTTATATTAAAAAAACTATTATAATAGTTTGCTTTATAAAGTTAAAAAACTATTTAATAATTATTTTATAGCCTCTGTAAAATAAATGTCTTACTTTGTTTTAATATAGATTTAAAGCCATTTATATCTTTATATATCTAATAATTTTATAACTATATTATTTTATTAATCTTTTAGGTTTGTTTAAGTTAACATAAAGCTGTAATTAACCATAATCCTAGTAACTTTACAATAAAATATGTTTATATAATTAGTACTAATTTAAATATGTATTAATATAAAATTAAGTGGTTTTAAATGTGAAGTTTAAACGTTTTAAATTTTATATATAAGTTTAATTAAATTAATAATATATATGTATAAATTAGCTTATAAAAAATTTATTATATTATAAGTTACCTTAGTATTCTAGGATATCTTTTACTATAGGTTGCCTTTTTTTTAAATAAAATAAATATAAAATAATAAAGGTTTTTTAATTAACATGGAGTCTATAAGGCATCATCATTTATACTAAAAGTATCTATTAGCATATTAGGTTTCTTTAGTATATACTATTTGTTTTTTTTCTCTCCTTTGTTAATTATATGATTTTCAGGAAGGTTTTCGGTAGATAATTTACGCATTTCGAGTTTTTATAAATCAGAACATTATTATTTAAAAGATATAGTTTAGTATTAGGTAGTGTCATAGTCCATTTAATAATAGTATTATTATTTCTTTTGTTTAAAGGCTAGTTTAGGGGTTTTTGTTTTCATCCTTATAAAGCTTTAGGAATTTATAAAAAATAATATCCTAGTTTACTTAGTATGTATTTATTTTTTTTTTCTTTTAAGTTCTATTAAGGTCTAATGTCAATCTAGTTTATTATAGATTAATAACAAATATTGTGGTTTTTAATAATATTACTCTTTGATTTTGCTTATAATAGGTATATATATATAATTTAATAATTATTTTAATATATTCTGATAAAAGTATTTAATAAGTTGTCTTAAAAAGTGTATTTTTAAGATTTTCTCTAATTCTTAAAAAACTATCATAGTAATAGTTTATATTGTAAGTAAATTTTAAAATAAATTATCTAAATATAATAATATAATTAAGACTAAATTTATTTAATAAAAATTTTAAATAATTGTTGGTTTTATTAAATAATTCTAAAAGCATTTTTTTAAATCTTTAAATTAAAATTATAAAATTTCTATAACTTATTTAATTAATCTTTTATTATTTTCTTATTTTTAATAGTAGAGATCTTGTATAACTAGTTTAAAACTAGCTTTAATGGTTTTTTTAAATAAGTATAAGAGAAATTATTTTTATATAGTTTTTTTAAGGTATTAAAATAATAATTATAATAATTTATAAATTCGATAATTAAAAGCTTAAAGAGGTAGTATTTGTAGTTTTCTAAAAAAACAATTTAGGTTTTTAAGTCAAGAATCTTTTTAATATTTTTTTTTATTTTTATTAACCTTATCTTAAGAGAAATATTTTAATATTATTTATTTAAGCTAAGAGTATCTTATTTTCTTTTTAATTTTTTAAATAATATAATGAATTGTTTTTAAAGTATATACCTAATATAAAAGTTAGATTTTTTATAGTCATAAGAGTTAATTATTATTTAAAATATAATAATCATACAAAAAAGTTGATTAACATAGAATATTTTAAATATTGGTAATAAAGATAACTAAATAAATGTTAAAGATTAAATAGTAAATTAAAAAATATAAAATACTAAAATAAAAGTATTATAATTACGTATTAATATCAATAATAATAATTATATTAATACATAATAAATATATAAAAAAATATAAGCTACATATATAATAAATTAGATATGTATAATTTAAAGTAAAATATAAGGTTCTTGTTATAATAGAAATAAATGATAAATCCTACTAAATTAATTAAAGTTAATTAATTATAATTAACGTGCCTTCTAGTAATCGAGTAAGTTAACTAACTGAAGTTAACTTTATTAATAGTGGTTATCCAAGGGCCGTCTATGATTGTGAAGCCGTAATAAGTATAAATAATCACTAAAAGTGTCCGACTGGTATAGACCAAGCGTGGGTCGGGTCGTATAAAACTTAATATATTTTAAAAAAATATTAAAAATAAATTTTATATTTTTTTATGTTTAATAGTTAAATAAATTAATTTTATTAAATTTAATAATTTAATAATGCGTTTAAAAAATACTTAAAATAAATTTTTTTTTTAATTAAAAAATTGAGAAGATTTTTAATAATTTAAAATATATTTAAATCTTTAAAAAATTTGTTAATACTAAACTATTAAATTTTAAACACACTATTAAACTTTAAAATTTAATAATTATAAAAGTTATTAATATATTTTTTAATATAATTAATATTAAAAAAACATTTTTTTTTTTATTATTAAGATTATATATTTTTTAATTTAATCAAAAATTATTAATAAGATAGAAAACTTAAAAAACTTTATATAGTAATATAAAATTTTAATTTACTTTATTATTATTATATTATAATATAAAATAAATTATTAAATTATTATAATTTTAAATCTCTTAATTTATTATATATTAATTATAGTCAAAATATATCTTTATTAACTTTTTCAATAATTAATAAAAATATTTATATATTATTATATATATTATATATTAATATTAATTACGTAATATTAAATTATATAGATATAATTATTTAAGACACCAAGAACTATTATTAATATATAATATATAAAAAACTTTTACCAAAGTATTTAAAAAAAGAAGTAAGATCGTAGATTTTATAGCTATCTTCTGAATTTTATGCTAACTTAAGGGAATTATTAAGTTGGTTGTTCTATAGCTTACAAAGGCTACCGAAGGACCCACTAACGGGTTTATTTTATATTAATAGTAATTAGTATTACAGAAATAGGCCTAAATATAAAGTAGTATAAAGAAATTCTTTTTTTTTTAAGTATTTTTACTATACAATATATAAAAATAAAATTAGCCTAAATGTAACGACCGACCTACACTTTATGTCATAGACAAAAAAGATCCCTTTTAGTGCGCTGTGTTTCGGCTACTAATTGGACGCCGCCACGGCAAAACCCTCCTCGATAGTCCAATCATCGACAATCAGCAGCTCAGCTCGAACAGGATCGAGTCGAAAACAAGCTCGACGACACTCGAAAAGGATCGACTCGAGCATACCGATAACAACGATAATCGGTTTCGATCTATCACAAACTACTAAACATTGGTTTCATATTCCTATAAAACATAAAACCCTTATATTCATTCAATCAGAATAAACCTAACCTACTACTAATACCCTTATATCTTTTTATATATTTAACTTAGTTGTTGAAATTAATTAATGATATTCCTTATTCACACCTAATACCTAAATATAATACTTAGTTTTAAGTAATTGCACTATCCCATTAAACATTAAACCACGATCTAGGTTTATCCCTATATTAGGAACGCCCGGGGAACGTCACACTAAATAAAAAAAAATTAATAATTATTATAATTGTTAGCATTTCATATTTTCAATTTTAATAATTAATTAATAATAAATTTATAAGTTTACAATAAAATCTATTAGTATATTTTAGTAAAAAAGAATTATTAGTATGCCTACGATTAAATATAATATTATTTTTAATTGATTAATATTAGATTACTATAAAATAATTTTTAAAAAAATTAATTCAAATTCAAATATAGTAATAATAATCTTTTTACGAGTTTAAAGTTAATTAATGTTTAGGACTTAAAATAATAATAGATAATTACTAATCTGTTAAGCTATGTATTTAATATAGATTTATTTATTATAAAATGATAATATATATAAAGTAAAAATGATCAAAATGATTTAAAATTAGTTAGAAAATTATTATAGAAACTTAAGTTATTAAAATATAAATAATTTATAAAAAAAAAAGGTTTTATATTATTTTATACTACGTAAGGTATTATATAGAATTTAATTATTAATATAAATAAGATTATATTATGATATATATATATTGTTACGATAAAACTAATCGAATTGTTTAAAAGATGTTAAAAAATATATTACTGTTTTGGTTTTATTCTAATATGAATGGTTTAATGGTATGGACTGTAATAAATGATATTCCTTAAATTTCTGTTATTATATTTAAATTCTATATGAAGACTATAAATATTTAATAAATTTAATTAAGATGACACTAGCTCTAACTTATTAGATCCATCCCGGCCGTTTTTTAATCTAAAAACTATATTGGAATTATATAATAAAATTACAACAAATTAGAAAGATAAGAAGTGTTATATAGTATAAATTAATATTAGTTATTATTATTACTTAATTCAATTAATATTTATAGAATTATTAAAATAATAGTATTATCTTATCTAAGTTCACAATACTTAAATTTTACATTTAATAGGTAATGTTTAGGTTATTTTGAATGTTTAAATAAGATCAATTAATTAAATATAATTTTAATTAATAGTTATGTTTATACATATTTTTATGAATTTAATGAATCGAATTCATCCATGTGTTTAAGTCAATCATCGTAATAATTAATATTTACGTCTATTTATTGTTAATTTAGCGGAAGCTATAAAGTAGTAGTAGGTGTTTAATAGTGATACTGTTAGTATACAGAAAAACGTAGTTTATTAGTATAGTTAATATTATTATTCAATAAATCTCTTTAAGACTTATTTCTAAATAATTATAAATATCTTTATATTATTATAGGTTTTGTTTGTTTGTTTTCAGAATTATTAATTAAATTTATAATAGACAGTACTTAAATTATATTAATTTTATAGCATAATCATTTCGATAGTATTTAATCATAGTAGTAGTAAAAATTAAAAAATAAATACGATATATAGAATTAACAAAAAAAAATACTATATAAAAAATATACTAGATAGTTAAATACAAATCAAATTAATAGAATAGGATATTTTAGAATAATAAGAATTACGTATACTTACTAAATTTTTGCTTAGTTTATATCATGTCAAGTACTACGTTTTAAGTTTTAATCAATAAAGGTGATTATAAAAAAACCATAAGTTTTGTAATTTATAAATAAACTCTTTTTTAATTTTTTAAACTATATTAATCAATATAAACGTTAGAGATAATAAGTTCTAGATAGTCTTTTTTACTATAATTAGTAGTATTTTTTAAAATGTTAAAATGTCTTGCTATCTCTTAAGAATATAACTGTTAAATTAAATAAATAAAGTTCTTTTAAAATAAACGTTATGAAGTCAATGTATTTTCAAATACTTTTTCATTTTTATAATTGTTTATTAGCTCAGCTGAGTTATTTTTGGACATTTTAAATTATGGGAGTTTAAAACATTTATTAGTGGTTGTTAAATAATTAATATATCGTTTATTGAAATTTTAGTTTTATATTTTTTTTTTAGTAGTATTAATTATTAAAAAGAGTTTTTATTTATTTTCTTATTTTATCTTTTAATTTATAATTGAACTATGAATTATATAATTTAATTTAGAAGTAAAAATTAAATTTTTAAATAAAATAAATAGTATATATAAGAATTGTAATAAGTGAGGGAATATAATAATTTTTATTTAAAATAATGTTAGTTTATATGTATTGGGATAATATTAATAAAAAAGATAAATACTACAAATTACTACATTTTAGAATAATTAGGTATTGTAATATGTATTTAACTATTTATACGGACTAAAGTAAATATTAAATAATTAATTTATATATATAAATAATAGAGTAAAATTAATATATTAAAATCCTTAAACACTAATAATGAATAATAAATTGTTAATTAATAATAATTAATTTAATTATATTCAAACGTCTAGTATTACTTAATCGTTCTATTATTAATCTATTTTAATTACTTTATGCTTCTGAGGTTCTACCGGTTTAAGCTATAAGTCATGATTATATATTCAGGTCGTGATAACTAGTTAAAGTATTTTATTTAACTATGTGCTGCGCATGCAGCGATAACCTGTTTTTGCATTAGCTCCACTCATAAACAAAGCATAGAGACATATGCACGCATACGGTTTAAAGACATATATGTGAGAGGGAATTTGCATTCGATTTATTATTAAGGTGTTATATCTGTTCATAGAATTGTGTAATTAACAACGTGTGTCATTTGTCCTCACAACTCGTTGTTATAGTATATTTAAGCGAGAGGATGCTAAAGGTGCGAATTTGCTTTAGTAATAACTATTATCTATGTGTAAATGAAACAACTAACAGCATGAGGCAATTTGAGAATATGCATATGTTTACTATTTACACAATGAGATAAGGGAAAGCCTCATAACAAATAATTTTAAGCCAGTGTCCTGTGCTCCGTAGGGCTCACACTGAGTTACAAAGATGCAATAGCCTGAAAATATATAATTTATCACCTTATTTATCTTTTAGAAATATAATTGAGAGATAAATGGAATATTAAGACTCACATTATGTGGATTAATAACCGGCTGTGGGCACATGCAAGCAGATTTTCTAAGATGCAATATATAGGCATTTTAGATTAAATAGCACTGGATATATTTCCTACCCTAGACCTATAACCTCTCTTTAAAGACTTTATTAAGAATAACATCTGGTTGTAGTAATTTGTGTTTTAACGTCTCCTTTTACTTAAATCCTCTTCCACAAACAAGATTATACTAATAGTATATCTCCTATTTAACCTCTAAGTAAGGATCAATAATATTCTAATCCGAAGGCTTATACTAGTGGGCCAACGCATAAACCTTCTGGAGTGTATCTATGCGCTAAATAATGTCATAAGGGAATTATGTACTCTGTAGTCCTGCAAAGATTAACTTTTACGTTTTTACATTATATTTGCCCGATCTTGATTTTGGATTAGCTTACACTGCAGACTCTTGTGTGATGCAAAAACTCTACCAATATCTTAAACACCCGCCCTCATCTGCTTATTAGCAAGTGCTGAAATCCGCGGGTTCTACTCAGTAGCCAGCCATGGTCAACTACGATATAAGTCGAGGCAATCCTGTCGCTCTCCCTGTGAGTATTTTCCCCCCCTCAACGCACCATCTGCTCTTTTTCTCTGTCCCCATCCATAAACCACAGGATATTTGACTCTAATATGTGGGATTATCACCCCCCGTCAGTCGTGGAGTACTAGCCACTGATATGTTTTAGCTAAAACTTCACAATGCCCCATTTCTCCTCCTTTACGGTGACCAACGTCAGCCCAAGCTGAGCCAGTATTACACTCTACCCACACAATGGCGGTACCCAAATTAATTATTAGAAATCGCATACATTCGCTTTAGTGGGGGTTTCTATGCTGTGGTTGCCGAGGGCAGGGTGATCTTTGATGTGGCCAACTCTGGTCAAATATTAGAGGTCTCGCTTGGACCCTTCTCGTACTTTGCTTCTCGGTGAATTCTGGAGCTGCATACGTCAAGTGAAGATTTAGAAGCAATTTCAGTAGAGGCCCATGGTCAGTATCTTTATGGCTCACTCAATGTACCTCGGTAGGTCATCGTAGTATCTGATCATGCATCTAGGCAGCTTGGAAGGTCTTACACGCATAGTTTATTCTCATACATCTAGATAATGAAATTAATTTAAGAAGTCTCCACATCTTTCATTGCAAACTGGCCAATCCGTTTACTAAGGGTATATTTCATGGCTTGTCATATGAAGTGACTGCTGAGAAAAATAGATACCACTTAGACTTTATTGACTACTTAAATTAAACTGCAGCGAGTTATGATGAATATGTTATTACTCAATGTTTTAGGCTTATATCATAAGAGTGGTTGTCAAACTCTGACGTGAAGCTACTCGACGCTTAGATGCAAAACTTTATTTTGTTTGAGTATGCATAAAAGAGGACACCCTCACCTCTTTTTTTCTACTCGGCTTTCATACCTGCTAGAGCTATCTAAAGCAGCTTTCATTCATCTTGAATACTCATATAGCCATGTCGCAACAATGGAATAGCAAAGACTCTTCTCCGAGTTCAAAACGAAACATTAATGAAACACTCATTGCTCAACTGTCGTATCAACCCATTGAAAGCTTCAGAGGATTTATCAGTGTCGACAAGCCTGCAGAGCCGTCACTCATTCTACACTGGACTCCCTCTATACCACTTAGTCTTGGTCTCTTAAGTACTTTTCCACTGGAGATTATGCACACCATATGCAACAAGCTCGATACTCAGTCTCTTTCAAGATTCTCTCGAACCTGTGTACGAGCGCATGATGTTGTCCGGTTCCATCCAGAATCCCGCGACCTGATCAACCATGCCTCGAATGTGCTGGTAGCACTACGTCGCACGAGACTCATCGCTCATCATTCTGCTTCTCTGCTCCACGCTACACTGCGTTCTGGTAAATGCGTTTCTTGTGGAGAATACGGTGCCTACTTGTTCTTGCCAACGTGCGAACGATGCTGCTGGGACTGTCTGCAATATGACAACTCATTCCAAATCGTATCACCAGCCGACGCCCGAGAATGCTTCAATCTGTCGCGGGAGGAAATAAAGCGCCTACCAACTATGTACAGTTTCCCTCACGCATACGCCACACGTGGCCCCCATCAAAGTGGGCACTCTATTCTAAGATATGTCAGCGTAAAGGCTGCAAAAAACCTTGCATTGAGCATCCATGGATCTGAAGAAGGATATCGCTCCGTTCTCGAGAGACTAGGGCGAGCCAAGATGGAACTTTTCCGGTCTCTCCAAGACCCACCATCACCAATGAAATGGAGACTCGATCCATTTCACCAATTTCTACTCAGACCTCATTATCATTGGAATGATAAAAGATATTGCAACATCCATGCATCTATGCATTTCCCCTCTTCGTCGCCAAACCAAAAGGTTGAAACTGGCCTTTGGTGCCGTGGCTGTGCTTGGATGAGTGAGGCCAAGTTACCGAGTTACCCAAGTCTGAATACGACATTAAAGTCAGTGCTTGGTGGCGGTCGCTACCGGAGAGTGCTTATCTTGTGTAAATGGAAGCACCTTGCTAGAACAGAGGAGGAGTTTTTGGAGCATATCAAGAATTGCTTCGGGGTAAAATATGTAGCGCCTGATCTAAACCTAGAGCCAGCTGCAGAATGATGTTTTTGTCACTACTTGTTTGGTATCAATTACAATAATTTTACATATATGTTTTTCTGCTTAGTAAAAACCAAGACAAGGATGTTTGTAATCAGAAATGAATGAAGAAAGCCAGTATAGATATTCTTATCCAGAGACTAAAAATAATGGTACCATTACCATACGAAGCGAGTCGATGCATCAGGTAAATAAGCCAGGGAATTTTTAGTTATCATACCGAGATCACGTTATAGATATGTCGATCTGCAGAAGTGCATCCTTTTGCCGATCAAATTGATAATTATTGGAACTCGTTACCCCAAGCTCTCCTGAATCAAGCCATAAATGGTTTACAACAATGAATCACTATAATCACAAAAGCTTCAGAAGATATATATAACAATTCTTTTCGTCGACCACGTTGTCGTGTTCTACATAACTATGTACTTTCATATGCAGATATACAATGCAAAAGCAAAAATATGTACACTGGATCCTGAAAAAATATGTACAGTCTCAAGATACCAGATAAATCATAAACAGAGAAGTGAAGATATGATGGGCTGTAGAGGGCTTGACCCTGCATGTCCTCCTATGTACAGTAGCCCAGAAGCCTAGAAACTCCATTTAAGAGGTCTGGACGTGGCAAGGGTTGCCGCTGTTGTCGCACTGGCAGCCGTGAGGAGCATTGATCCAACCGGTAAGACGGTTGGCAATGTCAGCAGCGTAGCAGTGAGTAGCGATACCGTCCTGGAGGAGACCAGTGTGGGAGATGGAACCAGAGTTGTAGATACGAGCTCCACGGTAGAAAGCAGACACGTCGCCACGGCCGGACTGGTTGATGCAGTTGGCAAGACCATCACCGTCGTTGGTACCGGCAGTACCCTCGCTGATCATCTTGGCGATGGTGGAAGAGGGGCAAGGGTTCTGAACACCGTTCTCATTGCAAGTGGCAGAGCCGTTGTGGTCCTGCATCAGACCGGGGTTGCGAACACCGAAGTTGGTGGTGTGGACACGGACACAGCCGCCAGACTCTTGCATGATGATGGCCAAGATGAATCGGTGGTCAACACCGGTCGCAGCGGCAGCCTGCTGAATGCCATCCCAGATGGCACCAACCTCGGGGCCGCTGTTGTTAGGAACTCCCATCCAGTCGCAAGAGGAGAACATCTGGGGCTTGTAGTTGTTGAACATGTTCTCGAATGAGACCCAGCGGTCCTTGCTAGGCCAGCCTTGGCCAGTGGAACCGTCACCCCAGTACATGGTGTAAGAGTCGCTGCCACTGCCAGTACCATCCTGGATGTTGGTGTTGTCGAATCGAGCAATGGCTCCGTTGGAGACCTTCTCGTTAGTGGAACGGCGCTGGATATCAACAGCAGCCTCGGGAGCGGAGGGAGAAGTGCGGGAGGCAGCGGCCCTGGAGGCATCGGAGGGCATGAAGTTGCCACCACCGGGGGCCTTGGGGCGGAACTTGGCAACCTCGGGGACGGTCTTGTGAGGGTTCTCAGCGACCTGAGGAGGGTAAGGGGCGGCAAGGGCCGAGCCCAAGAGGAGAGAAGCAATGGCGATCTGGTATTTTCTGTTAGTTGAGGAGTGATCTTCAAGTCGAGATCGTCGAAGACGGTGTTAGTACAAACCTTGCTAAGCATCTTGATGTATAATTGTCTTGTCTGTTGGATGAAGAAGGAATGTCTTTATGGCAAAGGATAGACCAAAGGAGTGCTAAGGATGATATTGAGCTCTGTTATTGATGAGTGATAGTGATGAGGAATGATCATCGAAGGCGACGGGTCGTCTCTCTTATATTCTCGAAGAGCTCGATGATACCCACTGAAACTCTCCATTCTGACTCTCTTCACCAAAGACCGTTTCTTAGTTTCCTGTTGCAGCCAAGGACGACCGAAGCTACCCCGGGATCGCGCTTACCAGTGAGAGCTGCCTTCTTACAGGCTGAAACGTTACAATCTACTCCATATGGGGGATACTCATATTCGAACGGAGTTGGGGAACAAACCATGTAAGCACCGCTGTGCGAATTGAGTAGGAGTATCTTTCCATCAACGGCCAAAGAATGTTGATCCTTCGGCTTTACCCGGATCGACTTGTTAGGCATTGCGTGAGAGACTAGAACTCTTTTGGTAGGACGGTCTTGGGACGGGGAGAGTTCATGGGGGTCAGATCTGGTGAGCCCGAACCATCACATCTTTAGGTTGTTTCAGTATGCGTATGCCCATACTCGTAACCTTATCTATGGTCTGGTTGAGTTAAAGTGCACATCTTTCTGGTTTCTCCATGAAATGCAAATAACCCAAAGGGCAACGACCACACACATACGGCACACACACACACACAATTTAGAGAGCAATTAATTTGTTTGTTCGGAGAAAAGAAATTCTCCAGCCTCTCCCATCAAGAGATTTCAACCCATCAATATGCATGCGCAGGGGGGGATCAAGGGTTCTCAACACCAACACCACCATCTGCAAGGGACTATAACAGAAGCCCTGTATTGCATCTGGGACAGGAAACCGTGGGGCATACCACGGCGATTTCGGCCAAAATGTCCATCTAGCGCCCTCGAGCGTTTCGAAGCTTTGACCCCAATCCGGCAGGTAGATTTTCTGGGTCAGCCGCAACTAAGACGAGAGTGAGTTGAGCACCTCATCCAGATTAGGTAGGTAGAAAGACCTTGGGGAATAGACAGTCTCAGTTGATATCTTGGCGTGTCTGGGCAATGCGGAGAGAAAAGCGGCAAAATGTTGGACTCGATGTTTTACTACCACCCATCTGCATTCAATGATGGGCTGCTTCATGTAGGACTTGCAATGATGATTACAGTAAATCTTCTATTCAGATTTTTTCTTCATATTTTAGAAAGACTAAGCACCAAGAGTAGAGCCTTCACCAATACCTACAACTTACATGTTGGAACTGTCAAGACTCGATCAGCAATCACTAGTGCTGAGGCTTGCATTAGGCGTCCCCGTTCTTGACCATCACGCACGTGGAATGACCCCTGGGCGCATGTTGCAGATTGTGGAAGAACCATCTCATCCATGTTCGTTCTTCTTCCATTCCAAAACTCCAGCTATTTGCCAACTGGCGATGCCGAATCAGTATGTTGCAGCTGCAACGCTACCCCTTCTCTTAAAGAGGCCAATTAAGTTGCCACCGCACGGCATCTGATGACGCAGCCCATAAGCCCAGAACTCGATAGCATATGTTCCAGAAAGGGCGCAGAAGCCCAAGAAAAGGCGTACAGGCAATCCATACATTGTATATCCCAGAGTTTAGGCTAATGATCATTCCATTCACATATCATACCACTATTTCTTTTTTTGACGCGTTCATAATGTGACGACTGAAGCTCCCGCCATTTCTGGCGATTTAGATGCTGCAAGTAGATGGTCTCGTCTCGTCTATATCCTTGTCGACCCGCAAGTCCCCTGATTGCAGGGCATCGTTCTCCACAATATCCAGGCTACCTACTGTGTAGAGGTGTGTGGGGAAACCCCGAAGCCCGTCCGCGGGTTCATCCAGATTAGGAACTTGGGCGATTACTAGGACTTCATGATTCTGCAAAGCGTAAGCTGCAGCAGTTCGAACCACTCTACACATGCCATATTCATCGTTAGTTTATCCCTCCAAGATACACGACTTGCAAGGCTGATAGTTTGTGTAAGCTTCTTCACTGATCATGTGGTTGTCTATACCTTCTCATTTAGAGATCGCTTCAGTACAATGGCCGCAACATTCTTTCAGCAGATGATCCCGACGGAGAATGAGAAACCACCCGGACGCCGGGAGCAGTCGTTGTTGGTCAGAAGGCATAAGAGCCTCATGTGACCTTTAAGAACCGATTATAGGCGGCCCATCGATGGCTTGAATATCGTTGTCACCATGGGAAGCTATTGGATGTTCGAATGCTCGCAGCTCACGGTTGGTGCCGGATCTTCGATGTGCAGTGCCTATCAAATCTCCACAAATTAGACGAAGATCAACAATAAAGAAGATCAACACAACACCAGGGTTTGGTGGGCGTGCTAGAGATCATGTTTGCCAACCATGAAGAAGCCATAGAAAACGGCACGGGCAATCCATAGAGGTTCTCAGCTACCGGGAATGCAATGCCTTAGTTCGACCGTAAGAAAGGCCGCTCACCAAGGACGATCCACATCTGAGTCGCTTAAAGGAAGCTCGATCACAGTCTGTCATGACTGGATCAATGCCCCGCTTGTTCACTGAGTATAAGCAGCGGGATGAAGGAGAGTTCGTCTCAAAGTAGTAAGCATGTTGTGCAGTCTCGGGCGGTTCAGGGGAAATGCTAGAGATTTGCTGATTTACGTAAGACTCGCAGCAATAACCGGAATTGGAAGCTAATATTGCTTGCAGCAAGGCCTTGCCTGCCCCGCAGATTTAAGGTCACACGAAAGGGAACAAAGCATGTGTGGTAAGGATTGATTGAGGTGGGAGCTGTGGCATTTAAATTTAAGAAAAAACAATAAGGATGATGACGCCGCAGAAAAGCTATAGTAAATTAAATGCATATATAAAGATTTGGAAATTTGATTCATATTTAATAAATTAAAGGCCACTATATGGTCTACATCATTTGTAAAAGTTGCAGTGGAAAGCATGAGCTTCAACATTTTGTTGTCTGATATAGGGTAGTTTTAAATATCGTCTTGAGCTTCGACGCATCGCACGTGGCATCTGACACTGGCGACTGGTAGACGAGGTGACATTCCGTTCGCTGGATTTCTCTCCGACGATAAAGAAAGACAATCTGAATCTAGACAAAAGTCGTCGCTCCGACATAGGAACCCACTGTGTTAGGAGTCGGTCACTCATCAAGTATTGATAGATACCAACAGATTCTCAACGAATGATTTGCTCAGCCTTATTCACGTTGATAGGGTCATCTGAGACAGTGCTCAGATAATTCTTCCGTCCTTCACTTCTGACGAGACTGACGCTCGGACTTTATTGCAACCCTCTTGTCTTTTGATGTGACAGGGAGGGTCTTGCTCCCGCCCCGCGGTGGAAAGGACCATACCAGAGGCCGCGTTCATACATGTGCGTCAATAAATTCTGTGTCATTGAGTTGATCAGGTACGCATGAGTTTCCAGAAGTGAGGGAAATGCAGAAGTGAGCCATGACCAACCCACGTGGATTCCCCAGATCCAGTAGCACGGAACATCATTTGATGGACACCCTGCCCACGGCGATAATACTCGAATTGCAATATGCTCGTTTGATCTTGCAACACTTTATGCTCGGTTATACGTTTCTAGCTTGTGATAATCAGGCCGATTGTTGTTGTAATATGTTGTTGGGCGGTAAACTAACGACCAAACATTGCAATGGCTTTGTTCTCTTGACAGAGACATACAGATGGATTCTGTAACAGAGGCGGTAGAGGAACCAACATGGAAGTCTGTGCCTGACGATCACTGCGCATCAGTGGGCCGTGCGACAGAGTTCTTCAAGCATTATGCACCCCACCGAAGCCATATTGGAACAAAGTGAAGCGTGGGACGGACGACAGGTGAATCAGATTCCACATCAGGCAAGAATGTTGACCCCCCACTAATGATAAGACCCTTTACTCTTCTCGGGCTCGGACCGGATATAGCGACAGAGGTATAATTCATCCCCAGCCTGCCGACACCACCAGTTCGGCATCTCCGTTCGTTCTAGTGCAACAGCCCACCACAAGGGTCCAACGCCGACAACCGGCTGGTATGCGCGCCTACAATGGCCTATCAGGAACCATGTCACCGACGGAAATTTGCATCGCAATATTGACGAGGCTCCTATAATACACTCACTTTACCATGATACAATGACTTGATGAAAGGGAAGCCTTGTGGTTAAGTAAATGTCATTGTTGTGGCAGAACTGCGATGTGATTACTGAACAGCAACGTAACTACGTGTTGCTAAGAAAGGGTAGCATTACAGCCAGGACTTTTGATCTCTTCGTGACTAACGGAAAGCACCCGATTCCAATGGGATTCGGTTGGCTCGCATTGATGTCTCCAGACGGAAAGGACCCGATACTTCGAGTACGACCAGCCAACCAAGTAATACAAAATCACCAGTGAAGAATGCCATGAATACTGCGGAGAGATGGGAAGATTCATACTCTCTTATTTTCCTATACATTTTGATCCCAGACCTGCATCCTGTCTTATGCACTGTTGGACCTGTCTCCGGGCCGAACTGTGGTGTTGAGGAATTAGTTAGTCTTCATTCTCGTCAAAAAGCCCGAAACGGCCGGGATTCTCTGCAGCAATCGCCACGGTCAAGACAAATGTCCTTGTTCCCTAATAGGCTTGCCAAAGGCCTGATAGAAAAGTAGTGAACGAGAGAGGATTCGAGTCCTCATGAATATTGAGGCGTGAAATAGAGCTTTCATACCACCATGAAGATGATCATGACGCAAGACTCATCGTACATCCACCCATAGTCGTCTATTATGAAGATGAGAAAGACACTTGGCATTGCTTTAATTCGATGTACTTTCGCTGCTTGCGATGAGCATAAGAAGGCCGACCCATCCATAATTCAGTTACGTAACTGCAGTAAGGACTGAACTTGAGTACTCGATGAAAAAGATGCCGGCCCGAATTGGCGGTTGGCATTGTGGACTCGTTGCTCAAGACCTAACTTGTGTTGGCGGCACGCCCGTGACGGGATGAAAGTCTCAAGTACAGGAGAGTTCTCTTCCAATCACATTTTACCAGCCGAGACACGGAATTGGGAAAAGAGGCTTGGTGATAATGTGCTTTGGCGACGGGTGACTGCAAATGTTACCGCCGCTGGACCCTTCCATTTTTGCATTGACATTGTCTTAGGTCCTGCATAATCCATCATGACCGAAATATCTCGAAAATGTAGATTTGACAATGAGGAACTTTGCTGCAACCGCTGTAGCTTGAGAGAAACGTTCTATCCGTCGGGCACGGGCATCATGGAGCTTTTCTCGACCGCTCCCAACTCGCTGATCGTCAATGGGCTAATTGTGCGGCCATAAGCAGCGATATCAGGTCGTCTTGGGTTATCATGGAAGGAAAGGCTTGCTGAGTGAGCTCCTGTCTCCTCAGAATCATCAGCGGACGACGAGAGTGGCTACATTCTCCCTCTTTTGCAGCAACCCGGACTGGCTCTGTTCATACCAAAGCAATGGGTTAAAGTAAACGCCTAGCAACTGAGTCTACTCATGACTGCTTTCTTCAATTGAACGAAGTTGGATACTTATCGACTTGTACCTCTTCCACCAAAAGGGAAAAAATACCCCTAGTATATCTTGCGTCGCAAAGAGGCTTTTCCCGATGCTTTATCAGCACCCGCTTGAGATATTTGCACGAGCAATAACGACACTTCAACTACGCAAAGTTAATTTGGGCAAAGATCAGCCTGGGGTTGCTGCATTTAACTTCATAAATCGAGAGATCACATTGGGTCTTGGAGTTCAACGAACAATCGACCGGGCGTGTCAGTCAACTCAACCCAAACAGGTGCCGAGCAGGTGGTGATTCACTTGCGAGATACCGCATGCCTACTCATCAGCATGTGACACCAGTGCCACTGTGGTAATGGCATGAAATTGTGTCTCTAACCATTCTTCTTTACCCTTGGAGTCCTTTCGCTAACAAAGCCTTTTTCACTCGCTGGGTATTTGTCTCATAATATGATGACGCCGCATTATTGCTGAGTGTCGTTTGGCTATTTGCCTTCCTACCTGGGCGTGAATGTGATGGCAAGCTAATCTTTAGTAATGGAGATTTCCCATATCTTTGTCAAGGCATCTAGAGCCTCATTGCACGACTTCATGAAGACACTTTCTGTGCCCATACTTGGGATCAAGATAATGCTTGAGCGATATCGTCTGTACCAGTTCGCCGGGTTTGTCTACAATTTCCATGCCATCATATGATACACATGGCAAACTGTCTATATGCCGATCAAGAAGTGGCTGGAAGGTGATTAATGGGGGCGCGATAGATCTCGATTTGTCGTGGTTTCGCCGGGTCGGCGATGAGGGCCATTGCCTCTCGGATAGACTTGCACTGGAAACGTATTTCCCTTCTAACTACTGGCGAAGCCCCCGTTGGTTTTGCAAGTACGTATAGTATCTGCTAGGAATTGCGATATCACGTCTGGTGGCTTCATCAGTCTGAGAACGAATGACAATATCTACATTCTACATGTTTACCGTGGGGATGGCAGTTCCAATTCCATGGAGGACAAAGTACTGAAACAAAAGGCCTTGCCACCAGCTTACGAGAAATGCTTTGTACTGTACATACGTCCGATCCCATCGAGGATCTGATTGGCGTACCCGGCGTCTTCCCCCCCGATTGGCCTGCGGTGGGCGATATTCCTCATCCCGGAAAGACTGCCTTGCGAATCGGTCCTGACGCGCTGCCATGGCAAGCCACAGATGGGTGGCAACTATTGAAGACCACCAATCTTTGTCCGGCTTGCAAACGCGTTTGAGGAAATTATCGCTGTTGATGCTGCTCATGCATGTTGATTAGGCGACGCGATAGTGTGTTTGGGACGGCACTGTCTTTCTTATCAGAGTGGGACGACTCATCGTCGAGAATTACTCATGCATATGTATGCAGAACATGGGTCAAGTTCGATTATGCATAAAGGCATCAGGGACTGACTCAGTATTTGCATCTGGGAGCGTATCGGCGAGCCACAATCGACAACGTCATCATGCTTTCTGTTCTGGTGAGGGTCGTGGGCGATGGTCAATAGGGAGCATTGTCGGTGTCCCTTCGCAGTGGCGATAATCGAATAGCGACACCACTACTCAGCCGCAAGCCCTCTGGAATTATGCAATGGAAAGCGCCAATGCAATACGAAGATGGTGCTCCGTACACCGCATCCAATCATTGGCTGTTGTGTAAGGGTGGCATCTTGAAAAAAACCCCTTAGTCGACTTTCCGAGAATATGCAGCGCATGTGTAGCGGTGTCGAATTGGGCGGTTCTACCAGCCCCTTATGTTGAGCGACAGACCCTCTTGGTGTCGCAGTCCTCCTCAAAGCTTGATGGAGGCGGTAACGATATATCGCAATCATCATGCAGGGTGATGATGAGCGATGCGAATGATTTTATTCCACCATGCAATCATATTCGATGGCTAGAGTGATAGGTCATTTTATTGGATGCAGGCGCGAGGTCAGATGGACTTTGTGCATCGTCTTGCGTGACTGGCGTTGCCGATGCCGGCTGTCTAGGCAAAAGGAATTAAGTGCCAGCAAGTGCCTGCCAGTGGACGGGAGTGTTGGCATGGTGAAGGGCGCTTGAGACTCGGGTCTAAGGATTCACTCATCGAAGGGGATACAGCGCCGGTCTGGCCATAGTATTTTGTATGTGGTGACCGGCGCGTGTTTATCTCCCCCACCCTGTCACGGTAGTACTACTGAATTGTAATGCGCAACACGACAATATATACACAAAGCGTAATTCGATCGAGATGGGAGCCGGCATTTTGAATCGGGGCCATTAATTCGGGGAAAGATGATAGCTGCTCCAAAAGAGAGGCGAGTATAGTGTGTGGTTTTGCTTGCTTGCTTGAATCTGTCTGACAAGGATGCCCATGAATGCTTTATGCGTCAAGCTCACACATAGAGTTGCATGGACTTTTTTCGCCCGCTGTCGTTCTTTGTTTAGCACAGAGGGAGCATCTTGATGAGAAATCCAGTATTATGTCCATCAATGGTATCGACCCTGATGATTGAGATATCTAGCCGCGTCCCAGTAAGAATCTCTCGCTAGCAATTAAACTTCGTCTTCGCTTTCTTGGTTAAAGCTTGGAGCCAGACACGGGATGAGGAAATGGAACCAACTGCAGCCACAAATAGAGGCCTCGCCACTTGTTTAGCACCTGTGACGCTTGGGGCTGACGATAACTTGGATCTGAAACCTTGTCCCAGATGTCATTCAATGCCCCTCTCCTCTGTCTGTGGTAATTATGTAGTTAAGTGCCATTAACATGACTTGCATCGTAGTCTATCTTATAGATACTTGTATGTATATACTTGTAAGGCCATCATTGGGTTGCAAGGAAGCACATGCTCTGGGTCCTGGCACTGTGTGTCGATCCCAGAGTGGGAGGGTTGGCGCCATGCTACTGAGCACGATTCCTCACTGGACAAATGCCTTGTCGGATTGAGCAACTGTGGCTTGCGCTATCTGCTGCGATATTTCCTGTCGAGTGCGACATAAGCTGTCAGACTTATCTATAGAAATCTTAGGGTCCCAGTTAGTGACCCTCCATCTCTGCCCAAATCTCGCTTGAATTGGCTGTCCGAATGAGTACCCACTCAATCTGAAAGAAGAAACGCCATTCTCGGAGTGATAGTAAATGAAAATAAAGACATGCTCCCCCCTGACGTCTCACACACGCACGCAATAAATATCTGCCCCTCCTCGCCGCCGTGGATCTGTGCGTGTCTGGTAGAGTTTTGCGGGTTGTTTTCAACGTCGTTCGCAATCTCCCAAGAGCGTGGCTGTCCCCAGTGAGCTGCCGCCTTCTGTTACCATGTTGACCGCGCCTTCATCACCAGACGCGCCGGTGGAAGAGCGCCAAAGAGAGTCTCCTTACGCGGCGCAAAGACGTGCGTTAGGATGGCGCACATCTGAAGCGTTCGTGACGCTTTCGGCCACCCTTGCCATCTGCACCGTGAGTTGAGCATCTATGCAACTTTAGGCGTGACCTAGACTGATTAATCTGTGATAGGACACGATTGTATACGATCTCGTTAGTAGAATCCAGTCATCTCGATGTCCAGAAACATTTTTTTTTATCCTGACTCGCCCTTCATAGGTGATCCCATTTTTGCCACAGCTCTTCACGGGTCGACTTGGAACGCCTCCAGATCAAGGTACGGCAGAGTGCTGCTTCTACCCTCAGCCATTATTCAAATACTAACTTGAGTTCGCGACAGTTGAGAAATGGACCTCCTTAACGCTCGAAGCATTTGGGTTGAGCCAATTGGTGTGCACATGTAGGAGAAATGGAATCGAGTCGACTAAAGAGACCACACTGACAGCTTCATGTAGGGATTGCAGGATATGTCGTTGACCGAAGCGTGTCGAAGAGTGCACCCATGATCGCTGGCCTCATTATTCTACTTTTTTCGACATCTCTCTTCTTTCTCGGCACGACTGAATATATGATAATATTGGCTCGTGGTGTGCAGGGTGCTTCATCGGGGTTTGTCTGGGTGTCGGCTATGTCATTCCTGGTCTCCCAGGTTGATGAGGAGAATATTGGTATTTGCATGGGCTATACAACTTTGGGAATGACTATTGGCGAACTCATTGGACCAGTTCTTGGAGGCACCCTGTACGATAAAGCAGGCCACTGGGCTGTGTATGCTGTCGTCTCTACCATTGTTCTCGTAGACTTGGGTGTACGGCTTATGGTGAAGGAGATACAGAAGACTCCGGCACACCTGGTTAAGACGAGCGGAGATGCCTCTGAGATTGATCCACTTCTTGGAGACGAACAACGGACAAATGGAACATTAACTACGACGTCAAGCGCAAGATGCGGTTCAGAATCTGCCGGTTCATCTACACCTGCCGCAAGCGCCGATAATACCGACTCTGAATCCATTTCATCTATGAGCAGCGAGGATGTCAAGGGGCTTCAGGCGGTTGATGAACTGAGAACCCTGGGGTGGAACTGTATCTCGAGCGTCCTTGGTTTGATTGTAGTCAGCACTGTGCGTTTCGGATTCGAGGCTGTAAGTGTTTCTTGCCTTGATGTGATATATGAAAGGAATCTAACAGCCAATCAGGTCATTCCTCTATTTGTTCTCCGACATTTCTCCTGGTCGGCGAGTGTCAGCGGAGGGGTCATGTCTTGCCTCCTTCTCCCCAACATTGCGAGTCCTTTTCTTGGCAAATTCACAGCCATATATGGCCCTCGGTGGTTCAGTTCCATCGCCCTTTTTGTAAGCGGCGTGTTCTTACTCACGCTTTGTTTTTTGACTGGGGACGACCCGAAGACTCGTGTGCTGTTCGTTCTCAACGTGATAGCAATTGGAGTAGGCATCGCCACTACAACCATCACGCATGGAACTGCTTTATCGGTTGCGTCGCCAAGGGCAGAGGAGATAGCAGCGCGCGCAAGGGGCCAGAAGTTGAGTTGGGGCCTGCGGCTCATCACACCAGGCATGATGATGAGTGGGCTGACCAGTTCTTGGGCTTTGGCAATGTTTTTTGGTCCTGCCAGCGCTAACTTCTTCCATTTCACGACGAATGAAGGATTTATACGGTTATGTCTATTTTGGTCTTTCTTATGCATGGTCACGGGATTATATTCGATGTTTTCATGGAGAAAATGGTGATGACTTGGATGATGCATTGCAACGAATAAATTTGGCTCATAGCGGCTTGGTTCTGGCTTTTGGAATTGATCATAAATACAAGATGTAATAATACGTTCATAGGATATCGCTTTTACTTGGATCCGCTGTTGTCTATTGTCCATTACAGTATCATGGGTCGGTGTGCGTTACAGGAACCTTGATGGTCTTTTGAATGTGGCCATCAAGGTACGCAATGACATTCAGTCATTCAGTGGCGACGATTGGAATGCTTACGCTGTTCATCAAGGTTCTCAATCGTGGGTTTGCTTTGGTAAAAAAGACTCTGTCTAACGAGTTGGGAGTAAAGGTCTTATATCTTATATCAGATGTTCTTAAAGTCATTCTACCACACTCTACCATCATTCATATAACACAGTTGAAGGGCGTTCACGATGATGACCAACAACATGCAAGAGGAAGAAGAGATATACGACGTAATAGTCGTCGGCGCCGGCCCATGTGGTCTGGCTACTGCGGCCCGTCTCAGAGAACATACCCCGGCAGCGCTATTTACAGACGAAGAACATCGCAGATACCATTGGATTGGCAAGTATGGAAACAAACTCACGCTCAGGCATGTCCGTAGCGGCAAGACAAGCTCTGGTAGATGCGCCAAAGCGCCTCGTTCAGAGTACAGCATGCTTGTTCTCGATGCCACAGACGACAAGTGGATGGGCCGATGGAACAGGCTCTTCAAGGCATACGACATATCTCATTTGAGGAGTCCGATGCTATGGCACGTCGATCCATTGGATAGAGACTCTCTCCTTGCGCATGCCTATGCAAATCAACGCGAAGATGAGCTGGTTGAGATTCGGAATTGCGTAGGCAAGGAAATCAGCAAGCATGCAGCTAAGAAGAAGAGGGCATGTCATCGAGCCTGCGGTGGCAAGTGAGTTCATGAATTCCATCCTATATCTTGCATTTGTGACTGACTAGTTCAAGACAAGAGGCGAGGGTTGCCATTAATATGAGGGAGCGAAACGACTATTACACTCCATCTCAATCCCTATTCTGTGACCATTGTGAGCAAGTGGCCGATCGTTACAAGCTTGGCCCACAAATTATACGCAAAGAAACCGTAAAAGACATTGATTATGGAGAGATCAGAGGGGTATCAGTTGATGGCGAGAAGCTTTTCACTGTGACTACTGGTCAAACAAGTCGCTATGCTCGAGCAGTCGTCCTAGCAGTAGGACCAGCCAACATACCTAAAATCCCATCTCTTCCATCCATTCCAACGGACGGTTTTTCCCTTCATCAAGCCTGCCACAGCATGCAGATCCGAGAATACCCGGATCCTATAATTCAACAACGAATGGTCAACCAGCGACAGACCAACATCCTCATTGTTGGTGGCGGGCTCACCTCTGCACAACTATCTGACCTTGCCATTCGTCGTGGCGTTACCAAGGTTTGGCACATCATGCGTGGACCTTGTCGTGTGAAACACTTTGATGTCGACCTGCAGTGGATGGGCAAATACAAAAACACTGAACAAGCACGCTTCTGGTCCGCTGACTCGGACAATGAGCGTCTAGAGATTCTCAAGACGGCGCGCGGAGGCGGAAGCATCACGCCACTGTTCTACAAAAGACTAAAGAAGCATATTGCATCAGGAAAGCTTGAACTTCGAACGGAGACACACCTAGTAGATGCGAAACTAGAGGATATTGATGGATTGAGCATGTGGAAGGTTAAGACAGAACCTCCAGCAGCAAACATCCCGCCCATGGACTACATATACTTTGCAACGGGTATCCAAACAGACTATTCATCACTGCCATATCTGCAGACAGTGATGAAAAAGTATCCGATCCACGGGCATGGTGGCTTCCCGTGCATCAACGACGATCTTATGTGGAAAGATGGCGTGCCTTTATTCCTTGTGGGTAGACTGGCAGCTCTAAGGCTTGGGCCCGCAGCACCAAATATTGGAGGTGCAAAAATAGGAGCAGAGCGGGTGGCATGGGCGGTTGAGGATCTCATTCAGCCTCAGGGTGAGAGTAAGCTGGGGGATGAAGATACAGATCTTGCCCGTTACCTTTCCGGTCAAGGAAACATGTACAGTGCACTCAGCGATGAGTAAGGGGTTCATCATGTGAAGGCGATTCACGGCACTGTAGATATTTGTATAAATGGACTTTATCAAGATTTGCTTGGCTAAATTATTTCCACTTTTCTTCATTCTCCTAGTCATTAATCATGCAGCAAAAACAACTAACAATAACCTTGATCAAGAAATCGCATGTCTCTCATCATCGAGCCTCCTCACTAAGAGTACTCAGCGATACCTCACTCCTGGGGCCTGTTCAAGATCACCCTCGCTACTATCTAGACCCTCCAACTGACCATCCCGCTGTTGAACCATTACGGCCTTCTGAAGAGCAGCACGTGGTGGCCACTTAGCATTGAAGACCTCATCCAACTCTTCAAGGGTTCGTCCTCGGGTCTCAACACCAAAGAAGAACCAGCAGCAACCGTAAATAAGGTTCAGGCCGACAAAGATGAGGTAATATCTCCAATCGATGGCATCGAGAGCGATAGCCGTCACATAGGTGTTGTATAAGTTGGCGCTGTTGGAGAGGATAACATGCTAGAGAGTCTTAGCCTCGTCACTGGTTTTTTTTTTCGGAGGGGGATAAACTTACGACACCCATACCCTTGGCACGAGTTGGCGTGGACAAGACTTCGGCACAGTAGGTAGCAGTAAGAGGCGTGTACACAAACGAGTAAGCACAGCCAAACAGGAAAATCTGTGCAATGGTTAGCAAGGTATACCACATCCAGGCACACTTTTGACTCACAAATGCCACACCACCATTGGTCAGAGCCGAGCTGACATGCGCAGGTTTACCCTCAAACCTGCTAGAGAAGCCCGTCACACCCGCAAAGAGACCAGCAAGAACAATGCTTCCAACCCAGAGTTTTGTGCGACGACCGATGCGATCGTTTGTAGCAGAACCGGCTACCGCGCCAGCACATGATACGATCGAGTTCATAAAATTGAGCAACAGACGACGCTCAGTCGATTGGATTCCAACCAACTTGTACATGGAGGGCAGATAGTACGTCAACACAGAGTTACCAGATAGCTGCGCAAAGATGGACATGAAGCCCATCATGGCAAATCGCCAACGAGCATTGCGCGTGTTGACCAATGCGAAGTAGTTCCACACATTGGATGACTTTTGCAGCTCGATGCTGTTTTCGAATTCGCGGAGCTCAAGCTGTACCATGGGATGGTTCGTATCGCCGCCGCCGTGGTACTTGGCCAGGATCCTGGCCGCCTCTTCTTTCTTCCCCCACATTGTGAGCCATCGAGGTGATTCGGGGATGAAGAGGGCTCCGGTAAAGATCATCAAAGGGGGGAAGATTTGGAGGCCAAGAGGCAGTCGAAAGGCAAGCTCGCTGTTGTTCTTGCTAGAGGCATAGGCCACGCCGGTAGCTAAAATGGCGCCGGTGTAGAAGACTAGAAAGAAAAGAGTAAGTAATTTGCATCTTGATCAAGTACTGCTAGAGGAGTCAGTAGGTTGTCTTACAAGTATTGTAGTACCCAACCACTCGAGCTCTCCACTGAGGTGGTGCCATTTCGAGGGCATATGTCGGAGCGGATGACGTTCCGATAGATACACCGAAACCCAGGATGAAACGACCGCCAAGCAAGTAGGCATCAGACTGTGCTGCCGTCTGAACTGCCGCGCCGACCACGATGAAGATGGATCCGCACATCATGCCAATCCGACGACCAAAATGATCACAAATGGGGCCAGTGAATAAAGATCCAATCATGTTGCCAATGGTGTAAATCATCATGATGCTTCAAGCACATAACACGTCAGCAACTACACCGATGACAAGGGGGGGAAAGCCGAAAAACTTACATGCCAGTAGTAGAACCAAGCTCAGAGTGATGGAAATACTCTTTGTATTGTGTCATAGCATTGATGGCACTGAAGATGGACTGTTGCATCGATCAGCTTTACGTCTCCAGTCATTTTTTGTACACCGTAGACTCACACCATCGAAACCTGAAGCCGTCGCGTTCAGAGCTGCCACCAGCAGAATGCAATACAACTGAAGACTCGTCTTTGACCAAGGATCCAAAGGCGCTGCCGTAACGGTCTCGTAAAAGTGAGAGTTTCCCTGGACCTCGGTGATTTTGCCAGCATTGGCCTTGTCGGTCGCCAGATCGTTGTTGATCGAAACATTGTCCACGGCGGGCTCAAGCCCAGAGTCAGTCTTTTCCGTCATCTCGTCGTTTGTTGTTCGCCACGCACGAGAACTGCAAAGGTCGATGGAGAAGAAGAAGAAGAGAGCGTAAGATCAGCAGCGGGTCTTGCTTTTAAGATTGATCTACATGTGTAACCTGATACCACCTTATGTGGAGTACCCCGTACTTGCAGTCTATTCTAGCCACGCGGTATTCGGGGTCCAGTGTCTCGTTTCTGCTTGTGTTGCATCTGTGTCCGCGGCTACCACCCACATTCTCCACAGAATTCCAGACCCCCCATCTTGAGGACCCCCACCGATGAGACAGATCAATCAATCACCACACGGCCAGGTCAAAGATGGAGGCGTCCAGTTGAAGACACTGAGGTGGGTATTTCGCACGTGGCTTTGAAGCTTTGAGTCCTCTTCTCTTCTCATGATTGGTAAATGGCTATAGTTTCTTTATCCCGGCAAAACTGATCTCGCAGTCATGAATCAGTTTTAGTTCTTCACACTGACTCTCGCCTCCAATTTTTCTTACCCAATCTTTTGGGGTGTTGACCCCCACAAATGCGACATGCCCCTGAGGCCAGGCCACTGGAGACCGGGATCGTCCCCTGTTAATGATAAGCTCTTGAAGCTTGCATGTTCTCCGCATTTTCCTCACTTGGCTGCTGTGGCTTGCCGTAAGTTTTATCCGGGTGGTGGACTTTTGTTGGACAATCAGCCATTTTCGCGCCTCTTGAAAGCCCCATCGCTTGCAAGCTTCAAAATGATACCAAGCTACCCGACGTGAGGCATTGGCGAATATGAACCTAGAATCTACTCTAGCTTTCTTCTTTCATCACAAACCCCACGAAGGTCAAAACCCCCCGTGCATCACCCCAACGTTGCTCTAGCAGACGAGCTTCCATGACAGCTTTATCAGAACGTTCCATCAACCCTTCTGACGCTCGGTCTAGACGCCGGACCGTCGCCCCCCACGGATGACTGTCCGTACCCAAAAACGGTTGCCCATGTATGCTTGGAGTTGTCAACCGGCGCTTCGCTTGGCTCTTACATACTCTCGGCCTGTCCAGGATCGTATCTGAAGCGAAGCTCCTCCGCATATTCATACCCCGCAGATATGGGTCCATGCCGTCTCTTTCTCCAGATGACTCTAGCGCGCCCTTCGAGGTTGATTGTTCCCCCACAAATCGGAGTCAATACGTCTGCCAGAGACTGAGGCTGTCACCAGCGTACCGCTTCCCCGGGGAATGTAACGGCAGGTCAACGGATCTTGCATTGTAATTGTTTTACTTTATTTATCGGATAGCGGATCTCGCATCGAGCTATTGAACGCCATCGACCCCCAATCATTTACATACGAACTCTAGCACGTAGCTGCGTCCGACTTATATCTGTTACATGCTGCCAGCTTGTTTTTTGGGCCGTAAATAGGTGCTTGACGTAGGTTGTGGAGATAATGCGAGAGAGGATAGCCAGAAGCAAGTGTTGGCGAAAGACGGCACTGTCGTCCCCATCATCTATGCCAATGCAACGTGAACTCGGATGCTCCCTGGGAAGACCATATTATTTTGAGCTAGGGCATTAAATGCATTGCGCATCACCTATGCAATGATATCAGAGAAGATCACTGTGAGAACGCTCACTTCTAGATGTTCCGAAAAAAGGGAAACCCGAAGAACTCAAAACTAATCCATCAGACCTTAGTCAAGTTGCTATATATCGGGTCCCGAAGTGAAGCCTCCAAAGTGTTAATGGCGAATGGGCACCGAGTTCGCCGTGGCAGTAATCCATGGCGACGACATCGCTGGTGAATCATTGGCACAGTCTGCCCAAGGGCTTTGCGACCTACTGCCGTGAGCTGTAGCGGCTACGACAGCAACAGGGCATTCTCCTGAACTCAATCACAATCTAGAAGTAAGTCTATTCTCAAAGCTGCAATCTATTTACTCTAGTTCGATAGTACCTATTGCAGGTCAGTGATAGTTCTTAGGCAAGAGGCAGGTTAGGGAAAGGACGGATCTCACCCGGTGGTTTTGAAGTCAGATCTAAGACCACCCGAGAGATTCCGTCAACTTCATTGACAATTCTTCTGGACATTGCTTTAAGAAGCTGGAACGGGAATTCAAACGGCTCAGCAGACATGAAGTCTAAACTGTTGACGGCTCTCAAAATGCAGATGTATCCATAGACCCGCGAGTCTCCCATCACGCCTACGGCTATGGTGTAGAGAGCCAAGTCAGCAGTTATTGTTAAAATAGTAATTGAATCACATACCTCTATTCGTGTCAAGAGCAGCATAGGCTTGAGAGATCTGTTTCAACAATTAGAAATTAAGTCAAGCTTATTAGAGACATTTATGCATACCTGGTCATAGAGACCAGCTTCTTTGATCATGGAAATGAAGATGTGGTCGGCCTTCCTCACAATCTCGACACGTTCAGGGGTAACCTCTCCAAGGATCCTAATACCAATACCTGGTCCTGGAAAAGGATGACGCATTATAAGATCTTCATGGATACCGAGTTGGCGGCCGAATGCGCGCACTTCGTCTTTAAAGAGCTAATGGGTTCAGTCAGCCAGTGCTTCAGAGAGCATCTCTCTATAATACAAACGCACCTCTCTGAGGGGCTCAAGCAACTTAAGCTGCGCTTGCTATCGTCTCTATTAGTCATACTCTTGAGGCACTCCTTCTTCTTGACTTACGCCGTTTTGCATGCGAGCTGGGAGTCCCCCGGCATTATGATGGGCTGTAACCATGGTCAATCAATGTTCTGACAATTGCTGTGCATGCGAGCTGGGGTGCACGGCGAACAGGGCAGAGAAAGATGGCGGGGCTGTTGACTCAGACATGGGGGGTAGCCAGGACTTACACTTGATGGTAGCTGACGGGCCCTTGAAACTCAGACTCTCGATAAGATCGGCTGCGCGACAGTTAACACATTTACCTTTGGAAACTACCATAATATTTGGAGATTTAGCTGCTGACCATAGAGGGTGCCTTGAAGAAACCATTCCACTTTTCCAGCAAGGGACGTGTTCTGAGCTTCATCTTCAATACTTAAAAAAAGGTTCATGTTAATTTTCGCACCATGACCCAGAATGTTTGAAGTGGCAAGCTTACCGGATAGCCTCATTCTCAAAAAGGTCAATAACTATGCGTGATTTGTTAGCATTGCAGACATGATGGTCCTCACAGCGAACGTACAGGTTTCGCCAATAATCTTGCGCTTGGCCTCCGGCTCCACCACGCCAGCAAGACGGCCGAGGAAAAGGCTCGCGCCATCCACAATCGTGAGATTGATACCAAGATGTTCTTGGAGGGTCTCCTTGACCTGCCGACATTCGTCCAGACGCATCAAACCTATGAAGAAGGTGTCAGTCCTGGTATCATACGCAAAAATGTATTACTTGCCAGTGTCTACAAGGATAGCGTGGAATCGATCGCCGATTGCTTCTTTCATCAGCCGAGCCGCCACCGTACTATCAACACCTCCAGAGACGGCTCCAATCTGTCAAAGTAGCGTTAGTTCATCATCCAAAGCATTCAAAAGACCCAACTTACCACTTGGGCCTTGTCACCAACAAGCTTGCGAATCCTAATAATCTCCTTCTCGGTAAAGTTCTCCATCTCCCAGGACGCTTGAGCCTTGCAGATCTTAATAGCAAAGTTACTGAGGATGTCGGTACCTCGAGCTGTATGCGAGATCTCAGGATGTAGCTGGATACCTGCCAAAGATCATGTCAGCACCTGAGAATGAGTGATGCAGGGTAGGGTTGGCACAATGGCTAGAAAAGCCTAGAGTTCAAATAATAAGACGAACCAAAGATGGGCCTGGACTGATGCGCAATGCCAGCAAATTCCGCGTTCTTCGTGCTTGCAATTGTAACAAACCCTTCGGGCAGGCAAACAAGTTTGTCAAAGTGACTCATGAAGACTGTTGGCATATTAGAATTGGGACCCAAAGAACGACTGCTTTGTTGGATGGGATCATACCATGCAGGGTTTCCCCCAAGCCCTCGAAAAGACGGTCGACATCGCCGCCAACCTTGTGGATAGCGAGGTCTGTCTCGCCATACTCGCGAGTGTCGCCACGAGCGACATTCTTGCTGTCGATGCGCCAAGCCAGCTCTTGGCATCCGTAGCAAATTCCCCTGTAGTCATGAGCAAATTGTCGTTTCCGGGAGCCTGACGAATGACTTACAGGATGGGGATCCCCAGATCGAAGATGGCGGGATCAACGTCTTTTGGCAATCAGCATACGACTAAAGTGTACGAAGAATAGTCGTCTTACGGGGAGCTCCATCATCGTAGACGGAAGATGGCCCTAATGACTACGTTAGGAGACGATGATTCCCTCGAACCATAGTTTGACATGTACAAACCTCCGCTCAAAATGATGCCAACAGGTTTCCAAGTGAGGTCCGCAAGTTTAGTCGTGCATGAAAGCATTTCAGCGTAGACATTGAGTGATCTTAGACGTCGAAGAATGAGATGGCTTGTCTGGCTACCGAAATCTAGCACCAAGATCGTCTGGGCATCGGGAGTTAGCGATCCAAAGTGCCACTGGCAAATGGCACAAGCAAGGTTGACTTACATCAAAGGTGCTGTGCGGCGCAGCCGCTTCCAGAGAGATGTCGCCCATAGTATAAGAGATACTCAATAATAGCCAATTTAAAGCTGGTCAAACTTGGTATCGGCGTCGCTAGATAGTGATAATGGCTGCAATAAAGGCTCGTGTCGACATCCACAAAGATGAATCTTGGAAATTTTTGCAGGTTCACCAAGATGCTGTTAGTCAGCATACTGAGGTAGGTTATCCAAGGGTCCAGGGCAGTATCTTGGCCACCATTCGTCGCACCATTGAACCCTCACAGGGTGGGGGTTCAAAAAGCTTGGGACTGGCTAACCAGCTCTGACCGGCCATCCCACACACCTGTTTTCAAAAGTTTAACAAACTAAACTAAACACGGTTTAACTCTTAATCCTCTGTTCTTCAAGTACGTGCACAGAACAGTGCAAAGATGTCAGGAAGCAGACGTGTCTTGTATCGGAATGTAGAACATGTGCGAAGACAGACATACCTTATATGAGAGTGCAGTATGCCGCTGCCAAAAGTTGTGAGCGATGTGATCAGTCGAGAATGAAATGCTCTTATTCCACTCATGCAAACTCTTCGCTGTAGGAAAAAGATATGCGACCTATGTGAGAGGTGTAGCCTTGGACCATCAGGATCGATGCAATGACTTAGGAATCCCTTGTATGAAAGCAGCCCTTCCAATGAGAAGATGTTGATTGAACGGCATGCCGACTGAAAGAGTGTCAAATGATGATGAAACAATAATTAAACGGCATATTTCGTCGCTTTGAGAGATGCCTACAGTATTGGTGCTCCGTCTCATTCAGATGGTTGTCTGTCCAGCCTGATGAGGTGGAATAATGACTGAACATGGTGTCGATTCCCTAACCTTCGCAGTCATATACATCTTATTCCGCTTCTGTTAGCTCTTCCAAAAGCTTCAATGATGTCTCAATGCTGCCGGTGGCCATGGTCTGATGCAGAGCGCTAAATGGAATGTCTTGAGTAAACTCCCTCTGTCTCGGTGTCAGCTTCCGAGTCGCTGATTATCTCATCAACGGCTGTCACAGTTAATTAGTCGATCATTCCCATCCTACCGCTTATCTGAGGACAGTGCATAGTACCATTCAACGGACCCGGGATCGGAACATTCCGAACATCTTCTGAGATACAACGACCACACGATTCGTAGCATTCAGCACTGCCAAATGAGAGTCACCCCGGAATTACACCTTCTAATAGGGGACAATGGTCATAAGAGAGAATGTAATATAAGACGATGAAATTTCCAGATGGCTATTGCCTCGTAGATTCGTTGTCGCTAGATAGAGCTCATTGAGCAAGACGACCATAGACGGCCGCTGAACGGCAGTTCAAGACAAAACGAAGCTCAGTTAGCCCCTCTCAGCCTTGACTTTTGCGCTGTCTGCCACCCTAGGCAGCGGTCTCCGTAAATCCCCGTCCCAATCTTCCTCACAGCTACGAAAAGCTGACTTTGCGACGTACAGGGTTCGGAGACATCTGCTACAAATATAGGATTTGCGTAAACAAACACCCCGGCGGAAACTTTGGCCGTCTTGAGTACCCCCCGAATAGATATGGTTGCAGCTACTCTTCTTGTCTGCGGCGGCAACCCCAATAATATTGACGTTGAGTAAAGTTGTCTAAGCACCGAGGTGGTGGTTGAGCGTCGTAGGCAATAAAACGGGTTTATTCGAGTAAATATTAGATTTTCTGACCTAGTCAAGACATCAATTATAGCAAACAGTTCGGGGTACCATTGAGCGCCAAGTTTGACCCATCTTGTGTTTAGGTGCCATCTGGACCAGATTTCCAGAGAAGACCCCTTCGGGCAAGACCATCATAAGGCTGAACATTGTTGTAGATTCCGTTTTCGGTTATCTAATTTTCCAACTGTGGTCCGTTATTCACCCCACAGCGTGCCAGGTTCCATTGAAATCTCCGCTGGTGTTTCATTGAATGGAATATTTTTTCCCTCTTAAAGAAGGTGATTAGGGTAGGTTGGTGCGATGTCAAGTTGTCCAGCGGCGCCAAGGTTTCTGCCACCCACTTTGTTCGTATGGACTAGACAACATAACGACATTGTAAGAGTCAGTAACCGTTTAGTGGATAGGGCAATGCATCTGTGCGCTCTTGTCTTGCTTCTCTAGGCGAATCCGCTGCGACAGGTTGGTAAAAATGGCCACATTATCAACTTGACAACTTGGATGGGTGGGACATGCATGTTTTCTAGGCGCATAGTAGCAATGGGATATCTGTATGGCTGCTGGCTCAGGCATTTTCTCCCAGATTGAGGAAAGCTGAGAAACATGGCCGCTGTTACATACCTCGGCACAAGAGTCAAAACAGTTTCGGACATCGGCGCAATCGCGCAAACTTTTCGAGCTGCATGCGTCCTTTGATCACTTATTCATTGTCTTGGCTCGCACGAATAATCATTCCGATTGATGAAAAGAGGATTAGAAGTTTCAATGGAGGGCTTCTGCAAGCGGACCAACAACATAGCATGACAATATGGAGGGCTATCGCATTGACCGAGGCTCTAAGTTTTTTTCTTTCTTAGTGAGCCTGGTAGGAATTGTTTTTAAAAAGAGCTCACGTCAGCTGTTCAATGAATGTCACCAGACGAAGCAAGCCTGATCTTTTTTTTCTCTTGACTGAACTTATACCTCTCGACTCCAACTCCAACTCCATCTCCAACTCCAACCGTATCAAACATACATCCCACATATTTGCCACACGCTCACAGAATAAACAAAACCATCACCATGCCTATTCTTTCACACATCGTCACTGGCGCTGTCAGCGCCCTCCACGTCTACATCATGGGCCTCGAAATGTTCTACTGGAACCACCCCCGCGGCCACAAGGCCTTCAAGCTCAAGGCCGACTTTGCTGAGAAGACCAAGGTCCTCGCCGCCAACCAGGGCCTCTACAACGGCTTCCTCGCCGCCGGTCTTCTCTGGGGACTCTTCCACCCCGTCCCCGAGTTTGCGATCCAGTTGCGCCTGTTTTTCCTGACATGCGTCGGCGTTGCTGGCGCCTATGGCGGGTTGACGTCGAGCACCAAGATTCTCTACATCCAGACCCTCCCTGCAGTGGTTTCTCTTGCCACCGTCTGGCTGGGACTGTAAAGGTTCTATTGATTCGGGAAATGGTTGGATGGGACAGACTAATCTTGGAACTTGGATAAGGTTTGGGAAAGCGACACGATCAGGAATAAATGGACAGACACACGGAAACGACATGCCGAGAGAATTAAGACATTCATAATTCCGCAAACGGCGAGAAATGGATTCTTTATTGCCAGAGGCATTTTTAGTTTGGGGATCCCGTTCAGTGTTGCAATGTCAAGGTCGGCTGGAACTAATGCGGAGGGAATTCCATGTATGATACCCCAAAGAAAGTCAGGGTAGGCATTTCATGACTATCGATACAATATCATGCCATCCATATTTTCAAAATAATGGAATGTGGGATGGATCCATCATCGTTCCTCATGCCACAAAGCCCTCCAAGTTTGCATTGCTGTGCTGTCCTCTTCAGTGAAAAACCCCCAAAGGATGGTTCAGCTTCAGGACCCTGCGTTCTAGTTGCCTTCGGGGCTCTGGTACCAAATGAATGTTGTGTGGTCTGTGCGCATCGCGCTTGGACGCGCTCGAAACTCATCCATGCATACCATCTAAACTGATCCAATGCATAGATGATGATATTCGTAAAGGGCCGAGTTTGACGTGATAAGATGCCTGCAGCGAAACGCCAAAGGACGGCGGCACCAAAGGCTTCATCCGCGCCTAGGAAAAATCCAACCAGAGCTTCAAAAACTTCAAAACGCGATGATGAGGACTTTGCGCTTGATGACGGCGAGTCTGACTTTGCACCTGAGGAGACATCACCGCCCCCTATCAACACCAACACCAGCAAAAAACGAAAAGTAGCCGCATCTTCTCGCTCGTCAAAACAGGAAAATGGTCTTTTCAAAAGTCTATTTGACAGAGATTATGTCCCTTCAACAACAAGCCACAGCTGTGCGCCTCCTCTGCGCAAACATTCAGTCCTGTATCATAGACCACTTCTCCTGGACGGACAGCATGGCAGCGAGGGTCGCAAGTCTCTTCTCACATGGTTCGATTCCGTCAGCGAATCTCGCTCCATGCCCTGGCGGAAAACTTGGGTGAATCCAGAGCATGTCTCTGACCCAACTGAGCTACGGAAAACACTGGAGCGACGAGCCTATCAGGTCTGGATCAGTGAGATTATGCTTCAACAAACACGAGTGGCCGTTGTCATTGACTACTGGAATCGATGGATGGCCAAGTGGCCTACCATTCATGACTTGGCTGCTGCTCAATCGGATGACGTTTTGGCTGCATGGAGTGGGCTGGGATACTACAGTCGGGCGACACGAATTCACGAAGCAGCCAAATTGGCCGTGGGTGATCCAGAATTAAAGGGGCTCTTACCATCATCAGCAAAGGACCTTGAAGCCAAGATGCCTGGCGTTGGACGCTACACTGCAGGAGCCATATCCTGCATCGTCTTTGGTCGCGCAGAGCCCATGGTTGATGGAAATGTGCTGCGTGTCCTGAGCCGGCAACTGGGCATACACGGTAATATCAAGACAGACAAGGCCGTCATTGACGCTATATGGGCGGCTGCAGATGCTATTGTCAAGGCTACAGCAGAATTGGATGGTGATTCTTACAACGGCCGTGATGAGGGAGGCTCCGTTAAAGGGCCAAGTGTTAGCGACCGGCCGGGACGCTGGGGTCAGGGGTTGATGGAACTGGGCAGCACAGTTTGCACACCAAAGCCAAATTGCTCCCTATGTCCAATAACATCTACGTGCCGTGTATACCAAGAAGGCGCGGCGTTGGCAACGAATGCAAAGAGTGCCACAGTCGATATCGAAGACGCTTGTACGCTCTGCGAACCATTTGAACAGAGTCTGGATGATAGCGGCGAAGATTCGCCAAAGGATAAAGTCAAAGGCAATGCAAAGAAATCAGACGCAAAGTCTGCAAGGCAACCTACCTTGGCAGCATTTTCCTTTACCAGAAAAGCAACAAAAGAGACCTCGTCTGACGAGACTCCAAAGGTACCGAAAGCTTCCATGGAGACGATCGCAAACTATGCTCGCAAATTTCCTGTCAAGGTCATCAAGAAGGCTGTCCGAGAGGAAGAGACGCTCGTCTGTGCCATCCGGCGCAAAAGCGACGGGCAGTACCTCATCCACCAGCGACCTCTCAAGGGTCTTCTGGCCGGGTTATGGGAACTGCCTAGCAAACTCATGGAACTGCCCACCAAGGGCTCTATTTCTTCCAAGAAACGAGGGCAGATGGCTCAATCATATGTTTCATCTCTGTTGGACAGTGATGGGGCGTCCATCGACTACGTCGGTGAACTGGGAAGCGTGCCGTGGCTCTTTTCGCACATCAAGTTGACCATGCATGTTCATCTCTTTGTTCTTGACGACTCGGAAGTATCGGTCGATTATAAGGCCCTCGAAAAGCGCATGGAGCGGCCGAGTCGTTGGGTCGCTGATGATGAATCGGAATCGATGGGTACTGGAATGCGTAAATGCTGGACAATGGTGAAGGAGCAAGATAGTGAGTGACTGGCCAAGCCGGGCAATTGAGGACTCAATATTGCAAGCTGCTGGTGGTTTATTGCACGCTTGATTGTGCTGTATTTTACTGTATAATAGATTGGTGGTAGTAGTGGTGGTAGTGGTGCTTGGCGTTATATTTGTGTGCTTGAATAATAATGGTGGATAGACGGACAGACAGATAGCTTGACGCAGGAGAGCATGACGGAGCTTGGTCAGATGCCAATCGATGAAACGCCATTGGCGCTTTGGATGCTGCAATTCTTGACCGCAAATTTCCCCTTGATTGCAATTTCGTTGCAACGTGTTACTCGCATTAGTTTTGTTGTCGTGGCCAGTTATCGTCGAGGTGCCTGCGAATGATACCCAAAGTTGCCAAGTAAGAAAAGAGTATGTGAGGTGGTCAGCCCAGTCAGGGTCCAAAGGTGGTGGTGGATTTTCCCCCACCATCGTCGACCGCCTTTGGGGGCCGCCAGCAATGCCATCTAGTCTCTGACCCCTCCCTCTCCCAGCTTTTTGTCATCCACAAACTACAATCATTTGCTGCCAGTTGCTTTGGAGGCTAAGGTGAGAAAGAAGAAAGAATTGAAGCCAGAGGGCATATATGAGCTTTATACTAACCGTTGAATAGCCCCCCCGCACGTATCTTCCGTCCGATTCCCTGCTCCTCTCTCGTCGAACCCGAACCCGACGCCGGCCCGATCCCTCAGTCTCCAGTGTCAACTCGCCCTTCTTCCAAACCCTTAAACATGTCTGGCCTTGACGACACCAGTATCCAGGAGGCGTATGAACGCGTGCGCGAGGATAAAGACGACACCAACTGGATTCTTATCTCGTACGCGTCACCGACGGGCAGCAAGTTGACACTAACGGAGGCGGGCACTGGCGGCATCAACGAGCTGGCCAGAAAGTTCGACAAGAATGAGGTGCAGTACGGATACGTGCGGATTGAGTACGCCAACGACAAGGAGAGCACACGGACCAAGTTCGTGGTGGTGACGTGGATCGGCGAGAGCTGCAAGGTGATGCGCAGAGCCAAGGCCACGACCGAGGGCAGCGCCGTCAAGGTCAAACTTATCAACCACCGGGCCATTACTACGGGCGACCGCAACGAGTTGAAGGAGGAGGATGTGGTGGCCGAGCTGAGAAAGAATGGCGGTGCTGACTACAATGGAGGCCGAGGATAGATGCCATCAGGGGAGGAATGGTGTGTTTTTTACGATGAAACGAATGACACTTTTACGACGACGACGGGCTCCCAGGATATACAAAAAATTATATAGTGGCATATTATATAAATGGGATATACAAGACAATCTTTTTTTCCCTTCTTTCTTTTCCAAAACTCAGCTGCCTCATGTGTGTTGATTGCTCCTTTTTCTTCTTGGCCCGATAGACACGCGATGTTTCAACAGTTCCAGCACAATGGTAACAATAGATAGCCAGACCAGAATCAGACCATGCTCCTTTGGATAGAAAATGGCGCCTCATCTTAGACAAAAAAAAAAAGCTGGGACTCTATCGGAGATAGACCCTCACCCCATTTCCGCCCCGCGGATAGGATGAACGGAGAGACAACAGAGAGGAAGAGGCTCCGTCCAACGCCCATCCATCCCATGTTTCTTGTTCTCCCATGCTCCCTCTGGGCCCCCTTGTCGAGTCCCACGCGGGATGAAGCCGTATGATTCGACGATGTGACTCCGCTTCTATCGTTGTCGTGTTTTTTCCGTTTCGCCAAAGTTCCCTAAACGGTCCACCGAGAGGTCTTACAATCTCTTGATTCGGATGATGCCTTTATGCGAGTAAGTTTGACCTGCACCGAGATCATTAACCATCTATTCTGAGCAAGAAGCCATTTATCTACCCATTTGTTTATTTAGGATTTTCCACAAAATAAATAAAAATATTTTAAGATTAAGTGTCCGCTCATCTTTATTTCTGCACGCCACCAAAACAAGTGACAGCCAGCCCAGCAAGCAAGCATCCATGGATCAATAGAAACAAACAAAAAGCCCCCCGGGCAATGTTCCAGTTCTTCTAGTGCTCTGGGGGACCTTTTTAGCGCATTGAAGCGGCTAGAGCCAAGCCATCACTGACGTAGTTTGATGTTGGGGCGTCCCCCCTCCATCCACCCCATGGATCGCTCCCCATCTTTACTCGTTGTAGCAACTTGTCATTCCGTGAGGCAGCCTATCAGGGCTCTCTTATCAGTTCTCCAGAGCACCCCCAATCCGCTGTAGAAGCCCGCCATCCAGCTCTGACCCTGGTCTAGTTGAACGCCTCTGGAGCGATGACAGGATCAAGCCCAGAGCCCAAGAAATCCGATCATCCATGTTCCTTGTCAAGCCTTTCGGCCGTACTCACCTCTTAGAGACCGGACTACTCCTAACACATGGATGGATAATTCCAACCCACTTCTCAACAGTCTTGTTCTCGTGTCTGGCGCCCTTTTTAGCATGTATAGGGCCATCATGAAATTTCAGAAGATGAAAAAAAGGGCATGACTTGCACGTGTCGATCTTCCAGAATGGGTAGAACCAACGGGTCAAACACAGAGCGAGCATCCGTGCCCCACTTGTTGCCAAATGATCCCTCACACCATTGCGGTCATCCATGCATCTTCTAGACTCCGTGCTCTCCCTCTTCTCTTCTTCCCTTGCCCTCAGCTTCAATTTTAAACCTCTCATACTACTTGTACTACAATGCTAGACTCTTAGCAGGGTTACATGTGTGTTCCACCAGCTGCTGTGTCCCGTCTGTCTATCGATTCCCCATTCTTGGATCCTGCTGCAGGGACCTTGTGTCGCGCGGGCCTTTCCTTGGTCAAAGTCTGTTCCGTCTAGCTACAGCCTACTGCTACTCTTCGTTTTATGCCTCTCCGTCATTCTGTTGGCTTGCGTCAATCCATGCCATATGCAGCTCCGGCTCCAACACAACAACTCTACCTTTCCCTCCTCCTCCGGCTGAATGACCCGGTGTAACCACACGTGCTCGCATGCCTCTGCATCGCCCTCTTTCCCTTCCTCTTCTTCGTCCTCCTCCCCCCAGCCTCGATCTCAGTCTTCTTCCTCTGCATCGCCTTGTCCACACGTGCCACTATTGTCTCGCCCTCTAGCTACCTCGTCTGGCGCTGCGCAGAACAACTACGACACTATCCCGCGCGGCGGTTGCAATCCGTCCTCGTCTTCGTCATCGTCGTCCTCGCCCAGGATGGAGACGAAATACAACACTGCCGTCATGGACTCCAAGCTCGAGAGCAATGCGCCTCGCCTGTCCAACGGCCAAGACTCGGCCGACCACCTCCTCGAGACCCTCGGATACACGCCCGAACTACAACGCACTCGCTCGACCCTCCAAGTCGCATTCATGTCCTTTGTCCTCGCCTCGATTCCATACGGCTTAACCACGACGCTCAGCTACCCCATCATAGGAGGCGGTCCTGTAGTTATAATATGGGGATGGGTTTTGGTCTCGCTCATCATTATCTGTGTCGCTGCTTCACTGGGTGAAATCACAAGTGTCTATCCGACTGCTGGAGGTACTTACACAACGAGTCCTGTTCTTCCCTCTTCCCTTCAGTTCGCTCCATGGGCCGAAGCGCTTCTTTTGCGCTTCAATATATTAGCTGCTGTTACTTTTTTTTCTCCGTCTAGTGATGTCCATATGATTGATTGCTTTCTTCTTTAGGTGTCTATTACCAGGCTTTTATGCTTTCGCCGCCGAAGTATAGGCGCATAGCAAGCTGGATCTGCGGCTGGCTGTTTGTCGTCGGCAACATATCAATTACCCTCGCCGTCAACTTTGGAACCACTCTCTTCTTCGTCGCGTGCATCAATGTGTTTGAGAAGGAACCGGGTGTTGGCGTCTTTGCTGGCGAGACGTACCAGGTCTTCCTCGTCTTCCTTGCCATCACCTTGCTATGCAATGCCGTGTCTGCTCTTGGAAATAAATGGCTCCCCTGGCTTGATGTGAGAACACCCCCATGTCCTTGTCCCAGAAATCTAATCGGTTTTCTGTCTTTTGTGATGGCTTGCTGACTTGTTTGTATAAGACTGCCGCCATCTTTTGGACATTTGCCGGCGTCATTGCCATCCTGATTACCATCCTGGTCCTGGCCAAGGAAGGTCGCCGAGATGCCAAATGGGTCTTTGGACATTTCGAGGCTCAGTCGGGCTGGCCTTCTGGCTGGTCTTTCTGCGTCGGCCTGCTCCATGCCGCTTATGCGACTTCGTCAACGGGAATGATCATCTCGTAAGCTTCCCTCGGCAGAAACTCATCTCGTTCAACTTTGACTAACCCGCTCTCTCTGCAGCATGTGCGAAGAAGTCAAGGAACCGTCAACTCAGGTCCCCAAGGCCATGGTCTGGACCATTGTCATCAACCTCTTTGCCGGCCTGCTCTTCCTCATCCCCCTCGTCTTCGTCATGCCCGACCTTGGCATGTTGGCCAACCTCGCCTCTGGCCAGCCGGTTCCGACCATCATCAAATCTGCCGTTGGCTCTTCAGGCGGCGCCATTGGCCTCCTGATCCCAATCATGGTCCTGGCTCTCATGTGCGGTATTTGCTGCACGACTGCTGCCTCGCGCTGCACCTGGGCCTTTGCTCGGGACGGTGCCATTCCCGGGTCCAAGTGGTGGATCAAGGTCAACAAGACGCTCGACGTGCCCTTCAACGCCATGATGCTCAGCATGGTCGTTCAGATCGTCCTCGGCGTTATTTACTTTGGATCTTCTGCGGCCTTTAATGCCTTCTCCGGCGTCGGCGTCATCTCTCTGACTGCCTCGTACGCGACTCCCATAGCCATCAGCCTTTTCACGGGCCGGAAACAGGTCACCAAGGGCAAGTTTTACCTTGGCCCCATTGGAACATTTTGCAACATTGTCTCTGTTGGTAAGTTTTTTTTCCCTTATCTTTCTCCTGGCCAGGGGCATCGAATCTCCGTCTCTAACTCAGAACTTACAGCTTGGACCCTGCTGGCGATGCCGCTGTTTTGTATGCCAACAATAATCCCTGTCACTGCCAAAACAGTCAACTATGCGCCCGTCGTGTTTGTCGCCGCGACCCTCATCTCCGGCCTGTGGTACTGGTTCTGGGGCCACAAGAATTATGCCGGCCCGCCTGTACATGAGGACTAAGGAGCGGTGAGGACGCAGGGGTGCAGGAAGAAAATATTCATAGAAGGGCGTCCGGGCGCTGATGGTTATGATGGGTACGATGTAGATATAGAAAGATATAGATATCCAAGTATAATTGTTCAATCGCGGTTATTGGCGTATCCGCAAACCTGTCTTGCAGACGGAGATGGCACCTAGAATTCGCACATGACGAGGTTAGCGGATAATACATGATAAGACCTGGTTTGAAACTCTTTTGATGATTGAGGAATCCTTCATAGGAGGGTAAAGCAGCTGTACGTCAAGTTGTAATGTCATAGTTGAGTAGTCATAACTTCTCCGGTATGTGTCAGCCATTGTCCTAGGCATTCAGGGATCAACTTCAAAGACTGGAAATATAGCTAGCAAGGCATCTGCCATTTGTTACCAGACAGTATTTATAACCCCTCCAAGGCAAAAAGGTATAATCTCCTGTCCTCAGCCCGGAGTCTTTGGGAATAGCAGCTGTCATGGTCATCGTAGGAAGCTCAAACGGTTGGTAATCCATTGAGAGAAACGTTATCATGAAGGTGCGATGCGTTTAGGAAAGTCGCGAAAAGGTGTTGCTAGGGATAGGAGATCTATAGAGATCAACACCCGGATCCAAAGGGACATGATGATTAGCCAAAAGGGACAAGGAAGCAAGAAAGCCGTTCATCCCTTGATAGCTTTCCCAAGCCCAGCCAAAGGAAACTTGTCTGAACGTCCAACCTCGTGCTGTTTTAAGCCTATGAGTAGCCATATAGAATGCTCTTTCAAAACCAGTCCGGTTTGAGAGGGGCCTAGATAGCACAGACTCATAAAACGGGTTTCTTCTTTGTGTTTTGGCAAGTCTCCATCGTCACCATGCTACGGAGATTCATCAGTCTCGAAGTCGCGCGTCGATCCTGGATATACCAACCACTCGATTAACTGAACGTAGCTGATAATGAACAATATGACGCGAGAAATGCCATGGGATGTAAGCACGGAGTTGATAGAAAAAGAAACAATGGGACCTTGTTCATCTCTTATGGCGTTTATGGCCATCGTCAGAACAGTAAACTCCATCCTCGTCAATCACTTCGGCGAGCATAAACTAGTCAATTTTGAAACGAGGATGACAAAATACATGGATTCAAATCTTCAGAAAGACGATAGTTCCATATTCCATAGTAGGACCTCAAACACTTTTATCCATAATTCCAACCCTCGTAAGGAAAAGAAAAGAAAAGAAAAGAAAAGAAAACTTGTTTTCTCGTCAAACTTCAAGCCACTATAGGGTAAGCACATCAACCAACATCGCCAACTTGCAGGTTCAAAGGCTGGGATCCCCATGAATCGCTGCAGTCAGCCGCCCTCTTTTCATATCATCTACGTCATGATATGTCTCAAATTTGTCAAGCCTTCCATTTACAGGTCTTTCAAAAGAAAAACCCATCTTTTCTCAATCAGCGCTAGAATGAAGGCGCTTTGTCCACGAGATGCTATCCATGCGATGCTGTTCATGGATGCTTTTCCTTGTCCACAAAAGTAAATCATTCCCATGTCTGACAAACACCGTGTGCCTAACAGCTCCACCGTAAAGAGGAGGAGGAGGAGGATGACCGTTGACGTGCTTTCAACCACCCATCACTCAAAAAAAATCAACCACCAAACTCGCTCTCGAGCGACCTCGACAAAAGCACTGAACCTATTGCGATCCCCCTTGCCTTTCAGCTCCGAGTCTCATCCCAGCTTCCATAACCGGCGTTAATTTAGGAGAAAAAAAGTTCTACGCATGAACCATGAACTTCATACAAACTGTTTTTTACCCCCCGCCCTTTTCTCGCCTCCCTTGCATCAAGACACACAATAACCTTGTTCTTCGCCTTTCGTACGACAACAACACAAGGAACGGGATTTGTAAAAGCCCCCCCTCATCCCCCCCTCAAAAACAGCCGTTTAGGTGTAACAGAACCGGCGGGAAACCACACCGTGTGGAGGTGGCAAGGGCGAAAAAGAAAAATTTCAATCAAAACAGGCCCTGCTGAATGGCTCAAAACCTGACCTGTTCATCTGCTTCGTATAGTGTATGGCGGCACAGAGTTGCGGAGTGCATATATGGAGCACCACAGGAAGGACTAACGTACATAGATTGCATTTGCGGAGAGCGTTTGCCTCCCCCCCCTTTTCTTCTTTCTCCTCTCCTTGACTGGAAATAGATAAACGTTACAAAGATGGATTGCAACATTCAATCAAAAGGCAATCAAATCATATTTGGCAAATACGTTCCAATCAACCGAAGAAAAAGGTCCAGCCACTGGTTTCAAAGAGCAGACCCCGTAGGTGTTATTGCATTATTATTTTTTTTGCGGGGAGACTAACCAGCCGCCGGTGGCAACCCTCACTAATGCAGAGCTTGAGGTTGCTTCGCCTCCGTGGCTACGGACCGGCGTGCGATCGTGCATAGATGATACAACCTACTGGGAGGAGTGTTTGTGGAGTATCGCTTCTTCTTCTTGTCCTGTCTTGGTTCGTTTGGCTACTGCGTGCTCTCACTCAAGGAACCACTCCACCATCTCAAGTTTCGGTTCATCACTTGCTTCTTTCTCCTTCTTCCTCAGCCCGCAGCTGTACTTACACGCCACCCTGGCATGTCGGTGTGACGAGCATTCTGGGGTAAGAAAGATACGAAAAGAGGAGAAGAAAAAGCAGGATCAATTTTTTACTGGCAATCAAGGCAGCATCATGTACCTATACTGTGCAGGTTTTGCTCCGACCGATTTGGCCGATTGACAAGGTAGCCTCCTTTGGTACCCAGACCAGACCAGGCTATCAAGCAGGTTGTATGCATGCATGCAAAAGAGAAAATAACATTACCTTAGGACAGGAAGGGAAATAGTGGCCGTGGATCGTCACGAATCCACCTCAAACGGAGTAGGAAAGAAAGATATTTCCTTCATTTTAACTCGATCACTGCTTAAGAAAGAAAGGGAGCGAGGGAAAAAAGGTGCCAGTTACAAGGGAACGCTATGCACCTCATCGCGATCCCTGGGGAGAGAGACCTCCGAGCCCGAATCAGCCTATCTCGTAAACGGTAAGCAACAAAAAAAATAAAAAATAAAAGGTGTGAGGGTAACGTGTAAGCAAACAAGAGACAAGGCCCCAGGTAGTCTTAGTCTGTTATGCACATACTCCGTACATACCCAGCCAACAATAACATCCCATACATAACAGGGAAAAAAAGAGAGGGAGAGGGGAGAGAGAGGTTCCACAGCGCCGGAGTGGAGCGACGGATGCCACGGCGCTTGCAACGAGACAAGCACCCGCATACAACGGCATTCAATTTGCTCCGTGTAGTAATTTTTTTCTTTCCACTCTATGTAGGCACGTATGTTACGGGAGTGAAGAGGTGGGAGGAGGAGGAGGAGGAGCATACATACATGCATGCATGCATATCTGCATGTCTGCATGTCTGCCATGACTTGGTATTGTGTGCGCCGGCGTCCGTCAAACAAGCCATGCTCCGAGCTTGGACAACCGATCACCATTCACAGCCCATGACCACTCCTCCTCGGAGCCATGGGGGTAAGAAAAATGGGTGTGGAGGCCCGGTCTCTGTGGAGATAAGGGCTTGAATGGCACTTTGAGCGGTCTGGCTCTCGCCCTCGCTTCCGCCAAGTCAGGTCAGAATCAGGTCAGGTCAGGCCAGGGTAGACAAACTCTCTTTTTGTTGTTTGACAGCCCTTCGCTACGGAGACCCTGATGCTCGCTGTGCAGTGTAAATCTTCCATGTGGTGTGGTGCTGGCTACCTACATCTTTGTCCTCTTCGTGTCTGTCGATCAAGTCTTCTGGACTCGTTGATCAGCTCTCTCGGCCCGCATCTGGAATCTGAGTGGAGATGGAGAGGCGTTATCCTGCGCTCCGTCAAACTCGGGGCTCCGCCTTAAACGTGCCTATCTCTCACTCTCTCTCTCTATACCAGAGTATACAGCATTTGCGAAGAAGGATGTACGTACACAGAGAGAAAAAGCAAGATGCCATCAACGCCTCGTCATCCCAAGTTGCCATACCCCAGGATGAATGCACCCCGCATTCACCGATATCTCCTGCAATCTAAGGAAGAGGAGTTCGCTTTGAATCCCCCGAGGCCGTTATTAATTCCTAATCTGGTGACCGTTCGTTCCATTCTAGATTGAACAAGACAATGAAGGGTATATTGCAATGCGTCCGTACGGCTGACAAAAGTAGGACCGGCGAGACGCTCAACAGGGTTGCATCGAACCCCCATTCTCTATCAAACCACGTATCTTTGGGAAATCTATTTCCAGTACTAAACGGAGTAGGTAACTGCAACCTCAAGCCGCGTGTCAAGATGCGCCGCCGAAGATCCCAATCCGGGGTTGTTGGACCACACCACCAGACGTGTTGCTGCTTGCTCGCCTTCTTACCCCGCCTTTTGGAGATATGCATTCTTGCTATAAACCTCCTAGCACCATGTAGGGAGGCGATGGAGGCTCAATAGTTGGCTGCAGAAACGCACAACGGGCAAAACTTGAAGCATGTGATTCACCCTTTTCAGCAGTCATGGGGGTTAGGCAATTTGCACAAAACGAAGAGTCGGGTACCACGAATGGAACGTAAAGCTGCAGGACAAGTCCAAGGGTAGGAACAGGGAAACCAAGGGCATAAATGAGGTTGACCCCTTGCGAATAGGTTCGTGTCAGGGGGGGACTGTTTGAATATATGCAACTATGTGGAGTTAACGCCAGGCGAGAAAGCTTGAAGAAGGTAACATACCCTGCTGCTGTGCCACAGCGGTGTGGCGTCTCGGGCCACGAGACACACCCCGGGTCTGTCCTTGGTTTTTCATCGAGGAATCTTGCGCAATCAGTCCATTCAAGTCCGTTTTCGAAATGTCAGCGGAGATTCCGGTGTCAATGGCTGAAATGGCATGTACCATGGTGATTGCATGATATGCTTGCCTGCTCGCTTCGCTTCGCTTGTCGTGCGGCAACCCCCAAGTTCTGCATGTATTGGCCTCGCCGAAGTGGACCAGCCTACCATCGGTTCGAGGGCTTCTCCTCGGAAGATGCCACTCGCAGCCTCTTACAGAAAACAGAAGATAACCGCGTGGAATGAGGGGCAAAGTTATGCGAGAAAAACTCTTCCATCGTCCCTGATTGGAAGCATCCGGGCCTAGACGCTGTGCTCTCTAACCGTGATATGATTGGAGGGTCACTGAGCGGCACGGCAGCCACACTCAGGTATCACCTCATCGACCGAAGGCCGGAGACCGGCAAAGGAGCAACTCGGTGTGAAAGATGAGAATTTGGAACTGTGAGGACCCCTCAGCGTACCCCGTAGCATAAAGTCAAAAAGTGCCACATCATCACCGGCTGAGAGATTGCTGTGTAACACAGAAAATTTCCAGGTAACGGCATGATGCGAGGCGAGAAGGGACTTGGGACCCTCGACGGGTGGCTTCTGCCACAAGGGTCCAAAACGGATGACACAAGAAGGGCCTGGAAACTTGTTGCCTTGCTTCGATATGCGTGCATTCCAGGTTTCCGCAGCATGGCAATTTGATATGGCATATTGTTGCATAGTCTTGCAGCATTTCCCCGCCGTCAACCGTTTAGTCATCCTATTTCAAAAAGCACGCCCACGTCGATAGCATGTATGTAGGTACGGTATGTAGATGATGATTGCATACGCCAATCTTTAGTTTGTTGAGGTTCAGCCCATGGCTCGATCGATAGCTTAGTAAATAGGTTAGCTCGTCATTCACCTGACAGTGATGTGCGTTTTCCTAACCTACAGCAAACAACCTCTGTCGATCTGTTTTATCTCGCAAATCATCAAGGTCCTCCTCCCTCAGCTACCCTGGGCCTGGGAAGGTCCATAGTTATCGGATCGGGTAGTGGAATTAACAGGCGCAGTGGAGATTTGCATCGACAAAATCTTGTTGGTGTTCCATGGTATGGATAATAGCTTGTAAACTGGGGGCTCGTCTCAACATACTTTAAAGAAATTATGCACTATTACCGGCCATTGCGGTCGGAGAAATACACCTCGCAATGAGCATCGTGAAGTGGGGCAGCGCCCGCGACGGATGGATGTGGGTACGGATCGCTCCGACTTGCATGGGCACAATTTCTGCCTAGATCTTGATGCCTCTGGTTGACTCTAACGCTGCAAGAGACAAACACTGAGCCCTCATCGCCATGGCCGTCTCAGTTTTCCCTTGTGTTTTGCACAACATGGACTGTGGAATCCAATATCGTCATGACGACTTGAAGAGGCATTGTGCGTCCGTTGTCGGAGCTTCCGGGTGTACATACCAGTACATACATATAGTCTCTCGGCTTGTGTAGCCAAGTCCGGTCGTTTTCGGGCCTCGCAATAATACGACTTTCATTGCGGCTGAGGATAATATGAATTCGAGACCAATGAAGCGCGGGAAGCAAAAAAGGTTGAGTCCACATCCGCAATAATCGCTGGAAAAAGTTCGCTTCGGGGTTGAAGCGTCCACCTTCTTTGACAGGACCACCAACTGCTTCCCAGGGAACAAGATGCTGGTCTGCTTTGAATTTGCTACTGTTTAGTGTTAGACATGAGTTATCCGCTGCGGTCGGTGCATGGTAGGCTGTATGTAACCCCTGCCGCATGTGGGACTCCTTGAGAAAAAAATAGCTACCCTTGCTAGCGTATGTGGTAGCCTTGCAGGGGGAGGACTTGATCGAACGATGACTTGATAAGCCAATGAATTTGCTTCATCGACATGGTGGATTTCGATGGTGTTGGTGTTTGGGATTTGCCAGGCCAAGTTCGGGCCTAATTAATGGGAAATGCAGAGCTAGGAACTTTGTTGCAGCCGATGAGACTTGATGGCCATGCAACGTCAGGTTATACAGGGACGAGGACGAAGATGAGGGACGCTTGATCATAGACTTTTTTGACGGTTGGAAGGGGTGTGTGTATCGGGAACTGGGAATCCTTCGGTTGTCTACAAAAGCTCTTGGCTCTATTCGGAAAATGATCCTTTTTGCTCACCGTTGCTGTCTTGTCGCATGGGATGGGCAGGTATGTATCATCTCCGGTCCGTAGTCGATTGCGGACGGGATGTGGCCGCAAAGTTTTTGGGAACACAAGCGCTAAACAAAACCACGGAGGAAGATGGCGTCGCCGCGGACTATCGCCACTGGGATAGTGGTTCATTCCAACAAGAACGCCTGGCGGTTTCTCGCATGATGTGATCTAGAGGGTAGAGATAGTACAGGGCCGGGTGCCGGAGTCAGAGTCGGCTCAAAATTCGACGGAAGGGTAGACGACACTGGATGCGAGCCGTCTTGATTTGTTGAGGCTATTCCTGTTTGCTGCAGAGGGATATGCGCATCAACAACGGATGTGCGTCTTTTTGTGTGTTTGCCCTGCATTGATCTCAAAGATGCAACAATACCGGTAGTAGTTGGATGCAAGTAGTAGGTGGTGGTGACATGGATATGAATACAGAACAACCAACTGTATGTATGGTACAAATTGAGTAAGTAATGTACGGAGGGATGTATGTATGTGTGTGTGTGTATGTGCGTATGTATGGCCTGGTCTGGGCATACGCATCCAAGCATCTACACATAATCTATATGTATGTACGTATGTAGGTATGTATGTACAATCTGCATGGTTTCATTCGCATCGGAAACCTGTTGTGTCTCTGCCTCCTTATTGCGCTTGTAACGTGCGTGGGTCGGGGACCGAATATTTTCTCTCTCGCCTCTTGGCTGAGTGAAGGATGGGATGGTGGGTGGGGCTGCGGCTGCAAAAAGGGGGAGGAAGAAGCCTTGATTGAGCCTTGAGCCTTGAAGCCTCGAGGCTCAACCTCCCTCGTCGCGAAGAGTGTGATATGACATGCAGCCATTGGCGAGCTGGGCGTGCGTTGCTAAATCAAAAACGGGATCCATGGAGCAGATATCCATGCCTAGTCGTGACTCGCTCTGCTGATGGCGCAGCGGGAGCTGTAACGCTAAGCTGTGACGGCTCGTAGTTTTGAATTGGTCTTGATTCCATCGGCGATGATGCGAGACAGAAAAGCGTGCGCGCTGCCAATTTCAATATTGAGTCAAAAGTACGCAGCAGGCAGCGCGCAAAAAAAAAAAAAAAGAGGAATTGTTGGGGAGTTTGCCATCGTACGCTTGCCTGCGCCATGCAGATATAGCGACAACTTGTGGCGTCTCAAGGTAAAATGGTAGGTATGGTTCCGGAGATGCTTCGCTTTTCCTCCCCCTTCATCATTACTCACCCTGATTATTTCATTCTATCATTTTTAGCAAATGAAAACGACTCATTTTCTAGGGAGGCGCATTCTGTGCGGTCGATTTTGATTGATGATTGATTGATTGATTGATTGTCAGTCATTTTGTGCCATTGCCATCGGAAGAGTCACGTTTTGTTAGTCATCGCACAGAGAGCCTCCTGTAAGGTGACGACAAGATAAGTGAGCGCACCGATCCGATTCGTTCTTCGGCGTCACAATCACGCAACGCAACAATCTGCCATAAGCTCATGCCAGTCATGGCTGGGATGGGATGTGATGGGATGGGATGGGCTCATGGCTCTTCTTGGCTCATGCCACCCCTGGATAGGCGGCTCGGCAACTCAACATCTCGATATGGTGAGGAAAAGGGCGCCGTCCAACCATCCACCCAATCATCACATCTCATCCGTTGCCGGTTAACGGTTGACGGTGAGAAATTTAAAATGAAGGGAAATATATGTGCAACATCAGAAAGTGGGGGAATGAATGAATGGAGCGATGGAGGGATGGATGGACGGACGGCAATGGTCAAGGGCTGATTCGTGAATGTTGATTGGAATGGGAAGAAACGAGCCGACCGAGAGAGGAGAGAGGAAGGATGAGATGGACTTTGTGGTGGAGCAAAGCGCTAATCAGCCACCCCTGCTTGATTGTGGCTTGCCCCTACCCAGTACTCCGTACTCCGTACCCACCGCATGAAGATGGAGGCTTGGCTTTGCTCATGGTTTTGGCTTTGTATGTACATGCCAAGGTATTTCGCAAGGTGGTAGCCGACCTGGTCTGTGCCAAAAAGCCAAGCAGCCAAAGTAACCATGCCAGTTCCATCCTTATCTTTTCCATGGAAGTGGAAGTGGAAGTAGAAGTGGGGCTGGCTGACAAAGCGCAATGTGGCTGATGAACCACTGTTTTTCCTTTTTGCCAAGAACACGACGCCGTTTGAGCGGCAAGTCTATTCAATGGAGAGAGAAGGGAGGGCGAAAAACCAAGCCATTGTGTACTACTGGCCGTTTAAGGTCAAGATATGATCCCATTCCTTTACGTACTTTATTTGACTGTTGATTTTTGGAAACCATCACAGCTGTCCTCGTAGTCATCACCCAGAATTATTGACGACCTGCTGGGGAGGGGGGGGGGGCAGAGACTGTCCAAGACTAGCCAGGGAGAGGGAGAGAGAAAAAATGAGTTATCTTTGCGGACGCAATATGTAATATGCGTGTAATCTTACCGTCATTGCTATGAGTGCATTGGTCAGACAATTGGCGATAACGGCACCCGAGCTTCTCTCTCTCTCTCTCTCTCTCTCTCCCCTCTCTCTAGCGGGCTCATGTCCCTCTTGGGCTGCAATTGAACTGCATACCTCCTCTCCAGTCCAGTAACTCCGTAGGTCACCTACCAACTTGGTGCTTCATCTGGCAGCAAATGGGACATGCAGGCTCCTTACTCGTACATGGGAAGGTAGTACTTCTTCCAGCGACTCTGCTCTGTTGTCTGCTTCTCCGCATTTGGGTGTCAATTTAGACTTAACAAGCAGAAGCAGCAGCAGCAGCAGCAGCAGGAGCAGCAACCTGGGGAAATCTTCCAAGATGTCAGTTGGATGCAGCGGGGTAGGGCAGAGATGGAGAAGATGGAGCTTTCTGCAATATCGGCAAAGAAGAAAAAAATAGTGATGGGGATGATAATGATGACGATGGTGGTGATGATGGAAAAGGATGAGTTGCTGAAAATGTCCGGATCCGGGACAGTGCTGAAACCGATGGAGTCATTACTCGGTGATATGTCTCTGTTTACTACAAATACATTCATATCCTCAAACAGACATGTATTAAGAAGCTTGGGGCAACAAATCCATCAGCAGTAGCAGGAGTTACAACTGAAACATGTTTGCTAATTGCAAAAATTCCTTGGTTTTTGCCTGGTCCTGCAGCGCATGGCGACAGATTTGGAGATTCACAACGGCCTGATAACGTCATCACCAAGACGACAGAAGACGTTTTGTGCCAATGAGGGCCAGCGATGCGTCGGCATGGGCCAGGACCAGTCCCTCCAGGCGAGAGGGAGGAGACCAGGGCATCAAGCGCTGGGCACAGTAACCTAGTCGTATGGAAGAACCACACTGTCGGGCGCCACAACGACCGGGTTACCCCTGCAACCTGCCAAATTCTCCTTCAGACTTGCAGCAGAAGTGTCTGAGATGGGTTGGGCCTCGCGGGTCCTATGGACGACAAGGAAGCAAGGCTGCCAACGAAAGCAAGATATCACCCTTGTCGGGTTTCAACGACCATGGTCTATGTACATACATATGTATGTAGGTTCAAGGTATGAATACGTATGTACGGACTGGATTTGCTGTACGTACGAGTACGAGTAAGCGACCGAGCAACCAGAAGAGGGAGAGATGAGCCAGAGCCAGAGCCAGAGCCAGAGCAGCGCAGCGCAGCGCAGTGCATTGCAGCAACCCATGGCGTAGGTTGGGCTATTAAAAATTTTCAAGGACCTTGTCTTGTCCTGTCTTGTCCTGTCTCCTGTTTGACCGTCATAAATCTTCAATGACATATGCAGAGGCTGCATACATACTGTGCAAGTATAATAGTTGACACTGCTTGCTATGCCGAACGTACATACATACATGAATAATACGTTCAATAATTTGTATGTGGCAATGCCCATCCAATGTTTCGTTGCGTTGCGGCGGTCGCATCGGTTGAGCCGGTTGAGCCGCCATGGGCACGAAAGGGAGTTGGTGTGTTCAGATGAGTCGGTAGCAATGGAAGAGGAAAAGGGAAAGAAAAAAGAAAAAAGAAAATACATAAAATAAAATAAAACAAAAAATAAATATTAAGCAAAGGCTTGTCCCTCTAGCACGACGCTACTAAACCGTATCCCACAGCGTAAACGACTATCGCTGCGATATTCAGCACTGATGGGGCTGGCTGGGCGGTTATGCAAAACTAAGACTAATGCATGGATAATTCAACGTTTCTCTATCACCCCTTTTGATAAAGAAAAGAAAAGAAAAGAAAAGAAAAGAAAGCCACCAAGTGCATACTCGTAAGATGAGATGAGGGTGAGATTTGAAGCAGAATTTTCAGGACTGATAATGACTTGTATTTGAGATACGGAGGAGAGAGAAGGTGGCAGAAAAGGGCAAGAAAACAGGAAAAGGGATAGATTGGGTACGCCTTAAGTTAGATACTCCTTAGCAAAAATAATAATAAAAGAAAATAAAAAATCAGAATTTTTTTTAAACATGGAAGGTCAGTGCTACGCTACCGACTTCGGCAGCTGGAACGCCCGTATCTTATTTTTGGTCCAGGCTCACCAAACTAAACCCCTGTAAACACTGATAACAAGAGGCTGCTGCTTCGGTCTACTTACGGTCTACAGTCTACCTATAAGCAAACGGGCATGGTCTTTCAAAGGATGGCGAAGACGACGCACGCACACACCAAAAACCGCAACATTTTGCCCTGGTTACTGCCCCCTTGCTTTGTTGAGTGTGCCAGGCAGTGTGGTACTATAGTATGGGTACATTACATAAATGTACATGTGCCTGAGGTCGTGTCTCGGCCGGCCTGCGACCCCGTTTGTGAAGATGTGAAGATACCTGATATCGACCTACCTGCATCTGGCTTCCTGCTTGCTTCCTGCTGCTTCATGCTTCATGTCATGTCCCTCTGCCCCCCCCCCCCTCCCTTTTTTTCTCTCCCTCCCTCCCTCCTCCCCCTCTCCCACTCTAACCCCCTTGATTGAAAATTTTCTTGAACCATACGTACCGTAACTGTACCTATTCGGTACCCTCCGCAATCTGTTTGTATGGCATTAATGCTTGACCAGCTGCAGTCTGTCTGGCTGGCTGGCTGGCGAAATCCCACGGGCTGCAGGTTTAGAGCCCCGCCATAGCATTTCGTAGCGCTCTAGCCCTTGCCCCTCCCCCTCTATAGTGGTAATGGACACCCCAAGCAGCCTCCAAGGGCTGTTCAAGTCCACTAAACACACCCAAAGACACCACCGACACGCCCCGAAAACGATCGACGGTGGCCAGCCATTTCAAGCCATTGTGCAGCCACAGAACCAGTGGTTCCCACTGCGTTCCCACTGAGTTCCCACTGGGGCCACACCTTTCAACAAGGTACCTACCATGGTACCCACTCAGCGCCTCAACACACACCACACCACCACCCTTGCTGGCTGATGTACGTACATACATCCATCCATACTTGTACATACATACATACATTGATACTTGTACTGCAGTGTACCAGGATCCATGGAGGAGGCGACCAAGACACCCAAGACTTTTTCAGACCTTGCCAACCTTGCCAACCTACCTTGCCTTGGATACCCTCCCAGAAGCACGCCGTGTCTGCGCGGCATCGGGCACCCCTGTACGCTCCACCATGTGCTCTAGTCAAGGTCCGTCCAGCCCAGTCCAAGGTCGACTTTGCGAGCGAGAGCAGCAGAGACCTGGATCGACCTGGATCCGGGCCCGAGTCTTCCATCATCCCATCCCAGGCCCCAGGACCGACCAGGACCAGGCGACGCCAGACGGGCTCTCTCTCATGGGCTGCACCACTTCACTGGGCACCACTACCACTCCCACTACCACTACCACCACTGCTGCTACCAGCACCACACCAGCACCACACACACCACACACCACACACACACCACACCATAGCACACCATAACCACCACTGGCCCTCTCTCTCTCTCTCAACCAACGCAGGCCAAAAACAAGCCATCCCCACCTGTTCTCTTCAATCTTCTTTTGCTTCTTGCTCTTCTTCTTCTTCTTCATGCCCATTAGAAGCATCCATCAAGAAGCTTTCTTTTCTTGTCCTCGAGGCTCTTGATTTCTTTCTTCGTTTTCTCTTTGCCCCCCCCCCCTTCCCCCTTCTCGAAGCCATTCATACTTCATCACCATCACATACCCTTCCTACGCGAGACGTGGGACGAGGTTTTGAACGACAACACAATCGAAAGGAGAGACGTGACTTGACTCTGAATTTGATACCCCCCCATTAATCATCTTACTGTCTTGTCACTTGAATCAATACCTCATCTGCGACATCCATTCCTCACTCTCATCATAATCCGACTTGTCCGACTCGACGACCATTGATTGACTTTTTTTCTTCCCACGTCACCGTTTTTTTCGCTGTCGTCGCCCGTCGCCGCTCCACCCTTCCGGACCAACAACAACAAAGGGCTCTGCTCCTCCTCCTCCAACTTGCAGCCTTTTTCTTCCCTCTCCTCCTTGCACTCTCACGCCTGCTTCGTGTTTCCAAGACCTGCACCTCAATAGCAGATCTTGCTCGGTTGCTGGAATATTGCCCGAGCTTGCCTGCCGTTCCGGTACTTCTCTTGGCAATACTTTGTGTTGGTCTCGACCTCGTCGTGCATTCCAATGTAAGTTGCTTGTCCGACCACCAACGACAATCCACCACAGCACCGTCGCACTACAAAAATCACGACTTCTGTAACCCCAAGAAGACCAAATTTTTTATTTTCATTTTCATGCAACAGCTCTTGTTTGTGGGAAGCCATCCGGTCCAAATCCTCCGTGCTTTTTTGGCTTACCCACCTTGGGGGCGACTATGCATCATTGTTCCCGCCGTCACTCTCTTGCTCCTACTACCACTACGCTCCCCTAATACCTATTCTTCTTCTTATTCGTCATCTTCCTCCTCCTCTTCTTCTTGGTGTTGTTTAGTTTGCTGACAGTTCCTTCCCGTCTCTTTAGACTCTTATTTCCTCCTCCTCAAACATCAACTTCCCGCTTCGCCTCGAGAGGAATAATATTCGCTACTCAGTAGCTCTCTACCCTATGAATTAAACTTGGGACGTTGCTATACAATTCGATTACAGCGCGTCCTCTTTGCATCCTTTCGAATCCCCTCTTCGGCGGCATATTTTTACATACACCCTCCAAACACCCCCAGTATCGATTCTGGGAATGCCTTACACGCCGCCTTCACATCGATCGCCGGCCTCTTCAGCCTCGAATTCTCCGGATGTGAGTCGCCGGTCGTCCATCGCTTCCGCCAATGGCCAGCGACCCTCACTACCCCGATCCGCTTCGTACCTCAACAAGCATCGTCGAACACCGTCCGCCGTCTCCATCAACGATGCTGCTGCTGCACCCTCACCGCCCTATGGCAACTCCGATGAAGAGGCCAAGAACAACACTGCCTCCAACATCATCAGCACGAGCATACGAAAGTCACCTCCCCCGGTGACGGATGACCGAGGAATTCCCAATGCTGCCATCATCTCCCCTCCTGACTCAGCATCATCCGGTAGTGAAGATGAGGCACATCCCGAGATTCGAGGAAGAAAGCTTGGAAAGCTTCGAGAAGCTGTCAGCCAGATCCCCCAGCCACGGACCCCCTCCCCAACACGGCAAACATCAGACAAGCCTGATGACCTGACCCCGATCCTGATGCGCACCAGCTTCAGTGCCACTTCTCTTGATAACCTTCCCAAGAGTGGGCGAAGGGGTCATGTTCGCTCTGCCACAGAGCCTAACGCTGCCTTGGCCATGCTTGATTCGTCCCCTGTGTCAGAGGATTCTGATGACGACCTTAAGAAGAAGCCACAGATGGTACGCAAGAAGTCCGGCGAATTGGTACGGCCCGCTCTGCGCCCTTCCCATCGCCGCCCATCAAGCATGCCCGGAACCCCTGTCTTTGCCAAGGCGGTCCACTTTGATTCCCACCTGGAACATATCCGACACTTTCTTCAGGTTGACCGGCCGCTCGCTGTTAGCGCTGGCTCATCCCCTGTCGAGAACTACGATAGTGACGCCGAGTATCCCTTCCCAGGTGGTGACAAGACATCAAGCCAGCGATCACCACCCTTTGAGTGGGAGCTCGTTACCAACAACTTCCCTCATGACTCCATCGCACGAAAGGACCTACCTGCTCGACTTGAAAGGGTGTGGCTTTCTCCTGATCAAAAGTCCATGCTTGGCTCCATTGCCGTCCACAACCTGTCTTTCCACAAGGCTGTTGTCTGCCGATTCACTCTTGATTACTGGAAGACCACCTCTGAAATTGTTGCCGAGTACCACAATGAGATCCGCACACGAGACTCCCTCGTGGGCCAAGATCGTTTCCAGTTCTCCATCAAGCTGTCAGACACTACCAACTTGGAGAGCAAGACTCTCTTCTTCTGCATTCGCTACACTGTCAACGGCCAGGAGTTCTGGGACAACAACAACATGGCTAACTTCCAGGTCGACTTCAAAAAGAAGCACAAGGCACAGAATGGTAAGAACAGCTTCCAGGGTGCCTCGTCACGACCTGCGAATGGCCTGCCCCGCAGCAACCGCCGACAGAACCCATCCACAGCAGCTCGACCGGTCTCCATGCCTCCCACTTTTGATGACTTTGGAAAGCAGACCAGGTTCAACTTTGATGATGAGCCTATCCACTCCTACATTGGTGAATCCGGAGCCCCCGGTGGCCTTCGTCTGAAGACCAAGTCAACCAGCAATCTGGCAAGTGATAACCTCACCAAGGGTATGACGTCTCCCAGTGGAGCCGCCTTTGCCAACCGCTATGACTTTGGTGCATCTCTCAACGCTGCCGTCCAGGCTGCCAAGGATACAGTGGGTAAAGACAAGGATACCTTGTACATGAAGCGGAACGTTCGGAACACATCACCTTCTTTTGGTATGACGTCGAACCAGCCCCCCGCCACCTATAGTGCTCCCCAACAGGTTGCACCATCGCCTAGTGTTGGCCTCGCCAGTTCATCATACGAGGAACTCGTCAGTAAATACTGCTTTGTACGTACCCCTGGACTTCACCTCAACATCCCCCAATCACAATCACCCACCACAGTTTAGCTGTGGCATGCGACACCCACTACCGGCCGTCCGACGATGGAAGGGGCGTGAGGGGCAAGGGCATGAAAAGATTTATAATAGAACGATGATGGAATTGCGTAACTAACTCGTCTTTTTTTTGTTTTACAGTTTGGTTCCAAGCAGTCAGCACCCACGTCCAAGGCCGGCACCCCACCAAACGGTGGATATGACGGGCCCAAGCCTGACACAGCACCCAGTATGCCCACTATAGCGGCTCGACGGACCGGACCGGCCATGCACCATGGCCTTCATCTCAACAACATCAGCCCGTACATGCCAGTAGGCACAGGGTCTCATAGGCCTTCCTATACCTCACCGCCCAAGACTATGCCTGCCTCCGTAAATGGAAAGGATCAGTCATCAAGCCCAATGGCTATTGGGAATGCGAGGCCTCGATCACCATCCGTCACTGTCACGGGGACATCCCCAAACGACAGGCGGTTTCATCTCCCCCCGCAAGTGAGGACAGAACGCTTTCCTTGGGGTGGAGAACCTCACGCCACAGCCATTCGAGGATAGATTTCGAGTGAAGATGGCTACCGCATGAGTGTTGCTGCAATATGTCGGTCTTTCCGAAGTTCAAGCTGCTCAGTTTGACTCACAGGAACCCGTTTTATCGAAAATGCAAATACTGCATTATTTATATCATGGCGTTTGTCGCCATCCCGTCGTTTTGAAGTTTCATTATTTTTTTATCGCCTTCACAATCGCCGCCTTAGTCTGCATAAGCAACGGAGAGAGAGCGTGGGGTTTTAGGTCTGATATGTTATTTTTTTTCTTCCTGGAGTCTTGGCTTCAAACTGGTATGGGTTTATTGTTTGGCGTTACTGGGCATTTGGTATTCGGATTATCAGTTTGGCAAAGGTTTTGTTTTTTTGGGAGAGGGTGGCACACAGTCAGTTTAGTCATGGGATAGGCTATACGCCACGGTTATTTGCTTTGTTTTATTATGGCGTTTCAACATTGCTCCGGCCACAGACCGATGAGGGCAAAAAGGACACAAGGGCGAAATCATACTCATGCTTCATGTTTTTTTGTTTGGGAATTGAGTAGCATCAACTCGCGAGAATTATTCTTGTGATATGGGACCGGGATTGTTTTGGTTCCTTTTGAGTTTGGGTGCATCATCTGGGCTGGCAGTGTGTGAGAAAGAAATTGGAAGAGGGAACGCGAAAAAGTTGAAGCAGTTATAATAGTCTGAATGGAACTTGGACAAGAGCAAAAAAAAGCACTATTGCCTACACAAGATCATCTATACAGTACAAGAGTTATGACGATGAAAGAATCCAATTGAATTACTACTATTAAATGTTGTTTGCCGTAGTCTCTCTCTCTGTGTGTGTGTGTGCCTCTCTCTCTCTTTCTGTCTCTCTCTTTCTCTCCGTGTCCTTTGTTTTGGTGGCCAACATTCCAAAATGTCTCAGAGAACACGGCAAAGACACCGAGAACATTCTGTAGGTTTCAGGTACCCATTGTTAGTGTCTCCAAGATACCTGTGCATTCCAAAAGAGGCAACTTGTTTGACCCTCCAATGATTATGTAGTGTGTGAGTGACCGAGTAAGTGTGTGAGAGGGGACGTGCTTGTGACGAATTGCAGTTGATGTGGGTGGGGATGGGCTGTTATCCTGCAGAAGGTCATGATTGGAAGGTATCAACCAATGTTTTCAGAATGCTCACAGCTTATCTGTCGGTGGGTAACATTCACGGAAGATGGTCTTGGAGTTGGGGGGGAGCGCTGAGGCACGTGCTTTAAATGGCGCTATTTGAATCAATTTTTCTGATCGGATTTAAAGAATAGAATGGGACGAAACATGGTGGATGCGTTATTCTATTCTCGAAGCCCATCTCCTTGTCAATGTCTCATGCATGGCATGCGTGAGGGTGGATGTTCGTCTCTGATACGAGGAGGTGGCGGCCTGTAGATACTGACATAGCTAAGACTGGAACAGAACAGAGACGAGCTAAATGGATCGCAGGGAAAATAGGACCATGACGACTGATGTCCTCCCGTTACGCAATCTTTAGGAAAATAAGTTCATGGCTTGAGGTCGGTTAGGAAGGGTAGCCCGGTGCCACACTCTGGGTTTCGAGAAAATGCTAGAGACCGTAACAGCGAGTTTGATTAGCGGAATCCTCCGTAAGCAACTTGACGGTCCAGGCTCACCTCGCAGTGAGTCAACACACCAGTCATATTCTGGTTTGACCCCGGGTACCCCGTTTTAGGTAACTTGGAATGGAAAAAGCCGGCAGCTCTACTGCTAGTACCTTGAGAAATTGTTGTTTCGAACGAACGCGGCTGCAAGGTTGCGACCAAAAGAAAAAGAGGGCCCGATACGAAGGTTAAAAAAAGAAGTTTGATGAGGCTTTCTTTAGGAACGAGTAAGCTAGGGAAAGGGAAAGGAACATTACCCGAGGGGCGGCGACCAAGCTAAGATTTTGCATACATATTCTGGGGGGGAGAACCCGCCTCCATCTTTCGGTTCCCTCTGGGTTCCACCAACATTCCCGTCAAGGAGAACAGACGACTGGGCGGATGGACGGGTGGAAAAGCTGAATGGAAACCCTCACCCGTTGAACGTGAAGATGTATGGATGAAGATAGAGAGACGAGACGAGACAAGGACAAACCACTTTGGTGAACACGCTGGCCGTTTTTTTCTTTTCTTTCTTTTTCACAACAATGACCATCAAAAAGTCCCCCACGCTGCTTAGCGAAACCTTTTCCCTTGGGCACTTTGGGCAACGACGTCAACTCCCCCGACTCTTCCTCGCCATTGCGGTGCGATGGCTCATGACGCTCGCCCTGGCGGCCGCTACGTACGGCGTGCTGTACCACTACTCCAGCAAGCAGGCCATGAAGAGCCACAAGAAGCGGCAGTTCAACACCCTGATCATTGCCCTCTCGATTGCGCTGGGCCTGAACATTGCGAGCTCGCTGAAGCACATGGTGAGGGAGCTGAGGTGGTGGGTGCTGAGCCTGTATGAGTGGACGCCCAGGGAGGCGGACTTGATCTTGCAGAGCGAGAATATCAGTCGGCTTATCGATTTGGGGTTCGTGACGCGCCGGCATTGGATTAGGGTGTATGTCTTGGTTTGGGTCTTGATCAATGTGGTGAGTGAATGCTGAATGCTGAAAAAAGAACCTTGACTGTGGAAAGAGGAGTGCGTATTTTATTTTATTTTATTTTATTTTACTTACTCATGGGGTGATGATTATTCTAGGCCTCTCAAATTGGCGTCGCAACTCTTGGTCTCACGTACAATGTCAACTCGGCCGATAAGATCGCACCTACAGTGCCTGGAAAGGTCCTCGCGCCAAATCTTGCCAACATCGAACCCTTCAAGGTCTTGCCCTCGTCGACGGTCTCGCAGGCTACCAGTGCTTTATGGTATACCGCCAACAAGTATGTTGCCTAACCCAACTCGAAGTAATCATGATAATGATTTCAGGCTAATGGTTTTTTTTCCTTTCTTTTCTTTCTAGCTATGGTCAAGTTGCGCCGGCCTTTGGCATTGGAGACATGGAGGAGGCGCCTGTGCCTGGCCAATTACAGGATCCAGATAGTTCTGTTATATTTTGCGACGACGACTCCTGCAAATACGTCTTTTACGAGTCAACACCCCCCGAGCTGTTGTACTACAGCATAGTCGCCACGAACCGCTCCGTACTGGGCCGCGCCTCCTGTCAGAGCTGGAAGGTCGTTCGCGGCGGTGAGGGCAACGATTCTACGATTGTCATTGATGACAAGAACCAGACGGAGATTCACGTACCGGCCCTGAACGGGGCCGACCAGACGACTTACATGGTGAACATGGATCGGGATTCCGGGCCCACGTGGAGTCGCATCAGAGCCTTTGAAGCCTCGACGACCAATGCTTGGTACTACGACTGTAATGTCACCATTGAATCTGTGGTCAATGCCACCCGCGAGTCACAGTATCTCGGCGTCAACATCACCAAGCTGGCCGCCCCCGCGATTGCGCTCCAGGGATACGGCAGCTCGACCGCGGGCGTGGGCAAAAGCTTCCAGTTCCAGAGCTACCCCGCCGAGTCCGCCTACGGGGCCGCGCAGGAGGGCAACACCACCAACATGGCGCTCACCCTCTCCAGCTGCGCCATCGGCGTCGTCGCCGTGACGGCGCAGGCCAACAGCAACATCGAGGCGCCCGGCAGGCTGCCGCTCAAGGGCATCGAGCTGGACATTTCGCGGTGGTACTACGTGCACGTCATCATGGGCCTGACGGTCGGCCTGCAGGCGGTGCTCGCCGTCGTGTCGGTGCTCATCGCGAGCAGGGTGACGGTGAGGGACCACAGCTACATGGCCATGGCGGCGCTGCTGAGGCCCGCACTGGTGAGGTTGAGTCATGGCGGGACCGTGGCGAGCGAGGAGCAGATATTGCAGCAGCTGGGGCCCAGGTTGACGCTGAGATATGTCGCGGCGAGTAATGGGGTGTATTACCTGAGGATCACCGAGTAAGAAGAAGAAGAAAAAAATGTAATAGACTCTACGATGACATGATTCACGATCCTTCTTGGACTTGTGCCCAAGTTTTGGGTGTATGACTATCGGTGAAATGACTTGCTGAATGTCTAGGCTGAATAGTGAAAGGGAGCATCTCAACTGGACACCGGTCCGCTTTTGCGTCGAGTCTGCCCTTGTGATGTAAAGTAAGTCAACGCAGAATATGGACCAGCAAGCATCAAAGATCAAAGTCAGCCTTGCAGCATAATTTTGACACGGGCATGATTAGATACTGATTCTAAAAATGACTCTAGTAGCGTAACCAGAACTTGACGTGGTATTAACTGCTCATGCTCTGGGTGTAACTACAGTGTGTTCGGAGCTGTTATGGGCAGTTCTCACGGGGGACCGAAATGCTGCATGATGGGAGGGGTAAAATGGTTTGATGCGGGGCAATTTTTTCTTTCTTCTCATTGCATACAATGGATGTGTTGTCAACTAATACAACCTTTTCTCCCCGCCTTCAGTGCACCGGCAATGTCGCCTATAGCTCTTCGTGTTTATCTGACTGCGCTTCCTGCTCATCTTCTCCAAGAACCTCCCGCGCAATCTTCGTCCAGAAATCACACGCATCCTTTGTATTCTGGTCGTCCTTGGTAAGCTTAAAGACTTTGCCCCAGAGGGCGGCCCCCTGCACCTTCAAGGTGTTGGAGATTTCGCCGTCCACGTCCTCGCCTACCGGCCATGATAGCTTTGGGCTATAGCCATTGGGGTTCTTTGAAACGGCAAGCGAGGCCAGGTACTTTGTGTATATCGTGGTAACCTGGGTGTGCAGCGCGATGCCGTAGGCCGTGGCCTGGGCGGCGCCGACTCCCATCTTCTCCAAGAAGACCTTTGCCTGCTGCCAGGTGCTCGTGAAGAGCGGGACGAGGTCGGCACCATGGGCGCCGAGTTCATCGGATGGGTATGCGTATTCCATCATGTAGGACTTCTCAGGGTATGCCTCGAACAGATATCTCGTGTTGCACGTAAAGACCGCCTCTTGTATGCTGGCGCCAAGACACGCTTTGTAGTTGTTGGGGTAGTTTTTCTCGCAGTCGTATCTCTCCTTGATTTGCTGTCGCTGAGGTGCCAGCGCATCCCCGGGAAGGAAAGTGTTCAAGAAGGCGTCATATTTCTCCTTGCTATCTATCCCTTTGGGGATAAAGGCGTCGGACTCGTTTGACACATGGGAAATGATGGCAGCCTCAATGCCCTTCCAATATTTGCCTGTCAAAAGAGTTGGTCAATAACTTTTTCCAAAAAAGAAAGAAGATGAGGAACAAGGCTTACCTTGCGATAGCAACACTGAAGGAATAGATCGAGCCCATTCTCCGTCGACTGCTGGCCCAACAGGGAAGAGGCCAGTCTGTCTTACTGTGCCAAAGAATTCTTGATTTGCTTCTGCAATCTTCTCTGGGGTGACCTCTCTCAAGCAGTCAATGTTATACTCGAAACCGCACCCTGCAAGCTCAGAAAAGGTCCGGTACATTGTGTCAAGCTTGCCATCGGGGGCGTTGTCCCAGGCCATCTCGAACGCTGGACTCTGCACCACCATTGTGTGAAACAGGGGATCTTTGTTGCCGTCCTCTCTGATGAGGTGATACAAGATTGAGCCTGCTCCTGCAGACTCGCCCCAGGCACTGACCTTGGTCTTATCGCCTCCAGCCTGATCGACGTATTGCTGGACCCACTCGAACAGCAAGGCTTGGTCGTAGAGGCCGGCATTTGGCTTTCCAGACTTCTCCATGTAGTTGCCGGCGAGGAATCCGAGCGCGCCGGTACGGTGGTTGCCTGTGATGAAGATGGCCTGGTACTCTGAGGCCTTGAGAATAGGTCGTCCGGAGTACAGCACGCCGCCCTGGTTCTTGGCTCCGAAGGCGTAACCCCCTCCATAGATCCAGACGATAACCGGCAGTTTGCTTGCGCCAGGCTTGAATGCCGATTTGGGGGCGTAAATGTCGAGGAACAAGCAGTCCTCATGCTGAGGCAGTTCGGGATCCGGGTCCTCGAGACGAAGTTTGCCTCCAGGGGGTGTAGCCGCCAGAGTAGGGTCAATTGATATGCAGCCCACGGTCTCTGGAGTTTGTATCGAATCATTTAACCAGCTTGGGAATGACGGTGCACCGAAACGCTGTGGCTCTGCTGCAAAGCGGACATTTTGGAAGAGGAAAAGCTGATGAATAGTCAGAGGTGATACTCGTGCATTTGGAGGCTGCTATCCTTACGTTCGAGTCTTCCGGGTCAACCTGGGCTTGCCATTTGCCCCATGGCAAGGTCAGCACTGGCAGGTCTTCTGCGGCCACAACCGTGGGCGTATTCCAAAATGGCAGGGCCCGAAGGACCAGGGAAAGAAGTTCGCTATACATTACGAGCGAAAAGTACCTCTTCCTTTCAAAACAAACTGGAAGTTGCTCTGCATGAGGAATGCGAGAGAACAAACGAAAAACTACGAATGAGGGGGACAAAACAGCGTGTTATAGCCATTCATTAAACTGTGGCTGGCTGAAAAGAAGAATATCTTAACCATTTTCATCAGACGTACAGGTGCCATTTCCTACCACACTGGCCGTTCAATATCCATTCCTAGCCGAAGCTGCATATGAATACGACGTACAGGTGATAGTTGGTATGCAGCACGGCAATATCGTTCTCCAAACGCTGATTATTACGCAGACGATCCTCGCTTCGAGTCGTCTCTTAGTAATATGGCGTCTAGGCCAAGCACCTCCTCATAGTGTTTAGGCACGTAGCTCTGGGGTCACAATTGTGAAGCCCTTGGCTTGGGGGATGTGATAGCTTTAGATGAACACATTCATCGAATCATATGCTTGCTACCGCATCGGGCCAAGTCTGCCAGTTTTGTCATCGTCATCTCAATACTTGGGCCAGTCCTCGTCGTCTTGGGTATCGCGATATCTCCCCCCTCATTCCAATCAGCCAAACGAACCAATCCTTCTCCGGCTTGGATTTATCATGGAGGAACTCCTACAAAATGACAGATCAGAGCTTCTCCGCACGAGCCTTTGATTGAAGCTGAAAGGCACAGTCGGTGGTGGGTCTTGATGCTGAGATCTGATTGCACCAAGTGAAACATGGCCTTTTGGTGACGAACTGCCGACGGATTGCACTGTAACATCTTTCCCATCGGCCCCTGTCCCGCAGTCCACTCGCTAGCCCATCCGCAAATACGCTATGTGAGGTGTGTACATTCTTATATGGTATAAATTCATATTGCAGATACCAGCGCATGGTGGTGGAGACGCATATGTGCAGAGGCTCCATCTGTATCAAGTCGCCGAGTTGGGCACCTTCTCCGCGTTAGGCGTGACCGCATGAGTATGGGCCAGGAACGACATCCCCTAGACTCAAGCAACTAGAGCAAATTATATCTACTTATGCTCAGCATGCCCAACATTACTCGGACAGTTCACTCGTTTCTCCACATTTTCACATTCTGCAGCAAATACTGTGAATAAGAGAAAAAGGCAGAAGGAATCTAGATTATCACATGCATTTCGTTATGCATCAGGATGCCCAACTATCTGACAAGAAGAATGGGCTAACCAGCGGGGAGCCCAATGAACGAACAACTGCTTGATGCAGCCAGGATTGGATGACAGCACGGCACACCGGGGGCCCCCTTGGTCGCAGGACAATACAGAGCCCAGTCTAGAGTCTCTAGACAATAACACAAACGAGGGCGAGGTTGCAGCGCACCTCTTAGTCGAAACCCTTCGCTTACACTCGACTGCAAGCAACGCCTTCCAATCAATCGACGCGCGTATTCCTTCATCCTGCCCAAGCTGTCTCCTCCTCCATGGCAAAAGGATGCTAGCGCTACCTGCGGTGTTGAACCTGGTCATTGGTTGCGTTGGGTCCATATCTCTTCCCACAACTTGGACTCGTCTACACACTTTTCCATCACTTCTGCGAGATAACCGTGCTTGCGTCGAGAAGCAGATCAGTTCAATGCACAACTTTCATGCCCGGGGCGTCGACGGCCGGTCATATGGTTATCGACTAACTAACCACAAAGCTTGGTCGAGATAGCACACAAACGAATAGCATTCTACACCAGCGCCATGGACGAACTACTTACATCTACTGCTCTGGTACCTAATCAGGTGCATGCAGCGCAGCATTCGTGCCTCGCACGCATATCGCCATCTTTTCCCCACCGCGAGGGTCAACCACGGGTGAGTCCGTCACGGCCCCTCTAGTAATGGACTCCCAACTAGTCTACGCACTCCCATTCCATTACCTCACGTACATGGCGTTACTCGCACCCTGGACTGCAGGCGTAATCTTATTGCCACCTCAAGCAACTGCTGCAGGACGGGACATGATGACACCACCGAGATTGGCCCATCCAGTCGCTGACGGGACCCAAACGCTACCGTTCCAGGACCTTTGATGGACTGCATTGTTGGTGCCCTGGACGAAGAGATCAAGTCGGTTGGGCTCCCATGAGACGGGCGTGATATCGTCCATTACGGTGCCACCCTGATTCTACCAGCATCTAACGGAGGGTAGCCACGTCGACGCATTCCATGTCTCTTGATAGACGCTATAGTTGGTACCCCTCACGAATATGTCGATACGAATCGGACCCTAGCACATTGCTCTTGGCTGAGCCAAGGATGATGCCGCCCAAGTTCTCCCAACCGGAGGCGCTAGGTGACCATGTGCTTCCGTTCCAGGCCTTGTGGTAGACGGCATTGTTCATTCCACGGGTAAAGTCGTCGAGACGGTTGCTGCCCCAAGATACGGCAGAAATGTCTCCGATGATGAGACCACCTAGACAGTTCTCATCCCCTCCACGAGGTCTCATCCTACCACCTCCGCCAGCATGCGTTATCGGAGCTGAGACCAAATAAGTCGACGCAGTTGGGTCTCCAGGATATCGCAGCGACATGGTCATAGGTTACCCCACCGAGCTTCTCAAACAAGGTCTCGCCGGATCCCCAAGTTGTGCCGCTGCTGTTCTGCGATTTGTAATAGACGCCGTTATCGGTTTCTCTAACAAAGATACCGGCGCGGCCCGGGGCCTAGGAGACTACTGCGGGAAGACCAAGGTTGCATGATTAGCCCAAGCGCTTTTAACATTGGGTTGAAAGAAGAATATGATTACGTACCGGAATACAAGCCTCCAAAGTTTCTCCATATGGGCTAGAGAATACGAATTCCGACATGGTCGTCCTTGGCTAAAGTACGCTTAGGTGTTTGCGGACACGGAGGGGAATATGACAGACTCTGGAGTGCTATGTGCAGGCCCAGAGCTGTGCCCGGACTCGTGGAGGTCAGCGGTTTCAATGTCATAGGCTACAGAGACTGCGCCTTCAACCCACCTATGCTCCTCATCTTTGTAACGAATAGGAAGAGAAAGATCCCTCACGATGATGGTGAATCCAGAAGGGAAGTCTGCATAAGCCAGAACACCTTAACCATGCAGTGATCAAGGTAGTTTATCTGACGGAACCCGATGAAGACGTCGGGATTCTGAGTTGCCGTGACATCGGTAAGGGTTAAACAAGTGCCAACGTTTGGTCATATTCTCATGGAACGCTTGACATCATTCTTACAGCTATCGTGGCTTACTTGCGATGACTCTGCCGTGAAGCAAGATCTGATGTTGCGGCCCTTCCAGGGGCCAACGATGAGAAAGTCAACAGAGTCAAGCAGTTCCAGGAAGCCGCTGTGTTCTTCAATTATGGCTGCCCCATTTCCAAGACCTATGATTGAAGCATTGATGTACACTTCCAGGATGCTCTCCTCCATTCACCCCCAGCAATTCGTAAACTCCTTTTATTCTCCAGGGTAGTATAAACACAGCACGGCTCCATACTCGTCGAATGGAAATGCCAATTGAAACAGGTACAATTGCCTTGGATCCAACTCCGTCTGCCTGAAAAGAAACCTCGCCTTACTATTGCCCATATATTTGAGACATCAGTTAGCATTGCAGTATTACTAACCTCCTGAAGATCGAGAACTGCCGAAAACGGAAACAAGATATTGAAGCCGCCGGGTTCGGGACGGACCTTTGCGGCCCCACCCCGTGACAGCCATTTTGGTACCGCGTACACTGTCTGGGGAATACAAAAAAAACCAGCCAGATAACTATACTTGATTCCGCAATCAGTGAAGATGCTTTCCGAGTTGCTTCGACTTCCGTGATAACACACCATGTTACGTAAATAACTTGAAACTATCTATGGAGACTACCCCGGCGGCTAGATAAGTTTACTGAGATTTAGAAGATCATGGAGCACGCTTTCTTTAATACGAGATTATGTGCCTTATTCCGATGTAACATGACAACGTGGACCGGGCGGCGATCCCTTTCCCGGGCCTTTTGTCAATGAAACGGAGTTTTCCATCTTCCAGATGCGTCTCGCGGCAGGCAAAGTGCCGGCAAAAGGCGTACAGATCATATGTGTATCCTTCTATAGGCAGGGGTTTAGTTCCTTTTATCTACACCTGCTCCCAAAATCGGCCGATGTAAGCATGTTAGACATTGCGATTTGTGACTGTCTATCGAATAATGTTCCTGTATCGGACAATTACATGGGGGTCCGATCAGGGTTCTGGCATTGCAAGGTTCATACGATGTTCAACATCAGCCCACTCAGAGCCCTTGCTACTGCGCAAATCATCAGACAACCGCCCTAGAAAACCCCTGCAGCGTATAATGAGGGCCAAGAATTCTCCTGGAAGGAATACAATTCAATAAAAGAGAAACTGTCTATTGAAAACAATCCGGGGTATTACGGGGCAGTGCCGGCAGATTCGGCTGCCTATCAAGCATGGGGTAGCAATTGCATCCCTCTATGACGCTTTGACGCAGATCAGGACCACAAGGTCGCACCAGAGGATTTAGCGAAAGGCTTCTTTCTATTCGTCTGAAAACGAGAACATCGCATTTATGATTAGTAGATGAAGTTACTTTAACGTTCTTTCGGCTTCTAGAAATGCATGCCGGAATGGACTAGATGTTGTGACTTTGAGGTGCAACCGCGATACCTGATCAGGACCTGATCTTCAACTCGCTTCCACGACGTGTTCGTATTAATTATTCTGCCTTCCACATTTAGACTCTAACTTCAGTGCCGTTTCCCGCCGAAAAGCCCGATCCCGGGTCATTGAGAGTCCCTTTAGAATGCTTCCATGTTGCCGAACATGATATGTATTAGACGACTGATATAAAATGTCATATTCACTTGCATCTCCCAAGTAAGAATATCATCAAACTACACAATCATCTATCTTTACATCCTCTTTGCATCTCCATCATGAAAGCATTTATTCTGTCCGCTGTGGCACTTGCGTTTGGTGCTGTCGCCTCCCCAGCCCTGGAGAAGCGAGGTTCAAAGTCATTTGCTGGCACGAGCCTCTACTTCTTGCAGGGCTTGGGCGCTGATGTCCAAAAGTCGTATCTTTCGACTCTGGCCAACGGAGGAGTCAAGGTTGTGCGACTCTGGGTCAGGGACCAGCCTGGCCAAAATACATGTGTCAAGGGTAGTGTCAGTGTCTCTGGCGTGCCAGATTTTGAGACCACCCTCGGCAAGTATAACTGGCAGACTCTAGACTTGCTTGACCAGACTCTCGTCTATCTCCAACAGTATGGTCTAAAGGCCATCATTTCTCCTCACGATGGAAACAAGTTGTATGGACAAAATGGGTGAGATATCATTGTTAATTCCTAAAGATTGAGAATGACTCGCTAATTCATGTGCAGTCACGATATTTACGGTGAAACATATGGAGCCGGGTACTTTTACGAGCAGCAGGGGGCTTACGACGTCTTTGACAACCGTCTCAGGGCTATCCTAAACTACAAAGGTGCGCATAGCGGCAAGGTCTGGAAAGACTGGGATGAGGTCATCCTCGCCTTTGACCTCCAAAATGAACCATTTGCGTCCGACCCGTCCAAGTGCCAATATGCTACTGCTGGAACTTGGGCCTGTGGTCGAGCGCAGACCATGCGCAAAGCCTTGGGAAAGAACAACAAGATCAGGATTGCTACTGGTGGTTTTGGCGGTGACATTTCTAATGGCTGCACGTTCCTGAGCGCCGCCATGACCTGCGATGATATCGATATTGTCTCCGGTAAGTTTACCACAAACACAAAATCGCGAAGCACAGAAGATACAAGTCACTGATACAACATATGCAGTTCACCGATATGCTGGCCTCGAAGGCAATAATGAGAACCAATGGACCAACAGCTACAAAGGCTGGATCAGCCAAGCCAATGGAAAACTTGTCCATCTCGAAGAATGGGGTGTTCCAGTCGACAAGAGCAACCCAAGTACCGAGTTCCCCGCTAACACTCAAGATATGAACAGCGCAGGTCTTCCTTGGAGCTATTGGCAACTTCTCCCCGCCAAGACGTGCGACAATGGTGGTGCCGATGAGTTTGGCTTTTATGTTAACCAGGGCGTGGATTGGGCCAGTCAAGTCAAAGCTGCCAACAACGCAAATTGCCAGCAGGATTGGAGTGGTCTCGTTTGGTAATCGTGGATTGGCGAGAGTAGCCGTCACTGTTGCGGGCCGAACGTGGTGAGAGTTGGGTGTAAGTGGTGGGTGGTGGGTGGTGGGTGGTGATCCAACGGCAGATTGTGAAGAATGATTCCACACGAGTGAATTCATTACATGATGGAAAGATGTGGAATCATCCAGGATATCTCAAGCTGAATAGAGCGTTGCTTCGGGTGTCAAACGGGACACGTTTGAACGGGCATCATTTCCCCCAAGCAGCACTGAAAACACATTCCATTACCAAACAATTGATCAATCTGCACCTACGGCCCGAACCCTCAGGTGACTTGTGCGTGGATACAGTGCGGAAATGTGGATTATCGCGCGCGATTATTCCTCGGACGCATCGAGACGAGTTTGTAACTACCAATGTTTCGGGCGTAAATCGTAGCTGTGCTGTGGCAAAAGATGCGCTGCGAACTGAATAATGTTGTTTATAGATCATAAATAAACGAATCGCGGGAATCTCGAGTCTCGGAATCGTGGACTTCCTACGGGATTGTCGGTCCGGCTTCTGAAGTGGGAGCCCGTAGCCATTAATAGTTGCAAGATACAAGTTCCTGTCAGACGGACCAAGCCAACCATCGGCTCTGGTGGAAGAAGGGCGCGCTGGATGGGAGAAGTCGCGCTGTTTAAGAGAGAGCGCCGGAGATGTGCTCATGGTGTCGTAACCAAGTGGAGCGGGCGGATCCAGCCATTTTGTCCCCCCGCTTTTGTTGGTCGAGATTGGGATGAAGCGGCACAAGGAACCTGCAGGTCGTTTGGAATCATTCGAGATTGAGTGACTTAAAAGAGGCAATGCCGTCTTTAAGAACCGAAACTAAAGCAAAAGGACTGTAACTATTTGATGACAGGGGTCGGTCATCTCTCGGGAGGGGCTCAAAGCCGATATCCGAAAGCTGCAATCGTACAAGTTGTCTAAACAAACAGGCGGGAAGAACCTTGTCTGCATGGACGCATGATGTAGTTGGGGTAGCATCCATGCGGGCGGCATACCATAATATGAGTCTAAGACGACTTGAGTTGGAAGACTGGAGACGGAATATATAGACGATAGGTTTCCCAATGTTTGTGCATTAAATTCCATCAAGCTACTTTGTAACGCATATTCCGATTACTTACCAACCATCACCAATCACAATGGCTGAGGAGAAGAGAGCACCATTCCCACCCTTTACTCGTGAAACGGCCGAGATCAAGGTCAAAGCAGCTCAAGATGGATGGAACACAAAGTTGGTCACATCATCTTCATGAATGATCAGGCGACAACAAAAACTGACAATGGCATGCAGGAACCCCGCTGGTGTGAAAATGGCATACACTCCTGATTCAATCTGGCGCAACCGCGATACTTTCCTCCAGGGTCGCGACGCCATCCAAGAGTTCCTGGCCAAGAAATGGTCCAGGGAAAACGGCTACCGGCTGCGAAAGGAGCTATTCGCCTTCACCGACAACAAGATTGCTGTTCAGTTCTGGTACGAGTGGCACGATGAGGCTGGCCAATGGTGGAGGACATATGGCCTCGAGGACTGGACATTTGCGGACAATGGTCTTATGAGGAAGCGTCAGATGAGCGGTAATGATGTCAAGATTGGCGACGAAGAGAGGTGGTTCAAGGATGGGGTTGACGTGAACACGGTAGACATTTCGGAGAAGCACTGGTAATCTGGAATCGGCAGCATCGGCGAGATGACTAGAATTATTGTGACTCTTGTTTTCATCAAGTTTAATATCACGATTGTTCTGCGGGGCAAAGCTTTAGGATTGACAGACAACGCACGCTTCCCTAATACCTCATCACCTTGGTCAATGCTGATGCTCATCTCTGTCAACTTCCACCAAGTATAGTTGTCCAAAGAACACGAGCACACCATTGAGAGTTCCATGGAACCATTTGCAGCTGCGCAGATCGATTATTGTACCGTAGAATCCTGTCTTGTACCACAACCATGATCTGCAAAAGGTGCTACCCTGTTCACTCGACAATCAAGACGCACAACGTCACAAAGCCTAGTAAGTACAGCTGAATGAGAGGATATCTAATTGATTTACACTATTTTCTAGCTTAGTTGTGAATACATGCTTACACGTTATTGTAGTTTGACTAATCTCCATGCAAACGAACCAACTCTCACCTTAGATGATGCAAGTAGAGGTCCATCTTCTCTGGCCCATCTAGTTTATTTTGCCTTCTCTCAAAACTCTTTCCACGTCACTTGACACTCGTTCGGCATATTCGTTGCCGTCGGAGGCATGCATTCCGGTATAATGATGACATTCACAATAGTCTCCATGTTTATTGTTCATCATACGCACAATATCCCAACTCTCGCAACAGCTGAACGAGAACAGTAGTGGCGCTCTAACATAGATGAAAAGTATAGCAGCAAAGTAATTGATTGACTACTAGTGTATCGTGAGATTATCCGCCAATAATACTTTGGGAATTAAGAAAATGCCGAATGGAAGAATAGAAGTATAGGTCTAAGGACTGATCTATTGTCCCCCAAACTGATTGATATGATGGGGTCTCCAGGTTTTCGTATCGATCCAATCAGAACATAGCACTTGCTCGATTTAGATAAAATTCACGAGCGGTGGAGAAATATATTCCGCTTTGCGGTGTTGGTTCGGGCACAAGGGACCAACGTCAACAACACGTGGAGAAGATATGAGGGTCGCCACCTGGTTTGCCAATTTCGATCAATGTATTGTGACAACTACATATCCTTTTGCTATGTTGAAGTATGGCGTTGATTCCATTTAAATGTGTATATATAGAGGCCTGAGAAACTTGATGCAACATATTCAGCATCAACTTCATCTCAGCATTCACGTTCACATACTTCATCTTGCATATACACCAGACATCACATTCAAAAGTCTGGAATTTATGCTCATGCCACATCAAAGCAAAGCAAGCTCCCTCGGAGGCGCTTCCAGCCGTCCACCAGACTCGGTCGGTGAGCGAATCTCCCAAAGTTGACGGGAAATACAACAATTTCTCAAATGGAATCATGCAGGAAATGGAAGCAATTGAGGTGCACTGGCAGAATCAGGCGTCAACAGGCCGAGACGACCAATTTACACAGCTCACGGCGAGCACCTCGGTGGACGTGGCGGAATACTTGAGACGTATTGGCGATTTTCTCGCCATGGGGCTGTGCGACATCCTGTCTATTAATACGACCAAAGATTACGTCAGTATCAGTGTTTCAACTGAGCTGTCGACAGACGCAATGATGGCACACATCAAGAAGTGCAATCTCTTCCCCGTTCTCAGGAGAGAGGACATTCCGTGGTGGAGAAGATCAGCTTTGTTCCCTTAGGTTCAAACAGCATGTATTTTCGAATGTTGATGAGTCAAATTATTGGGTGGCTGATGGTAGCAGATGGCATTTCTTTTTGTATAGGCTCAAGACTAAAGAGCATAATGAGTGATGGAACTGGGTTTGGATGAGATTGAATCATGCTATTTTGCCAGAATATCGCCTTATCTTCATTGATCTACACTCCCGTCCGTGTATCCATCTTATAGCCCGATCCAACACACCGGGCCATGCCGTCTTAGAACACGTATATCAAGAATAATATGGCTTTGATGCAGGGAGCCGAATCAGTTGCAAATTCCTCGTGTCGCAAGCCGCTGAGTGATCGATCGTCACGCACGTCGTGTTTGAGAGTAGATACAGACTTGATGTTCATCCGCGACCGGTGCGCAGGTGCAACGCTAACACGTTGTTGAGCGCAGCAGATCCACAAGGGGAAACTTGAAGCCAGGTGCTCCAAGATTGACAATGAGGACATTTCAGCAGTCTGACGCCGGGACGGCATCTTTGTCCGCTCGGTATCTGCCAATGAAAGGAATGAGGGATCTTTTGTCTACAAGGGTCATCACCTAATTCTAGACTCCCCGAGCAGTTGACAAGTAAGGTGCCGGTTTTAGGGTAGTGCTGAGGCAAAGAGCGGTCCAGACACGGCCGAGGCGTAGGACCTCATTTAATTTTGCATGTCTGTGATATCGACAGGGATCGGGCCTCTAACCGTTAGCTCACGGTGTATTGGTATCTTTGGGACTTTTGAAGCTCCTCTTCGTTCTGAACTTATTGAAGTAGAAGGTACTCATCAACCCATGCTGATGGTCTACATAAACACTGTCTCTACGGAGTAAAGTACTATGTGAAGAACAAGTAAAATATCGCAGTTCACTTACATGCTTAGGTATGCGGAAGACAGCATCAATACGGAGTAGCACGCAATCCTGCCGCTACTACCCGCAGAATGATACCTCCAGCCGAATCCTTATCTGCGTTATGCAAGATGCCCCAATGTCTTAAATATTTCAGGTAACTAGCGAATTTATTGGTAGTATCACAAAGACAAGAATAATAACGCCAATGTCCATGTTTCTCATCCGCGAAATTGATGATACTGGAAAAACGAGATAAACAGAAAGAAGCCAAGAACTCGATGAGAAAACAAACAAGCCGCGGCTCTCCGAGTGGGATGATTACAGGGGAGGACACGCTTGTATATCGGGGTGGCGTCAAGCAAAGCAAGAAGTGCCGGAGCCCGCCGCATCACTCCGCAGCCATCAAGTCTGACAAGAGAGTTAAAGCAAGCTTATTTGTTCTGTGGGTATTAAAACGCGACAAGGTTGAGAAGTCCCTGTGTATGGCTGCACTGGGGGGAGGTCATCCAATTCATGGGATTTTCTCTTCTGCACCGTTGTCGATAATTGAAGAGCATGGAGTACTCCGTAGTCATATTCTACTTGCGTCAATACTTTCTTTATCCGGCATCGAGTCCGTAGGCCTAGGCAAACATGGGGGCGGTTTAACATCACATTCATGTTTGGCCCGGGGACAGCTATCGGACACAGTGGCTGAGATGCGCGAGTTTTTTCGCATAAAGAAAGTCCAGGAATTGCATATGCTTGTCACAGTACTCCGTACTTGTTATGATTTATTTCAATGTACTGTCTGTATGAGGGTGTAAACTGTCTTTGCTTGCTGTCTGTGTTTATATAACAAGAACGCAACCAGGATGCGGGGGTAGGTCCTGTGGCTGCACGTCGTCATAAAGATCTGCGGTATCCCGCGTGCAGACGCACCATGATTGCTAATTTCCACCACTCGGCCACCGTCTGCGAATACCATCAGGCCATGACCGGGCATTGCTGGAGTCTAGATCAAAGTCATTGATGTAAGACCGAGGCTATTTTCAACAGGCCAGCTTTAGACCGTGCCGATTCATCACACTAACACTGGAAGTGCATGAACTAGACGGCCACACAAACAACCATACCATAATAATTGCATCTGCCGCTGCCCGAGCACATGTATCAAGCCGTTTTAGTGACCCAATAGCAAAGAAAGCACACCTCCCATGGGACTGCAGGTTAGATACAGCATGGATAAAACAGACGGTGTTGACTCGAGTTCTGGATGGATGGGGTCTGTAACCCGGCATTTCCCCTCTGCTTACCTTGGCATTACTCATAAAGTTGAGCCCCAAGAGCAGCCATGACGGTCATCATCCCAAATAGGGTAGGCGACTGAAAGATCTCATGCAAGCCGTTTTCTGGCTTCGATGGCGAGAGGAGGAGTGTAAATTACTCCGTACATTTCAGCGCCAAAGGACGCTTGGCAAACTCTGGCCTGCTGGATTTGCTTCACATCTTGGGAAAACAGAGACAAGACCTTCCCGTCTTGGGTGAAAGCGTCTAGCCGCAAAAACAAGCTACTGGGGCTACTCTTGGACTCGGCCCCTGACGCCACGGCGCCGGGATCTCCCTTGGCCACAAATGCAAGGTCCCCCAATCAGAATCGCGCTTTGTACGGCCGGCAAGCCGCCATCCTGCATGATTCCAGTGTCTGAGAAACACACGACCCAGGCACACTGGACGCGGGGCCGTCTTAAGGTGCTGTATGGCATATCTTGGTGATTAAGGGAATTTGATGAGACGGCAGCAATCGAGGGAAACAATGGCGATAGACAGCAATAGAGGGAACCGGGAGCAACAAAAGAGAATCGAGGGCGACAACGGTGACGAGGGAACCCCAAGAGACACACCGGAAATCGGGGGAAACAGCAAATACACCAAGCCTTCCGGTGTCTATTCTCTACACCCCTGGTCATCCCAGGTGGTGGTGATAAGGGTAGCTAGGTTCACGCCTACCTAGCTCGCTTACAAGCATCTGTCATGAGCTGGCCTGCAGCCTCCGAGTCAGATAAATGGCGGTACCCTTAGAGAGTAAAAGTCTATATAGTGTTTAGAGCTTCCCACCCCGCTAATCTCTGTCGTTTGACATAAATCCGCTCTTTTCTTGTTTTGCTTTTTTCAGTCATTCCTTTCAGTGTGCAGAGTATACATCTCCATCGTGCAATATGGTGCGCTCCGCCGTGATCGCCTCGCTGCTCGCAGCAGCGGCATCGACCTTTGCCAAGCCGTCGACTAGGAACGTCATCCCCGGTGCCTACATTTTCGAATTTGAAGAGGGACACGTATGTGAATCCTAACACTGACAGTTTACACCAAATGCCATGATGCTAATCTATTCACAGGACCCGAGCAACTTCTTCCATACACTTGGTAACGATGGCGAGACGCGAATGCAATTCAACTACAAGCTCTTCAAGGGTGCTTCTATCCAACTGAAGGATATCGACAATGCCGAACAGACGGCTATGAGAATAGCAGAGGCTCCTGTGGTCAAGCAGATGTGGCCTGTTCAGCTAATCCCCGCGCCAAATCCGAGAGTTGACTGGGTTGCTGATGACCTTCTGGGCGAAGGAGAACCTGCACAACTACTGGCCCGAACAAACAAACCCAAGTCGGATACCCTATCAATTCATACCATGACCCAGGTAGACAAGCTGCGAGCCAAAGGTATCACCGGCCGGGGCATCAAGGTTGCCGTTATTGATACCGGTATCGATTATTTGCATCCTGCCTTGGGTGGGTGCTTCGGAAAGGGGTGCCTGGTCTCATACGGTACTGATCTGGTCGGTGATGCGTATACCGGTGCCAACAAGCCCGTTCCCGACAGTGACCCCATGGATTGCGGCGGTCACGGCACCCACGTTGCCGGTATTGTTGCTGCTCAGGAGAACCCCTATGGTTTCACTGGTGCTGCTCCCGACGTTACTCTTGGTGGCTACCGTGTGTTTGGCTGCACTGGCTCTTCTGCCAACGAAGTTTTGATTGCCGCCTACAACAAGGCTTTTGAAGACGGTTCCAATATCATTACTGCTTCTATCGGTGGTCCCTCAGGTTGGTCCGAGGAGCCTTGGGCTGTTGTTGTTTCTCGAATTGTCGCGGCTGGCGTTCCGTGCACCGTGGCCGCTGGTAACGAGGGTAGCGATGGTCTCTTTTACGCCGCCACTGCGGCCGGCGGCAAGGGCGTCGCTGCCATCGCCTCTGTCGATAACGTCTTGACGCCTACCGTCTACTCTCTGGCCAACTTTACCATCGAGAATAGCGATCCACATGAGTTCAGCTGGGTCCCTGGCCACCCTGGAAACTGGGATAACGTCTCCTTGCCTCTCTATGCCCTTAACACCAACACTGCGGTTCCTGATGATGCCTGCAAAGCTCTCCCTGCCACCACTCCTGATCTGGGCGAGTACATTGTCCTCATTCGTCGAGGTACATGCACCTTTGTCCAAAAGGCACAGAACCTCGCCGCTGTGGGAGCCAAGTACGTCATGGTGTATGATAATGGCGTTGGCCCTATCCCCATTGATGTTTCTACAGTCCCCCAGATCCTCGGAGCCGGTATGGTCGATGCTGCTCAGGGCTTCACCTGGATGGAGCAGCTTAATGGTACTAGCACTAAGAACTTTGGCGGAAACAAGGTTACTCTACATATGACGAGTGCCTCTAAATCTATGAAGAAGGTTCAGGTTAGCAAGAATGCTGCCACTGGCGGTGCCTTGAGCCAGTTCACCACTTGGGGACCTACCTGGGAAATGGATGTCAAGCCCCAGTTCAGTGCCCCTGGCGGTAACATTCTCTCCACTTACCCCCGTGCCCTCGGTTCCTACGCCACACTCTCTGGTACCTCCATGGCTACCCCTCTGGCTGCCGGTATCTACGCCCTTATCGCCCAGGTTCGCGCCTCTTTTGACCCTGTTCTGATTGAGAATCTTTTGGCTGCCAACGCCAATCCTCAGCTATTCAATGACGGTAATAAGTTTTACGAGTTCCTTGCCCCCGTTGCTCAGCAGGGTAGTGGTCTCATTCAGGCTTATGATGCCGCTTATGCCACCACTCTGCTATCTCACTCTAGTCTATCATTCAACGATACCGATCACTTCGTTAAAGTTCGCAACTTCACCATCAACAACACTAGCAAGATGCCAATTAAGTACAAGCTCTCTCACAAACCCGCTGAGACTTTCTACACCTTTTTGAAGGGTGAAACCTACCCAGCACCTTTCCCCAACGAGCCAGTTGCGGTGACCGCCTCGCTTGAAATCAGCGAGACAGACTTCACTCTCCCTGCCGGCCAGGCTGCTACTATTGAGATCGGCCCTACTCCCCCCATTGGTGTTGATGGCAAGCGTTTAGCGCTGTGGTCTGGCTACATTGCTATCAATGGATCAGACGGAACCTCGCTATCTATCCCTTACCAGGGTCTTAGCGGCTCTCTCTATAGTCAGACCGTTCTGAACAGCACAAGTGCTTGGATCGCCAAGTCCACGGATAAGGACAATGCTCGTGTAGCTAACAAAACCGCCTTCACCCTCCCTCCTCCCGGCGTTACCAAGCCAGGTGCTGTCCTCCCTGCATTGGCTGTTAACCTAGCTCTCGGTTCACCCAACCTTCGTGCCGATATCGTTGCATTAAATGTTACCAGCGACACGGAATTGAAGACCACTAACTTTTTCGGCACCAAATCAATTGGCCAGCCTGCCGGTTATCCTGCGCTGTACGCAGCACGTGGTCTTGGCACTGTTGCCTGGAGTGGGCAGCTGAGCAACGGTAACTACGTGCCTCCTGGCGAGTACAAGATTGTTGTGCGTGCCCTCCGCATCTTTGGCGATGCTAAGAAGAAGGGAGATTGGAACATTAGCGAGACCGTAGCGTTTAGCATTAGCTACGCATAAGGGCAGGGAAGCGGAGAGAAGACATAAATGAGAAACACAACGAATCGAGATGAGACGTTTTTTCCATCTGAGGAATGAAGATCGGAGGAGAGGATTGATGACTGCTAGCTAATACTAGACTCTGCGTCTTACTTTTTCATGTATATCTTGAGAAGAATTCCTAATTGAACTGCTTAAGTCAAGACGAAGATGAATGTATTGGTGAAGTTCTCAGAGACTTTGAGTGACGTTTGGCAACGCGAGTAGTCATTGGGAACGTGGGTAATCGGGGCAACGCGAGTAATCCATGGTAATGTGAGTAATCGACAGCAAGGTGGATAAATACTCGCAATGTGCGTGGAGTAAGCAATGGTAATGTGGATAAAGAACAACATGAGAAATCAGGGAGAACGTTAGTAATTAAGCCATCGCAGGCAATCAACGGTAATATGGATAATTGGCGCCAACGTCAGAGATGAATAACAACGCAAGCGATATTGGCATGAGTGAAGTTCCATGCATTCAAGCGCGCCAAGTCTCTTCTCTCATTCCAATGCTGTTTGTTGTTGGTTGTATTTCTCAGCTTCCAGGGGTAGCCCCTTTGGGTAATGGCAACTGATTGTCATGTGCAGCGTCATGTGACACCATATATATTCTATCCACGTGATTATGCACGCACCATCATAAACAGGGTTATCTCAGGTAAGACAAAACATCAAATGTCGGGTCCAAGCCGAGAGGATGATCGGCTCAGCCATATTATTCGCCCCTCCAATCAGCGCGACGCCCATCCGCCCACAGAATCAGGCAGCAGAATTCCTCTCGGCTATGATTCGCCCGTTGGTTCGACCCAGTGCTTGTTCTACTCCACTGTCTCCGCGCTGAACCTCATGCGGGGGTCGTTGAGAAGAAGTGTTGGACATGAATCAGGACGACTCAATGAGAGAGGACCTTGTCAACCTGGTGTGTGTTATGCCGAAGATCCTGCTGCTGTTGCTGCTGGGCCTACAGGCAACGAGATAACTTGAACAAGGAGCCGCCAGATGCGAGATAAGCAACCGCCCTCTCATCAAAAAAAATATTGCATCCGCCTTGTCTTGACCTGACTTGACTTGGACTATCAATCAATCAACCAGTCAAATTGAAAGCGGCTGAGCCAGGCTTGGGTGAACGGAATCGGAAGCCTGGAGTTCTGGAGTATTCCTTATCAAGTTCTAGCAAGCCTTCCAAATCTTCTGTGCCGTTACCTTCTCGCCACAATCTGCGACCCTGCATATGCCCTGCCGGCCGCCTCGTCAGACTGGCGCCCTTTGTGCTTCGTCTTACCGGTAGGCATAGCTGATTATTGCGATGCGCGAGCTTTAAACATCGCAGCATTAGCTTCATTCACCGGAAGGTCGAGGAACACCAGCATCTCAATTGCTCGTTTGGATACAGAGACGCCTAATCTCCAGCCAGACGAGTTCGGAATTGCCTGGAGTTAAGGATTCCGACTTGTCAGGTGTCACTTCAGGTATCCGATAACAGGCACTGGCTCCTCTTCAGGCAACAGGAAACAGCAGATACATAGCACGGATAGACCTGTATAGCCATTGTCAAACCCACAGCACTTCACAAACACGCCTTCCATCTCATTTCTCAGCCATGGAGTCTATTCTTCCGACGGGCGGCTTTCAGCTGCCCTTCCAGCGTCGTCTAAGTCGTCTCTACAACGACACGAAAAAGTCTAGCGATTTTGTTAAAGAACCTGTCCAAAATGAGGAGGATCCCGAGATCAAAGCGCTGTATCGCAAACTGCGCATCCAGAAAGATCGCTTTGTTAGTTGGGGCCTAGAGTGGTCAGACCCTAATCAATCAGCCGAAATCGATGAGTCTCTTTCCAAGGCTGGCTTGAGCGAAGTCGTCGGAAGCATCATGTCCACCATCAAAGACATCCTCGCTGAGGCAGAGCCCTTATGGCTAAGCTCTAAGCGTATCGTTGAAGGCAAACGACCATCACCAGACAGTAAAGCTCCATTGGTACAGTGGGACAGAGGTCGCTTTGAAGACCTGATTCGCGACCTTACTGCATCCATTGATACCCTCTACGATCTGTCGCGAACCCGCTCGTCTGGTGCGATGTTGCGTCAAATGTCCAAGCCATCCCCCAAATTGCCTGGAGATGGCGACTTTAGACCTTTTGAGTCAACGCGCATGCAGACTCCTCAGCAGATTAACCCAAAGACTCTTACCCACTTGCAGCCAGTGCAAGACAGCGAAAGTTCATCATCACTGAGGAGGGTTGTTTACATGAGCAAGACAGCTTATTCCGAGCTCACTCGAGGCACAACGACTCCGCCTTGGGCTCCTATGCTTCTTGAATATGCGACGTTTGATCCCATCTACTCCATGACTGGCATCATGCCACCAATGTCTCGTTTTGAGAAGCTATCCTCCGGTCTTCAGCAAGATAGCCAGAGAGCACCTGGCAATTGGACCGGCTTACCTCGTCTATTTGGCTACTACGAAGATATGGACAACTCGAGGCTCGGTCTCGTCTACCACCTCCCGCCCTCTTTCAGTGCTCTTGCATCCGACCGCCTCACTCAGAATCCCCTCTACAGCCTTCCTAACTTGAGCGAACTCCTTCTACACGCCGAATCTGAACCCCCGCTTGAAGTCAAGTTTAGATTTGCTTACAACCTTACCAATACTATTTTCGACATGCATTCTCGTGGCATTACTCATGGTAATCTTCTCGATACAAACATCTCCTTCTCACGACCCTCGGCAACCCAACCTGGTGTTGAAAAGGGTCAAGTCGATGTTCGGCGGCCATTACTCTCATCCTTTGACGTTTTCCCAGAGGATTCTCCTTTGTCACAAAATACATTATGGCGTCACCCTCTAGACCCGCGGTCCATGTTGTCTTCGCCGCTCTCCAAATCGACTGACGAACGTGTGCTGGAACTTTATTCTCTTGCCATGGTACTTTTGTCTATTGGCCTGTGGACAAAGCTAGAGAATCTCACTCCCAATCCCACATCGCCATCTATCCCCGAGTCGGCGTTGAACCTGCTAACTGTTCGATGCGGAACGCTGTACATGAAGGCGGTCCATGCCTGTTGGCAGGCCGTGGATGATGAGCTTTCTGGTACCGCTAGTGGGGAATCTCTTCTTTCTACTGTACAGACACGGGTAACTCGATTCTTGGAAGCTTGCTGTATCTTGGACGGCGTGAGCGGATTTGAGGAAAGACTAGGTCACGAACCACACACTGAAACAGGAGCCAATATTCCATTGCCCGCATCCGAAAAATCTAGCTCAAAGGATGTCAAGTCGTTACCTGGTCCTTCAGCTAGCACTAAGAAGCCCATGGAATCGCCTGTGCCTACATCTACACCTACACCTACGCCTGTGCCTGCCCTTAACAAAGAGCATAAGGGCACGGAGCAACATGGTAAGACGTCCTTTTCTACAGGTAATAGCCGAGCATTCATTTCTAACTCACAGCAGAAACCGAGAGCAAAGATACGATCGAGTCGAAAACCAAGATGCGACTATATCCACATGTGCCACTGCCTCCCGATGTGGTGGAGAAGTGGAACACTATTCTCATGCCTCAGATCAATGTTGCTCTCCGCGGCTTCTATCGAAAGCACCCCGAATCCGTCGAAATCTCCCTCGAGTCGGTTGGCCCAAGCCCTCACCAAACCCGACCGACCGTGCTAGTGGTTTGCAGTTCCGTTGGAAAGGTTCGCGCCATTCTGAATAAGAAACTCGGAGAGTTGTTTGATGAGACTACAGGCTTCGGTTTGAAGGTGTGCAGGGGTCACGTCATTCGATCACGTAGACAGGCAACATCGGTCTTCAGATCGATGGGAAACAGGCCTAGAGCTAGTCACAAAGCGTCAAGTAATACCGAAGGCGAAGATGAAGAGGTTGAGGCTGTCAACCCCGAGTACCAAGAAAGGCCAGGTAACGGGGCGAGCATTGGCGCTTGGATAGGAGATCGTCACTTGCCACCTGTTAGTTTTGGTGGACTTGTTATTGTCGATGATAAGCCATACGGAATGACGGTACATCACATGCTCGACGACCCAGATCGCGACTTTGGTCTTCCAGATACGATGCGAAGCAGCGCCATTCCAGGACGAGACTGGTTTGCAGAGTCCACCGAGGATAGTGATGATGAATATGGCTATGAACTCTCAGACGATGAATCTGAGGCATACTCTGACACGGATCTCACGAGCGACTATGAAGACGATGAAGAAGATGAAGACGAGGAATACAATGAACCTGGTGATATTCCAGGCATAGAGCCTGGGTGCGGCGAGGGTTACATTGTCACCCAGCCCGCGCTGGATGATGTTGAGGAAGGATTTTATCCCTGTGTAGAAACTGAGGATGAGGACCATATCGACACATTTAGCCTTGGCGAGGTATATGCATCCAGTGGCATTCGTCGTAAACAAGCCAATGGCCTGGTTCACGAGGTTGACTGGGCACTCTTCGAGTTTGCCGACGGCAGGCTGCCCGATAATAATGCCATCCCCCGTGTGATGGACGGTGCGCAACAGCGACCGCGCGCCCAGACACGGGGTGGCCGCGCAGGCCAGCCACTGCTACAACCCACCACAGTCGCGCCGTGGTCAGCACTTCCGGGTATGGAGGTACAATGCGTTGCGCGAACCAGTGGGCTGCAAACTGGTCAAATCCTCCCTGCGCTGACTAGCGTCAAAATCTATGGACGGACGTCACCGAGTCATACCTACCAAGTAGCAAGCTCACCAGACAGGAATTCGGGTTCAGATTCTTCAGTACCTCTTGGTATTCCCGGAGACAGCGGCGCCTGGATCGTCGATCGGCACCAAGGGCAAGTATGTGGACATGTCCTAGCCTGGAGCCAGCGTAAGCGAGTGGCGTACATCTGCCCTATGGATGTTTTACTCCTCGACATTGCTCAGACATTAGAAGCGACAGAGGTGAGGCTGCCAGGCGGTGAACCAGTGGTAACATTGGAGGGCGGGCCAGTGGAATACCATCAATCGGAGCATGTGCCGAAACGCGAGGCACATATAGACGAAGATGTCGATCATTCTGAGGAGGAGGAGGAGGAAGAAGAAAGGGTCCATGACGACAACGATAATGAGGACACACCGCCAGCCCTTGTTAGGCGGATGAGGAGCGGTGTTTCAAGCCCTCATTTGTCACCGAGCCCTTCGCGATTGGATATTTCGGGGGAGTTGCCAAGTATCACAAGGAATTTGGGTAATGTCAGTATTGGGAGTCGAAGGATCGACGTAAATGTTTAGTTTGGGTATACGCCCTTGGGAGGTTTCATCCTGAAGACGTTTGTCTCAGATGTTTCTTGTTTTTCTTGGTTGTTTTTTTTTTCTTTCTTTCTTTCTTTCTTTCTTCTTTATGAATCACTTCGGTATTCTGCAAGGCTTTGCAAGGTTTTTTTGTTATACCCTTGATTGGATGGATTATCTTTTCATCAAAAATAGGAAAATACCTAGTTTACGAAACAGTTTGTGTTCAGAATTGGCTGAGGAAGCGAAACAAGTGATGACATGACGTGAGTTGTGCGACCTTGCTGTAATTTCGGTCTTCTTGGGGCGTTATTCACACCCTCTTCTATGTATGTTATCACGGGACTTTTGTATTACCAAAATGGACTTGTTTCACATGAAGTCGTCTTCCCAGTCTGCCGAGCGATCTTGGTTGCTGGTCGATGCCATGTTCTCCTCGGTGAAGAGCTCGTCGTAGGCATGATCCTTTTGGTACTTCTTCTCCTTCCACTCCTGGGCTTGTCGCTGCTCTTCCTTTTTCTGATGAAACATTGTCAGCTTTTTCCTATCGCTCTCTCTTTTTTTTATGCTGTAGCCTGGTAGGCATGATACCACGCCATGTGTAACGTGTGAGAGAGGGGAGAGAGGTGCCTGTTATCAGTGGGGGGCAGGCATGTAGGCAACCAAAAAGAAGACAATATGCAGGCAGATGCAGTATCAGATAAATACCTTTTGCAGTTGGATGGCCTGATCTCTCTGGCGGAGCTCCTTGAGCCGATCGTCCCTTTCGGCCTTCAAGTCGGGCTTCTTCTCCACCTTTGTCTTGTTCAAACGATTCACGATGGGGTTCTCTCGGTGTGGAACGAGCACGCGCTTGACCTAATAAATCCCGGTTCGGCCCATGTTAGAACAAAAAAGATCAAAATCAGAAACTTTTTTTTCTTTTTCTTTTCTTTTTTACTTCGAACACACACGGTGCATCAACAATCCAAGACACCGAGGTGGGATTAGGGGCCCAATGGTGCAGGCGGGGTGAGACTTGCTTTGCGTTGGTCGTGAAAAGAGACCTGGCCGACGTCCATGCTGCCGTCCTTTTTGAGGTTGGCCCATGGCGTGTAGATGATGGTAATGTTATCTTTCTTGTTGCCTAAATGAATCCCGCCGAAGTGGTCTTGGTTAGTCCGAGGGAGATGGAGGGTATGCATGAGAAAAGGGGAGGGGGAGGGGGGGTATGAACCTTCTATTGAGTTTGCCTTGGTGAGCTGAGAGAGATCCATGATGAGCTCCTCGGGCAGGTTGTCCCATGTTTGGCCCTCTTGCATGCGGAGATAGATGTGGGCGCTAGAGAGTTTATCGACGTGAAACTTAGATGTGAGATAGCATGTCAGTAACATGAGGCTTGCTCTTCATCGTGGCTGGATGTGCATACCCTATAAGGCGATCAGTTTGGGTTTGGTCGGTCCGAGAGGTGGTAGACAAGGTGATGCGACATACCAAACATCTTCTTCCCAGCCATATTTGATCAGGTCCTCATCTATAGAGCATTAGAGTTCATGTTGCGACTCAAGTCTGATGTGTTGTTGCGGCCGACTTACTCTCAAACTTGTCCTTGCCTACATAGATGAAGCCTGCAGGCTCGACAACACTCGAGGTGAAGTAATACACCATCTTTTCTCAAGACCCTTATTGGCTAATGAAATGAAAGAAATATTATGAATGAATGGCAACGATCTTGAAAAGCCCGAGCTTCATTAAAGAGCAAAAAGTCTTCAAAGTGATGAGATTACGCTCTTCTCGTCTTTGGAGTGTTTTTTTTTCATGCATCTAACCGTGGGGTAAGTGAATGCGAACATGACTTATCCTAACCTGGAGCTCCGATCACGTGATATTTACCATTATTCTCACGCCAATCAACGTGGCTAATTCAATGTTGCGCTGACAATACCGTACACGTACGGAGCTCACTCCAACCTTTCATGACATGTACACTACGCGCATGGCCAACCGATACAACTTGCATGGCTCGTGATTTATGAATCTCTCTTCACATCGTCATGTTTTAATCCCCATAACCTCATTTCGTCGAGCGATCGCCCAAATGGTGACAAGTCATGAGCCATCAACTTCCCCTCATGTTCTCGACCGCTGGTGGGGCTATCGAACGGAGAAGATGCCCTCGGAGTTCTGGGAGATATTCATCCCCGGTATTGGCGCTTCAGAAGCAGCAGCAGCAAATCTGGGTATTGAGGCATTGGGTGCGTTTATGCGCCGCTACGGAAGCAGAAACAACTTCATCACTCGATATGTGTTCGCTTGTTCGCTTGATATATAGAAGTTGTCTGTGGCAACTCCCCGTGTCAACGGCAACAGACTCACTCTCACTTCTGACAGCCCAGCTTTCTAGCAGCTCTTAAAGGGTCGACTAGGATGTATTTATATACTACTCCTACGTTAACCGCACGGAGGCAGTTGTTTCGAGTCCCTGCTGCTCAGAAACGGGACTTGGAGATGTCATGTGCAGTTACAAGTAGATGGGGGGGAGCATGAGTCTTGAAGTGAAAGCACCAGTCACGGCATGTGGGGCGCTTCGTATGTTCTCACCGTTCCTCCTTGCGTGTGAATATGGCTGCCAAGGGTTCCATCTCGTGTTCTCTCATTACAAGCGCTTGTATAGTTCCTCTATCCATATGAAGTGAAAAGAAGAAAGTTGATAAGCAGGGCGTATGAATGTCACTGCCAGGATACCTGTAGTCTCAGCTTGATCAGCTGGACCGCAACCACCCGATGTGAGATGATATCACACAGTCACATTGACGTTGAATATTAAACATTCCCCCCCCCACTCCATTCAACCCTGTCTTGTTCTCTCACCTATCCAAGACGAAGTCTCACACAAAAGCCTCACAACCCTATTCGTGCAAAGATGTAACGTGGGGAATATTTTTACTTTCCCTGTATTTCTTTTCTTTTCTTTTTTTTCTTACAAGGGCATATCCCTGTCTCATTATCACGTGAAAGCCGGCAGACTCGACAACACCAGGGAGGTAAAGTAATGTATCTTACGTCGAGTACAGAGAATAAAGCTAGTGCTAACCTGGAGCTCTTATATTACGTGATATAGATTGCAGATTGACAATCTCCACCAGTCACCAACGTCGCCCATTCAGTGTTGTTTCTACGCAACGAATTGTTCTGATCCTCGAATACGAGCTGAACGGCCTTGTCCTTTCTTTTTCCTTTGACCCTCGAAACTCTCCATAATGAGATATGAATTGAGCACATGACCAATTGATACCAATTGCGTGTCCTTGCCTTTATCATCTCTTCTACATCACTCTCTTGCCTCGGCCGCGTCTGGGTCTCCCTTTCATGCATGCGTGCCTGACCGGCCCCGCTTCTCCCACAATATCAAGCACCGGCTTCTGCCGCAAGGTAGTGATCGCTCCCGTCTGGAATAGACCCGCGGTGGAATTATCAAAAGGAGAACATGCCCCTCAAAGTTCTGGGCGAGATTTCATCGTCAAGTGCGTTATGCCCTTTCTGCGAGAGGGGCGGAGTCATCTTCGTCAATTGCCACGGATTCATTTTTGTTGAAGCTATAGATCTGATGGATGACCATGGGCTTGTTGGGCATTACATATGCGAGCATCAAATCAAATCACTGGGCATCTTGCGGCGATGCGGCGTTGTCAACCAGGCGGGCCTGTCCTTTGGGTCAATGAGGGGAAGCTGGTAGAGGAGAGACGTCAGGGAGTGGGATGCGTTCTCAGCTGAGAGCAAATCGAAAGCTGTTGATTTCCACCTGCATGTTCCCCTCACTTTAATGCCACCATAATATGGACAACATCGCAATAAAATGGGGGATGACGTGTCCACTGCCAGCGTCTGCGTTTATGTCGGAATTTGTGGGCGATATTACGACAGGACAAAGACTGTGCAGCTCTATAGCTAACACATAAATACCGGGCACGCATCCTGGTAATCCATTGTCTTCTGCTCTATCCAGCAAGCTTTCTTTACCAACTACCTTCTATCAAAACAATCCATCATTACCACCACCACCCACCCCACAATATTCCAAGATGTCTTCTACAACCACCATCATCAAGGACAACAAGGTCACCATCAAGTCCGACGGCCAGACCTTCAAGGTGATCAGGATCACGGCCAACTCCAGCCAGGTCCAAAAGGTCAAGCTCACCACCGACGGCAAATCCCAAGAGTTTTCGGGCTCAGGGGAGCACGAGTTGATCGCCAGCCTGATACTCGACTCCCCCATCACGTCGGCCGAGCTGGAGCTCACTTACGACGACGACAAGCCCAGCAAGCTGTCAAAGGGCGGGCCTTATGCGATTGCCGGTCACAACATCTTGACCATCGTTGGCGAGAATGGCGATGATCAAGATTACGATGACACTGTTATTCAGTTTTCGGGCTCCAGATCCAGTTAAGAGGCGCCAGTTCTGGAATTAAAACGAGTCATACCGGAGCTCTATTTACGCTGCCAATCATATGGAGGGGAGGTTATTTTATAATGCTTCCTGCTACCTCGGAAACTGGGGCTCGTGGGTATTAAGCTCTGTTAGATAGTTGGGAAAATATAAACACTGTTAAAGTGAAGTCATCAGTCGTTATACACGATCTCTCTGTTCCTATTTGCATGTGGAATATGTGAATGTATGCTAGTCAGCCAGCCCATGGTTTTCATGTGAATAAGGGCGTGTGAAACGTTAAATACAGGGGAATACAATTTAACCTTGATCAGCTGGACTTGTAGTGCACTGAGCGTGAGATGATATCACACTGTCACATTTACGTTCACATTCATATTCGACGTTTAACCATCTCACTTCACCCCCCTTGTCTTGTTCTCTCACCTATTGGAGATGAAGTCTCACACAAAAACAACAAATCTCACTCCCCCCTCGTGCGAGAGATGCAACGTGGGGAATATTTTTACCTTTTTTCTTTTTGACAAGGGCACTTCCTGGTCTCTTCATCACGTGATTAGTCACCGCGTGCTTACGCCCGCCGTATCTTGGAGATGCCACCAGATCCAAATCCCCCATCACCCGGCATCATCGGGGCGCCAGGCCAGGGGGGGGGGCAGGTTCATGCTTATGCCCGCCCCCCTTCCCTTCCTCCTCCCCCCCTTGTATGAAAACAAGTGTGCATACGTACGGGTTTTTGCTCTATGTACGTTATCTCCAGTGCGCCATGCTTCTTGAGATGCATTTGACAAGCAAGCCAACCGTTCGGCCCGAGGCCGTTCCGTTGTCATTCGAAGCCCACAGAAAGGAGGGAGGGCCTTTTTGGCGACCAACGACAAAAAAGGCAAGGCAGACAGACATACGCCCTCTACTAAGGACCAATCCTGGTGTGTTATTGATCATGGTTTGCAATTCCTTGGCATCACCGCGTTCTCTCATCCTGTTTTCGCATCCTACCAGGACCCAACAGAAACAAGGGAGAAGGAAAAAAAAAAAAGAGCCTGGAAAAATCCAAAACATTAACCGCCCTGAGAATGAACCCCCCGGGTAAGGCATCCGAAACATTTTACTTGTTTTTTTTTCTGTCTCTTTCTTACCTGTACCAAGTCCCTGGAATTAATTACATCCTCACCATCTTCCTTTTTTGTTTTTTATTAGTATTATTATCGTCATCCTTATAATCATTTCTTTTTTTCCTTTTTTGTCTCATCCTCTCACACACATGATTCTTCACTGGCTTCCTTTTCTCATCCCTCTCTCCAACCACCCCCTGGCTCCGCGGAGGACACGAATCACACAGATCCTCCTCCCTCCGTGGGAAGATTCCATCAAGGGGAATGACAAGGCATACTTTTTCTTGGAGTTTTCGGCCATTGCCTCAAAATCACGAGCACTGTGGGCCTCCCCCTCTCCCCCTCTCCCCTTCCCCCCATCTCCTCGTTATTCCATATCATCATGTACTGCAACGGCTGGCCCTGGAACTAGCCTCTACCTTACCCGAAACAATCAACGGCAGATGCACGCTGCTGCACTCCCATGTGCCAGTGAATCACCCACCGTCCCAAAGCAGTCAAACATACATGAGAACGTTGCAACCTGCAGACGGGCCTTTTTTTTTTTCTCGACGTTGGCTGTTCCTTGAAGGAACGCATACAGGGCAATGTAGGGTTACGTACTACCTTGATATGTATGTTACCTACCTACGCGTACAGGCCATACCGACTCATACCGAGAGAGCGGTCAAAGGCAAGAAAAATCTTCTTCCAAGGCAAAGCCAAAAAGGCCAAGCCAAGCCCAGGCCCAAGTCACGTCAGTTCAGGTCGTGCAGTGCAGTGCAGTGCAGTTCAGTGCGGTGCATGTCTTGTCTTCACCATCATTCAGCCGGACACGAATCAATCCTCGATAGGCTCACAAATACGACACACGGCCGCCTTGGCCAATGTTGTCTTGTTCATAATCTCGCTATGTCCCAAGTCTAAGCCCTTTCCAATGTTACATACCTATAGTACAATATAGTACCATGTGTCCAAGTGTCCGAGTTTCCTCCCAACGCCGTCCCATCTAAAATTGAGTCTTTTTTAACTTCAGGTCCGTCAATGAACCAACGCAAGGCCGTTACCACCCCTGTACACATTTCAAAATCTATAGAAAATCACAATATCCAAGACAATAACACACCTCCCGGCCAGGGGAAAAAAAGGCTTGGCTCGGGAGCACCGATTCGATGTAGGGGACAAACGTATTCCCCCCCTCATCAAGGGGACACTTCATCATCGTCATCATCATCATGGTAGGGGGACGCCTGCGTCCCTAGCCCTACGCATCAAGTCTTGTTCACCAGATGCTACCTTCTGTTAGCCTCAATTTTTGGTCGCCATCACTTTTTTTGTGGGTAGAGTGGATTGTTCATGCTGACCGATGAACGGCTGGTCCCACTTACAAGGTTGCTGACGTGGAACATCACCGTCTGATACAGTGATTGTATTTGCTTCAAGCTGCTCAACGAGAGTCGCTCCAGCTGTTGGTGACTCGGCAGAAACTTTATAGAGGTCTAGTCGGAGGTTGTATGAACCTGGTTTTGTGATGGATAGATTGGAAAAGGCGTATACAATTGTCTGTGAACTTGATGTCGACTCATCCAACTGAAATCCCGTTGCTGCCTTTGTCCCTTCGAGGCACCCGTCTATAATAGCGCCCCCATTGTCGAGAAGTACGGCCGTGGCAAAGTACTGAGCACCCGAATCATCGTGAATCGACTGTTTGGCTATGACGGGAGGATAAAGTGTTTGGGCAGCCTTTGCTCGAGAGGGTGGCTGAACGGCAATGTTTGCTCCGACCATGTTGGACGCCATTATGTGATTTGCTGAGCTATTGTTTCGAAGATTGGGGTCAAGCTGATACTCGTTCCTCAAGGGCATTTGCTCTACTTGGGTAGGCATGGCTGATATAGATGTATATATATGACCTCTGACAAGGCTTTTTTTTTCGTCCCTTGTGCTAGTGGGTCCCTCGTGGGTTACTTGCAGCCCGGCTTTTTTCGTCTTCTGATGACACCCTGGTGGCGTGAGCGAATCTGAACAACCGGTGAGCTCGCTTATTCCCAGGTAACATCCGTCATGGAACCCGGGCCTGTAGATGAATGAATGGCGTGTGGGGTTTATTATCGTGAATGATCGGGAGATGCAGTGGAAGGGTGATGTGAGTGGACGTGATGTGCCCCGGTCGTCTGCCTGCGTGGGGTCGAATGTTGGCGGAGCGGGAGGGAGCCAAGGTTCCTAAACTTGGAATCGACCGCAATCTTAGGGATGTGTTTCTTTATTCCAGAAAGTCAGGTGGAGGAAAGACAGGGAAGCTCGGGGCTCGGCGCGTGCAAGGTACAAGGCGCAAGGTGCAAGGTGCAAGAGCCGGTTTATAGCACGAATCGGATGTGCCGTACGACCACACAGAATCTCTTTTTCTCAAGGATATGATGACTCAAGATAGGCGATGTGGTGTGTTATCAGGGAGGAGAGGATGGAAGAAACGGATCAAGGCACGAGGCCAAGAAATAGAAAGTGCTTTTTTTGCCCCCTCGTCGGAGGAGTCACAGGGCCGTGTGAATCGCCATCGTCGTTGGTGACTTGGCTTCTCTCGTTCCCTTGCTCCTTGCATCTCATCAGAGCCAGCCCGGAAAACCACGAAGATACCCGCGGCAGAAACTAACAGCCACCAATGAGCCAACAGTAGACGTCGCTCGGTGACTCGGGCCACTATCCGCGAGAGAGAGAAAACGACGAAAGAAAAAAAAAACTGGATGGTATCCTTCCTTCGCGATGGCTACCAATCATCTGCATGTCTCAGACAGCGATCTCGACGGAAAATTCCCTGGGATCGAGTCGTCGACAACTTTCGGTGCGTCCATGTCTCAGCCTGACTGACGGTGGGTGGACTGCAAATGCTTGTATTACCACTTTTGGTTGAGAGCATTCTTTGGCAAGGAGGCGCGAGTTCACAGCCCCCAATCCGACACTCGGCTCCCTTCCCGACGATTTGATTTGAGAAAAGGCGTAGCCACTCGTATCGGAAGATTCAACGCCCCATCTCCCTCCCCCACATATCATCTTTTTATTTTTGCTGTCGTCGAATGCTTTTCTCTTTGCCTGCTTTTTGCTTCTTTGCTGGTTCATCCAATGGCCAGCGGCAATTGCTTGTAAATATTAAAAAAAGTAAATATTTAACACACACACCAACCTAGGATGTATAAAAAGAAAACATATTATGACAAAAGGGCAGGTCGATAATGCTGATCCTGGTCTCTCCCAATACCATGGCTAGGGTTTCAGCCGCTGTCTCTGGCAAAGACGAAGCTCCATAACTTGAATTCTCCGTTGAAGCGTCTCGACGTTGTATTTGTTGCAGAGCGCATGGAAGGTATGGAGCAGAGTAGCACCCTAGATGGGACCAACTGCACCAGTCTCAATGCAGCAACCTGATCCATCTAGCAACTTTTGCTGGTACGTACGCAGGAGCTCTCTCCAAGGACGCCTTCGACCAGCTAGTTGCAACGAAATATACGCACTGTTCGCACCGCGCCAGTTGCCGAGGCGTTCGCATACAGGCATGCCCGCTCAGGGTTACAACAGGGCGTGATCACAGGCCAATTTTTGTACCTAGCACCAGCGCAAATCTCGATGACGAAGGAACTTTTTTTCAAGGAGAACCTTGCTTGGGCCTTTTTTTTTTCTTCTTTCACCGGCCGAGAAATGTTGATAATTTGCTGACATCAAAACGAGACAAAAAAGTCCGGCGGTCCTATGGGATTCAACTGGGTATCCGAAGTCCCGGCGACTTCCTCAAAGTTGAGGTGTGGATGTCTGGGATCGATCGTTGTACAACTTATTGTGGTATTACGTTGGATGACATCTCTTTGCTTCTGGGCTTACCACATCGGATCTGCAAGATTGACACCCCCTGGACAGTTGGGGCCAATGCCTGCCCCCAACCTTCCCTCTGCTGCCCTTTTTTGTTGTGGTAATTCGTCAGACGTCAACAGGCAACCCTCACTTGTTGGCGCCAGCCTTGCAGAGGGAGGGGAGGAGGGCGGGCATTTCTGTGGATGTCCGGGTACCTGTCAAATGTCTCGGCGAGCCCCACCGATGTGCCTGCAGGGTTTCTCGGGATCTAAGATACCTTCATGTAGGTCCGAATTTGGTTTGCCTCGGCGCCGTCCGTCAGGGGAAACAAGTTTGACTTTAACCCTTTGGTGCCTGGCAGGCTGCGAGATTACTCATGTCCCATACCGTATACGTAGTAAGTAAATAACTGTATTGACGTGGGAGCGGTCCGATTTGTGGCGTAATTGGCGACAAGGTGTCAGTCATGTCACATGTGTTTCCAGCGCCGGAATCGTGGATGATATTTGCCGGTACCCAATCAAACGATGTGTTCGGTAAGGCAGGCCTTGTTCCAAATGCAAGTGCAAGGGTATATGGAGATGCATCAAGCCGGGGGGCTTGCTCGCACGAAAGGTATGTATGATTCGCCCCGTGTATGCGTCCACTGTGGCAAGGTGCGAGCTACTTGATCCAATAAGCCTGGAAAGTTAATGCTCCATAAATCTTGGCCAAAATGCCGGCTCCTCACCTGGCGCTTATGGCAGGATCTCTTTGGCAGCTCAAGATTTGAGATTTGAGATTTTCCAGATGGGGTACAGCATCCGAAGTCTGGGCATCTGACATCGTCACCACCCCTAGCACGGCATCCCAGCCAACATCCCAGGACATGCTTGCCCCCCTTGTCAGGTGAGTTTTCTTTCTTGAGGAATGGGCTCCGACGGCTATCGGATCGAGTACCATGGTGGCGGCGACTCCGTTCTGTATCCCCTGCCCTGCTGGGTGATTAAGTCGAGTTGACCTGCGCTAGAGGTGATGGAAAACGCCTCAGTCTGACATCTTTCCACTGAATTGGGTCCAACATGTTGCTTCTTTCGGGAACGAGAACACTTGCCGTCGTTGGAGATGTGGATACGTAGAAATCATGGCTAATATTAGCCATAGAACATTTAGTCTCCATGATTCACAAAATTTGTAGAACCCAATATAGCTTTTTGCTGCAATTCACTCCGCGCCATGGTGTGTAAGCTGTAAACGATGTTCCTTGCTCCGTATACGATTCACTTCGGGTACAGATTTTCCGGTCGCTCCATCAACGCCTTTATCATGACGCGTGAATGAGGGACTTTGCTTGTTCTTGTGCGGCAATGAGACCTTGAAGCCCGGCATATGCACCCAGTCCAAGAAAAAGTGTCTTGCAGCGGTTCTGCATCTTGCTTGATTTGGCTGCCTGCCATTAACTTGCGGTGAGGCGCATAAGCTTCGACGGGCATTTTGTTTAATGTGGTCAATACTTTGAAGGGTATGTAGACAAGTGACTTTGGCAATTGAGCTTGTGGAGAGCCTGAAGAATGTATTCAATACCGTAGTAAGTTGTTTTATGACAATAGATATGGCTGTAACCACACTGTTGTTTGTGCAACAACTTGGGCGGAGATTCCTCTCTGGCAAGCATTTCTCGGCCCTACTTCATCACGTAACAAATCTTCCGGGGTTTGCTTCTGCTTCTCGCAGTGATCCTTTTTTGGCATTTGCCATTTTGAAAGGCAGCATAGATTGCCAGCCTGCCCAATAACAATAATGGAACACCCACGGCTGCGATTTAGAGGCCAATGCTTGTCTCTGAAGGGGCTCCGGAGAACAAGAACCATGTGTTGCCGACGGCAAACAAAGAAATATACCATCCCGGGCCGATGTCCGATGTCGCTTCTCTTCGGTGTAATTTCTAAAGAAGGGAAAGCGATTCGGGCTATACAAGGTCTTTATGTCACCGAGGGGACACAAACACGAAAACTGGTGTCGGTTGCGGCAGTTGGTTGTACAGGGCTGCGGGGAGAATGGAGGTGTTACGAGAGAGAAAAAAGCTCATGAGGACGAAGACATCCAGATGGCCCGCTGTGACGGGAATGGCAGGAGCTTTCTCTGGCAGCATGGAACGGTCGCCTTGTTCAAATTCCTTCGCTGGAACACCGCAACGCAACTTCATAGTGTGAAGAAGGTGGTTGAGCACTCATTGCAAGGATCCGACGTAGACCGGATGCAAGAGAATGAATGCTATGAAGCGAATGACGGTCGCACAGCTTCAGAATCGTGAGACGACCTCTATATTCGATGGATGCATGCTGAAAGAATGCGGCGATTGTTTCTAAGAGTCACGAGACGTAAGAAATGGCGATGCTGGAGAAAGCGAATTCACAACGAGGCTTCGGAGGCTTCGTGTGCAATGCAGTTCCTTGTCAATTCGAGCGTGGTGGGAGAGACATTGCGTTTCGCTCGCTGTGTGACGCGAGATGTTGGAATGTTGAAGTTGCTTGACGGCGGGTCAGGATGAATGGATTGGATGGATGGATGGATGGATGGATGCCCCATGACGGCAGTGGCATGCACGTAGAGTAGCAGTGACCCCGCTGAGGGATTGCCCCAAAGGCCCCAAGAGCCCTGAAAGAAGAGCCGCGGCCAGCCGTCTGTGGACCGGAGGCCTACACCCCGCTGTAGATAAGGTGTCTCCCGCTAGAAGTCCTTTGGACCATTGAGCCACCCACCTGGGCTACGAAATGAAGTCTCGGGGGAAGTATTTGCAGTCGGGTGGAAGATTCAGAAAGGGCTGAGAAGTCTGCGATTGCTATAGAAGTCGGTCGCCTAAGGTTCTTAATCACGAGGACTAGGCAGTAAATAAAAGAATGCATAAACATCCAAAGCAGAAACCAAGCGAAGCTTCAACAATGCGAGATAAAATCCAGATTATCAAAAAGTGCTATGTCATGTAGTCTACAATCTCCCCGCCATAGGAGTACATAATTCTCCGAAATGCACCTACCGATTAAGTCGCTCGCGTGCTCACGAGAGTCCCGTCATTTACCCACGACGGTGCTCTAGATCACTCATCTATTCCTCATCTCTGAATGGCTGCTTGGAGGGAACCTGCCCCTCTTCTGCAGTGGTTGTCGCAGGCGCGAAGACCGAGGCAATCCGGCCTTCTTGCTCCTGCACCTACACCAGCACCATCCCCATCTCCATCGCCCACAATCGCGCTTCAACGTCTGCGCTTTTCCTCCACTGACGCCTCATCAGCGCATTCATCGATCCATCTCGATTCTGCTCTAGATTCGACGCCGTTTTATCGCTCCTGCGGCCCGTGTCTCCTGCAGCAGCCTCTGTCGTCATTTTCGGAGCTCTGTCGACCCCGCGCCCAGCTCCCCCACCATCGGCCTCAACACCAACAAGATTTTCGCCGCCTCTACTCCTCGTTCTCTTTGACATCCCCGCCTGCCGCCACCATGGTCGCTCAAGATTTCGAGGCTGTCCTCAAGGGCAAATATCCCGGCAAGTCGCACGCCAAGCGAGTCATCGAACTCATCCGCGAGAAGAACCCCAACGCCAATGGGGTCTTTTACCTCGAAAGCCGCCATACAAAGCTTCAAGAAGATAACGACTCTCCAGAGCACTTCCGGTAGGTTAGAAAGCTATGGGACAGACGCTTATGAATTCTAATAGGGGTGTATCTTTGCAGTCAGCGCCGATTCTTCTATTACCTCACCGGCTGTAACCTCGCCGACTCATACTTTGCCTACGACACCCAGTCTGCCAAGTCCATTCTCTTCATCCCTCCAATCGACCCCGAGGATGTCATCTGGTCTGGTCTGCCAGTTACAATCGACGATGCGCTCAAGTTGTACGATGTCGATGAGGTGAGGTTGACTACCGAGGTCAATGCCACATTGGCTCATCTTGCACAAGCCAACCCCAGCTCTACCGTCTTCGCCATTAATGGACAAGTCTCTGATCACATCACTTTCATCGAATTCGCCGACAAAGATTTTACTCTTCTTAAGGGAGCCATTGAGGTCGCCCGCGTCGCCAAGGATGAATATGAAGTGGCTATGATCCGAAAGGCCAACGATGTATCCGCCTTGGCTCACAAGGCCGTTATTGAGAAGGCCAAGCACGCCCAGAACGAAAGGGAGCTTGAGGCTGTATTCCTGGAGCGTTGCGTCGCTAATGGGGCCAAAGAAATGGCATATCATCCGATCGTGGCCAGTGGACAGGCCGCCGCAACCCTCCACTATGTCCCCAACAATGCCCCTCTTGAGGGAAAGCAACTTCTGCTGATTGATGCTGGCGCCGAGTGGGATAACTATGCTTCCGATGTTGTAAGTTGTCTAATTCCTGGCCTTTGTATTCAAAAAGCATATGGTCTATCAAGCACTAAGATACTGTAGACTAGGACATTCCCGCTCAATGGCAAGTTCACCAAAGAGTCGCGAGAGATTTATGACATCGTTTACAAGATGCAGCAAGACGTTATCGAAACCATCAAAGCTGGAATGCAGTGGGAAGATGCCCATGTCCTTGCGCACAAGATTGCCATTGATGGACTTTTATCTCTTGGAATTCTCAAGGGCGACAAGGACGAAATCTTCGAGGCTAGAATCAGCCAAGCCTTTTTCCCTCATGGCCTGGGCCATTACCTGGGCATGGACACTCACGATACAGGCGGTAATCCTAACCGCGAGGACAAGGACATCATTTTCCGAAACCTCAGACTACGAGGCAGTGTTCCCACCGGTGGCGTGGTTACAGTTGAACCAGGCGTAGGCAACATCCCCTCATCAATTAGCATTGACACTAATGTCCGGTGTAGGTCTATTTCTGCAGGTTCATTATTGAGCCTTATTTGAAAGACCCTGAGCAGAGCAAGTATATCGACGCTGCTGTACTTGAAAAGTACTGGGATGTTGGTGGTGTTCGGTAAGTTGAGCCTGAAAGGGTAATGAGTATAGCCACTAACACCTCACAGTATTGAGGACAATATTCTTGTAACAGAGACAGGCTATGAGAATCTAACAACGACAATCAAGGAGCCGGCTGAGGTAGAGGCTCTGATGGCGGCTAGCTAAAAATAACATTCAACATCAGATGTCAAATAAGTTAAATACCAACAAATGGACAATCTTCCTCAACAAAATTTGTTCTACACGATTTAAAGATGGTTGCCCATCAGGGGTTCGGTGGAAATTAACCGTGTGTGAATATGACAGAGTCCGTGCCGATATGACCAGGGTGAGTATTTGTACTGTGCAAATCTGACAACCAACTCAATCAAGCACTACGTTGCTTCGTCACTGTGACATCCGAATAGGCCCAATCTCAGACTGTATAGCAACATCGCTGGCCTACGCGCATTCGAGGGGAGGTTTCGGGAGGGGGACCTTGAAATGGAAGTTGACCATGAATTAGCCAGTCGGCGTATACGGCGGCGTCCCGTACCAACCGCTAGCCATGAAGTTGAGCCTGACATCTCCGGTTGGAAAATGAAGCCACCACCGTCGCCGCCGCTCCTCCCGCGTCCTCAGGTCCGGCCTAGCCGATCGGTAACACATTTGAAGCAGACTCAGAACCACCCTATCCTGTTGCGGCCAGAAAATGGGTTGAACCCTCCTGTTATCGACACTAAATCTACTCTTCCGGTTGGCTTTGTCATCGACGCCGTGCCATCTCCGGCATCGCTCGCTCCGGAGCCAGGCCGAGACATCCGCCGAGTCAAAAGTTCATCTGCGCTGTCAGTATCGGCTGATGCAGATCTTCAGTCAGATGCGAACAGACCCAAGGAAGCATCCAAGTGGAAGGCGGCTCTTGGGGAGGCGCAATACTTTGCTGGCGGACTCATTACCCATCCTTCCGAATCGACCCGCCACTACAGTATTATCAGGCACTCACACGCGCTCGTTTGGTATCGTGGACCTTCTACTGCCGTGTCCATCACGATTCTTTCAGACGAACCACTACCGGAGAACAGGTCATTATGGCTGCAGCAAAAGGGCTTTTCTGGAAACATGGGCATGACGCTCAAGGCCCTTGCTGGTACGACGGGGAGTTGGATCGATGTCACGCCCGAACGGTGCGCTGGTCTTGAAAATATTTCCGATGCAGATGAACGAGGCATTCAGCGAGACTTGAAGCGTTTTGCTAAGAAAGCCTCAGGACGGCAGGCGAAACACGTTCCGAGAGAGACCCATGTGGTGCGCATACCAGCCACGGCGACAGATGGCTACTTCAGGCTTGTTGTCTGTGCAAGTGAGGAAGGGAAGAAGGTGCTGTGCGGTAGTCCTGTGTTTAGAGTCGCAAGCACGTCTACAGACTCGAGTGTCGTACGTGGCGCGAGCTTGAGTACGATGCCGCTAGAAGTTGGCGTCAAGGTCGCAAGCACGATTGGACAAGTAGTGGTTGAGAGATATACGGGCGTAGCACAGACGGTGGTGAAGAGTCAGGCAGGTAAACTGGTCACTAATGCGACGGTCAAGACTGTTGGGCAAATGGCCTACGACGGATACCTTGGAGATGCGATGAACGAGAGGTGGGCCAAGGCTCAAGAGAGGAAGTATGACTCTTCGTTAACGGGCAACATGCCTGGTTCATCGATGAGGACTATCGGCTCCGATTTTGGCCCCGAAACGCCGTTTCCGATAGAACTGGATGGCAGAGTGGTTAGGGGTACCGGGAAATCGGTTGCCGAACTGGGAATCCCGACGGCAAATTTGAGTGGCGTCTCGGAAGCGATCAGAATGAGAATGGGTGGTGTGTTTGCAGCATGGTCTTGTGTGCAGCTATCCAGAAACGCCAGCCAAGGCGAGAGATCACCAGATTGGCACGAAGCCATTGTCACTATTGGGCCGTTGCGGAATGCGCCGCCAGAGGTAGTCATGAAGAATGGTGTGACTGTTCACATTATTCATGATTTTGGAGGCGCAGACTTCTTTGAAGCAAAAGTCAAGGTGCTTCTTATGGGGTATCTGCACCCTGCTGCCGGCCTCTCTACAGCAGTGGATGACCTCGTTGTCGAGCTTAGCCGAGATGTTGCTACGACGCTAGCAAGTCTGAGACGGGAAGCATGGGCACCGCAGGAAACGGTAGACAGATTGAAGACATTAAGGAGGGAAAAAACGTTTTCAGAAAAGTTGGACGATGCTACAGGAAAAGTGCACCAGCAGATGGAGCGGGTACCACTGCACTGGGCGGGGGTGAGGTCAGAGTCGGGTGCGATGCAAGATAAGATCTACGGCAATGGTGGAATGTGGATTCCAAGATGATTGTTAGATATGGAATACTGTATTTGGTCAAGTTCTATTATATGTAGTTCGACCAAGTGTAAACTTTGACAGATTCTTCGACGGCCTGATCTAATCTCTTGAACAAATGGAAACACCGTGTCATTTGGCGCGTAGGCACAAGGCTCGTGATCATTACAGAACCGGGGACTCAGTTGTTGCTTCGAAGAACTGGCACCCCGACAGGCTGCTCTGGCGGCGAGAGATCCGCCATGATGACGGCCGAGGAGTAGTCAGAACCGATACCAGGATCATTACCGTACTGCAATAAAGGGTCAGGAAAGGCAGGATCGACAATGTGGGGAGATTCCATACCGTCATGTACGCAATGGAGAGTTCCTTTGCAGTCTCTTCGTTGGGGGCATGATTGAGCCACGTCACATTGTCGGTGGTGAAGAAATAGTCCTTTCGCAAATCATAGGGTCTTGACGAAAGGCTTGGATTCGCAACTGGGACGCGGGTATAGTTGAACACAGTCTCGGGGTGAGGAGGTCCATTCTCAAAGTTGCCGAACTCGAAGCAAACCGGAGCGACTAGGGCCTTGGTGAAGACGGTGTTGCTGGTTTGGTCGAGCACCTCTGGGGCATTTTTGGGGAAATCATTGAGCGCGTGTGCCCAGTATTCTTCGTACTTCTGCATGTCGATCACGGCTGTTACTCGGGCGTCGCCGAGGATGCGCTTGAGGGCCTGGAAGACGACCATGTCGATGCCCTTGAGCGTAAGGTGGAGGTGCTCGAGGGAGGATTGGGCGGTGTGGGGGTAGGCGTGGGTACAAGTGAATCCTACCTTTCGACCTGTGGATATACATTTTTTAAGTAAAATGAAATTATATGACGGACTTACAGCGAGGATAAATGAGGGTTCATTGATAACATACCCTTGGATCGAAACTCGGGGTTGGTCAAAAACTGCTTGAGAGCTTCAAAGAAGTGGAGTGATCGCTGGTCCATAACGTCAAGTCCATCTGCCATCGAAGCCGGTCCGTATGGGGTCCAGAAAAGGTTATACGCCAGAGTGACTCTATGGCCTTTGGTCACTTCGAGTACCTCGTGCTCACAGTCGGAAAAGAAGGCGGCCCAGTGAATGTTGGACGAAGAGACATCCGATGACCAATCGAAGGACACCTCTTTGCCACCGTGTCGCACGGCAAGTTGGCCACCTGAAAGTAATGTTCTAAGACAGTGACATCGACACATCTATTGATACCAAGGAAAACCTGCCTTTATGGGGGTGTGGAAAGCAGACTACTAGGGAGCCCATTTGCCTGTCCGAACGAGGCGTGTCCACGTGTGACTTGAACCTGCCCGAAGGACCTGAGTAGACCTGAGTACATCGTTATCATGAGTACTCTGATGCGATGGAGAATTGTGACTTGCGTTCAACTTGTACAGTTCTGCCCTAACTCCCCAGATATTGTCCTTGGCGTGAGTGGTCTGGATGAGGGCCTGAGTGATGGCATCAATGACACCATGCTCATAGGGATTGAAGTTGGTAGAAAAGTCAGCTCCATCCAACTTTCCAGCCTTGCGATAGTCTTCATCAAGAACCTCCTCACTCCCCCTGCCAAAAGTAGCTGGCTGGCAGTCCTTCACAAGCCGCTTAAAGGCCTTCTTCGAGGTCTCATCCCCCCGGTCAACGGGGAGCGTCGCCCTACGGCCCCGCTTCCAGCCATCGCCGCGCCCGTTCCAGCGGATGGTGACTGGATGGTCGGGTATCTTGCCGCCGATGGCGAAGACGGCCTTGTCTGCACGGTCGACGAGCGCGGAGCGGACGTTAGCGAGCAGGGTGGCGGAACCATGATCGAGGGTGGGGATGGGTATGATGGATGGGGGGATGAGTGTTTCGCGCGGCCAGTCTATTTCTTCGAGTCTGGCTTGTATTTCTTCAAGTGCGGATGACATCTCGTTCAAGGTGGTAGATGGATGGAAGATCAAATCAGGATTGTAGATTGAAGAAGCGTAGTGTGTTATCTGATGTCCATACTCTGGTGTCTTTCACGCCCTTTATATGTACTAAACACAAGATCCTGTATGCATATTATGAAGCAATGAAACCTTGGATCACCATGTCAACCCCATACCATGCAAGGAGGCTTTTGCTGCCTAAACTTGTCCTTTTAGGGTTGAAACCGAGCGCCTGCTAAAATTGATAGCCATGATGAGGTCTTGGGTACTGCATACTGCACGAAGATCTCCCAATGCCATGATGATTAGGCCACTTTTTTGATGTACGTTGGTCAAAGGCTTAAACTGAGACTGACAGTCGTGAATGACCACCATTCACCAGGTCGTGCACCCCACGAGTGTCTTATATGTTCCCACTATCTGAGAGTACGACATGCAGCAGCTTACTTCGCCTGCCAGGAAAAGTAACTCTGAGGGTGTATACCTTGGCGGGTCACCGGCCGACGGCACGACAACGATCCAAATTGCAATACGAGGTGGGGAGACATGGCGCGCTTGGAGTTTCATTCAGACATGGCTTGTCCGACATCATCATGTGATTCACATCTGATCGTTAGCATTAATTGCCTACGTTACTGTATACTCACTTTGCCAACGACTACTCGCGTTACCAGCGATAACACGTATTGTCGATTGTCGACAGCGTTTCTGAGATTGGACTCATCATGTTTAATTCTCTCAACTCTAGCATCGAGGCCCAAGCATCACCCCTCCACTGCCATCAATCATCACACGAAGACATTGCGGACTGTTCAAATACTAAAGTGTTGTTATTATTGGAGTTGCGCACACAGGAAAAGTGCGAGTTCTATCTTATTTCTAAATACTCTGAAGCAGAAACCAGGATGAATGAAGGTACTAGTGCTGCTGGAATTGCCTCCCATCATACATGGATATAATCGTCCCCGGCGCTTCAGATATGAACAAGCCCCTTTAGAAGGGTCACAGAACAGCTTTTTGAACGCTGGGGTGTATAAACTTCTACTCTGTACCGAATTACCAGCTATTCTACCGATCCGGACTTCACTCTTTTTTCTTTACCCAAGATCTGTGACATTCTAGTAAGTGTGTCTTTTTTTGTCCCCTCCCAATCTTTCCACTCTCTTTTCGCTATTTCCATAATCTCTTCTGTAATCTGAATTTCTTGACCTCGCATCTTAAGAAGCAACCGTAATATTCCCACCCCGTCGTGCTGATTACCTGCCGCTGCTTTTATGACTTCTTCTGTGATCCGAATTTCTTGACCTCGCATCTCAAGAAGCAACCGTAATATTTCCACCCTGTCGTGCCGATTGCCTACCGCTGCTTTCATGACTTTTTTTGGAATCTGGGTTTCTTGGTCTCCCTCTTCAAGATGTAACTGTAATATTCCCACCCCGCTGCTCCGATCGCTGCTCCGATCACTGCTCCGATCGCTGCTCACCGCTGCTTTCATGACTTTTTTTGGAATCTGGATTTCTTGGTCTCCCTCTTCAAGATGTAACTGTAATATTCCCACCCCGCTGCTCCGATCGCTGCTCACCGCTGCTTTCATGACTTCTTCTGTGATCCGAATTTCTTGACCTCCCTTTTCAAGAAGAAATCTCATCGTTTCTGCGTCGTGCCAATTGCTTGCTGCTACTACCAAAACTGCTTCTGTAATAGGAATTTCTTGACCTCGATCTTTAAAAAGCCTTATTATTTCATCGCCGGGCCAATATTTTACTGCTGCATTTATAAACTTTTCCGTAATCTGGATATCTTCACCCCGCTTTTCAAGAAGTACCAACTGCAGTAGGCCCCCTCCATGCCGATTATGTGCCATTTGCATCAAAACCTGTTCTGTGATCGGGATCTTTTGATTGCACTTCTCAAAAAGAAGTCTTATCGTTCCAACTTCACAATATTTCGCTATTGTTTTCATCGACTCTTCTGTGATCCTGATTTCTTCACCCCGTTCCTGTAACAAGAGCACAATTTCTTTCTCCCTTCTCCTTTCTATCGCGATTTCAAACGCCATCTGAATGCCCTGAATGTTCTCTCTTGAATTTAGTAGAAGTCTCATGTGTTCAATATCGCCACATTTAACTACCCTCACCACCAAGTCTTCTGCGATGTCTATGCTCTCTTTGCGTAGGATCAATTCAACAATATCCCTGCCACTCTCCTCGTTTTTTCCCGCTAATTTAAGTAACTTGGCCGTAACCACGAAGCCGCTTTGACATTCTAGCAGAAAGTCCATTACGAATCTGCCATACTTCAGGTTCGTTGCCGCTGCTTCTATCATTGCCGGGGTGATAACTGTGCTAGGGTCTTTTTCCAACAATTGGCGAAATGTCACCTGGTCAAGGTGTTTGGCGGCTGCACAGAGGGCTCCTTCAGTAAAACGAACATCGCGTCTTCTGATAAGTGCCTGCAAATAATCGTACCCTCTTATGCCACCATTGGCTGCTTTCTCAATTTTTTCTTCCGTGACTACATCGCCGGCGGACTGTAGTTCGACTAGCCATGGGATGTCGGCTTTCGTCGCGATATCCCATGCATTCTCTGCCTGGTCGAGATTCGCTACTCCAGCTGCTTCTCCCCATGCCAGGAGTGCCGAAGACTTTGGCTCGGTTAACCGACTGACAATGCTAATAAACCTGTTCATATCATCTTTAACCCCAGAATGGCGGTGCCAATTGCGCGCAGCGTAACGCAAAAAGGGATGCTGACGGTGCCTTTCATCTAGCCGTGGAGGATTCTGGCAAGGTCCTGTTTCAACAAAATCCGCGAAGCACAAGTATATCATGCATGTCTTTGCCAAATAGGAGCTAGGGTGTAAACCTCTGCAAAACTCAGCCTCAGCAAGATGCCCACTCCTGAGGAGAAAGTCTTTTGCTGATTGGTGTATCAGATGGAGCTTTTCGTCAATGATCTCTAGAATTACTCCTGCAGCACTGGCGATGGCATGTTCGGTGAGACGTATCCTATGTTTCCTGATGCATTCTTTGCTTTTGGAATCGTCTTGGATCGCAATGGCTTCTTCAAGCTCAGACAAGTTCAGAGGTCGTCGACCAAATACTGCCCAAATCAAGAGCTTTTGTGCTGCTATATCCTTGTTTCGTATAATCTGACTGATGATGCCCTCATAGAGCTCCATTAGATCTGATGGGCTCTCGTTGATGATTCGTTCTAAATCTGCCTCTGACAATAAAGTTGTCGCCGCTTTCAACTTCTTCAGAACAATGGATATCCATAAGAAAGTTTGCTCCACACGGCTGCCTAATAAATCGATGGCCCTCTGTTCAACTTCGGTGTCCAGTCCAAGCCCCTGGATCTTGCTGTGAATGAATACACTGAGGTCATTTGAATCGGCCTTCAGATGAATGAACGGAATTTGTTTGAGATTTCGGTTTAGATCAACTGTTGGACGACTTGTAAGAAATATTTTGAGAATCGGAATAGCATTATTTCTCCTTGCCGAAGGCGGTTGAATGAGTCTCTTGATGAGGTCGAGTAGCCTTTGCCTCGGCTCGTTATCCTGACACTCATCCAGGGCATCAATCACGCAGTATATCGTACCGAAGATAGGAGAACGAAGCAGCTCCTCTAAAATCGCCCACAAAGAGTCATCGGTGATGGTGGATGTCTCGATATCGAACCTTTGAGAAATAGTTTGGAACGCCTCTGGTATCGAAAGCAATTGCTTGATAAGCGATCTCAGGGCGGCTCCAACAGTTTGGTAGCTGTCATCTTGATCATAAAAGAAGAAATATATGACCGTTATGCGAGAACTGGGATTAGAAGCAGATTCTCGCTCCAAGTATGTTAGGGTAAATTTGGCGAGAATTGTTTTCCCTTGACCTGGCGACCCCTGAATCCAGAAGGCTGATGCGTCATCGTTCGACAGCCAAGACTGCAGCATTGGGTGTTTCAGGAACCAGCCAAGCGTCCCCTGAGCTGGATTGTCAACCTTGTAGTTTTTAAAAGCGGCATAATCAGGGGCTTTCAAGGTCTCGATATAGCGGGTCTCCAATTGTGATAATTCTGTTTAGTATGTTTAATATATTTAATATACATCTCCACCCTTCGAGTGAGCTTACTCACTTCTTCTATGTTGCGCGAAACGGTCTCGGATGACTTCCTGTGCGTTGGCAGCCAATCCCCTAATTCTTGACTCTATGATGATGTAGTCCGGATCTGAGATGTCACTGAATTTGACGATTCCGGAGTGGTCTGAGTCAATAGATAGTTGATCATAGGCCTGCTCATTCGGACCGGCATCGATGGCAGATGTGTGTGGAACCATCATGACTTTGGGTCCGGTCCTTTCCCATGACCCAGTCTTCGAACACCACTAGAGAATTGTTAGAAATCCGTCACAAAATAGATTATTCCAAAATGGGACTCACCTCAACTGTTGGGGTTTGTCTAGTCTCAAATACACATATGATCTTTGAACCATCGAGCGTGAAACACTTGTTGAACCTCTGCTGAAGCAGTTGTAAAAATCGAGACGATCCGCTGAGATCTCTAACCAAGTTCTCGTTGGGTTGTCCCTTGACCATTGACATCAAGCTTGAGTTGTCCAGGCCTCTATTAGGGACACCGAATAACAAAACAGCATAGCAAGACCTGAAGATGATCTGGTCGTCTTCACTACCTTCAGATGCTTGGACAAGGGCCTAAACAAGTGGTCAGTAAAAGCGCCTTTGTGTATTGCGGAAACTTCAAAGCTATGAACATACTTCCTTTACAACAAGACCACCAAGACTATGTCCGATGAGAATGAGCGGTCGTTCTCTCTGTGGCAAGTAAGCTTTGTCTCGCATTTTTTGGTTGGAGTAGACCCTAACTACCTTTTCATGTCGAATAGTCTTGATAGACTCAAGTAGTCTCCTTGATAATTCCAGGATAGATGTCTCGGACTGGCTTCCAGGTAGCTTAGTATCATAGCCGTATGTCAGGATGCGCGCGTTTTGTATCGAGTGCGGAAGATAGTCTCGCAGCCACATGTCCGGCTTGTTTTTAGACTTCCATGATCCAAACGCATGACCGGCAAGCCCAGTTACTGCAATAATACTGCCCATGATTGTAAAGATCAGTATTATGCTCTTGCGAAAACCTTGGGGAGATTAAGTAGGATTGGCTTACTCGACAGTAGAATCCTGTAAACCATCGGCTAATGGCGTGATACCGAGAAAATCCACATCAACTTTCAATCGATCGGCAGCAACGCCAATTTTCCCTTTGATAGCAGTCTCGAGCACATGAGGGGCCGGGGCATCTTCGAAAGTGACAGTGGCGACTGAATATCGTCCAGCAAGACTTGAGACCGCATGGGGTGAATAGGAGAATCCAAGCAGAGTGGGCTGGTCGGCAATAGCTTTGGGTGTGATGGGCAGATTGGTCAAGATATCCCGGAGACGGCTTTCGGTCACATCTCGAGGTATATTAGAAATCCTGAAGGTCAATGACTTTTTTGCTGCTAAAGGCTTCTCGGCCGCTTTTCTTGGGAGGTTTGAGCGGGCCAAGATGGAAGTCAGTCTAAATAACAGAAGGAGAGTGACCGCTGCCACTAATGCGAAGACCACATTAGGCCATACCGGTATCAAATATTCGATCATTGTGTCAGATGTTCTCGAACAGCTTCTAGTATGGTGTCAAGATGTAAGCAATGCTAATGTAGAAAACGATATAAACCTTACTGATGTAGACAGCAAAGTGCAGAAAGAAGGATATAGATTCGAGACTCTAGAATATCCCGTTTATGCGAAAGAGGGGCTCAATGATGTGCCCAACCTGCGCTAGCTGTCTACTTAATTGCGCACCCATTCTGAATGTGTAGGTTAGGCTATAATAAGGCAATAATCCTCGTGCAGCAAGTTAGGCAGTAAGAGGCTCGGCGATGGAACCCCCCACAGCGATAGAGCGGAGTAAGATTTCTCCACAAAATAGTTCTGCATCTGGACGATACCGATACGTATGTCATGCTGGGCCATCAATATCTTTGTTATAATAAATGGGTGAGATCTTGAGGGCAATAAGTCTACCAATTCATATATCCCAGCCTCTAGCCAAACGGCCCAAAAAGCCTTACAAGGTTGCCGCTATCAGATTAAACACTATTTGTCGACTCGTCTGCGTGCAGAAATAAAATCTTGGCAAATACAATCGCGCTGCAGTCAATGATTAACGCATACGGTGTCAGACGCGATACTACTCATTATATCATCTGCGGTTGATCAAATGCCAAATCTAGACATCTTAACCAATCTTACCCTTTTTGTCGAAAGATGAAGACATTCCGATCCGTTTTCGGGGTGAATGCGAATACGCCCTCTGCATCAACGGCCCCCGCGTAGCCACACAGATTCAAGATCCCTTTGCTGACGATTCTCTTAGCATATCGGCTATGGATCTATACGGATTTGTTTGTCGCAGATGTGAAGTCTGGATGATTAGCCTCTAGTGAACGATATGCTACACTTCTAATACATCCAACAATAAATTTCCCGGCCTTTTTATGACGATGCTGCCCAGAGTTGTCTCGAATGGATGAACTCGTTGTGTTATCTTCCTCTAGATATGGGCCATTAGAGCAGCTGATCTAACTGAGTTATCGAGCAACACAAGAGCTTAGTTTGAACAGCTGGCAACCAAGAGATCCATAACCACATGTCTATTAATAAATGAGAACTTGATAGAGACAATGACGATTAGAGAGTAGTGACCTCCTTAGAAAGAAGCATTTGCAAGTATCAAGATATTTGACAACAATTCTTGGTAGATATTATGCCATGTCTAACTAGAGACCAGAATCCAAGTGCTGGTTATCTTGGAAGAATATATACGCGAGGTCACGAACAGTATCAATTTCGAAAATTCATAGATTTCGTTGAGTGGCAGGGAAAGCACACCAAAGGGAACTGTTTCCTAGTATGCATATCAAGATAGGCTCAATGCTTCTCTGCTAGCTTTGATCGGATTATCCGTCTCAATCCCTCTCAAGAGGCCATTTGAGGGAGAATATCAGACGCTTGGAAAGCCAAGAAAGCTGTTGTCCAACATATTCTCGTGATACTGGCGCTTTACGAGCCCTTCTTTCAGTCTTAGTCAATCCGCATGGCATCGGATGAAGTGAAGCCATATTTCTACGTATAAATGGGACGATGTCACTGTATGGCGCTACTGAAGACAGTTAGCGATCAGCTGGAGAAATATTACTACATGCATGTTTCATTATTACTCAGACGATAACTTGCCCCGCAAACAGCTGGAGGGGTTTTTTGAACCAGTCATTTGTATAATTGAGCATCCTCCTTGTCTCTTCCTCTTCTCTCAGGAGTTTTGAATCAAATACATCTCCCACATACTGCCCATCAAACACAATCTCGAACTTATAATCATTTTCATCGTCCATCATCTACAACAACCACCATGTCCCTGACCATTCGAATCGCAGGACCCAAAACTAGTCCGTATGCAGCTCTTGGTGGCCAGATTTATGTTGGTGCGCATGCTGCAGTTCAGGCGATCAATGCTGCCGGTGGCGTGAATGGTGCGCCGATCGAGGTTCGGGACTACGACGATGCCGGAGACCCGAAGCAAGCTGTTGCCGTCGCTAATAAGATCGTCAACGACGGAGTCACGGCCGTGATCGGTCATTGCACCTCTGCCTGCTCGCATGCAGCCTCTGAACTATATGAAGATGAGAACATCATCGCAATTATGCCAGCGTCGACCTCCCCTGAGCTCACCGCTCGTGGATACAAACTACTCTTTCGCACGTCCGGCACCGACGTGGAGCAAGCAGGCGTGGCCAGCAGATTCCTTACTGATACCTTGAAAGCAAAGGTGGTGGCTATCATCCATGACAAGACTCGGTACGGCGAAGGCTTGGCTACTGGAGTCCGGGTCACGATAAGTGAGGCTGGAACGAAGCCAGCCCTATTCGAAGGCATCAATCCGGGCGACAAGGACTTTAGTGTTCTAGTCCAAAGACTGAAGCAGAACAATGTCGACGTCGTCTTCTTTGGCGGAATTTATTCTGACGCCGGCCGACTGGTTCGCCAATGTCGCGAAAAGGGCTTCAACGCGAAATTCGTGTCGGGCGATGGCATCGACACCAACGCCTTCGAGCAGATAGCCGGATCAGACGCTGAAGGGGTGTACATGACGGCCCCGGCCAACCTAACTGCATTGCCCAGCGCAAAATCCGTCGTCGAAGCGATGAGAAAACGTGGCTTGGATACAGAGGGCTACACTTTGTATGCCTACGCGGCAGTACAAGCCCTGGCTGCTGCAGTCGAGGGAGTCGGGTCTAATGACGCGGAAAAGGTGGCCGAGTGGCTTCATAGCAATCATGTTCAGACCGTCATCGGCGACTTGAGCTGGGATGAGAGGGGTGATGTGAAGGACTTTAAGTTTGCGGTCTACGAGCGACACGCTGGGAAACCACATACTGAGGTGAGCACAGAGTAAGGGTCATCTTCAACAAGGGGCAATATTGCCCGCTACTTAGTACTCATTACAACCATATCGAAGAACCCGAAAGTGAAGGGACGACACTGTAGCGAGATAGTGCTCCGAGACCTTGCTGCTCTGCCTCAAATACTATTTTATTTATCTAACTGCTCTTTACGAAGCCTGACTCAAGGTGTCCACCACCACCATTCATGCCAACGGATCTCCACTTGATTCGTACTCTGAAGTTATTCCGTCGACTTTACCTTACTTGTAGACGCCTAGCATAGGATGTACCAAGGCACAAGATAAAACATTGAGTAGTTAATCTTTCTAAGAAAGCTCTACGACTTTGGCTGGCCTATATATGATCCGAGGCTGCATCGGTTTATCCGCACAGCAAGTTCTCGCTGTGACCGTGGTCCCGACATTCCGTGACTTGGTAGATGGTATGACCAGGAGGAATCGACCGAAGCAAGTAGCTCCAGATGTTGACTCGGGCGAATCTATTAGACACGAAGCTAGCCTCGATCAATCGATGTGCTTCAGTGATGTGCGAGCCGCTTGCGCTCGTTCAATGTGAATTTCTCGAGGCCACAGTCCAATTCCAATATTTGCCCATGAGAAGATCGGACATTCCGGATACCGTAAAAGTTCGAATATTCTAGACAGGTTAGACTGACTTACCAAGGTAGCGGCTTATATATAATACTAGAATTAACATTCTATGCCCTCTCTCTTTGTCTAATTAACCTACCTAGATTAGGGTAAGATGCGACAAAAATTCTCTACTACTGCGTCATATCCCGCGGTTCGGTCATGATCTGTGGACACTTGCCATCTTACTCTTGTCTCTACCATCGGGCCAAGGTCATCCTACGCAAAGGGGTCAAAAGTCCCGAAAAGAATGCTTGCACTCTATTACTTTTCGAGTTTACTCACTGGCTAGCGGGGCCGGCCCCTTTGCCCACAAAACCATACCATAGTCTCGCCATGATAAGATACTGCCAAAGAAATAAGCTAAGGATTCGACTACATGTAATCCAATGCATTACCATGAGAACAATTCTTTTGGGTCCGGACAGCTGAATCTGGGCCTAGGTCAATAAGATGGTAGGCCCCATATTCTCCATCGCTTGCCGTCTCTTTTTACCTGTATGGGATTGGAATATGCTAATTGTTTTACATCAAGATCTAATTATTACTTATAGAACAGGGTAAGGCACGGTAAGATGTATGGCATGATAAAAACCGTGAGTTTACGGTACACCTTTTCTATCTGTGCGTGCCAAAAGTACACCCATCAGAAGGCAAGTAAATATGCAAAGGCCGAAAGTTTCTAGTTCAGGTGATGCTTAAGACGTCTTAGATATTCTTCATCTCCTGATCTTGGGCTGCAGGACTTGGTAACTATTTCTACTTTTATAGTAGAAACATACTCCGCACTGCGCTTCGTAAATTCGCATCTAGCTGAAAAGTAAGACATCTCAGTTGTATATCGGGGCAATCCATTTGCCACGGTCTGTCATCTGTCTTTCTAGTATTACAATGCGTCAAAGATGAACAAGAGGTCTAGAGAACAGGAAGGCCGGATAAGACAACTGCTTACGATAATTATATATATATATATATATTCCTACTGTTCTTTCCTAGATTACTGCTCTCCAGTCTTCTCTACCTTACAATCCAAGTCAACCTTTTGTTAATTTATCGTATTGGCCAAAATGAAGTTCTTTGCCAGCGTCGTATTCTTCGGCATTGGCGCTCTTGCGACGCCTTTGCTCTCTACTCCTCATGAATATAAGCCATGCGAGAAATCTGATTTGCCAAACTCCGTTGGAGTCTGCTGCTTCAAAAAAGGTGAAACCTATCACGGGCCACCAGGCTGCAAGCGTCGTATGTTTTGTTCTTCCTTTCCTCTTCCCTTTATATATTCTGGCATACCCCACGTGTAACAACGATTAACATTACATATGGCCCCTCAAACGCCCACAAGCCTAGCCGGATTTAAAAGACTTTGTGAGTTCCCTAGAACGCCCCAGTGCTGTATTATAGTTAGACAGGTATGTAGCTCTTGATGTGATGCTAAGCTATTTGTTTTAATAATCTATATAGGATGGTAAGATTGCCACCAAGTGTCAACCCCTTCCTTGGGTCCAGGCAAACACACTACTAGGTACTATTCCAGTCTAATGAAGCCGTTGGCTGGGCTTTGGGAAGAAAGGTTGGCTTCCTGGGTGATTGACATGTTAGAGAGTGGTATTAGATGGCCCTACGGATGACTAGAGGGCAATTTTGGGCCCAAAAGGGCTTCACTTTTCTTTTTCTCTTTTCCATTTCCCATGGATCGTTGAGAGATGAGATGATTATATAGTTAATTTATTTGGGTTTGATGTGTTTGTTATCGAATTGAGCCTGGATCTCACGCTACCTTCATTCTTATTCTTTTTCGTTTCGACGCTCTGTGACGTGCGGTATATCGTCTCAGTCAACATCTAGTTCGAGTTATCTGACTCATAGGGCTGCCACCGCAAGAAACCCCGGAGATCATAGGCATCTCCCCTAACAATAACTTCGGAATCGAGGCTACTAAACGGCCATCTTACACATTGCTGAGAATATCATGTTTTTTTTTGTTTTTTTATGGGGGGGGGGGGCGTCGGTGTCGACCTCTCAGGCACGTTGCGTCGTAGATATTGACTGACAATGCGACGAATAAGATGGTTGTTCTGGTAGCCATTAGGGTCGGCATCTTGAGTAAGCAGGGTACTGATGACGACTTTAAATGCACCATGAATCTCGTTACCACGGCCTACTTTAGACCACACATGGAAAAATTGTTTGGCAGATGAGAGAGTGACGACCCACTCCTCATTGGGACGCCATAGCTGCCAGAGTCACTGGGTTATACGCAGACAATGCCCAAGATCTAAAGCCCATATCCGTCAGTTTGTCGAGAGGATTACAGCTACATACCCAGAGCTCGTCCAAAAGTGTGTCACTGTTAGTCTCGCCGTCACGCCTCCAATCGGCCAGACGCCCCTCCTCGGTGCTCTCGCAAGTGTAATTCACGACTTGTCGACGTTGTCGTGGGGGAGCTGCGTGGTCGCACCAAGTAGCAATGATACGAGAAAAGCATCTCAGAAAGCTAGTTTACAGCGGTCTTTTATCCAAAACCGTCCGTGTCCGTTGTGTCATCGAAGGAACGCACCGAGAATTCGCTACGTTATGCATGGCGAGCACCATCTTCCGTTGTCACAACCCAAGACCCCTGACGCTGATGGTGGGTGACTACAGCTCCCATGGCTTCAATTGCCTCGACTGACAAAACTTGCAGTCTTGCGAACTTCAATTGAAAGCCAGCATCAAGTTTACTAACCCTTGATTCAGACATTCACATATGCTTCAATAGCCAAGGGCTCACCTGGAATCGAAGCCGAGTCCTTCACCACCCCCGTTGCCAACCTCAGACTCCACAGCGGTCTCAAATACATTTCCCTTTCCAGCTGTCCGTGTCCAAAAAAAAAAAAAAAAACAGTTACCGCCAAAGGCCGGGTCTAAAATAACAGCCGGTGCGGTCACTCTGACTTTGCTCTTCTTCTTCCGCTGATTTTACGAGAATAAAGAGGCGAAACGCATTCTAAGGCTCATTGTCGAAAGATTCGGGCGACTCGCCGCACTCTGACCGGGCTATTGAAGAAGCGCTTAAACATTCCTGTGTTGAGATTCTAGACCGGCTGGAGCAAGCCCGACCTTGATACTGAAACCATACTTGACGCGAGCAAGGGTTTGGCTGAGATGGTGTTGCGCTGGGGTGACAATAATGCGGTATTGTGTGCCAGGAGTGAACCCGAAGGCCTTCCGAAGATGCCAAATCTCAGGAGTATGAGACCTTTTGCTGATAATATGAGGATATTTAATGTTGTTGTCGTCTTTTAATGATTCCTATTGTCAATATCATGTTTTTCTTTTTTGCTCTTTACTCATTGTCACATTTTTATCTCCTTTTATTGCTATTCCTCTTCCTTTCCCCCGTGTACTTCCTATTCCCCCCATTTCTCTCTACCCCTCCCGTCTCTCTCCATCACTCCGGCTCCTTCTGCTCCTTTCTCTAAAGCAATGATGGCTTCTCCTCAACTCGCAATGGACTTTCTGTCTAGTGAGCTCTGAAGCCCGTGAAAACTAATCGCGTTTTTCGCACCACTGGCTCAAGGCTACGGACGCCTTCGCTCGGTGCATTGCAAATGTCTGTAGAAAAGGGTTATTAAAGAGCGTAAGAATGTCCCCCACAAAGGCCTGTTACGATGTGGATGATAGCGCCAAGGCGCGCCCCTCTAGAAATTGTCGGGGCTCTTATTGATGGATGATGGTGTTGGCACAGCACCGGATGAGCTCGTCGAACGCATCCTTGCTAGGCGTATCTTTGGCATCGATGTTGAGCGTGTGCGACCTTAGCACGCATCTGAGACTGGCCACAGTCCAATATGATATGTCGCCTCTGTCCCATAGTTTAGATCTACCCAATTTGTCTCGAGACCGGGCACCACCGAACCATCGACCCACCATCAGCAGTCGATGCCGTCAATGCCGCCGTAGCATCATCTTGTGATGAGTTACAACTAACGTGCGACGCTGCCATTCAGCGCACAATCAACAATTCTATAGTCATTTCCTCTATTTTGCCTGCAGCGCCAGCAAGGAGACGCGAGTGGCAATATTAGAAGCTTCAGATTTATGACTTCAACAAGTTTACCCGAGGCTTTTCGACCTGTGTTTTGGTATATCTATGTTTTCTTCGCCCCTCATAGGACCAGATCACTACCCTCATGAGAGCAGCTATCCAGCTACTGTGACTTTTGACATCTATTTCACTCGGCTCACCAACACCATCGTCGACAGCTTTACGTCAGCCTCTGGGCTTTGACTTCTAACGTACATATGTACAGTTGTATGTATAATTTAATGCTCTCCTAAAGTATGCACTGTAAAGATAATTTGCTTTTTCGGCGAGATCTAACTGTGCCTATTGAGCCAGGTCAAAATCTGGGTATGGAGTCGTGTTTATGCAGCCTCAAACACTGTCCAATAGGCGTCCCGGTCGCCGTTCTCATCATTCATTCGCCATGGCTGGACAGACACCCGGATCCGAGTATGATCAGGCAGCAAATATTCCAGCCTTTTCCTTCACATGACTCTCTACAACAATATTTAGACTGCACTTGAGAAAAATAGTTGTGTTCGATATCGACATGGAGAAACGAAGCTGGCGCGAAAGGTTCAAAGCGAAATTAATTCCGAGTCGGCACAAAAATAAAAGGCATACACTGGATTCGGATAACGCCCAACCAAGCCAAGAACTTCAAGAGAGAACGGGCTCCAATACGCTACCCAGAAACAACGACGGCTCCAATGTCGCTCTGGTAGACACGACCGAAACGACCGAGCGACCAAAATCCTCCCCGCCGGAGAATTTGAGACTCATATTGAAAGAAACTCCAATACAGGAGCTCTGGAGCGTGGCATACGAGAAGCTGCGTGAGGAAGATGGCGCACTCATCAAAGAATATGAGTCCAAGCTCCAAGGGAACCTTGTCGCTGGTCTGAGTCAGACGATTGGCATCAAAACAGCTACAAGAGACCGAATGCACGCCATTTTGTGTTCCAAGATGGATGAAGTTAATAAAAACATATGGAAGCTGAGGTTCGGGGGTGCTGAAGTCCCAGTCAGAGACCTCGTGCAACCCGTTTTGAGTGTCGTGAATTGCGCCAATGAGTACATCAACAGCGCCCTGAAGGCAAACCCATATGCCTCCATGGCCTGGGCTGGTATTAGCCTTTTGCTTCCGGTGAGTCTGCGATGCCAGGCCTTTTATACAGACTATGAGTGCAGATAATACTGACTAATATCATTAGCTTTTTATGAATCCCTCCACCCAAAATGCGTCCTTGGTAAAAGGCCTAGAATACGTCTCGTCGCTTATTGCCCAAAGTCGAATGAGGGAAGAAATCTACTCCCAGTGCTACGAGTCGGGGACTGGTGGCCATGAATCATTCCAGCAGTCGCATGGCGAGTACAAAATCGCCTTGGAGACCCTCTATAGACAAATCTTGAGATTCCAAGCCATGAGCTACTGCTACTACTCCGACCCTTCCGCCTTTCGTCTCGGCCTCGATGTTATCAAGTGGAATGACTGGGACAAACTAGTGGACGAGATCCGCGAACAGGAGCAGAATTTTACCAATGTCGACAAGCTTTGGCATGACATGCAGTCTGATGAGGAACGAATAGCCGCCGAGAGTCGACACCAAGAGGCCCAATCCTCTCGGTCTGCTATCGATTCACAGATTGCTGCATTACGCGAGGCGATTTCGGATGCCCGGACTGAAAGAAGCCTTACTGGCCTATACAATTGGCTTTGTACTATCGATCCCTCAGTGATGTACAATGCTGCTCGCGAAAGGCATGAGACGGGTACGTGTGAATGGCTAGTAGAGGGAAGCGAGGAATTCAAAACCTGGAAGACAAGTCCTAGGTCGCTTTTATGGCTCCACGGCAAGGGTACGTCTGAGTTCATTGTCTAATAACCAGTTGCTACCTGTTTTACCAAGAGTTTGAACTGACTGTCTGTAGCTGGCTCTGGAAAATCGATCCTAAGCTCATCGGCCATCAAGCACTTGCGGGATCAATGCGCCTCAGACCCTTTCACTACTCTTGCGTATTTCTACTTTACCTTTAGCGATAGGGAGAAGCAGAAAGTAGATGGAATGCTTGCATCGCTCATTAAGCAGATCTGCTCATGCCGACCTAATGTTCCCCAGCTGGTCCAGCAGCTGACCGAGTACAAGAATAGGGGCGAGCATCCAGATACTCGAACACTCGAAGCCATGCTAATAGCGTCTGCATCGGGCTTTTCGGATGTGTACATTGTTGTCGATGCTCTGGACGAGTGCCCGGTTCTTGGCGAGCAGCGGGGAAAGCTCTTAAAGAGCTTATGCCGTATCCTGAAGGATGCGCCTGACAATCTCCATATTCTCTTCACAAGTCGCAAGGAGCCAGATATTGATGCAGCAATACGTGCTTTGTTATCTCCACCATCGAGGGTTGAAGTCGATTTATTAGCCCATCGGGAGATTCTTAACCGCGATATTTATCATTATATTGATGCAACCCTAGCAACTAATGATTATCAATCTTGGCCAGAAAGCATAAAAGAATTGGCGAGAGAATCACTCATTGAGAAAGCAGATGGCATGTAAGTTCTGAAGAGAGTCTTGGTACCTGATTAGTCGTGGAATATCGTTAATGATCTACCAAGGTTCCAATATGTCCGGTGCCAGTTCGAAATACTCCAGAAGTTCTCCTCTTTGACCAAAATCCAAGATGCTCTCCAAAACCTTCCTACCGGTCTCGATGCAATTTATGATAGAATTTTCGAAAACATAGATGATAATTTCAAGGCCCAAGTTATAAACTCGTTAAAATGGCTCGCTTTCTCAAGAAATGTCTTGACAGTTTCTGAGCTTGCCGAGATCTTTATTATCCGCCTGGATAATGATATTGTCTTTAACGAGACAGAGCGACTCTTCTCTGTTACCGATGTCTTGAAGTATTTCTCTAGCCTGATTATTATCGACAAAGGATACAGGGCGGATTGTGTCCGCCTAGCCCACTTCTCTATCAAAGAATACTTGACTTCTAGCAGGATCACGGAATGTTCTGTTTCAGCCTTCTCCTTTACAGAGGTTGACGCCCATCTTTGTATTGTGCGTTCGTGTCTCGCCTACCACCGCAAGCTGAGCGCCGCACCTAAGCAATACTCCGAGGACGGCCAGAGCTATCCCTTAAAGACATACGCAGCCCACCACTGGCCAAGGCATCTGGAGATGATCCCCCGCGCGTCGTGGCCGGCTAAGGTCGTACAGGATGTGGCAACCGCGTTTGCCATTCATAGTCAAAGCCTAGCCGCTATGATCATGGAAGGTGGGGCATATATGGGAACCAAAGATCATATGCTGCTGCATCCACATTGCTACACTGCTTGGCAAGATTATCGCCAGCTCACCGAGATGCTCATTTCACAGGAGTCTGGTAGAAATAAGTATATAACGCAAGAGGACTTGGATATGACACTCCAAGACGCGGCCTGTAGAGGGAGAATAGATATTGTGCGACTCCTGCTCGATCATGGGGCCGAAGTCAACGCACAGCGTGGCCATTGGGGCTCGGCGCTACAAGCTGCCGCTGGCAGGAGCCACCTCGATATTCTGAAACTTCTTGTAAGCCGCGGGGCTGATGTCAATTGCCCATCAAACAAGGCAGGATGCGTACTCGCCTGTGTGAGAGGCCATTTAAACACTGAATGTCTGGAGTTTCTCCTCGACAGCAGTGCTAATATAAATATGCAGGATGGCGGCGATATTGGGACAGCGCTTCACAAAGCGGCAAGGCGGGGAGACATCAATACATTTAACATGCTGCTACAAAGAGGTGCTGACGTCAACGCATTGGGTGGGCGATACGGCACTGTTCTACAGGCTGCGTGCGCCAACCTCGGCGGTGTTGATGAAGTAACGCACATGATTCAGGCTCTCCTTGAGCGTGGCGCCGACATTAATTCGGTTGGCGGGCGGTTTGGCACTGCATTACAGGCTGTGTGTGCTACCTTCATGCAGGTTGACACAGCAACGCAGATCATACAGCTTCTCATTGAGCGCGGCGCCGACGTAAATATTCAAGGAGGTGAATTTGGAACGGCGTTGCAGGCGGCATGCTACATAATTGGGAGTTACAAATCCCAATCCTTCAAAGCTGTCGAGTTACTCCTAAAGAATGGCGCTCATGCCAATGCTCAGGGAGGGAGGTATGGAACAGCACTTTGCGCAGCAGCTGCGTCATCGCACCCTGACGCAATCCAAATCATCACATTACTTCTCGACAATGGTGCCAGAGTCAATCAACAAGGCGCCAGCAACATGGGAACTGCGTTGCATTTCGCCTGCAACGTAGGGAATAAAGAGGTGGTGTGCTTGCTACTCGATCATGACGCTGATGTCAATGCACTGGAAGGTGGTCAACTTGGTACACCACTACACGCCACTATGATGAGAAGCCCGAAAGGAAATAGAAACAGAGTGCTGATCCTAGAGCTGCTCTTGAATAAAGGCGCTGAGATCAATCAGGAGGGCGGGGAATATGAAACTGTGCTACAGGCCGCCTGCAGCAATGCGTGGGTTGAGATGGAGACTGTGCGGTTGCTGCTGGACCGTGGCGCTCATGTGAATGCACAAGGTGGAGAGTATGGAACGGCACTCGCAGCCGCCTGTGCACAAGGAGACCTTTCTATTGATATTGTAAAATTGCTGCTCGAACGCGGCGCGAATGTCCATTTACAGGAATGCGCCGCCTGGCACATGGCTGCTCGCTCGAGGCCCCGCAACAAGGATGTTCTCAAGCTACTCCTTGAATATGGCATCGATATCAACCACGTGCATAGAGAGTATGGCACTGCCCTGAATGCAACGCTGGATCAATGGCCGTTAGACCCACAGAAAGCAGGCATCTCGTCTAACAATTTCAGGAGCGGCAGGGTCCGCTTCCTGCTCGAACATGGCGCTGACGCTGATATCGTGGCTGGGAGATATGGCTTCGCACTCCAGACAGCGTGTACGGCAGAGTATAAGCTTCCACCGAGAATGCAAGGCTATAACCTAGACATCAATTTGAACAGTCTCAAAACAAAATTTCTTCTTGAAAGCTGTCTGGACATCAACGTCAATGCACAGGGCGGAGTCTTTGGTTCAGCCCTGCAGGCGGCCGCGTATTCGGGGCAGGCGGAATCCACAAGGCTACTCCTAGGCAGAGGAGCTCATGTCAACGCACGCGGTGGGAAGTATGGCTGTGCGTTGAACGCAGCCATCATCAGAGGCCGTTGGAACATTGTCGAGATTCTGCTCAAAAGTGGTGCGACGCCTGACTGCCACCAGCAAGAGCAACCTGATGAAGAGTGGCTTCAACGTGTCCGAGAAGAGCATGGCGAGGGTGCCATCCAGAGGTACAGGAAGTTTTGGGAGGTGGAGAAGGACTCAAAATGCAATGGTAGCAGTGAATGACATTGATGTTTGCATCGACTACATGTTAGGGAACTACTACAGCATGGAAATATATAGCATCCTCTTCTGAAGTGAATCGGCATGCTGACCCATCGTGAAGACCAACTCGTGGAATTTGTGGGCCTCTTTGTTGGCCCGTGGGTGGTTCGAGGTCCCGTCTCGTTGTTCAATAATTTTGAATGGCGACCAGTGTGGGTGATCATGGAGTGACGCATTGCAAGAGTGGCAGTGTCTCATGTCAACCAACAACAGGAACCCCATACTGCAACTTAACACGCCCATCTGCCTTGGGAGTAGCCTACAGGATACATTTTCGAGTAACCGAGGTCACTTCTCTGAGCTGTCGTAAAACGGATCATTCTGATGCGTTACAGATTACAGCATGGCGAGTCAAGCAACACACACACAAGAATGTTCAATTTATCGCCATACCAGAATAAAGAAATGCGGGGGAATTAAATTCGATATGAAGAAGATGTACCTGTATTATTATAATCGCTAATGCGACATGACTTCTTCCGTTCCTACGTATGCCTAGATCACTTCCGCAGCAATCTAGCCGCCGTCTTCGGACCATAACAACTCGTATGCCACCCATACCCATTCGAATGAACAACATCAGAAAGATCCACGAGCACTCCCCCTTTCCAATTCTTCGCAAGCGGCGAAAACGTAAAGGAAAATCCCGCCCGCCAAAAGAAGTCGGCCGCCTCCTCCACAGCCCCCGCGGGGTGGTCCTCGTCTTCCTCCACATATTCGTAGACCAAGGCCATGTAATCCTGTTTATCGGACATGGCGCGCCTGATTTTGTTGACGAGCATGACCGGCGGTCTCACTTTCAGGGGCATCTGCTGGATGAGTTGCCCGTCGAATCTCAGCCAGCCAAAGCATTTCCTCATGCGCGGCACCGAATGTATTGCCACGATATCACCGTCTCCTTCCGAACCCCCGGTAGACGTAGATGGCTTTGACTGGTGGTCATTTCCGTCCGCAAAAGCAAAAGTGTTAGCCAGAGCTTCATCCTCGGTTCTGGGATTGGCCTTGACGTGAATGGGACGAGATTCCTCGGCCGCCTGCTTCACCACCGCTTCCATCATCTGCAAAAGGGCAACATTTTGGCATTCTCGTTGCAATGCAAAGTAGTGAGAAAACTCTGGAGGGTCTTTATCCCAAAACTAATAATAATAAGAAAAAGAAAGAAAGTATTTCGTAAGTGAGACTGGCTCATTGCCGTGACTGAGTCGTGGGGATGCTCACTTACAACTTTCAGCGCATAGGGGCTGCCGTCTCCACCAAATACAACTTTCCAGACAAATCCGTTCAATCCTCCGCCAAGGACAGATGTAGATTCTGTCCTCCAATCGATTGATGCCGGATCTAATGCGCATCGACGGAGCCTCGGTGTCTCGAACGCAGCGATAGAAAGATCAGTGGGAGGGCCATGCATCTCTGCATCGTCAAGAAATAGCGCGTCCAACTTTTCTTGGCGCTGTTCTTCTAGGTATCGGAGTCTCTCGGAGATGTATCGTGATGTATCACGATTATGATGCGCCATGGCTTGAAATCAAAGTGTATCCGCGTTGGTGGTTCAAGAGTGCAAAGTCGAATCCGTGCAGGGAAAAGCTCTCCGGTCTATTGAAAGGTCCCTTCTTAAGTAGCTCGTGGTATCGTCCATCGTCCTTCAAAGGTAACAATTGACACAACAAGGGTTTCCCAACAGGATGCAACGTGAGATCCTTCACGCTGGAATTTACATAATGTTATCCAAAGAGGAAGAAGCGTGAACGCTTGAACAACTGTTGGTTCACCCTGCGGGCCCTTTGATGAATCATTGGACAGCCCGGTAAGACAGTATAAAGCAGTCAAAAAATGAAGAAACGCCATTCAATTGAACTCAACCAGATGTTGAAATTAATAATTTCTCATGAATAATGAGTCTCACACAAAATTTAAAGCGTCATCCCAATGCATCGTCAATGACCGTCTCTTGTAAACTTGAAGTTGAAGTTGAAGCTGGCGTTGACGTTGACTCCAGGTTATTCCCGGTACTTATTCCCCACTGCCGAAACATCCATCCAATCAACCCCACCCGCTGAATAATTCCGCACCTTCCAAATCTCAATCCCACCCACCACCCACTCTTCAAATCTTCAAAGCTTCCTCACCAACAACCACACAGCTTCAAGCCACCAAACCAACGCCCAATTCTCAAGTCAATTCTCATAACCATGATCTGCCAAACCTGTCGCTCCGCCCTCCGCGCCCAGCGCACCACATCAATGCGCCTCCTCTCCCACTCGCGCCCCTCAATCACACCGGCGACATCCCTCCTCATCAACCACAGCACCTCAACAACAAAACTACTCCGCCCTCAAAACACCACCACCCGCTTCTTCTCGACCTCCCACCCCCTATCATCTACCCCCCTCCCTACCGAAGAACAAGAACTCCCCTCCATGTCCCCCGCCGAATCCGCCATCGCCTCCCTCCTCTCCTCCAAGCTGAGCCCCACCCAGCTCCTCGTCCAGGACATCTCCGGCGGCTGCGGCTCCATGTACGCCATCGACATCACCTCGCCGCAGTTCAGGGGGCTCTCCATCCTCAAGCAGCAGAGGCTCGTAAACGCCGCGCTGGGGGACCTGGTCAAGGAGTGGCACGGCGTGCAGATCCGGACAAAGGTCCCGCCCGAAAACTAAACGGCATCCCATCTACCGACGGCTAAAAAGATTATACTATATACACACATACATTACATACATACATACACATATACAAAATCTAGGGCGGGGCGAGAAGAAAAGGGGCGGTTGGGAAATCCGGGTATCAAAAATACAAAGACGGTTTATGAGGCGGAGGGAGTTGGGTTAGCGCTGATGCGACAGGCCGGACAAAATACTCCCATCTTAGAAAGGTTCGCTGTGGATGATTGTATGATAGATAGCACGAGAGCAATAGGTGGAATGCTCAATGTATAAAAATCCAATGTTAAAAGGAGAAACTGCTTACGATGCCCCCATTGATCTTGCATTCGACAGGCTCAGTGAGAGCTATACATCGATCATACACATTCACCATGATACAGAGAGTAATGGGTCAAACGTTTAAACATGTAAATGCATAATATATATCTATAAAAACAATGGCAAACCAACTATATCCGTACAGGCCCGCTAACTTAGCAAAAATACAAGAATACCCCCCCTTTTCATTATAATCTTTTTTACTCCTTCAAGTACTTGAGGAGAGCTTCACGCTCCTCAACAGGCATGACCCGCAAAACCTCACGGACACCCTTCCAGCCAGCCTTTTCGTTTCCACGCACAACCTCAGCAAGCTCGCCAGCCAGCTTGTCAACCTTGAGGCTCTCCACCTTCTCACCAATAGACTTCCTCTCGTTCTCGTACCACTCGGCAACATCCCTGTCCTTCTGGTCCCAGCCGACAATGCCGGACCAGCTCTCAAGCAGCTGCAAGTTCCTCTCTCGGGACTCAGCGGTCTTGGCAGTGTTCTGTGGCTGTGAAGACAGAACAGTGCTGGCCATGCGCTTGAGGATGTACTCCTCGTTGAGACGACGGCGCAGACGCCAGTAGAAGAATCTACGAGCGTTGGTCCAGTCGAGAGAGTCGCGAATGGTGCCCTTGGCCTTCATGCGGCCAGCACGGTCGTGCAGGTCAGCGAACTGCACAGCAATCTGGGCATAGACAGGCAGCAATTGCTTCTCGCGGGCAGTAACCTGCTTCTTGATCTCGTCGGCCTCCTCCTTGGTGAGGTTCTTATCCTCGAGCTGCTTCTTGAGGTTGGCATAGGTGGGGTCGAGGCGGGTCATGGTCTCAAGCTGCTTGTCCTTGCGGTACTTGATACCAACGATTCCATCGGGCTCAAGAACACCACCGCGGGCCTCATTATCGGCGTACATTTCCATGGCAGTGGGGTTGATGGTTGGGTCAACGACGACCCAAGATCCACCACGGAGCTCACCGTAGGGAGGAATGTAGACGAAGATGGGCTGCTCGTACTTGACGAGGGCATCGACGATGAACGAACCGTACTTGAGGACCTCGTTGTACATGTCTCGCTGACCACCAGAGAAACCACGCCAGTTGGCCAGGATCATGAGAGGAAGCTGTTCACCGTTGTTGAAGTCGTTGATAGCCTGAGCAGTCTTGAAAGCAGAGTTGGGGTACCAAACACCACCAGCTTCGTTGCTAACCTGTTCAATAGAGTCGGGGTTGGCAGGGTCAGCGGGGGTGACGTTCTCGACGGTACGGGTCTCAACACCAATGACACCCATGGGGATACCGCCAATACGAGCACGACCAACAACGACAGTGCGCGCCCAGCCGCCAAGAGCCTCCACGAAAGAGTCCTTGTCGAACAGACCGCTGTGGAAGGTACCATCATCGTCCTGCTTACCGCCAATCATCCAACGGACATCATAAGGCTGCTTCTGAGGAGGGCAGTAGACAATGTCTCGGTCCCAGCCATCAACGCTTGGGCTGACGGGGACGGGGCCGTTGCGCTTCTCAGGCACAAAGGACATCCACTCAACGATTTTGGAAACACCCTCAAAGTCGTCGTTGGCAGTCATGTGAGAGACACCGTTGCGGTACATGATCTGAGTACCACCGAGCTGGAGGTTAGAGGTGTAGACTTCACGACCGAGAAGGTTGTTCAAGGCGGGAGCACCAGTCAGGATGATGGGCTGGCCCTCAATCTGCACAGCACGCTGTCCGAGACGGACAAGGTAGGCACCAATACCTATGAAAGTCAGTACATTGTAAATTTTGTTAGCACGGAGAAGAAAAACTTACCGACTGATCGGCAGGTGACCAGTGTAATAGTAAAGATGTCGTTGTAGGCTCGGCTGGTGGCACCAGCAATGAGACCAGATCCCCTCAGGCACTCGACACCAAGACCATCTTCCTGGCCGATAATGGTGACAATCTTGTGACGCTTCTCACCATCTTCGGTAACTTCCTCGGTAATGACATCGTCCTTGAAGCGTTCCTTGGCCGTCTCATCGAGGTACAGGTAATGGAATCCGGCCTCGTGCCTGTCGGCGTCCTTCCAGGCAACCTTGAAGTGAGGCATCAATTCGTTTGCAAGCCCCAAGCGAGCACCGGAGTTGGCAGACAGGTAGATGCGAGGAATGCCCAACTTGCGAGCCAGCTCAGTGCACTTGTGGAAGAAGTTGTCTTCCTTGGGTCCAAAGGAGCCAATCTTGTAGGTGATGTCGTTGGCGACAACGATGAATCGTCGGCCCATGGGATATTCGGGAGTCTTAGCCCGGAAGATCCAACCAACCATACCGCACGTGTTGGTACCAGGCTCACGGTTGACCTCCTCGAGGTTGTCCTTGTCATCAAGCACAAGCTCGGTGAAGGTAATGCATTCACCAGCCTTGGGCTGCTGGGCGGCAAGGGCAGGCTGCTGCTTGACAGCCTTGGACCAACTGTTCTGAATAGCCTGGCGGAACAACTCGGGGAAATCGTAGACAAACTGAGTGCCCATGAGATGAGCCTTGTATCGCTTGGGCTGGAGCCAGTTCTTGGTGGCATAGGGAGTAGACACAGACAACAAGTGCATGGGACCCTTCTCCTTGGTTCCACCAATGCTGTGGAAGACCCAGTCACCCTTCTCCGACTTACGCTCAGCGTACAAATCGACATCAACAACGTAACCAGAGGTGTTGGTGATGGTGACACGGAGAGGGTAGGGAATACCAGTCTTGGGATCCGTGCAGACGATACGGATTTCGACCTGGGCAACACGCAGACGCCAGGCACGAGCACCGAAGCGGTCCAAGAAGCCCTGGAGACTCTGCTCGACAGCAGCAGGGTCAAGCTGGAAAACGGGGGTAAAGTTCATAAAGATGTGGTTAAGATCGGAGTTGTTGTTGCCAATAATCTCCAGAGCATCGAAGATGTCGTTGATGACTCGGTCGGCTTCAGAGATGAGATACTCGGCAGTAGGGATCTCGTCACGGAGACGGCCAGGTCGGATAACAGCACGTGTAAAGTATCGCTTGTCAGTGTCGACAGTCTTGCCAATAGCCTCGTACACGTGAATGTTCTTGTTCTCGGTGAAGACAGGCTTGATTCGGAAGTTGGCAAGACGAGCAAGCTCAAGCTGGAAAGCCAAAGCGGGCTCGCTATGACGAATGCTGTCATCTTCCTCGTATTCTGGGCCACGGAAAGTGTAGTAGCCGGGGTAGGAGCCATCGCTGTGACCGCAGATGAAGGTGATACGGCGGACACCACGGAGGAGAAGCTCACTCTTGAACTGCTGAACGATGGACTGAATGCGAGCGAGCGTCTCCTGGTCGTCGCTGGTTTCAGAATCACGCACAGCGACGTTGATGACAGCGGAAAGCTCATCATCCTCCTTCTTGAGCTCCTTCTTGAGAGCGGCAAAAGGCTTGCGCTTGCCGCTGAGATCAGCAAGAAGACTAGGGTTGTTAGACGTCTTCTTCTGCTTGTTGCTGAAAGCAAGGGTCTCCAAAGCCTTCTGTAGGAGCTCTTCGGCTTCGTCAATGTACTTGCAGGGAACGATGACACCCTTGCGAGTAGGCTCATCCTCCCACTTACTCTGAAGATAGGTCATGTCGCTAATGGAATAGACTCTCTTCACGCCAGGCTCCTGACCACTAGGAGTGCCTGGGGTGGAGGGGACAGCTGATCGGGTGGGAAGACCAAATTCAGTCTGGCCAATCTTGCGAAGCTGGAAGTCCCAAGAGACGTACTGAGGGGTCTCAGTCTCGTCATTGTGGTATTCAATCTCCTTAAGATTGTAGGCACGGTAAGCACGGCGAACGTAGACTTCGAGAGAGGCGAGAGAGACCCAAGGATCTTCGTGGGCGAAGAAAAGAGTCAAGACATCAAATACAGTGTACTTGGAGTCGACAACTTCCTTGATGATGTCAAGGTTGGGCTCTCTGTGATCCCATCCGCTCTCACCGTATCGGGACTCGACAACGGATGATCGGAGAATATGCTCCATCTGAGAGGTACGCTCCTCCAAAGAAGGCAGAGAGCACTGAATCATGATCTCACGGGCCTTGAGAGAGACCTTGGAGGTGGCGCGAGAAGAGAGCTCAGTCAACTTGCGGAGAGAGTCACGCAAGTACTTGCTGATGTTGCCAACATTGGGCTTGTTGGGGCGGAACTCCTCCAGGATGGCAAGAATCAAAGAGTTCTTGGAGCTAACCCGGCTGTGAGACAGAACGGTCTGAACAACCTTGGGAATGCTCTCCTTGTTCTGGTCACGGAGCTTCAGAATGACGCTGTCCTCCTGAACCTGGCCCTGGAAAAGGCTCTCAACGTCGACAAAGTTCTGGATCAGCTCGTTGATAACGTTCAGCTCACGGACCTTTTGCCCATCGGCATAGTTATCAAGGATCTGGGTCAGAGGAGCAAGGGTAGACTTGAGAAGGTCATCATCACCGGGAGCAACATTGTCCTCGAGGAACTTGGAGAAGGCCTTGCTGAGGGCCTTGGAAGGGAACTCAACGCCGCGGACCTTGGCACGATCAACAATCTGAGTGAACTGGCTATCGAGCTTCTGGGGCATGCGAGCGTGAAGAGCAGCGAACTGGGTGTTGAACTCGCTGTAAGGCAGCTCGGGGTCTCGGAGAACCTCAATCAACTCCTTGAGGGTAGTGGCCATGATGACAGAGTTGTCGTAACCATGAAGGATGTTGTTCAGGGTGTTGTAGCGAGAAGAGAAGCGCTGGGCGGGCTTGGAACCAACAACAACTGGGTCACCGTAGATGGGGAGCTGACCAACAAAGGCCTGAGCCTGCTTGACTCGGCTGGGGTCATCCAGAGCGAGAATACCGAGAATGTCACCAGCCTCAAGAGTAGCTCCGGGTTGCTTGATGAGCTGAACAATACCATCCTCCTGGGCGACAAGGGGCATGTACATCTTCATGACTTCGACTTCGGCAAAGGTCTGGCCGGCCTTGATGTGAGTGCCGTTCTCAACAGAGTACTTGACAAGCTTGCCAGGAGAAGGGGTACGGAGCTGAGTGGGGTCGTTTTCCTGCTCGAGCAAGCAAGTCTTGCTATCGACGGAAAGACGAGTAGCACCAACTTCCTCCTTCCAGTAGACGTTGTGACTGTGTCCATCAAGGAGCACCAAGAGACCACCGTCACTGAGAGCACGGACGCCGATGGAGCACTTGGAACCATTGATGAAGAGATGGTAGCTGTCGGCGCTGGCACGGGTAGCAGTGAACTTGTATCGGAAACCCTCGTAGATGAAATCAACGTTGAAGACAGTCTTGAGAATCTCCTTGGAAGGAACCTGACCCTTCTCGAGACCAGATCGGAACTCGGTCAGGCAAGCCTCGCTAGCAACGTGAGCCTTGGTGACGGCACCGCAGACAACTGCGAGCATGGTTTCGGGTCGCTCGGCAGTAAGTCGCTTGGAGATGAGCTCATCCAGCCAACCAGTGGAGATGGTGTTGTCCTCGAAGGCTTCCGTCTCGAGCAGCTTGATCAAGTACTCGACGGTAGTTCTGAAGTCACCACGAATGCTCAATTCCTTCAAGGCGATGACCATGTGCTTTCGTGACGCCTGACGGTTCTCACCATAGGCGAAGATGTGACCAAACTGACTGTCGGAGAAACTGTGGATACCACCCTGGGCAGCGACGGAGAAGTAACCCCAGACGTTGGAACTACTCCTGAAGTTCAACTCGTGCATGACACCGTTGGAAGGCTTGAAGCCCTCACCAGGGTCCTCGGAGGTGATACGGCAAGCAGTGCAGTGGCCCTTGGGCTGAGGTCGTCGCTGGCTCTCAGCTGTACCCTCGAGCTTGAAGTCAAAGTCAATCTCGCTGGAGGTTCGGGGATCGACACCGTACAGCAGTCTGATGTCACGGATTCTGTAGAGAGGCACACCCATGGCAATCTGGAGCTGGGCAGCAGGCAAGTTGACACCGCTGACCATTTCGGTGGTAGGATGCTCGACCTGAAGACGAGGGTTCAGCTCCAAGAAGTAGAACTTGTCATCGGCGTGAGAGTAGAGGTATTCGACAGTACCAGCCGAGACGTAACCGACAAGCTGACCCAATCGGACGGCAGCCTCCTCCATGGCCTTGAAGGTGTGAGCCTTGGCGATGGTGACGGGCGCCTCTTCGATAATCTTCTGGTGTCGTCGCTGGACGGAACAATCTCTGCCAAAGAGGGAGATGTTGTTGCCGTACTGATCAGCGAGCAGCTGGACTTCCAAATGTCTGGCGTTTCCGGCGAGCTTCATGATGAAGATGGGAGAACCGGGAATTTCGCTAGCGGCAGCCTTGTAGAGGGCCTCAAAGTCCTCTTCGCCGTCAGCCTTTCGGATACCCTTACCACCACCACCCTCGGAAGCCTTGATCATGACGGGGAAGCCAATCTCCTTGGCCTTCTCCAGACCCTCCTGCCATGAGCTGACACAACCCTTGGCATAGACATGATCGGCGACAGTGACGATGCCTTTGGCGTCAAGCTTGACCTCGTCAACACCAGTACCAGACCAGGGAATGCAAGGCACCTTGGCGTGCTGCGCAACGATTGTGGAGGAAATCTTGTCACCGAGCGATCGCATAGCCGATCCGGGGGGACCGATGAAGACGATCTTCTTGGGAGAAGCTGCCAAGGATTCGGGGAGTTTTGGGTTTTCGGAAGCGTGACCCCTGTTCCGGAGCGGTTAGATTCGGAGGACTCCACACACGAGGTAAGATGTTTGGGGCATTATACTACTCACCAACCGGCCCAGACGGCGTGGACGTTCATGCGCTCGGCAATATCGACAATGAGCTCGACGTTGGCATAGTTGTGGTTATTTGTGCCGCCGGGGACTTCGACGTAGTGGTCAGCCATTCGAATGTAGTCGGCGTTGGCTTGTAAGTCCTCCGGGGTGGCCATGACGGTGAAGTGGATAGCCCTCTCGTCGCCGAACGTCTCGTAAGCCCATTTTCGAACTGATCGAATCTCCTTGACGGCAGCGATACCGTTGTTGGCAATCAGGACCTATTGGAGAGAAGCAATTGTTAGTATTATAGCTGTATAAGTGCATTGGGCGGGGGAGTAGTAGCAATGGGCAATTCGGGCAAAATAACAGAAGCTGACAGCATGGAGAGTTGCAATTGGGGTGGAAAGAGGGGGGGGTTACTCACGTTTGTGATGACAGTGTGACCATCGTGTGCGGCGACAAAGTCCTTGACCTTGCTAGCTGGTGCATTCTCCAGCTTGTTACCCCCTATGAAGTGGTCTGCGAGGTTGTGCTTCTCGGCGAATGTGACCTGGCCGTTGGTCTGAGGCACCGTCCGGCCATTTGCCGTACCATTCGTTATCTCTGTCATGGCTGCTATTGTTGATTATGTGTGATGTATAGAGGAGGAGGGAGAAAAAAGAGGGAGGGGAGAGAGGGAGAGAGCAGCAGGCAGAGAGAAGAGAGAAGGAATCAGACGTCAGAGCCGAAGATTCCAGGAAGGATTCAAATCGGCATGGACCCTCGTTTGGAAGAAATCACAGCCCCACGCGATAGCGAGCAGACAATGAAGGAATCCGTATTGTTGGCCCGCCGAGGAAGAAGGACAACAAGAACGAGGAGGGAGGGAGAAGAGAGAGCAAGGAAGTGAATGCAATGCAAGCTCTTGGTGGGAGGAAGATAGAGAGAGAACTGGTCGCCTCGTCGAATTGGGTGGTTGCAGGGGAAAAGGTTGAAAGCTTGAAGGAGGAAGAGGAAGAGAAAGAAGAAGAAGAAGATTCGAGAGAGCGGGAAGGGTTCGGCAGAGGAGACGACGGATTATAGAGGTTTCTGGCCCCAAGGTTGGTGAGAAGCAAGCAGTGAGAGCCAAATTGTCGCCAGCAGGATACCTAACCGTTTGGGCGAGACAAAGCTCTCCTCTGAAAGCCGAGCAGGGGTCTGTTGGGTATGAGACCTTTGGGACAAGGCGCCGTTTGTGACGAATAGCGTAAAGTCACCGAATCTGTACAAGTACAAGTACCCAAGTGTCCTGGGTGCCGCTTCTATGGATCTGTTGGGATCACTTTTTTTTTGGTCAGCAAACGCACACTGCACACACTGCTGCACCACTGCGACAGAGAGAAGAACACCCTGGTCAGAACAGAACCCAGCCAAAAGAAGAAGAAGAACAAGAAGAAGAAGCGGAAGAAAAAAGACAGGGAAAATTAATATGGACCGCGCGCCTAAACGGATATCTGACTGCCGCATATGCTTTAGGCATTTTCTCAGATCTCTTCTCTTTCTCTCTCTCTCCTGCGTGGGGCGGGTGTAATATAAGTCGGTAAAGGCCAATATCGGGACTTTTTTGTTTTTTGCTTCCAGGTTCCCAGGGCTCTGATATTGAGTGATTGATTGTCCCCTCTCCAGTGCTACCGTAGCAGCCCGCCAGCAGCAGCAAGGCCCCAGCAATAAAGCCCCCCACCAGATGATTGATAGTCGAGGTACCGGTACAAGGACGAGAGAGAAGTACTTGACACCTTTTTTTGGTGGAACCCCTCTCTTCGGCGGGGGACTGTAATCGATCACCGTCTCACTGGGTGGTTACAGTGAGTGCAGGGCTGACATCAACCACCGAATGTGATATGGATGGATGCATGATACGAAGCCCCCCCGTCCCTGGGAATGCTGGCGATGGTATGCGGCTTGATGATTTGGAATTGGATAGAAGATTCGTCGAAGTCGTCATCGTCCATATCGGGAGAGATCCAGAAACAGAAAAAAAAGAAAGAAAGAAAAAAACCAAGCATAAAGCAACGCAGTATATAAACTTACAAGTCTAAATATCTATCAACTCTCTTCACACTGCTCGGCAGATGTGCGACAACTTCCCAACTTCAAAAGTCGGAATAGACAAAGCAAGGAAGAAGAAGAATAATGGAAGCGAAGACGGGACTGAGCTTCGAATAAAGAAAGAAAATTGTGATGGAGGAGGAAAGAAGAAGAGGAAGAGGGATGTTGGACAAGAAAACCCGGGGGGAGAATCGAGAAGATATTTGAAAAACCTGGCTGAAGAGAAAAGAACGTCGTTACTATATTGAAGCCATCATCCTCATATACAAAAGTACATACACACATTGAGTTTGTGATAACCGTACGCCCGCCGCCTACCCACCAGGTCGTGATGGTGTGTAACGGCAACACTCTCCAACCTCCACAGACGGATGGATGGATCGGATGGAACAACGCCCAAAAAGAAAAAAAGGGCAAAAAGGTGGTGTGCGTCTACAAAAAGAATAGGTATGCATCGCAAGTCATGTAAGCCAAAAAAGGGACAGGGGGTGTGGCTTGAGCACAATTTACTATTACACGCTGCATCTGATGCATCTACTTGAATCGCCTTGGTATGAGCTGGCTTTGCCCTTTCAACAATCCACCCTTTTTTTGATGGGAGTGAGTGATATCACCAAAAAAGATAAAACTTGACTCGCACCAGATGCGCGTGTATGTGTTGGTGTGAGTGGTCGGTGTTCCCACTCACTATTACTTCAGGACCAATTCTTCCTCCATTTCCACGATTGGCTCCGTCAGCACCCCTACCCTTCCGCCTCCCGACGGATTGCCTGTAAGGACGGGGGGTGAGAAATGTGGGGGCCCCCATGCAAAGCAGCAGCAGCAGCAGGAAGCAGTAATAATAATAAAACTAAAAAGCATGCTTCACGTGTCTGCGATGATGATGAGCAGCAAGCAAGCAAGCAGGCATGCTGACGTGAGGAAGAGAGACAGACAGCTGCAAGATACAAGGTATAGGCATGCAGCCGTACGTAGGTAGTACCTAAGGCATATCATCCCAAGGCATATCATCGCCGAGACTTGAAACTTGGAGGGGTGGAGGGTAAGGATTCGTTCTAGCGGAAGGATTTCGAAAAGACAAACAAACTTGGAATTGAGGCTCTCTTGTCTGTCTCTCTCTCTCTCTCCCTCTCCCTCATCCTTCCTGTCTCGCTTAATCGGAGGGAGTGGGAGATGAACAAGTGTCCAAGCAAATGACATGCTATACGTAATCGCCCCAGATTTCATCACAATTCAACATGCATCTACCTCCGTAGTCTACAACATCAAGAAAAAGAACCACTAAAAAACTAAACAATAATAATAAAAAAGGGGATTTGTTTCATTCTAGCACTGTCCACTCTGTCACAAAAAAAAGGTACCTACACCTACAGAAAAACATTCGGTATGAGATTTTTTTTGGTTAGAGGTACATGTGTCGGCACTACACCTCAGCGGTAAGATTCGGTACCCATTTACCAACTAAACTCGCCCACTCACCTGTCCCTGTTTGGCCTAACACGTCCAAATGTCTCGTTTTGGCCACGGCCGATTGTAGCATCGAAGCCGAAACCAACGGGTGTCCTCGGGCTCCGAATTATGGGAGATGGACAGAACAGAACAGAAGAACTACATACCTACCTATACGGAGTAAGTTGATAGTAATCTGGTGGTAAGCCAGGTGTAATCTTGCAGCATCTTAAAGGTATTCACGATAATTAAACGAAATTTCAGTTTCTCTTTTTTCTCTCTCTCATTTTTTCTTTGTCTCTGAATAGTAGGTCGTCATCATACTGTGCACTCAATTCTTCCCCCCCATCAATTCTTCCCCTCCATTCCCCCCCCAATTGTTGAGTCCCACCATCCGGAAGACCGCCACCCGCGGGATCCATCCAAGCTTCACTCACCCACAGCCAACTGTTCTAACTGTTCTGTCTGTTAGACTCTTTTTTGCCCATCCATTCTCTTGTTCCATCCATGCATCTTTTAATCTGCCCTTGCATACAACAAATTCCCAACACGTTTTCCGTCCTCCAGCGGAACCATCCACCCAATCACATCTCACACATCACACATATCTCTATATACCCCGTTCGGACTCCGTTCCCCGTAGTTCATCGCCGTAACCCCAAAAAAGAATGCAGCGGAACCATCAGGAACCATGACTCTCTTTTTCAACAGACGGCGGCCCTTTATCCTCGTCCCGCGGTAAAGGACGAAAAAAAACCTGGTTGCGTCTTCTCTTGAAAATCTAATCCCGATTCCCGTTGTCCGAAACACTCTCCATCTCGGAACAAAGCCCTGGAAAAGAAAGTAAAGCAGCTTATCCTTGTGACTGTGCTGTAGAAAGATAACGCAGCCACCAAAGATAAATCACATCAAACGGCCCGAGGTTCTTCATCCCATCCATCCCGGTTCTTTAAGGCCATCTTCCTCCAAAACTAAGCCAAACCAAATCCTCCTGTTGATCCTATTCTTGCGCTTCATCCTTCTCTCTCCCGTTTCATGCGGACCTCCGTCTCTCCCTTCCGAACATGGCACACTAATGCCTCATAACCACATCGTATTGCTACCCTACAGCGAAACCAAGATTCAACATGCACCAACATCCCGGCTCCTTTTACCACCGAAACACGCTTTTGCCATGTGGTTTGCCTTTCGTCTAGAAAATTCTACCGTAATATTACTCCTAGGTATGCACTCGTTTTCAGATACATGGTTAGGGTAGCAACACACCCTTGAACGAGTGGCTGCCAAATCAACAAGTCTCTTCCCCAAACTTGCGGAGCTGAGCAAATCCTCCCTTCCACTTTGTTGGTTCACCCCTACCAGCATACGAAAGCATGTAACCCAAATTCCAGGAACGCCTCGTCTCCTGATGTGATTGATGCAAGGCACACATTCCCATGAACGTCGATTCATCCAAGATCTGCAATACCACGTGGGTCGCTCTCAATCAAGCAACTCCAACTCCTCTTTCATCTACATGCGTCACATACTCAATTCGGAAACCCGTTGGAGAACCATGTCAATTGTCTACTGCATTTGCTCATTGAATTACTCTCCTCCGTCATCTAACTATTTTTCGTTCGCCATCCATCATGTCTCCAGTCTCTCCATAAGCAAAGATGGACTGGTTCAGTTCGTTCCGTTCAGTCCAGTTCTTTTCAAGACTAGGTAATTCCTCATTGTCGAGCCCAGCCCGTGCCATCTCTTCATAACTTCCATGTATGTATGTGTGTGTGTGTGTGTGTAATTCCATAACAATCAGCCCCTTAAACATCATTGGGCGACGAGGTATAATAAAGCCTATTCGCTTCAAACGAGCCCATAATTCATCAACACCCACTTCGCCTCTGCTGGATGCCATTCTTAACCAATGCTCCAATCCCAAATTATAGACAAAAAAGTTGGCATACTATAAAGCCCAGTCAAGGTCGTTTCGGTCCATCGAAAAAGAAAAAAAAGAAAAACGTAACGCAATCTAGTCGCGAATCAAGAGTCACTTGACATGTTCAATATGTCTCGCCCAGGTCACCCAGCTTCCTGAAGCCAGAGGTGCTCACACGCCCGCTATGAGTTATGCCGCTGGTGCTTGTTCTCCTTGCTCCGCTTTGTCTTCTCAAGCCTGGTGTTGGGATTCCGCTGCCAGGCGTGGGGATGCTGCTAACACTCCCTCTGAAATCCATGCTGGAATACGTGCCGCGTCTGCTAGGTGTGCGGTATTCGCCCCCATATTCTTCTTCCAGGTCCATCCGACTTAGGCTTGCCGAATGACTGTGCAACGAGCCACCAAGAGAGGACTGTGGCCGCGCGATTGGTGTTCGCGCGTTAGAAATAGAGCTTCGGGTCATTGGTCGAGGTGGGGGAATCATGTCAGTGCGAGATGCCGGTCTGGCGTATGACGAGATACTAGCTCGTGAGCTTGGCCGGCTCATCTCTGACTCTGGTCCCCGGTTGGATGTTTCTCCAAATGAGAGCCGACTGACCCCGGATGTGCTAAGACGGGGCATGTGGCTCGATCTGGATGTTGATGTATACTGGCTCGTAGGGGTGGTCTCGTCTCCCGTTGCGGAAGATGAGGCGGTAGATCCAGTAGTGCGCTTCCGTGAGCGAACTGTGATGGAGGTAGGCACACTGGGGTTGGGGCCAGGAGGTGTGGCCCGAGGAGAAACACGAGGTGGTGTATGTGTTGCCGCAGGAAGTTTGGATCGAACAGACTGAACTCTGGCCTCCAACCTTTGCATCTGAGCCGTGAGAAGGCGGATATGGGAGAGCGAGTTGGACGCCGGTAGCCTGTGTCCCGAACGAGAGGCAGGAGGTGGACGGTTGGTTGACGCTCGGAGGGAGGCTCCGCCTGTCGCCGAACTTCGGCCACTGGTGGGAACTCGGGCACTAGCCGTAGGAGGCTTGATTCCACGCGGCCTTGGGGTGAGATTGGTGTCGACTGAGGGCAGCCGAGATCTGCGCAGGGCGTTTCCAGAAATGGGGCCGGAAGTCTTGATAGCTGTTGGTCGAGGGACGGGAGCCGAAGCATCGGACATTGGCGGCGACGGTGGTGGGTCCAACAACTGAGTGGTCGGTTCACCAAGCGATTTTGTTGTCTCTGGTGGCGTAGTAATAAGCGGTGAGCTAGTGATGGAGTCGGGCGATGCGTTGAGGGCCCGATCGAAAGTAGGAGAATCGACGAGCGAGAGATCAGAAGAGATAGTGGACAGGTGTCGTGCTGCGTCGAATTTCTTGAGCTTGTCCTGCATTACTTCTGCTTCAATCTTGAGTTCTGACATTTCTTCGCGTAGTCGCTGTGTCTCAATACGGAGATGCTCTCGTTCCTGTTCACCTATCCTGATTTCTTCCTCCATCATGACATTGCGCTCAATAGCCTGGTTGCATTTGGATTCCATGTCTTCCAGGGATGAGGTGGTGTTGCGTGCCTGACGCTCGAAATCATCGTTGGCAACCTCGGAGTCCCTGAGCTTGAGTGCCAGTGACCGTCCTGATTCGCGAAGAGTGGTGATTTCCTTTTCAAGCGTCGCCTGCGCGGCACTGGCTTCTGATTTAGATTCCTTGTATTTCCTCTGCATCCAGGGGGATAATGTGTCAGTTCAGCCTTAAATCCAGCGTTGAGAATGCCAGTGCATTGTGTTGCGTGGCTGTAAACAGAATCGGTCAATGACGTACCTTCCATTCCTCAACCTCAAAGGTCAATGCCTCAGCTCTCTCCTGTAGGAGTCTCTCCTGTTTCTCTGCGCGCTCAATGTCCTTTTCCAGCTCTTGCTCCAATTCACGACTAGACTCTCGAAATTCGGCGAGTTCTGATTCCAGCATTTCATATTGCGACTTGTACCATGTCAGGGCATCCTCTGCACTGGAGCCGGCGCTGGGCGGCGAGGAGGGAGGCTCAGCCATGGCTATTGTGTCGGGCGAGGGCAGCAGTTTGGTTTTATTTTCTCTCGCCTCGTCACCCTGTTATAATGGCATAAGATTATTGTTTTTTCTCTCTCTCTCTCTTTCTAATTCGGTTTCGTGTAGTGGTCTCGTCGGTTGTTGATTCAGCCGTAGGATAAGGGGGTGAAGACGGGCCTTGGGGCGAAATAGCGCAATCGTAGCAGTGGTGGTAGTAGCAAGGTACTCCGTAGTAGTTGTAGTAGTATGTGAAGATGTGTTGACAAAGGAAACAAGGGGTCGGTCGGTCGTCTGATTCGAAAGGAGTGTGATATCGGGAACCGTTTGGAGGTACAAGTAAACCCGGGGAGATGCGTACAAGGAACAAAAAAACAAAGAAAAGAAATGAACGAAATGAAATCGGATCGAGAGACCTCGCTAAAGCTGGAGAGCTGGATGGGTATGGGCTCTGGGGTTGTCGTGGTGGTGGTTGCGGTTGTTGCTTGCTGGTGATTATTATTATAATGTCAGCCGTTTGCGTTGCGTTGCCTTGCCATGCCTTGTCCACATCTCAGACACAGACACCAAACGCTCACCGATATATGGAGGAGGGATTGGGGAGGGGGGGGAGGGAGGGATGGGAGGGATGGGAGGGGACCGCAATTATGTTGCGTCGCAGGGCCCTGAAAAGCAAGACAGAGAGGACTGGGGGTTGGGAACAGCAGCAAGGACAAGAGACATGGAGACTTGCAGGAAAAAAAATGAAAAAAGCCCGCGCGTACCTTGTCAATGATTGATGCGTGCCTTTGAATGCGTCGTCGACGATATCGTAACGCAGAAAGAGTCGCAGTCCCCAAGACACTTACTTACCTTTGTCCAACAGCGCAGGGCAGGGCTTACCTTTGGGCCTCGTGTGATTCAAAGGCTCCTGAGCCAAAGTCGGCGGTTGGAAGTTGCATGTTTTGACCTGTGACGGGTTTGTCGATGCGACAGGTTCTAAAGTCAAGGTCCGTCTCCTTTGGGCTCCCGTCTCTCGGCCAGTGGCAGATAGACACTAATGGTGATGCTAGCCCTCTTGTGGCTTAGCCTCAGCTGGCAACCATAGGCAACACAGCATGCTTGGCTGTTGTTTAGAGGCTCGGGTTGCTTCCAGGGCACTTTACAGGCATACGGGCCCTGCAACTGGCACCTGCACAGGCTAACGGGGCATCGTTTTTAGTGGACCACTACTGACCTTTTAGCTGGCCTTTGGTGGGCTCTGACAGGGGGGCCTTTTCCCTTTAAGGTGCAGACTGACCCCTCAACGTCACGTGCATGGTGTAAGTGACTGTCTTGTATCCACAATTCCTTGCCTTTTGCCTCTGCCCGCGCAGTTGAGTCTCCATCTCACGCAGTTCTCGTGCAGTTCTTGCGTGTTCACATGCAGTGCCAATGCTTTCAATAGTGTTGAACAGCTCATGTGAGAAAGGATGTGGTGCATTGGATAGGTACTGTACTAGGTAAGTAATACAGCGCATCCATTTTTAGCTGAATGTACAATTAATTATATGCACCTGTGGGTATTCACACTGTTTACCCTCGTCACGGCTCCATTGATGCCTTGTTTACTGCCCAACCTTCAGCTCTGCATTTTCATTATGCCATGGATGTCAACTTCACACAATAAGAGAACTGACTAGCCTATAATTCACGCAAACAGCACAGCACAGCACAACACAGCACACTCATAAAAGTAAACATAATACGTCATATCCCACGCGTAATCCTGTCACAAGACTTTGTGTATCCAGAAATAACCTCCCTCCCGTCCCCCCCTAAGAAAGGAGATCCATAGGAGACCCACGCATTGCTTACAGGGTACGGAGTCAATGCAATAATATGTAAGGTAGACCACGGGTATGTACGTACAGACTATGCACCTGCTCATCATCAGACCGCATCAAACAAAGTGGAATCGTGCCCGCAAGCACATCCATCACATCACATTTACCTCAACAGGTGAACCATTAGCAAAGTAATCTTCACGTGCAGGAATATTCATAAGCTCTCCAGGCATTTATTTAAGCCCTGTTTGCTGAGCCCGCTACTATATTAAATGCTTCTCGAGACGCGTACCGGTTGCTTGTATGTCTCCTATTCCGCTCCTGGCCTGCCGTAACACCGGGTAACAACCCATAAAAGGAAGAACATGATTTGTTGATCTATTTTCGCTTTCCATTGAGGGAAACCACATTCATTTCTTGTCTAAGCCAATCGTCGTAAAGCCCATCTCATCATAAAAAACGAGAATCAAAGTCTCTGCCGTCCACCTCCCCATATCTTTCTACCCTTTCGTGCCCCGGCTGCTCCGGCGCCAAAGTTATGCAACCTCTCGCCTATAAGATATGCTTCATCTCTGACTCCGGCTGTCCAGTGGTCCAAGGCATGCACTAGCGCTACCAGATTGTGGGCAATGACAACAGCCAATGCCGTCACTGGATATGATTGCCTATACTTGACAACCACCTTCAGGGCTTCAACAGCTGGATCTAAATGATCCTCGTTGTGGAATCTTTTCCTTTGGTTAAGCAAAATGCCTAGTGCCGTTGGTGGTCCCAAAATCGCTACAGCTGCCGCAGCTAGCCCGGGGACGATGAAGGCTCGCGTAAGAAGCCCAATGTCCGGCCGCAGCCACCCACGTCGCATGATGGACCGCACTGCGTTTGCCGCACGACTGTCCGGAAACATTGATGTGAGCATTCTGCTTCCCAGCTTAAGGTACAGCAGGCCCAACGTCCAGGCTTGGATGACGCGCACCGTATGGCGGTCGACCTTTTTGTCTTGCTCCGTCGACAACGTAGTCGGAGGATACATAAGAGTATGGAGAGGAATTGTCAAGTATAATTCCATCATTATGGATGCCAGCAGTGGGAATACGATCAGGAGGAAAAAGTAGGCATACGCGAGCTTGGCGGCGCGAAGGCAGGTGGCTGAAATTCGTTTAATCGCATTGCCGTTCAGAATGTCTCGTTGGGCATTATGGATCCATAGTTGAGCCTTGTCTAGCATGCTGTGGATGTGGAATACCGAATAGGTAAGTGAACCAAGAATGAAGATTCCGATGCTGAAAGCGTATATATCGTTGGTCCTGATGTGCTCCGGAATGAGCACCTTAAACACCCTCCTTCCGAAAACTAGAGGAATGATGGTGAACCCCACGCCCGTTACAGCGGCAAAGACCCAGATGGAGAGGATAAAGATGAAGATTCGGCTGCGGAAATTCGGAGGGATATACACCAATTGATACTGGTCAGAGGCGTAAAGACCAGTGTCTGCCTGACCATCCTGACGTTTGCCGCGCTCGGTGACTGGTAGAAAGACCTTATGTCCCGGGGGGATCTTGACACGGTCGGATGCCGGAGCTCGCACAAAGACTCCGCTTTTGACCAGCTGCCCAGAGCCTACGAGCTCATATTTCTTGTGTCGCAGAGCTCTCCTCTCTTCCTTGGAAGACGATTGATTCGGCTTTGCATCGCCCCCTTCAAAGGTATCCCTCCAAGTCTTGGGGACAACCGTATTTGTTTCGCCCACCTCTAGAAACAATCCGGTCGGGAAGCTTCTGTGCGGTGACGAAGTAGGGAGCTGCAAGGTGCCCTCCTCATCGATTCGCTGCTCGCCAAAGAGGAAATAGGTAAGCCGCAGAGATCTTGCACACCGACGGAACCACCAGGTATACATGGTGTGCAGGGCATCGCTGGGTTTGAAAAACTTGACAGCGAGGGGCATAAGGAAGTTGTAGAAGAGCAAGTCAACCGGAAATTCCAAGACTGGTTCGTTTGACGAATAATGGATCGGTAGCACGCCGGGCATGGTAAATGACAGGCCCCAAACGACGCCCCCAAGGCACACAATGACGAGAGCCCCGTAGACAAACGCAGAAAATAAAATTTTCCTCAGCTGTGTTGTAAGGTTGCGTTCAAGCACGTCTCTAACGGGATGAAACTCGGGGTCATCAGGGTCTCGGATGAAATCTGCAAGGAAGCGTTAGACGGGAAAATGGTATAAATACAGGGACACTTACACAAAACACCGGCACGCATAATCTTGCGACACATGGAAACGAAAAGGGCAAAGTGGAACATGTACCCGGTGCCCACGAACCAGTGCACAAAGACCGACGTCATTGGGTAGTTGTACGTAAAGAGCATCCGGCTTCTAAAGGTTGTGTCTTCAAACAGGGGTAAAAGTGCAGCGTCGAGGAGAAGACCGCAGTACAGAGGGAAGACCAGCATTTCGATGCTAATTATAAGAATGACCTTTATAATGCCACTAGCTTGTTGGAGAGTGTCGATTACACCGGCTTCCCAGGCGTGCATCACTGTACCTCTAGAAAATGGGCTGCCTTTTTGCAGGTACAACGCACTCAGCAAGAACAAGCTCACATAGCCGGTAAGAATGGCCCAGAATCGATCCAGACTAGACCAGTGAGCCAGCTCTGGATCAACCGGGGGACGCTCTTCGACTTGGCCGAGTGTGATGACCCAGAGGCTGGGATTCTTCAGGAAGAAAGTGACGTTGCCCGACGCACCTGATAGGGAGCTGAATACTGCGGCAGTGCCCCCTGAAAACCCAACAACCCCCCCAGTAGAGATTGAATAAAAGGTCCTGTCGATGCTGGTAAAGACATATCTGATATTGTCCTTGACTGTGTTGAGAGCCTCGTGACTAATGGCGGAAAAGTTTTGAATTTCGGAAGCAGTCATTGGAAAGTCCATGAAAACATAACCCATGACCCTGGAGCTAGCGTTTGTCCACAAAGCCCATGACATCTTCCGCACCACCACGACTTTGTCTGCAAAGGGCCCACCAATTAGACTTGTGAACATATCGAGAAAGTTGAGTGTAAACCAGGAGCCCATCCCGCCGAGTACAATGGCAACATCTTGAACAAGCTTGGCAAGTTCAAAGAGCATTCGTACTACCCTCATAGGGCTCGCGATGACCCAGAGAGCAATTCTACCAATGTTGTATGGAATAAATATGCAGGTAAAAATGGTGACGGATACGAGGACGGCGCAAAAGATGGCATTTTGGAAGAGACCAGCGATGGGCCCTCGCATGCCAATAAGTTCCATGACCCCCTCGAAATCCTCCATATCTTCTATGGCTTCAGCGTCAAAGGCTGGGGCAGCAGCGGCGGCTTCACCGTCCTCCTCTTCCTCTTCGTCATCAGCAACCTCTTCCTCAGGTACAGCGGGCACCGGGACATTGTTCCACGGGCCATCCTGGTCAGCGATTGGATTTTCCGGTACATTTTCGACCTGACCATCTGCTGGCTGAGGCTCATTCAAATCTCCCCACATAAAATTTGTGACCCGTCCTACAATGCCAACATCTGCATCATCGTTGTTAGCAGGGGCGTTAGGGACGGCGTTGTGCTCTATTGCATTATCATGAGTGGCTGTCTGAATTTCATCATTGGCTTCTGGTGGTTCTACTGTTGCTTCGGCCACCTCTGGAGTTTGTTGACCGAATATGAATGGGGGGAATTCTCCGCTCTCTCCGATGTGATAAGCTGGTGTCGAGCCATGTTCATCATCGGCCGCATCAAACAAAGGTGCGGGACTGCTGCTTGAGACCTGGGGCTGTAATTTCTCGACGTCATTGTCCAAGACAGCAAATGTCCAAGTATTGTTAGCCAAGGGGTTCACTGAGTGTTGCACCTGAGGGCCATCTGATACGGCGCGTGATCGCAAGTGATGATGTTCGGGTTCAGGAGTATGCAATGGCGCTGGAGATTCAGTGTCAGGTGGCGAAGGCGGAAGAGCTCTCTCCTTTCCCTTGCCCTCAGCTTTAGGAGCTACTGAGGACGACTGTGATAAATCCTGTTCCATGAGTGCGGAGCTTGCATGCTGATCATTACCGGTATCTAGCGGTATGCTCCAATCATTGTCAACCTGCCTTGCAGCCTCTCGATCTGCCTGATCTTTGAGAGATTGACGAGTGACATCAACCCAATAGCTCAACTTGTCCTGGAGACCCTCTTCTTCTACAAGGCGGAGTATCTCTTCCAAGTTGCCATCTGCCCGGCGGTAAATGCGAAGATAGTCGATGACGCTAGCTCTTTCTTCCGTAAAGGCGTTGTCGCTGTCATCTGTATTAACTTGTGGGTGGGGTTCAATCACACCAGTCTCAGACGAGCCCTCGTTTGTAGCTTGGAGTTGATCTAGCGTCGCATGCTCTGTCTGCTCTGGATGTAATGGTTGTTCAGGGGTAGGTTCTGGTGCTCCAACGGCTTGTATTGACCAATCTTGATCACCAGGCTGGCTCCCGTCATCCAGTGTCTCGTCGTCCGATACCGATTCATCTGTGTCTTGCAACGGATCCTCCTGTGGTTCAGCTACATCGTTGCGTTGTTCAGGAACCGGCAAATTATTTTCAGGGGCTGCAAATGCCGCCCGCATATTGATTTCGGGCTGTTGCTGGACGACATAGTCTCGGACGAGGATGACAAGGATGAAGGAAACAATGACCAAAATTGTAATAACTTGCCCCTCAAGGACTGATACTATCGCTCGATTGAGGGTCGGACTTCGAGTTATAGCTTTGAGAATGGCCACGTTTCCTAAAAGTGATGAAGAATCGGCTGTCGAATTGACATTTGTGATTGTGGATGCAGTGTGATTGATGACAATGACTGCTTCCGAGCGGTTAATTGTCGCAGGCATGCCGAAGGAACCAAGAAGCATTCGAACGAGGTAGTCGGAAATGTCTTCGGCAGCTACTTGACCCATGAGGGCATTGGCTTCAGCAACCGATGTAGTAGGAACGGCGAGCAAAGGGCTTGTCGGGCATGCTCCAATGCTGAGGATCGAGGACGGGAGTGTAGGGAAAACAGTGGCATTATCTGATCGAGAAAGTACTGGGCCACTGCCTAACCCGTCGTCGCTGATCCAGAACATGAATGACCACACGGCTCTCATGAAGTAAGGCAGCCAAAACACCCATACACTGATGGCCATGGCAGCGCGGAGCCAGACAAGGACATGACGAAATATGTACTTTGCCATGTGCTCGACGAAGATGTGGACAGGTAGGGAGGTAGGCATATCGGGTGCGTATAGTTTGGTGAAGCGGAAAGGCGTCTTGCAAAGTTCACAGTACTTCTTTTGGGAATGTGATAGCCATTCCATCAAGCAGTCCTGGTGGACGAATTTGATGCTGCCACTGCATTTGCAAGGATAGAAAAGCGGCTCAGCCGAAGTGCCCTCGCCACGGCAGATTCGACATATGCCCGGCGCTGAATCAAGAGAGAGGTTTTCATGTGTAATCGGATCTTGGAACATTTGGGCCGTCGGCTCATCGATCGACGGGTCCTTCATGATGCCGTCGTAACCTAGAGCAGACGAACGATGGAAGAAGAGCCCACGATGGGGGGTTATCGGGACGAGGGCGTTGATGAAACCATGGATCTTATCGATCGGTGGTAGCAAACGCAACAGGTGGCCTCGGATGGAGTGGTATAGGTAACGACGTCGGCTTTATTGGGGTTGCAAAAAATATTGCCCGGCGATGTGGAGGAGTGAGGTGAAGTGGGATGGATGGCGGCGGAGGGTTGAAGTGGGAAGATGATGAAAGTGTGGAATTTCGGGCGGGTTCGATGTTCTCGGATTACGGAACCTGAACCTGGAACCTGGAAGTGTCACTTCAAGGTTCAAACCAGCCTAGTGGAGTCCTGGAGACGTAGCGTCTGTGGTTGGTTCGCCAGCGGCAGCGCTACAGCGGTCTCAGTCTCCTGTAGAATGGAGTGCCCGGGCGGACAAGGCGCTGTAAGCGGACCCAACCAGGCTAACGTACAGCAGGGTTGGAGTAACAGTGGGGGTTAGTGGTCTTGGGTCTGACGCCATTGGACATCCACGGATCTTGTCGACACCTTGCCTAGACACGGACAGAAACGACGGGAGAGAAATTCACAGACGGGTGAGGAATCCATCCATGAATGGGCATCCGGGGAACAAACAGAAACCACAGAATGCATATATCCAGTACTATCCAGTAAGCAATGCTCACATTTGTAATTTCTCACAGGTATCATAGGTGAGGGTCAGCCTTGACTTTTTGTCTCTACCTATATGCATGGTTGTGATCTCTCCTTTCTGAGAGCCCTGGAGAGTGAAGAGAGCCTAGACTTGCTCGGATAATCACCATATGTACGATTGACCTCGCTTGGCTGGGATCCCATCACTAGTGACTTGACCCTTATTAGCACCAGATGGGTCGTCTGATGAAAAGCGATCATGGCTAACCTTACTGAAGAGCCAATCATAAGTTGTTGATTCACGGCTGGTGGCCAAACGGACTTCGTCATCGCCTCCCGTTCGAGCATATGACGTACCTATGCGCAGCCATCGCTGAAGTGCAGAATTATAGGTACCTTGAGAGAAAGCAAAAGTGAAGCTTGAGTGCATCGTCTCCAAGTCAGATTGCAGCTTTCTCACCCTTCAGGTTACCGCTAAGGAAAGGATCGTCTAGGTAATTGTTAGTTTGGCGCCCAAAGTAGACCCGACAACCTGATAATGGTTTTGATGGCACCCTTTAAGAGATGGACGACATTGCACCCGTCGTTGTTTTTATATACTGCCATTTTGTTTTCTTGTATAGCAGTGTCCGGGGATGAAAGCTATCGAACATGCCCACATAACGGTATGTAAGGATGAACTGATTGACATAACTCATGGCAACTCGAGACGGTCAATCATGTCATAGGGATAGATGGCCCGCGTCTTTTCGGATCTGCCATAGTGAAACAGGATGCAATGCCTGGTTCAAGAGCCTCAGATGATGGACAGCATCTCCGTGGGACTTTATCACAATGTCAGTGTCCAGTAGCCTTGTGACGACACGCAATACACCGCTGATGCGATTGGATGCCACAACTTCCCAACACCGGATAACAAGGGACTCCAGGGGTAAAACCCGGTTGCCACGCCAGATAATTTAGTAAAATTGTTCTCCTCCTTTCCACCATTCCAAACTTCTATAATGTTCAGTCTTGACATCTTCATAGCTGCTGTCATTGTAGTTTGAAGAAGATTGTGGATCTTTGTTCGATTTTGGTCTGGAGCAAGTAATCTCGAAGCGAGAGAGGTTCCAAGTTGTTCCAAACCCCCGCCGACTCGCAGCCCTGGAAGAAAGATCCAGCGTCTGCGATGAATGACGTTGATAGATGATGGAGATCTAGGCTGACCTCTGCAAGTATTCTGCCAAGTGTAGAGAGTGTTTTTATAAATAGACTTTGATATATCAAATTGTCTAATGTGTTATTCTGGATCTCACATTCATCGTTGAAGTCCTCAAACAGAATCATGCTGTGAAGCTGGTTGGGAATGAGGGATTTGAGAAACTGTTCGCACCTATGACATCCAAATTAGAGTATTGGTATAAACTCTTCTCGGATCTTGGATGGCTGGAAACTTACTTATACCAGTAAGCATTCGATCTACTTTACTCCATTATCTCCAAGGCTCGTAGTGAATCACTTGAGTGATGGGAGGAGTGCTGATAATGTGAAGTGGTTCTTGGATGAATCCTTCGATGATTTCAGCGTTTCGCTCATCATGCTCATCGGTCTCCAAACTATTGCATTGCGAGCAGTCATTTTCTTGGAGCTCTATATTCAGTCAAGTGCTAGTTGAAGCGGTGGTGGGATCGATGTGGTTGGAACATAAACCGGACGAGTAGGGATGTTGATGCTTCAGGTTGGCCACACTAAGTTGGCGTCTGGTCGTGGAGGGATCAACAGCAACCTTGGCTGGTAGCCAATGATGGTGGCAGTTCATGTACTCGGAGAAGTTAGAGCTGCTGAGAACAAGGCTTCTGGTAGGACGTGGCACGTCATGTCGTGGAGCAGAGTGTGGCAGCATTACGTCTTTGACATGCAGAGTGGATGGGCGAAACAAGCAAACAAAGCGACTGTGTGAATACAGGGCAGGGCATAGCATAGCAACAGGAGAAGAATAAAAGACTTATCAATCATGATGACCCCCTGATTTGATTCTGAATCTTGACTGAAACAATCCACAGCCAAAGATACGCATCATCGTCAAAAAAGTTGTCTGTTTTAATTCCAACCTCCCAGTGTTTCGGGTTGTGTCTGAAAACAAGTCGAGATCCGCTCCCTCCCTCCCTGCAAACCAAACCAACCCGCACACCTGCATTCGCCCATAATACCTAACCTGCGACACGACTAGACTAGGCCAGGGGTACCTCCAATGTACCTCCCCACCCGAATCTTCGAGAACACATACGCCAAGAATACATTGGCAGCGGTGCCTTGTAGTATCGCCAGCTTAGCAGCAGCTCACAGTGGTGGTAACAGCGCTAGGTATGCTCTGAGCTCTCCAGCTGTGCCTGGAATGGATCCATCCAATCCCTCCGGGGCTCCCTCCACGGCTCCCGCTGGCACTGTCCCATCGTCAGGGCTCCAGGCAGGGCTTCCATACATCCATTTCTTTTTTTCCCTCTGGCCAGACGAACCTCTTTAATCCCCCCCCTCCCTTTTCATTTTCTCCTCCATGATCCGTCCGTCTCTCTTTTCATTCTCTGCCTGCCTACGCCCTGTTAGCTGCCACGACGACCAAGACGACGACAGACATTGAGCCGCGACGCTAATAGAACGCCAGTTTTCCCATCATGGCCGCCGAGTCTATAGGCTCGCTGAAGCCGACCAACGGCTCGTCACATGTGAATGGCAAGATGAACGGCCAAACCGTAGCTAGGAAACGGCCAGCCAAGAAAAGGAGTGGTTTCTTGTCCAAGCTATTCAACATCGTTGCGAGGTAGGTACTGACCTGACGATAACCATGACGGCCATGGATGATGCCCCGCCGTGAGCATCTGTTCCGAAGATCTGGCTCGATCCTATCCTATCCTAGCTCGTCGCAAATGATGCAGATGGATGGCTAACCCTGTGGGTATCCAGACTGGCCACTTGGACCGTTATTCTCACCATCCTCTTCCGCTGCCCTTCCTCGCTCGACGCCTGTGACGAGACTTCGCCAGTCATCTGCGAGCAATATTTCCGCGCCAAGAATTTCGTCACTCCCTACGCCCAGCCGCTCTACGACCAGCACCTTGCGCCATATGTGGACTTTGTCAAGCCCTACTATGAAGCAGCCGACAGCCATTTTCTGACACCCGCCCGCGAGTACGCTGTTCAGTATGGTGCACCATTGGCGAAACATGGACAAGAACAAGCTCTACAGCAGTGGGAAAAGCATGGCCAGCCTAGAGTGGCCGAGCTTCGAGCGCGGTTGCAGGAGCAGTATGGCCAGTTCGTTGCGCCGCATTTGACGAAAGCTACCAAAGCTATCGAACCATACTACGAGATCGGCCGCACAAACTCGTTGCAGTTATTTTACGAATTCCTGCTACCCTCGTACGAATTTGCGCAGCCATACGCCCTTCAAGGATACGATACTGCTTCTACCTTTGCGACTGAACAGGCCGTACCGGCTGCCTATTGGATATGGAACAAGACAAGTGCATTCCTTGAAAAGGCAGTTTGGCCACAGATGCGTGTCGTCTATATGGAGAATGTCGAGCCACAGCTTGTTCGAATTGGTGAGCGTCTCGAGCGATACAAGAACAAGACTAGGACAAGGTCCAAGTCAAAGTCAAAGGTTCTGCTGCAGACAACTTCCACTGGGTAAGAAATGCGGCGATGCTTAGTCTGTCCGTTGCTTAATCTCTAATTCTTGCAGTACGCGAAAGCCCTCCACCGAGCAACCTCAGTCGTCTTTCAGCAAACCCGCGCCCCAGAGTACCACCTATTCATCCACTTCGACTGTTCTAGACAAAAAGGTGCCTTCCGGTAGCCCCAATATTGAAAAACAGGCAGAAGCGTATTGGAACCCGGTCAAGGCTCCAGCCGCTGCCGAAAACGAGACTGAAGAAAGGAAGAAGGCTCGTGAGATGGTTGCCGAGGACCTTGAAATGTGGCAAAATAAGTTTGCAGCACAAGCTGATGAGGGAGCTATCGCTATGGAAGAACACATCGACGAGATTGCGCAGCGTATGGTAGCCGAGGAGGTAGCTGTCACGGGCAAGGGCCATTTGGACAGACTAAAGTCTACCGTCACTTCCGAGCTGGATGGACTCAAGATCAAGATTTCGACCACCATCAGCAAGGGCTCCAATAAAGATGCCGATGATGTTGAGAGACAAGCTGTAAACGTTATCCGCTCTGCTGGCATGGCTGTCAAGCAAGCGGCTCAAGCGATTCGCGGCTGGCGTGAAAAGTACGACGAGGAGCTACAACAGATGGTATTGGATGCCGCAGACGTGCACTTTCAGATCCTTGACGAGACTAGGGGTCTCGCATTGCAGCAAATTGGCATGAAGTGGGCATGGACCGACGGTGTTACCTATAAAGATTGGGCCAAGTATCACGAACTGAAGAAAACACTGAGTGAGTGGACTGAGGAGCTGAAAAAACTAATCGTCACCAATCCTGCCCTCCTTGCCGCTCAAGAGGCATCCGCACAAGTCGAAGATAATGGCATGACCATTGCCTCTGCCGCCGCCAAAGAGTTGGCTCGCCTTAAGGAGGTAACCCGCTGGAAGATAGCGGCAAAGGATGCTACCGACAATTTCGATTCAGTGGCGATGAGACTGGCGGCCGAAGCTGCGCGGAAGGCTTCGCAAGTCCCCGAGACCTCGGCCCAGGGACAGGACGAAGTTGAGCCTTCTATCGCGGAAGATCTATCAAGTGTAGCGGAAGCAGTCAAATTAGCCTCGCCTGCTACACTGGAGCCCGAAAAGCCTGACTCGACCTTACCAGTTGCCTCAAACTTGGTTGGTGAAGCGTCATCCTCTACAACCGACGTCAAAGGCATTGACGTAGATGATGAAAGAGATCATTTGGAGGTGCCAGATCAGAGCGTCTTCACCCCTGAACCCGAGGTACAACGTATTCAGGATGACGTCTTTGGCTCTCCTGATGAGGCGCAATCACATTTGGGCGATTTAAATGATGAAGTGGCAGAATCCGACGATCTTTCAACGAACCCAAACCCCCTGAACGAAAACTCTAGAGAACCCGCCACCAAAGAAACGAGTGTTAAAGGGCCTTCCGAATCATCAATCCCGACCGACAAGAATGACGCTGTCAACGACGAACCCGAGGATCAGGACCAACGCGACGATACCCCTGTGATCGACGTCCCATCTGTCAAGCCGGCTTTCCTTGGTGCCGCAGCTCAGGTAGTAGCTGCTCGGCAAATCGTCTTGGATGAGGATGAAGAGACTGATGATTTGTTATCTAGCGCGACTAATGCCGCCGAGGCCGCATATTCCAGCGCTGTCTCTCTGGCATCTGGTCAATATTCAAGTGCAGCGTCCATCATTTCAGCACAAATCTATGGGACCCCGGAGCCTGTTCACAATCAACTTTTTGCCTCGGTTTCATCGGCATACGACAAAGCAGTTGCTGCAGCAAGTTCCAAGCTGAGTGAAGCCGCCGACGCTGCCTCATCCGAGGTGTTGGGAACGCCTACTGCTACCCAGGCGACTCCAACGCTGGTTGACTGGGCAAGGGTTGAATCAATTGCAGCTCAGCGCTTGAACGAAGGTAAATTATGGGCTGAGCTCCAATATCAGAGCGCCTTGATTGCTATGGGACTGACTACACCGACGCCCACCTCTCCGACTGAGAAATATTACGAGCACGCCAAGTATAACTACTACGCAGGGATCGGCCTCGCGCAAGACCGCTACTCGAGCTTTATTGCAGCTGCCTCTTCCGCCTGGTCCTCGGTAACTGCAACACCCACACCCACAAATATTGCCGGCTCAGCTTCTTCCATGGCATCCGCGGCAAGCAAATCTGCCGTCTCTGTTGCCAATGTTGCTGGCGAAGCGGTTGAATCTGCTTATTCAGCCGCCACCGAAAATGTTGCTTCGGCAGTCTCGGCAGTGGATGAATCACTCAATGCTGTGGTGGATGGTGCTGCTGAGCAGGTCTATATTGCTGGTGTGGGTATTGCTGAGAAGTGGGAAACAGTTGTTGGTGAGTTGAGTGCACAGATTTATGGACAGCCAACGCCGACTGCCTGGTTGGATGGTTTCACCAAGGGTGCGAGTGCTTCTGCGGCGACTGCAACTTCTGCTGTTGGCGGCGCTCTTCAGACAGCTTCGGCTGATGCCGCAAGACACTATGATGATGTTAGCGCGCTTCTTTCGGAGTTGATTGTCGGTAGAGAGGCGCCATTCACGGAGAGTGTCTTTTCTAGGCTCAGCGCTGCATATGCTACAGCCGTGGAGAATGTGGGAAGTTTGGCAAGTGAGGCTACTGCGGCTGCTGAGTCGGCAGGGAGCAAGGCAAGCAGCGTGGTGAGCCAGGCAACCGAGGCGGCCAAAGAGAAATTGCAGCCTGTCAGGGATGAGTTATAAGGAGGCGATGAATATGATGTTGAGCAGTTTTAGACGATACCCATTGGTGGAGAGATGAGTTGGGGGATCAAGACATTGGCCCAGTATGTCAAACCCTTGTCGGGGTCATGATACCACCGGAATTTCGGCAACTAACTGGTGTTGTTGACGGGGTATTGTTCTTTTATTGTTGTCGGAATGACAAGTATTCTATATGTATGTATTTTTCTTCAATGCCGTCACTGGTGATGGCTTTGGGTACATGATGACTACGGCAGGGATTTGGTCGGTAATGACGGGCAAGGTTATACTCTCTGGGACAAGGCCAAACAGGGCGGCCTGATGGATGTGGAATTATTATAGGGACAGGATGGCATGACACCGCTGGGCAGGCTCGTGGTACAATATATTTCGGCATGTTCTGTTTTGGAGTATTGTTATTTTACAGCTACATTTGGCTGATAGACTGAAGACGATTGCTTCATCGAATGAGATTATCGATTGGATTCTTGAATATGCTTTGGGGCATTGTAAGAGGCATTGTAAGAGGCATTGTGAGAGGTGATGTGATGCCTGCGAGGTCATCACTGACACACACTCAACAAGTCAGCTAATTAGCTGCCGCGTCGGTACCCGGAACGGATCAACTTGATAGCCTGGACCCACAATGACCATGCATTTGATTGCATGTGTTGAACCAACAGAGCGGCGACGCCGAGGCTCAGCGGTGTCACGGAACCAAATGGGACGGCGAATAATTTTATCATTGATGGCTGAGAAACAGGCAACGGCCTTTTCAACTCTTTTCCGATGCTTGTGAAAGCGCTGGAATAATAAGCTGACGATGAATTGGATGATGGTGCAAGGAAAGAAGAAAAAAAAGAAACCTCTCATCCATTGATTCATTATCTATTCGACATGCCTGCTGGTGTGGAACACGGCATGCAGTATTCTGACGTATGTACAATCCTACAAGTATGACCATGCATCGACAGGCCTCTGCAACCCGCAAACTCGATCAACAGCGTGGAGCCGCTCCCCCCTCCAACCCAGTCCAACAGCCGCCCCAACTTTCCCGTCCGCCCCCTTGGGTTTCTAGGCCGAGTCCGTCTCAGATTAGATAGCTGCTAACGCTCCTTTTGGTCTTCTTGACCTGCAGTAGCTTCGGGTCCTTCGAGACAAAAAAGGGCAGTGAGTACTATTAGGTAGGGTGAGATGGCTGGACGCACACGACTCCATCTCTAGCCCAGGGCTCATCAGGCGCAGAAGCAAGCAAGCCGATCGACCAACAACCAACTTCTGGATGTTTGCCCTCCTCTTCGATTGCAGTTAGTGTGGCTGACGGGTCAGCAAAGCCGTTGATTAGCTTCTGCCAAGCAAAGGGAGACGAGAGAGACGGAGAGAGACGGAGAGAGACCCGCCAACCACAGCTTTGCCCGTTCGGCTTCCACTCCGCTCCAACTACGGAGTAATTGTCTCAGTCTTTTCTGTCTGGTTAATTTGAATTTGTTTTTTTCTCTCCTTCTTCCATTTATTCAATATTCTACGACACCGTCCGTGCCTCCATTCTATTTTATTACCTATATATCTTACGACTGAGCGCAGTTTATTTCTTCAACTGCATCCTCTCTTTGTTCAAACCATTGTGACACACAAAAAAAAAGAGAAAAAGTTGCAACGCATGGAATTCGTGGTGGAATTCTTTTCTCTTTTGCTCAAGTCTATACATTGAGTCGAGGGTATAAACATTTGGGCTATACTCTCACCTTCTTTGGGCTCTTTGTGTGTGATACTTCGTACACTTTTTTGCCGGCACTTTTTGCCATCTCTGAGTCGCGGAATCGCTTGTTCGTCTTGTTCAAGGAGGCAGTCGTGCCATTCTGTTAATTGGGACCCGCCTGCACCTCAATCCTGCCGCATTGTAACATTGCAACACCTGGTTGGGCATATCAGCTCCGGCTTAAATCCTACAGATGGTCTCCTCGACCGCCGCCCAGTCGGCATACCCCGACGAAAAGAATCCCGGCGCCGGCTTTGGAAACAAGGTCTCCTCTGAGAATGTTGCGCCTCGAGATGATATCCGCATCTCCTTGTCCAGCAACTTGAAGTATGATTCCACCCACCGGAGGCTCAAGTCGAGACATATTCAACTGATTGGCATTGGTGGCTCAATCGGGACAGTTCTTTATGTGCGTTAAACCTCCATCCTCCCGCCATCTATATCCGCTACGAGTTATCGTATTGAATACTTATGCGTCTTGTGCCCGTTTCTGCAGGTCCAAATCGGCAGAGCTCTCCTAAATGGCGGCCCAGGCAGCTTGTTCATCGCCTTTAGCTTCTGGTGCACTATCGTCCTCGCCATCACCTTGTGCATGGCTGAGATGGTTACGTATCTGCCTATATCGTCGCCCTTTATCCGCTTTGCAGGTCGTTTTGTAGACGAGGCCATGGGATTTGCAACCGGATGGAACTTTTTCATCTTCGAGGCGTTTCTGGTGCCGTTTGAGGTGACGGCTTGCAACTTCATCATTCGTTTCTGGAGCGATGCGGTGCCGACGGCCGCTGTCATCGTCATCATCATTGTGCTTTACGCCTTGATCAATCTGCTGGCTGTGAAATGGTATGGCGAGGCTGAATTCTGGGCTGCCATTGGCAAGGTGCTGCTTATTGTTGGACTCGGCTTCTTTACATTCGTCGTCATGCTCGGGGGAAACCCAAAGGGCGACCGCTTCGGATTCAGGAACTGGGAAGAACCGGGTGCATTTCATGAGCTGTATTACACGGGGGATTTGGGTCGCTGGCTTGGGTTTCTACAGTGCCTCATTCAAGCGGCGTTTACCATTGCTGGGCCGGACTACGTCTCCATGGCTGCCGGTGAGGCCGAGAATCCTCGCGTGGTGATGCCTCGCGCCTACAATGCCGTCTTTTACCGTCTCACGGCGTTCTTCGTTCTTGGGTCTCTCTGCGTTGGTATTCTGGTCCCGTACAATGACAAGGATTTGATTGCCGCCTTTGCGAATTCCAAACCAGGCGCTGCGGCCTCACCATACGTCGTTGCGATGAACCGTCTCGGGATCAAGGTGCTCCCTCACATTGTCAACGCCACAGTCCTCACAGCTGCTTTTTCTGCTGGCAACTCGTACGTCTACTGCGCCTCGCGATCTCTCTACGGTCTTGCGCTGGAAGGGAAAGCCCCAAAGTTTCTGGTTACTTGCACGAGGACAGGGGTACCAGTTTACTGCGTCGGCATTGTGCTTGCCTTTGCTCTTCTGTCCTTTCTACAGCTGTCGTCCAATGCCGCCGTGGTGCTGAACTGGTTCGTCTCTCTCGGGACAGCGTCGCAGCTCATCAACTTTTCCGCAGTGTGCGTGACGTACATTTGCTTCCACCGCGCGTGCAAGGCGCAGGGCCTAGATCGCGACACATTGCCATATAAGGCGTGGTTCATGCCTTATGCTGCGTATTATGCCCTGGCGTGGACTTCTGTCATGGCGATAGTGGGTGGATACACTGTCTTCTTACCTGGAAAGTGGAATATCACAGACTTTTTGTTCTCGTGAGTCTTACACTCGTGCCTCTCTGATTAGGATACTTGCTGACCTTGATAGATACGCAATGGTTGCCGTATATCCAATCTTGTACTTTGGCTACAAGTACATTTGCCAGACTAAGATCCATGCACCCGAGGAGGTAGACTTGCATGGGGGTCTAGATGAGATAGAGGAGTACCAGGCAAACTACATTCCCACGCCACCAAAGTATGTTTATTCAATTTTTTAATCTCTTATTTGCATATTGCATGTGCGATTTGTGCTAACGAAACTACTTTCTAGGAATGGGTTTGAGAGGATATTGGATAAACTGTTTGGGTAAAATGTCACTTTCGGTAAGCTGTTACTCTGACGCATCTACGATTGATGAAGGCCAGATTTTTTATCAAAATTAAAGCATGGATTTGATAAATGGGCATAGAATGAGGATACGGAAAATGAAAGGCTAAACTGTTTTATGATTCTTTTCGCTTTAATGATATCGTATAGCTGCTCCAATACTCCATTCATGTATATATATACCACCCGATGGCTAAACCATGCCCTTGTTGAGACACAAGACGCTCCTCTAGAGCCGCAAATCAAACATGTAACAATATTATACCTACATTCCTACATAGAACTCGCTCATTTCTCAGAACAATCATTACCCAATCCAAAAAAGGGAACCTATACCAGATATCCCACTCATATCCAAAACCCCACTTATCATATAGAAAGAAAGAAAGAAAGAAAAAGGAAGAAGAAAAGAAGAAAAAAGCACCCGAAAACATAACAAAGAACAGATATCCAATCTATGAAGAAGAAGAAGACCCCGCAGGTCTTCTCCCCAACCCCTTTGCAGGACCACACTCCACCACCTTGCCGTGATCCAACCTCAGACACCAGTTCGCATCCTCCACGGCCTCCAGCCTATGCGCAATCGTAATCACCGTGCTGCTCGCCAGCTCCTCCCTCAGGATCCTCTGCACCGTCGCCGCCGTCGCGCGGTCAATCGACGCCGTCGCCTCGTCCAGGATCACGAGCCCGCTCCTGCGCAGCACGGCGCGCGCGATGCCGACGAGCTGGCGCTGTCCCTGGCTCAGGTTCTTGCCGGCGGCGTCGATCTGCGAGTCGAGGGTGAACTCGGGGCCGAGGACGCGGTGGATGGCGTTGAGGCAGGAGAGGTCGGGGAACTTGCCCTCGGGGTCGATGTTGTCGCGGAGGGTGCCGGGGAAGAGCGTGGGGTCCTGCTGGATGAAGGTGATGCGGTTGCGGAGGGCGGTGCGGTTGATCTTGGAGAGGTCCACGCTGCCGATCTTGACGGTGCCTTGGGAGGGCGTTTGGGTGACGAGGAGGGCGTTTGCGACGGTTGATTTACCGGAGCCGGTGCGGCCGAGGACAGCGCAGGTAGATCCTCCGGGGATCTCAAAGGATACACTCTCCAGAACAGGGGGTAGGTCGTCGGCGTATTTAAAGGACATGCCCTCGAAGCGAACATCATCGCAGGGTCTGGGCCAGTCCTCTGGTGGCTCCTCCTCGCCCTTTGGCTCCTCGGGGATCCTGTTGAGTTGGTTCACACGCTCGAGCGAAACTGCGTCGAGCTGGAGTTGGGCGAACTTCTCGCAGAGCTGCTGCACCGATGCCATCGCCATTGTGGTCTGTGTCAAGACGAAACCAATGGCACTAGCGGGGGTTCCAAGCCAGACCATGAAGAGGATGAGCAGAGCTCGCGTAGAGGCAGAGCTCATGCTTAGACGGAAATCGAGCCAGAAAGCCATGCTCCAGAAGAAGTGGTCTTGTTTCTGGAAATCATCTACGGCGTCGAGATGACGATCCTGAAAGTGCTTCTCTACTCTCAGGGCTCGAATCGTGACAAGGCCATCTTGCATGACGCCAATGTTGGCAATAATGGGCGTGAGGTATCGCATCTCCATGCGGCGAAGGCAGCGTGAGACGGGAACATAGAAGCGGAAAAAGTATACAAAGAGCACGGAAACGCCGACGAGAATCATGAGAAGGGCTGGCTGGTGGGTTGCAATGGCGCCGACGCTCATGACCAAGGCAATCAAATTGTACACGAATGATTCAAGGGGGGCGACGATACCGCCGTCGACCATGCCCATATCTGCAATGAGACGGTTCTTCAATTGGCCGGTTGGCGTGGTATCGTGATATCGGAATGTAGCTCTGCCGACCTTATCGACCGCAGCCTTGAAAAGACCCTGAGCTGCGTTGATGCTGATCCGGGCAAGCAGGCCTTGAGCGGCGGCGTAGGCAAGAATCTGTCCACCAGAAAGACCGGCCAGAACATATAGCCAAGCCTGGGGGTGCTCATCTGGATTCGGCAGACCCCAATAGGAAACCTTAATCTCGCTGGGCTTGACAGTGTCGGAGCCCCAGGCTTCCAGGAGTCGAGCTCTGGATATGTCGCAAGCCCGGGATACTCCGTATGAGAGAGCCAAAAGGAACCACAGGCTCCATTTACCAGCCTTCATGTACTTGGTGTATACGGAAAGGGACACACCACCACTCTCACCGGGTTCTTCTGGTGCCTCCTTCAAGCCAGAAATATCATCGGCTTGGTTATCATGAGCTGCTTCAGTCTCACCATCGTGCTTGTCCGATATTACGTGGTAAGGATGATCAAGCTCCAGCTTAATTTGTTCCGGGGTCAACACAGTAGCTCGCCCATCCTCCATGTCGATAACCTGATCGGCAATTCGAAGAACGAGGTCGTCTCTGTGGGTAACCATGACGATTGTGCGTTCCTTGGCAAGAGGGCCCTGTAGAAAACGTTTGACGATGAGGCTGGCTGTATCGTGATCCAGAGCTGCTAGGGGATCGTCGAGAAGGAGAATGGGGCATGTGCTGTAAATGGCTCTCGCGAGAGCGACACGCGCCTTTTGACCACCAGATAGTCCAACGCCGCCTTCTTCGAGCTTTGTCTGGTCTCCATCGGGAAGAACAGCGAGATCGGGTCCTAGGGCACACACATGTAGAGTCTGACGATATCTGATGGGGTCATATCCATGATGAAAGACAATGTTTTCTCGAATTGTCTTGTTCTGCAGCCACGGAAGTTGCTGTGTGTATGCAATCGGGACATCGGGCCTAGTAAGGATACCTTTGTGCAGCTCCATTTCGTTGAGAGCAGCCAGAAGAAGACTCGACTTGCCGGAGCCAACTTTTCCTCGTATGATGGTTAATCCCGTGCTGAATCTGAGATCAAGGTCCGCGAGAACTATCTTGTCAGTAGATGGCCATGAAAAGGACGTATTCTGAAACTTGATATCCTTGACGGCCCTTCCGCGTGCGCAGTCGTCGTCCCTATCCGGCTCGCACATGTACTTGTTGACTCGCTCAACCGGAATCGTTGCCTTCCAGTAAGCAGAGATGAGATCAAAGGCCTCTTTGACGCTGGCTTCCAGTTGAGAAAAGAGTTGAAGCGATGGCCAGATGACATTGTTAGGAAGGCCTTGGCGAAGTACAAGAGTGTAGAGACAGATACTTGCAAGGGGATAAGCAGCCCCTCCAGTGACACTCACGGTGGAAATAGTTGCGACGACATAGGAGATCTGGAGACGCTTGAACATTTCCATCTCTCGAAACTTCATGATTCTATCACTCCAGGACGTCGTCCATCCATTCAATTTCAATGGTCGACTAGCTTCGACAAAATGAGAGACCGCCTGAGCACGTTTATCAGAGTGCGCCGTCCGGGAACGCTCCAACGTGATTAACTTTTTAACCAGCAATGAATTGACAGTGAGGAAGATAATCATGAGGCCAAACCCGACAGCCGAGGGCCAACCCATAATGTCGATGAGGTAGTACATGGTGACAATGACCTTGATGGGCTGGGAAACAAGTTTTGAGAAATCCCAGAATCTCTGAGAGATTTCGTACGTATCGCCTCGGACCAGGTTGACGACCTTTGCATTTGATGCCGGCTGGGCCTGGGGAGCGACCTTGACTACACGTCTCCGGCGGCCACAGAACCTCGAAAATAAGCGCTTAACCCTGTTCTGGGACTCGGGAATTTCGACCAAAACGCCATCATGATCTTCTTCGGGGCCCTTTTCGGTCATGTCTGAGCCTGGTACGGCGCGAGTCAAGAGCTTGCTGAATAGAGCAATAAATGTTTCTCCGCGAGATCGCTCGTAGGCCTTGCGAGAGTACCATGACGATGTTGTTTTGCATACTTGTCGAGCCACATCGAGGGACAGCATGAAGAAGCACCAAAAGTTGGCCTCGCTGGGATTGTTGCTATCGAGGGCGGCATATAACTTGCTCGTAAGGCGGATGTTGGTGACTTCGGCGACCTTTTCGGCGACGGCAAGGGTAGTGGCGATGAAAAGATCGAGACCATTGGCCTCTATTAAACAGGGCAGAAGCTTTCCCTTGAGCTCGCGAAAGGCCATGTACAGTCTGGTGTGCTGAAACTCAAAGGGGAGGCCCCAGACATCCTCTTCGGTAATCTCCTTGGTGCGGCAGAGGCGAGCGAGCGGATAGACCCAGTTCATGGACCAGAATCCAAAGAGGCTAACATCGTCCTCTGGGCTGCGAAGGTTGTGGGATGGGGCCACGCCTGGCTGGCCAATGTCCTTGCCGCCCCATGCCGGGTCTCGAACAGGCATGTTTCCAATGACAATGATGGCAGCAAGACTAAGGCCGAGTCGAGAGAGCCGAAAGGGGTCCGCATCATGGAGGGAATGCTCGAGGAAGCGAATAGAGTAGATGGCGGCGTTGGCGGCAAGAATGGCCAGATACAGGAGTAGTAGGAACCTCGGTGTCTTTACTGGCCTGTCGAAAGCCGTAACCAAGACAGCTGATAGCCATGGAACCATGTCGACGAGGCCGTGAACATGCCTGGCACCAATGAAGATGGGGACGACGGTGAGGGTGAGTCCGGCAAAGGCGATGAGGGCGAGAGGAATCGTCCAGTGGGACCAGGGCTTTCGCTTGATAAAGTCTGGAGGCTCTTCCTGGGCAAAGGGCCGCAGCCAGGGCCGCAGTCGAGAGCCTATGGCAGATCGGGTCATGTACAGAAAGAAGATGGCTACTGAGAAGACGGCAACGGCGTATATGATGGCAGCGTCGGCCGCCGAGATGTCGGCATCACCGAGAGAAGCCGGGCCAGCAAGCCATGGTCTTTGGGATGGGTCAAAGATGGGGAAGGCATCTGCCTGATGAGAAATGACGGGGAGTTTAGAAGACATGATGGATGGGTAATTGTTCTCCCAGCCCTGCAATATCGTGATATAGAAGGGAGTGTTCGTTTAGAGACGAAAGAGGGTTGAGGATGTGATGGCCAGTATTCCAAAAATCTCCAAGGGTGAAGCAAATAAGACTTGTCTATATGCGAAGAATGCAATGATGTCCAGGAAGTTTGAATGATGGTCAGCAATAAATCACTGCTTCAGTAACCATTAGGCAAGGAAGCGGTGATGAGCAAAGGTAGTAGCAAAAGCAATGATGCTGAGACTGTAATGTTCCATGTCAGAGACGCAGAATTGATGTTCTCAGACGCCAATGGAAAGATAGGAGCTGGATTGCATCATCTGGAGTAAGATGCAGAGAAGTAAACAATGGGAAAAGGCTGAGTCTATATATGAAAAGCAAAAAAAAGGTGAAAAGGTTATGCGGCGATCAACGAAGCTTTGTGCGGGCAGTAGAGTTGGGAGACACATTGTGGCGGTGGGTGATGGTGGGGGGTTGGCGTTGGTGTTGTCAAAAGCTGTGTGGGGTTTTTAATTGGGGTCCAAGATGATGTACCCGACCATACATGTTGGAGTGGGTAGATACATGATACAGGACAGATGAAGAAGCCTTGAACAATATCCTCTGAAGCTTGAAGCATATTAGAATCTTATATCTCTGTTGCTTTTGAGTTTTCTGAATATTCCAAAACTCAGTATCTAGATACTATACTTAGTAGATAGTAGGTAAATAGGTAGCATCGGGCTCCTTTGGTGTCGTACTTGGGCTGCTGCTAACAATCTTCACACCAGCTCTCCTGGACCCCACAGGATAGCTTCATGCATCTGTTCCGCTATCGCTCAAGCTCTGGTGCTTCATTTTATTCTGCATATTCTTTTGCCAGGGTCTCCTTTCAATATTCAGAGACTACGAGGCCGAGAGTAAAGCAGAAAAACTAGCAGCAAACTGTTGGTCATGGCGTTTGCCTAAACTCATTTACATGCCACACACTGACACTGACTGCTACAAACTTTCACCGCTTGCACATGTCCAGGACCAAATACTGCCATGACATCATAATAAAGCTTCAATGCATACTCTACATCCTCAAATCACTGTAAACATGCTGTCCAGTGTCCAGATATCCCATTACTCGTGCCACGCAAAGCTTAAATATTAACTTTTCCCATCCAAAGACTTAGACCATCAGGGCGCCACCAACAAGTGCCATGGACAGAATGGTGACAAGATTGCCAAAGCCAGCACCGGTTGTCGACCAGGCACCCTGAAGCGAGGCGGCAGCATTCTTGGTTGGGGATGGAGTCGAGGCAGCGGTCTTTGATACAGAGGGAGATGAAGTGCCCGTAGAGTTGCTGCTGGAGCCGCCGCCGGAGCTGGTTCCAACAAGAGCCGACAGCTGAGAGTCGTTGACAAAGGAGGCCTTGATGGTACCGTTTTTGCATGCGCTGGGAGGCTTGCTGTTGACGCCCTCGACAAAGTTGGCGGTGATGCACTGCAAAGACACGACAACGTTAGCATACAATCAACATCTCTCGGGCTGTCGGGTCGACATGCCTGGTATAGCAAACCGTCGGGGGCATTGGACACGATGCCGATTATTCCCTTCTTGCCGACATAGGAATCAGGAATGGTAACCTGAGGCACGCAGTAGTCGCCAAGTCCGCTCTGCATGACGATGGGGAAGATTTGCTCCCAGCCCGATGCAGCCTTGGGGTCCTGAGTCACACGGAAGAGCCAGTTGCCCTGGTTGTGTGTGAGCTTGACGGAGATGGCATCGCCGCCAACGTGGAAGTCGACCAGCTTGCTAGTATCTTGGAGATTGGGCGTGAAGCCACCGCAGGGAGCAGTGCCCTCTTTGTCGTCGTCGAAGCCGATGGAGGGAGGAGTGTTGACGAGGAAGTGGGCCGAGGAGAGGGTGGTGAGGGCGGAGAGGGAGAGGAAGAGAGACGAGGAGCGCATCTTGCCTGGCTGGTTGTATTCGTTTCTTTGGATTCAAGTGATTGTGCTTGTGCTTGTGCTTGCAGTATCAATTGATTGTCGCAAAGGAACAGACGAGGTTGAGGTTGAGGTTGGCTGTTGGAGCTTTGGGCGCTTAGATGGATGGATGATGAAGGGGGTGGACCTGTTTTTGTATCTTGTCAGTCGTCACTCCCTCCCTTGAAGGAAGAGTCGGTTCCGGAAACGCGTTGCCGAGTAGCACCAGTGACAGGGACTCTTCAAACGGGTCCCCAAACAATAGTGTGAGCAGGATAGGTACCTCTTTGTTTGTATGCGTTTCTCTCAGCTTTATGTACTGCAAGTACTTGTGCAAGAGTGATGATGCTCATCAACGCCAGCTTCGTGAGACATGCAGCAGCATCGTGAGATGGATGATGGATGCTTCAAGATAGTGATGAATGCATGCACTGCGACTGCAAAGACAACGTCCATGCCTTGAATATTCCCGTGAACCATGGCCTGGCCTCTACAAGTACAGATATTACTGCATAAACTCACGCAGGTACCAGATTTGTGACCATCAGCACGCACCGACACGTAAAATCAGAATCGAGGTACCGAGATGAATTTCTTGGGCGACAATTTCCAATTCTGCCATCTGAATGGTGGGGATGCTCCAGCCACTAAGCAAGGATCGCAACGCAGCCGTGTTATAGTGGCCAATCAGATGCGTCCAAATACGCCCGTCTGAGAGCATTTGAGCAAGTTTATTCAAGAAGGAGCTTGCGAAGAAAGAGCCTCCATTTGCTCCTTCTTTAAAGATGAGCACGATATGGTTTCTCTCTTTTTTTATAGGTACGGAGTACTTGGACGGCTATAACTGTCCAATTATAGTCTCTACAACGTGTTATAGGGACCTAAATACACTAAAACGGGCTTTATTTACCCACTATTTCGGCTCAACAAGTCACCCCGATCGTCTGTCTCAGACAAATCTCGCCTCGTGTTCCATCCAATGTACATGCATCGTATCCTCCCTCCCTCTCCCTTTGCCTGAACTGGAATCCTGAATCCCGTCACGAGCACACCCATTTCAATCTCTACGTCTGCATCATCAAGACCACGACATGCTCGACGACTAAAAACATCTCCGGACTCATAGTTGGATCGCTTTCGGAATACCTACGAGCCGCTGAATAGTCCCAAATTTTTGGTCAGCTTATTATCCATCATATTAAACGGCGCGCACCTCCACCTCCACCTCCACCTGAGCTTCACCCCACGCACCAGCACCGCACCGCATGAGCGAGTTCTTCTAACCAGCCGCCTTGGCCGCCATCCTCTAAACAACTTGCTCACTTCACGGTACATCTCGGACTTCGGCACCTCAAAAGGAAAACGGCCCAATCGATACGAACTTGGCAGCTTCTCATCCACCAGCATTTTCATAGAGACACAGAAATGCTGGCTTAGAACACTGGCCTGTGTCCCCCACTCGAGCTTGACTCCATCTTCTTCCATCCCAACATCACAGCAAACGTTCATCCTTGATACGCACCTCAATTCCCATCATAGAGGGCTCAAGGAGCCCTTGTATCCGCCAAAATGGACATGGACATGACGCATCATGGCATGAGTGGCATCGGCTCTGATGTCAATCATGCCTTTGCCCGCGACTACTGGTACATCAGCGCTGTCGTCGTCGGCATCTTAGTAACTATCCGAGGCGTGAATTATATCGGAGCAGTTCAGAGGTAGGTTGACTTGACTTGGAGCATCATTACTCTTCATTGAGACCTCAATAGACGGTCCGAGACTGACACTGCCCAGGTTAAAGGCCTCTCGTGATCCCTCCATATCACAACCTACTCAGCCAGATGGCTACCTAAATCAGGCATGGGCAACAGTAACCGCCGTCGCCCGCGAAATGAGCCATCCGCAATTCTATGTTCCCCTCCACGGCTTCACTTGGGCCACCCCGCCTCCCATGGGTCGCATCCTCGTCCTCCTCTCCTACTGGGCCATGGTCATCTACTTTATGGCCTGGCGTGTCACCCTCCATGATGTCAACTTTTACGAGCGCATCGGCTATCGCAACGCCTGGATCACCCTGACACAACTCCCGATGTTGTACTTGCTCTCCACCAAAGTCAACATCATTGGCTTCCTCATCGGTACGAGCCATGAGCGGCTCAACTGGCTGCACCGCTGGGTTGGTCGAACCATGTTTGTCACATGCACCGTTCACGGCTTCTACTTTTGGACCGAGTGGGTGCGTGCCGACTTTGTCGCTTTCGAACTGTCTATTATGCCCATGGTCAAGTATGGCCTCGGCGCCTGGGCCATCCTTCTATGGTCTGTAGTCGTCGGCTTCGTTCCCATCCGAAGGTTGTCATACGAGATATGGCTCCTCCAGCATGTGGCTTCTTCCATTGTCATGCTAGTGCTCGTGTACTTGCATGTTCCGACAAACGCCCGCTTTCTTTTCTGGATGGCCGTTTCATTCCTCGTATTCGATCGTGCGGCTAGATGGGCTCTCCTTTTGTGGCAAAATGTTCGATTCAGGGTGAATGGCTCACCATGCGAAGGCAAGAGACGTGTTGGACACCAGGTTATGGCACGCGCTGTTGGTGAGAGGACAACGGTAGTGACAATCAAGGATGTACATTTTGAGTGGACGGCTGGCCAACACATCTACCTCTGGATCCCTCGCCTTGGAGCATTCGAAGCGCATCCCTACACCATTGCCTGTGCGCATCAAATCAAGGGCGCGTGCTGCTGCAACAGCATCCAGCTCATTGTACGAAAGCACGACGGCTTCTCCAAGCGTATACATACCTACGCTAACAACCACCCGAACGACTCCCTCACCGGCTTTTTATCTGGACCGTACGGTGTGCCTCCGAGATGGGATATTTACGAGACCATGGTCCTCATTGGAGCTTCAACCGGCGCCAGCTTCACAGTGCCCATCTTGGAGAGTGCCGCACGAGCGGATAACAGGGCATGTCTAAGGAAGATGGAGGTAGTGCTCATGGCCAAGACGGAGGCCGAGATTGAGTATTATCTGGAGCGGTCAAGAGAATCCGGCAAGACATTGCGGGAGAAAGGCGTGGATGTAAGGATACACGTTGCAATTACGGGGCCAAGATCCGGCAAACCTACCATGACGCTTGAAAGAAGCCACTCCAAGAGCGAAAGCGAAATAGACCAAGACTTGATCAAGCCAACAGAATTTGCAGAAAAGTCTTGCTGCTGCACAAAACCAGGTGGTCAGAGCAGCGATGACGGTGCTTCTCGCCGCGGGTCGTCTTGCTCTATGCCAGAATCGATAAGAGAATACGCCTCTCGGCCAGATATCGAGGCTCTAATCCGCGAACCTGTTGAGCGAGCCTGGGGTGAAACGGCGGTGGTTGTATGCGGAGGACCCGAAGTGGTAGCCAGGACGAGAAATTGTGTCAGCCAGATCAGCGATGAGCGTGCGGTGCACAAGGGAACAGGGGCACAGGGAATTTATCTACATGTGGAGGAGTATACATTTTAATGGCGTTGCATTGTATTTTACCATTTGGGCATGGCAATCTGGTGGCTTTTTGGATACATGTTTAGGGTACAGCTGGGATATCACATTGGATGTTGCAATAGATGAGTTGCACTCGAATCAATATTTGCGTCATGATGAATGCTGTTTGATATTATGTATTAATTAATAACAAGAAATATTAAAATTATCGTGCCTTCCATTAGTATGTCATTAGTCGTGTCGTACGTGTTGATGCGCTTACACGCATGTTCATTCAAGCAGCAAGCCGCATCCTTCCCCGCCATCCCCAAAGATGAAACGAATGGCCAAACTCTTTGTCCAAGAATGATGTATAGGTATAACCCAATTGATACACAATTGGATGATGTGCAGAGATCCAAGATGTTCTTTGGAGTGAGTGAGTGAGTGCAAAGGTGGTTTCGGTGAATGGCTATAAAAGCCTAGGATGACCCGTTCGCCTTGACTTGGTCAACAGCCCCGTCCAAAAGAGGCGTCTTCTCCGGCGTCTCCTCCACCTCGGACTCCTCCTCCGACCGATCATCCTTCTTCTCGCTCAGGAAGACAAACTTGTAGAGGTTCCTCAGCAGGCAGTACAGCCAAAACAGGTTGAGCGTCTGCAGGGAGGCCAGGAGCGAAAAGGTGATAACGGCTGCGAGGGGGGACTTGTACTGCTGGGCAGCCCAGTCGAGCTCGTAGGGCCCCACGGTGCGGAAGTCGGTGAGGATGGAGTAGAGGATGACGAGGTTGAGGTAGTTGCGGAGGTAGAGCCAGCCGAGGACGGTGAGGGCGAAGAAGGGCTCGACGAGGCGGCTGTTGATGTAGTTGAGGGACTTGGAGAGCTGTGAATTGTCAGTGACTGGATTTTTATCATAGGGGTTCTTTTATATATATAAAACAGAAGAAAAGAAAGAAAAGAGAAAAGAGAGAGAAAGAAGAAAAGAGGGAGAGAAAAGAGAAGGAAAAGAGGGGGAGGAAAAAGAGGGGGGAAAAGAAAGGAGAAAAGACTTACAGCAAGGAAAAAGTCACTGATATCATGAGTGAGGTAAACCCCAATCCCCATGTAAGTAAAATGAAACCGATAACTCAACCCCACCAGGGCCACCGTCACAATATGATGCGCCACCAGCTCTTTAAAGTCCCTCCTCCTCTTCTCCACGCCGAGGAGCATGACGATGGCCTGCTGCGCCCAGTACGCCGCCTGAAAAAGGTAGTAGAACTTGAACAGCGCGGTGTGCGACCTGTGCGGGAAGCCCTCGTACATGCCCCGCGTGTTAAAGTACCAGGCGGGGGTGCCGCGCATGACGAGCACGCCCAGGGGGCCCATGATGCCAAAGTAGAGGGCCGTGTACATTTGCTCCATGAAGCGGAGTTGTTTGCCCTTGGAGCGTATGCCCTGGGATTTGGCCAGCGGGCGCATGATTTCCTGCATGATGAATTCGCGGGTAAAGGACAGGACGATGGTGTAGAAGGCTACAAAGGCAATGTCCCAGAGGCCCTTTCCGTAGTGCAGCGGTGCATTGTTGGCATTGTCGCTAGGTGAAGAGGCATCGGGGTTGGGCATCGGGTACGAGAGGAAGATGAAGCGGTGGACGATGTTGGCCTCGCTCGGGTCCAGGGCGTAAGCGGCGCCAAAAGCGAGGAGCAAAACTAATGGAATGGTCCATGTATGCTTTGTAGCAAAGCTCTTGAATCTGCGTACAAAGGAGCGTGCTTTTCTTCGTTTCGACAGTTTTCGCTCGTTGTTCTGTAGAGGGCGGGTGGTGGTGATGGCGGCGTTGGAGGACGAGGAGGACGAGGAGGAAAAGGCGGTCTTGTTGTTGGAGGTCGTGTGCCCTGTTGCATGGGACTTTAGTCTTTGGGAAATGGCATTGGTGGTGGGTATGACATGATGAGCTATAGAAGAGTTTCTAAGCGAAGCCGAAGAATCATCTGCTGCCATATTTGCCTCTCTTTCTCTTATGCACACATGCACACTCTCTTTCTCTGACTCTTTACACTTCTTCAACGTTGCTATAAAAGCCAGAGTAAAAAGGTAAAGGAATAGGCGGAGAGACAGATGGAAAAGAGGAACCCCCCTCTGGTTAGATATATAAGACAAATAAGAAAAAGCCCACCTCCGGAAGCTCTGGAACGAATAAAAAAATCGGCATTCAATCTCACCGATGATCCGGCCACATACTTTGTACTTTCAACGTAAAAAGTCCCCAATCAAAGGGAATGACGATGAAACTGATTTTGCTGACGTGTTGCGTTGTTCCGTCCCATGACGGCAGAAGGGGGGCGGAATCCTCGGATCGCGGTCAATGCCAATGTTGGTCCTTCATGTCCAATATTTTTAGCCCTCCCTCGGTCTCTCTCTCTCTCTCCCTTTGAAACATGGAAATACTAAACATTTTTGTTTTTGTCCCCAATATTTGGTCCTCGGAGATTATATTTGGAGATAACAAGCACCCCCCCCCCCCCTGCCCAAACCGTGCTCCCAGCTGCTGCTATAAGATAATAAGGGTCATATTTGTATATCAAAGACCCCAAGCTCAGCTCCTCGCTGCCCGCGGGACTCCGAATTCGGGGTGGTATCCCTTCCATCCCTTCCAGGTCCCCCCCTCCTCCCAGGTTCTTTTTAGTGGCCGCTGTCTCGGACGCCCGAAAAGGGCCGCCCCAAGATGGAGGTGTGGCCCGGGAACAAAGCTGGGAAAGAATACATCCATTTACCTCGTGCATTTTCTCAATTCCATGACGAAAAAGTAGACAGGCATGACAGGGTATAGGGCTGCAGCCTTGAAATTAAGATTAATTCCCTGATCGGGGTCTTTTAACTAGTCGGATCTTGGAGATGGTTCCTAAATTGGTGTTTGGTGACGCCATGCCACGTCTACATCCAAGTGTGGTGTGTGTGTGTGTAGCATCAATGTAGGGGCATCATACTGCTTTAGGAACACATGTCACGGCACTCACTCGGCAGTCAAACCAGATCAAACTTCAGATCAAACACTTCTATTGAAGAATTGCGCAGAAAATACTACTGGGTATGGTACGTCCAGTTCGAGTCCTTGTGCTGTATCAAAACCTTTGCCCTTTATAGGTAACCCATGACCAATCCAGAATGTCCATTTGCCTCATATCATGACTCAAAACAAAACAAAAAAACAACAACAAAAAGCCCAAATCCTCCGAATCTTCGCTCCCTCGGGTATCTCAAGTCAAAACTCAACTTTAAATCCCCATCGCTCACCTGCAGACGCTGGTGCAATCAATCGCCCTACCTGTAATGCTCCCCGGCTCGCAAAATTAATCCCATGGCAATCGATTCTAGTCGATTTGCTTCTCACACCCAATCCGGTTGAGCAACTCCTTACGATCGCTGTGGCCTGGCAAAGTCACTGCGCTCGAAAGTGCCGTCCTCTTGAGTCCCGTCCGTCGCTCCCAGGCTTGGAAATCGATATCCTCGACGCCAACTTCCTGCTCGATAACCAGCGCTTCCTCGTATTCCACTTCTTCTTCTGCTTCGCCTTCGTCGTCGCTTCTGACGTCGTCGACCGTGTGCCCATTCAACACTCTAAGCACCACCTTGACAATGTAGAAAGACCACAGCACCATCATGACCTGCAGCGAAAGCAGATATCCTATAAAGGTATGCAAAATGGGTTGGTTAAAGCAGACGGTGCCTTGTGGATCACGGAATGGCTGAAACGCCCATGTCCAGCCTTCCGGAATAGGGAATGGGCCCTGAAGGTCGGTTGCGGTGCCTGTGAAGCATGCATATGGCATGGTTTTGGGCGCATCGGAATAAGCACTCCAAATCACCATCATGTAAAAGACGTGGCGGGTGGCGAGCCATGTGACGACGAAGAGGCCAAACAAGGCATCGCAGACTTTTTGGTAGCCGAGGTATTTGGTGAGTTTTGCCATCTGTTTTATTCATTAGCGGCCGAAATACCTTTCAATTGATAAAAAGACATACCGGGAAGATCAAGTCAACAACATCCATTATCACCAGAATCAGGTTGCCCACTCTGGTATGGTGATAGGTGTATGAGCACGCAACTAGCGCAATGGTGACAACGTGGTGGGCCAGCATCTGCCAATGATCCTTGCGGCGTTCCTCAATGTTGAGGACAACAACCTGCTGGATCCAAAACGACCATTGCATCAAGTAATACGCCTTCATGATACCATCAAGCTCTCTAGCGGGCCAATTGGTCCACAATTCCTGCAGGTGCATAAAGTAGGGCGAATTATAGTAAATGTACTGTCAAAGTCAGCAGCGAACAGAAAATATTGATTACTGGACAATGCATACCATGCCCATGGGCCAGAAGCAGCTGTAGTACATGAGCATGTACGATTGCTCAGCGAATCTGGTGACTTCCTTTTGCTTAGAAAGGCCCAACAGCCTAGCCAGAGGTTCGAGAACATGATGCATGCTGGCCGAACGCAGGCCAGTAAACAGGACGACGAAAAATCCTATAAAGTAAAAGTCGTCGTACCCAATGGCGTACTTGCCGGTCTGAGGGTTGTGATAGGAGAGGGTGAAGAATTTGGCTGTGTAGGGTTGCGCCTGAGGCACAAAACTGTGGCAGAGTGAGAGGACACCAAAAAGGGTGATGGAGATGCCTGGAAATTGTGAGCGCTTCATACATGATGAGAAATACTCTTGATTGAGGGTTGAATGGGCGAATGCCAGTCATGAAATTGACCAGAATTTCTCATGCTCAACAAAACGCGAGCGAGAGAGCGAGGTGTTTGACGTACCAGTCTGGTTTTCGAGAAGCCAACGGGCAGAGCTCTTCGCCGAGGTGTCGCTTTTCCTCCTCACTCGCCTCACCACTGTGATGCCCGCCTTTTCGGCGGTTGGCGTCCATCCAGAGTGTGAATCCATCTTTGAGGCCTCTCCGGGGTTGAATTGCGTCTGCAAGACATGTTGCTGGTGCTGCTGCTGGTGCTGCGGCTGTTGGGTATCCAAGTCGCCCATGATGGGTTGTTTTGTTTGGTGTGTTCGGTGGGGCAGCAGAATAAGGGTTTGATGATGTTGTTGAGGAGTCCAAGCAAGTCCAACAACGGGCAGTGGATGGATGAAGAATTGCCGCTGCCCAATCCTGGCTTCAACCTGATGCTCGAGGCCAAGGTGAGTCCAGCTCTATCTCTGACTCTGTCTCCGTCTGTCTCTCTCGCCGTGGTCTTGACCTTGATAGCCTCAGACAGAAATTCAGGGTCCTGAAGAAAAAGGTCAGAGATTGAAATTCGATGTGTCTCCTTTCCCCAGATGAATTTAGTGAGAGCGGTGGAGGGGCAGCAAACCAAGATCTGTTGAGTGAAAAGCTGGAACCTGGAACTCCTTGAAGGGGCGCCGCGGGCCAGCGAAAAGTGGGGGGCGCAGGTGCAGCAAAGACCACTTGGGCCAGTAGTTTAAGCCTTAATAGGGGGAACTTCCAGTGCGCTGTTAGTGGGACAGGGGTCGGGTGTCTTTGAAACCGCTGCACGTCCACTGGCCACCCCACTGGCCCATCCACTGACCATCCACTGGGGTCATCATCGGACACCCTGCCCGCTATTCCCAGCCCGCTGGTGCATCCACTGTATCCCCTACCACTGACTTCTCTAATGTTGACACCTCGAGAAAAGAGCAAAAGATGCCGATATTATGAAAAAAGAGGTTGGTGACATCTGTACATGCCTCCTCAAGAAGGATTTTATTGTCTCACCTCAAACTTGTACATGTCATGCAGATTAATAGATCGTTACGCTCAAACCCAAAGATGATCTGGGCGAACCTACAGCCTCCAAGCCTGCTGAAAAGCACGTAAACCATACCGCTGTAGGCAAGTTGGCCGCTCAAGGGTGCGTCCATCTCTCAACAGTTGAAGATGGCCAACTGCGATTGCAACCTTAAAAAATGCTACTAAAGGCAAGCTCTGGCGGGGATGTCCATTCTTTACCATTTGAAGAAGCACGTGGCCACCGTGACACCGGCTATTTAATGCTACACATGAAGAAGAAAATCAACTTGTCATACTAGACCCAGGCGAGGTTATATTACAGCGCAACTAAGAATTGCGGGTTGTAGTCCAACATTTATTCCCCGACTCTAGGGTAGCAACATCACATGATGAAACGAACTCTACTCACTAACTGTACTCCATAGTCTTTCCAATCCACCTCCAGTACAATATATAATCCATGTTAATTATTTAGTAACAAGGGTCAATATTTGGCATCCATGGATGGTTGTTATTGAAGGTGCCAGGAGACATATAGACATTGAGCATTTCCCTATCCGACAAGAACGTATACAAAACCCAATCGGCTTGCCCCCATTGACCCTGGAAGGCCATGTCCACGTGTCAAATGACTGAGGTTCCTCTTCCATCAAGCTTCGGGAGTACAAACACATCCATCATCTCAGGCTGTCCTGCGCGTCATATCTTGCTGTGTCTTTTGCCGTGTTTTAGATTAAAACCTCGTTAAAACATCAAGGAACTCGAGTAATGCACAGGTAGATTTGTTTTCTTCTTTTATCCGCCCATTGAACACAGCCCTTTTCTTGCTTCCCAAGACCTGTCAAGTTGCCCCCCTCTTCATCCTTTGACAGACATGCCCCACATCGAATGTTCTGTAGATGGCCTCATTTGCAGAACGAGATTTATCATTCTCATGTTGGATTTACTATGCCCGATCCTTTGACGGCAAAAGATTAAGGAGGTTGAGTTTGTGGTTGACAAGAACTTCTTGTTTGCCACTTTATCAATTTCTGTTAGATGACCTAAGGCGAAATGGAGTGAATACTAGTCTTGTGTTATAGAACGGTGGATGTGAAGCAATACTGCTAGGAGATGGTGTTGTGTCCCGGATATTACTTTGAAAGGGAGTGAAAGTGTCAGGCATGTTTGAGTGTCATCTCATCCATCTGGACGACCAACACCGTCACCTTTTCAAGCCAACGATATTTCACAAACAATGCATCCCATACAACCAAAACTTATCTCCTAGCGTTAGTGTTATCTGATCCTCTTACTCCTATTCCACACTTCGTGCTACAGATGAATGAAGCTTTAAACCTTTCCGCGCCGGACCCTCACGGGGCGGGCCGGGATTTGTTGGTCCGGCCGGCAGGTGGGACGACGACCTTCAGCCGCGCCAACCGCCAAGCCTTGTTCCAATTTATTTGTGCATTTCGTGGAGCAAGTCCTTCTCCTTTTGCTCTCCTGACTTGATGAACCGAGACAGGTCATTGGGCGGGCGCTGTGCCGAAATTTCAATCGACACTATGAGGTAGAGGGAGATTACACTGAGACACCACAACCCCAGCTTCTCGAAAGCAGCGGTTGACTCCCTGTCAGTGTCGATGGCATCGGCTCGAGGCTTCTGCTGCTCAGTCAATCTGCTTTCCAGCGTCGTGACATTGTCTCTCCTCATACATAAAACGACTGTCTTCTCAGCTCGAGGTAGGGAACATCACCTACAGAGAACAGACAATACATGGGCGAATTACACGGCTGGTCTGAGATCTACGATGCCTGTGTGCTGCTTATCTCAACCGTCACCGTAGCCACAGGGATGCCGTCTCCGACCCTGGCTTCATTACCACCTGACTGAGACACGATATCTTCTGAAGGACTGATGATGTGCTCAAAAAGCAAGCAATGTGCATATTGACGAGTCATAGAAGCTGAATGAGTTGTTCAGTACGGAGTACTGCGTGCGAAGTACATTAGCTTACTACTTGAATATATATAAAGCACACTTTGTGCTCCCCGGGTATGGTGTACACCCACTCTCACCAACGCTCTTTTTTTTACCTTTGCCCACCTATAGTCACTCTTTTTGCATAAAAACGTCATCAATCAACCGGCTCTCATTTTCGCATTTAATTTTAATACTATAAATCCATAAATCCGACACCATGGTTCGCCTTCTCGCCCTTGTCGCCATCTTCGCAGCTGCCGTCTCGGCCGCGGGTGATTCTGCGCCAGTCTGCTCATGCGCCCCCAGCTCCGGCAACGGCTACCCTCTCGACCCCCCTCTGCCCGGCCGACCTGGTAATTCTTCTCCCCCAACGAATGAATCTGCAACAGTCTTGCTAACAACCATCAGCCAACCACCACGGAACCATCACCGGCGGCGACGGCGACATTTGGTTCGGCAAAGATGGCGTCCTTAACCTCCAGGGCGAGGGCGAGACGGGCTTGCTGCTGACCTTCCTCCACGCCGGCGGTCACCTCACTGTTGACCCAACCTTTCGCGATGGAAAGCTCGCGGAGCTTGTCATCCTGGCACAGCTGCCCGGTGTTCTCGGAAAGGTGACGGAGATCCGACTTCCCATCAAGCTTCCCGTTGGTGGTCACTAAACCACTGGGATTGGTATGACATGTATGTAGTGAGGGTGCTATATAGTCAGCTATTGACTTGCCAGCCTGAATATATCATCGAGATGGGAGTGCATTACATGTAAAGAAACATTGCCGCCTCTCGTGAATCCGTATTGTGTAATTGGATTCAATTGAATAATCGACCTATAATCTTGACCTGTGATATGAATTCTTGTACTCTCCCTGATGATTCTTGGCTAAATAGTAAAGCTATGCGGGCATTTGTAATATGACCTTAAATACTCTCCATGTTGTGAGAGGGTTTGCCTTTATAGTCTAGCATTCATACGGTCTCTCATATCGTGTCATGGGATCCCACAGTTATGCCCATCGTTCCAACGCAAAGTTATGCTTGGCACGTTATGAATGCCAGTGAAAGAAGATGGACGTACGATCATGAGTACAAGGTCTCTGAGGGGTTTTGAGTGTACATGATTGTGCCTCGATAGCCGGGCTTGCTTGATACGGAGAGAAGATATGTAGAATCATTGCCCTCTTATGCTCTGACTAAGTTTACGACCCGGAAGCTTAGTCTGCAACCGGTGTCGAGACGCACTACTGCAACGCTACTGTAGGTAGTAACTCATCGCTCAGCTTTTAGACATGCCGATCTCATCCGCGAATCGCAGATCAGGGCAGCTGAACATGGCTGTGGTTGAAAATCCCGTAAAAAAACGATGTGGGCTGTGGTGGTTCTTCAAAATCTTGTAGTTGGTGAATCGGAAACACATTCTGGAAGCCCTCGTCAGTGTATTTAAAAGATGCAGCAGGGACTCCTACTTCAACTCTCTTGCGGTATATGAGATCGTTTACTCTTCCTTTAATCACCCTATGCTAATGTAATGGCTCTTCAGGTATTTCCCGCAATGATTGGGGTACGTCTCCACTCTCTCCGTCTGTGTGCACCATCGCTGAAGTTGATGCTAGGGAAGCAAGGCGAAGATACCTTGGTTTACAAGATCGCCCAAACCTTTTCCATAGAGGAAGGATCTCGAGATGAAGGGGAATTGCCATATGCAGAGGTATGCCGCTGAACAATGCTCCTTGGGCCGTATCTGACGACATATCGAGGTCTGGATGGGAACTCACCCGCAACTCCCTTCGCGGGTGATGGACACTGGCGAGCTTCTTCTTGACGCTATCAAGAAGAATCCATGTACTGGTTGTAATGCGACTGGCTGCAACAGCCTCGATGGGCTCGGGATCATGTTCAAAGTGCTTGCCATCGAAAAGACTCTGAGCATCCAGGCACATCCTACTTCAGAGCTAGCTAAGATGCTGCATGCCCAACACAGCGACATCTATCCTGGTAAGTAAGTTTCTTCTTTTCTTTCTTCTTTTCTTTTTTCTCTTCTTTCTTTTTCTTCATCTTTTTTTTTTTTTGACAAATAAAGGGCAATCGCAGCTAAACTCTGATAGACGCCAACGAAAAGCCGGAAATGATCGTCGCTCTGACAGAGTGCGAAGCCCTGGCTGGGTTTCGGCCGGCACACGAGATCCACGACATTGTCGCCCACGTCACCCCATTGAACAACCTGCTGGGCGAAAAACACACCGATGCACTTCTTCGGACCACGGGGCAGCCGCGGAAAAGTGACTTCTCTAGAACAGAGGTTGAAGATGCCGTCCGAAGTGCGTTTGATGCCTTTCTGCGCGTTGACCAACAGACCGTCGAGGCATCTTACCTAGACCTTTTGCATTTTCTGGACAGCACCCGAGGCGCAGCTCTCGAAAATTTGCCCAAGGCGGTACAAGATGCGCTGTACATTGCTCGCAGGGCGATCAAAGAATGGCCTCATGACATTGGCATTTTCGTCATCTTGTTCATGAACTTTGTCAGGCTATCACCGGGGGAATCGCTCTTCATCCCCGTTGGGGATATACACGCCTATGTCTCTGGAGGTATGCTCGACTTCTGTGATAGGCGCGAGGATATAGGAACTAACAAGTGACGCAGAAATGATGGAGTGCATGATTCCATCCGCAAATCTTCTCCGCGCCGGTTTCACGCACAAGGTCAAGGATATCGATAATCTGATCCCGCTGCTCAACTTCCGTTCAGATGAACCGGTCCGGATCCAACCACGGGTCCATAACTCGGCCCAATCCCAAGTCGAAGGAACTTGTTGTGTCCATTATGATGAACCCGCTGGACGGTTCACCATTTCTCGCATCGTCGTGGACCCGCGAGACCCGAAAATCGATATTGGCAGTGTCAAAGGACCGTCGATGCTGATTTGCATGAACGGTGTGGGTGAAATCGACACTGTTGGAAACAGCCAGAAACTACAATTTGGATCCGTCTTCTACATTGGCTGTGGAGCCGCTGTGTCAATCAAGAATACTGGAGAGGATGCCCTTGTATGCTATGGTGCACATATACCAAACTAGGAGATTTGTTGTAAATAGCTTTATCGGAACGGCTTAGTGTGCTAGAGATGCTTTGATGAATAGTTACATCTATTTGGAATATTTTTATTTATTTAGATGGCTGAGTCTATTTTGATACGCAATCTATTCATACGTTCTGTTTGCCTTGTAGATACTTTCGATAATCGCTGTAGTCGAAACCCCCTCAAGAAGTGGCATGACCTCCACTCTTCCTCCGTATGCTTCAACAATCTCGTATCCAACCACCGTCTCTCTCGTGTAATCGCCGCCTTTGACTAGTACATCTGGGCGAATAGCTTCGATAAGCTTGGTGGGCGTGGCCTCTGAGAAGATGACGACGAAATCGACCGAGTCCAGGGCGGCGAGGCACTGTGCGCGCTGAACCTGTTCAATGATTGGGCGGGCAGGTCCTTTTAGATCCTTGATGGAAGAGTCTGAATTGAGGCCCACGATGAGGATGTCGGCGGTTGCTTTGGTGTCTTGTAGGTATTGGATATGACCAGCATGGAGAAGGTCGAAGCAACCATTCGTGAATGCAACCCTTAATCCCCTCATCCTCGCTTGGTCCAGCTTGGAAAGCAGAGACCCGAGTTCTATTAGCTTATTTGCAGGCTGTTTGTGTTCCTTCCGATATGATTCAAGAGCTTCTACAAACTGAGCCCTTGTCACGAAGGCGGTACCAGGCTTGGCGACTACCAGACCGGCTACGATGCTACCAATGTGCGTAGCCTGGAGCAGAGGGGATCCGCCGCAGTATGATAGTGCAAGTGCAGCCAGCAATGAATCACCTGCGCCATTGACATCGACCTTATCTTCACCTGCGACGTACGCGGGAACTCTTTGGGGCGGCTGATTTTGCTGGTAAATCTCTACTCCTTCTGTGCCAAGAGTGACGATTATCGCTTCAGCATGAGTCGTTTTGAGCAATTCCTCGGCAGCAACTGAAATGGCAGCGGGAGAGTCTACCGGTAGAGAAGTCAAGGTACCCAACTCGAGAAGATTTGGCTTAAGGATTGTCACTCCTTCATAGCGTGTGGAGTCTGTTCCTTTAGGATCGATCAAAACAGGAACCGAGTTTTTTCTAGCTAGCTCAATGATGCCCTTGATAAGACCGGGTGAAAGGGTTCCTTTCGCGTAGTCCGAAACGATAACGCCGTGCACGCCCGGCAGGATGGAGCTCATGGATGTTAACAGAGCCTCTTCCGTCTTGGAAGGCAGGTGATCCGTCATCTCGGTATCGATGCGGAGCATATGATGCTCCATCTGTGCAACTACACGGCACTTGTGTATAGTTGGTCGCCCATAGGCAATTTGCAAGTGAGGATGTATGTCTTTGGTTGATGATGCAAGGTCGTGTAATCGCTTTCCCTGAGAGTCATCTCCCACCACGCCCAGCAGGTGAACATTGATGCCTGAGCCCAGGTTGACCAAGTTCATGGCAACATTTCCAGCCTGCCCCATGTGATATAGGGTTTTGGTGGTTTTGAGGACCGGAATGGGTTGATCAAATGCGACGCGGGAGACATTTCCGTGGATGAACTCGTCGAGACAGATGTCTCCAATGACGAGGATTGATAGAGTATCGGGAAGAAGCAATGCCAAGCCATTGCTTGCTCTGGATCCAGAGCTGCCAGTTGGTCTTTCACCTCGAGGCATAGTAGTCATCGCAACCTCTCAAGGTCTCTGTTTATCCAATGTTGAATTGGCGCAAAGGCAAGGCTGCGCCATCCTTAGCGCGCATCTCGGTTGACGCCAACGTCATTCCAAGATGGGGGCTGACAAGATTGCGACCAAAGCTAGACCTGAGCGTTTTAATGAGCCCTAATAATCACATGCTGATTCTGAAAGTGCCATCTTGTGCCGTTAGTTTCCGTTTGGCTCAGTTGCGGATGACCTTGTAGAGTACATGAAGGCACCCTCACGGCTCTTGGAAGCAAGAGCATAGGCTGTCTGCTTTCTCTAGCTGTCCAAGTCCGTGATTTCGCCTTCAATTGATTGCCGGAAACATCCCATCTCTTCCATTTCTCTGTTCTGACACTTGAAAACTATTGCAGTGGCATCTGTGGTGTGGCACCAAGTGAAACTGACGGCGTCGAAAGCGCTTGCATGAGTAAATATGCGCCATCAGGGTCCCAAAAGAGCCAATGCCGACGGTTGTCATATCGTGATGAGGGGCGTTTCAGAGTCCAAGAAGAATCCGATTATCCAACGCCAGCAAAATTCCAATCCGTTTTTGGCAAGTCATTATTGATGTCATTGCCAAGTCCAAATATTGGAATCTGCCAAAAGCCGGAGCTCGGAAGATGGCGCTGGAGGGTGAGGATCACACGGTAGTGGTGGAAGGATGGAGATGCATGGTGGATGGATGGATGGATGGATCCAGAGATGAAGCTGGTGGCTGGTGGCGGGACTGGGAGCTAAAGGATTGGTGGATCGGTCACTACCTAGTAGACGCTGCTGGGGCTAGTGAAGCCCTAAAGAACTGGAGCGCTGTAAACGCTGATCGACAGCGGATGTTACAGTGGAGGTGCTGCTGTTCTGATGCGGGGGACCTGGAACCTTGAGAAAATTAAGCCTCCAGCTTGAAGTCATCGATGGAAGCGCATCACGATGAGATAACAGTGGCGAGGACATGGCCTCTCTCCCCCCTCCATCTTTCTCTCTGTACATGTAGTATCATCTTGAAAATAACATCGCTGATGAGCAAAATAAGCATCCTGTTGGCTCGTTTAAGCTTCATGCATGATGATGATGTACCTATCTCTGGATGTGTCCATGGGTCCACTGCTAATCTGTCAATACACCGCTGACCAGCTATAACCAGTAGAGGCCGTTGATCAATGGTGAGCGGGGTCGGGCGGTGCTGCTCTGGCCTCGGTTCGTTATCAGCTCCCCAGCCTTCTTTATCTTGGAGATGCAGGCAGACTCTAGCACCTAGGTAGCTTCAATCCATGGTTGAAGGAAGCAAATCGGTTATATGCAGGATGTTCATTAAATCGAAGCGACATACCTATCTTGTCTTTCCTTTTTCATCGAAGCGGTCTACCTACAGAGTACAGAGTACATGCAGGAGGAAGAAGGCTTCAGGGGTGACTGATCAGGAGGAGAACTGTGCTCTCCAAGATGCATTCATGGCAAATCTAGATCCAAACAAACACTATCCGTGGATCCTGTTTTCCACCTCTTCCTCCCCTTGGTATGTCTGGTATCTAGCGGCCCCATGGACTATGATGCACATCTCCAGGGCTGTCTGTCTGGTCATTGATAGCTGCAGCCACTCATATTAAAGCAAGCTGTCCCCCATCGCAACCCCATCGCAACCCATCCATCCATCCATCCCATGTCATCCACTTGAATCCCAGCTTTTTCATGCATCCCGCGCAGCGTGCCATTGGCTCACGTGCCCGAACCAACATGACCCAAGATTCAAGTCTCGCTGCCATTCCAACTTGAGCCCTCCTCCCCCGTCCATTACCTCGTAGGACCTCCCGTTATCTTTTGCATTTTATTTCATTTCTTTTACTTATTCATTGACCCTCTCGCTCGGTTTTCGATACCCAGTCCAACCCGGTTTTTAGACTCCTATGCGCCTCTCTTTGGTGGTCAAATGACGAGAGGCCGCTTCCCGAATACATATGGCCTCTCTCAGATAGTCACCCGCACGCTGGGCTGGATGACGGCCGCCGCTACCATTTGCATCTTGGCTTTCATCATAAATCGATGGCCGGACAAGGGCGGGGCCGTGGCTGCTGGCCTCGTTGGTGTAAGTCATCCATCACCGGGTTCACCAACACACAGTTGCTTGACAACGATTTAAAAAAGAGAAGAAAAAGACAAAGAAAAGAAAAAAAATACTGACAAGATAAACAGGCCGGCATAGCAGCCCTCAATGACAGCTGGTTCGCCGTCTCCACTTTTGACAGATCCCTCGGCTTCCGTCGCATGTCGCCCGCCCGAGCGCTCCTCCACGACCTCTTCTCCCTCGCCATCAGCCTCGGCGGCATCGTCATCATTGTCTTCTCGCGCTACACCTACGGCGTCGACGGTTTCGCCCTCGCCATGGGGAGCGGTATCCGATCCAGCACCGACGAAATCAGCAGAGACGGCTTTTCGCTTCATAAAATGCTGGCCATTTCCGTGTGGATCATCACTGCTGTTGTGTAAGTGGAAGCAGAACATGCCCAACGCGGCGCAATAATATTATATACGGCCCCTTGGTTTACCGTGCTAATTCTGGGTGTAACAGCTCATGGCGCTCCATTTTCATCATTTGGGGTCTTTTCGATTGCATTAGGGAATTTCGCAGGGTTCGCGTGCGAGTCCGACGCGGCATGATTGAACGAGTTGTTTGACGACCGAACCGACACTGGTCATTTCTCGGGCATCATCGGAATTTGTGTTTGGAGTTGGCGTTTCTGGAGCACACGCATGGGATTTTCTTCTTGTTGTTTTAATCTATTTTGCGCATATGATTCTCTTTCGCGGTCCACTCGGTCACGATTGGAGTGTACAGAAACGTGGCCTGCGAGGCTGTATCGAAATATACCATTTATCCAACCACGTCTCTGTCGCTGGACTCAATAAGACGCGACAACGCTTTCAGTTTACAAAATGTATGAATTCGCATTAACGTTTTAAAGGATGGGAGATTGATTGTGGGACAAAACTTTGAGCTTGTGGGTGGCAGTCGCCAAGTTTGCCTCAATGCATTTACATGGTCATATGAACAAAGCTGACGGGACCACTTTCGTTCCTTTATCAGCCGTTCTTTTTCTTTTCTTGCACATATAAATACATACACCCGTACAACCCAATGCCATCTCAAAAACCTTTTGTTTCCTTTTCACAATCTTTTTATTCCACTCACAAACTCCTAAAATGGATCGATGGGGCCCCATGATGGCGAAATCAACGCGCTGCGGCAGAGCCCCTGTCTTGGAATCGATGGAAGTCATTCTGATCGAGAACACCTTGGTTGTCTTAATTATACTACTCGTCTACATCTTTGTCATAACATCCCTTCCAGAGAGTTACACTTCCCTCCCCGACTGCTTTCCCTTCAACTGCATTACATCTTGATCGGTGGACGTGAGGAATTATGGACGACTTTGTACGCTTGCAATGGCGGTGTCCTTTAGGTTGGAGAGGAGGCGATGGTCTATGTTATTCCGGGATGAATGCTATTAATGCACGTTCATAAGGAAGGCCACGAGGAAGTTAATTACTTACCGATCAATGAATAATCAGGAGTGATCGAGCTGGAGAGGGTCGTCTTATCAGCATTACCGCTACTTTGGATCTCAAGCCAGACCGCAGCCTCGATGCGTCTGGGGAAGACACGAACACTCAACCACAGCATGGCAAAATACTGCCACAAACACATCACAACACATCTCTAGACTTAATATACCATCCATTCCACCATTCTACATGTCAAGATAGCAAAAAAGAAAGGCCACAAAATGCAAAAAGATGGGGGAAAAAAGGGTCTGGCCGGGGATTGAACCCGGGACCTCTCGCAAACATAAGCTGTAGGGTGTACCCTAAGCGAGAATCATACCGCTAGACCACCAGACCGAGGTTAATTGTTATTTGATGAAAGGATCGGTGATTTTGTTGATGATATTGGTTGCAGCGTTTTGTGTGTCTGTTTTCCGTAGATGCGGAAGTGGTTCTTTGTTCTGCGGGAACTAGAAGTGGGTGGTGCACCTGCCGTCGGAACATCAGAGCTGGCAAGGAAGGAACGGTTTTGAATTTTCAAGTGCTGGTTACGACCACCAGACCGACAACTTCATCACCCGCTTGCGGCGATGCTGACTTGATGGTGGGGTAAAATGGAAAGAGGTATTAGATGCATGCATTGAGACCGCTTATGTGATCATTATCCTGAGATCTTGCTTCGGTGGGAAAGAGTGGGGTCGATTGACTTACAAGTATAAAGGAAAGTAGTGGATGGACATGAACTGATCCACTCACGACTGCACAGACGAACTCATAACAAACTGACTTCATTTTCCAACTTGCGTCAAAAACCTTCATCATGTTTATGCTGACTGTTATACTTGTCTCAATTGGATAAGAATGAGCATCACCAAACCAACGGGGACACGCCAATGATGTCTCAGCACTGCTCCCCTCTTGTTGTTCAACCAACAGCTTTTGCGATGCACCGCCTCCTCTTCTTCCTACACTTTGGCTAGCCAGGCATCCATCGCCTTCAGGCATCCTTTAACCCCTCACCATCGCAGCAGCAACGGTATCAGCATCAGCGTCATCGCGGCTCTTCACGATGGATCGCTTGCCTCGAGAAATTTGTGACAAAATTGGAAGTTTGTGTTCCGAAAATGACACCCGTCGATCATCTCTGGCTGCCGTCTCCCGCTCGTGGCAGATGATTATTGAGAGGCAGACTTTCCAGTCACTTCGTCTGAAGAATACGGATCTGGACAGTTTTGAACAAATTTTCGGGAAATCTCTTCATCGCCGACGCTTTCTGGAGAACATTAGCTTTGAGATTGTTCTGCCAGAGTACAATGATGAAGCACGTGGTCGGTTTGAGCGTGAGCCGGATCGTCAGGCCAACAATGAGGTTTTTAGTGCTGCAATACATGGCCTGTTTCGCATTCTACATGCATGGGGCGAGTGCAATGAGGGTACAATCTCACTCTCAATCGTCAAGGCTGCCTCTCCGATGGATGGGGACCGCCGGGAAAATCAAGGGATTATAGACGCCGCAGATGATGTACAGACAGAGGAGGTTGCCAATCGACATCTTCTCCACCGCCGTTTCCAGTATTCATACATTTGTCTACTGGAGCCAGACAAGCTTCCCCAGGTGCCCATTATCGCATATTTTGGCACTCCTTACATGATACGAAAGCTTGCCTACCGCACGGCTCTTGATATTGCTGCCAAGTTACCCAATTTACTGGGCACACAATGGCACATGACTGACACGGAGCAGCGTTATCCAGCACTGCGCTGTGCAAACCATCGCGATTTCATCGAAACAATACAAGTTCTGCTACCTAAAGCTTCCAATCTAGAGGAACTCCGTATTATCATGGATGATGGACATATGAATTGGAACCCAGATTGGCTTCCGGCAGACTTGCGCTTTTTGTCTACAACAGTTGACTCCCTCGGCAGTGCCATCCGTGAAGCCACAGCACACTTGAAGAACTTGAAATCATTGAATCTTGTAGGATCATTTGACAGCTCTCTGTTGTGGCCAGGCCCCATTCGGGGTCCCGCCCCGCCATTCTGGCAAAACCTAGAGCAGCTTTGCGTAAACTTTTCGATTGGGAGGCCCTCGGGGGGTTGGCATTTCCGAGCCCATGGCCCTACCAGGTCTCCATTTCCACCTTCTGCGCCATCAATGACTGAGATGCCTCCCGGATATGGCTACAGTGAGCAGCAAGATATCACGGCGGCATTGCAGTTCTCCGATGAGGCAAACCGTTTGCTCTCAGGACAGAAAATGTTCTATAACACTGTTGAAGATGGTGACATTGCTGTCCCTGACGAGACATCAATTTTGCCTCTAATGAAGGCCTTTGGACAAGCATGCACACAAATCCCAACTCTTAAAGTTGCATGGCTTGACACAGAGACGCCTCTACCCGACCACGACCTACGTCAGTTCGTTTTACGTGGAGCCTCGTGGGGGGTGTCTTATCTTGCTCCTTTGGCGACTCCTAAGGGACCTAAACACACCCTTGACCCTGCGTTTTCCCAAGATATCGGACAGCGCAGGCTATTCTGGGATGTTGGAAAATGGCGATCCAACGAAGAACTAAGGGACACTTTCAGGGCTATTGGACGAGAGATCCATGGTGACACTTTGGTGGAGAAGTTTGTCGATAATTATACCGCCTTTGTGACTAGCTTGAATCCTGATTGGCGTAATGCATCTCTTAGGGTAAATGAGGATATTTACCAGGGGGATGGTTCTGATTCTGATGATGCCGGCGATGATGATGATGAAAATGGTGGTGATGGTGGTGATGGTGAGGAAGCAGGCTGATGGTTTTATCAGTCTTCGGAACACTGTAATTTTCCCCAAACGAGAGCTGTCTGATCAAATTTATCTATTTAGTAATAATTTAACGAGTGAATGTCAGGCATAAAAGCAAAAACTACAAAGATCAAGCAAAACAAAAGAGAGAGACAATATTGAAATCCATAAAAAGCTCCATCTGAACCCATCCCCATTCAGTTCCAATCTAACACGATCTTATCTCTGTGAGCATCAGCTCAATCTGTCAAAAACTCTATCCTCGACGACAACCGCAACCCACTCGGACCATTCCGTGATTGCAGCGGCGGCAAAAGAGCCTGACCCTGCCGGTCCTTCCGCACGTGTGACAACGTTTCTTGGCTGGATCCCTGTTAAGGCAACTACCACAATCTTCATGAGTCGAGGTCGATCCTTGGCACGCGCCGCAGGTGTGTGTATGCTGGAAACCATCGACAGTCCAGCCACCACCAGTGACCTTGTTGTTGGTGTTGTTGGCTAATCATGGTCAATGCAAGGGCTAATCATTCAGATTTCTCTCTCAGTGTACTACTCACAGTTCATTGTTGTTGGAGGAAGGTGAAAATTTGGCTCTTGCAAGGTTGAAAAGTTCAAAGGGGAAATGGACGGACGTCAATGTGGCAGACGTTTGTGATTGAGGGCAAGTTTGTAGTGGTTGAAGGGTTGAAGTAGTTTGAGGTTTGACTGATCAAGTCAAGGTAATAGATAGAAGATGAAGTTGATGGTGATGATGATAAAGGCTTGGAACTTGGATAGGAAAAAGAACCCTTTCTATACTCATCTTCTCATTAGGTTGGCCTTGGGAGAGAGGCAGCCAGCAATGAAAAGGAGTCATTGAGGCAAAGCAATGGCTGTGATGGAATTGATGTTGGTGATGGCTAACAGAGATTGCCCAAATTGCTTCTCTCGAGGCGTTCTACTGTCTTTTTGCCCATTATTCAGACCGTGATGATCACGGGTCAGTCATTCATGGTCGTTGAACTGCCTTGGGAGACCTCCCAAGCATACCGTTTGGGCTGGGCTCAGCGGGTGCTACCATGGCCAACAGAGACTGCTCCACTCAACTGATCAAGATATTTCGTCATGGTCTAGGCAGATGTCTCGACTGTGTTGTTGGCCATGGTGTGGCCGCGGCCAGCTTTCGTTATCGAAGTGGAAATTGGGGGTGTGTGATATGATGTTACTCTGTTGGCCCAACGCTGGTGCGTACTTGGCCACCCTTTTGGCCGACCTTGAAGGCATTAAACAACAAATGTCTTTACGGATAATTTGGTGACGAGGCCATGTTTAATTATGCCTTTCTCGTTAAAGTCGACTTTGAGGACCAGCATTGCCTTGCTCTTCATGGTGTAGAAACGTAGGGACTACATGCTTCTGTTTTGACTCCCAAGACCTCATGGTGATATTCTAAAACGTTGAACCTTTCATTTCCACATTCCGAAAAACTCTTATCAGTTCAATCCAATAAATACTTTCCAAAATAAGCTCATTTTAGTAAAATCGCTCTCCTCGGTGACGAGGCCTTCCCCGAGAAATACCACACCCGCAACGCTGTGGTAATTCACCAACACCGTTGCAAGTGCGGCACTTCTTCTCGATCTCACCCTCCCCACCGCATTTGTTGCAGCCCTCCGAGTTCTCTCCCCCGCACTCCTTGCAGAGGACCAGAACGACGCCCTGCATTTCGCACCACTCGCAAACGTACCAGATGTAGCCAGTTTCGTTACAGTCGGGGCACGGCTCGTGTTCTTGATCTTCGGGGAGCTGAGTAGTCTCTACGTCTTCGGAGCCGGTGGCTGGACATGGTCAGTGTCGAGATCAGATTCTTCTGGTTCACTTTCAATTTGCTTACCTTCCATGATTAAGAGGAGTAGGATCTGGCTTTTGTATCGTAGTGCGTTCGGAGTATGAAGTGATTACTCCAGCAGAACTAGTGCTGACGATATAGAAGATGACTTTGTGGCCTTTGACATAAAATAGAGAGAGAGTTTGTGTGGATGGTGGAGTGATGAATTCAAGATAATGTAAAAGGCGATGGTGATGATGTTAATGACGCCGAAGGGGAGAAAATTCGGAATTTTGATAGAAAGAGTAGGGCCTTATATGTCTTTTTTCTTGCCATGATGATCTCTGTGACAAAGTCAATGATGGAGATGAATCAGTCGAGGTCAATGCAGTGATTGCTAACCAAGATGAACTGAATGACTTTGATCAAAGCAGTCTGTCCCTTCTGACCACTCCCTCAGAGCATAACACCGGCAATGATGATGCGCTGTCGCTGCTGTTTGTCGAAGCGCTTTGGTAGCTGTTGTAGGTGACCATGTAAGTGGCATCCGTTACTCGATGTGCTTGTTCGGATTGAGCCAGCGAATGCCGCCACGGGGGCAGCTCGGTAGATAAGGTTGTGATTAACTATGCCCCTAACAACTATCCTCAATAAGAGCCGTCTTCCAACCCTGCATGAGTACGGCGTAGGGGATTCGAAGCTCCACATTGGAGTTTTTGTTGGCTCCCAGGGCTTGACAGCAGCTCGGGCATTCTCAAAGCCAGCCATTAAGAGACAGAAGCAGAGGTGTTACGACTCAAACTAAGATGTGTATTCGGAATCAAGGTACAGAATTACCGATTCAGGAAAGCAGCCATAATATTTTCCGTTCAAGTATAGGCGGTAACATTGCTTCGAGCTTCTATGGTATCTACTGTACAAACACGCCCAACAACTCTCCAAGCGCAACCGATAAGCTAAAATTACAAAAGAACCCAATATTGGCCACAACTTCATTTAGTCATACCCTGGTTGCGCCCCTCAAACCTATGCATAACCAGCATAACGGTCATACCCACAGATTCAAAGCTTATCCCTCTCGCCTAACCCCCCACAAGACCAACACATTACGAAGACATGCTCAGACCCATGGCAGGTCTCGCATTTGCATGGTATCTCGTGATCGTCACCAGTACACTCGATGCAGCCCCATTTGATCTTGCCAGTCTTTTGGCACATGAGGCACGGCCACCTGAGCTCTGATGGCCTGACTACCCGGTTCGCTTGCTGTCGCTCACTGCCTGCAGCTGTGCGACCTAGGACGGCCTTGATTCCTGACTTGATGGCTACTGGTTGTCAGTAAAACGGTGAGACTTTTGTGGTGTGGTTGTGAATCGCTGCTTACCTTGCAAGGTTGAGGATGAAGAATGTGGGTTTCTGGTTTGGTTTGAAGATCTCATTTTGAGGATGGTAATGTATGAGTCTTGAAAGCAGTTTCTGGTGGGTATATAAGATAATGTATTGGAGTTCTTGAGGGGAAGATCGAGAATGAGTTCAATGTAATAGGAAGTAGACAACGTGGAAGTAATGGCACTGACAGTGTTTATTTTTTTGGGACGGGATGATCTCCTCCTTTATAGACGGTTCCCTCACTCTTGGGCGAGATTGAAGGGGAAGAGAGGGAGCCAACGATGGCGGATGCGCCTCTGAGTGAATGGATGAAGTGGTGTTGTGACGGCCAACAACGGTGGCTCAATTGGCCTTGGCCCCGGCCATTCCATCGTCATCTAGGTAGATTTTTGACCACATTTCTGACCCATGATGGCCATGAGCCGCATCCTTTATGGAAGCGCTTGCGTGAAACTTGGGGTAGGATGCTCATGGTACTCTGTTGGATCTAACATTGGATAGGGCGCTTAAAAGATGGGATTCTGGGCACCATGTTTTGAGACTCTAAGCGCCGGACTGCGGAATTCCCGCAGTCGGTAGGTTTTCAATCGTTTCATATTTAATTGATCGGGTTTTGTGAAGGATTTATCATGAGGGCCAGCGAATGGGTAGCTGTGACGAGATCAGTTCAGTAATGGGTGGTGAAATGGGTGAGTACGCTATCTGACATACATTGCAATGCTCTAAAGACATGGACAAGAAGAATGCGTATTCTCTTTGGCAGTTCTGCTTCAATCTATACCAGTTGTGGTCTGATACCTTGTGCAGTCTGTTTCCTCTGCAGAGAGCATTAACCGATATAAACATGTCAAGGAAGCCAAGGCGTTGATGGCCAGAGTTTCATTGGGGAATCTGGGCATCAGATCAAGATCGTAGAGAGTATGTTGCTTTCATCCTGCAGGTCATCGTAACCAACTCAAATCTCCCCAAGCTTGGCTTGTCTGGTTCGAGTTTCGACTCCGAACTGTCTAAAGATCTTAATTAATTCCTCACATTTGATGCTTCTGATGGCTGTCTTTCGCTCTCTTAGTACTACATGGAAGTGGTATTGTGTTGAAAAACTCTAATCCCCGTAGGATAGACGTTTGTCGATCCTCTCCGTAAAGTCAATTGGTGTCTGTCGTGTTCAGCGCCCTCCAGTTACCGAGGATGTCTTAGAGTACTGCAGCTGCTCTCGGTCTTCTTGTTGAAGTCTAGCTTTTGTTTTGCTTCCTTTTTGTTCGTATTTATGAGAGTTGATCCGAGTGGGTGAAATTCGGGCTGTGGAGAAGACTTTTGCCCTCCGCTGTGACAATGCACATTGTGGCGTGCTGACCTCTCAACTAAGCATACAAGACATGCAGTGGTAAGATACGACAATAAGACAGTAAATGAAAGCAGGATGTTGAATACAGGATGAATCTTGGGGCCTTGCCTTGAAAAAGAAAGGCGGCCAATGCGAGGTAATACAGTCCATCCCTTTATACTCCGTAGTTTACACAGCGTGAGCTGATCTGTGTTCAAATCAGGGAGTATTAATCAATCAGTAGAGATACTTCAGCTGTGTCTCAGATGACTGGCGATGATCCGATACTTCAAGTAGCATAGGTCGATGAGCCGGCGACGACAAGGCTGGAGTTCTGAGATAGTCTTACTCATGATGCCCGGCCATTAAAATGATTCTCAAGCCCGACCACAAAGGCAACAAAAAAAAGGATTAAAGCAACGAAATTCCTCCTCAGAATCGCTTGGATCATACACTCTACACAACCAAGCCAATCTATTTTCACTCTACTCTTACCAACTCCCCTTCCACAACTTCTATCCACAATGAAGACTACTATTGCTCTTTTGGCCGCCTTCATCGGACTGGCGTTGGCCGGTCCCGTGGCTAGCCCAAATTCAGACATCAGAGTCCGAGACGAGTGTGAGGATAACACCACAAAGGCCGTAAGTTATCACCCAGAAGAATCGGGGGGCTTGATTACTTGGGCGTGCTAACGAAGCTTGTGTCTTTAGACATGTGAGGCCGAGGGCTGTGAGTGGCTTGGCCATAGATGTCGCTACCCAGTAAGTTCTCACTCGCAACTATCGAGGAATTCGATTTCGAGCATCATGCTAATATAACGGGCAGTACTAGACGTTGCACCGTTAGACAGTAAAATGGATGTATGGGGGATTATTTGTGATTGCTGTTGGAGCAAGGTTTCGATCGTTGCACGGAGGTGTTGGTAGGAGTTCAATTTGAGCTGGACCGTTGGTGAAAACATCACAGTCTTTTACATTGCACAAACGAATGCAATGTGAAATTCTCCTCTTATCCTTTCGCTTCATCTTATCATGTTTGTTGATTCCCCTTCTCCACTACTTGGGAAGCACTATCGGAGCGCTATAATACTTTGAGACAGCTTCTTCGTGACATGATCTTACTCATACTACGTCCGTGGTTACAATGCTGTGGTCGATTACTTTGATCAGCTAGCACTGATCCTTTCGCAAAATCTCTACTGTATATAGGACAAAATTTTCTTTTCTTTGGCTGTTTTACTAATTTGGAATATATTCATCGTAGCTCTAAAAATCGCAGCCGGCGAAAATCTCCTATACCCCATGACCCACTCGTACCGCCAGAGATTCGATGATGAAGTGGAAACCGCCATGACAAGGATCAGAGACGAGCTCTTGGGAGAGGATAAAAGCTACTCAACCGAGCAGAGAGATGACTGTGTACCGCCAGATGCGACGAGGCGATCCTGCATACCCCCCCTGACGGAGCGAACCATTGACCACGCTCCGGATGGCATCGAATCTGACGCACGGGGCGTCAGGGACACGATACTTGAAGCGCTCGCCAGGAACAAGTGGCTATGGCGAGAGAGGTTAAGAAACCTGTTCAGCTAGGTACATTCACCAAATATTTAAGTTAAACTAGGATTATTTATAAGACAAGTGTATTAGTAATTTCTCCGATATTAGGGTCCCATATTGGAAACTTACCCTGAACACTACGATACATCCTGCCCTAGCTCCCGTAGCACACGACATGGGACGGCTTAACCACTCCACTAAACAGAGCTTTTATTCTCTTATAGACTAGACTAGATAGGGATTAGCCCTATTCGACGAGATGAGCCCCTAATGCTTCTGAAAACTTTTTGCATCCAGCACGCCGACATCCCCAGACATGCTTTTGCTGTACTCACTGCTTCCACACATTCGCTCATTAATACATTCCTTCCTTTGCACACTTACGCTCGTTGACCAAACTACTCCGTATATCATATTCTTTTTGCGCTAAATTACAAACATGTCTCCACCCTTCGCCACGTCTCTCCTACTCCCGCCCTCCGATCCGCAGCCTCTCGTGGCTAAGATTCTAGGTGCCGACGCGACTGCTACTACCTATCTCCTTAACTGCCCCAGTGGTACTGACAGCAACGATTGTGGGACGTACGACGAGACCGTTATTCTGGGTCCCTGGGCGAGCAAGACCCTACCCTCAGGCGCTGCCGCAACTGGAGTGTTTGATCTGCATATCAACAATCCTGGTGAATCATGGGAATTTTCCATTCACTGCGAAATGAGCCGGACCCTGGCGCAAGACTGTACCACCATTAACATTGGCGGTAATGACAACGACTCTCCCACGGCGACGTTCACTGGTTCCGATCAGCTTGAGAGCCAGGACCTTGCAACCTTCTTGCTTACGCCTGTCACTATTACTGCTGGGCAAGAGTTGCTTTCCGCCACTCACGCAGCAGCTGCCACGACATCTTCTAGCGCGCTGCCTGCTAAAACAGCTAGTGGTGCAATAGGTGCTACCGAATCCGGCAACAAAGCAGCCCACTCTAGCAGCACGGCTGGTCCTGGAAAGACATCAGGTGCTGCTATGAGTCTTGTCCAAGTTTTCACTATAATGCTTATTACTGGAAGTTCCTTAACTATTCTTTTAGTATAAGTAATAGCTAAGCTGGCTTAGAGGCGGTTCTACAAGTCTTCAGCGTCCTATCTTCGGCGGCTGAAGCGCTGCCTACTGCTCGTTCCATGAGGTGTTGGTATAAGTTAGGTCGTTAATAGGGAGGGCTACGGGATGGGGGGTGCGGTTTATTCCCGCGATTAATTAGCATTTAATCGGCCAGTGGCCATTGCGAACCGTATGGTTGCTCGCACTGCCTCTAGGTTTGGTGACCATCTGTCGTTAACGGTGACTTTCCTCCTAGATACAAGCATATGTTATCTCTTTATGTTTCTGTGCATTGGAGCAACTCTGTTCGCTGTGTCACCCACCTCCTGCATTGAAAGAGGAAGTAGTTAACTGCTTTTCTTACCTGTACGCATCCGTACTGGTCTATCGATGCTGCATTAATTCGATAAAGGTACGCATTTAGTCTGGCTATGCCTGTCCTGAGTTAGGCGAGTACCCTAGCCTCGTGCTACGTTAGGCGGTCGTAAAGGAGCCGCGTATGCTTTCCCGGTAGTGCTTTATTTATCCTTTTCAAGTACTTTCCAATACCTTTTAGTAGGTAGCTGTTCTTTTACTACTATGCTTTTGCTAGGTTAAGCGTGGTCGATTATATCCCAGGGAACTAGGCTTACTAGATGGCATTGTGCTAGGTAGCATTTTGTGTTTATTTTTGGCTCGCTTAAGCAGTTTGTTCTCGTTGTTTATAGGAACCCATAATATTATCACTGTATTCCCGTCGTTTTATAACTCCTTAACTGTGTTATAGATATAGCGCATAAACGCTTGCCTTAACTACTGCCGTGGTTGTTTAAGCGTAAGCACAGCTACTTTATTGCTTATCAGTAGCATGATGCTCCGGTAGCTGGTCCTTGGCAGGTGTTGCCTTAAGGCGTATACTATTACCGCTAGTTCTTTACTGTACAGGTTCTATTTCGTTCTTTTGCCTAGTATGAAGGAGAAGGTCTTGGTCTTTAGGCCGCCGTGTACGGATGCCGGGACCTCGATGGCTCCGCCTATACCTACCTTCTCGTTCCGCGCTGAGCTGTTTACTGCTATACGAACGACCCACTATGCATCTGTTTTCGTTAATACTATTTTGTCAGTGATTACCTCTAGTCGTTCTTCCCAAGGTGTTAGCGTGAATGGATTAATAGTCTCTAGTACTTTTATCTTTACGTCATTAAGCGTTACTGCTATCTAATAGAGTAGTGACCGGCAAGATCTTCTAAACACTCGAATGCAAGAGGCCACTCGATGAAGGGGGTTGGTTTCGGGTAGGGTATAGATATCCGTCTATATTTTAATCGCCTTCCTTTGGAACCGCTCTTACGCTAAGGCAATGTATACCTTTACTTTTACCACGCTTATCGCTACCGTGAGGAACGTTCTAGTAATCGTCTACGCTCTTACCTTTTGTACTCGGTTAATTGGCCCTGCTGCTTTATCCTTAATTATATATATTTATACGTTAAATACATAATCTACTATAGGGGTAATAGTAATAGTAAATAACTGCCTTACTATAGCGGGGAATATATTAGTTAAATGCTTTAGCTCTATTGCTGCCTAAAGGCTTAGTAGGTACTCTCGCGATATGCTCTTTGTACTTAAGCCCGGAGTTTATAACTACTCCTAGGACTTTAATGCTCTTTTTAGATTAGACGCTTTGTTTTTTAATAATAAAGGCTTTTAAGTTGCTCTTGTGCGCTTTTGGAGTAAAGTGTATAATCGCTGTCTTATCCGCTTTAAAAGTTGCGCCGCTTCTCCTCTCCTATTTAAGAAGCCTTTTTAATGATTGCTTCGATGCCGTCGCGGTTGCTCTGCGCCGTTAGTTCTGTGACCTACGCCGTGAAGTCGTCCACGAAGGCTATTGCTTCTCCGTGGTAGTCGATGTGCCGTTGCACTAGATCTGCGTTGAAGAAGAGAAATAAAATCGGAGACAGGGGGTTTCCTTGAGGCAGGTCTGCTTGCGGTAGGTTACGTGTCTCGTCCGGCTGTCCGTTCACTTGAACTGCCGCTGTGCGCTGCGAGCTGAAGGCTTCTATCCATCGAAGCAGCTTCTTTAGTATGCCTTGAGCCTATAGGATCAAATTCCACATGGACGAGAAGGAAATTGAATAATGATATTTTATTGTTTCGTCTCCGCCTCAGTCATACTTCCATCTACACTGGCTGTCCTCCGATACCCATGTTCCACCGCCAAGCAGCCTGGCATCTTAACCCGAGGATCACTAGTTATACGAACGATTCTCTATGCAAACGCATCTTTGCATGTAGCTACCATATCCACGGCAGAAGGGGCATCGGCACGACACAGTTCCAGATCCTTGGCAATCCTGGCAGTTTGCCACGTGGGCTCTCCGCCCGTGGCACGTGTAGCACGGTCGAAATATGGTGCAATGTCCAAAACATCGATTACACCGACGGAGAGCTTCTCTTGTGCCGTTGCAGTGTACACACGGGCTGTCTTGTGTCTCTGGATTGTTGGCAATTAGTATTTAGTATGACGGTCGACGTTTCTGGATCTTCTCTCGTCCTACTTACGAGTCATTGTCGGGAAGATTATAGTGATTGATATTAAGCTTTGTTTCTTCTTAGTTTAAAAGGTTGTGAGTTCGATGTTGGTGTGGGTAACAGTTCTTTTGGGTTACTTGATGTTGAAGAGTTGGTTGATGAGTTCGAAGATAGGTGAGGTTGAAGGGTAATAGTGATGAAAAGGAAGACCAAGAGAAGGGGGTTGGATCTGGCGCAGGAACGATGGCGCCTTTAATACTCGTTTCTCTCTTGGTAGGCCAGCTCTGAACATGGGCGAGATTAAATATGAATCAGTCAACAAATTATCTGATGAACTGGCTATTGCCAAGGTGATAGACAAGGTGATTCGGGTAGCCCTTGTCAAGCCATTTGAGTGTCTTCTTAATACTTCCCCAGTTTGTGACCATCACCATGGTGCTTATGGGTCAGTCACAGCCTGAGAGCTAGGTTGCAAGAAGAGTGAAGGGGTCTCGGTGAATGAGGAACTGATGGTGAATCACGGCGTTTATGTAGTATAAGAACATTTCAAAGTTGTATTAATGTCTGACCTCTCTCTTTTCTCTGTGAATTAGACCCATTTTATCTCTTATCTACACTCACTTCTTCATATGATTTGTGTCGTGACCCAGTCCCCTGGCAATTACTGATGAACTCTTCACCCGATCTCCAAGGCTAGAGGTTGAGGTATGAAACTTGCATTTCTCAAGTTGAGTATTCAGAGACATGTATGCTCACTTATGACAATCAGACACTATGTATTAGTCAAAGGAAAGCTTGAAAGGTATGAATGTGTTCTTTTTCCTGTATCTCATCTTTGCTTACTTTCACTCCTTTATTACAATATGGGCTTACTTGGCCTTTAAGTAGCGGGCGAATGTTCTGTGCAAGCAAAACTACAAAGTGGTGAAGGAAGATGGTAATTGCGCCTTGATCTACCGTAATCATGCTCTAACCCACATCACTGTCACCCATCTGCCTCACGTCCCCTCAATCAGCCTCAGCTCCATCGCAACAGAGACCCCTCATGCCTGATATTGGCTCTGCCCAATGTAACAATTGCAATAGTCGGGTATGGTGCCGCGTCCATTGCAATGGGCACACGGAGTGTGTACACGACCGCATCCTCTGCAAACTGGACAGTTTTTGTCATGTCCAAAACACCTGGGGCACATGGCCAGAGACCCTCCACGTCCCGCGCAAGTCAGGCATTTCTGAAAAATGTAGCCCGTATCGGCGCACATGTCGCATTGCTCTTCCGGTCTTCTGCCTATTCCACGATTAGTACGATAGCTAAGCCTTCTAGGCTTCTTAGTCCCTCTTACGTTTAGGCATCTTGAAGAATTGAGCTTTGCTATTCTCTAGTTGAGAGTTTAGATAGTATGGTATTTAGTATCCTTGAAGGCTTGTAATGTGTTTGAAGTCGGTTCAAATTGATAGGTGGAAGCAATAGCAAGGAGCATAAAGACGGAGTTTTATATGCATTTCTTTCTCGACGAATATCCTCTTGAGAGAGATGATCCGTGATATGGGAATCAATCGATTGGATCATGACCGACTGGTTGAATGCGTTGTGACGGCCAGCAAAGATTGCCATCTCAGTCACGGAACGATATTCTCTGGCTTCTGTTGTGCAATTATGATTGACAACAAGGTAACTCAATCACAGATGGCATTGAAGCATTCGATCATACATTTTCTTTGGCATGTAGGCTATTTTTTCCAAGTCAAAGCGATGACTACTTGCGTTCAATGTTGGTTGGATGGACGTCAAAGGCAACAGATCTGAATCGCATACCCTGTACTCCATACTCAGATCGAAGAGAAATACAACCGCCGTACGCAAGGTGATTATGTATCTATACACATATTATGATATGATGGGAAAATGTCAATCACATTACAATACATCTGGATTTATCGCATAATAAAACATGCCACTTTGTGAATACGATACGCGGACAATGGTAACAACACTAGCAGGACAAAGGCTGAACAGCAAACACCGCTTCACCCATGCTTTATGGCAAATTTTCCGACGGTGAGAGGATCACAAATTCACTCGGCCGTGACAGGGATGGCCTTGAATCACAGAGACCATGTTAATTCAGAGCACCCCCGGCAGATCATCGCGCTCGGTCCCCCCAATTCATCCAGCTTCTTCCCTGAGTAAACCTACGGACCCCAATTATTGAGGCTCCAAGCGCCCATGTGTCTGTTCCTGCAGCATGAAAAAAGCCTCAATTGCAACGTGATGGAATGCATCAGGCCATCATGTTCGATTCTGCGGCCACGATGGTCTTCTCGAGGGGCCTCCATCCCAGAGAGTCGGTATCCAATTCTGCCCCTGAACTAGGCAACCAAGAGATGCGGCCCAGGCGCTAAATGCACTGGAAGCTTTCTGTTCTGGGATCGCCACTTGATCTCGGAGGTCCAAAACGGATGCTGACTTCCATCAAACTAAAGAATTGAGAGGACCAACATCAGTTTGCTTGCAAAGCGGCAAAATCATGTGATGAGAAGTCAATGCAAATACATCAAGTCCAACATGAGGCCTCGGTCCTGAAACCCTAGCCTGGAGATGCTACTGGAGATGCTACTGGAGATGAACTGGAGGGAGGCGGCCATGAATTCAAGCGGCCAGGGCGGCAAACCGAACTGTCGGGACGGAAATCGAACAATGCTGGCCTGCGGGGACAGGACCGAGAGGCTCTGCCGCGTCTCCGGAGATTTGCGGCGCAGATTTTCTTTTCTTTTTGGGGGGAAAGGAAGGGAAATTAGATGCTCCTCCATCGTGGGCGCATAATAAATTGTAGTTTGATATTGGAGGTTCCATGTGGTTAGAGGAGGAGTTGGTCGAACTGTGAGTGGATTAGCGGGAGGCGCCAGAAGGGACTGGGACTGCGACCATGGCGACCATGAAACACGATCCAATCCAGGAACAGACCATCTGTGAGCCAGTGAATTGGAAAAGTCGAACCAACTGCATTGAAACGGTCGAGTTTGCGGGCTAACAGCGTTATCAGTACATCTCTAATTGAGGCGAAAAAAATAAAGTTGCATGTCCGATGGATCGTGGCAATGGCAACAAAGAGCGACCCGTGCGCCAGGACAGGGACAAGGAGAGGAGAGTGAGACCCAAGATGGCGACCAGACAGCTCCAGAGCATGTGGGAAGTGAAACAAGTCTCTTTGTCTGTGGATGCGCGCGTTAAAAGAGACAAGAAATGTCTCCAGGCTGTCTTGGGTCAGAGAGAGGGCCGTCCCGGAGGACTGGAAACCACTGAGACAGAATGGAGAGAGGGAGTGTTGATTGCACTGAAACAGCCTACCTACTTTACCAGATGCACTTTTCTAACCATTGCATTCAAGGGCTCCCTCCCAGCTCTCCAGAAGTCGTCGTACAGAGAGGACCAACATGACGTATACCTTAAAGGGGGGCCATCATTCACCATAGGCGGCAACCAAGGCGTTTCGATTAGAAAATTTTACGAAACTATCGTCACCTTGGTTTACGTCTGCTCAGCATCCGTTGCCCTGACCAACATGACGTAGTGAAACGAGACGAGAAGACAGGCGACCAAAAACACCATCATCATTTAGTTCCGTTGGGAGGCAGCTTGGCGGCGCGTCAAAAACACGCGATGGTCATGTGCACGCACTTTTAGCAAAGAATGGCTAACAGGGCTGATTTTCAGTTCTTTCGCCCCCATCCTCCTCCTCCTCCCTGTTCAGTGTTGACTACCAAGATGACCCACTCCCCTGGCAAGACCCTTTGTCCTCCCTCTCCAACAAGTGCCCCCCAAGTTGCTCCAATGCCCCCTCCCCCCGCTCTCTCTGTCCCTCTTCCTTCCAACGGCCTAAACAATGACATAAAGTGGGGGGGAGAGTGTGAGGTGAGGGAAAAGGGAAAAAAAGAGGAAGAGGAAAAGTGGGAGGGGGCGTGTGAACAAGGAGGCAGTTGATGGAGGACCTCCGTCAAACACTGCCACCCCTCCCGTCGTCCCGTCCGTCTTTGCATGCGTAGGCGTGAGTCGGCTTTTTGGCAAAGTCTAGTCTCAAGGTTGGAAGTGGTGGTGTGAGAGGAAGTGAATCTTGGTTGCTTGGCAGAAGGAAAAAACTGGAAGAACTGGAAGTGTCGCCAGAGGCTGTTTTGCAGGAAGAAAATGGGTCAAGCATGGAGAGCCAAGGCCGAAGCCCCGTAGCGTCGCCGCAACGAGATGCAGGTGAGCAGAAGCAGCAGCAGCAGCAGCAGAGGCGAAAAACGAAACGCACAGAGCAAGTTTCATGCTTTGTTTGTAATGTGAGTGAGACTTACGATGTGTGTGAGAAGCGTCGCAGATGTTGCGACTCGTTTCCGTTCAGAGGCGCGACGACGATTGTAATGCATGCATGCCACCACATCAATCGCATCACATATACAAGTAAATCCAAAATTATCCACAGGGGCGCGCATCTCAAAGTATCACAAATATACGGAGTCGTCAACATCAGTTTAGCAAAAAGTAAAATTTAAAATTATCACCGCCGTCTTTCTATTTCCATCCCTTTCCTCATGCTTCGTATTTGTTCCATCTCTTGGCGTCTAGACTGAGGCGCCACATATTTTTGGCATGATAAAAAAAAGTCCTGAGAGGCAGCCATTGAGATGGGCTTGTAATAATGGATGCGGTTCTGGTGGGATGGGCGGGTGGATGGCTGTCGTGTCGGCAGCCGGCATTTTTTGGGGGCAGTTTTCAGGGACAGTCTCTCGATTGGGGAGATGGAGGGTCCTCTGGATGCCCCATTATGGGATTACTGATTGCTACTGCTACAACTGCACGTCGTCAGGAACTAAGGCGGTTTGTATTATGCAGATAGGAATGCATGATAAGATGGGACGCGATATGGATGGATGGCTGGATGGCTGTATGTGATATTGATAGAAACGAGAGGAGCATGCAGGCGTCGCGACTTTCCTTGATAGGGTGAGTACTCGCATATGTAAACGTAAATTACAAGTAAATGTACATGCACGATGCAAGAGGAGCAAACATTTTGGTTCTGAAACATATACTGCAGTCAGATTCGACAGCAGGCCATGTATGGACTGCTATTCTTTGTTCAAAGGAGTTGGGGCTTCTCTTACAAGCAGAGATACGGGATACGATTCACGATTCAACTGGCTCGGCTGGCGCCTTACTGCAGGTTTTACGCGTCAGTGCATATGTCGTCTCTATTTCGGATGGAGACTCGAATCCGCGGAACGACCGATTACTGCTTCGATGAGCATGAGGATGATCTGGTAATAATAGTCGTGAGCGATCCAAATCTGACTGATATTACAGAATGCAGTCCTATGTAGGTAGTCCATGTACATGCACGGAGTAGCAAACATGCCATGACCCACGGTATATCCGTTTTTTTTTTCTTTCTATCGACTCCATTCTGAGTCCATTCTAGGCTGCAGGGTAAGGGAGGAGGAGTCAGTCTTGACGGAAATCCGAATCATTCCCAAGGACTAGCCGACGGTTTGCGGTGGTGGCGGCCACGAGCCAATGAAGAAGAAACTATTAGCAGTCCGGCCGTCTCCGTAGAGGCCAAGTACGTCAACGGCGGGCCCATTTTGGCGTTTTTGTTGGTACCTGGAGCCGGAAACTTGGCAGAAAGCGAAGGGTCATGAGGTCCATGATTGAATTCGGACTTGGGAGATGCGTCACCGCGGTGAAAAAAATAAGTCAAGCGCGCGCGACTATAGACGGGACATTTCGCCATCAGGTACAGTCTAGGACTAAGGTACGTATCCAGGGTTTTCGGTAGGCAGAAAAGCGATGGAGAGAGAAAAATGTCGGAATGGGTGCAAAGCGATTACGGGTGGATGGATGGATGGTTGGATGGATGGGGGGTGTGTGCAGTTGGGAAAGGCTCAAGCTGGCGCGCCAGTCTCATGACTTGATTAGTTGCTCTTCTATTCTGTACCTGCCACGAAAGAGAACGTTTTTGGGTGTAGGACTGTATGGCATGTGGTTTGAAGAAATAAATTTGACCGTCTTTTGACTACATGCAAGAGAGAGAGAGAGAGAGAGAAAAAAAGAGGTTGTAAGTGCAATCAGCCGAATGTACGTTTGCGGCCGAAACCGAGGGTTGGAGGAGGGCGCCGAATCGAGGATCGAGAATTTACCAGCCACAGACCCTTTTCTGACGATGGTGGTTGAGGCTGTGAAAAAAAAACAGGAAGAGGGCCTGTAATCTTGATTAGTCGACGGTGAATTCCAGGCATGGCAAGAGAGAAAGAAGAGGGCACTGCATCATTCCAGGTGGGCTGTGGCTCGTGCACTCTTTAGGACTGGACAGTGGAGGACTGGACTTGATCAATTTTCTGACAGGGTCGGGGTCCGTTAGTGGACTCGGGGGGGGGGCCCAGGCAGACACAGCCCTGGCGGCTGAACTACGACCTGGAACCTACAGGCTACAGGCTACAGTGGAGGCTACAGGTATCCCCCCACCCACTGAAAAGATGACGATGAAGCCGTGGAGGTCATGGACAGTGGACGAGAGGCTAGGCGAGGTCCTCCAGTGGCATTCAGTGCCCTTGCAGCGGCTACGCGGCGCACGAAATCGACTCCGCCTGGCGGTTCCTACTTGGCTCTTGTTAGTGCGGCAGCAGAAGAGACGGTGTAAACCGTTAACAGCCCGCTCACTCTTTCTGGTCCATCACACCAAGATGCGGACCGAGAGAACATGCATCCGTTGACTCCCGCTTTTTGTTGTTCACCCACCATCATCATAATCACTAATTAATTAATTAACTCCTCCCCATGTCATTGTAGGACTTTCTCCAACGGAGAGATCATACGGAGGGAGGCCGTTCAGAACTGGGACGGTCCAGACACACCCACCACCCGCTACCTCTCTTTGTCTGCAAACGGTTCGGAAGAGATCCCAGAATGACTCAGTGCCCGCCTCTACGACTGATGCCATTGCAGCTACGATTACGGATGGATGCGTTCCCCCCTTCCCTTGCCTGGCCTGGCCTGGATAGCAAACAAAGAAGTATCCTGTCGGTTGATCATGTTGTGCATTATCCATCCGTCCATCCATCCAGCCATCCATCCATGTACGTATCTTATCGGACGCAATTCAACAAATCGCCAATTTGTCTCTTGTTGGCTTGTTGGCTTGTTGGTGCTTTTCGGCCGCCGTGTTTCTGGCCTGTTTGATTTGTCGCTCGTCTCGCTTTGGCTCCTGGGCTCGCGAAACTGGCCAACAGCAACGTGCAAGAGTTGCAGCCGCCGTCGCCAAATAATGCTTTGCATTTTTACGCATACGAATATTTTTTATTTTTATTTTTATTTTTATTTTATTTTCATCTTTATTTCTATTTTCATCCATTTCTTGCTGGCCGCGTATTTGCCGACCCAGGAGTCGCTTGCTTTCGTCTGGTGCCTGTTTCATAATCTTGCAGTCTTTTGCCACGGAATGGATTTGGAGTAGTCCTTGGCTCCCTCATCAGTCTTACCAACCAAAAACATACACACGCACACACACACCAATTTTGTCGTTGTTTCGTCGTCTTTCTCACCCAATTTTTTACATCGCGGCCTAGAGACTAGACACCACCCGCCATGCTCAGAGTTTAGACACGATGGGCTCGCTCAGCGAACAAGAAAAACGGATACCTGTTGAAGAGGGCCAAGGTTCTGCAAAGCAGTGCCTACGCCGTGCCACACACCCCTCAACTCGCTCTCACTTACATGCCTCTGCATGGCCCCCCTAAACTCGTTTTGGCTGGCCGCTAGGTTCAACGACATGGTCACGGCCGTGGCTGATTGCCCTCAGCCGCTCTGCTATTGGACCTTTGGGCCCTTGGATGGGGGGTGGGCTGCGCAATCCCCACACGATGTGGGCGACATGGGGTACGGGAAGAAATGGGAGTCATCGGCAGGACCTTGCTAGACGGCCTCTGGCCACAGAGATGCCTTGCCCAAGTCGCTAGAGAAGGCAGAACAGCGGCGGGACAAGGATGGTGCATGGCGAGAGGGAGGGGGCGTGTCCTTCAGAGAGACATTTTGCAGAGATCCAGTCCATGGCCGTTCTTGGCGGCCACCATCTGTAATGTCTCTTCTGGTGCCAAACCACCTAAACTTTACACCCTCTTTGCATATTCCCTTTTTGCATTTATATATCCCTTGATGCACCCGCTTCCTTGGACCAAAATTTCCAGGCATCAATCACACAATCTCCACAACACTCTTCAATACATATAACCATTCAACAGAATCATCTTTCAAACAACTTGAGCTTCATCCTTCATCTACTGCTCTTTACTACTACCACCACCACCAACAACAACAACACAACACCACTGCTGCTCAACCATTGACCAACAACTGCGTGTTACCTCATACAACAGAGTAGCAACAACTGCAAGTATAACAACAACCCCAAACCAGCATCGAGAGGACTACCTGTCCAACTCTGCAATCATACAACCAACGTTGCGTACGACGCGCACATCCATCCGTTACAACTCCGACAAAATGTGCACCACCAACGTTTACACTTACGTCTACCCCGACGGCCGCAAGGAGACTTCTGAGCAAGCTACTCTCTGCACCTCTGCTCGACACAACAAGCCCTGCAGCAACAACGTCGTCTTCAAACACCCCAAGATTGTCCAGTACACCGATGGCGCCTCTGGTGCTTCACCCAGCTCTTCATACCTTGGCCAGTTCCCTCCTTCGCCAAGCTACACCCCACGATCTTCCACACCAAACCACCGATCTGGAGACGAATCCGACCGCTCTCGCCGCAGCTCTTCCAGCTCACGGCGACGTGCCAGCATCTACATCAACGGCCAAAAGGTGGTTGGCCTGGACCGACACGATGGCCCTTCTTCACGCCGCGAGCGCATCGTATTAGTCGATGGCCCGCCTACTCCTCGAACTCCTCCTCAGGCCTTCAACTTCCCACACACTGCTCCTGCTTCACCCAACACCAACGCCTCTCCTTACCTCGGATCCTCACCCCGCGAATCTCTCTCTGGCTTCTCTCGACGACCAATCATTGTCGACGACCGGCAGCACGCTGAACGCCCTCGTGTCCGTGTCGAGGTCCTCGAGACATCTCCCTCCAGCCGAACATCCAGGCACGACCGTCATTCTTCAGCCAGCTCTCGAGAAAGCCGTGGCTACAGCGGTGATGAGGACGACTCCCGCCGCCGCCAGCGCGAGCGAGAGGAGCGACGCGCAGAGCGTGAGCGTGAGGAAGACGCAGAGCGCCAGCGCAAGGTGCGAGCTCGAATTGCCAAGGCCAACGCCGAGATCAACAAGCGCCCTGCTGTCCCCGTTCCTCCCGCCCCGGTCCGCGCTTCTTCCTTCTCTTCCACTGCCGCCGCTGTTGGTCCCGCCGACCTTGTGGATGGCATCAAGGGCATGACCTTTGAGGAAGAGCGACGAGAGGAGAAGGCCCGCAAGATTGCACGCAAGCAGCAGCGAGAGGACGAGGAGGCTCAGCGACAGCGACTTGCTGAGCGCATGATGCCTCGACGACGCGCGACTGTCGGACCTGGCAGCCGCCGCCACCGAGTCCTCTATGATGACGGTGTTTACCGATGGGAGTAAACCATGACGGATAACATGATATAAAACAGTCATGATTTTTACTTTCCTTTTTTATTTTTTATCTTTTTATCCTTTCATCTTATTGTATTTTTACACACATTTTCCTTGTGCGGTATGGTTTTTTCTTATTTGGGGATTTTATTGAAACAGCACCCTTGGGAAAAGGACTTTGGGCATGGAATTCTTATTTTTTCTGGATTATGAAGCGAAGCGAAGCGTTCATTTTTCCTTTGTCTTTCATTTTTACATTTCTTTTGTCTCTCTACTCGCATTGTATGTACGATTATATGGCATGATACCACTTTCTTGGCTTAAACAAATAATATTGGGATTTTTGGAAGACATATTTTTTGACTTTTTCTTTGAGATGTGAATCAGTTTGAGTGAACTTGAGTGAACTTGAATGCGCTTGAATGAACCTTGAATGCAATGACTGTGATGGCTGAGATGGCTTCTGCCTGTGGTAGTCTAGATGCTAGTCTAAAGTGTTGAAGAGGTGACTCCACTGGTATGGGCATCCACTTGCGATGGCACCCTTGTCCTGTCAAGCGTCCAGGATCCAGGATGCTCTGGCTCCCATCACACCTTGTCCTCAAAATCATCTCAAGCAGTTCGCAGAAGGATATCGGGCAAGTCAAGAAACGTTTTAAACCCCCCTCCCCCTTTTTTGTCCGTAGATAGACCAATAGAGCCAGAATATGGGATAGTACATAGTACTCCGTGCGGAACTTGCATTTCATTTCCCTTTCTCCGTGCATCGTAGGAGGAATGGAAAGGGTCTGTAACCCTCTGTGTTTGCCCACATTCTTCTTTTGTTGGAGTCGCACCCACTTCACTCACCCCACACATTCACAGTGGCCTCGACCATACTAGGTCCTATCTCTTTTTCTTCTTGACTCACTCACTCGCTCACTCGCTCGCTCGCTCTCCTCCTCCCTTCATGAGTCTCTACGACCGAGACTAAGAGAAGACGAAGGAAACAGCTTGATGCAGTGTCGCCCACCAACTCTGTTTTTTAATGCAGGTGTTTTTTACGCTTGGACATGCAACACACACACACCCCTGCTGTTGCAACTTCTATTTGCTCGTGATGAAGAATGAGAAGGGGATGGGGGATGGGATGGGATGCATTGCATACATGTATGTGCATGAGGGAATGCCCCGCATCTTATCGATAGACTGTGGAGGGATAGAGGTTGCGCTGCCCCCCTTCTGCCACCACCACCCGAGGTCTGCTCTGCTCTGCTCTCTCGCCAGTGAGCGCATCGGCTTGGCTTCTGGCATGGCTCCATTCGTGATGGCATCCAGCCCATCCACACCACCAAGCCCACGGATCCATACCACTCACATCGACTTCTTGGGGTAATTTTTTATTTATTTTTAATATGTATTGCTGCCTAAGGGGCCGGCTTTCTCGGCGACCCAATATCGAACAGGGGGTTTTAGAGGGGACATGGAGAGATGAATAAGGAACAGAGAGAGGGATGGATGTCGTCCTCTCTTGCATTTCGCACACACTTGCATGATGATGCCTTTTTGCCTCGCTCTGCCAATCAACCAACCAGCCAGCCAGCCAGGAGTGTTTGGGTTCGGGAGCGAGCGCGCATTCGAAACTACGGTACGTCAAATGCACGTTTACTTCATTCCGCGTCTTCTCTGACGTGCGCGCGCTCTTTGTCATTCTCTCTTGCGAAAACGAGGTTACGTACGTACATACGTACATACATGTGCTTTTGAGAAGGAAACTAGAATGTTTGCTTCACTTGCAGCAGCAGCAGCAGAAGTGATGCTGCATTGCCTAGCTGCAGAATGGCCCCCCCCCCCCCCCCCCCCATGCCCCCGTCGCTGCATGCTCCGGCAGCACCTCTTTGACTCGCGATAGAACAAAACCACTTTCAGTGATATGTTATTGTTGTTTTCTTGCAACCACATCTTTTTTCTTCTTTTCTGTTCTTCTTGCATTTTCTCCCTTCCTGTTGTAAATCTTGGCGCGCGCACATGATTCTTTTCGCTTCCCACCTCCTTCTCTTCTCTGCATGGCTTTTTTATCTATGCGACGTTTCCTTTTGGTAGTAGGTAGCATGGAAAGGATATTTTTGCCCTCGTGTCGTTTGGCGCCGGACGGATCGACAGCCGATACTCGGGAGATTGACCCGTCCTTGATACTCACTACCCCCCCCTTCGCTTAGTTTCTATTTCCCCAGACCTTGTGATCACATTCCGGCTTTTTTGTCTCTTTTTGTCTCTTTTTTTTTTTTTGGACTGCCATTGCTAATCTCCTAAAACAATGCTGGGGACGTCTTTGGCTACTGTCCCGTTATTTGTGTGTCTTACTGTTTCCCCTACCCACCCTCATCTCGACCCCCCTACCTATCTATAGTAGCATCCGTCACACCCTACCTCCCTCCCTCTATCCATCCATCCATCCATCTTTAGAACCCATGTCTCTTTTCTTCCCGTTCTTCCCACCCACTCACCATCCCCATATCAACAACACTAAAAGGACACTCTATCCAGACCACCCTTTTCCTCTCCCATGAACAAATCAAAACCCCAAAGATTTCCAAGGTCAAGAAAAGACTCGCCGAGAAGCTGCGGGGGACCCAAAAAAAAAGAGAAGAATGAATGCACACTCCCCCCTCTCTATCTTTTTTTTTTTTGCTGGTCTGCGTTTTTGATGATAGTCACCCGGGCAGCCACGGGGTGGGGTCCGGTGACGCACCCGGAAACCCGCTCCGGTGTGGCCCGGCAGAAGAGACTATTGGATTGCCTGGGGGAGGACCACACACACACTCACACACCTACACATATCTGTGGAGTGTCTAGTTATCTGGGAGGAGAGGGAGGGAGGGATCCATATCTGGGGGAACATGGGTGGGAAGAATCTACGAATGGGGGGATGAAATGGTGAAAGTGTGGCCATGAGACGTGAAAATGTTTTTTTTGTGTTTTTTTTTGTGTTTTTTTTCTCTTTTCTTTTGTGAAACTGTGGGTGTGTATATGTGCGTGTGTGAGGGTTGTGTTGCACAACGGTTGGTCTTTTCGGTGCGTGAAGGGGACATGATAGGTCCAGACCATAGCTCCCAAATACAAACTCGTGTATGACTGCCGGTAACATTTTCACTACGTTGTATTTTTCTTTGCCAAAGAAAATGTGAGATTATGTCGGTGAAGCTTTTTTGTTTCTTGATGGGTGGTTGTATGAGACATTCCCATCGTTGCTATTCCCAACCACACCTCCAAAAAAAAAGACGATTATGCACCAGGTCTCGTGGATGGCTAATAGTTTCTATCGTAGTAGTATTCTTCACATGTGTGTGTGTGTGTTTCTACCCTCTATTTTCATACAAAAGTGTAGACCGCTTTATTGAATCCTTTTTCTCAAGGTTGCAAAAGGAGTGGAGTCAACTTTTGGGGAAAATGCTACCTTTTTGCTGGATTCGTCGACCTCAGCTATTGCTTTTTTATTGCTGTTGCTCCGGAGGCTGGTGTATCCCGGAATGGCAGGCTGTTCTTGGCGAGTGTTTCTTGGCTTTTGGGGGGGAGGGATGTGGATGGGGTATCCACATGAGTACACTCCGGCCACGTCCTTCGAGCCGAAGCGCGATGGTGGAAAACAAAACAACGTTGGGATCAAGCATCGGGAATGGGATGTGGTAATGATCTTCATGGGCATTTCGGGTCTGGGGGAAATATTTGGAATAAGGAATGGCATTGTCACAAAAGGTGGAGGGAGATCAGGGGGGGGCTCCGCTTTTCATAGCTGTTTATCCAATGTGGTCATATGACCCTCTTTTTGCCTCCTGTGTCGTCATGCAAGATATGAGTAGAATGAAGGGGGGGATAACAGTGCCGGAGTGTATAGTCCCGAGGGCTGGCCAATGGATGGGGAGATGTCTGGTCGGCATTATTCTACGGCCCTTGCCGAATCGGCTGTTTATTGATGTTGCCTTTTTGCTGCTTATATGCCAAGGAACAGGGGAAGGAGTTCTTGGCGATATGCAACTTGTAATGAGAGTAGATGGCCTAGATAATTTCATGGATGAGTATTGTATTTTAAACTACAGAGTAGTATTTGTCGACATTGGTCGCTGGATGTATCCGACAGACGATACTGGCATCCGCTCTCCTTCGTATTCTTCGTATGCTTGACCTATGCTAGTGAACGACCGACCAGACATTCCCGGATATGGGACGGAACTTTGCCGATGAACATGGATCTGAACGATCCGACAGCCTATCCCCTTCCCCCACGATTCCATCATTGTTTTGCGCTACGTGATCTTCCGCATGGACCGCTTGGCTCCTCCTGCTTTCGCACATGAGCGCGACGCTGCATGGGAAGACACGGACTGATATATGATAATTTCCCGCGCTGCGATAACGTACATGTGCCAGCGGATGGGCGACGAGTTTGCCTCTTTGATGTTGCTTGCAGCGGGCTGCAGAGCAATGGAGCTTATCCACTTCCAATATTGATCCACCATCTTTGAGGTGAAGTTCTTTTGGCCCCCCCCTTTGCTCGACCCGCCGAAGGGCTGTTATTGAGCTTGTGTATTCGTATCTTATTTTGGATACGGGGCGTTGGGCATGAAGTTCTTGAGAAATGACTTGATGCTATGCAGAACTCATGGATCCACTGCTCGATGGATGGCTTGGCGTTGTAGCGCCTCGGGATTTGATGGTAGTGGGACACTGTAGATTGATATTCTCGCTATTGATATATAGCCTATCAAAAGCAGTTGTAGGTTACATGAAGATCTGTTGTGGAGAATGTATGTCGTGGAAATCAAGAGCGTTGATGATCGCTTGGGTGACCTCATATTCCGGAGTAATTGGGATAAATTAATGGATATGTTGATTGAAGCTAATGTGATTGTCCTATATCTCCTGTGCCAAAGTCATCATCATAATGGCCCTTGTTTTCATGGCATTTGTGACCCAATATGAGTAGTATCATCATAGTTGGGCTTTCAGGGGGACCCTTGACTTCCATATGGTCGAAGTGTTGATTTCACGTTGATTCGTATTTATCCCTGGCACAGGAATGTTCCAGGAGCGTTGAAGGATTTTAGCACATGTTGTATCCTGTATGTATATGCCTCTCGGTTCTTGATACTGAACCAAATTAGATGCCGGAAAATACCAATTGAAGAAGCATGGAGTAGGACTAAAGCAGGGACATTGACATTAACTGGCTTTTCAACCAAGAACTAGATACATAAGGCTCTTGTAGTTGTCAACAAACTGACAGTTACAGAGTCCTACACAGGTAACGGTATTTGGGAGAAGCACTAGCAATGCCTGGCAATGACAGTGGTATGCGACAATGGTAGTAATCCACAGAGCCGGTGGCAGCGTAAAGAAATGGCCACATATAATTGCTTTGCAAACTATCCAAAAACCTCATCACATTTACAACCAATGATGGATTTTTTCCATCATAGAATCCGCCCCTCGCTCATGGAAAGCCCGGGGTGAAGTAGGTGTGCTTCTCTCCCCGAAGCTCGTACCCGTCCTGCACACGTTTCCACTGCTTCTTTTTCGTCTCCCTCTTTTTCTTCTTGGCGTCGACAAAGTAATAGCCAGAGGACGAGGAGTGCTTCTTGATTTCGACTGCCACGCGCCTCTGGCTAGCCTGGACTATGGTCTCGGCGTCCTCGTCGTGTCCGTTGTCTTCCACCTCAGTTCCTTCCTCATCGTCATCCTCCTCGTCGTCGTATTCATCCTCCCCCTCTCTGCTGCTGACTTCAGCCGGAGGGTGTTCGTCGCCAAAGGTACTGCCAGGCTGGCTATAGTATGGTACATCCGCTTCGACGCCATAGCCGTACGTATAGCCAGATGGACCCGCTGCGTCGCTGCTGGGTTCTGCAACCTGATCTGTCGTGTCAGGTTCTTGCACGCGATGCTTCTTGGAAAGCTGCGACAAGGTTGCGCCAGAAGTGTTGTGCACGTATCCCTTCTCCCCTCGACGCCAAGTGTCCAACTCAGGATACGAGTAATCAATGTGTCTGTCACCGTTGGCGGCCATCATGGCGAGGCACCACAGGGTAAGCTTTATGGTGAGCTTTCCCTTTCCATGTGCGGTCCATGGAATGACTGCATATTCTGGGGGGTGACCCTCAGCACGACCAGATTTGCATCTGTGATGAGAAACCCGTATCTGCTTTCTTCAGAGATCATATATGTGGTGATTTGAGTTACCACCTTCTTCCATTCTTTGAACTCCTTCGTCTCGTGAAACATGGACGGCCACCATTTGGAGTCAAGCTTGGTGTCTCCTGGGAGAAGGTTCACATAGCCCCTTTCGTTAGTCCAGTAGCTCGAGACGACAGACCAGTCTGGCTCATAATTCGAATTGCATCTAGTGCCGCGACCATAGTGACAAGAGCCTGATTGGCTGGCCAGGGCATAATTGATAGAAGGACTGATAAACCGTCGCAAAAGGTCTTCAATAGTAGCCTCATTAACAATGCATAAATCTTGCTCCAGCGGCGCCGGATCGGGAGAGCCCCGGAAGTCCTGGGCAAGCTCTTGCTTGAAGATGTCCGTTAACGTTTCGTAGTTGAAGCCGACCCAGGGCCGCCAAGTGTCGACGATGACGTTGGAAAGAATGGCCGTGTTGGGACCCTTTACAGCAAAGTTATTGACAGCCACGTTCGGGCTCGTGAGAGCCTCCAGAATAGTTGTCATGGATGGCAAGAGGGATAATGGGCAATTAGAGCGATCGAAGAAAAGAACAAGAAGCAGATGGAGCAGATGGAGCAGGTGGTAAAATGGAATGTGAGTGAAAGAATCTGCGTATCAATATGCTTTCGAGTATATGAATATGGGTATTGAATGAGACCGAGGATATCTTTCCATTGAGAAATGGCTGAATTTATAATGATTGAACATATCCAAGATGCAGCCGAAACCGTTACTGCGTCTGCCTCAGTTCGTGCACCTTTTCTGGGTCCAAGATGCACGTTGGATCGTATGCTCGCACGTAGCAGTCCGGTTGAATAGCCGGTCCAAATCCATGAAAACAGTTACACTAATGCAACAAGAACCAACAACGCTTTCTCACAAGATTTTCTAGCCAGTCAGCCTGAGATGTGCCTCATCACCCGCACATGAATCTTCTGTTGGTTGTTCAAGTAACCCCCTAGACTCGGAGAAGCACCACCACATGCAACTCTGTGATGAGGATATTGGCTGGAGCTCAGAGTTCTGGCCAATGAGCTGCAGACAAGAGGGCAGTGCTGCCTAGTTCAGGTCGCGGCCCTGTGGTGGCCGTCACTCTTGCGGCCATCATAGCCCCTTCCACTTTGATTTTTGAAATGTCTCAGCCGTCGTCCACATCATCAATGTGACAAAACGCATTTCTCATGTTGAGGTGAGTTGGAATTTGGACCCAACACATGGCCTACTGCCTATATCCGACGGTTAGACGTTGTCAACAGTGTGGAGAGTGGCCCCCGGGACCCAATCACTTTGCGATGCTAGATTGGTATGCCCTGGAAAATGCAACATGTCCCATTATCCGCTCGGAAGACATGCCACAATTTGACTTGTTTCAAACGGTCACGCCGTCATAAACCAAGTTGACACCCTCAAGTGCTTAGTAGGGTTAAGTAAGTGAAGGTCTGAAAGCTGGTCTGGGGCTGATGCCTCTTGGTTTCTGGAGGATTCTATCAGCGCCTACGTCTATATCGTTATTGGGTACCTGGAAAAAGAGCCGGTTTCCCCCACACGAACAGGTATTTTTTGCATGCTCGGATAACTCACAGGAGTGGATGTTGGCTGTTGGTTGTGATATCAAAGCAGCCATCTAAGTGGTAAAGAGTTTAGTGCGAATGAGAAGACCCACTCAACCGCCTCATCAAGGCACCGCCACACTCCCCCTGATTCTGTGGCTAGTGACGCGTCGTACTTGTTGTGTGTGTTTGTTTGTAGGGGCACCTCGCCCAATTTCACTTTGAACCATTCAAGGAATTGGGAATCTCGTTTCACTATTCTCTTCATCTCCTCTAGACACGGCTATTCAATAATTCATCATTTATTAAACGGCCATGGGGGAATACTTTGCAGCAATGCGTCGCAATCGCGAGCGGGCGATGAAAGTGCCATTTCGTGATGATGAGTTAATGATTGGCCCTCCAAGCTGCACGTATGAGTCGTTCAAGACTCCACGCCTTCGTAAATGTCCATTTGACCTCGACACCATTACCTGGATATCACGAATTGATGGCGGAATTGATGGATATGTCTGGAAGGTCAAATTCGGAGACCAGGGTCCCTTTGCTCTGAAGCTGGTGAGTGCTGTAGTTTTACTTTCACCTCTCTTGCTTCAATTTTGCCCGGGCGTTGGCTCACTTTGTTAGTTTTGGGATCCAGAGCCACTTAAATACGAAGTTTTCTCATATCATCCCCTTCAACGGGAATGTCAAAATGCTGCACTCCTCCAGATGATAGAGACATCCATCGCCCAGGCCACTCCCGAGTCTCCTATTTTAGCCAACGCCAACCCCGAGTCCCAGTATGATGCTAGAATGAATCAACGTGCAATCTCCCAAGATGGCCGCGCTCGACAGCAGCAGAAATTCGCAGAAGCGTCCATAGACACCAAAGCGCTGCTCCAGGTCCCGCGTATGAAGAAATGCTACGGCTGGCTGAACATTAGTGGCGAGATGTTGAAGGGACTTCGCTGGTCGCTACATCCACAATTCATTCGCATTGAAAAGCTCATACGCCAATTATCGTACGAGCAGGATTACACAGCAATTATCTATGAATATGTCGAAGAGGGCGATAATGATCCGACTGCCGTGGAGCAAGCGCTAGAGTTCCTCTGGCTCACGGGCTTTTGCTTCACCAGCTCGCTTGAAAGGAATTGGAAGAGTGGAGTGCTCATTGATCTCGCCGACATGGTTTACCCCAGAGGTTTTGGTTGGCAGGAATCTTTTTATGGTGAGAGATGTGCAGAGGTATTATTAAGGTAGTAATACAGATGAGATAGGTATTGGGCAGCGAAGCGACTTGGAACCATTCTCTACGCAGCCGATTGAGAATATTATCGGGCTTAATGATCAAGAGCCTCTGAATGCGGGAAGGGAATGTTTTGCCAGACTACAAATTGGTGTGACGCAGCACATTTGTCCTGTCTGGCAGAGCAATGGGGTTCAGTGATTGGTTGGCGGCAACATCTACGGCAGTTGGAGTTTTGCAAAAGAGTTATTTTGATGGGTTATTAATGCAATAATACATAATGAATTCTGTGCTCAACAGAGACGGTATCAAGAATAAGTAGCAGTGCTAACGATGCTGCATTGTAATATCTACGATCCTTCTAGCCATTTCCTCAGCTTTTCCAATGCTTGAAAGCTATGCGAGATCTTGTTCTTTTCTATGACGTCCATCTCGGCATACCTATTGAAAAGTCAGCCTTCTAGCACGTGCAGTAGCCGGTCGATGTTATGATATACGTCTGCCCGTTGTACTCGAATATCGGATCCCAGCCTGCGAATAATGAGCATCTAATAAAAACAATAAAACGTCCCTTCTTACCGAAACCAGTCAGGCCTCTTGCTGGTACTATCTTGCCCTGCTTTCAATTAAATGGAAGAAATAGAGGATGAGATGGCTGTGAGATCTCACATTCGTGCGACCTTGGAAGAGAACGGGTTCATGGCCAGGTCCTTCACAATACGCAAACGTGCATACTGCTTGTGCCGTCTTGTCGGGGTACGCGGCGAGAAGATTATTAAGCCCTTCACACCCAAGCTTCTCAAAGAACCATTTACTATAGAAGATGGATGAGTAACCTTACTGCACCCCTCAACAGCGTGTGGCCTTACATGTATGGGCCTGGAAGCTCGTTCAATGCATTGAAGCACAAGCTAGTATCTTCAATGAGCACGGGGCCCTTGACCTAAAAAAATATCAGTTTCAGCTTTGAAGATCATTAGAACTTACAGAGGACGAACGGCGTCTGCGGCTCTTCGGCATTTGTCTACTGAGATCTGCTCAATTGTCCCTTGGATTTCCACCAAATCCAACGACTGACTCTGCAAGTTGACGGTATCCCCTAGTATTGCCTTCATTACCGAGAGCTTATCCTTGTTCCCCGTGATAAAATTGAGCGACTTTGATGCTATCTTGGTCGAGGTATTCACCAGTGCCTCGTCCTGAGATGGAAGCCAGCTGTGGCCCACCACCGCATCCGTCATGTCCGGGTCCGTTGAGCAGTGGCCCACTGACGAGGTTTGAGTTGGCAAGGATTGCACCATGATACTTCAAGCACTCCTAAACTGTTCATCAACTTCAACTATTGTCTACCTACTATAGAGATATCCATGGATGTAAGAAGGCGTTTGTGTTTGGGTGTTACGCCTCTGCACAATGGCTGCGGCAGTTGGAGGGGCTGTTTAATAACCCCACCACCCCCACCTACCCGATTTGGCCTTTTTATTACCATACTGGAAACCTCAACGCAGACGCTGGACCCCAGCTGTAGCATTAATTGTGTATTCCATGGATCCCTTTCATTCTGCACTAAAGGGTGAATTACTCGGCGCTTTCTTTTTCTTTTTCTTTTTTGCCGCTTCTCTCCGAGTGTTGGAGTTCATGATGGCATCGTCTCTCTGTATGATTGTCTTGTACTTTGGTTACGCTCTTTTACGATGTTTTTGTGACTCCCTCAGTCCTGCGAGCTCATTTAGCGTTCTATCAATATCAGTGAATCACGATACGTTAACAGCAGAGCTATTCTTGATAAAGAACATCGCCTGATCTCGTTAGCTCATACAAGGATTCTACTCCAACGGATTCTACAAAGCAAGTCACATATTCCGCCACTTCCCTATGTTGGATGATGCGCTATAGACCGTTCACGGAATGTAAATAAAGGATGATCTTTTTGCCTACCAATTTGTCTTTTCCTTTCTGGTGTGCAGGGCATCCATATAATATTCACTGGCGCTGGTTTTCGCAACTCACTGGGGCCAGTGGTCTAGGGGTATGATTTTCGCTTCGCATGTGAACGGTCAGGGGTTCAATTCCCCTCTGGTCCAGTTTTTTTCTTTCGTAAACATATTTTTTGTGTGAAGCAACCATGAGTTCTTTTTATTCCCTTACTTATTTACACACACTTGGGCATTTGCTGAGGATTTATGCATCCATGGATACCTATCATTCTTACCAATACCACTATGACTTGCTTACTTCATCAGAGGAAGTTAGTTGATGGAGTGAAGTGGTCGATAAAGACTTCAAGAACGGGAAGAGGAGAAGATGCTAATGAGATGTAAATATCTCCACCAAAGATCTAATGTAAGTCATAGCGATAAGGCGGCTCAAACCTGTCTCGAGAAATAAGACTACTAGTTGACGTCGACCAAATGAACCTATCTAGAAGAACTGGTCAAAGGAATCGAACATTGCGGACGCCTTATCTGTGAGCATTCTCCCGCAATGTTATAAGCTGATAGTGAGAATACACCAGCAAGAATTTTGAATACTTCTGACTTGATTTGGTTCTCTTTCAGGGTGTCGAGTACCCAATGCAAGTTCAGCGTCCGAATTTGAGAGATTGTACGGCCCATCTCGTCACTAGATTATCAGGAGATGCATTTTGGGATTTTGAGTCCATAGGATACCACACCTTGTTTATCTCCGTGAATCTCTTGACGATCTGGAAATGGTCGAGGGCGTAGTAGTAGCGATGTGATTGCTCAAATCGAACCAGAATCCTTGGAGCCACAAGGGAAGATTCCGGTACCTGGGGGTGGGTGTTGGTCCAAGCAACACGGTTCTTCACGTTGTTTCAACATGCAAAGAGTTGAAACGTGAGACCGCCTGGCCGGCGGGGGACGTACAAATTGACGGGGCAATTGGTCATCGTCAAGTTGTCATAGTCCGACAGCCCAAATACGAGGGGAAGATTTGCGACGGACGCGTAAACGTGCGACACTCAGCTGTAGTACATATATTTCTCTTGTCTGGACGAGCTCGTTTAGGGAAATTGAAACCATAACACATTTCTCCATACACTCAACTCTAATACTCATATACGATTACGAAGGCCGTACTAGCCGCCTACCTCGAAACTGAACTTGCGAGTGTGGTATTTCGATGCCACCTCTATGGTAGTGAGTGAGGGACATGCCAATCCGCTCAACACTCCAGATAAGATACGCCGGTTATGCAGACAAGAGTACGAGGTTGCTTAAATTTGTAAGAACGCATTGGGTCAACCAATTGTGAGGCGCTCAGGCACAAGGCGAGAGCCAGGAAGCGATGCATGAGGAGCCAAATACGGAGCGGGGTAGGTGGGGGAAGATCATCCCGCTTTCATACAACCATAGAAAAGACCAAGGAAGTGAATTGCATAAAATGAAAAAAAAGAAGAAGAAGAAACCTAAGAGGTGTTGTAGATCTTCTTGCGAGTAAAAAAGAAAAAGAAGAAAAAAAGAAATGGACACGAGGGGAATTGAACCCCTGACCGTTCACATGCGAAGCGAAAATCATACCCCTAGACCACGTGCCCGAGTGAGTTAGAAATTTGATCACAATTATTGTATATACAGTCTATTGCGTAGAAGATTTTTTTTATTTCTGTTCCAACCGCTACAGGAAAAGACGATGGAGTGAACAAGCTATACTTGGCATTACACGTTGCAAACCGACACCATTCGTCACCGCATGTCTGGGTCATTAATCTGGCCACCCGAAAATCTTTACAGTTTCTGCGTAGATGATGACATTGTTGGGGCCTGAAATCGTCGGTGAATTCATACTCCGTAGGTGATCGTCGTGTCTTTCCTCCAGTGTTGTGAACGAGGGTGAGACAGGCTTGCTACTGCATGCTTGGCTGATGAGGCCAGCTGGTGCAGGCGTCTACAGCTAGATTCCGACTACGGCTTTGAGACACCAGAAGGTTATAAAATCCCTTGAATCGCTGCTCATGGGGTGCTCTGCTTTGTTGGAATCAGAACAAGCCCTTACACCCGACCCTCCATTGCTTCAACGGACAGACTCTTTATCTAAAACCCCACAGTGAGTCAGCAACAAGAGGAGTAAGGTTGTTATGGGATTCCGGAAACTTGGGCATTTCACCGTCGATTATACTCGTCACCTTGTCTTTCTCAAATCACTCAAGCCATATAACATGTACTTGATAGGTAGAATGCATCATCTCGAATTGTCAAAACTCATTATCCATCATTTATCACCGTTTCTCAGTCTTGGCATCCTAGAATTCCTTCCTCGACAACATCGACCTTGACTTTCATTCCCCACGGCTCGTCCTTGCCAAACCAATTCTTCTTCTTCCCGACCTTCTCAATGACATTTACATTCTCCTCTAGGGCCTGCTTAAGCTTTGCGGGATCATGCTTCTGCTTTTGTATGGAGATTGTGAGCACCACGCCCTCCTTGTTCTTGTCCTTGCCCAGGTTCCAAGACCACTTGGACGAGAACACCACTCGAGGCTTTTCCGCATCGATCCTTCCAGCTGGATACAGCCGAGTGATCAGGTATCCCACCCTTCCCAGGTATCCAGTCCACCAAACCTCTTCGGGGCTGATGAGCTTGCGAAGCGAATCACGGAATTCGGCTTCACGTGGTGGCAATTCACCACGGTATCGCGACTCCAACAGCAAGGCAAGACGAGCGCGATCCTGATGCGACACGCCGTGTGTAGAAGACATGATGCCCACGCTCGTTGAGTAGAGAGCTGTCGTGGAAGCCGTCTCTTTGGACATGAACATGTGAACGTACATGACGTGTGTGAACGAGTCAAGCACATGTTCCCCAAACTCTTCGGGGAATCGCTTCGTCTTGCTTCTTGATGGTTCCGGAATGGCAAACTTGAGTAGGTCCTGGAGACTGCGCCATGACTCCGGCGCAAAGTTGCGAGTGGCCACTTCCAATGGGGACTGCGCCCGAATTGTCGGAGGAAGTTGCCTGAACAGATACCCCTCTCGCACGCCTCCTTGGCAGAAGTGAGCTTCTCGGATGCCGTGTGGAATGGCCTGTGCAAGGACGTTGACCAGGAATGCCACCGCGGGAACTTGGGATCGTCGGCGGTCCGAGACTCGGAAGACGTTCTTTGCGGCTTTGGCAATCTCCTTCAAGGTCTTGGTATCCTCAAACTGCTCTCTCCCGACGGTGTACCCGTTGATGATGGAGATGGGGTAATGCTGACCATCTGATTGATTCAGATACAGCAGCAAATATCCCCAGCCCCTAAATCCACCTCCCGAAAGGTAGATCCGGAAGCCGCCTCGTCGCTCAGCCTCTTCAAGCATGGTCTCGGGGATCTGTAGACGGTTGTAGGCAGTGCGAAAGTTGTCGACCATCTCCCTTCTAAAGCTGTTAATGGCCGCTTCGCCGTCATTCCTGCTTTTCCCCTTTGTGATGTCATCCAATTGCTTTGTCAAGGCCGCCGCTCCGTATGGAAAGCTAAAGCTGCCGTGGGGGCTGATCCTGATGTTCCCCCCCTGCGACACCATCCAACTGATCTGGGTCGAGCCACCTCCCAGATCCATCACAAGGCCCTCCATGCTTCGGAATCCACTGGCGATGCCCAGAGCACCAATCTGGCCCTCCACCTCCTTGGGCAGAAGCTCCACGGTCAGGCCCGTTTCTTTTTTTACGGTACTGATAAACTGTGAGGAATTGATGGCCGTGCGAGTAGCTTCCGTGGCAATGACGTGGATGTTTTTCGACTCAACTCCCAAATCGCCGCAGACGATGATGAAACGATTGAGCACAGCGCACACCTGGTTGATGATGTGCTGCGGAATGGGAATTTGCTCTCCAGATTCGGGATCAAACTGCGAGTCGTAAAGCGAGATGCCAGAACGATACACCATGACAGTAGGAAGAATACGGGCCAAAGGCGCTGATAAATCTGAAACGGAGAAACGGATGCCATTGCTAGACGTTGCATCTCATCAGCAATAATGCACAATTTGAATGCGAAGTCAACTCACCTCCCCATATCCACGATACCAATCAATTTGTCTCCATGGCCCTGCCACGGAAGATGAGGTCGTCGGTCATGGCATGAAAGAGGATGGGGGGCTGGCATAAAATCCTCCTCTCCCTCAAGCCCCGGGCTGACGGTGACTTCTTCAAAGTCGGAGATATCCATGTCGAAATCGGTCATTGATGAGGCGATTTAATCTGAATTACTGGGTCTGCGTTTTGGCGATTGAGAGAGACGGAATGTGAATCTTATATGGAAGAGATTGGAGAACCGAAACTCTATATGGTGGCTTCACACGCAGGCCAGCTCAACCAGCCGTGACGTCACCTGGCGCCGCGTTATGAAAGAATGATGCCATTCCGAAAGCTGATTTTTGGGGTTATTGATCTGTGTACTGGATCCATCACTAATGGATGCTGTATCAGCGGTGTAGAGCATTTCCCATATACATTTCATGCCTGAGGCTCAGGCTGAGAGTACATAAGGCCTTGCACCTATTTCCAGGTGGAATTTCCGGAAGAGCATGGCTCCCTTCCAAGACTTTTGAACCACAGTCGTGATGAGTCTCCCTTTAGAGCAAATCTTGAAAAGGTACGCCTATGATGTCGAATGATGTAGCTTCTGCAGATACGATGCGGGGAGCATGCTTCTCGCGAATTACCATCAGCCATGAACCAAAGTCTAGATCAACATGGATAAGCTTCAATAGAGGGGAAGAAACGCCCTCAACGGCATAACTATTTGAACATTGGATGGCAAACCATTGGGCGAGCGGTGACGGAATTCAATATGAGGCCAAGCCATCAAACCTTACCATCAAAACATCACACCATTCATTGTCACCACCATTGTAATAAAAGTCCCGAGGCTCTTACCACCTTCTTTACATATCGAGGGGCTGCCTGCGGGGTAGATGACTTTTCTTGCCTATACCGAGACGGCAGTTCCTGGCATGTTTTGTTTGAAGCAATATCAGAAAATGGGAGAACCTACGACAGGCTATGTTGACTTTTCCGAGCATCCGGAGCTCCCCGTTCCGGACGGTGGTGTGGATGAGGAGTCCGCCCTACTGCCGCCGGATCGACACCCCGAATCATGCCGGAGCAAGCTGCGTACTATAATCAAGGCATTCACGCCCAGCAGCTACACCACCTTGCTCCTAGGCTTTATTCCATTGGGCATCATCTTTGGCGTCCTGGATAAACCCCATAGATACACCTTTTGGTTCAACTTCCTCGCCATTCTTCCTCTGTCACAGCTCATCAGTCGCAAGTTACGGCGATTGTCAGCCATACTAGGTCCTCAATTGGGAGGCTTCATACATGCGCTGCTGGATAATGCTCTTCTCCTCATCGTAAGTATTACCGCCGTACGGGGTCATATGTGTTGACCAGTTCGTCAGATTTGCATTGCGGCCATCCGGAATGGCGATCCTCGTGTTGCGCAGTCGTGCGTTCTTGGAAGTGTACTGGCCAACCTTCTTCTTGTGAGTTTGATGCCTTGGTTTGAGTGAACACTCGCTAAAAAATAGGAGGTCGTCGGTTCCTGTTTTCTTATTGGGAGCATTCGCCACTCGGAATCCATTTTCAGCTCCACATATGCATCCACGGCCTCTTCCCTCATGATTGTCGCCTCCACCTCTCTTGTCGTTCCATCAGCCATCTCCGAGGTGCACTGCCGTGTCAACAGCGACTGCGAAGAAGAATTGGTGCGAATGTCTCGTGCCGTGTCCCTGGCTCTCCTCCTCCTCTTCAGCGTTTACCTGCACTACCGATTGAGATCGCATCGAGTCTTATTCGTGGACCCCCTATCTCAAGTCTTGGATGGCCTTTCAGACACGGGATATCTTTTGTTCGGGATACTGGAGGCGATGCTTCTCCTTGCCGTCCTGGCGCTTGCAACAACATCCGCCCACTTCTTGGTCCGAACACTAGGCGCCGCAGCAGATTTTAAACTCATCAGTAATAGGGTTGCAAGCTTCGTTCTCCTTCCTTTAGCTGCCGACGGACCGGCCCGAATCGAAGCTATCATGGCGGCTTACCGAAACGAAATGAACAAATCCCTAAACTTTGCCATCGGTCGCAGCATGCACGTCGCTCTGTTCGTCACACCTATTCTGGTCCTCTACTCATGGGCTGTACAATCCAGCCACCCGATGACGCTGCACTTTCCAACCTTGGAAACGATTTCCATCTTTTTCGGCACGCTGCTGGTCGCTGAGCTCTGTCGAGATGGCAAGAGTGACTATTTGGAAGGGGCAATGTGTCTCGTTACGTATGTTTGCCCATGTTTCAGTCGCAAAGGGTCTATGCTCACATGTGTCGCAGGTACCTCATATTATCGTTCTCATTCTAGTCAACATGGATGGAGTTCACGATTGGTGGCGAAAATTACGGGGGCTCGGTAGAGAAATAAGTTGCTGCACGCGCCTGTATCACTCTCCCCTCTTTTTTCCAGATAGGCTCACACTCATCCAACGTAATAGAGAAACATTGTGTCCTGCAGATGGCAATCCATTTGAGATTATCTTTCTAGATGGTGATTGACCACATCTTTGCCTACATCCCGCTTCGGATCACATCTACCAATGATTCGCGTATTTTCATCTTCACATCTACACCGGTCAGAGCTCCGGGCAGTGACGCCACTTACTCCCGTGTTACAAACTAGACACTGTAGTACCCGATTTCGCTTTTGTGTGCGCTCGGTCTACGCATGCACAACATGGCTCAAATAACATCCAAGGTTGTATTGAGTGGAGTGTACTTATCTCTCAATGGGGAAGTCTGCAGCTTGCTAAGATATTTTGCCGAGAATAATAGACCGCCTCTGCATAAACGAGCAGCTATTGGTTATACGCGGTTGTAAATGGAACAGCGCTGTCCCATTTCTTGGTTTGCGGAGTATTTAATGCTGTGTCTGAAACCTATTCCTTCTCTTCCAATCTCATTTGTATATAACCTCACGATCATTATAATCTAGATAGTTAGATAGCCAGTTGTTAATACAATTATCTACTATCAGTACCTGATACCCAAACTGTGACACTTTACCTTATTGCTCAATATCGCCCTGATCCACTGCCAACATCAAACCACGATCTAGGTCATCCTTGTTGGGAAACGCCCGGAACGTCACAAGTTCTCCTTGAGCTAAAGGCATTCTCTCTGAGAATTTGGCATAAGACTCGGTCCTATGCGTATCTCGACATTTTTTTTAAAGTTCACAAGCACAGAAAGTAAGTTTAAAGTGATAAAAATCAGGTTTTTTTTAAACATTAGTGTTCTAACCTTTACAGGGACGGGTGCAAGGACTACATCAGCGACTCTGATGAGTTAGACTAGGTGGTGGATTAGGGCAGCGAGGCGGTAGTAAATTAGACCAAGGGATTCACAGACATTTCACTAGAACCGAAAGCAAAGAGTGTTGAATCTGATAAATGTATTGTATAAAGAGGGGCCAAACTTGGCCCCCCGGAGACTAAGTCCAAGAAAGAAAACTGAGTGATGAGTATATTGTAATAGTGTAACCACTAAACCAATATTCTCGCTTAGATGAGACCACCAAGAGTGGTACAAGGGAGGCCAGCATTGATCAGACTACCAGCAGCCTGTAGCAAGCTAGTTAGTCGCAAGTTTAAACTAAAAAAGACAAGAAAAAAGCTTACAGTAGAAGAATGTTGGCAGCAAGCAACCCGTTGTTCTCGCTTAGAGGACACCACCAAGGGCAACGCAAGGCAGACCAGCATTGATCAGACCACCAGCAGCCTGTAGTAAGCTAGTTAGTCGCAAGTTTAAACTGAAAGGGAAAAGAAAAAGGCTTACGGTAGATGGAGAATCTTGGCAGCAAGCAACATTCTGCTTGCAGTGGTTGTTGAGGAGGTTATCAACGCCAATGACTAGCGCCTGAGTCAGTATATAAAGGCCGGTTCTGGGATAGAGAAGACTTACGGGCAGTCACAGAGAGACTAGAGCACTGGTCAAAGAGACCAATGCTGCCATGGTTCAAGACACCGCCAAGGCTGCCGATCAGGCCGCCGAAGACGTCAGCGTTATGTTCGACATCGACGCTTTTGTCAACTTGGTTGCAGCAGTTAAGCTTGAGGTTGTCGCCACAAGACTTAATGGCTTCACCGATGGTGATGGGAGGAACGCCATCGACCGGACGGGGATAAGATCGAACATCGGGAGCAGCAGCCACGGAGGCAATAGCAATGGCAATGGTGGCTAGGAACATCATATTGGCGGCTTGGCTGGTCGAAAGTAGGCAAGTAGGCAAGTAAGTAAGTGAATGAGTGAGTGAGTGAGTGAGTGAGTGAGTGAGTGAGTGAGTGATGATTGTGATGATTGTGATGATTGTGATGATGAGAAGTAGTTAATGACCTGGGGATTTATTATCTTTTATATGTTTATGTTTCTTTACTGATCTATCTCTTCGTCCATGCCATATCCCTTACAGTATTACCAATAATCTATCCCTTTCTTGATGCTTGTATCCCTTGCTTGATGTCTGTATCCCTTGCATGATGTCTGTATCCCTTGCTTGATGCTTGTATCCCTTGCAGTATTATCGCTAGCATCGCAAGGAATTCACAAAACCTTATTTCTTTCGTACTACCCCAGCCCCTTGGACAGATTTTGAGGTCAAAATGACATACAGAGACACCAATGCTATCCAGCCAAGCTCAATGGCGCGCTGTAATTTGTACGATCCTGCCCTTGCATGAGTACCTAAGAGACACACAGGACGCCACCACTACATTACACGCATAAAAAAGCAAGGAACGGATCCGCTGTGGCTAAAAGTGGCAAATGGAATATAATTGGCTTGTCTTAAATTTTTTAATCCACTTGGACCGTCGTTTGGCTAAAATTGGCTTAGCTATCCGTAAGCCGTATGCAGGGCACGATGAGTAGGGGATGCCTTTGGACCTGTAGCTGTTTAGGTTAGGTTGTTATGATACAGCAATAGTGTATGGGGAGACAGTAAGGAGAGCGAATGCGAATCGTTTATCACGGCCCGACCTTGGTATGGACCGGAAGGTTACGTGACCATACATTGGCTCAAACTAATCACTCAATCGATCACTGAACCAACGATCACTCAGTCCACATAGTGATCATCTCGTATTTCATTTGTATGTGACCCCGCGATCATTACCATCCAAATAGTGACATAGTCAGTCGTTAATACAATTGTTCACCGTCAGTATCTGATACAGAACCGTGATGCTTGAACCCATTGCTCAGCTTACCCTGATTCACCGCTCACATCAATACCACGATCTAGGCCATCCTTGTTGGGAAACGCCCGGAACGTCACATTGTCAAGGTAAGCAGGGAAAAGATTAGGCCGATAATTGCATTTGTAGCAATTACCATAACAGCACTAAACGTTACTGAGGGATCAATGATGTCAGACAATAACATGATACATTCCTTAACCTTTCTATGTTTGTTTGCGGGTAGTGCTCTGTGTCGTCACTTGGTATGCAAGGAGCAGGATTGCACAAATTACGGTGTGTTACTGCTCTTGGCTCAGAAAGATTGGCGTCTTAGCGTGTTGTTTTAAAACATAAAGTATGTTTAGGGGGGTTGGGGTGATGTAACACAAGACAGTTGTATGAAACCCTTAATAATACTAGGAATAAATCACAGGAGAAAAGGTAGTATATAAGGGATAATAAATCCCAGACCTCTAACTCTCTTCTCATTATCACCCTCATCACTCACTCACTCAATCACTTATTTACTCATTAACCATCCAAGCCGCCAATATGAAGTCTGTCGCTACCATGGCTGTTCTTATTGCTTCTGTGGCCGCTGCTCCTAACTCTCCCCGTAACGGAGTGACCGTTGGCCAAGCCATCGATTCTTGTGGTAACAACCTCGAGCTTAACTGCTGCAACAAGGTCGATAATAGCGTCGACATTGACAACAATGCCGATGTGTTCGGCGGTCTGATCGGCAGTCTTGGCGGTGTTTTGAACCATGGCGACATTGGTCTTTTCGATCAATGCTCTAGTCTTTCTGTGTCTGCCCGTAAGTTTCTCTATTCTATAAGAGAATTTTAAATACTAACTCTGGCGTCTTAGTTATTGGCCTTAGTGACCTCCTCAACAACCACTGCAAGCAGAACGTTGCCTGTTGTCAAAATTCTCCCTCTACTGTAAGCTCCGTTTGCTGTTTTTTATCCTTTTGCCCTCCCGTTTAAAGTCTTTACATTATAACTAACCGAATTTACTATAGGCTACTGGTGGTCTTGTTAACATTGCTCTGCCTTGCATTGCTATTGGCGGTATCCTTTAAGCAAGATTGTGACATTCGGGCACAGTTGGCCTTGGACACAGTTGGTACCGTCACAGTAGTTGCTACAAACGCTACTATTTTGCCTATTGGTGTGAGGGTATGACGGTTTATCACAATTATTAGTTTAGTAATCGGATTACTATAATATACTTTTTACCTAGATTTCCTTCTTAGGCTTAAGTGATTGTGATGCTACGAGGTTGTAACGTTCCGGGTGTGTCATAAGAGGAATAACCTAGATCGTAGTATTAGTGCCAACAGTAGATCAGGGTAAAACTGAGCAAAAGGATTCGAGTATCACAGTTCAAGTATTAGGTACTGGTAGCAAACAAAGTTAGTTAATAACCAGCTATCTAGATAGTAATAATAGTGAGATTATATAGACATGATTAATAAGTCCCTGTGACGAGACGCCATACCGTCACGTTAATAGGTAAAAGATTAGATTAATAATCGCGTTTGTAGCAACTACTGTAACGGTACCAACTGTGTCCAAGGCTAAATGTGCAAGAACGTCACAGTCCCCGACTAAGTCTTTTATACCTGTAGTTTTTTTATTCATCTACTCTATAGGGTATTAGAATCTTTGATTCCAGTACTAGCAGAGCATAAAGGAGACAATAACCAAGCGCTGCAGGAGTAATTTGGACGAATGGATCCAGGCAAGAACAATCCAGGATGGCCCGTACAAAAGCAAGCCAAGGCTACAAGTACAAGAAGACATTTATATGACATTTCACTGGAGCCAAAAGCAAAGATGGTTACATTTTACAATATATAGTTTTAAAACCAAGGACTATATAACTAGTACCTCATAAACGATTGTCATGTAAGTCTGAGAAAGGAAGCTGAGTGATGAGTATATCATAGCAGCGTAACCACCAAACTGACATTCTCGCTTAAATGAGGCCACCAAGAGCAATGCCATTGACGGGAGGGTAAGACCGAGAACAGACCCCGGGAGCAGCGGCTGCTGAGACAATGAAAAGAGCGATAGTTGCCAAGAACTTCGTGTTGGCAGGTTAGCTAGCCAATGAGTGGATGCATGAATTAACAAAAATAACAGTGGTAACGATGGCAATGATAAACAAAAGTTAATAATCTAGGGAATTTATTATCCCTTACATATTACTGTTTCCCTAAGAATCCATTCCTTATCCCATCCCTTGCTACATCATTACTACAAAACCTTACTTTATCACACTGCCCCAACTTCCTTACACATAATTTGAGTTTGACCTAATCGGTAGAGACAGTGGCGCGCTGTCATTTGTTTTATTCTGCCCTTGCATACGGTGTAGGCATACGTAAGACACGCAGAACACAGCCCGGAAAAGAAATATGATTGGGCTGTCTTATTATTTCTTACACATACAGTATGTATACGCTTTCGTATTAGCAACACGATACCATTTATAGGCCCCCTCCCACTGTTTGCATATATTTACCCCATGAGATAAGGGAGTGATTTGTATGGCATTCGTGGCTGGTATGGATTGCTGTTTCAGCAGCAGGTATAAGGGGGTAATGAAGCAAGGGGGAGGAAGGCGGAAAGACAGGAACGAGAAAGAAAGGTAAAGGGGATAAATAACAGGCAGCGAAGAAGATGAACAGGAAACAACGGGTAAGGGGGAGAGGAGGCAGTGGCACAGGCAATAGAAGATGCAGAAGGATTCGCAAATTAGGTCGTGGAACATAGACAGAAATCAGGTCGTCCCAGGTAGACGATGCAGTGGCGCAGTGAGTGGTTTTTGGGATGTTATTTAAACATTAGCGCATGGCGTCTCATTGCGATTGCCTACCTAGGTACTCGCCATTCCAGGAACTACACAGGCTTGCTACATCACAACACCACAATCCTCAAATTAACCATGGAGCAACCGAGCGAATGTTCACAGGCGCTAGAGCGTATTGGGCTCTATGAGCCAAGCATGCTTCTACTGTGCAAGATATGCCGCGCTGCTATTCGCCCCAAAGCCCCGGCCGTCAATTCGCATTTTCGAAAGCAGCATAAACTTGCGGGCAAGGTGCTACAGGGGATCACGACGTTTGCGCATTCGCATCGGGCCGCCTTGAATGATCCACATACAGTCGAGCTGCCAAGCAACCACAGTCCGCCGATCAGCGACCTTCCAGTTCTCGGAGGCTATGGCTGTACGGAGTGCCCGTACCTTACCACTAATAAAAATCTCATGTCCACGCACCACAGGCAGTTAAAGCACTGCTTAGATGTTGGCCAGACCGGATGGGTCAGGGTAGCGCTGCAGACATTCACGCGGGCAAGCCACGTAAGGTACTGGATCGTTGATGTAACGGGGGATTCCAATGCCTACCTTGCCGGAAGCGAAGACGACGATGGCGTGGATAGCCAGGATAGCCGGGATGGCCAGGATGGCGAAGGTCGGGACGAGGACCAAGATGAGACCGAGAAGCTGGTAAAGATGGTCGAGGCTTGCGAGAGGGAGCTTCTCAGAGCGGAAGAGGAGAGGCAAGGACTCGTCGAGATGCCTGGCGGGGTCAATGCTGAGTCCAGATGGGTCAAGTTCATGAAGTGGGCGGAACACCTGCAACAGAAGGATCGGGCGATGCTTCATCGCGCTAGCTTACCTCCCATGGTCAAGGCGGTGGAGGAGCGACGGCAGAGCGGGGAGGCCATCAAGGCGAACCAACGCCTGCGGCAGCTAGCGGCAAGCTTTGATCGGGTTCTGGTCAGGTCTCTAGATCGGCTCGACCAGGTACCGGAAGAAACGCTAAGGTGGCTGATCAGCATCGATGCAGCAAAGCCGGCAAGCCGGCCATTTGGCAGAAAACAAGAGGCGGTGACGATAATGAATCGGTATAGCTCATACATGCAACGGTACTTGTGTTACTGCGCGCGGGTATGGCCGCTGGGACGTTCCGGGGCCGAGGCGGAGCACGGCATTAAGTTTACGGCTTCGCAATGGGGATGTCTGGGTGATGTCATACAACGGCTCGATGCGCTCGTAGCCATTACCCCCGATGGCGAGGAGTCGGGGGAGGATAGCGATGGCAAGAACCCGGAAAGGGATGCGCTCAATCGCGCCGTCTTCCAATTCTGCATCAGCTCGATCAAGCAGAAGCTAGGCAAAAAGCCATACTGCAACCCGCTCCTACACTTTACAGCCGTCCTCGGCATCGACTGGACAGGCGAGCTATGGGTACCGTCACACTTACACATGCGCTTTCTCGCCGGTTTCTTGTGGTGTGGGAGAGTCTTGATGCTAGAGCACTTCTTCGAGGATACAAGGCCCGATCCGGACGAGTCAGATGATAACGGCGACGACGGGGAGCCAAGTGACGAGGCCAGCTTCAACGCCATTGCCCGGTTTCAGGAGGGTCACCAGCAATGGCTCGCAGACGGCTCATACACCCCATTCAGCTCTATCATCCAGTGGATGACATACGGGAGGGGTTGCCAAATACAGGGAGATGGGCTGACACGACTCGCATGGGAGAGCGATGGCAAGACTCTCAATTACGAGGGGAGCCGGATCCAGGTAGGGCGCTTCCAGAAAACGGCACAGGCGGCCATCAAAGACGCCGAGGCTTCGATGGATAAGCTTATGCTCGGCCAGTGGGACCAGGTCAAAAAGACAATCCGGCTCGAGGATATTGTCGATAGCTTGGTCTACGAGGGGCCAGGGCGGTCATTCGTTACCAACCGCAAGAACGCATGGCTTAGGCCGGGAGCCGGGCGGATGATGGAGCTGGTCGGCAAGGCTCTCTGGGAAAAGGTCAAGAGCAGGAACGGCCAGATCCGGTACGAATGCCGGCGGCGGCAGGTGGAGGAGTACATCTCAGACCTGGAGCAGTTCAAGAACAGGTCCATACTTGCTGTGCACATCTGGGCGGGGCAGCCCGGGCGCGGACCGGAGATGACGACGATCAAGCACTGCGATACGGAGGACCTGCAGAAGAACATGTTCATTTTCGATGGGCAGATGATGCTGGTCACGGACCGCGATAAGAGCAGGGGCATTAACGGGAGGGGTCGTGTAGTAGCACGGTTCCTGCCAGAGCACTTGAGTCTTATGATGGTCGCGTACATCGCCTGGTTACTACCGTTCGAGAAGGTACTGCATAAGCTGTCAGGGATCCACGGCCCGTCCGATACGATCGGGCCGTGGGTCTGGAAAACAGCCGAAAAGGGCATCTGGAACACGGAGCGGCTCAGCAAGCAACTTGGTCTGCTTACTAGGACGCATCTTGGGATCAATCTTAATCTATCAAACTACCAGCACGTGGCCATCAAGTTTGGGCGTCGCATCAAGGGCCTAGTAATCCAGCAACTAGAGCTTGAAGGGGTCGAGGCAGCCGGCGACGGCGACGACGACAACGACAACGACGACAAGGAGGAGGAAGATGAGTACATTGATCCCCTAACAGGCAAGATGCACAAGCAAAAACGGGGCGAGTACGTATGGGACCTACAAGCAACGCTCGGTAGTCTCGTGGCACGCAACCACTACGCGGTCAACGTTCTCTGCCCGGGCCAACTGCAGCCGGAAATGATATCCAACTTCCAAGGGATTAGCAGGCTCTGGCACGGCTTCCTAGAACGTACAGATGGCCAGTTTGTGCAGAAGCGCTCGATCAGGCCGGCGGATGGAGGGGGAAAATATGGCTCGGGATGCGAGATACAGTGGTCACAGCCACCAGCCAAACGCCAACGCCTGGGAGAGCCAATAACTGTCGTACTCGATTGCTAAGGTATATTGTATTAAATAATGTGCATTCTGACCTGTAGCCTTTTTTTTATCGGGTCATTATAGAATAGTAATAGATTAATTAATTAGTTATACCAGATATTAATCGGACAGATGACCTGTCCTCTGTAGTAGTACTGTACGATCACGTTTTAAAAGAGAGCCCTGGAGAGAAAAAAAGAAAGTCTCCATGGTTACCTAGATTCTTACCATGGATCCAATAGAAGATCTTGGATAAATAGGCAACCGACTTGGAATACACATACCATGCATGTTGGAGAAGAGAGCTTCAGAAGAGCCTCATAAGCACCAAGCACATCTGCTGCATTGCATTCATATCTGTACCACACGACTTCCAAAAGCTACCTAACCGAAACTATATCAGAGCAAGGGGCGACGAACCACAACCACAGCCATCATATATGTAATGGCCAGGTGGAAACAAATCGGACTTTTGCTCTTGACAATTGGCCAAAAGAGTCATGGAAGGATGGGCAATTCAACCATGTGGCTCACTGGCTGTATACTCAGTAGTTCTTTGTGTGCTACCGGCCCAATCTCTCTCGCTCCCCTTTTCCACACGCCGAATCTCTAAGAAATAAACAGTCGAGGGCCAACCCAAGTTGTGATTTCTATCCCAGGGCCCTCGTTGCCAGTCTGTTGGATGTACTTGTATAACCTTGGACAGTTTACTGCTATTTCGGAAATGTCTCACCACCTCATACTGAGACATTTTGGATACATCTGGTGTAGCCGAGGCCTGAGTCCTTATTCGTCGCCTTGGACTAGTCTGTATCCTGATAGGTGTTGCCAGTAAGACATGATGAGTAAACCACTCCGCCTTTCATGCGTGTTGGGCTTACTTGTATTCGAGACACGGTTAAAATGAGAGAAAACTCTGTAGCCTATAAGTATTTATGGGGAGTACAAGTAGAACATCCCCCCCCCCTTCGTGTTCACACTTAATCATCAATCTCAATTAGAGTCTGTCTCACGCCAAAGATATCGATTGATCCACATCATGCGTCTTCCCAATTTGCTCCCTCTTGCATTTGCCTTGAAAGCTATCAATGCTCAATCTGATCCTGTGGTACGTGCCGCCTATGAGTGTTCCTCCTAGACCGCCCTCAAATCGCTAATTGAAGTGGTATCTAGGCCGGAGTCAGCTATGTCATAGACGGTCAACGTGACTACCTGCTCGTCTTCACACCGGGGGAATGTTACAGCCCGTTCGGAGGGAAGAAGGAGTACGTGTGATCCCCCACCGCGTTTGGCCTAAAACACTTTAACTTACTTGCAATGCTTCCACAGCTCCACTGGCTTCGATTCCGTCAAGACTCGGCCGCCCTTTGCTTGCACGCTGTACCGGTGAGTGGGAAGCCACAGGCGCCCAATTATTGACCCCCCGGTATACTAGATTTTCTATGATTAACTAATCTTTTATAGTGATGCTGAATGTATAAATATGTTTGTTACGGCTTTGGGTGGAATCCGGGATATTCATAAAGACTACAGTGTGAACCTATACAGTATCAAGTGCGTGAAGCAAGTGCTCGAGCTGTAAATAGTATGCCCTGCCTAATAATGGAAGTCTTTTTGCTCTTCCTTCTCCCCGTCTCCCAATACGTTATTACTTTCTTCTATGACAACGAAGGAAAACACAATCATAAAACAGGACACAGTGGCCCAAAAGCCTTCGCTAGTCCTAGGAAACCTAATTGACGCAGTAACTTTAGACAAAACTTTGTTCTGGATCGAGATTATTAACAGAGTTTCAGATCAATCGTTTGTAGGAGTTTAGTTTAGAAACAAAGGATAACAATAGGCAAAATGGTTGATTGTTAGTATCTTACAGAGAGAGGCACGATTATTCCCTTTTTATCCCTCAACCTGTCCCGGTACACGTTTTTCCGGTGTCCCGATTGGGAAGTTAAGCCTCGGACTGGAACACACGCTGCTCTATCACACCCTCATCACTTTTCATATCAAAGATTCCCTGAAAGCTCAATGTCTAGTCTTTCTGCTACGCTACATTCACCAAGCCCCTCGAATCCTCGAGATCTGGTATGTCTAAACTGCTGGGAGCAACTCTTCCGTGTGGGGCAACTATAGTCGGAAACAGCCCCTCATGGATGCGTCGATAGAACGACGAATATGGGCGAGCTGAAAGACAACGCTAGGCTTGAACCTCCTCGAGGTTGCAATTCCTGTAGACTGATGCTGCACTCGATCCTATCCTTTGCCTCCAAGCCACCGCCCTTTGCTCCACATATACTTGCGGCGCCAGACTCCACGCCGGTGACGTTCACTTTTATGAAAGGCCCCAATCAAGGCTTTGTGGTGATTTCTACGGAAGTAAGTTACCTCGGAGCGAGCATAACGTCAAATACTTTTGTCGTAAATAGACGAGACAACGGTAAGATATGATGGGCGTTATTATGACCATAAGCGAGCCAACCTTTCAGAAAACAAAAGGAATGATGCTTTCCTTGAGGAGATACGAGATATGAATCTGGATGTTACGCGCGATGAATCCTTCAATCTCGCCAAGCACTGGCTCAAAAAGTGCACTCTTGAGCACGCCGGCTGTCTCAAACATACTCAACGTCCCTTGCCGACTCGAGTCGTAGATGTTGGAACTTCTAGCGAGCCTCCATGGCTATTCATAACGAACAAAGCAATGGCGCCCTACGTGGCTCTCAGCTACTGCTGGGGATCGCCACAACAGTTCGTGACAACTCGCACCAGTCTATCATCCATGACCACTGCTATCGATATGTCTCTTGTTTCTAGCGTGATCGCGGATGGGATAACCGCGACACGGCGATTAGACCTGCGCTATCTCTGGGTCGATGCCCTTTGTATCATCCAAGATGATGAATCAGACAAGCGCGCTGAGATATCACACATGCGCGACATATACAAAAACTCTTATTGCACACTCGTCGTGGAAAGCGCCGTAGATTCGAGTGAAGGATTTCTTCACCTACGTCCAGAGCCCTCATCTCAAAAATACCACCTGCCGTTTCTCATGTCCGAGAACGTGTACGGCGAAGTGTACTTGCGGCCAGAGGCAGCTTACGATTACAAGCCGCACGAGCTAACCATCAACACGCGCGCGTGGACACTGGAAGAGAGGCTGCTATCCCCGCGCAAGTTGCTCCACACTCCGAAGCAGCTGAGGTGGGAGTGCCAGTCGGAGGAGCATCAAGACGGCGGCTTGCCAAGGGAGACTACGAGGGAATCCGTGGCGTTCCAGCACTCGTTCTATCACCTCATAGACACTTGTCGTTTGCAAGAGCCAAAGACGTTCAGGTACCCGGAAGCTGCTCTGACGGGCCACGCGAAGCTGAAGCGATTTCTTTGAGGTCATCGACTGCGAGACCCGTCTGCGCTCTGCCAACGCACCTTTTGGGGAGGTCACCGCGGGCAGCCTCGCCGTGCGGGGGTATATGCGAGAGGGCAAGCTCCATTATGATCCAAATAAAAGGTATGAAAAGTATTCTATCCGTGAAATCGTGAAGGAAGGTGAAATCGAGGGTGATACATTATGGGAAGCCTCGCTTGACGCACTCGGTGATGATAAGCATGATTATGTCTACTGTCTCTGGGTCGCCGAGTTGAAGGAAAAGGTGAATAGAAGAGTGGATGGGAGGGTGATTGGGCTTCTTCTAGTATCTATAAAAGACTCAGAAAGCTACACTAGAATAGGCACATTCGCTACACTCGAGGGGAAGGAGGGCGGAAAGAGGTGGTTTACAGAAAGCAGGGAGAAAAAAATCGTCAAGATTATCTGATGTACACAGCGCCCTATGAATAAACAATCACTCCTTCCAGGATGCAACAGCAGCTAATGGAATCAAGAAGCCTTCAAGCTGCTCCGGAATAAAAGCCATATAATGGAAGCTGCGGGAGTCGGATGCACGTTTCTAGTTCAAAGAGTCCCGGCAGGTTTCACCCACCAAGCCGTAAGATAATGCTGATACAAACACCTAGATAGTATCCGTTGACCAAGCAGCCAGAGGAGAATATAAGCTCTTCAGATGCTCCGCCCCTGTTGTCCGTTTTGTCGATATGCCCTAGCTTACGAGAGTCGATTAGAATATCTACGGCCGTAGTTAAAAGCAGCCAGACACTTCTCCTCTGAGTCTCTGCGCCTTTTCGTGCCGTTCCGGCTGAGCACTGCGGGTCCAACTTCTCCGCCTTCTATGTATTGTCTCCCTACACACATGACGTTACCTGCCGTAGTACCTACGACTCTTACTCTTCCATATCTGAGCCCTTAAATTGCTAATCGTGATGGAATATAGACTATATACTTTAGTATGCCCCGATACGAGGGATTCTCACTGAGGATATATACACTAGGTGAATGTATCACAGTCTCTAGCCAGAACAGATTATAAATGGCCTAGCTTCCCCTATCCTCGAGATCCCGGAACTTACTCACCACGTCCTGTAGCTCTAAGGGTCTTTTATTTATTTATTTTAACTCGCCCTCTGTTTGCTTCTTCTGCCGGTAAGTTACGAGCCTTCAACACCTCACAGCCGATTTACCTTATCTACGTGTCATAGATAATTAATATTACACAGGAGTGTGGGATGTGCAGGTCAGGGGCGTGAAATCAATCGTTCAGAAATCTTTATCCCGCCACCCAGCATAGCCGCGATCAGACGCTACCAAGACGCTTAGCTTCTATAACAGCTCCTTTTAAAGTTAAAACGATGGTCAAGGTGCAGATAGTAAATTTCCCTAGGATCAACATCATGTTGGTGTAGTGAAATATAAGTAAGCTTCAGCTATTTTTAACTTGATTGTGCCACTTCGCAAACTACTATATTTTCCACGCTGCAAAATAGCCATGATAGCTCTGCTAATGCTCTGCGTATCACGAGAATCACCAAGTCTACGGTATTAGCCTTGCCCTTTCGATCTATCATGAGATGACTTACATTTCTTCCTTGGTGGTAAAAAGAAAAGATACAAAAAAGACAAAAAACATACAACAGCCGGTGTTCGCTGGTGGTCACCCACCCAACTACTAATCTGCCTCTCATGGGCTTGACTATGGGAGAGCGGACGGGATCCCGTATTGTCCCATGGATATGGTCGTATGTGGTAGATGACGGTTTTATTTAACTTATAATACCAAGTTGAAGCGGTTGTAGCAGCAGGAAATGGTAGAAATGCCTGCGTGGCCGAGATACCTAACCACGATGTTAACATTGGCAAATATAAAATAGGCTGTGCATGTGCTTAGACATGCAGGCTTACTACATCTATATAAAACAAACTAGATCGAGAATAAGATATATATTTTAATAGATAGTACTATAAACACTATCAATCCATTATCTCATGTTTCCGTTACGACCTGTCCCAAAGCTTCGCGTTCCTCTGCCACCCGCTCCGCCAGCAGCCCAGTAACTCCCTTATTATCATGTTCAAATCGTAATGCTGCCCACATCTTGTTCTCGTCCGAGTCTCCGTGCCCTTTTGTGCCGTCCCAGCTGAACACTGCGGGTCAACTTCTCCGCTTTCAGTGCATTGTCTCACCACACACATGCCGTTACCTGACGTGGCACACACAAGTATGCGTCATGAAGCACGCAACGTAGCTTGATTAAGAGATTCTCGCAGCTTGATACTATACCGGACCTCGGGAAATGTATCACCTCTTCCTAGACAAGCACCCACCCATTGGCAATACATCACCGAGGATTCTACACTGCTAGAAGGGACCCATACGAGTCTTGGCATGGTATATTCCGCATGGGCTTTTCTTTGGGATGAGTAACAAAGTCTATTCTCGTTCATAATAGTAACTACTAAAGTATTTAAGGGGACGGGTAGGCCTCCATTGTTCTATCTCGTTTATATCATAATCATCAACTCAATCATACCCACGCACTCTGTACTTCCTCCCACTTTGTTTCAAAGAGAAAAAGAAACATACTATTCGGCATCATGCACCTTCTCAAGCTGCTCTCCTTCGCCGCAGCCGCCATGGCTGATCCTCTGGTACGTAGTAGCTCCTATAGCTTTGCTTTTCACATCTGGACGCTCGAGTTGCTAAATCGTGACGGAATGTAGGCTACGGCCTTTGGCGGGCCCCAATACCAGGGGCCTTCACTGGCGATCTCTACACCGAGTGAATGCGTCACGATCGACGACTATAATAGATTGTAGGTGGCCCAGCTTTCCCTGTCCCGAGATCCCGCAAACTCACTCGCCGCGTCATATAGCCCCCGGGGCCTCGTATCCCTTTATTTGAACTCGCCTTCCGTCTGCATCCTCAGCCAGTACGTCGCAGGCCATTGGCGCCTCATTTACCCTATTCACCCCACTCATGTATCATGCATAATTAACGTCGCACAGGGGTGTGGGATGTACAGGCCAGCAGCGTGCGGTCGATCGTTCAGTAAACTTCATCCCGCCGCTCTCCATATCCTCGATCCGATGCTTCCAAGCCAATTAGCTTATAGAACAGTGCCTTTGACGGTTAATATTATGATGGTTAAGCTGGATCAAGAATGGGGTATACATTTTAATGGATTGTACCTATCAACACTACCAATCCTTCATCTCACGTTTCTGTTTCGACCTGACCCAAGCCCTCGCGTTCCTCTGCCATTCGCATCATCAGTAGCTCAACAACCCCCTCCTTGTCATGCTCAAACCTTGATGCTGCCCACTTCTTGTCCACGCCTGACAATGGCGCCTTTGCTGCTTCCATGGGAGTCCCAAACATGCCGCATGTTATCACGGCATCGTCCAATACCTTCCCCGGGACGTCATCAGTCTTCCCACGATATCTTTTGGCTGTATCCAGTAGGTCCCTTTGCGTTGTGAGGATTCGTTCCAGACAGTCCCTCCGGCCCCAGTACGCGGCTGCAATCACCACCGTGCCAAAGCGACCAACCGACAATTGATCATTCAGAAAGTCCCTCCGGACATGATACAGCAGTCCGCTTCTCAGCCTTTCGCGCACGCCGTCGCAGTACTGGTCCAAGAGAACGATGAACGTCTCCGAGCTTACGCCGCATACAGCTGCGACGAGAGCATTCCCGTAGTCGCCAGAGGTCAATCCCCGACTCAATTCGATGCGGCGATTGCTTCTCCTCGGCATGTACCCTATCCTGTCGACGAGAAGCGTGACGACCTCTGCGTTTTCTGGCGTTGGCATCACTGCCGCGGCAGCAAGTACGCTGCCAGAGTTATGATAAGCCTTCTGTATTTTCTGTCTCATCTTGCTTTTCGTCCATGCCAAGGCATTGAGCGTTGGTATCGGTGTCCTTTCATCCTCACAATCCGCATCCAGGATGAGTTCGTCAAGCATGCCCTTCATTGGCATGCTAATGTTTACTTCTGCCACATTGATGATGAAGTTGATGACATCGACGGTACACTTTTTTTCCTCATGGGTCGCGATAGCCCAGAGTACGGTGTCTGGTCCATCAAAAAACACGCTTCTCAAATGCGACCTCTTCTCGCAATCTCGCAGGTCTTGAATCAGGCCGAGAGAACCGACTTCAATGGCCCATCTCAAGAGCTGCAGTCTGACTGCGAATGGCGACTTTGAAAGATCATATCTTTCATCCAAGACCAAGGCGATCGCGAGGGGCTCGTACAATGGTTCATGCTGGGACCACTGATCCAAGCTTAGCTCTTTCAACTTTTCCTCGGAGACAGTTTGCTGTCCAGTCTCTCGTGGAAGCACCTTTGCAAGCTCATTTGCACTCCAAGAGCTATCGATCTGAGGAAACATCAACTTAAAGGCGTTCAAGTAGACATCTCCACCATGCTCAAACGCCGAGGCTGCGTGTTTGCGAAAAGAATAGTATCTGCTAGTCAAATCCCTCCTCTTCAACTGTGGGTTTCGAATCATCCATCGGAGCTCTGACCGATAGAGCTCGCACATGGCCAATTCCGGGCGTCTCTTATTGGGCGTCATGCTCAAACTGAGGAGCACCGTCAAGATCTTCTCGCTTTCTCGAAACCTTTTTTCCATCTTCATGGTCTCGGCTTGAGAAAGCGCCCAAGAGAGCAGTTGATACTTGGAAAATAGGCCCTCGGGGAATAAACTTGGAATGACTGTCATCAATGCCTCTTGCTTGGTGGCGAGTCCCTCTGACACGAGTATATCCACCAGAGCATCGGCGTGTCGACTGGTTGAGAGTGATAAGCTATCGATTCTCTCATACTCTGAAGTTATGTTTGTAAATTTGAGGTTAGTTTTCACGAGAAGCGAAGCAAATCTGTTGATGAAGATTGCAAAAAGGTCTTGCGCCATAAGATGCAGCAAGGTGCTCTCTGCGTCTGTAGAAAACATATTGAGATCGGATGTCCCCATGGATGTATCTCCAACATGTTCCTTAATTATACACAATGCCGCCGATATAGAAAGATTCCCTGGATGCTGAGCTTTTATTCTTATGGCGTGTTGAGCTTCGCTCGTAGGCTCCTGCAAAACCCATAATTTAAATATTAAATCAGCCTCAAACCATCTCTTCGTGTCGAAGACAAGTCTCTTCTTGGCAAAGTACCTCTCAAAGTTATAAGATGGGTTTTTCTCTTTGAGAGCACGCAGTTGTTTCTGCAGGGACCAGTGCCACAGTGACAAAGTAGCTTCGAGAAGGTTGGCATCCATCTTCCAGTTTCCATTTTGCTTAAGCATGGAGAAACATAGAATATCCTTGGAGTCTCTTTCCGGGGAACAGCAGGTCAGCGTCCAGAGGATTGCATCATGCTCGTTCCTGTGCAGGCCTGGGAATACCTTGTTGGAGAAGATGTAGTCGGCCGACTTTTCTAGAACAGCTTTCAATTTCAGCGCCACCACCCTGATTTCTGTCCCCCATGTTTGATCCGATGCCAGAAGGGGCTCACTGGTTAACTGAGCCAACCTCCATCGAGTCCTCACCAGCTTGGCGCTCTCGTTTGGTAAGATTTCGCCATCGCTTCCCTGATTTAGCATCATGACGCGAGATATGCTGTGTTGACCTTGGTTGAAAACAAATCCCGAACCAGAATAGTTTTCCATAAACTTGATCAACTGATTGCATGCATATTCTATTAGAGTGTCGGGGATAATTGTCATTGTTAATAGGCCGAGAAATCCATTTCGACTAAACCTGTAGGCGCTACTACTCATGGGTGGTGTGTTTCCAGTCTCACAAAGTAGGTCATAGTGTTCTTCAATGAAGAAGCCTGAAGTAAATCTGGTTAGTCGACAGAAGAATCCCTCGTAGAAGCTAAAGAAATTGAGCTCACCCTTTTCCACTGTCTTGCCAGGGGTAGGATTATCCAGTTGTGAGATGTAAAAGGCCTGCCAGTCTAGCTCATGATCTTCAACGTGCTGTCCCAACTCCTGCAGCAGGTTTTCGCGATCATCAAACTGGCTACTCCGTATCATGGCGCGGATAAAAGACATGATGAGCGTGCAGACCAACTGGTAGAGCGAGATGCTCGGATGCATCCCACGAAGCCCGATGAACTGAGCAGCCCACCCAAGCAGCGACAAGGCCACAGCAGTCCAGACGAGTAAGTCATTGGCAGAATCACTCTCTTTGGCATCCTTCTTTTCTAGTTTCCAAGAGGTAATGTATTCGCCACACTTTTTTACATGTCCAAATGCGTTGAAGCGCTGGTCACCAATGCGCTGAGCCGGTTGAAGCCAGAAAATGAGAGAGCCAGGCTCCTTTGCACGATCGACAAACCTCCTCTCCTCCGACTTGGTATCGATGAGCTTGGCCGACAAGGCCATCCCCACCATCAGAAAAACAGTCCCAGAGACACCCAAGGTGAAGAAGGGCAGAATATTCCCACCAACTCCTCCAGCGTAGAATTTGGAATGATACCAGGTAGCCCATGTAGCATAGAGAAAGAAGCTGGCCTGAACCAAGATGCCAAACACAGACGCTATCCACAGGTTGATGATGGATAGCATGAGTCCTCGTCTGCCTATATTCAGTGTAGGGTTCGGATGCGGCGCGAATCTGTCTCTCTGCTGCTCATCCATTGCTATGCCCCACGCATGCTGTTCCGTGTCACAGTCCTGTTTCGCCTTTCTGAAGAGCCTGGTATACCGCTCAATGGGACTCCAGATAACGTCATTAGACGCGATTTCTTCCCACTGGCCAAAATTAGATGACGGAAACTGCGTTACATCCTTGCCTCTGTTTGGTCGCAGCGGTCCAAGTACATCCTGCGGAAGCTCTATGCCGCATGTCGCTTCCTTTCTCGAGCTATTATGCCACGGGAGCAGCTCGGGGAATGAAGGGTAGAAGTCTTCAGGATCAGGCCTGCGGTACATGAACTCGAGAATCTTTGGACGGCCGAAGACGCGACAGATGCCCCCGTTTGACCACAGCTCGCACACATCCTGGCTGGTGGAAGAGCAAAGCTCAACCTCGGCCAGCGCATGAGGCTCCCTCGCCCGCCCGATGATGGACTTTAGCATTGAACTTCCCCGGACCCGTATCACCGAGACGACGGCCGTGAGGACACCAAGGGGCGCCATGGCAAAGAGGACATAGTCCAGGGAAGTGGTCGACTCCGTAAGAAACTGCTTTGTGACTTGCTCTCCGAAGAGGGAGATGATGGGCGCGAGGTCCGACGCAAAGTTGTTGGCGAAATTGTCCCAGAAGCCACTCGAGTTTGTGTTCTCGAATAAGGCCGCCGCGGGGATGGGCATGGACAGTAAGAGGCATAGGCATTGACGCGACATGGTGAGATTGGACCCATGAAGGGTAAAACAACAAGTCTTTTATTTGAGCCGCATCGATGTGAAGCTGCAGCGAGTCGCTGCCGAGAGAGCGACTTGTTGACGATTCGAGGTGGTGGTGATGCAACTCTTTCAGCCATGTGTTGAATGTCTTCAGGTTCCGTCCGCAAGTGAGGATTAGATTTTGGTTCCATGTAAGGTGGATCCACTGGGAGTCGTAAGATGCAGGCATATGTATGCAATGCCACGATTAAGCAACCTGCATGAAGCTAGGCACAAACAAGGGCGATCCCAAACTCGAAGACTCGCTTCAGCCATCATCATCACCATCACCACCGAACCGATTCCCAAGAAACACCGCAATGCATTTCAATCTCTATATATGACAAGATAGATAAAATATCCAAAGAATATGCCCCACCAGATCTGGGTATCGCAAAAAACAAAGCCAGCAAGGAAACAACCCAAACCCATGACATACATGCATGCATACTGGATGATCCCTAAAGCCCCCATCCATTCCACGCTTCACCAAACGTACATAGATGCCAACCAATTTTTCATCATCCCATGTAAATGCTATGCAAAGAAAAAGAAGAAGAGAAGAAGAAGAGAAGACAAAACAAGAATAATGGCACCCAAAAATGCAACCCAGATAAACAACCCACAGAAGAAAGGCAAAAAGAAAATGGCCCTCTCGCTCCCTTAGAAAGCCAACTCCTTCCAATCCTCATCACAGTATCACGAACCCCAGTGCGCTGTTTCTCTCGGCTTCCTCTCCAACCTCAACGCCGGCACCTCCATCCCGTCAATCATGCGCTGCACTCTCCCGTCCCTCAGCGTCTCCCAGTGCTTCCTCAGCACCTCCTCCCCGACCACGAGCTCGAACCCGGCCAGGAAGCAGAAGCTAATCTCCAGCCTCGCCAGCTCCACCTCGCTCACGCCTCCCACTTTGGCGATCTTGCTGTGCGGGTACGACAGGTCCTCGAGGGCCTTCATGGCGACGCGCAGGCCGGCGAGGACGAGGCGGTGGGCGTTTCGCCGGGTCACGGGTATGGCGCGCTCCTCGACGGCGAGGCGGTGGATGTACAGCGACGTGGCCAGATAGACGGCCGTGCTCATCGGGCAGAACTGGTGTAATCGCAGCAGGTACTGGTTCACCGAGATGGGCGGCTCGTTCTTGCTGTAGAATTTCCTCGTAATCGCCCCGTGCTGGAGGTTGATCGGCTGCGAGTCCGAACCGACGATGATGTACGGCTCCGAGTGTGGTGGTTGTTGGGGCTTCGCGTCTTGGAACTGGTCCGTCTCGTGTTTCAGGCGCACGCCGTCGATGTTGGTCTGTGGTGATGTCGAGGCGAGTGTGGCTTCCTGCTGGGCTATGAGCTAGGCGGACATGGACGCGCTGTATGCTTGGAGATTGTTCATGCTTACCGATGAGCCATTGCTCTCCTGCTGCTGCTGTTGCTGCTGTTGCTCCCACTGCTGCCTCTGCTGTTGTTCCTGTTCTTCTCGATCTCGTTGCTGCTGCTGCTCCTGCTCCTGCTGTTGTCTCTTTCTTTCCTCTTCCTCCTCCTTCAAGACCTGCGCGCGCAACCTCGCCAGATTCTTCTCCGAGTGCGACCGCGCGATATTCACCTTTTCGGCCTGCATGTTGCTCATCTGCGGGTACGTTGGCGTCTTGGGCGGCGGGGTAGGAGGGATATCGCCGGTGATGCGCACCAGCAGCTCGACGTTGGCGCTGAGCAGTTGGAGCGCATCGATGGGCGATAGCTTGAACAGGTCTGATTTCTCATCGTTGCTGCTACTGCCGTTGCCGTTGCCGTTGGTGTCGACAATGGAAAGTCGCGGGTCCGAGGATGGGATAGGCGGTGGTGGCGGATCATGCGGGGGGGTTGGAGTGGGATCTTCTGGATTGTACTGCAATTGGGTTGTGGTAGTGGTGGTGGTCATGGTCGTAGTTGAGGAGGACGAGACGTGTTCAGACATGGCTTGGTCGAAGTTGAGCACTCAAAGCAAATGAGAGGAAGGGGGGGGAGACCAGTCAAGACTTTGATGACGAGAAGAAATAATATTATGGCACGAGGTAACTCCGTAATAGTGTAGATTCGGCCCGGAGTCAGGAGAGACGGAGGAGAATGCACGGATAGCAGCGCAGCAATAGTAGATGATTTTTTGCTCAGAGAGGAAAATGTCGGTGGTCAACTATCATGACCTCCTTATTCATCCTTTCTTTCTTACTCTATCTCTCTCTCATGCTCCCTCGCCAACGTCAATGATATTTCAGCAGGTCTGCTAGTCCCTGTAATGCAATGCAATGCAAAAAAGAAACAAGTTACCAAAAACAGGTTATGCCGTCGACCGAGCTCAGACACTAGACCATCTCTTTTTTCCCACTCTCTCTTCGCCCCCCTCGTGATCGATTCCGGTCGTGGGGCTAATTATAACATATTAGGCATGGCAGGCATGCGCATGAATTGATGAATTGCACACTAGGGGGAGTGAAATGCAACAGACACGGGAAGCGGAAGGAATCGCGTGCATGAATAAAAGAAAGGAAAAAAGGATCCTTGGCTTTGAATGGAGGGACCCCTGGACTGTTCGGCAAATCATTTCTGACTCGGGTCATAGTTTTCTTTTTCTCTTTTTCTTGTCCTCTTCAGGTTCCTAATTTGGACTGAAAGAGAGAGATCAAACCGTGAGAGGAACCCCCCTCAAGCCCTGTAAAACAATGCCAACGGCTTTGATGTTGGGAGGGTTTCAGAGTCTGTAAGCCACCCATGCAATCTGCACGCCTCGAATCGCATTGATGAAGATACTGCTTCGGTACTTTCGCACCTATTATTACTTCACTACAGCCAACTAGTACTCCCAACTCCTCTCTCTCCTCTCCTCTTCTCCTCTCTCCTCTCTCAATATCATCAAGTGGGGAGAACTGGCACACACCACCCTCGGCTAGCTCACCCCTCTCTCTAGGCCATGTCATCCAGCGGGCATGCACAATAAATGCAAGATGCTGCATTGCATAACTTGCCCCAAATCCAGGGTTCTAGACCGTCAACCAACATGCCATGGTGGCGTCAAGGTCAGCAAGCAAGTCGTTCTCCAACAATATTGGTCAGATATTGATCTCAGTCGACTCATACAATGTCGAGCACTACAAATATCCATTAATTAATGGCATGTTTGATTCCGTGTTAATGGTTCCAGAAGAAAAGAAGAAGAAAAGAGGGTGAACACGCAATTCTGAATCAATTTACCCCATTTTGCATTGTATTAGATCCGAGCACCTTACTCAAGTTGTAGTAATTAAATGGGGTCATACTTCTCGGATCTCTTGTTCCGTGAACCCTCCAATTAGGCACAATTCAACATGCATCCATCCCTCAATTGACCCCACGCTGATAGACAAGACCCAGCCAATACTACTCCGTATTCCGTATCATCTTCCATATTGAGAAATCCATATCAAATGCCTCTTCTCGCTATCAAGTCTCGCAATCTCTTGCATCGTCAATCGTAACAGCAAGTCTGTTTCATCCACAGCAATACGAACCCTCATTATCTCCAAACAGGCAACTCGTACCACACGTTCAATCAAATACGCTTCAATATATATCCGTCTATGTATTTACATGGCGCAAAGTCTACATGCTCGCCTCAATGCCCCAGTTCCCCAATCTAGCATCCCGAGACAACGCTGCAGTCAACAACTGCCGACTGTCCAGCCTGTACATTGGCGATTGCCTTTTTCAGAACCTCCTCCAGTTCTGATGTCTCCCCGACCTTGGCAGCAAAGAGATTACCGTCAGTCGCCGCCTTGGCAATTCCACCATAATCCGGTGAAGGGTCAAACGAAATGTTAATTTCCTCGTTAGTGGCCTTGGAGCCAAGTCCGTCGGGGTGAACCAGCAGCAATGATCTGCGAGGGGCGTTCCAACCTAGATAAGAATGTTAGCATTAAATAGATAGAAATGAGCTTCTCTGGTCCTGACTTACCCTTGTTGTTGAGGACAATAGTCAAGACAGGGATGCTGTACCGCCTTGAAATCCAGTACACACTTCCAGGTACTGTGAAGAGGAATGTGCCGTCTCCGACAATCTGCACCACGAACTTGCCCTTTCCTTGGTTCTCAAGATCAGTGGCCAGTTTAATTCCCAGTGCACCACCACCGGACCATCCCAAACCACCTCCACCGCAGTTGATCCATGATCCAGGCAGCGTCGGCTGGATGTTGTTGTGTACAAAAATCGTGTTTGTTACAGCCTCAACGGCCCAAAGGGTATCATCTGGGCAAAGCTTCTTCAGTGTCCGGCAGAGGTGGCCTGTTCCAAAGGTTCCGTCGGGAAGAGGCTCGGCGGCCTTGGCAATCTTGTCGAGTCGTGCCTGATGTTCCTGCTTGCGCTTCTCCGCAATCTGGGCAAAATCTTGAGCCTGCAACTTCTTTGCATTCTCGCCAGTCTTCAAGCTTTCAATTAGCTGCTCGACCGAAGTCTGGGCATCAACGCGGAATCTGGCCTGGGCTTCAATGTAGAAAGTGGGCATCTGCTGCTTCAGTGGGTCGACATCGATATGAAAGACCTTGGCGTTCGGGTTCGGCTTGATGTGATTCGTAACCCATGGCACATCTGCGTCAATTACAAGGATTACATCGGCGTCGGGAATCGACTCTTCGCCGCCATAGTTGAGACCGAGACAGGCCGGGTGATCGTACGGGAAGCTCATTTCTTGGCCACCCACGTCCACCACTCTCAAGTTGGGGAGTAAATTAGCGAGCTCAACCAGAACACCGGGCATCTCATGATTTCTACCACTGTAAGCTGTGAAGATCATTGGTCGCTTAGCACCAGCGAGAGCATCTGCAATCTGCGCCACAGCCTTCTTTGGTAGACCACCAAGCTGGACGGGATCCCAGTCCTCTTGTTTCAAATTGTAGGGCTTAATCTCGGCTTCCATGATCTCACGCGCACCGTACAGGTAGACAGGGCCCTGGGGACCTGACCTGGCGAATTGCAAAGCACGATTGACGATTTGCTTAACGTTGGAACCAGTTTTAATCTCACCGGTGTAGCGGCAGTACTGCGCGACAATTTGCTTCTGGTCAGGTACATCCTGAATCCAGTGGATGTACTCGGTGCGGGTACCACGGTGTTCGCCTTCGAGGGTGAATGGCGATAGACCAGCAAAGATGAGAACAGGAGCGCGACCGGTTGAGGAGTTATGGACAGCGGCTCCAAGACCCTGGGTACCGACATCGACATGAACAATGACACACTGTGGTTTGTTTGTCAAGCGAGCATAGCCGTCTGCCATTGACATGGCCACCATCTAATCATAGTGTTAGCATTTGGAGAAAATACACATATTCATGTATGTAAATGGAAACTCACCTCATTGGGACAGGTGATCATCTTGGGAAATCTGTCTCGCCTCTCACGCTGACCCTTGACCATGGCTTCAATGATGCTGGGGTGGTCGGAACCCAGATTCACGAAGCAGTGTGTGACGCCTGCATCCCACAGGGCCTCAAAGAACGCCGATGACGCTGTATACATGTTTTGATAGTCGGGCTTTTCCAACGCCTTGGTTGAAGCTTGTCTTGTAAAGCTGGCAGAGAGAGCGGCTGTAGGAATGGCCAACTTATTGACTAGATTCAAACCAGGAGATGCTGGAGAGATGAGCTCCGGGCGTCGTGTAGAAGATATACTGGATGAGCGTGCCGGTGACGGAGCGGTGCTGCGTGTGCTATAAGACAATGAAGCGGTGCCGACTGCAGATGCCGTGATGCGCGACCTCCACATTGTCGACAGTGAAAGTCCGGGCCGCTGAAGCAACGCCATGTTGTGGGGTTTCCGATAGCTGAGTAGGGGTTAGCGTATTGATCTTGGGCATCCATCATTGGCAACTTGTTGTGTGTATGTAGGCAAGTGGGTGTACGGGGATTGGTCAATGGAGATACTGATGGGAATAAGAGGGGGTTGCAATCTCGGAATCGGCAGAGTGTTCGGCATGCGGGGAGGAGAGAGGAAATCAGATTGAGTCGTGACAGTAAAGCAAAGTAGTGGGAAGAAGAGGACGATACGACGTAAGGAGAGGGATGGGTATTGGCGGATCAATTCCACATACTGAAGGCTGCAAGGGAACTTTGTCCGCGGCAAAGCAAGTCTGTCCGTGCCGGATTACTGCCGGGATGTTTCGAGCTTCCTCAGTATGAAGATTGGGCGGAGTATTGGACGGTTGGTAATGGTCAAATAGTTGTGGATGGAGGTTGGGAGGAGAGGAATGGATGATTCAAAGGTCGGAGAGATGGAGGTCGAGAGGTTATCGTGAGAGGTGGCAGGATGAGGTGGTGGTCATGTTGGGGGAAGGAACAAAGAAAGATGCGGTGGACCCTGAATCCATGATATTTGTCAATGGAGGGGATGCAACTAAGACGAAAATCATTAGGTAGGCAGGTACGTACTTGTATCAGGGCATCAACAAATCAAGAAGCAAGGACTCATGTCATTTGCATATCATTACATACACAGCAGCTTAGCCGTTCACTCTAGAACCACGATGTAGACACGTTATTCCTCTTCTGAGGTCTGTGTTCCCCAGTCGGGCCTCGCCCACAGGCACCTCGTGATGCAAGCTGATCCCCCCTTATCTCATTATCTTCGGGGGAGAAGGGTCGGTCGGGTGCTTTGTGCCGAGACTGGCCGTCACTCATGTCCAATCAGCGCTGTATTTTAGGGGCAATTGGCGGGGAGCTTCAGCGTGTCTCCTCACAATGGGGGAGCCGCTTATGCGGGGTAGCGGGGTTGAGGGGTCCACTGTTGGGCGGGATGAGACTGGGCTGGGAACCCTCCACTGAAATCCAGATCTTCATATTGGCCTCCCAGGTATACCTATATTGACATGAATGACAGGATCGACACGAAGGGCATGGTCAAATTAATCTATTCATTTCATTTGCTACGTTGACCGGAAATGAGTTCCATTCTAAAATAATACCGATAACTACAAATCAAAGCATCCATGCCCTGGAGTGCTGAGTTATAGCAGTTGGTGCTAGTAACAGCCTGGAGTTCCTCCGTATGTAGCCGCGGGGCTCCTTCCCGCCCACCGCAACTTCCGCCAGCCCCGGCCGCTGCTTCCATGACGGAATTCACCCAGCGTGGATCCTGATCCGATTCCAGCTCCGACGCCGGACCGACTGTTGCCGTCTTGATCAGCCGAGAGTCAAGATCAGTTACTTCATCACCATGTCAAGGGAGGATACAACATCAAAAGCGTTGCGAGTAAACACAATTTGCTATGCTCGGATTCTAATCATTACAAGAATATAACCATTCCCATTTCCCAAGATTGCCATCGTTTCCCTTCATCGTTTCTCATAATTATCCTCATTACCAAAAGACGTGAGAACCAGAACCCTTGCTTGGTTGCTTTGCTTTCTTAAACAGGCTGCCACCCTCCGCGAAGGCCCCTCAGGCCAAACTCATCCTCCCTCTTGTCAACGGACCATCGAAATATCATCTTGTTGACCTCCTCGAATATAACCTTTGCAGATCTCTTCTCATCCTGGGGACCGAGATCGACGCTCTGGGCGTTGCGGAAGCGGTCGGCAGGGTCCCACTTCTTCTTAATGTCCCTCAGCTTGCTCATCTTGTCGCCCCAGTAAAACGACTGGGCTGCGGTTCGGGACAAAGATCTGTCGATGTAGCCGGCGTACGTGGTCTTGGCGCCGGGTGCTCCAGCCTTGACCTTGTCGTGAATGCCTTTGACGAAGCCGCGCGTCTTGTCCGACATGTCACCGAGGTTGATGGCGTAGGATTGGTACATCATCAGCTTGTCGCGGTGGGGGTACGCCGTTGCGTCCATGGGGACATCCATCATGGCACCGCCCTCCGAGTTGAAGATGACGGTCCAGAGCAGGGTGCCGGCATCCGTGTCTCCCATGTAAGCGAACAGATCGTCAACCGCCGAATCAGAAAGCATATCCTCGTGTCGGAAGGCCAGAGACTTGCTGTCAAAGTGCGAGGGGGTATCGCTAAGGTGGAGAAGCATGACCTCGCCAATGTGTGCCAAACTACCCAGCCAGTTGCTCACGGTGATGTTGACCCTTCCGCCAGACGGGAGTTGCTCTTGGATTCCGCTTGCTTCCCATTCCTTTTGCGTGCCGTAGAATGTGCCGGTGATGATTGCGCCGAGGGGTTCAGCAATGAACTGTGTCGAGAATCGTCGGTCCATTTCCGGATCGTCAATCAGTTTCTGCCATTTCTTGAAGATGCCTGCCATATCCTTTTGCTTGCCAAAGTTGAAGCTGTATGAATAGTCGATGACATTGCCAGGTTCGGGGTGAGTCTTGACGACGAATTCGGTGACGATACCAAAGCTTGCACCAGCGCCGCGCATGGCCCAGAAGAGATCCGAGTTGACTTTGTCGCTAGCTCGCACGATGCTTCCATCAGCAGTGACGACCTCCATCTCGACAACATGATCCAGAGCACTGCCCCACATACGAGACATGGGACCAAGTCCACCCTGCGGCAGGAGGTTAGCTGGTTTCATTCCGATGACAATCTTTGCTGGACTGTTGGAACACTTACGACAGTTGCGTGACCTCCAACACCGACACCAGGACAAGTACCATGAGCAATAGCTCGGGCACCGTGGTTATGAAGCTGCTGATCAAGTTCTCCGAGGCGAAATCCAGAACCAAAACTAGCTTGCCATGAATCTGTGTCCATCTTAAAATCCTTAAGACCGGCGAGGTCGATCATGAGACCACCTCTTTTAGCGACACCACCTAAACCAAGATTACTGGGAAAGAATCATGTTAGCTTCAAAAGAAGAAGAGTAACCAGGGAAACTGTTTGCATCGGCTCCAACGTACCCGTAAGAATGGCCTCCAGATTTGGCCTGAACTTTGACATCAAAGTCATTGGCACATTTGACAGACATAGCGACTTCGATGGCGTTGATCGGTCTGACGACGGCCAGTGGATTCATGGGCACCTCGAGGTTGTAAGGCTTGACCCAATCCTTCTGATAGTCCCAGTTCTTGAGCATCCACGTGTTGGGATGGCTGTAGCAGTTTTCCCGGCCATGACAAACGTCGGCCACGCATTGCTGCAGAAGCGTGTTAAAGTGGCCTATATGGGCCTGATCCTTGCCCAAATGCGAAGTCCAGTTACCCATGGTTGCGGTGTTGCGTCAAGACGACTTTGCACACATCAACAGACAGATAGGTACGATGAAATGGGTTGGCATGAGCAAAGGGGTCCCCACGGGGGGTTGTTTATATATGTGCATACTGCTCCAGCCAAATGACCAAACGTAACTGAATCCACTTCCCGCTGGAGCAAACGAAGAAAAATTTTGACTCTGGAACCTTGCCCATGGGACCTTGAGTAAACAAATGTTGGCTGTTGGTTGACATTTTGATAGGGCGCTAGAATCAAAAGGGGCTTGGACACCGTCTGGGGTGACTGGGTTCCAGCGATCTAAGACAGATTAGACCCTACCAAAGTATGGCCCTTTTACCGTATTGAGAGTTGAAAGTCCTTTTTTTTTCTCTCCCTTTGAGCCCCTTGAAGGAAGGGAGGGGAGGGGGGGAGGAGTCCCCGAGGACCGCCCGCAAGCCAGAAATGTTCCCATGTAACCCTCGCGTGGCATGCTCCAACTTCCCAAGGTGCCCTTGGATGGCTGCCGGTTCGTATTCGTTTATGTGCCTGTGCGCCGGCCAGGGCCAGGTGAAGTCCGGTGCAGGTAACCATTTTTCGACTCGGTCTGCATGCTCACATGTAACCTCGATGGGAAAGAAATGAGTGACTGTCCTTGAGAGAGTCATATGGTTGGTCTGCCATGTGCATTGCAAGAAAGTAAAAGGCTGCAAAGTTAAAGGTTGAAAGTATGATTGATTCATAACAATGAACCTTTTACAAGTGGAAGCTTACCTAGTTCTTCCAGGACGGCGGACCTATGAATCAACATGACCATGATCCGTGCCATCTCGCTTAGTCCCGAGGTTTTCACGAGACGTGACTAATGCCAAACTAAAATCTACCGAAGCCTGACTTCCGTTTCTGGCAGCTGTGGCGAAGCCAGCAGGGGGATGTCGTACAGACGTACGGAGTAATAGTCAGGTACTTTCTAATAAGCATAATAAAAGACTCATGCCCAATAAGCAAAGCAGTGATCATTAATCCAGTAAACCAGTCTCATGATTAAACTTCGTCATGAACAAGCGAGCAACTAGAAATCTAGTCATTTACTTGCAGCGCCATAGCCAGACTTGGACTGTCTATAGCTTCATGAGCTTGCTACTTAGCCTACCAATGGTCCCTGATCGACACGACGGATATCCTAACCTGGACGATTTCATTGGCCAATAATTCATTTAAGAGCTGCCCAGTCCTCCAAATCCGAGACACCAAAAATCTCTTCATGATACCCTACAGACTAATTTGCAGGGTCAAAAGTTCCATCCCCAGACATTCAGCAGATTTCATTACCACCTTTAATTGTTGGGGGATGGGTTCGGGATTCAAGCAGTTTGAGGTTAAAGCGTGCCCATCTTTCTGCTCTTCTCCAGGTTCCAGCCATGTGATTCCCGAATACCGTAAAACAAAAAACACAGACGACTTTATTATGTGAGACATGCTTGTATGTATGTACGTAAGGCATGGATGAGACAGTCAAACACCATCAGCACATCCCCACGGCAATCCCCGAAAATGGCATCGTCGCCGTTGCTACTGAAGACGCGAGCAGGTTTTTTGACAGCAGCATCATACGGCCGCTCCGTGCACTGGCAGCATGATGTCCCATTACCATCCTACCTAGTGACTGAATCATGAACGTTACAGCAGGCTCAATTGCTTGCTACTATGGAGCAACAGAAGGGGGAGGTAAAAAAGAATGCAGCTGCCTACAGCTTTGTAATACCCTGTCATTCCAACCGACCCAACCAGTCAGCCAACCTCTGCCCCTGCTGATCAATACGACACCATTGCACTGAGCCCGTCAAGCTCTCGCTCCCAGCATCGATGGTTACTGCATGCGTACACAAACTTCTCCAAAAAACCCTTTGCATTCTTGGCCACATGCACCACCTCGCCAATGCTTTCCGGGTGCGCGTTCCTCAGCGTGACCACCCCGTAGCTCTCTACCGCCTCGCCGTTACTGGACACGGTCACTCGTCGGTCCGGCAGTTGCAGGGCCCTCTCCACCAGTGCAACACCCTCTCCCGTGGCCGCTATGGGCTTCAAGTGCCCAAAGGCCTCTCGGATGTAGTGCAGTGCCCTCCCACTCTTGGACAGCGTCTCGATGGCAGCTTGGCCCCCTGGCACAAAAATTGCATCAAACATGGTGCTACGTTGCCCCTCCAGATGGTGGTCCGGAACGACCCCTGTGCCGGGAGTGCTCTGCTCCGAGGAGGAGGGGAAGGTCTCTGAGCGATGCGTCCCAATGATGAGCGGTACGGCCTTGGCTGCTTGGACGGCCCCGTACATGGCGCTGAAGGCAATCGGATCATAGCCGTCCGCAATTAGGATGGCAATGCGGCGGGTGGCCATGGTCGTTTTCTCCGAGACAAACTCCATCTGGCTAAGCCCTTTTGCCTTTTTCCCATGGTTAGTCCTACCAGCCGTTTGCGGCGTGAGCCCTCCAACCATCTTGGCGACGGACTGGGCGAGACCAAGGTCGATGTCGGCCAGTCTTTCGCACAGTCGGTTGTACACGACCGGCTCGTCGCAGTGGTCTAGCTCGAAAGAAAACGCGGACAACACGTGAGACTTTTCCACTTCAGACAGAGAATTGAAGAACAGCTGGGCCTGCGAGGTGTGGTCCTTGAACTTTGCGCTCTTGGCCCGTTCTTTGATGCCCGCGACCTTGGCGGGATAGTCGACGTATCCACCTTCGGCCTGGGTGGCGGGCGGCTGTGCCTCGAACCGATTCGGCCAGTAATTCACCTTGCCCTTGGCAATGGTGTGTCGCATGGCGCCATCACGATTAAAGTTCATGACGGGACAGACGGGCTTGTTAATCGGCAACTCTTGCCAGTTGATCCCCAGTCTGCTGATTTGCGTGTCAAAGTAGGAGAAGTTGCGGCCCTGGAGCAGCGGATCGTCCGAGAAGCCAATGCCGGGCACCACGTGGCTGGTGCAAAAGGCCACCTGCTCTGTCTCTGTGAAGAACTCATCGACGTTTCGGTTGAGCTCGAGCTCACCAATGTAGCGGACGGGGACGAGGTCCTCGGGCCAGACCTTGGTGGCATCGAGAATGTCAAATTCAAAGGCATGCTCCTGTGACTCTGGAATCACCTGGATCCCAAACTTCCATTTGGGATATGCGCCGTTGTCAATGGCTTCCATGAGATCCTTGCGATGGAAGTCGGGGTCTTGGCCGGCTAGCTTGAGCGCCTCGTCCCAAACGAGAGAGTGCACGCCGAGTTCCGGTGTGAAGTGGAACTTGACAAAGTGTCGCTCGCCTTTATCGTTGATGAGAGTAAAGGTATTGACGCCAAAGCCTTGCATCATCCGGTACGAACGAGGGATGGCACGATCCGACATGGTCCACATGAACATGTGCGTCGCCTCAGAGTGCATTTGCACAAAGTCCCAAAAGTTATTGTGAGCGCTCTGCGCCTGGGGCACTTCGTTGTGAGGCTCCGGCTTGCCCGCATGAATGAGATCGGGAAACTTGATGGCATCCTGGATGAAAAAGACCGGAATGTTGTTGCCAACAATGTCCCAGTTGCCTTCTTTGGTGTAGAACTTGACGGCGAACCCACGAACGTCGCGGACGGTGTCAGCTGAGCCCCTGCTCCCGAGTACGGTTGAGAAGCGGAGAAAGACTGGCGTCTCGCGGGATGTGTCCGTGAGAATGCCGGCGTGCGTGACGTCTTCGGCAGATTCGAACAGCCGGAATGTTCCAAATGCGCCGGTTCCACGTGCGTGGACGACTCGCTCTGGGATACGCTCATGGTCAAATCGGTGAATCTATCTCATGAGTTAGACATGAGGTCAAAATAGGCTTATGGAGTACACTGCACCTTTTCTCGTCCAAACGGATCCTCCAAGAGCATCGGACCTATCTGGTCATCTCGGTTTACGCGCAACCAATCATCCGTATTGGTCTGTTTGGTCCCAAAGTCGCTCGTGATTCGACTCTCCTTGGTTGGCTCGACCATGTCGGCCGTGAGCTGTTCAGCCTTGACCCCGGGTGATCCCATGACTGCCTGCTTAAGTGATTGAGCAATATGTGACATTGTGATTCTTGTTGCCCATTCCCCTTACTTGCCCTGATAGTTTGGATAGACGCTGAGAGCCGCGAACTGGATCTCTCATTTTATCAGTACTGTCGGGTGGCGAATGAATGAATATTTCCCAACGTCACCAACACATCACGACAAGTAGCTCCCCCATACAAAGAGACTGCAGTTGTTCTGCCTTTGACGTCAACGACATCTCCATCACGTTACGGCATGGAAATATTGCTGGAGTGCATATGTCGTAACCAAGAGACAAGGCCGCTACGGCTTCCATTGACTGAGTCGTTATGAATTGTGAAGTTGAGGAGATGTATCTTAAAACATGACGATCGTCAGTGCGAACCATGATGTAATCACAGTTGCATTTCCTTGCGGGGCATGGCCAACTCGATTCCAATTGTGATCCCCCTTTCATATCGATTGTAACCCATTGATAATACATTGAATATAGGCTGAACTGAGAAACCTCACATGCTGAGAGCTTGAAGTTTAGCATTCAAGGTGATGACGATCTTGATGTTTGGTGTCGCAACTATCACAACCCCGATCCCTACCAACCGTGTTCATGGCTTCGGTGCGCCAGAGCAACATAGTCCGCTTTGGGCAATTCAATAGATGGTAACAAGTCCGGGGAACCGCCTCAGTTTAGCTCCTCTTATACTGGCCTCGAATTTCCACAATGCAGTCAGCCGCTCAATTATCTTAAACGCCACCATTCAAATAGTGAACTCGATCCAAGTCTCCTCATCTATTGCGCTAGCGCTACAATCATTAACACTCAAGCCATACCATTCAGCCGCATGTGGTTATTGACCATTCTGTTGCTCCTGCTTCTGCATAGTCTCCAAGTGTGCTTGCATGAAAAAGTCATCATATGCGAGTTCTTCGGCCGTGGGTCGTTCTTCTGGAAGCCAGCGCAAGGTTCTGCGCAAAAAATCAACCAATAGCTTCTTGTCTTCACCCTCCAATCGTTGTTCTCTCATTTCGAACGACTGTTCTGGAATGGGTGTTGATGCAATCCAATTACCTAATAGACATTGTTGTCAGTACAATATAATATTCAAAAAAAAGGAGGAGGAAAAAAAGGAGGAAAAAAAGAAAGAGGAAGAGAAGAGGAAGAAAAGAAGAGGAGGAAAAGAAAAAGAAGAAAAAGACCTTACCTTCATTGTCCCAATATTGGCGACATTTTTCACTGCGTTTTAAAAACTCCTGTGGTGGAGGTCCGAGGAGTGAGTGCATTCCAGCAAGATGTCGCTCGTTGCTGATCATTCTGTCCATTCTATCAAAGAATAACTTGCGGCCTTCAAATAAGTCAAAAACCTACTCACAGAGTTAACCAATTGAACACAACTGGGGAAGGTGTGGGCGGCTTTACCATGACACCAATGGACCAAATGTCGATCTTCTGATCCCATTCCATGCCAAGAATGACTTCTGGCGCTTGGTATATCACCGGCATAACATCACCACGATACCGCTCACTGCCAAATCTTGCAGCGCCAAGGTCGATGATCACAGGATTTCCATTTGTGGTTCGCATGGGACGTGATGAATATATCGTGCGATCCGACAGGACCTTCCGTGCAAGTGGTCGTGCTATCTCATCTTCCTCCATATCTGCAAACACCGATGCATCTTGGACGCCCATGAGGATATTGTTTGGGGAAATATCTGTGATATACATGTATTAATGATTATCGCGCTTCCATTGACATGGGTTTCTTAGCATACCGGTATGAACCACTCCACTGCTATGGAGATAGTGCAGCGCAATGATGACATGCTGGAGGCTTTGCTGAACAAGTCGTTTGTTGAAGACTCGATCCGGTAGCAATTCGCGGAAGTCAGTGAAACAGTTTCCCAAAGCTTGATACAGAAAGCACTTGTGAGACCCGTTCGGCCCTATCGCTGTGAAGGAATCGAGAATTTGCCTCACGGATCCGGGCATGGTCTCTCGCACACCCGACTTGCGTAAATGTTCACAGACTTTGAGCTCGTTTTCTGCTTGGTGTAGATATTTGTTGGGGTCATCGCGGATACACACCTTGAGGGTGAGGTACGTGCCTTGCCTGACAGCCTCTTTGTTAGCATTTCATCATTGTGATTCTCGGTAGGATTAACAAACTGCAAGTCCTTGGATAACCAAACCGTTGACCCTGTACCATATCCAAGTTTGGTAATGACCTGATACCTGGATTGAAAGACTTCACCAATGTGAACGGGATAAAACTCCCATTGCATGTAGCCAATATCTTCCTCTTCCTCAATTGTATCAGAGGTCGAAAGCTCCCGGAATCCAGATGTTGGGAATGTTCTCGGTAACAGACTGGAAGCCATGTTGATAGTTCTTTTGCTTTGTGGAGGAAACTGAGAATGTGAGATGAGAGGCGAAATGGCGATGCTCTTGAAGCGATTTGGAGCAAAGGGGGAGAGAGAAATGCGTGAGGTAAAGCGCCTTGCTAACATTATGAGGAGCATAAGAGATGAGGTTGAGTCGTTATCTGGTCTGAATGAAACGAACTGGGGAGCGACCGTTACTTGTGGGTGGATGAGGTTTTGTTGCTCGTTAATCATGAAAATGTGCTCGGCCCGAATGCAATGGTGCCCAATACCTACCCGCTAGTGGGTCTTTCGTTAGCCTTCGTAAGCTACGGAAAATAACTTAAAAAGTTTTCTTTTAAGTTAGTCCTAGAATTTTAAAATAGCTATAAAATTTTAGAATATTTGTTTTTTTTTTAAATGCCTTAATTAAAAAACTTTATTATATTAATGTCATAAGCACAATCTGCGAAGTTAATTAGCCGTTAATCACCCGGCAAGATCGGCGATCAAAGTCATAAGGCGTAATTAAGGCTGGACCACTAATGAATTACAATATCATGGATTAAGATTAAGTATCTAGAATAAAGCAACGAGATTGCTGTTATATAATAGCTAGAAAACTATTATAAGTAAATAGCGATTTCCTAAGAAAAGATACTCTTTAAAGATCAATAAAATCAATAATCGCTCTTTTAAAAGTAACTAACTAACTGCTTTTAAGCCTCATAATCTCTTTTACTTAGATCATTTAGCACTTTGCTATTCCCTTTGCGTCTACCGTAATCCGGTCATGACAATTAATTAATATAATAATATTTTTTTATTAAATATTTTTTTATAATATTTAATTATAATAATATAAAAAAAACTATAAATATAATATATATATTTTATAATTAATATTATAAAATTAAAACTATAATAGTTTTATTTATATAAATAGTAATAAATGAATTTAAAATTAATAAATTAATAATATATAAAGAATTTTAAGTTTTATATATTATTAATATACTTTTATAAATTAAAAAATAATAAACTTTTATAAATAAATAAAAATAAAGTTTTTATTATAATTATAAAACTATTTTAATAAAATAGTTTTTTAATTATTAAATTATAAATTAAAAATATTATTTATAATTTTTATTATTATTAAAATTTTAAAATTAATAATTTTTTAAAAATATAATTTTTTAAATAATTAAAATATTATTTAAAAGTTTAAAAATATATATATTAAAATTATTAAAAAATTATAATATTCCAGGTGTTTCCTAATAAAAAGATAACCTAGATTATGGTTTAATGTTAGCAATGGATTAGGGTAATATTAAGCAATAAGATAAAGTATTATAGTTTAAGTATTAAGTATTAATAGTAAATAATTATATTAATAACTAATTAAATATATAAAAGAGTTATATAAGTTAATATATATAATAGTTAAGTTTATTATAATTTAAATAAATATAAGGTTTTATTTTAATAGAAATAAACTAATAATTTAATAGTTATAATAGATTAAACCAATTATGTTTAAGTTATTGTGTGTGCTTAAGCTAATCCTGTTTAAGCTATTAAGCTTGTTTAACTTGATTTTGTTTAAGCTGATTATGATTGGTTATATTATCTAAGGTTTTACTATGATTATATTCTAATCAATAGTTTATATAAGTATCACTAAAAGAAGGTTATTTTTTGGCTAATGATATAATTGTAAGATTAGGTTATTATAAAAATTTTATAAATGTTTTAAATTATATTTTTTTAAAATTATATTTTAAATGTTTTATTAAAATTATTAAATTTTATAATATTAAATTATTTAAATATAAAAATAAATGTAAATATAAAATTTAATTAAAATATTTTTAAAAATATATTTAAGTTTTTATAATAATTATATAATTTAAATATTTAAAAATCTTAGGTTTAAATAATAAAAGTTTTTATATACTTTTAAATATTATTAGTATTATTAAAAATTTTTTAATTAATATTTATTATTATTATTACTTTAACTAGCTAGCCTATCTTAAGGGCTTTAGTATTTTTATAATAATTAATATTTTATATATTTTTTATAAAATCCTAAATAAAAATTAAAATTAATAAGATTATTTATTTTATTTATTATTAAGACCGGATTACGGCAGACATAAAAGAAATAGTAAAGTATTAAATGATCTAAGTGAAAGAGATTATAAGGCTTAAGAGCAGTTAATTAGTTGCTTTTAAAAGGGCAATTATTGATTTTATTAATCTTTAAAGAGTATCTTTTCTTAGGAAATTGTTATTTATTTATAATAGCTTTCTAGTTATTATATAATAATAATTTTATTGTTTTATTTTAGATACTTAATCTTAATCTATAATATTATAATTTATTAATAGTCTAGCTTTAATTATATTTTATAACTTTAATTGTTAATCTTATTAAATAATTAATAACTAATTAATTTTATAGATTATATTTATAATAGATTATTTTTTTATTATAGGCTACTTTTAGATTATATATAGTATTAATATTAAATCTTATAATAGTTTTATAATATTTTTTATTAATCTTTTATAATAATAAACTATTTTTATAACTATTTTATAAAAATAATTTAATTATTAGATTACTATACTATACTTATTATAGATTATTAAATCTAATAATTATACTTAATGCTTTAGTTTTTTAATCGCAAAGTCCTAGTTAATAAATCTTAAAGACTTTATTTTTTTTTATAAATGATTTTTATAGCGATACTATTATTTTATTTATAAATTTTTAATAACCTATAATTAAATTATATAAGCATCTAGCCTATAGGTTATTATAAAAATATAATTTAATATACTTAAAGATCTATTATTATTTTATAAATAATTTTTTTTTATTTTTTTATTAAAATAATTTATTATTAAAATAATATATTAAAGTAATTATAATAGTATAATAGAATTCTTTTATAATTATTTAAAATCTATTTTATATATTTTTTTTATTTTTTTTTAATTTTTTTTTTAGGGTTTATTAATTTTACCTTTAGATATATAATATTTTTTTTAATATTCTAATTAATAATTATTAATTAATAATTAATTTTTAATCTTTTATATATAATTTAATATATATTTTATTTTTTTTATTAATACTTTTTATAAATAATTAACTTATTATATATATCTTTTAATTATTCTTTTATTATTAATTACCTATTAACTTTTAAATATAAGCTTTTTTTTAGTTTTTTTTTTTTTTAATTAAAATAAAATAATAATAACTCTAGAAATAAGCTTTTTATTATAATTAAATAATTAAAGTCTAATAAATATAAAAAAAAGTTTAACTTTTTTAAAAAAGCTATTATATTATTCTTAAATAAAAAAAGTATTTTTATTTTATTTATTTTACCTACCCCTAAGCGTTATTATATTCCTAATAATTCTTTTAATCTTTTTATTTTATTAATTTTTTTTTTATTATTAATATATTATTAACTTATAATAATTATATTATTTTTTATAAATATTAATTTTATTTTTTTATAATTTAAAAGCTTAATAATAATATAAAGGCTATTATTTACTTAAATAATCTTAATAAATAATAATTTTATAATTAATAAATAATTATTTTAATATTAATATTTTAATAGTTATTATTATAAAATATAATTATTATTTTAAACTAAATAAACTATATAAATATATTATTTTATTATTAGTCTTTTTTTATATAAACTTATTAATATTATTTTTATTTTTTTATTTAATTTTATTAATATTTTTATTTTTATTTATTTTTATATTATTTAAATATTAATAGTTTTTAATAAAAAATTATTAAATCTTTTTAAATTATTTATTATAAAATCTTTTAAAACTTTTATAAAAAGTTTAGTATTATAAAATAAAAAATTAAATAAAAAACTATTAAAAAACTAATATATTATTAATAAAACTTAAAAATATTTTATTTTTATATTACTTTTAATTAAATAAATTCTTTTTATACTATTATAATAACTTTTAATAAAATATATATTTTTTTAATAATATATTTACTTATATTAATTAGTTATATAATAATATTATAATAAAAAAATTATTAATATATTAAAGGTTTATAAATATTTTATAATATTTAAGGTTTATAAAATAATTTTAAATAATTAAAAATAATTTATTAGTTAATAGTTTATAGTTTAATATAATAATTTTTATTTATTTTTATAAATAGTTTAGTTATTTTATTTATTAATATTTATTTAATTTATTTATAAATAATATACTTTAGTTTTTTTTTTATTCTTTTTTATTATTTATTTATTAATAATATACTTTTTATATTTTTATATATATTTATAATTTATAAAATTATTTTTTTTTATTAAATATTTTTTTTATTAAAATAGTTTTTTTATTTTATTAAATATAATTTTTTATTTTTTTAATACTTATAATTTAAAATTCTTTTAATTTTAAAAATCTTTTTTTTTATAAAAAGATAATTTATTAGCTTTAATAGTTTTTTATTTTAGTTTATATATAGCTTAAGGCTTATAATATTAAAGATATTATAGATTTTTATTAAAAAAAGTAATTTTAATTAATATATAATATTATATAGTTTAATATAATATTTTATTTAATAAAAATTAGTATATTTTTAAATTAATATTTTTAAGGGTTTTTTTAACTTTAAACTTTTTATTAAAATAAAAATCTAATTCTTAATAATAAATAACTTTAAAAGATTTATTTTATTATAGCATTTTATATATATTTATTAGCTTTTTAATAATATATATATAATTTTTTTATAGTTTTTTTTAAACCTATTTATTTAAATTATTATATTAATAATTATATTTATATATAAAATTATTATAATATTATTTTTAAATATAATTAAATTAAATTTATATAATAAATATACTAAGCTTTTACTTATAGAAGTATAGTATATAGAATTATATATAAATTAGGTTAAATAAAGCTATTATATTTAATTGTTTTAGTTTTTATTATAAAAATAATATAAATAATATTTAATTTATTAGTTTTAATGTTTTATTTAACTATTAGTTTATAAATAAAATATTATATTAAGTTACTGTTTATACTTTAATAAATAATAAAAGTTTTATTAAAAATAATTTATAAAAAATTTATTTTAATTTAATATAATATTTTATAGTATTTTATAAGGTTTAAATATATTTTTTAAAAAGATTTTTATAAATTTATTAGTAATTAAATAGGTAATAATAGATATATATAAAGTATATTTAATAAATTAATTAATAATAATTAATAATATATTATAAGATTATTTTTTAAAGTTAGGAATTTTTAATAAGTTTATAATAAAATCTATTAAAATTTTTTTTTATAATTAATTTAATATTAATAATATAATTAATAAGCTATAAGAATAATAATAATAAAATTTAATAGTTTAATAAATATTATATATTAAAATATAATATTTTATATTTTTTTATAATCTTTTTTATATATATAAATTAAAAATTTATTTTTTAATATAATTAATTTTTTAATAATTAATAATAATATTATTATATAAAAGTATAATAATTTTATATTTAATAGCTATTAATATATAAACTTAATTATAGTAATATATTAATTAATTATTATTTACTTTCTATAATAAATCTTATTATATTAGCTTTTTTTTAGCTTTTATTATAACTAGATTTTTTACTTATACATTTAATATTATTTTTTTTAATATTTTTTTAAATATTTATTTAAAATAAGTATTTTTAACAGTAATAGTATATTATTAGTTTTTTTTTTTTTTATTCTTTAAATTACTATAAAAATCCTATTAATAGTTTTTAATATATATTATTAATTTCTTATATATAAAAATAGTTTAATTAATATAATAATAAATCTATAAGGTTTTTATTCTTTAGTTAATATTTAATATAAAAATAAAATAATTATAGTTTATTTATAATAGTAGTTTAACGGCTTAATATTTTTTATTTTTTAATTAAATATAAATAGTTTAGGTAATTAATTATAATAGTTATTTTTTTTTAGTATATATTAAATAATATTTTTAAACTTTAAACGATTTTAAAATTACTAATATTTTTATATCTAATATTATATATTATATTTCTATTATATTTAACTTTTATAATAAAAAAGCTATTAGATACTAGGTGTTTTTTTAGTATTATATTAATATTATATTAATAGTAAAGTTTAAGGTGTTTTTTTTTAATTTATATTTTAGTTAATAAGTTATAATATACTAAAATTAGTTTTTTTTAAAACTTTTATTTAAGTTTTTTAAATATTATTATTATAATATTATTTAATTATAATATCCTTAAATATTTGTTTTATTAAATCTATTAATAATATTATTATTTTATTATAGTTTTTAATAAATTTTTAATAAAACCTAATAAAACCTAGAAAAAATAGAATTCTTTTTATATTTTATAATATTAATTATATAACAAGGGTTTTATTAGTCAGGCAGATATATAATAAATTACTATATATTTAAGACTTAAGCTTACTAAAAGTAAGCGATTATATAGCGATAACCATACAATAAATAAATAAAAAAATAATATCACATATATACACGCACAGGCACGTATACTCGATTTATACATTATAATTATCCTCCCTTTTATAGCACGTTGGCCTAACGTGCTAACGCGGGGTCATACCTAACTACCTTATTTATTTTTTATTTTTAGATTACCTTATATTTCTATTTTATATTACTTTACTAATCAATGCCTTTTTACCTAAAGTTCTTTTCCCCTATTACTTTATCTATACTCTTTTTTTTTATTATATTTAATAATTTTTATATACTTTATTATTTATTTTACTTTTCCTTTTATTAAATAAACGCTATAAGAATATTATACTTTCGCCTAGGTTTTGTTTTTTATTATATCTTTTTATAAGACTTTTGCTCGCGCCTATAAAGTTTGCGTTTATTAAGGCTAGACCGATTAAATGATTATTAATTGTATATGGTATATATATTGTTTTTATAGTATTATAAAAAAGGAGAAAAATACTATGGCTACTAAGAAACCTAGTTAGATACTTTATAATCCTATAACTATTAGCTATACCTTTTTTAATGCCGCTAACACTTATTGCGATTAATATTAAAATCGTGTTATTACTTATTATCCATATATCTTTACTAGTATCGCTATACCTTTTACAGGTCTTTATTAAGGTTTTATTTACTAATCACTGTTTTTTAACGCTCTTGTCTTATTATCTAATACTATTAAAAATCTTACTTCTATTATTTTTTTTATTAGTAGGCTTTATAATTAAAGAATCAATTAAATAGACCTAGATTTCAATTATTTATTTTCCCTGTCTTTATGCTATTCTTTTATTAACTTATTATTAGATATTTGTTTAGCTTTTAACTAGCTTAACTAGCGCTATCGCTTCGCGTATAGGATTTCGGGTTTTAAGAAAGTCATTACTAAGGCCTATTAATCCTATTGGCGGGTTGTTTATAATTGTTAAATACTTTTAGTTATTTAATTTCTATACTCTTTCTTGTGTACCCCTATTATAGTTTATTAATGTTTTTTTAAGTTTTAGTTTTATTTTTATTAATATATCACTTAAAATTTAACTATTATTTATACTATTATTATTAAACTTTTAGCCTAGGATCTTATAGTATAGCATAAAGTATAAGTATTATATTTTTTTTTTACTAATATAAAATATATTATTTAATAGTTAGTTATCTATAGGATTATTTTTGTAATTTTTAATATTTTTTTAAGGGAAAAGAATATTAATAAAGATTTAATAAAGGTATAAGCTTAAGCTTTTTCTATATGTTTTAATAATATTTAAATGATTATTTAATGACTTTTTATTTATTTTTAATAAATATATATTTAATTATTTTTTTTTCTTTTGGCTAAAATAGTTTAAATATATCTAAGGATTTTTTTTTATTTAAGAATAATAAAATAATATAATAATTTTCATGTTTTTTTTAGTCTTTTTTATTTTTGTTATAGCTGGGTGTTTTATTTATTAATTACTTAGGTTTTGGTATTTTTTTTCTTTTTTTTAGCTATTATCTTTTAGTACTAATCTACTATTGTTTTTATGTTTCCTATATTTTCCTTTATAACCTATTAGTTATATTTAAAGGGCTAATTTTTTTATTTAATTAAATAGTATGTTTTTTTTTTAAGTTATATATAGTCTTTGATTTTTTTTATTTTTTATTATTTTTTATTGTTCTTAAGGTTAGGTATTATTAGGGGTTTGTTTTTTTTTTTTTTATTATTTTGTTTAAGGTTCTAAGAGGCTAATATAAAAGGTATTATATAGCTAGGAGTATTTTTTAAGTAAAGTAATTTAATATACTTATTTTTTAACTATATTTAAAATATAAAAAGGGCTAATAAAATAAGGTATAAGCTTTTTTTTTTTTTTTTTAAGTTATAGATTTTTTATTAATAGCTTAATTAAGTTTTTTTTTTTTAGCGTTAATACTTAGTAATAGTTATTATAATAAATCGCTTACTTTTTAATAATGATTTATTATTATAATTTTAAACGCTTTTATAATAATATTAATTTTATAATTCTTATTTTAATACTTAGTATTTTTTTTTTTATAATATTATTTTTAATATTAATATAGAATTCTAGTTTATAGCTTAATAATATTATATTAAGTAATATATTTATTATATTATTTTTTGTTATGTTATAGGTAAATTATATAATTTTAAGTAATTAGGTTTAATTTATTTATTTTTTGTTAATAAAATAGTAAAGGTAATACTTAAGCGTTTGGTTTATTTATTTTGTTTGTTTATTAATTTATAGGTAAAAGGCTATTAAAAGCCTTTATTTTATTTTAGTTTAAAAGTATAGCTTTAACTAAAAATCACTTATAAATATAAGACTTTTATTTAAAATAATACTATTAAATGCCTTAAAATATAGTTTAACCTTTTAATAAAATAGTTTTATAAGTTCTATTATATTAATAGTAATACTAATAAGAAAGAATAGGGAATATTTAGTAAATTAGTTTATAATTATTAGAATTGTATTAATATTTTATTTATTAAATACTATAATCGATAGTCTTATAATAAAATCTATACTTAGTTTTTTTTAAGGTTATTTAAGGATTAGTAGGGATTTAAGCTAGTTATATAGCTTATACTATTAGGAAATATTACCTTAATAAATATTATAGCTTTGAATATATGTTTTTATATCTTAATCTATTTGCGGCTAATAGAATTTGTGTTATAATAATTCTAAGGTATAGCCCTTGTTAAAATGCCCTACTAACGGGTTATTATAATATAGCTCTAGTAGCTCTTTTTATAAGGTTTTTTACTCTAGGATTACTAAATGTTTTTTATATTTTAATAGGTTATTATTGTCTATAGATTAGTTATTTGGTTTTTTTTAGCTTTTCGGTGCTTTTATAGTATTTATTCGCCTTAATATCTTAGTATTAGTTTTTTATGCCTTTTTAATAAGATTGACCAGAGATTATGCGATTTTATTATTATATATTATTTTTTAATATATTATAATTTTAGCGGTATGGTTTAAAAAAGGTTACTTACGATTAATCTATTTCTTAGTTTAGTTAGCCAATCGCTTAGGATTTAGTGTGCTTTTGCCTTAGAATCTATTAGCTTAGGTTTTTATCTATAAGGATATTTTGTTATGCTGATTATAAGCTCGGGGTCTTTGTGTAACGCTGCCCCGAAGATTACCCGAATGCGTGACGTAATAGAGATGCGGGGTAATCCTGCATAAGTCGCGTATCTTTCGTATAATAGTTAATTATATAAGCTTTAGCTTATGTATAATACAATACCTATGTTTTAATCTTGCTTACCTAGTGATCTTATATAGTATTATTATAATTCTAAAGCTTCTTAGTATTATTACTTAAGTAAGATAGCTTTGTATACTTATTCTTAGAGATCTATAGATCTTTTAAATCCTCTTTAAGAAGCTTTATAGACGATATGCATAAAAAGGTTTTTTAAATATAAACTGTTATAATAGCGAGTAGTAGACTATAGGAGGCTAATCCAGTGATTGTTATTTTTAGGCTTTTTGCAAGAATCTTATCTTATTGCTAAAACTAATATTCTAGAACGATAATTATAAAGCGATAATATTATATTTTGTAATAAGATCGTTTAATTAAAGGAGTATTAAAAGTTAAGTAAAGTAATAGGTTAATTAAGAAAAGATTTTAAGAAGTTATTAAAACACTAGAGTGATTATTTTAATGGTTTATTAAATAGTTTAGAGAAAAGTAGTGGTATAAAAATAAAGAACCTTATTATATTTACTATAAATACCTTATTCTAGGTAAAAGAAAAATAGCTTTGTAATTTATATTGAGTATTTTCGGGGTAAAAGAAAAAGTATTATAAAGACTATTTAAAGGTTTTTTTTGGAGTTAATTATATAGATATTAAATATTAAACCTAATAGGAACTTTATTTAAAACACTAAGAATCGCTTAAGGCTTAATAGAAGTTAGAAAATAATTAGAAATACTTTAAAAATTAAATTATATTATTATTAAAGGATATAAATATTTATAAGCCGTGTATTATATAAGCCATCAAGAATACTAAGTAATAAAAATATTAATCTCCTTAAGACTTTTATATATACTTAGACTTATTAGAGAGTTAATTCCTAATAGCCTTAAAATCCTAGTGTGTTTATAGCTTTTATATAAAGCTCTAAAAGAATCTATAATATTAGATTGTTATAGGAGGAAGTTTTTTTTTAAAAAATCGTGAAGAAATGGTTATATTAGCTATATGCTATTGGGAAATCCTGTAACCCATGAAAAAACGCAAGGTACTAAAAGAAAAAGAAAAAGAAGAGTCGATTTTAATAAAAACACGTTAAGTTTTATATTATTTTATTAAAAAAAATAAACTATATAAACTAACTTTATTAATCTTTTAAATAACTTTTAAAAAAAATAAATAAAAATAGGTATTTCCTAGATCTTTTATATAAGAAGGATCCTTAAAGAAGAATACGCTTGATGTTAATGGGAATATAAGATGATGTTATAATTATAGAAGTGATGTGTATTTAAGAAACTAATGCGATTAACTTTTTATAAAGGTATAAGAAATTGAAGCTAATGAATCTGTTTTTTTTTCTAAGAAAAAATAAAAGAAAAAAAGTAAGAAAAAAAAAGATAAAGGGTTGGACTAAAATCCCTTTATATGGCCCCTTAAGTACCTATTAGGGTAATTCCTGAAGTCCTGGTTATGGTTTATACGTGTTTTTATATTTTAGTTAAAATTACCGGGTTAATTTCTTATAATATATATACTAATTTGGATAATGGTATAGAAGTTAATGTTATTAATATAACGTTTATAGAAAAGTATAATTTAACTAAAAGCTTAATAGTTATTTTATTTTATCTACGAGACGTAGAAGAATAAGGTATTATAACTTATAGAGTTTAGGAAATCTTACTTTAACTTATGGATACTCGGGGAATAATTAAGACCTTTATAAGGCTATATATAAGTATTAATTAAGACCCTCGAGAATAGGGTAATCCTGTGCTATTATTTATAATTATATTATCTAAGTATTATATTTATTTATACTTTTATAATTAGAGTTAGTAGTTTAAATATAATTAGAAAAACCTAAAAAAGATTTTTGAGCGTAGATTTTAAAAGAAATGCGTGAGTTATATATATATTTTATTTGTTTCTGTAAATCTTAATCTTTTATACCTTTTAAATAAAATAGAGAAGATTATATTAGATCTCTCGCAACTTCTAATATATTTTTATAAGTAGAAAGATATATTTTTAGTCAATAATACAGGGATTTTTTTTTATTTTAAATAAACCGATTATACGATTGAATTGATTGAAGGAGCTTTTTCTCCCTATAGTCTAATTTATTTACTATTTTCTATTAAATTAAAAATATTATAAGAGTATTTAAAAGGAAATCTAATAAAAGGATGAATTTGCTTTTTAAAAAGCCTAGCGGGTGTACCTATTTTATTTATGCCTAAAAAAGACAAAAGTCTCCGTTTATATATGGATTATTAAGGATTAAATTAAGTTACGATTAAAAATCGCTATCTTTTCCCTTTTATTACTAAGATTATAGACTAAGTTAGAGGTTTAAAATATTTTATTAAAATTGATATTAAGAATGCCTATTATTGTATATGTATTAAAGAAGGCGATAAGTAAAAAACTGTATTTTATATTTATTATAGTTATTATGAATTTTTGGTTATGTCTATAGGATTAATTAATGCTTTAGTTATGTTTTAGAATTATATTTATTAAGCACTAGGTAATTTATTAAATTGTATATATATCGCTTACCTTAATAATATTTTAATTTTTTTTTTAGATCGTAAATTATATATTTCTTATATATAAGAAGTCTTAGAATAATTAAAAAAAGTTAAGTTATATACTTAACCTAATAAATGTTTTTTTATTTAAAATAAAATTAAATTTTTAAGATTTGTAATATTAGATAAAGAAGTTGTAATAAATCTGAAACGAGTGGAGACAATCTTGACGTAAAAGGAACCTATTATATATTAAGAAATCTAAGTTTTTCTAGGGTTTTGTAATTTCTATTATCGATTTATTAAAGGATATTTAATGATTTCTTATCTATTATATAAACTATTGAAGGGTATGAAGAATAGGCGAAAACCAGGTTAGGTAGTACTTAGGGAGCGTTAAAGAGCTGTTTTTTATTAGCTTATTCAGGCTTTCTAGAACGCTTTTTTACTATAATATTATGACCTGAAAAAGCCTATTCGTATAGAGACCGATGCTTTAAAGTTTGCTGCTATAGCTATACTATCCTAACCAGATAAGGAAGGAAGATGGCATCTAGTAGTTTTTTGGTCGCGAGCGTTTCGCGACGCTGAGCTTAATTATGGTACACTAAACTAGGAAATACTAGCGATTGTAGTAGCATTTAAATATTAGAGATACTATATAAAAGGTACCTAAGGTTAAACTAAAGTCTAAAATAACCATTAAAATCTATAATCTTTTATAAAATAGCTAAAATTAAATAATAGATAAGCTAGATAGTATATTTATTTAACTTTTTATGATTTTATGATTAGATATTAAGTAAAAAAGACTAATCCTACTAATAGATCGTCGAGATATCTTGATTACAAAAAGGAATTACTTTTAAATTAGAAACTTCTTACTTTATTATAAAATAAACTATAGAACCTAATAGTAAATAAGAAAGATAATTTTTTTAAAAGGGTAGTGTATTTGTAGAATCTTATTATAAAAGAATAGTAAGTACTAAGGTAGAAAGCCTGCGAAGCTGTTTTTACTAATATTTCTTTTAATAATAATATAAAAAGACCACTATTAAAATTATTATAGCAAGGTTAAAAGGAAGATCCTAAACTCTAATATCAAAGAGACCCTGACTTTTATACAAAAAACCTAAAGTAGGCTATAAAGTATAATAATCTAATTACCTACTAAAATCATATCTATGTCCTAAAAAAGATAATAATTCGTTAAGAATTATTATTTTTTTATTATAATAATCTATTAATAGGTTATTTTAAAAAGTTATAAATAAAAAAGTTATTATAAAAAAAGTTTTATTAAAAGAATATAAAAAAAGATATTAAGGAATATATTTAAGAATATCTAATTTATATAAAAGTCGTAATCTAAAGGTATAAGCCATAAGAAAAACTTAAGTTACTCCCGCTTTTTAGTTAACGAATAAAAAAACTATCGATGGATTTTATAATAAAACTTTTAATAGTTTTATTTAATAATAAAAAAGTTAATGCTATACTAGTAATTGTTAATTGATATATTAAATATATATTTTTTTTTTTAGTTTTTATAATAATTATAGTAAGTGAATTAGTTAAATTATTTTATATTAAAGTTAAATTATAGTTTTTAGGATTTTTATAAGGAATTATATTTAATAAAGGATTTTTATTTATAAATAAATTTTAATTATTAATTTGTTTTTATATAAAAATTTAAAAACGTTTATTAATTATATTTTATTTTTAAATAGATAGATAAATAGAAAGAATGAATTAATTTATTAAGTATTATCTATAATGTTTTATAGGCGATATACTGTTAGTATAGCCGTGATTATTAGTAAAAGTATAGTATACTATAAATACTATTAGAAATGTAATAATAGGTATGTTTTCTTTTAAAGCATTAATAGGTTATATTCTAGAATTCTATCTAGATATTAAGGACAATACTTTTTAAAAGGAGGTCCTAGATGTAAAGGCTTATATAAAAAAATTATATTAACTTAGACAAAAACTATAGGATTATTAAAGTATTATAGTTAAAAAATAAGTAAGAAATTATAATTTGTGTTATAAAAAGTAATATTTTAAAACAGGTAATTTAATAGGATTAGCTATAAAAAATTTTAGGTTTAAAAAGGAATAATAAAAATTAATACCTTGTTATTTAAGACTATTATAAGTACTTAAATAGATTAGGAACTAAGCGTATAGGGTAGCTTTACCTTTAAAATACAATAGTTTATATAATGTTTTCTATGTTAGCTTACTGGAACCATAGACTTAATGACTTTTAGATAAGAAGAGTCAATTACTAATACTAGAGCTGGATAATTCTAATAAATAGGAAATTAAATTAGTCAAAGACTAAAAGAAAAGTAATTTTAGAATATTTTATTTAATAAAATAGAAAGGGTAGTTAGTAGAATATAATAAATAGGTATATAAAGGATATATAGAAAATGTATAATAAATCCTTAAAGAATATCAAAAGTTATAAGTAAAAAAACTATAATAAAAAAAGAAAACTTATATAAGTAGTAGATAAGAATCTTATTTTTAAAAGCAAAACCCTAAAATAATACAGTAATATACTTGCGATTTCCCTTAACGTTGAGATAAAGTAACCGGGAACCTATTTATATAACCCCGAACTGTTTCTATTTATTACTCCTCTATTTTTTTTTTTTTATCCTTACTATAGGTATCTCCTATTAAAGCCTAAGTAATATCTCGCTTAAAAAAGGCTACTGTATTTTACTAGAAAGCATATCCGATATCATTGGAGCGGAGGCGGGAATATAAAAAGGATTCATGTTATTCTATGATAGAAAGTGGCTTAAGAGTTATTAGCGATAATTATACGAATAGATTAAGAATATGTATAGTATTGTGAGAAAGTGGTTAGACTTGAGTATTTAATTCTTATTAACGGGATTTGTGGGCCTGGTTATATATAGCCTGGGCATTTTGAAGTTTATTATTAGTAAATCGCAGAGTAATTAAGTAAAAGACAATAATATACCGCTTAACTTTTTTTGCTATTAATAATATTTTAGTGGTAGTGATATTAGGTTTTGGTATTAGAAAACGTTTCGGTAAGCCAAAAGGAGGCGCGAGAGATTTGCTTTAGACTAGACTCCTTTAATAATAAGCCTTGTTCGTCGTCTTTTAAAAGAAAATGAATAATTCTATTATTATTTTTGTTATCTTACTGGAATATATAGAACTTATAAGCGAAACTCAATAAAAGAGAAAGATCATCCCGATCTCCGGACATCATAGCGGCGGCCTAAAAAAAGCTATCAAAAATACCAAGAACACAAGCAAATCGCATAGAAGTTAAAAACACTTACAGTTTTATACATTCGCTTATTAATATAATAAAATACACAATAAGACTACACTTATTCGGCAAAAACACAACACATAAGAAAAGACTTAAGAGAGTATTCCGCGTTTTTAAAACGTATGGCCTAAACGTTTATCTAGGATCGTAGGCAATATATATACTATAAACGGTTTATATTTTAGGTATTAAAGAAAGAAATTATTTTTTTATTTAAGTTATTTATTTTATTGAAATTAGAATTATTGTAAGAGTAAGGATACGATTTGTAAACGGGTGTTTTAAGATTAAGCTATATGATATTAATAAAGTATTATTAACTTTAACTTTATTACTCACAGGGCTAGGTATATTCTTAGGAATTAGTTTACTCTTAACCAAAGAAAACTTAAAGTTTTTAATAGGACTTATAGGGCGAGTACTAATAAACTTTATATTATTGATATTTGATTTATTAACGTTTATCTTATTAAGTTCTTTTTTTAGAGCATTAGTAATAGGTGGATAAGGTAAGCGACTCTTTGTTAAGAAAAGCAAGTATTGCGTAGAAGAACGTTTGCTTTTCGAACTGATATATGAACCTGCTTAGGATCCTCCTTGAGAAGTACAGCGACGCTCCTATAATCCTGTACTTCCTCGCGTAGGAGTCTTAATAACACCACGAGTTAAAGTTAAGATTTTGTCTATTAAGCGATCTATATTTTGTTACTAGCTTTATCACGTTGTAACCGAACCATTTTAAGACGTTCTATTACTTGTTACAAAGGTAGAATATATATGATTTAACGATAAACGTTTTTAAGAGGACCGAGACTATCGAGATATAATAGAATTAAAGGAATTGTAATTAAATTATAATAAAGTTAAGTATAAAGAAAATATAAAATATATATATACTTAAAATGCATTTAAATTATATAAGGTTATAAAAATATTTAGAGTAACCGGGATAGTTATTATAAAGAGAGGAAAATTATAATGCTACCCTGAAGATTACCTGAATATATAATATAATAAAGATATAAGGTAATCCTGTATAAGTCGTGTATCTTTTGTATAATAGTTAATTATATAAGCTTTAGTTTATGTATAATATAATACCTACGTTTTAATCTTGCTTACCTGGTGATCTTATATGGTGTTGTTATACTTTGCCTTTGTAAGGATGTCTTATTGTGCTTGGACTAGTCTAGAACGTAAGGGTGCTTACCCTATAAAGACATCTTATTATGTTCTTTTTTACGCATAGGTATTATAATAACTTAGTTTATAAGCCTTTTTTATAAATTAGATAATAGCTTAGTATTCGCCTACTCTTTGGACTGGTAATCTAGCTATCTTAACAGTGTATTCGTAGGGTTATTTTTCCCTGGGCAATACTTAATAATAAAGTTAAAAGATAATAAATATATATATTAGTATGCTTACCTTTCTAAAAGCTTTGGTTGCTTTATAAACGTTTGGAGATTCTGGTAATCTAATAGGACCTTTACTAAATTCGCCGTTCCTTTAGTATAATATCGTTAGTGTTTAAACGACTCTATTATAGCGAATATTTTTTAGTCTAGGGTCTTATAATTTAACTCTAGGCTATTGAATTTCTTTAATTAAAAGGCTATAGGGTAATATCTGCCTTAATTATCTGGTTAGGATAAAATCCTTACTATCGTGAATTTTAATATGTCTATCTTGATCTAGATTGGTTATAAGGGGTTAAAATAATATAGTAAGGGTGCTTATTAAAATATATTTTTTAACTGTAAAAATGTTTTTTTTTTAATAAAGTTTAGCTATACCTTTTCTAGCTTATGCTTATTTTTATTTTTTTTAAGTAAAATAATAAATAAAGCTATAATTTTTAAATATCTTTTAATAAACTATTAGTAAAAATTATAAAATCTAAGGAATACTTAAATATCCTTAAATAAGCTTAGCTTAGGCTATAATAAAATAATATTAACCTGTTTTAGATCTATAAAAACTCTAGTGTTTAATAAGATAAACCCTAGGAATTTTATATTATTTTAATAGAATATATATTTAAAAGGCTTAGTATATAGTTTAGTGTTATATAGTTTTTTAAGGACTTATTTAATATACTTAGTGTATTTTTTTTAGGTTTTAGAAAAAATAAGGATATTATTAAGATATACTATATAAACAGTGTTTAATAGCCCGCCTAACGTTTTATAGATATAATACTAGAATGTTATTAGTATATTAGTTAGATTAAAGGGTATAATTAGGTATTTAAAGTAACTATAATAAGTTTAGAAAGTAGTCTTTTATTTATTATTTTCTTAAATTCGGATTTAATAGTAAGTATCTTTTATATTGATTTTTATAAAATATTAGGCTTCTTAGATATAGTTTAAGATCTTTAAAACTAAAAAAAAAAAGTACTAATTCTTTTTTATAACTTTATTTAAACTATAATAGTTAATATAAAAATATAGTATACTATTTTTTTTTAGTATAAATAAAATTAATATACTTATAGGGCTTTTTAAAGGTTTAATTTATTCTTTTATTAGGTTCTTGTTAATATATTTTTTTAGCTTTTTTAATTTAGCTTAAGAAAATAAATAAATAGTACTATAAAATACTATTATATTAGGGAGTAAATTAATTATATAATTAATAGGTTTATATTATAGTAATATACCTAATTTTTTTTTATTAAATATATTAATATACACTTATAGTTTTTTAAAGATTTTATTATTTTTTTATTAATTAATTGTTTTATTTTAGTTAATAAGAAATAAATATTTCTTTAATTAGATAATCGTAAAAATATATATCTTATTCTTATAGGCTTATTAAAACTTATATAATTAAAGGATCTTAGTCTTATACTATTACTGTTTAAACTATTACTTTCGGTTCTAGCTTAAATAAATCTATAGGTTAATAATTATAAGTATTTTAAGGAGGACTAGATTTTCTTTTAAGGTTAGGCTTTAATTAATTATAATATATATATAAATAAATTCCCTGGTTATACCCCGGGAATCGGTAACTTTTAGCAGGATCTTTTATATACTATATTAAGGAATCTTTAACTTTTCTATAGCTTTTAGCTTAGGTATATACATTAGGACTTATTATAGCTATTAGCTTTTTACAAAAGCCACACTAATAAGATTAACTTTTACCCCTGTATCTAGATCCACGTGCGTTTCAATAAGCTTTTAGCTATAAATTATTATAGGTACATAAAATCTTTTTTTTACTTTTATATTTACGGCTCCAATTAAGGCTATAGGTTTTATTTTAGTTAGTGTTTTTTTCCCCTTTAGGTCTTAGTGATTTCTATGATTCTTTTTAAATAGCAATTAATAAGATATTTAGTATTATTATAATAAAAGTATTAAAGTTTTATTCTAGGTTATCTTAAAAAAAGGCTATTTTAAGTAAAAATATTATTAGGGTTTTAAGGATAATTTTTTTAATATAGATTAGCCTTATAATTATAAAGGGAACACTAGGCTATCTTTTAAGGTTTATATATTATATTTATTTTTCTTTTTTGTTTTTTTATATATTAAAAAAAGTTTTAAAAATAGGTAATTAATAAGATTATTTTTTCTTATATTATAGGGATTTTTTTATAATATAATTATATATATTATTATAAGTCTATGTTAAGCTTAATATAATAGTTTAATATATATTATTTTTCTTTAGTACGTGGGAATTGTTTTTTTAATGAATTTAAATAGATATAGAAGTCTTAAGGTATTTGTTTATCTTTTTAGTATACCTGGTTTAGTTACGCGATTAAGATAAGGTCCTAATATATTATATTTTTTAAAAGGGTATTATTTTATTCTTTAAATATATTTTAATTTCTTTTATAGTTAAATTATTTATTTTTTGGCTTTTTATTAAAGTATTGCTTTTATTTTATTTAATATTTATTATTTATATTATTTAATATAAATAGGATATACTTTAAGTCTTTATAGTATTTTTTTAGTATACTTTTAAAAGCTTTTTATAGATTATTAAATCACTTATCTCAGGTATATAAATTAATAAAAATCTTTAATTATTAAATATTTTTAATTTTAATTTCTTTTTTACTATTACTTATAGAATTATTAAAGTTATAATAGATTTTTAATTAAAAGTTACTAAGGTTAGTTTTACTTACCTATAGTTATTATATAAAAGCTATTTTTTTTTTATATAAGGATTAAAATAGTTTTAATTGTTTTATCCTAGTTTTAATTATAGCTATTTTTTTTTATAAAGTTATTAATTTATTGGCTACTATAGTAAGGCTTTTTATAAGTTAATAATTAATAATAATAGATAATAATATAGTTTTAGTAAAAAATCATAAAAAACTTTTTTAAGAATTAGTACAGGATTATATAATAACTATTATAACGTTTAAGTGATTATAATAAAAGCTTAAGAATTATAATAAGAGTTTTATTAGTTAAGTAAATATATAATAAATTATTATATATTTAAGACTTAAGTTTATTAAAAGCAAGCGATTATATAGTAATGGCTATATAATAAGTAAACGAAAAGGTAATATTATATATATACGCGCACAGGCGCGCATATTTAATTTACGTGTTATAAATTATTTTATAATTATTTAAATATAATTTTTTTTATTTTAATTTTTTTTAGGATTATAATAAATCTTAGATAAAATATTAAAGTTATATTAAACTTATATTTTTTTAGATTTATAAATAATTTTTTTAATATAGTTTTTTTAAAATATTATAAATATATTATTTATAATAGACTTTATTATAATTAAATATTAAAATATTATTAAAGTATATAATATACATATAATTAATTAATCTTTTTAATATATTATTAATATATTCTTAGAATATTATTAAAGTATTAATTAGTTTAAATAAAAAAATATAATATTTAAAGTATTTATAATAATAATAAAATATTATTTTTTATTTATCTTTTTTATAAATTAATATTTAATAATATATATTTTTTAAGTCTAGTTTAATAAAAACTATTATATTTTTTAGTCTATTTAATATTTTATTAATTAATAAAATAGGTATTTAATTTTTATAAGTTATATAGTTTAGACTATAATAATTAATATATATTTAAAACTTTTTATTTTTCTTTAGTATAAATATTATTAGTATATTTATAAGGCTAGTTAATAGATATATTTATTTATATTTTAATACTTTAGTAAGATACTTATAGAATATTTATAGTTTTATATTAGCAAGACTATAAATTAGTTTTTATAATAATTATGTTTTATTTTATAGTTTAATAGTATATGTTTTTTTTATTAAAGGTGGTTTTTTTGATTTTTTTTTAAAAAAGATATTTATAAAATTAAGATATTTTTTTAATAATATAATAGTTTTTATATAATTAATATTTAGTTTTATTAATAAAATAGAAGTAAATGTTATAAAAGGGTTTTTCAGGATAATTTATATTATAATAAATAAATATTTTGTTTTTTTTATAGTAGTATAAATTTGTTTAGTATTAGTATATAAAATAATAAATTATTTATTAAAAAAATAGTTTTAATAATTATTTAATTATAAAATTTAAAAATTAATTTTATAAAACTATAATTTATTAAGAATAAAATCTTTATAAATATTAATAATAATATAAATAAGTATATATTTTTTATTTATTTTTTATTTATTTTTAAGTTTTAAAATCTTTTTAGTAATATTATATATAATTTCTTTTATATTTATAAATATTAATTAAAGGTTTAAAGGATATAGTTTTAGTTGAAAAAGTGTTTTAATAAATTTAATGTTTAAAATATAAATATTACTTTTAGAATTAAAAATAATATTTACTATTTATTAGCTATTATTTAATTATAGTTTTATAGATTTAGTTATAAGATTTTCTTTTATATTAATATATTATATTCTTATAATAGGTTTAGTATTACTTTTAATAACTAATATTACTAATATTTTTAAAATAATAATAGGTTTTTTATATTTTTTTATAAAATAATTTAATAATAATTATTTTTATATTAAAAATATTATAATAGTTTTTTAAGTTTTTAATAAAATAATTACTTTTTAATAAATTAATTATTAGTTATAGTATTAAAGTTTTTTTTTTTAATAAATAAAATTAATTAATTTATAGGTTTTTATATTAAATCTTTTAAATAAAAGTAATTTTTAATATAATTCCTAGCTTTAAAATACTTTTATTAAATAATAGGTAATTTTATATTAATTAGTTTTTTTTATAATATTATTTTTAGTTTTTAAGTATAATCTAAGATTTTAAAATAATCTAAAAGAGAAATAAGAAATTTAATAATAATTTATTAATATATATTATTAAACGATTAAAAGGTTTATTTTTTAGCTTATATAAGATTAACTAATTATTTATAAGCTTAGTCTTCGCGGGTCTTTTTATTTTATTATTTATCTTTAAGCTATTATTTAAACGTTTTTTAAGTAATTAATATATTTAGAAAATGTTTTTTTTTATAATATATCTATTTATTCTAGATAGTAGATTTAATATATATAGTATTAAATTATATTTTATTAAAATCTATTAAATAAGTATTTTATTATATTTTAAATTAATCTTTTATATCAATAAAATCTTTTTAAAATTTTATTTAAAATTTACTTTTATATTTAAAAGTAAAAAAATTTATATAAGTAAAACTGCCTAATAGCTATTTTCATACTAATATATTATTACTTTTTTTATTAAAATTATTATAATAATAATATTAATAATATTAAAATAAATAATTTAATTTATTTAAAATATAAAAAGGTTTTTTTTTTTTTTTTTAAAATTATAAAAATATTTTTCTTTATTTAATTTTTTTAACTTTTTATAAAATCTTAATATACTAATTAAATATTCTTTTAATTTCTTTTTTAACTATATTATATAAGTTATAAAAGTGTGATAACCTGACCCCACGCTTGGGTTATATATTAGGTTAGACCTACTTTTAGTAATACTTATGTTTATTATGGTTTAATATAATTATAATAAGACCTTAAAGAAATTAATTAATTAAATAAAAGTTAACTTAAGTTAAGTTAATTTAAAATAATTTAATAAAAAAAAAGTTAATTATAATTAAATTAATTTTAATTAATTTATTAAATTATTAATTTATTTTTATTAAAATAAAACCTTATATTTATTTAAATTATAATAAATTTAATTATTATATATATTAATTTATATAACTTTTTTATATATTTAATAAATTATTAATATAATTATTTACTATTAATATTTAATATTTAAACTATAATATTTTATTTTATTATTTAATATTATTTTAATTTATTATTAATATTAAATTATAATTTAAGTTATTTTTTTATTAAAAATATTTAAAATATTATATATTAATAAATTTTATTTAATAAATTATTATAATTTTAAGTAATATTAAATATTATAATTAATAAAAAATAATAATTTTTATTTTAAGTATATATTTTAAAATAATTAACTATATTATTTAAAAAAATTAAAAAAAAAAAATATTTTTAAATTTAAATAAATAACTTTAAAATAAGGTTAATAAAAAATAAAAAAAAAATATTAAAAAGATTCTTAGACTTAAAGATCTAAGATTGTTTTTAAAAAAACTAAAAATAATAACTTTTTAAGTTTTTATTATAAACTTATAGATTTATTATAATTATTATTTATAATACTTTAAAAAAAATTATATAAAAATAATTTATATTTATATTTATTTAAAAAGATTTATTAAAAAATAATTTAAATTAATTATAAAAGATTATTATAATTATTTAAAAAATAAATAAAAAAGTTAAATTAAATAAATTATAAAAAACTTTAATAAATTTATTAAAAATTTTAAAAAAGTTTTTAGAATTATTAATAAAAAAAAAATTTATTTTAAAACTTTTATTAAAAAAATTTAATTTTAAATTATATTATTATATTTAAATAAATTATTTTAAAATTTAATTAAAATAATAAACTTTTAATAAATTAGTTTTATTAAAGATTAAAAAGAATATTAAAAATAAATTCTTTAAAAGAAATTTATTAAATATTTTTATAAAATATATTAAAATAACTATTAAAATTAATAATTAATAATATATTTATTATAAATAAAAATAAAGAAATAAAATATATTAAAAATTTAAAAAATAATTATATTATTAAATCTAATAATAAATTAAATTAAATAAATCTTAATATAACTTAAAAAAAAAAAAAATAAATATTATAATTATAATAAACTAAAATATTATTTATAAAATTATTAAAGTTTATATAAAAATAAAAATAAAAAATCTTAAAAGTTAATTCTTAAACTTAAAAAAAAAAAAGAATTTAATATTATTATTAAATAAACTATAGATTATACTTTAATAAGCTAGATTATATATTTTAATAATAGATATTTAATTTATAAAAACTTAAAAGATAATATAAATTAATACTTAAAATTTTTTTAATAAAATAATATAATTAAATAAAAATAAAATAAAAAATAAAATAAATAATATATAATAAAAAGAATTTAATAATAGTTAATAAATAAACTATTAATATAAATATAATATCTTATAAAACCTCTTATTATTTAAAAAAACCCTATAAATAATATTAATAAATTATTTATTTAAAAAAAAAACCTATAATAAAAAAAATCTTTAAGTATTAAAATAATTTATAATAAAATAAATTTTTATAAGTTAATTATATAAATATATATTATTAAAATTATATTAAGCTTATATATAAGAAATATTAAAAAATTAAATTTATAGATTAGTATTAAAAATATTTAAATTAATAGTAATTATATAAAAATATTTAATTATAAAAATTATTTAAAAATTATTTAAATAAAGTTTTAATATTTAAATTTATAAAAAAAACCTAAAGAATTAATGAAAATAATATAAGTTATAAAATATATTAAATATTAAAAATAATATAATAGCTTATAAAATCTATAATTAAAAAATAAAAAATAAAATTAATTATTCATAAAAAAGCTATAAAGTAATTATTAAATAAAATCTTTTAATTTTATAAATAAAAGCTATTATAAATAGCTTTATTTAATACTAAAATTATAAATAAAAAAGTATTATTTTATTATATTAATAAATAATAAAATAATAAATAATTATAAATTTATTAAAAAAAAAAAATCTTTAATAATAAAAAATAAATTAATATAAAAAAAAATTTTTTATAATAAAAAATAAATTAATATAAAAATTAATTTTTTTTTTATTAAAGTTTAAAAATATAAAAAAAAAACTTTTATAAGTTAATAAATATTAATAAATATAATATAATTTTAAAATATTTTTAATTATAAAATAATAATTTTTTTATTAATTAAAAAATAAGTTAATTTTATTAAAATAAAAGTAAAGGCTTTAATTAAAAATAAATATAAAATATAAAATTTTATAAAAATTTAATAATAAAATAATAGACTTAAAAAAAAACCTTAAAATAAAATATAAAAAAAAAAATATAGAATATTTTATTTAATTAATTATTAAAAAAATAAAACCTATATAAAAAAAAGATTAAAAATATATGACGACCCGACCCCACGCTTGGGTCATATACCAGGTCGGACCCACTTTTAGTAATACTTATACTTATTATAGCTTAATATAATTATAGCAGGACCTTAAACAAACTAACTAATTAAATAAAAATTAACCTAAGTTAAATTAACTTAAGTTAACTTAATAAAAAAAAAATTAATTATAATTAAATTAACTTTAATTAACTTACTAAATCATCGATTTATTTCTATTAAAATAAAACCTTATATTTATTTAAATTATAATAAACCTAATTATTATATATACTAGCTTATATTTCTTTTATATATTTAATTAATTATTAATATAATTATTTATTATTAATACCTAATACCTAAACTATAATATTTTATTTTATTACTTAATATTGCTTTAATCTATTATTAATATTAAATTATAATCTAGGTTATCTTTTATTAAGAAACGCCTAAAATGTTATATATTAATGACTTTTATTTAGTGGATTACTATAACTCTAAGCAATATTAAGCATTATAACTAACAAAAAACAGTAACCCTTACTCTAGGTATATACTTTAAAATAATTAACTATACTATTTAAAAAAATTAAAAAAAAAAATAAAATACTCTTAAACCTAAATAAATAACTTTAAGATAAGGTTAATAAAAAACAAAAAAAAGATATTAAAAAAATCCTTAGACCTAAAAACCCAGGACTGTTTTTTAAAAAACTAGGAATAATAACTTTTTAAGCTTTTATTATAGACTTATAGACCTATTATAATTATTATCTATAATACCTTAAAAAAAACTATATAAAAGTAATTTATACTTATATTTATCTAAAAAAACCCGTTAAAAAATAATTCAAACTAGTCATAAAAGATTATTATAACTATTTAAAAAATAAATAAAAAGATTAAACTAAATAAGTTATAGAAGACTTTAGTGAATTTATTAAAAACTTAAAAAAGGCTTTTAGAACTATTAATAAGAAAAAAAAAATAAAATAATTATTTTAAAACCTTTATTAAAAAAAATTAGCCTTAGATTATATTATTATATTTAAATAAGCTGTTTTAAAACTTAATTAGGATAATAAACTATTAATAGACTAGTTTTATTAAGGATTAAAAGAAAATATTAAAAATAAACTCTTTAAAAAAGACTTATTAAATACTCTTATAGAATATATTAAAATAATTATTAAAATTAATAACTAATAATATACCTATTATAAATAAAAATAAAAAAATAAGGTATACTAGAAACTAAAAAATAATTATATTATTAAATCCAATAATAAACCAGATCAAATAGACCTTAATATAACTTAAAAAAAAAGAAAAAATAAATACTATAATTATAATAAACTAGAATATTACTTATAAGATTATTAAAGCCTATATAAGAATAAAAGTAAAAAACCCTAGAAACCAGCCCTTAAACCAGAAAAAAAACAAATCAATACTATTACCAAACAAACTATAGACCACGCCTTAATAAGCTAGACTATATATTTTAATAATAAATATTTAACTTATAAAAACTTAAAAAATAATATAAATTAATACCTAAAACCTCCTTAATAAATCAATATAATCAAATAAAGGTAAACAAAAAAAAAAAATAAATAATATATACTAAAAGGAATCTAATAATAGCTAATAAATAAACTCCTAGTACAAATATAATACCCTATAGAAGCCACGCTTAACTAAGAAACCCTTATTAATAACATCAATAGTTTGTTTACCTAAAAAAGGAAACCTATAGTAAAAGATATCCTAGAATATTAAGGTAGCCTGTAATACAATAAATCTTTATAAACTAATTATATAAATATATATTATTAAGATTATATTAAACTTATATATAAGAAATATTAAGAAATTAAACTCGTAGACTAGTACTAATAAATATTTAAACCAGTAATAATTATATAAGAATATCCTATTATAAAGATTACTTAAGAACTATTTAAATAAGGCTTTAATTTTTAAACTTATAAAAAAAACCTAAAAAATTAATAAAAATAGTATAAGTTATAAAACACATTAGATACTAAAAATAGTATAATAATTTATAAAATCTATAACTAAAAAACAAAAAATAAGACTAGTTATTTATAAAAAAGCTATAGGATAATTACTAAGTAAGGTCTTTTAACTTTATAAACAAAAACTATTATAAATAGCTCTGTCTAATAGTAAAACTATAAATAAAAAAATATTATTTTATTATATTAGTAAATAATAAAACAATAAATAATTATATATCCCTTAAAACTATAAATTATTTATAATTACCTTAAAAAAAAAAACTAAAATATAAATTATATTTATTTTATTATATTAAAAAAGAAACTTTTTTTTATAATAAAAGATAAATTAATATAAAGATTAATTATTTTTTTATTAAAATCTAAGGGCATAAAAAGCTTATCTTTTATAACCTAATAAACCTTAACGAGTATAATATAATCTTAGGATATCCTTAGTTATAAAATAATAATCCTTTTATTAATTAAAGGACTAGCTAACTTTGTTAAAATAAAAGTAAAGGCCTTAGTTAAAAATAAACATAGAATATAAGATTTTATAAAAACTTAATAATAAAATAATAAACTTAAAAAAAAAAACCTTTAAATAAAACATAAAAAAAAAAAACATAAAATACCTCGCCTAACTAATTATTAAAAAGAATAAAACCTATATAAAAAAAAAATCAAAAATAAAAAACTTATAAAACTATTATTTTTCTATAAAAAACCTTTAAAAAGCTTAATAAACTATTTAAAAAAAGACTACTTTTAAATAAGAAAAAAAAGACTTTTATTAAATAACTTAAAAATATCCCTAACGAATACAAATATTATAAGAAATTATTCTAAAAGACCTTTAATATAGGGCTACTTAAACATAATTAATGGGATTATGAGATTATCTTAAAAAATAAAACTAACCCTACGTTTTATAAAATCTATAACCTTAACAAAAAAAAACTTATAGTACTTTAAAAATAGATTAATAAAATGCTAGCTAAAGGCTTTATTAAATCATCTATGTTAAAAGCAGGATATCCTATAATATTTATTTTAAAAAAGAATAGGAAACTATAGTTAATTATGGATTATTAATAACTTAATAAAATTATATTTAAAAACCATACCTTGCTATCTTTGATTATAGAATTATAAAACTATTTTTAAGGTAAGAAATAGTTTATTGCATTTAATCTAAAAAAAGCTTATAATCTTATTTATATAAAAAAAAAAAATAAATAAATAATAGCTTTTTATATTAAATTTAGATTATTTAAATATCTTATTATACTTTTTAGATTAAAAAATACCCTTATAATATTCTAAAAAATAATTAATAATATACTTAAGAAATACCTTAATATCTTTATAATAGTTTACTTTAATAATATTTTAATCTTTTTAAATATACTTAAAGAATATAAGTAATATATATATTAAATACTTATTAAATTATAAAAAACAAAGCTTTTAATTAAACCAGAAAAATATAAATTCTATACCTAATAAATTACTTTTTTTAAATATATTATTATATTAAATAAAATATATATAAATTCTATTAAAGTTAAAATAGTATAAAGCTAGCTTAAGTTAAATACTATTAAAGAAGTTTAAAGCTTTTTAGGCTTTATTAATTATTATTAATACTTTATAAAAAACTATAATAAAATTATATGCTTACTTTATAAATTAACTAAAAAAGACTAAACATTTAAATAAATAAAAAAAATATAATAAGCTTTTAAATAGATTAAGGTTTTAATTATAAATAATTTAATATTTATAATATTTAACCTAAAAAAAAAAGTAAAACTTAAAATAAACTTTTTTAATTTTAAATTAAAAGCTTAAATTAAATAATAAAACAAAAACAATAAATTATAACCAATTATATTTTATTTATAAGCCTTATATAACATTAAATTAAATTATTTTATCTATAATAAAAAATTCCTAATAATTATTTTAGCCTTTAAAAAATAAAAATACTATTTTCTTAAAAATAAGTATAAAGTTAAGGTTTATATAAATTATAATAATATTTTTTATTTTATTATAATTTAATAGTTTAATAAATATTAAGTTAAATATATTAAATATCTTTTAGAATTTAATTATATTTTTATTTATTAAAAAGAATTAAAGAATAATAAAGCTAATACCTTAAATAAATAAGTAAATTATAACTAAAATAAAATAATTATAATAAAACAAATCTTAAATATTACTTTAAAAGGATATTATATATAGTATATATTAAACACCATGTTCTAAATCAAAAATAATAATACTTAGATCTATTATATTAAGGAATATTATAAAACCTAAAAAAAAAAAATTTCTTAAAAAACTTATTATAAATAATAAAAAACTATAATAGTATAAAAATAAAATTTAGATTTTTTTAAAGTTTTAAAAAAACCTTGTTAAAAAAATCTATTAATACTTTTTATATAAATATAAAAAAATATAAAAAACACTTAAATAAGTTAAATAAAACTTTAACTTTTATAGAATAAAATAATATATTTAAAAAATTATTTTAATATATATTATATATAGTTAAATAAAGGCCTTAAAGTATAAGCTATATAAATAAATCTAACCGTTACTAGTACCTTAAAAACCATAAGAAATAATTATATTAGACTTTATTATAAAGCTACTTATATTAGTTAAACCTATTATAAAGATTAAATATAATAATATTTTTATAGTTATTAATAAACTTATAAAATAGGCCTACTTTTTGCTATATTAAAAAACTATAAATATAAAAAAATTTATATATATATTTTTATATATAATTATAAGCGTTTATCTTTTACTTAAAAAAATTATCTTAGACTAAGGATTAGTTTTTGTATCTAAATTTTAGCAAAGATTAACTAAATAACTAGGTATTAACTATAAGCTTAATATGGCTTATTACCTATAAACTAATAAATAGATTAAATAAATTAATTAGATTATTAAAGGATATTTATATTATTATATTAATTTTAAATAAACTAATTAAATAAAATTACTATTATTAGTATAAATCGCCTATAATACTAATATATTAGAATCCATAGGCCTAAGCCTTATATACACTAACTTTGGCTATAACCTAGAGGTATATAAGACACTTAGAGACGGGATAATTATAGATAAAGCTATGATTAAAGCAAATAAAATAAAAGACTTATATTAGGTAATAAGAGTATAACTTGTGTTAATTCGCGAAAAAATAAGGAAATATATAGATAAAAATAGATTAAAGGGATTAATCTTTAGGAAAAGAAATATAATTTATTTATTTTGTTATACACTAGGCAAAAAAAATATAAATATTAAAACAATATAATTAAATAATAAATTAGACTTTAAGAAATTAAAACCTTATTTAATTAAAAAAATTATTTTAAATATTAACTATAAACTTTTATTATTAAAAAAAATATAAATATACTTAATTTTTTATATTTTCTTATTTAAAAAAATACTAATTAATAAAAATATTAAAAAAATTATTTATAATTCTATAAAAGTACTTTTAGTAAAAAAAAAATATAAAATTAAATTAATTCTAGTTATATATTATAAAAATAATAAACACTAATACCTAATAAAATAAAAAAACTATATAAAAACCAAAAACATATAAAAACCTATTAAACACTTAGCTTATTCTTAAATAATTCTATAAAAATTCTATTAGAACCTAGGCCTAAAGGATTAACAAGAAATAACTCCTAATTAAATCTGATTATAAGGTTAACTATAGGATCGCCCTAGGAAGTAATATTAGCGGATTCTGCCTTACGATACTTTATCTTTTTTAACTTATTAAGATTATTTAAACTATAAAAAACTATTTTTATAGCTTTTTTATAAAAAAAATACTTTTATTATTTAATCTTTTATAAATAATTTATTATTTTATTTAAAATATCTTTAACTTTTTTATATTTTTTTTTTAATCTTTTTTTTTTTATAATAATATAATTAATTATATAAAAATTAAAAAAAATATTAAAAAAATATAAAAAAAAACTTATAAAATACTTTATTAAAACCCTTATAATTATAATCTATTTTCTTTAAACTAATATAAAAAGTATAATAGTTATTATAAACCTTAAATATTATATACTTTTTTTTTACTTTAAGATATTAAGTATAAAAAAGTATAGTTATATTAAAAGCTTTAATAAATATAAAAAGCTTCTTATAACTTATAAGAATAGGAACCTTAGGACCTAATAATAACTTAAGCTTAGACATTAGTTTTAGTCTTTTTTAAACGCTATATAGTATAATAAGATTAACAAACAAAAACAATAAAAAAAAAAAAACACAAAAAAACCTATTAAATAAAAAAAAAAATAGCTTAAGGTATTTATATTAAAAACTAATGGGTTTTAAAAGTAAGACTAAAAAAAAAAAAATAATATATAATAACCTAACCCCACGCTTAAGTTATATACTAGATCAGACTTACTTTTAATAATACTTATACTTATTATAGCTTAATATAATCATAATAAGACCTTAGACAAACTAACCAATGAAATAAAAATTAACCTAAATTAAATTAACTTAAATTAATTTAATAAAAAAAAAATTAATTATAATCGAGTTAACTTTAATTAACTTACTAAATCATTAATTTATTCCTATTAAAATAAAATCTTATATTTATTTAAATTATAATAAACCTAACTATTATATATATTAGCCTATATCTTTTTTATATATCTAATTAATTATTAATATAATTATTTACTATTAACACTTAATACCTAAACTATAATACTTTATCTTATTATTTAATATTGCCTTAATCCATTACTAACATCAAACCATAATCTAGGTTATCTCTTGTTAGGAAACGCCTGGAATATTATAAAATAAAAAACTTATAAAATTATTATTTTTTTATAAAAAATATTTAAAAAGTTTAATAAATTATTAAAAAAAAATTATATTTAAATAATAAAAAAATCTTTTATTAAATAATTTAAAAATATCTTTAATAAATATAAATATTATAAAAAACTATTTTAAAAAACCTTTAATATAAGGTTATTTAAATATAATTAATAAAATTATAAGATTATTTTAAAAAATAAAATTAATTTTATATTTTATAAAATCTATAATCTTAATAAAAAAAACTTATAATATTTTAAAAATAAATTAATAAGATATTAATTAAAGATTTTATTAAATTATTTATATTAAAAATAAAATATTTTATAATATTTATTTTAAAAAAAATAAAATATTATAATTAATTATAAATTATTAATAATTTAATAAAATTATATTTAAAAATTATATTTTATTACTTTTAATTATAAAATTATAAAACTATTTTTAAAATAAAAAATAATTTATTATATTTAATCTAAAAGAAATTTATAATTTTATTTATATAAAAAAAAAAAAATAAATAATAGTTTTTTATATTAAGTTTAGATTATTTAAATATTTTATTATATTTTTTAAATTAATAAATATTTTTATAATATTTAAAGAAATAATTAATAATATATTTAAAAAATATTTTAATATTTTTATAATAGTTTATTATAATATTATTTTAATTTTTTTAAATATACTTAAAAAATATAAATAATATATATATTAAATATTTATTAAACTATAAAAAATAAAATTTTTAATTAAATTAAAAAAATAATAATTTTATATTTAATAAAAATTCTTTTTTAAATATATTATTATATTAAATAAAATCTATATAAATCTTAATAAAATTAAAATAATATAAAGTTAATTTAAGTTAAATATTATTAAAAAAATTTAAAGTTTTTTAAGTTTTATTAATTATTATTAATATTTTATAAAAAAACTATAATTAGATTATATATTTATATTATAAATTAATTAAAAAAAATTAAATATTTATATAAATAAAAAAAATATAATAAATTTTTAAATAAATTAAACTTTTAATTATTAAAAATCTAATATTTATAATATTTAATTTAAAAAAAAAGTAAAATTTAAAATAAACTTTTTTAATTTTAAATTAAAAGCTTAAATTAAATAATAAAATAAAAATAATAAATTATAATTAATTATATTTTATTTATAAGCCTTATATAATATTAAATTAAACTATTTTATTTATAATAAAGAATTTTTAATAATTATTTTAGCTTTTAAAAAATAAAAATATTATTTTTTTAAAAATAAATATAAAGTTAAGGTTTATATAAATTATAATAATATTTTTTATTTTATTATAATTTAATAGTTTAATAAATATTAAATTAAATATATTAAATATTTTTTAAAATTTAATTATATTTTTATTTATTAAAAAGAATTAAAAAATAATAAAATTAATATTTTAAGTAAATAAATAAACTATAATTAAAATAAAATAATTATAATAAAATCAATCTTAAATATTACTTTAAAAAAAATACTATATATAATATATATTAAATATTATATTTGAAATTAAAAATAATAATACTTAAATCTATTATATTAAAAAATATTATAAAACCTAAAAAATCTTTTTTTTTAAAAGATTTATTATAAATAATAAAAAACTATAATAGTATAAAAATAAAATCTAAATTTTTTTAAAACTTTAAAAAGACTTTATTAAAAATATTTATTAATATTTTTTATATAAATATAAAAAAATATAAAAAAGACTTAAATAAATTAAATAAAACTTTAACTTTTATAAAATAAAATAATATATTTAAAAAATTATTTTAATATATATTATATATAATTAAATAAAAACCTTAAAATATAAATTATATAAGTAAATCTAATTATTATTAATATCCTAAAAACTATAAAAAATAATTATATTAGATTTTATTATAAAACTATTTATATTAATTAAATCTATTATAAAAATTAAATATAATAATATTTTTATAATTATTAATAAACTTATAAAATAGATTTATTTTTTATTATATTAAAAAACTATAAATATAAAAAAATTTATATATATATTTTTATATATAATTATAAATATTTATCTTTTATTTAAAAAAACTATTTTAAACTAAAAATTAGTTTTTATATTTAAATTTTAATAAAAATTAATTAAATAATTAAACATTAATTATAAGCTTAATATAGTTTATTACCTATAAATTAATAAATAAATTAAATAAATTAATTAAATTATTAAAAAGTATTTATATTATTATATTAATTTTAAATAAACTAATTAAATAAAATTACTATTATTAATATAAATTACTTATAATATTAATATATTAGAATCTATAAGCCTAAGCCTTATATATATTAACTTTAGTTATAACCTAAAGGTATATAAAATACCTAAAGATAGGATAATTCTAAATAAAGCTATAATTAAAGTAAATAAAATAAAAGATTTATATTAGATAATAAAAATATAACTTATATTAATTTATAAAAAAATAAGAAAATATATAAATAAAAATAAATTAAAAAGACTAATTTTTAAAAAAAAATATAGTTTATTTATTTTATTATATATTAAATAAAAAAAAATATAAATATTAAAACAATATAATTAAATAATAAATTAAACTTTAAGAAATTAAAACCTTATTTAATTAAAAAAATTATTTTAAATATTAATTATAAACTCTTATTATTAAAAAAAATATAAATATACTTAGCTTTTTATATTTTTTTACTTAAAAAAGTATTAATTAATAAAAATACTAAAAAAATTATTTATAATTTTATAAAAATACTTTTAATAAAAAAAATATAAAGTTAAATTAATTCTAGTAATATACTATAAAAATAATAAACACTAATACTTAATTAAATAAAAAAATTATATAAAAACTAAAAATATATAAAAACCTATTAAATACTTAACCTATTCTTAAATAATCCTATAATAGTTTTATTAAAACCTAGGTTTAAAAGATTAATAAAAAATAATTACTAATTAAACCCGATTAATAAATTAACTATAAGACTAACTAAAAAAACATTAAAAACAGACTTTATTTTATAATATTCTTCTTTCTTTAACTTATTAAAAGTATTTACTTTATATATAACTATACTTATTACCTTAATATACAATAACTTTTCTTATTTATTAATCTTTTATAATTTAACTATTATAATAATAAAATCATACTTTATAATCTTACATTAAAAAACTAAATCATTCTTAATATAAATAATATAATTATCTATAAAAAAAAACATTAAAATAAACCTAAAAAAAAAAAATCAATCACTTATAAACAAAAAAATCATTACTACTAATATTATATTTAATATAATATTTTTTAACATAAGCTTTATAATAAAACTTATCTTCAATAATAATATACTTTTATTTATTAATAATATAAAAAAAATAAAAAAACATCTTAAGACTAAAAAATACAATAAATCTTATAAAATTTCAAACATTTATCTCCTTCTAAACAAAATTAATCGTTTTCATTACCTACTCTAATATTATAAAACTAAAAACAACAAAACTTATAAAAAAAAAACCAAATTTAAAAAAAAAAAAATATATATATAAATATTTATATAAAACTAATAGGTTTTAAAAATAAAACTAAAAAAAAAAAAATAACATATAATAACCTAATCTTACACTTATATTATCAACCAAAAAAAAACCTACTTTTAATAACACTTATATAAATTACTAATTAAAACACCACTATAACAAAACCTTAGATAGTTTAATTAATTACAATTAGCTTAAACAAGATTAAATTAAATAAGCTTAATAACTTAAATAAAATTAACTTAAGTATATATAATAACTTAAATACAATCGGTTTAATCTATTATAACTAATAAATTATTAGTTTATTTCTATAAAAATAAAACCTTATATTTATTTAAATTATAATAAACCTAACTATTATATATATTAGCCTATATTTCTTTTATATATTTAATTAATCGTTAATTATAATTATTTATTATTAGTACCTAATACCTAAACTATAACATTTTATCTTATTACTTAATATCGCCCTAATCTACTGCCAACATTAAACCACGATCTAGGTTATCTCTTGTTAGGAAACGCCTGGAACGTCACACTAATAAGAAAAGGAAGTTAAATTATATTTTAATATTAGTAATAGATTAATGTAATATTAAGCAATAAAATATAATATTATAGTTTAAATATTAAATATTAATAGTAAATAATGTTATTAATAATTAATTAAATATATAAAAAAGTTATATAAATTAATATATATAATAGTTAGGTTTATTATAATTTAAATAAATATAAGGTTCATTTTTATAGCAATAAACTAATGATTTAGTAATTTTATGCTTACCTAGTAGGCTAATTTTTTAAAGGTAAGCCAGATTTATAACATAATTAGTTAGCTTATTTAAGGTTTTGCTATGGTTGTGCTAAACCGTAATCAGCATAAGTATTTTTAAAAGTAAGTGTTTTTTTAGTGTATAACCTAAACGTGGGGTCGGGTTATTATAATTTTATATATAATTATATTTATTATTATAATATATTAAAATAAACTTTAAAAAAATATATTTATAAATAAAGAAATTCTTATTTTTAATATTATATTTAATATAATATTTTTTAATATAAATCTTATAATAAATTTTATTTTTTATAATAGTATATTTTTATTTATTAATATTATAAGAAAAATTAAAATATATTTTAAAATTAAAAAATATAATATATTTTATAAGATTTTATATATATATTCTTTATTAAATAAAAATTAATTATTTTTATTATTTATTTTAATATTAAAAAATTAAAAAAAAATAAGTATGTATATAGAATTAATATGTTTTAAGAATAAAACTAAAAACAAATAAATAATATATAATAACCTAATATTATACTTATATTATTAATAAAAAATAAATTTACTTTTAGTAATACTTATATAAGCTATTAATTAAAATATAATTATAATAAAACCTTAAACAAATTAACTAATTATCATTAGCTAGAATAAAATTAACTTAATATCATAAGCATAATCTACGAAGCTGATTAGCTATTAATTACCCGGCAAGATTAGCAATTAAAGCTATAAGAGGTAATTAAGACTAGGCCACTAATAGATCATAATATTATAAAGTAATATTAAATATTTAAAATAGAATAATAAAATAATTATTATATAATAACTAAAAAACTATTATAAATAAACAAAGATTTCTTAAAAAAGAATATTTTTTAAAGATTAATAAAATCAATAATTACCTTTTTAAAAATAACTAATTAACTATTTCTAAGCCTTATAATCTCTTTTACTTAGATTATTTAATACTTTACTATTTCTTTTATATCTATTATAATCTAGTGATGATACTTAAATAAAATTAATTTAATTTATTATAACTTTTTAATTATTAATTTATGTTTATTAAAATAAAATCTTAAATTTATTTATATTATAGTAAATTTAATGATTATATATATTAATTTATGTTTCCTTTTATATATTTAATTTATTATTAATGTAATTATTTACTATTAAGATTTAATAACCTAAACTATAATACTTAAACCTATTATTTAACTTTACTTTAATTTACTATTAATATAAACCTATAATCTTAATAATTTCTATTAGTAAACGCTTAAAATATTATAAATTATTAGATTATTACAATAAAACAAATTTAAAAATATAATATTTTTAATATAAAATAATTAAATTTAAAAAACAATAAATTTAATAAAAGTTAATTTTAAAATTTTTTTTTAAGAATTTATAATAAACTATTAAAATATAACAGTTTAATTTTAATATATTTATAAATATAAAAATTAAGTTAAATTCTTTTAATAATATATTATTAAATATAACTTATTTTTTATATAAATATTAAAACATAAAAAAAATTATTATTATTTTTTAATATATTATTTATTAATAAAAACTTTTATTTTATTTTTTATAATAAATGTATTGTATGAAATTTATTTAATTTTAAATAATAAACAAATAAAAGCTAAAATAATAATATAATTTTTTAATTATTAAAAAATAAGCTTATAATAAGAAATTTAAATAAGTTTATAATATAAAAATAAAAATAAAATAAAATAAAATAAAAATAATTGAATATAATTATAGTTTAAAACTTTTATTTTTTAAAAATATTTAAAAAATATATAAATATTAGTTAATTAATTTTTTACTATTATTTTTATTTTTATTTATAAATTTTATAAATTTGTTACAGTATTATATTATTTATAAAAATATAAATTATATTTTTATTAATATAAAAACTTTATATTAAATATTTAATATAATATTTAATTATTATATTTTAATTAATATTATTTAATAATATTTTTAAATTAATTTCCATATAATTAATTTATTTAAAATAAAATAAATTTTAAATTTTTTAAATAATTAATATATAATAAAAATTCTTTTTTTATAAATTTTAATAACAATTAATTTATTAATTATTTAATTAATAATGTTAAAAACTTAAATTCAAAATATTATAAATTTCTTTTAAATTAAATATTATTAATATATTAATAATTAATATATTTTTATTTTCAAATTTTATTTTAAGTTTTATTTTTATTTATTTTATAACTTGTTTATTTTTCAATATAAAATTATTATTTTAAAAATTTTAAAAGCTTAAATTAATATTCTTTTTAAATTATTTATATAAAAACTTTATTTTAAAAATAAAATTTAAAATTAATAATATTAAAATTAAAAAAATATAATTAATTAAATATATATATATATATTATTAAATATTATTAAATATTATTATTTAAATTTACAATTATTATAATATATAAAAACATTATAAAAAATATAAATAAAATATAATAAAATAGTTTTAATTAAAACAAAAAGAATTATACTATTATAATGCCTTAATTTATATTACTCTTATTATACACAGAAGCTAATCAGCCTTGCCCTCTTAACCAATTAAGCCTAGCTCTCTAAAGCTCGTTTCCACTTATATTTATACTATCCCTTTTACGTCCACTGCAATCCGGTCGTGACAATAGATTAGGCTCCTGAGCCCAGTTATAGCAAAGCTTATACATTTAACTATCTAGTAAAGTATATTTAATTCCTTTATAAAAGCTCATTAAATCCCTTATAGCTAAGTTAGTTAAATTAGCTATTTACATTAGTTATATTTAGTTTCCTCAGATCGCCGAGGCGCAAATTTAGTAAGTCTATCGCTTTGCCCCTTACCGGTCAAAGATCGTTATTTACCTCCCCCTCTCATATTAACATATATGATGCAGGGGCACTACTCCACACATTTCCAGTAAAGATTCATCTGATCCTAAGCCAGTCATCACTGTCGGCTATCACACGGCCAAGGGATCTCGACTCCTCACTATTCATGCGCACGAAGACGGAACAGGGTATGAGTTCTTGTCTCGTTATGGCAGAAAGATTCTTGCTCAGAATGAGAAGAACCAGGGCGAAGGTGGCTGTGGAAAATAATATTAGGCTATTGGCGATATGCGTGATCGCGTAGTTGCTTGGATCCAACCTTTGTGCAAACAAGCCTATAGTTAGCCATATGTTGGTGGGAACATGAGTGGTGCTACTTGTGCATCTGGTTTGAATACAGTCGTTACTATTGACCCGTAAGAAGCCATTGTTCATAATGTGACATGTACAGCATATCAGAAGTTGCCGGTGATATATCTCACTTACCTTGTGGAAGTTGGATTATGTCCAAGGAAATGACACCACCCTACGATTTATGTATGACCTGGCAATCCCGTCCGTAGTGCAAATAACATGAGTATATCTCTAATTCTCAAATAACTATCTGTAACTATCAACGCTACCGAACCAGAACCAGAACCAGTATATATAAAAAAGGAAAAGGTAGAAAAAAATGCATTCAAGTCATAAACATGTGAATATCCCATCATCTACACAGAAGCACACGCCGCCGAAAGTTCAGTAACTTCCCTGCAGCTATTAAAGCCCGTCGAGATGGTGCAAAGTTGATCGCAAGAAACACCCTCGGCAACCCAGACACGGTGCTCCTGGCCGGGGATGGCGAGTCTCCAGTGCTTGGTAGTGTCCGTGTCAGCGGCTCCGGTGGCCTTGAAGCCGGGTCGGCATGCGCAAGCGCCGCGGGGTTTGGAGACACGGGGGTCGGGGAAGATGCAGGTCGGGGCGGTGGTCTTGTCGCAGTTGTTGGAGTGGACGTTGCAGCCGGCGGGGCAAATCTTACTGGGGTCCTTGCCACCAGGATTCGTTTCGTCGTCCTTGGGATCTTTGGGATCTTTGGGATCCTTGCCCTCCTTGGGCTTGCATGTTGGCTCAGTTCCGGCGGGACAAGAGCTGCCAGAGCCTCCATCAGGGCATGCAACCGGCTCGCCTGGGCATGGAGAAGCAGATCCATCGCGGCACATTCCTACCGACTTTTCACAAGGGGGAGAGCCTCCACCGATGCAGCCTGGCTCCAAGGAGCAAGGAGGGGCAGAGCCGTTGGGACAGCTGGGACCTTCGGTGGGAGGCTTGCAGGTTCCATCCTCCTGGCAGGTGAGGACCTCCCCACTGATGACGTCGATGACCTTGGGCACCTTGGGATCCGGCTTGTTAGCGCAAATCTTCTTCAATCCGCCCAAGATACCAGACTTGGGCCTCAAAAGATCCTTGGCGCGAAGGAGACGACTATCGAAGAAGCCACGCTTGACACCAAAAGATCTCTTATCAGGAGTCTTGGTCGTGTCCTCGAAGAAAACCGGATAGTTGTTGCAAGTGATTCCACCAGCAGGGGGCGTTCGTCGGAGAGTGAAGTAGGCGGCAAACATGTGAGCTCGCTGTTCCGTCGTCCATGGCATAGTTGCGGGGTCGGCTCCTTCAACAATCTTTCCAGAGTCGCCGCTGTAGCTCATAAAGTTGTTGACAGAGACCGGGTGGTCATCAGTGCAGAATCCCCACTTCTTATTTTTGCCGGTTCCTGTAGCACAGCATCGGGGTTGCTTGGCATTGAACATCCATTCCTGGCCGTTGGGGAACTGAAACGTGTCGTCGATGCCGTCACTTTCTCCGTCACAGCCAGTGCCACCATTGTCGGGGAAGATGTGTGGCAGATCAAGCCAATGGCCAAGCTCGTGGGTCAATGTTTTGCCATCACCAGCCCAGTCCTTTCTCCAGGCGACGCCAGGAAGCGAATCAATAGTCATAGCGCAGCCGTCGACGGTATGGCCCTTGGAGTTGAGGTTTCTCGCGAGAGTGCAGTATCCCAGTGTTCGGACTCCAGTATCGCAGGCAATTTCGTCAATCTTTTCGACAATCCAGACATTGACCTCGTCATTACCGCCGAACCTGTTTTCAGCCTTGATCTTCTGTGCATAGTTGAAGTAGTCGTTGTCGCCACCATTCTTGTTGTGAGTAAAGCGTTCCCACTCCTTACCAGCGTGGTAGCTGAGAGAAGAGATGAAGAAGCTAATACCAAGGGGCTCGAAAGCCTTGTTGGTTTGCTTGACTTGTTCGTCCAAAATCTCAGGAGTGACAATCTTGGATGTGGTGTAATTTGTGGTAAAGACGGTGAAGTGGATGGGAACTTGGATGAACTTTGGGATGCAGATTGGTCTAGGGAGGAGCTTGATCTTTGTCGGGGCTTCGTCAACGAAAGGGGCAGCTAGATTGATGATTTCTTAGCTGAGAAATGCTTCAAGGGTACCGTGTTTAGTTGACTTACCTAGTGGAGCAAGGCCTTTCTGAATTTCGTTACCAAGATGCTTGAGTCCATCGCCAACGTCCTGTACTCCCTTCTTGGCTGCATTTGAAATATCACCCCCCGCCTTCTTGACAGCGCCCAAGAAACCACCTCCTCGCTTAGTGAAGGTTGAGTTCTTCGGTTGCGCGCTTGGCAAGCCGCAGAAGGGAAGATCGATCTTAGGTTGGAAGGGCATTGGGTTCTTGGAGAACTCCACCAGGTACTCTAGGGCGAGGACATGGTAGAAACCGTAGTCCTCAACGTCAACGACATAGTCCTTTGGCGGATCGGGGTATCCTGTGAATTCAGTGAGAGTGGTGCCGCTGTTTGGCACACAGTATTGGCATGTTGCCGAGACTGAATCGCAATCTCTGTAGGTGAAAGGTCCGCATCCCTTCTGAGGCACTGGGAATACAGGGCAGACATCCGTAGAGATGGGGAAGTCAATATTAATCTTGATGGAATGTGATAGTTGAGAGAATATTAAGGGTAGGAGAAAGCGTTGGAGACCCATGATGCCTAAGATTGACCCAATGGTATCGAACAAACACTTGAGTTTCTCTGACTTGTGATGAAGATAGAGAAAGGGGGGGAAAGGACATTGGAACCCAAAGTATTTATCAATCGGCTGTTATCTTGTAGGGATAGCGAGAGGGATTTTCATCTAGATTGCCCAACCATGTTTACACGCACATGTCACCGCACCGGCACTGCATGTCGAGACCCTCCAGGACCCTCCAGGACCCTCCACGTCTGCCACTTTTGATGAACTCTGCATGAAGCCGATGCCACATCCACTAAAAATGGAACGCCAGAGGGGGCGAAGTTGGCAGAGAGCATAGACGGTAGCAAATAGTCCGCACCACTAGCGTACCAACTCTCTGGTGCGGGCTGATCACTGCCAGCCCTCACGTTGCCGTTTGCGGTCTTGGGGCCAGGGCTGAGCCTATGAGAGCCCGTGAGAGCCTGAGAAAGCCTGTTCGGGTCTGCGAGTGACTCGAGTCTGGACCGGTCCCGACTCTGGCCTTATCCAACGGCAGGGCGCCATGCCGAAACTCAAACAACTTTATCTGGTATAAGCATGGCTTAGGCTGGGCTTAAGCTTGGTTCAGCCGTTCGACGGTGCAGCCAGATTCTTGTCTTGGCACCCAGCCAAGCGCTGTCAAAACCCCCACCGGCAAGCAGGTTTGCAGCGAGACTATTTAATACTTTATCACGAGCTAATCGTGCGTGGGCGAGTCCCCAGCCCAGTCTGCCTTGGGGAATGAGACCTGACCTGGCCTACATAAGCATAAAGCCAGCCAACCATTTCATGAGGCAGCCCAACGTATTATTTTTAGAGCCCTTGCTGCAGGACTAAAAGACCCGACTGTCTGGTCGCTTGGGAATTTTCTCTTGGAATGAAGAAATAACTGCCGGGCTGCATCCATTATAATCTCGGCTCTTCTGTCTCAATCCTGGTTCCACGAAACTTGGTAAACTACGCTTTTCCATCAACATCAGCCTTTTGATCTTACTCTTTTTTTTCTTTTTCTTTTTTTTATCTTTGAAGAAAATAAATCACAATGGCGAAATTCAGTTGCGGGTTTATCTTGATACCCGCCGCCTTGATTATCCATATCGTTCTCTTTTGTGGGTTGGCAATGATATTGCAGTCCGGCACGGGCTCACTAAACAACCATGGCGATCTTCTGCGGATGCCTGGGTTGTACATTGCGAGGGTTGGTCTTCAACAAAATCGTTATTCTACCTTGATACTCAGCTAATTCGGACTGCAAGATTGATGCAAGCAATTACAAGACAAAATCCGGCGGAGAGGACTATGTCGGTCTGCCAGACTCGCATGACTTTTCCAAGAACAAGGATTTCTTCACACTCTATCCTGCCCTCTACTGCAGCGGCATGAAGAACCGTGACAATTATGAGGAGGACTACTGTTCTCACTGGGGCGGACGGCTCTTTGACCTTCAGCGGTAAGTAGGAAATGATTTTCGACTTGATGCATGCATCTCAAATACTGATTCTCTCGACAATAGTCTCTGGACAGTCTGGGGAGTTGACTTGGTTGATGGCAAGGTCATTGCATCAAACCCAAGGCTCGTCTTCATCGGTCTCTTGACCTCGGCTGGTGCTACCATTATTACGCTAGCTGTCGGCCTCCTTTCCTTTTGCTATTATTGGAGTCTGGTCCTCACCACCGTTCTGGCATGGGTAAGACATCAGTCTCAGGATAATGAAACTACACTTCAGCCCCGAAGCTAACATGACTTGACTTGAATAGATTTCCTCCATTTCCTTTATCGGAACGGCTGCTGTTTCGCACATGTTCATCAACAAGCTTCTCTCGACTACGAAAAATCTCAAAGCAACAGGCGATGGTTATGTATCCTCCAAGAGTGGCCCATGGTACGGCCTCATTATGTGGATCTCTGCCGGCCTCGCCTTGTTGGCCGCCCTCTTGTGGACCATCGTCACATGGCGCAAGGGCAAGGCTCGCGCGCGCGCAACCAAGGCTGTTCGTGCTACTCCCGCCGGCATCCCATTGAAACTCAGAGTCGGTGGTATCTTTGGCGGCAAGAAGGCACAGGCCTCGAGCTACAAGCACCTATCTGACGACTTTACATACTCGGGAGCCGCATTCCGGGAGGCATCCATGGACCTGGGCGATCGAGGCGAGGGCAAGGCTTTCGAGCCTATGAGACATCGGTCTGTGGGTTAAATGGGTGGGCCGGAGTTGGTGGGATACGTTGGGGGGTGGTTTCGTCATGAGCGGTAATGATTCATTTTGGGAGGCAGCGTCATTTTTTGTGTTCATAGTCATGATTTTCTTTCTCATTTAGATACAGTGCTCAGGTTCTACTACCGTTGAATACGACTGATGTGATATGAAGATGTGTACTTAATCATGCGTATGAGTGAAAGCACATGCTTCATGATATGGGGAAGACAAGATGGTATGACTATATATTGCCTCCAAAGATATCCCCCAAAGCTTTTGTATTCATATGCTACAAAGCCCTACGTTTATGAATATTTGAAAGTTACTCCTTGGCCAAATATTATACGAGACATACGACCAGACTCGTCAGATGTCAAACACAAATACCAAGTAAGAAAGACAATTGTAACATTCCATAATACTATAAAACTAACAATAGATTAATTCTAGATTTATTGAGATTGACTATATGTAAGATTATGCTTTAGTAATACCGGTGAATATCGATAATACATACGCTTTTCGTGCAGCATGAATCTTGCCAACTTTTGCAGGGTAAGCCAAATAGAACCGACAACCAGAACCAGAACCAGCACCCCAAACCCGATTAATTTATGATGGTCCCTGTTGAGGACGGCATTGCTCCTACATGGAGCAGAATGTAGGTACGGATACACTCTGCGGCAGTAGGATGGCTTGCCAAGACCATGCAAGAAAACAAATAGTAAGGAAACCGGAGTCGTGAAACCGACGACTATGGGACAGCCAAGAAAATGAGACAAAAGGAAAATGTAGGCTAAAGCCTGTGCCCAGAAACGCCCCCTCGCCAACCCGAAACCTCACCTCTTCGACTTTACTCCTCCAACTTCCAACTCTAATCTACACTTAATTGCACCACGTCTCGACGTGGACGCCCTTGAGGTTCTCCAACACGTTGAAGTCGAGGCCGTGCTGGCGGAAAGCGACGATGATCATGTCAAAGTCTTGCTCAAGCTTCTCGACACTCCAGTCAGCTTCGTCCAATCGGCTGATCATGGGAACCGAGTCCTGCTTGACGAGAGGATCAGCCCAAGCGACTTGCACCTTTTGAGAGACGACGAGGCTCTTGGCCAGCTCCAGGCCGGGCGAGTTGACGAGATGCGATTGTCCGACTTTGAATCCGATGCCGACGACAAGGACGCGAGGCAGAACGCCATTACGGGGTTGGCTGTACAGACGAGCGATGGCGCGATGGGCGATGTCGGCTGGGCGTGCGTGCATCTTCTCCGACGCCGCCTGGAGCAAGGGGAACTTGCTGTTCGACAGCAGATAATAGGGATTGACGGGGATACAGTGCCCTCCGACACCCAAGCCTGGCATATATGGCATGTAGCCAAAGGGCTTGGTGGCCGCGGCCTTGCAGACCTCATAGGGGTCGATTCCGTGCGAGACACATGCATCGGCCATCTCGTTGGCATATGCGATGCAAACCATTCGCTGGCAGTTCTCGTACAGCTTCATCATCTCGGCAACCTCGGGACGAGAGACGGGAACGACGTGCTCAAAGGCGTTGGCATACACCCTCATGATGGACTTGAGCGAGCCAGGGACGACGTCGTCCAGGCCAGACACAATCTTTGGGATGGAATGTGCGGGAGGAAAGCTGCGGCCGGGGTCGACACGCTCGGGTGACATGCCGGCGAAGAAGCCTCTCTCCTTGGCAAGGGGACCGAGGAGCTCTCGGGTCATGCCCACGGCGACGGAGCTCTCGATGACCACGGTCGCACCCGGGCGGGCATGCAGCTCCACAGCTCTCAAAGCACTCCTCAAGTAGGACGAGTCAATGGTCTTGTCTGGGAGGAGGAGAGTGGGGACAGAGATGAGAAAGTGGGTGGCTGCAGCAATGTTCTGGGTATCGCAGGTAATTTTGACCCTGTCATTGCTTGCATAGGTTTCTGCGAGGAGGTCTACTCGGGCCGGCGAGACGTCGTAGCCGAGGACGTCGTAGCGTTCCGAGAAGACGCTGACGAGATGCTCGCCGACATAACCGACGCCAATGACAGCCACGAGGGGCTCTTCTTCTGGGTCAATGGGCCGAACACTGATATCATCAATGTCTTCAGTGTAGGAGACTTCTGTTGGAGGGGTAAGGTCATAATAGCCCCTGTCGGAGAAGGTCCACGAGCGGGGACTCTCCTCATCAGAGGGTGTTGCGGACGATGTTAGAGAGACATTCTCAAGGGTGCGTTGCAGGTCGAGAGCCTCCATCGTGATGTGACTGACGAGAACAAAACGTGAAGATAGCGAGCGAAAGGGAACGAGTGTTGATGGAATGAAGGCAGGAAAGACAGAACAACAAGAACATATACAAATACCGGGAGGAGCATTAAGAACTTTGCTGACAACTGGGGCTTGTAGCGTCTGATACTGTCCAAGGTCTCCACATCTCCTCGGACCTCGCCAATCGGTGCTATGCGAGAAGGCAAAAACAGAAAAAGTATGCTGTCATTCAAGCAACAACCCCACGGATCTAGCTTTCTGCCTTTTCTAACCCTATTTTGGAAGTGACCTCTACCAATGCCTTGACGCACCGCAGAGATGGCTGTACTTTTTGGTTAGGGCCAGGCGTCTTTCGGTCCTGTTGTCACGACATCAAGGGACAAATAGCTACTCTCATGTGCTCGGCAGAATCAAGGATCAGGCCCAAGCAAATGCCCAGCCACCCAGCTCATGTCCGGTCCTGCAGGGCCGGGGCAAAGAATGACTTTTTCCCGCGCTGATCACAAAAAAAAGCATAATCGAACTATGGCAGCCTGAAGCTTCTGGGCGTTCCTGCATCGTACCACGCTGGGGTTGTCTAGATGTTCTCAAAACAACTAGCTTCTACTATGCGTTGTTGGAATAGGAGATTCACGCCCTTAGCTGCAGCGTCTCGACCCAGCTGAGATGACTCTCATCCACGGGAAGAACTAAGGCGAGGCTTGTTTGCTCGATCTGAAATGCCTGCTACTCTTTTTTTGTTCATTTCAGAAAAGAAAGCATGGCACTCCCACCTGAGCTTCAATGATGTGATATTCCAGGACCTCTGTATCAACATGCCCCATTTGCGTCGCAGGGGATGATACAACCGGACCACAGCCGGCCCTCCGCCAAGACTAGGTGCGGCTTGGCAACGGAAAGACCCCCTAGTTGGCGGACGGGCGATGTGTGAGCAAGATCGGAACAGCAAATGTATCGATACTTTGTGCCTGTGGGCCAGCCTCACCGGGTGGTATTCTCCACCCAGGGCTTTGACTTTGGGTCTACGAGCAACACGTGGGGAGGGTGATGATGAATCTATACATGGCCGGACGAAAGTGGGAGATGAACAGACAAACAAAACTGAATACATTCTTGTCCATACGAGCTTTTATTGATCAAGGTCATTGACGCAACCGAAGCATGCACGCCACGAGAAAAAAAGAGGTAGCAGCTGAAAAAACAATACTGCTTGCTTGCTGCGAGGATACGGTGAATTGTGTTACCTCTTAATATCGCCCATAGAGTGTGACAACGAACAAAGGCGAAAATCCCAAAAAAAGATCACACATCTTCATGCACGCCCACACCCACACCCACCCATACACACACACCGGCAATATGGAAACAAGCTAAAATCCGAACTTCACCCCTCTCCATTTCAGGCTTTTGCGAGAAGCAAGATGGTGGAAGTTAGAATAAGGAATAGGCTTGTTGCGGAAAAAAGGGAGAAAAAAATAGAAAAGAAAAGAAAGGAAAAGGTTCTTCACACATGGTGGCGTATGATAGCGCTCTGATGAGACTAAATATCTCAAACAACCTTAAGTTTCCTCGAAATGCATTAGCGTACGCATCTTGGAGAATCTACTCGGAGCAAGATTGCAACTCTAATAAGTTAATGAGGGCGCCGCCGCTCTAGTTGGGGCGCGGACGGTCGATCGCACGCTTTGGCGGCACGGCTGGGGTATCCTTGTCTCACCTCTCTCTTTTCCTATGCTTACTACTTTGGGCCTCTACACATGGAGCGTTTGCTGATCTTTCGTCCCCCTCGTACATGCTGCACGACGATGTGGCTCGAAGCTCCCTCCCCATCCTCAACATTAAGTGAAGCTGGAAACTCGTAAAAGCTGTTGATGTGCCTGCCGATCAAAGGCTGACCTCGATCCGGTATGGATCTGCTATTACTATGCAGAATGCAGAGGTGTCTCGTTGCTGTGCTCTTGTTTCCCACTTATTAGAGGTGCGTCCCACCCCGTGCCGGCGGCCATGGCCATGGGTCTCGGACTCGGCATGCCGCGTAATGGGCGAGCATCCACAAAGGAACCACGGCTCTTGGTGCAAGTTGTTAGAGAGGAAAAACTGAATTGTGGCTCCAACTCTGTTAGCCACAATGAGCTTAGAATGGGAGCAGCTGGGCCTTGGTATTCGTATGTTGTTATTTGTTTTTGGGTATGCCAAGCGAGCCGAATATCCGCTGAAGAGGGTGCGAATGGGAGAAGCCTTTGCCAAGTAAACAATTTCACACAAGTTTTTTTAACCCCCCCTCCTCTATAACTCTATGTTTTTTGTGTTTGTTTGTTCGACGTTGTTCAGAATAAAAAGGTCCTGCTAAATAGCGTGGAATTCGCCGTCACTTTTTCTTTCTCCATTCGTCCATCTCTCCCATCATCCAATTCTTCCTAGATCTTCTCTGCACAAAGAAGTCGAAGAAAAAGAAGAAGACGAAGAAAAAGGGAGGAAACACTATCATTTTCGGCATCATGAAGCTGTCGTCCGCCCCTATTGCCATCCTCGCCCTGGCGAGCGCTGGAAGCGTTCTGGCATCTCCGGGGCCTCGTTTTGGCAAGCGATTTGGTTCTATGCTGCAAGTGCGCCAAGGCGCCGAGTGTGGTTCAGGTATCGGAAGTTGTGATCCCGGAGCGTGCTGCTCCGAGTCCGGTTATTGTGGTACTACGACCGACTACTGTGAGGGATCGCAGTGCCAGCTTGACTACGGTACTGGTTGCGATACTTTGTAAGCAGATTCAAGTTTGAGAGAGAGAGGAAGGGATTTGTCCGGAAAAAAAAGACTGACGCGTCGTCGATAATAGCAAAGCTCCTCCTGGCCAGTCGACGGAGAACGTTCCTCGACCTCATATTGGCAACGTCCCTTATGGTTGGTTCCCAAAATCCCATGCAGTGACACATGCGGGGAAAAGAAAAAGAAAAGTGTGATGGACTAACTCGTTGCAGGCACCGTCCTCACCTCGTGCACTACACCCGGCATGATGGCCCTGACCTTTGACGACGGTCCTTATGAGTATACTAGACAAATGCTGGATATCCTTGACGATCTGGGCCTCAAGGCCACCTTCTTCGTCGCCGGCAATAACATCGGAAAGGGCCGCATTGATGACCCCGCAAACCCATGGGCTGCCATATTGCAGCGCATGTACGATTCCAACCACCATATTGCCAGCCATACCTGGACACATCGAGACCTCGATCAGGTTAACAGCTCTGTTCAGCTAACCGAGATGATTTACAATGAGATGGCTTTCCGCAACATCTTTGGGTGGATCCCCACGTATATGCGGCCTCCATACCTGGAGTGCTCCCAATCAACCGGCTGCACGGGTCTGATGGACACGCTTGGCTACCACATTATTGAGAACAATATTGACACCAAGGATTACGAGAACGATGACCCTTCCCTGATTCAGATCTCCAAGGATCGCTTCTCGTCCGGGGTGTCTTCGGATCCGAGCTCCCACTCGTACATCACCCTTGCCCACGACGTGCACTACCAGACCGTCGTCAACCTGACCGCGTACATGGTACAAACGTCCAGGGATCGAGGATACAAGCTTGTCACCGTGGGCGAGTGTCTCGGCGACCCCAAGGCGAACTGGTACCGACAAATCTCTAGCGTGACGGCCACCAGGAACCCGACCTCCACAGTCCCCTCCGGGCCGTCCACCACCACATCCTATGCCACGCCAACCAAGACGGGTGTCATTTCGAAGGACCAGACGTGCGGTGGCTCCATAGGACAGACCTGCCAAGGTTCAGCATTTGGCAACTGCTGCTCATTCTACGGTTATTGGTAAGTAACCCCGGACACTTTGTTCAGCCTCAATTAAAGCAGTGAGCTGCTGTGTTACCTCATCACCGCCCGAACCCCACCCAATACGGCATGATTTTTCTTTCTTTCTTACTCATGTTGCTGCATTCGAAAAGAAGATTACAAAGCTGACAATTTGTTTACAGCGGCTCGGCCACTGCGTACTGCGGAACCGGTTGCGATCCCGACTTTGGACAGTGTGACCCCATCCAGGGGGGTGTGGCGAATACGACCAACGGTCTCTGTGGCAGTCACTTCAAGACTTCCTGCGTCGCCTACGGTAACAAGACCTGCTGCTCCCAATACGGTTACTGGTAAGTTGATCCCCCCCACCCCTTTTTTTTCAGCTGCATATGTGTGTGTGTGTGTGCATGAGGTGGCTAATTTGGTAATTCCTTCAGTGGGAACTCGGCTGCGCACTGCGGAACAGGATGTCAGAAGGGCTTTGGAACGTGTACTTGAGAGTAGAACTATGGAGACACAGTGGGAGAGCGAGTGAGAGAAAGAGACCGGACTGTCACAGTTTCAGTTGTGTGATTTATTTTGGGGGCTGTGACCTTTGCAAAGTTTAGATGTTTGGGGATGAGTACGATTTCCTTTCTGGTTAGGCAAATCCAGAACTGGTTTTGCTTAATGACTTCTTTAGTCTTAAATCTAATGATGCTTGGTATGTTTTGTTAGCATGAATTGATGAGGAATATGCCTAGTCTGCTTCTTCACTTTCTCTCCTTTCGTTGGCATAGTCGTCGCGTTGCCTATGCATGCAAGTGTATGACCAGGGGGCGTGTCCACCGGCAGACACCAACGCATGGAGAAATAGATTGCTTTAGGCATCATTCTTTTTGAGAACATTTCGGTCGTGATTCATCCAGGACCCGCATGTCCAGCTGCGTATGTGCACACTGTATGTCGCATGCGCACCAAGACCGGTGAGGCTCGGAGAGGGGGCCAAGGCACTAAAGGCGCAAAAAAGAAAAAAGAAAACGATCTGCGCCTCTTCAGATTTCTCCATGCTTTTCTGGGTGTTGCCATGTATTATTACAAGCATTCTTTTTTCGTTTTCTTGGCCCCCCTCGTGTTCCTGTGCCTGGCCGTGCGTTCATGACTCGACAGCGGGACTCTAAACTGTACGGATACGTTCGTGTTGTGTGTGTCCTTGGTTTACATCATAAGGCAGCGCACACACACCCCCTTGGATCCCAAAATAGCTGCGACAGCTAGTAATACAAAGTAACAAAGATGGAAATTTCGGTACCACTACGGCAGAGTCAGAGTCAGAGTCAGAAAAGTATCGGGATTTCTGTAGGAGCCGACGGCAGAGATCTTGCGGGGAGTCGCACGAATACATGGCTGGGATGATGCGATCGGGGCCAGCAAACGAGGACACCCCATTTCCGCTACCACGACGACTAATATTGACGTGCAGGTAAAGAGGTTGGGATGAGTACAGCTGGCGGTGCGACGACGCAGCAATAGTAATAAACACGTCCACGACATCAGGGCAATAACAATAAAGCAATAAAATAAAACAAAGACGGGGGCATGTTGCTTAGAAATCCCAATGCCATGTCCTGGGCTTCTCCCCTCCCACGTCTCCTTACGGTGCAGTAGGCAGACTATGCAGTGATTCCTACTTGTGCAATCTGCATTGCTATCTATTCTCTACTATAAATGGAATGTTTGCATTGCGTCTCGGTCGACTAGTCTGTAAGGATGCAGCTTGTAGCTTCGAATATTACGTGCATAGACAGTGCATACATAGGCGCAGCTCCCTGCCCTTCTTCTCTCACATCCTGTTTCTTGACTCAGGGCCAACAAATAAAGCCACCAGGTGTTGACAGGGGGACACATCTCAATGGTTGAGTTTTCTGGGGCTGCAAGGAATCAGGACTTTTCCCTTTGGTCCATGTATGTGGTCTTTAATTTAAAAGTAACCTTATTCCTCGCCCCAATTTTGAATGGGGGTAAAGTCCATGGATGCATCCTGTTTGTATGTGAATGGATGGACTTGGGGCTGTTCGTATTTGGAGAAAGCCCATATTGCCTATGTACTGGTACACGCACACGTTTCCTTCCATCCACCACACCATCACTGGGGCACACCTTTAGCATTTCGTCTACTGCAGGTCCGGCGGGACGATTTCTTCTCTTCAGGTCAGTTGTGGCATTTTTCTTTCTTCCTCCCTCTGGTTCCCCCCTTACGTGGCCCCCACGGACCATGGCGTTCCAGTAACTCAGGAACGCGCGATTTGAGACGGCCTCGATGGGAATTTTGCCCGAAAGTAAAATTCGAGGCTTTTCTTATTCTACTACATTTGGAGGGAGACCTGTAGTATGGCGGCGCCCATTCATTCGTTCTGCAAATTGCCGCATGGGGGAGAGCAAGGGGCAGCTTTTTGAATTGGTGGCTATCGCCGGGACGCTTCATCAACTAAAGAACTATCTAGGCGTCATGATCTACCGAAACAATGACAAATGATGGGGAGATTAAGAAACCACGATTCTTTATTTTTTTCTTTGCAGCTTTGTTTTCTTTAGGTACCCCCGCCAACCTGAATCATAGCGCGGAGAGGAAGGGGGGGGGGGGGGGGGGGTATGCAAGGAGGTCATGAAAGGCTCTTGGCATCGTCAGTCATAATCAGCCTCTGCCAAGTCGACAAAGGGCATAGGATGCCAAGACACAGCTTCGCATGACTAGAGAGAAACGGATGAATGGGATAGACTTTAGTAAACCCTTTGTAAGTGCAAGTATGAGTTGTCAGTATATCAAGGGTCGCTGTCCCCCCCACTGGGAGCAGGGGTGTGAACACCTTTTTGATGAGGGGGAGGGACGGAGGGGCGGAAGAAAGCTGAAGCACCAACCGGAATCTTAGACCACTCAGAGATTAAGCTTGTTTCCAGAGGTTAAATCCTGAACAGGGGGGGGGGACGCGTGTGAATTGTGGTGTGCGTGCGTTCGGGATTAGCCAGTCTCCCGTCCTGGTGAGACAGAGGGGCACGGCAGACGGGCAGCTCCATCACACGGACCCAATGGGATTGGGGGGAGACCATCTTCTGTCTTCTTGTCATGGTCTGGTTTTTTGCTCTGTAGGTCATGAGGCTGAGCAACGGTGCCGGGTAAGAATGGAGTCAAGCAAAGAAAGTGAAGCAAAATCTTTGCACTTTTTTTTCTCCAAGATTTCGCATTGACCGCAAACTTCTGCACCGTTTCTCTCGCCTCGCCAAGTCGACGACGACGACGCTTCTTTGTCCGGCGTGTCAGCTGCGCTCTGCTGTGCAACGGCAGTTCCGCGGCGATCTGCAAGTGTTAATGCCAAATGTGTAAGTATGCGTTCATGCGTGCGTGTGAAGAAATGTTGCGCTGTGTTTACATGTACGCACATGTATGCGATGAGGTGATGGGGAGGCTGCCTGCCTATCAGCAGAAGCATGTGAAATGCAGTGCATATTGGACTCGAGAACGTCAACATAAATTAAGAATTCGCTAGTTCAAAGTATCGAGATATCGATGATTTACATCGCTTATAATCGATCCCAATGCAGGATGCAAACTTTGAACGAGACATATCCTTTGTCCCGAGACCTTGTCTTGCACTGGAAGATGCCGATCTTTCACAAAAAAAAAGCATTGTCTTCCCAAGCAAGTCCGGTGGTGGAAAAGCGCCTACACGTGGCGCCCCGATCGACATGATCCTTGGCCTGGCAAACAGCAAAACAACAACAGCCACTCCCCTGGCAAGTCCCGCTTAACGAGGGGCATAGTCCATCTCATCGTGCTTCCCTTTAATCTATCTAGTCTACTAGTTGTCGACCTTTTCTGCACCGACACACAGACCCCAGTATGAAGCAGCTTGGTTGGCCCCCCTGTCCCTTGCTCAGGGTTCTGCTTGCTGAGCTGGACAAGGCTCATTGCTGCTGCTCTCTTTTTGTTTGGTCGTCAGGTACTTGCTGCTCTCTCTTGATTAGTTCCTCATGTTATGTTCCTTTGAGTGTCCTCTTTTTACGTTCCGTAGCGCCACAGGCAAATGCATTAGCTCAAGCCTCACCTTTTTGCATACGGCTTTCGTATCCCGGACAATGCTGCCCCCGTTGTTGGTGCTTTCGGAACCATAGGACTTCGCCCATTGGATGTGGATTGGACATGGATGGAGCATGACAGAAAGCTCAATGGGCCATTCAACTCTTTCAGAACACCCACGATGCTCCCTCCCACTTTGACGTGCCGCCCCTGTATTACACTATTGCTGTAGGTACTGCTTGGACTTGCAGTTTTGAACCTACACCTCTTCAGCACACTTCCTCGAATCGCGCCCAAAGCGCACGCCATCATTCTGCATCCCGAGCTTCACCAGCTGGACGAGACCTGAAGCTGCAATAAGGCCCGGACTTTCTCTTGGCGTTTTCTTCTTTTCTTTTTTGCCTCTTCTTCATGCCATGGTGATCTGATCGTCCTCTTCAACGGAAGCTTCAAAAAAACGCTCTCCAGCTGTTCTTTTTCTTTCCTTCTTGGCCGTTCATCCACACACTCGCTCGCTGTGCTTCCTCTCTTCCAACTACCCAATCGGTTCAACCCTTCTATCTCTCTCTCTCTCTATCCAACGAACATTGTTATTCTCCCTCTTTATCCTTTTCATCATTTAACTTTTTAGCTTCTTCACCCCTCTGTCTACCTATATTCATACTCAATCCTTTTTCTTCCTCTTGCTTCCGAGGCGTCATTAGCTCCCGACCCAACACAACACACATTGGCCCCCCCCCCTTGCAAGCTCATCCCATGCTTCAGCGAAGCCCTTTCACTCGTTACACTTAATTTGCTGCCCACAGGCACACTTTCCGCGTTGCCCTTATTTTCGTTCCTTTTTTTCCTTTCCTTTTTTTACCTTTGGTGTTCCTCGTGTGTACAAACCACCCAGATAGCAGAGCATCGTCGTACCAACACAGAGCTGCTGGGCGTCTCCGCGTGCCTCTCTGCTTCTCCCTCCTCTCCCTCCGTTCTATATTCTACCGGACAAGAGAGAGATTTCGCCAGTCTCTTGAAATTATGAGTTCAACTTCGCTGGCGGTCCCTCCGCAGTCGGGAGAGTCGTCCACGCAGAGGAGAACGAGAGAGGATGATTTTAGGCCTCCGGTGTCTATGCAAAACCGGCAAGGCCTCTTTGTGCCAGATTCGCGAGATTCAGTAAGTCGTTTTGTCATCATCATCATCATCATCATCTGCTAACTTCATTTCTTCTACAGTCTATTATTCGAAATATTAATGGGAGCTTCCCACCGGGAGCGCAGACTCCCCAGACGGACGCTTCATGGCCATCGCTAGGCCTCAACTCGAACGCATCCTTCACCTCATCCATCATGCAGGAAGAAGCAAAGCTACGATGGGACTCCGATGAGGAGCTCAAGAAAGTATCCAAGTCTCTGCTCCGTCTGCAGAAATGGAGCCTGATCTGCGGGCTGCTCATGCTCAACGGCGGCCTGATATACGTTGGCTGGACTTACTGGCAGGTCTACTACCTGTTCATCGTGCTCCTCAGCTCCAACACCATGCTTCAGGGTGCCATGATTGTTTGTATCCTCCTGCATTTCTTTGTTACGAGAGTCCTGTGCTTCTGCTTTCGCCCCGAGGAAGTCGTTCCGGATGAGCTGGAGAAGTTGGTGCTCCTCCTACCTTGCTATAACGAGACCTACCAAGAGCTGCAACGATCTCTCGACTCACTAGTCGATCAAAAACTCATCGAAAACCATACAAAGGTCATCTTCATCGTCGTTGATGGCAACGTCCGTGGTCCCGGTATGGATAAGACAACCCAAGACTACCTCCTGGAGGACATTCTCGAGCCGGGCCCGTGCAGGAACTTTGAGAACGGATACCGCGCGCGAGATGGGCTCTTCATGCCTATCAAGATTCAGACCGGGTACTACAAGGGCCTGCCCTACGTCTTCGTCGGAAAGACTTACAACCAGGGCAAGCGCGACAGCTTGTGCTTTGCTCGCTCGCTCATTTACCACTACAAGAAGCGCTCTGAGAATATCGTCACCATGTTCAACAATGATGTTTTCGAGCACATTGGCAACAGCTTTATGCAGTATAATCTTGATACCATTGACTACCTGGTTGGCATGGATGCCGACACCGTCTTTGATGAATACTGCATCATTGAGATGCTCAAGGAGATCCGCAAGAACCCCAAGCTCGTCGGTGTCTGCGGCCACGTCTGCGTCGACTTTGACGGCAAGGACTGGGGCCTCTGGTCGCTCTACCAGTCGGTCGAGTATTCCCAGACCCAAGGTCTGCGACGCATGTTTCAGTCGCGCGTCACGGGCAAGGTCAACTGCCTACCCGGATGTTGCCAGCTTATCCGCGTCGACGAATCGACCTTTGGTGACGCTGTCCTGCGCGAGAGGTTTGGCTATTGCCCGAAGCCCAACGACGTCATGACGCAGCACATCATGGGCAACTACTCCGAGGACAGTATCCACGCATCCATCATCTTCAGTCTCTTCCCCAAGAAGCAGACGGCTCAGGCGCTCAAGGCCAAGGCCTTTACCATTGTGCCACAGACCTGGAAGGTTTTCCTGTCGCAGCGTAAGCGATGGGCTCTGGGCAGCATCTCCAACGAGTTTGTCATGATCTTCCGACCTGGCATCATCGCGGTCGAGAGGTTACAGAGTATCATTGCCGTTATTACTTGGGCCATCACCCCTTTCATTATTGCCGCATTTGTTGAGCTCATCATCTTGATTGTTCGACGTGGAAAGGAAATGTTCAACGACCCGATTTTCTTGGGCCTCATTGCTGTTTTGTGGTTCCGCTATGTAAGTCACACATTGCCTTGCCTTGCCTTGTCTAAGAGAGAGATTGCTAATTCTTCAAACAGCTGTATTCTTTATGTATCGGCTTCTGGCTCCCTCGCAATGCTCTGGAGCGTTCACAGTACTTTATCGGTTTCTTTATCCACTTCTGCTCATCACCATTCATGAACATCGTCGTCTTGGTCTACTCTCTCTTCCACTCCGATGACTTCAAGTGGGGCAAGACAAGAGAGGTCATTCGTGGTGATGGAGAAAAGGATGGTGATGACGTCGGTGGACGAGGAACCCATTAATCTAGAGGGTGGAAGCAGCTGATTGACAGAGAGAGCGCGAAAGAGAGAGAGGTAGAGAGGCATGAAAGTAGAGCGAAGGAGATTAAAAAAAAAAAGTAACTGGTTAATCCCGAACATGGGGAACGGAAGGTTACAAAAAGCTAAGCTGGATTTGGTCTTGAAATCTTTAACTGGATTACAGAGTATTGTGACATGGGGAAGGGAGAGCGAGAAAAAAAGACCCACGCTTCCTCGTGGTCCTTTGATAGTAGCAAAATAATAGCTGGATATAGCATTGGAAGGTGTTTTAAGTCTGGTCTAATGAAACATAGTTATTATAGTCAATGAAAACTTCTCTTCTAGTACGAATAACTCATCATGAGTGTAGACACTATCGAATCATAGATAGATGTGTCCGGGGCGATGAGCCGATGATCGGCCCCATTTTCCTCTTCCGTCACCGGGCTCGGGCCGGATGGATCCGCAACAATGGAGAAGGTGGCAAGTAACGAAGGCGACTTTAAATGTTGAAGTCAGGTAAATAGATTGCGATGATTCACTTCTTTATCGTAGAGTAGATGCGAGAAGATTGCGGTTTAATCCACAGTTAAAGATTTGGCGACAACAGTTTACACCTCATTTGGCAAAGTGGAGTCGCTTTTCCCCCCCCTCCATATATTACAGGGTAGAGCGCTTCAAACGGGGGTTTCATTTGAATAGGTAATTCATCTACCAAACAGACCAAAGTATTGGATTCTTCACGATTGATAGAGAAGGAGATAAATTAAGTGTCTAACATGAATATCTGATATGTCGTTGATAATTCAGAAAAGAGCATGGATTAGGACCTATGGCTTAAGATTTCCGTCCGTCATCAAAAGGTCAGCTGGTGAGCCAACTTGCGCAATACGCCCTTGATCTAATACGATAATGACATCAAAGTTTCGAATCGTGTGTAGTCGGTGGACCACAGAAATGACTGTATGCTTTTCAAACTCAGTCGCCAGTGCTTGAATCATTAATTTCTCGGTATGGCTATCCACAGAACTCATAGCCTCGTCTAAAATGACAACTTTACCCACTGCCTTGCGAAGAATGGCACGAGCAAGACATAAGAGCTGTTTCTGTCCATGTGACAGGGACAAATCTACGACATTTACGTCGAGCCCACCGTGCAATGAGATTGTATCCCATATTTCTAGCCTCTCTAGAATTGAGATAATCCGCTCATCTGTAGGCGTGATGGAAGTTGGCATCCACGTAGATTGCTGTATTAGATTTGACCGTATTGAACCGGGAAATAAAACGGGCTCCTGCGGTACGGAAATAAGATGTGAGCGTAACCTAGTGCGTGGAATTCGTGCGATGTCAACACCATCAAGAAGTATTGATCCAGAGTAGTCAAGCAGACGGTAAAGACTAAGAAGTAGAGTCGATTTCCCACTGCCAGTCCGACCGCAGACCGCGACTTTATGCCCCGGTTGAATGGTAATGGAAAGACTTTTGAGAACGGGCTCATTTTTGTCTTGAGAATAACACGCAGTGACATTCTTTAGCTCCACGCACCCAGATACTGGCCAGCATTCATGCTCTATGGTTTCAGTATGAGAAGGTTCAAGTTCGGATGGTGTTGTTGCCTCAAATTGTCTTAACCGGGAGATTGCTCCCAGTGACGTCTCCAATGATGTCCAAGAGGACAACAAATCGGCGAGTGACTGACTGAAGCCTAGTACATTGTACATAGCAATGGCAATACCACTAGCTCCAGACATATCTGTAAGGACTCCAAGCGTGACGAGGGCTACCGCAGAAACCGCGACGAAGAGATCGAGGGTCAAGGCCAGCCAGCGCTGGATGGCGAAAAGGAGGTAGTGTGGGCGCTGAGAACGATCCAGTAACTTCAGTCCGTGTGCCTGCATGGTGGATTGCCATCCAAATGCTCGAATAGTTAGGAGACCAGCGGTCGTCTCCATCAGATGGGAGACTAGCGGTGCCTTCTCTTGGAGGTCCAGGAGACGCAGTTGGCGAGAGGTGCGTAGATAAAACTTTTGTAAACAGTATAGCATCACTACGACAAGTGGTACCGCAGCTGCCAAGTACTTGGCGCCGATGATGATTAAAACGGCATCACCAATGCATGAAAGAAGACCTGGGCTAATATTAGTACATATGAGAATGAAATGCCTCAAATATCTAAACTGACCAGAAGATGTGGTATACATTGCTGTCGGAAGGTCCTGATCTACCAAGGACATGTCTTGACTGAATCTGGGAATTATGAGCGAGGGAAAACATGCGAGCATGGCAGACAGGCTCACCTGTTGATCAAATCCCCCGAATCTATAGAGGTAAAGAAAAAGAGTGGTGCTCTGTATTACTCTCAATTAGTGATTTGTTTTCCTTCTTTGTAAAGGTAAGTTTAACCTACTTCATGACCGTGCTAAGTAACGTCCTATGAAGTCGCTGAGCGGATACCGGGATAATCATGACAAATACGAACCTGTTCTGTCAGCTACCCATATTTGACACTTAAATCCCACAAAGACTCACCAGCAATCAAGGCCGATAAAAAAGAGACGTAGAAACGATAGCATGAAGAAGATACCGAAATACTTTGCGGTGTTGATCTCTGGTTCTTGGGCATTTGCGTCAGTCCACCACCGCAGCCAAATCTCTGTCTTTTATTAGTATCAACAAATGAGTATTAAGAGTATGGAATAACGAACGGGGAAATACTAGGAAAAAAGCTGAAATAACGCCTGTGGCGACACCAGCCGTGCCATATTTCCAACCAATGGATTTGAAGTAGTACCAATACAATGATGCATCACCGGAATGATTCATGAGGTCATCCATCTCATGAACATTCAGAATCTCTTCTCGAATTATCGGCTGCTCTTCCGTGATATTTTCTTTGCTGTTGACCGGCATGTCACCGTACAATAGTATTTGCTCCGACAGATCTGTTGTGCTGCAAATGTCTGTAAAGGAGCCTTGCTGTGCGATACTGCCGCCGCTCATCATGATTATGTTGTCCGCCTCTCTGAGAAATGTCACTAGAAGAGCAGCATTAGTCCCCATAACCAGAGGGCTCTAAAACAAAACAAAACAAGCAAAGCAATACGTGCACTCACATGCATGTGTCGCCAATATGACGGCTGCCCCTTGCTGCCGGATTAGACCAGATGGACTGAAAACTCGAGTCCAGACATGATTTTGGGTCACTGGGTCTAGGCTGGAAAGAACATCGTCAACCAGCAGCACAGACATTCTGGAATAAAGGCATCGCGCCAAGCACTGAGATTTCATCAGCAATGGATATAATATTGGGGATGATGAGCACCAAAATTGCGTACCACTCGATGTTTCTGGCCGCCACTAAGTGTGAGTCCATTACTGCCAACCAAGGATTGATCCCCAGCAGCCAGCTGTTGAAAATCTTTGTCGAGAGCACAAGCACGCACGATAGTATCATACCATTGTCCATCAATCGCTTTGTCACCGGGACCGATGATATTTTTCTTGATGGTTGCATTAACCAGCCAGGGCGACTGGGCACAATACGCAACTCCAGCTGTGGGAGTCTTGACAAAGCCGGTTGTGTGAAGCTCTCCCAGAAGGCCTCGCAGAAGCATAGACTTGCCTGAGCCGACTTTCCCCGTGATCATAGTTAAAGTGCAGGGGGTCACCAAAATATCGATACCACGCAGGATTGGCCGCTCTCCAATGCGAAGTGAGAATGACGCATCATGAGCGACGATGAGTTCACAACCTGAATTTGTCGGCATAAGAGCCGCTAGTTCAGTCTCGCTTCCGCTCGTGCCTGCATTGCCGTCTTGTTTGCTTTGGCCACCGTGATCACTGGATCGGCCCTCTTTGATGAACGACTGGATTCGATCTAAACATCCAAGAGAGCTAACAAACGACGGCACTGCGGAAAGAAGCTGTGCTAGAGGGCCCGCTATTAATGAAATAATGGTGAGAGACGTAAAAGCTGTTGAAATGGACAATGTTTCATGTGAGTGTTGACTGTAAACAGCAATGGCGATGCCAAATGTCAAAACCGGAGCCATCACTGATGGTGTATTCCCTTGAAGAGCTATATTAGTGACCACTTTAAGAGAGGATCGGTAAAACCTGCTCACCGAGGATGTTCATATATACAATGAATGTGCGAAATGTTTTGGACTGTGCCAACTCTGCAATTCGAAGTGAATGTATACTTTCCAAAAATACGTCTGCCATACCAAGAATCTTCACCTCCTTCATCGAGGCGATGATCTGTGAAGTAGTGGTGACACGCGTCTGTATTGCGTTGTTCCACGTCTTCATGGAAGGGCCCATATATTTAGACAAATGTGTCATAGCAAACGTACATACTGGAAAGCGTTAATATCACCACATTATGCCCCTGGGGTTGTTGGTACTGACCTATGACACAAATTGCAGGCCCGACGCAACCAGGCCCAAGCTGTCTCTCCAAGAGCCACATAGCAAGACAAACTTCAATTGGATTTGCCCAGATCTCATGAAAACTTTCGAACGCCCGGCAGATTGCGGTCACATCAGCACTAATTAGTGTCAAAGCAGCTGAGCCTGATGCAGCAGTAGACGATACATCCAGATCAAGGCTTTGGGCACATATAAGAGAGATTAGAGAGCCACGAGTCATACTCAAAGATCGATAGAGCTGGTGTTGGTAAAAGCCTGTAGAAATCTGTAAAATTATGAGCTAAGGATTTGGGGACTGAGAGAAAGCTTTAGCGAAATACTGACCGCGGTGCCCAGATATACCAAAAAGGTGGCGCCGATGAGTGCGTAACCGACATTGACATTCCCTTCATCTTTACCCTTTTCGTGCTGCACGTAATTAATGACCTTTTCAATTAGAAATGGCTGCGCGAACTTGAATCCAATCAAGCAGAATCGGGGAAAGACTGTTCGCGCAATCGCCATCTTAATGGTATCATAAAGAGCGAGAAGAAGGCGGCGTGACTGCATTTTTGGGTTCCTTTTCTTTTCCCAAGCAATGCGCAATCTCTCCAGCAATGTGCTTGATCGCAATCCGGCATCAATGTCATATAACCCATCGAGTGGTAACGTAGTTTTGAAGCCTCTAATTAGCAAATCGTTGAGCCACCAGAAAAGACCTCGATTGATAATTCCACTGGTTGCCTCGACACTGGATTGCTTCCATGCGCCGATGAGAATTTTTCGTTTCTCTTGTATTTCGAGAAGGAACATGAAGACTTTTGAGGTTACCATGGCCGTGAAAACAGGCGCGAGGCTCTGCACCTCACCAAGCAGCCACAATGTTCGACATTGCGTCGCATCAAGAAAAATTGAGAACAAGAGGTAAACACATATGATGGTAGATGGTCGGACTGATCGACTGTGCTCAAGATAGCTCAGCACAGTCAAGGCAAGCGCATCAATGAAGCCAAGGGTGGCCGACGCAATGGCTACCTGGTGGGATCGTGGTTCATGACGAGCAGCCCATTGGACCAACAAGCAAAGTTGGAGAGCGGAAAGTGCCACACAAGCGACCTAATTGAAATCAGAGAGCTTTACGCATCGTAACCTGAATATACATACGATTTTGAGTTTTTTGAGTACATTCGGTACAACTTTGTGAGACTCGTGCCAGAGCTGGATGGATCTCGGAAGGGCGACGAGCAGAAGGATTGAACAGGGGCCGATGCTAAGTATGGACTGCTCAAAGAGTAGAGTGAAATCAAACCGCGAATGATCGCAGTTGCGGATTGCTGGGCCAAACGTGCTGTCACAACCAGCAACATTGCTCTTTGTGATACTGGCATGTTCACTGGCGTGCATTTTTGCGAGCGTCTTGCACTATGTGCTCAACTTGTGAAATGTGAAGGGAGGATGAGCGACAGGGTCAGGGTGATGCGGCCATGGCCACGGAGAGGTGCATTAGGATTGTTGAGAAAAGACTTTCCTGTCTTCTTCTTGTTGGTTGTAGAACCAACAGACGGGATGGACGAGAAGACCTGGGAGGATCTTTTGATCCCCCACATTTTGTCCGGCGGGCAGGGCCGCTGCGGTAGCAGAGCCTCGAGCCCAGACTCACTCTAAAGCATCCATCTCTGCTATCACATGTTTTACCATCTGCTTTTTTCCCATAGCGCCAGTGCGACACGCTTGACGTCTTGTCAAGAACGGAGCTTCCTCTGCCGCCCGGGGGTCTATTCTCCGCACCAATGTAGTCGATCTAGGTAGGGACTCCGGAGGGCATTGCTCCGCGCTTTGGAGAAAAACGCGAGAAGTGGAACACGCGAAGTACTCTAGTTTCATAAGACATCTATGGGATTGGCTAAGGCCTACTTCTTCTCCTACGCCTTATCTACTTGTAGATTGTACATAGTAACACCTGACCCCAGGCCAGCTGGGAAATTAGAAACTCCAAAGTTGTCAGAACCAACAACACCGAGATCTGGTCCGAACTGTTGGTGGCAATACACTTCAAATTCTAGGTTGAACATCCAACTTGTTTTGCAGGGAATTTATCATGGTTTTTAACGTCGGATTAATGCTATCCACCAATACGACATGCATCTTTTAGCCCGACAATGCCTCTGACCGTATCGGTGTCGCATGAGGAAGGAAAAGGGGAGAGTTGCATCAGCTCCAAGGGAGGGGGCTTCTGGCATATTGAGATCAAGTCACCCATCTACGGTTTTTCGGGGCGTCTTGATACTAACCACACTAACACATTCGTTGCGTGGAAAAAGTCTGTCTCGTGCAGTCCATAGGTATTCAGTGTCAACTAAGTGTAATCTATGCTATTCCTGTGTGATTGTGGGGGGCTTTATGCTCCAGCGTCCAGGCAATTGCATCGTCCCAGCTCCGACATTGATGTGTTATGCCCCAGCCATCTACAGTACTTGCACCAGAATCAATTTTCCTTGCCCACTCTAATGTCATGTCCCTAGCGCACATAATGGCTTGTCGCAGATAGTCAAAGCAGTGTCGCATATGGTTACTGTGGGCAATTTTCTCTTTTTCTCTTGTCAATGATTCCTCCCCAAACACATGTGGTCGTCGGTTCTGTACCGCTGCAAAATAGCTTTCTCGGAGCATACCCTGGACTTTTCTTAGTATCCTGCTTATATAATTACTGCAGGAGGCTTACTAGACAATGTAGTTGATGAAACATGGAGACGGAGTGGCGATCTGGCCCAACGTTCGTTGGGATACCGGGAAGAAGGCCATATGCTGCTGGATTGTCAACTAGAACAAATCCGCGCCCACCTCAAAAAAAAGGTGTTAGCATACCGTAGAGAAAGTCCATATACATAAAACTTACTTGGCATCAGGTGGTCCCAAGCATCATTGCTTTCAACAGTCGGCTCTGCGGCGAACAGATCATCCTTTTCAAAAGTCACATCCATCAATCGAGCTAACAGGATACATTAGTACGCCCACAATATAATTGATCCAAGGGATATGGCTTACGCTTTGGTGGGTAGTCTGATGATCCCTCAGGACGGTTGATGGCAATGATGATAAATGAAGTGAACATGGCATTTGCAAATATTGTTAACAAGATAAGGGTCAAGCTTCTTGTGCTGCAGAAACCCCTGAGTGGACTGATATCGGCACCGATGCGCTCTTCATTGCTCGGGAGTTTGCTGTATTGCCGGAATCGAAAGTCGTTAAACATGACGAGAGGATTGTGAATGATGATGCGAGATGGTTTTGGGTTGGCTAGAGCTGAATAGAGTAATCTTAAACGGATTATCGCTCTTGCATGTACCCTTTTCGACGCTCGGCGTTGTTTATAATGTTAGAAGAGCCATCAACTGCGCTTCACTGTACGGAATCTGTAGCTCAGGATTGCGAAGTTGTGTAGTCAACATTGTAAGGCGGTAACGACAAACCCCAAATTTAGACTACAGTGTCTAAGGTGTTCGGCCAACAGCCCTTTGTTTCCTGTTGCTAGAATACTCAATCTCACACACCTTCCTATGTAGTCTCTTTATTACTCCCACTCCTTCGCACACGCCCCCTCCACCATCAATGTCATGCGCTCAAGGCTACGGCGTAGCTTCAAGGAATATGTAGGTTTTTGTCCGACTCCACAGACAGATTCCACAAATATCCCCAGTCTTTGCACTTGTGCTCAACCATTCCATCGATTACCTCCGAGCCGTGTGTGTTGACTCTGGGTGGTTCAATTGTTGCATCAGCATTGCAAAGGATTGCCTGTGCGTGGTTAGCGATGGAACATGTGCAGGACTCTTTGGAATCACTGCCAAATACATGCCTGACGCAGATAATCGAAGCAATGTAACCAATGATCATTGTTAGCTTGTGAATTTACGTGTCGCTCCGAGTGGATGTTGTTGTTATCTTCCTCTTTGCTCTGAAATGCCTCTCTCATCATTCCCAAGCAATGCAGCTGATGAAACATAGAGATACCATAGCGATGTCGCTTTCCGTTCTCATCAACATTAATGATGAATCCACCATTTGGTGTAAGTAGGTCTGCCCACAGTGGGTCAAATTCGTGACTAAGATTTTTGTAGTCACTATGCTCGCTGAAAGTCATCGTGATGCCATCTTCCTCCTGGTGAGAGACACCATGGGATTTTTCATTTGTGATGTTACCGAAAGAAGTGAATACTTGTAAAAATGCGAGGACTAGAATAGTGAACCAGACGATAAGTGAGATCGTAAAGAAAGTGCCGGATGAGAGGCGTCGAAAGGCTGTGCGATGTGGCCCTGGAGACATAATTACCGCTTATACTATGTAATGAGCTTTGGGTGTAATAATAATGAATGGGGATTTGAAAAGAGATGAAGTGGCATAGGTGGTAAGAGCAAGCTCGCTATCTGTCTGCTGTTCATCTATATACCCCAAGTAAAGGAAGTCTCGTAGCAAAAAGGTTAGCCGAAGATGGAGCTCGGCGTATATTGACGTTGCAGTATACCCTGATGTTCACTGAATACCCCGGTAAGTGACATTAAAATTAGTAGCACTTCTGTGATAATGCTCTGGGGATTCGGAGGTGGGCTGCAGCATCCCAGCATGCATAAAACAGGACCGCCGCTGATGGTAGCTTAGTTTATTCGGCTTCATCTCTACATCAGATGCACGTTGGTGATGGATGCATAGGACAAGACTTAATAGACTTAACCCATCATCTCTTTTGTTACATCCTCTCTTCACTTTCCTCACCATTCTACCAAACAAAATTTGTAACATGGATCAACTGGATCAATCACGCTGGGCTTTCTTAGGGGTCGCAGGCGCAAAGTCTGAAGCAGCGTATGAGCGTTTGACGAAACGAAACGACCGCACTAGACTGCGATGGCGATGGTCCAATGCGAAGTTCTCCGTCATCAATTCTCTACTCTTGCTTCTCGACCTTGCTGTCTTGATGTATGGCACTTCAAGATTTGATGGCTGTCGCAATAACGAGGTGTTCATATACTGTGAGTCAAGTACTCAAAGACCACTTCTGTCACTTACATTCTGACGACCATCAACTCAAGCACCGGCGAGATCAGTGATCTCTTACGAAACTAGAGTTATTGATCAGTCCATCCGTACACCTTTTCATGGTTTGCCGAGCGTCGAAGTAGACACAGCATGGCACCAACTTCTTAAGTGTAAGTTTCCTCTCGTCATATTTCACGTCTTCCCCTACTAATCCTACAGATAATAATCTTGCGATTCAACAAGAAGACCTTGATCAACTCAATAAGTCTTCCATTCTCCTACGGGACAAATCCGGATATCTGGCAGGACTGGACGTCTTTCACGAGCTCCATTGTTTGGTGCGTCCTTTCTAAGACGCGAATACAAGGCTTTACTTCTCTCCAGATTCAGCTAACTAGTGACAGAATTACATCAGGGAGAACGTCTTCAGAGACTATTATAAGCTGGAAGCCAACAAATTCCGAGATGAACATCTTTGTGAATCTACGATTGGTGATCTGAAATATTACTTGGTAGCTAACAGCTTTTAGATCATTGTATAGACCATGTTCGGGAGGTCTTGATGTGCCACAGTGATCTATCAGTCCACACTTTTGAATGGACGAATGAAGTCCGGTTCCCACTCATGAAGCGGCAGACAACCCATTTATGCAGGAAATGGGACCCCATTGTAGAATGGGCCAAGGAACACGAACCGTCGAGAAAAAATGGTCCAATTCTAGAACACCCAAAACTCGGTAAGTCAACTTTACAAGTCTTTCTTCTATTGCCCATGGCCTGACTGACGCCCCAAGGTATCATCCAATCAACTCCAGTAAACAAAACCCAAGCGAGATAATTAGATCTTCAACTACCTGGGTAGTCGACGTACACCAAGGTGTTCGTAGGGCAAGCAAAGCCGCAATCCTGCAGCTTTAAGGCCCTTCTGTTTCACCTTTGCTTGCTAAAATCCACTGCACTTGTGGTGACTGTCGGAGTCCAACAGAAATTGTCATTCGTTTGCTTTACGTGTCCTGTCATTTGTGCTCAGTTACAATCCCATTTTTTATCTTTGTAGGGTAGGTGTGAATCTTGTATGACTGCTCTCAATTTGGGCTACTAGGTACCTAGCTCACTGCTGGCGTTGCAGAAGTCCGCATGTCAAGAGCTCGTGGGCACCCTCCAGGGCACCTAGCTCCAGTGCTAGACCTGCATCGCGATCACGTTGCGTCTCCCCTCATTGGATCTTCCCACAACAAGCACCACCCTATTGCACGTAGTGCACGCTCACCTCCCACGGCTGAGCATCCCAACCAACAGACTAACACTCCAGGTCACCCACCCACTGCCTGCGATGGCTCACCTGTCAAAATGCCGACCAAGCTACGACTTGCTCATCAGGATCCAGATTAGGGCAAGCTATGCCTGCCTATGGTGAAGAGAGCCGTTTGAAGAGGGTGGGCGACTCGGCCCGCATGGTCGCATCATATGACTGGATGTCGTATGGGGGTGTTGGGTGAGAGGTGCGCTGCGCTCACTTAACGTGCATACGGGCGTATTTTCGCGATGCGCGAACAAAGAAGACGAAAGAAATGGGTGTACCAACAGCAACGAGCCTCTTGTATGTAAAAATGCGCCCGATTCCAAGTGATATTCTAGCGTTCCCCCCAATCTGTTGTCTTTTGTAATATTCTACTTCACTGTGCTGTGCTGTGCTGTGCTGTGTTGTGAGAATCTCTGTGCGGGCATCGCGATGCTGTTACCAGAGACGACACCGGCTCCCGTCGCGGACTCTTTAGAGATCCGACAAGCCTTTCGCGTCGTTACTCAGACCCTGATACGGCAATCAACGACAATAACCACCACTCTCACACTCGGCAGCGAGGTTCCCACATCGAGCCCTGCTCCCGTCACAACCCCGACGGCAGCAGCACCACCGCCGGCAGCCCATCATCATCACCACCCTCACCTAACAGGCGGCCAAGTCGCCGGAATTCTCTGTGGCGTAATCGGCCTCGTCGTCATCCTGCTCATCGTCGGAATCTTCTACATCAACACATCGAGGCTGCCAATCACATACGAGCCCGAAAAGGACAACAAGAGCCAGCGCACGAACCCGTCATACAGATACGTCGAAGAGACGTACTACACTACGAGGAAGAAAAAGAGAAGGTCCTCCTCGTCTGTCGAGCCGCTGCAGAGACCGCCTCCGGTGGCGGAGAGGGTGCCTGGAGGGCCAAAGTTCCCAACGTATAGGGCGCTGCCTATAGCAAATCCGAGGAATCCTCAGGCCTGGCGGGTAGGTTGAGGAGGACATGCATTGTTGAATAGGTGGGATTGATGCGGCACGAGGTTGAAGCTATGGGCTAACGGGGGAATCTTTTGCGATGTTTTGAGGGGGGGATTAGGCTGCCAACTATTTTCACGTGGAACCTTCCGATTATTTCGTCTAAATATTATACTAGATTGTGTCTTAATTCTCCGTACCGTGGGGGTAAATGCAATCTTCATACCGCTCTCATCTTCACTTATTGTCAGGCTATATCGTCCGTCCAAATACCTTTGATTACATGAATTACACAAGACTTAGAAGCCTTTTTGCATACTCTAATACTCCGTGGTATTTTCCGATACGTACTCATTCTCATCAGTCTCTCTAGTCGGAACATCGGAATTTTTTGCTTGTACTAATATGCTAAGCTGGACACTGAGACACACGTCTTCCCCTATTATCTTTAGTCGACACGGCTAGTGGATCCTTATCTGAAACATTACGAAAAACGGGATATCAAATCGAGATTAAAAGTGCGAAGTGTACAGTAAGTCGGTATATTATGGTGATCGATCTACGGTGGGTTGTGGGACTTGTAGCAAGTATAAATGCCAATGTGCAGTCGCAGCTATATCGGCATGCAAGTATACCAGAGCCTCGGAACGAAACCCAGATACAGTAGCTCTTTGAAGTCATACAGAGGGATAGCATTTACCATGAGCCATACAATAGACACAAAGCCTCAACTTGAGATGAAGGTCCTTGCATTGGGTCTGCCGCGCTCTGGCACAGTGTCGATTGCCGATGCGCTCACGATATTGGGCTACAAAAACGTCTACCATTCACTCAAGTCGATGGACCTGGATAAGAAAAACGACTGGCATGTTTTTAGCCGTGCAGCAGATGCGAGTTTTCCTGTGTTATCGACATACAATGGGCGGGCCTTTACACGCGAGGAGTGGGATGAGGTGTACGGCTCATGCGAGGCGGCCACCGACACTGCCGCCATGTTCAGCCCGCACATCCTCACAGCCTATCCAGATGCCAAGGTTATTCTTGTCAAGAGAGACTTTAATAGGTGGTTCCAAAGCATTGATGAGATGGTGCTCACAGGTTTATGGAGTCCACTGTCTGGTATTTTTGTACACTTTATTCATCCAGTCCTCGGCCTGTCAACTATTACAGCCATGAGAAAAGCGCTATTGGGGCTTTTTGAAGCAAAAGATGTTGATGAGATTCGGAGGAATGCACGAATGACCTACGGTAGACATCATCGTGAAATCCAAGAGATGGTACCGCCGGAGCAACTGCTCGTTTACAAGCTCGGTGATGGCTGGGAGCCTCTGTGTGAGTTCCTGGGAAAGCCAGTGCCGGACATAGAGTTTCCCTGGGTCAACGAAGCCGCCCAGTTGAAAATAGTGACGCGCAAGCTACTTTGGTCGCAGGTGGTAGCAACAGGGTCTATTTTGATGCCGTGGGCACTGGCTGCGGGAGTCTTAGCAGTCGCATCGTGGGGAATAAAATCTGGTGCTCTGGGCTAGCCCTGATGAGCTTGTCAAGAAGCTTTGCAAGCCAAATCTCCGTCGAAAGTATTCAGGAGCTTATTTTGTTCATACACCCTTTTCTTTTGTTCAACAAGCACCACGTTCGCTCATTTGTACATTGTCGACCTATTGTACATACATCGAATTAGTATTACTATGTCAAGACTTGCTTCAAAGGTTATATGGAATTATACTATTTACCATTCCATCTTACCAACTTGGCACATCTTGACTCGATGATCTGTCCTCAATCTTTTGCTAATACAAATCATGAGCCAACATTAAGCTTTTGCTACTCTCTGTTGGGTTAAGGTTTGCCTTTGAATGCCATAAAATACTAACAAAAGTAGAGGTACGAACGTTTTTGCTAGCGATAGTAGCCATCAATAAGCGGTGCGAGAACCTAATCTGCCGAGCATATAGGTCACCGAACCCTAGATGAAATGGGTCATGCCACACTTGCAGTGTTAGAATAAGGCCTTTGGATCTTCTAAACAAGGGAGAAATGGAGAAAGCTTGAGTAGAATGCTGTATAGAACACAATCATCTCTCTAGCATTGACATAAAGATCTACCCCGGCATATAGATGAAGCGTATTTAGAGACGTACATAGTTTCTAGGCTGTGTTTAAAGCGGCCAGCTGACGAGATTGAAGTATGAGTTTTTATTGTTAAGTTTATATGCGAATATAACAATAAAAAGACTGGCAAAGTGTGCGAATATTAGCTTCAAGCTTTTGCTCGTGAAAGTTTGATCCGGGTCGACCTAGGACTGGGCCACCACAACAACCCTACATAAACTGACTCGACTCGCCATTTATTTTTCTTTCAAATCTTGGATACTTCATTAACTCACTGACAGTCATACCGCATTCTTTGGTTGTGAATACTACTATTCACCACTTGAAGTAGACAAGTACACGAGTTCTCGTACTCACCCTTTCAAGATGAAGATCTTGTTTGGGCTCTTGTTCGTTTTCACGTTCTTTTTGCCTGCCCTCTGCGGGACTCAGCAGCTTGGTATGGAATTCATCGAGTCAGATATTTTATCAGAGCAGTACGTAAGCCCTAGCCCAGCTTTGTAGATCCCAAGTTAACCCATTATTGCAGTTTGCGAACGACCTTGGGGGCTCTGGACAAGATTGCCAAGAACAATGGGGGAGATCGCGCGTTTGGCAACCCAGGATACAAGGCCTCTGTCGACTACATCCTTGAGCGCTTGAAGGTGCACGGTGACAAGCTGCAAACTCACGTCCAGAACTTCACGCACATTTACGAGACCACAAAGAACATCTCCCTCGTGGGCCCGAATGGAAAGCCCGCCTATGTCTTCACCCTCCAGTACAATACCGCTACACCACTGCCCGGCGGTATCACGGCCAACTTGGTTGGCGTCCCGATCGATGACACAACCGGCTCTGGCTGCTACGACGCCCAGTGGAGAAGCGTCGATGCCAAGGGCAAGATTGCCCTCGTCAAGCGAGGAGTTTGTACGATTGCCGAAAAGGTCAGGCTCGCTAAGAAGAACGGAGCTGTGGCGGTCCTCATCATACACGATGACGGGGAAAGAGAAATCGGGCTGGCCTCACTTGGTTACCAGACCCTCGGCTCGTTGATCCCCGCTGGCCTTGTCAGAAAGAAGGAAGGGCTTAACTGGAAAAAGCTTCTTGACAAGGGATCCAAGCTCAACGTCACCTTCACCGTCGATAGCATTTCTGAGCCGCGGGAGAGCTGGAACATCATCTCCGAGACAAAAGAAGGCGATCCCAACAACGTTGTCATGATGGGCGCCCATCTGGACTCCATCCAGGGCAGCGCCGGCATCAACGACAACGGTAGCGGCTGCGCTGGTGTACTCCAAATCGCCAACTTCTTCGCCAGGTCTACAAACTACACGAACAAAGGTGAGTTGAGTTTGCGTTCCACGCACATATTGGCCCCCTCAAGTTACTGACATTGTGCAACAGCGCGGTTTGCGTGGTGGGGAGCACAGGAGAGCGGCCTGGCCGGATCCCTCCACTATGGCAAAAGTCTTTCCGAAAAGGATGCCGATCACATCCGCTTCTACCTTAATATGGACATGACTGGCTCCCGACACGCCAATTTTTATATCCATGCTGGTGGTGAGGCAGATATGCTTGGCGCGACGATGATAAGGCACTATACCTGGGACAATGGCAATGGTGGTAAATACATGTAAGTTTACTATTTCCTCTCCGCTCCATTTCAGCTGATTACACTCACCCTCTGTTTACCTTTACTTTACAACATTGCGCAACCTCTCCGTTACCACGGAATATAGTACTAACCACTCCTTCACAGACCGTTCAAGGGTTCATCGGACTACGTACCATTCGTCAACCTTGGCATCCCGACTTCCGGAATCTTCACCGGCAATACGAGGTATGAGCATTGGTGCTATCACAAGAAGTGTGATAACTATAAGAGCATAGCCTGGAGAGCCGTCACAACAAGCGCCAAGGCGGTCGGCACCACGGCGACCATGTTTGCTCTCAGCTTGGAGGGTGTTCCTCCTCGTAAGAAGGTCAAGGTCGACACCCTGGTGGTGAGATCGAAGAGAGAGTACTGAGTGAATACGATATGTGCAGGAGAGATATTGACGGTTGTGGTGACTCACAGTCACATAGAGGTTTTTTAGGGAGTGATTGGTTGTTTACAGTTTTCCTCTTTATTTCGGATGTTCTAGCATCAGGGTTTATTTGCTGTCTGGAAAAGTCAGAGTTGGTGTTTTGCTCGGTGTCTATTTTCTAGTATAACTTTATCTATCAATTGAAGTGGTCTGTTAAATCTACGGTACGCGTAGGATCTTTAATAGTGTCCCGGTGGCTTATCTTGAGTAGCCTGCATGTTGTGAACCTGCCCGTATGCATGATGATTCTGTACGTATCCAGATGAGCCTAGAGTTTGACCTAGACCCGGAGATGGAGCTGTTCCATGAGGGACTGCTCCTTGAGGAATTGCTCCGTGTGGAAGTGGCCCCTGGGCGTTGGCCCAAGCACCGTATTGAGTAGCAACAGAAGGATGCTGAGGGAAAGGCTGTTGGTATAGCACATATTGCGGGGCGGAAGCCAAGTTCGTCGCACCGGGTGGAGCTTGTGTCATGGACTGCGCACTTTGCAAGTGAGGAGGTTGCTGCATGGGAGAGCCATGATGCCAGCTGGGCGGGTGACCTTCTTGGGATGTCAATGGTGGCATTTGCTGAGATATTGGCGGCGAGCCAGGAAAGGCCTGTTCTTTCATCGGCTCCGTCCTCAGAGAGCTCTTTTCAACTCCCACATTTTCGGCCAGGTTCCATTCGCTCGCTCGGAGTCTCCTCTGCTTCGCCAATTTGTCCGCGTCACGACCGTAGACGTCGCCAAGGTACTTCATAAACTCCAAGTAGGCCGAGCCAACAGTGAGAAGATGCTTCAGCTCAAGCTTCACCTCGGCGTGCTTGTCGATAATATTCTCGTGGTCGCCTCCCTGCGCGTCAAACTCGGCCAGCGCCAGCGCCGTGTGGCAGGCGTTTCGGATCTGCCGGCCGTTCCATCGCATCGTCTTGTGCGTCTTCCAGTAGGTGATGGCGTAGTCCACAATTTCCGTCTCGCTGATGTCGATCTCTCTCTTCTTCTCGGCGAACCGCTTGCGGATCATGTCTAGGTTGAGCTGGAAAATCTTTTCTGTGGAGTCGAGATCCAGCTGTGGGTAGTGCAAGCTGATGTGTATACGCGAGGAGAACGCTTCGTCAAAATCACCAATTCGATTGGTGGTCAGGAACAAGATGCCAGCATAGTACTCCAAGACTCTCAGGAAGACTCGATGTTGTTAGTTCGGACCTGGGAGACGAGTGGCTATAAAGAAACTCACCGGCTACCATGCCATTACGGATAAAGTCTTGCGGTGTTCGCGCTGCCAAGAAAACATCAGCTTCATCAAGCAGCAGAATGCATCCCCATTTGTTGGCCAGTGCAAAATGGGTCTCGAGCGCCATTTCGACATCAGTTGCGGTAGTTCCCAAATCACCTACACACAAATGATTGAGTCAATAGCTGTAATACAAATAAATACAATGCAGTTGCGTCTACTTACCACATGTAATTTGGAACAGCGGTTTCTTAAACAGCTCAGCTACGCCCTCTACGTGCTTTGTTAACATCTCATCGTGCCTTCAGGTTCCTGATCGAGGTCCAACTAACCTGCAGTTGTCGTTTTGCCGACTCCGGGTGCGCCGTGGAGCAGAATGATAAGGCCCTTACCTATAGAGATTGTCGTTAGCCAAGGCATTCCTGGTTCCAAGTCTAAATAGTGATGATTTGTATGCTTACCTTTACCTCTGACCAAGTCAACTTGCTCTGTCTGCGCTGTGGAGCTCTCCTTGTCCCTGAAATGCTGGGCAATAAGAGACAGGACCATCTCCTTGTGTCCTTTTGGGAGCACAAGTCGATCGAACGCTGTGTCTCTCTTTTTGACCTGTATTTTAGCTGGCAGATTTTTCTCATCTTTCTCAGAGGCCTCATTTACAGCCTCGACTTTCGAATCCTTATTTTCGCCAATCTCGGAGAGAAAACGAAGGTCAAGCTTGGCTATAGGGTTGAAATTAACACTCCAATATGAAGGAAGCGACAGTAAACTCCATGGGTCAAAGCAAGGTGCAAAGACGACTTACCCCATTTACGACTGCGCAGCACATAGCCGAACACTCGGTAACACATGATGAGAAGATCTTCCTCGGGGATGGATTTATCCCCAATCTTTACGTCGCCGATATCACGGGGATATATAAACGCTGAGGGATTTGTCGTCTTATCTTGCGGGATGAGACTGGCAATGTAGTCGTCTTTCCATTTCTTCTCGACATAGTTGTCCTTGTGAATGTCATCGCTCCTGCAACATGCCTCAGAACAATCCCACGAATCCGAGTTTTCTTCCTCGGCAGTTCCAATCAGTGGCGAAAATTCCGGCGTCCAGTCATTTTCTGGCTTGGACAAGGCTTCCTCGAAATCGATGACGACTTGGCTGTCGACCTCGTCTCTGTTCTCCAATGTATAGCCGTTATAATGCATGTGCCTGACTTTGGTCACACTGAGAAACATTTCTCCTCTCTTGATTAGTCTTTCGCGGAATGTTGGCCCTTCTCCTTTTCCGCCTCCGCCTGACTTGATGCCAATATCCTGCTTGGCGCATCGCAGAGGATACACTTCCAGTGAGGTGATTGGCTTCTCACCGTCAAATCTCTTGATGGTAAAGTCAATCTTCACGGGGCCAAGGCTTTTGCCGTCGAAATCGATGAAAACGCAGCTTATAGTAACGGGTTCCTCTTCCAATTCTGCAGAGGCGTTGAATATCCATCCGGGGGGGACCGCTCTGTGAGTCGCGCCGGTGACTTGCACAACTCTATAGGCTTGCGTCATAGATCGCTCGATGACTTCATCTCCAGGCTTGAATAGGTACCACAAGTCATTGAAAGTGATCCTCTGACACTGGTCACTGTTTAGATAGTCCAATTTGATCTGAATGTCTCCATGCATGAACTCCATGAGAGCCTTCATTTGCTCATAAGCAACTGTCGAGTTAGTCCATTCATCCTTCTCCTCCACTTCTTCTACTACTTCGTCTTCTGTCTCTTCCGCCTCTGCATGAGATGGATCTCGAGACTCATTGTTGGCGTCTCCATGTGGAGGGGCTTCTATGGCCTCTGAAACCTGTTGAATTGTCTTTTTGGGTTCTGCATTGGGGCCAAATCGTTCCTCTAGCTCATTGAACGTCTGCTGAATTTGGTCTTTGTAGTATATCAAGACTTTGAATGGTCTTATGATCACAACAGAACTTGCATAGTTATACAGACTACTTCCATGTATCTTCTCCATAACCCTGAGGATATTCTCGGAGTTGATGCGAATGCGCTCCGCCACAGGGCCTTGGCCAGGAATTGCGTCCTTATTTTGAACAACACCGGTAACTTTGATAGTAAGCTTGGGCTGAAGATTGCTCCGTTGAGGAGCTTGCCTCATCCACCAAAGCTTTTGCGTGGATGCGTAGCTAATATCAGGATCGCCAATCAAGACATCAATTGCGTGGAGCGGAAACAGAATGCGGCGCGCCATCGTGGGGCCTTTGAAGGCATACCATCTTACTCTGTTCAATTGAACCAGTGGATCTCGTACTTCGTCAGATGCCTTCTCCTGGGGCTCGGGTGTTGATGGGCCCTTTATCTCCAACAGTTCCTCCTTGAGATCCTCCAGCTCCTCTACCAGCTCCTTCTCTCTCTCCTTCCACTTCTTTCGTTCCTCATGAATGCCGGCCACGGTCTTCTCCTCTTCTTCAAGAAGGCGAATCTCATTCCTGAAGATTTTCGTAGCCTCGCGCTTACGATGTATAACACGCTGCCCAACATATTCGTCGTCGCTCATCGAACCGTTGCTGCTTGAATTGCCAACGTATTCAAACCCTACTCTTTTCCTCAGTTCACTTTTGTCCCATCGGTAGCGATCTCTCCTTGGTGTGATAAATGCTGGAGGCGGAGTGTTGGCTAACTTTTTCTTTGTCTTTTTTTGGTGTCTTGCGAAAAGTTCCATTTGTTTTGTAACATCGGCAAGCTTTCGTCGGAGTTCGCTCAGCTCATCTCCAGGTTGTGGATCAGAACTCTCCTCGGCGCTGTCCTTGTTTTCCTTATCGCGACTCTTGGATGGTAGAGCTTCTCCACTGTCTTGTTCCTCGCAGCCATCCTGCTCAGAGATATCTCCAATCGAGACTGTCTTCTTCTTCCCGTTTATAACCGTAGCTTTCTCAATGTATTCAGTTTCTTCGCCGTCCTCAGTAGCGGTGGCTTTCTCCGTCGGAGCTTCTGGTTCAAGCGCCCGGCCACTCATTGTGCTTGGGGTAGCCAGACCATTCGGAGGCGTCATTTGACGATCGGGGGGTGGTGTAGAAGCCATTATAGGCCTCCACCGACAAGAGCAGAGTGCAAATTCGACCAGATGCGCCAAGTGCTACGGTGATAGATATGCCGTCAAGGTTTCCGTATCGCTACAACGCTGCCTAACTGAGGTTTCACGAGAAAAGGTTACACAAAGCGGCTGGACTCGTAATAAACGACTATGTCGGGTATCCATTTATTATTCTTTCTTCTGAAATTAGCTGAGGGGTGTCCCGTCACACCTGCCCCCGGCATGGCCGCAGCATGGTTCCAACACATCATGAACTGTGAGTGGAGGAGATCCTCTTGGTTGGTTTCAACATAAGATGACATCCTAGTAGCTGTTACGTCCTGCATGTTACTAGCTCTTAGGATTTTTGATGATGTTGGGTTGATTCATGAGGGGAAGTTGTCACGAGCAAAGGTATGTGCTTGAATTGGTTTAGTACACCGCGTAGATGCAGTAACTCACGCCATTTTTATATTCGATGAGATGTCAGCTTCATTTTATCCGTAACAGCCGCACCAGTGGTGAGAGTGTTATATAGGCAAAGCCCCCAACAGAGTGGGCGCAAGTGGATGCTTATTATGCAGCCACAATCCATCGCAAAGTCCTACGGGCCGCTCCTTAGGTCTGATGGGGCCTGCAAAGCCGGGTGCACCCTCATTAGGCAACTCGAGGAGTATGAATGAAACGATTGTTCCGCATTGCAAACGGGATCTTCGTCGTTTTGACACAAACATCAAGATTTCCATGTAAATTTAGATTCTTTTCACGGAAGGCTATTTTTATCCTTGCTAGAAGTATTAGTCTCGTCATTAGGTATACTCTTGTCACGGATGCGCATGGCCACCTGTGGTTGATGGTAGGGCTTTGCTAGTACATAGGCCACCATAACCGTTGTCCGTATGAGGGAATTGGAGACTTTGGGTTCTTCCAGTCTTGAATCCGTTTCATTGAGCGAATCGTCAGGACGTATCTAGACTGGCCCAAAAGTCAAGATGTCAGACACGGCACCACCCATTCCACACGTCAATCTTCAACCTCCATCTGTTGACTACATCGAGAATCGTCTCGAAGAGCGTCACCCAGCATTTAAGAAGCATCCATCGGTGTACTACGACTCCAATACAGACTATTTCAGTCTTAAATCAGATCAACCCACGAATTTACACCCGTCTGGTGTTCAACCTAGGATCGATGGCAGGATGGGATCGTTAGAGAATGGTGGGTTGATGCCACCACGGCCCTTACCCCCGGCAATTGAAAAGATGAAGTTTTGGGACTCAATATTCTTGCAGGCCATGGAAAAGATCAAGGCTACGCCAGGCCCTCAGTTGAAGCCAGAATTCAGAGTCCGTGACAAAAGTACGTGGCAGGATATCTACGCACAGCTACAGAAGGCACGGGAGAACTACGATGGCACCAAGAAAGGCTTCTTTGGCAAGATAAAGAAAGGGATGAGACATGTCATAGATAACTCAGCCCCTGTAGGCCAAGCTCTCAAGCTCATCCCTAATAATGACTATCTGTCTCCTGTAACGGCTTCTGTACAGGTTGTTCTTGAAGTGAGTGCGCATCCATATTGACTAATTGCTGTTCTTCATCCAGCTAACATTAATCCAGGCTTTTGCAATCTCCTCCAAAGTCAGAGGTGCAGTCACCTCAGCGTTGGATCCTCAAGAGTTTGAGCATAGCTTCAGCCGTGTCGAGATATTCTTGGCGACTTTCCCACAAGACATGAACATCTTGAATGCTTCGGTGGACTTCATATCATCGACCTTTATAGCTGTAGAGAAGGGTATTGAGTTTTTTACAAAGCATCAAAGTACGTTTAGCTTATATCTCGTAAGAGATTACTCTGCAAGAGACATACTAACGACCATCAGTGCGAAGAGGCCTCGCTGTTCTGACAAAAGGAGAGAATTACGAGGGCGGGTTACTCGGAGCATTAAGCAGAGTCAAAGCAAATAGCGACCGGCTGATTCAAGTAGCCGAATTATCCAAACTTACCAGCACACAAAACGCGCTGAGCTCTCTTCTCAAAGGTAGTTCTACATGCTCCGTCCAGTGAATCATTGATCTAATGTCATTAATTCACAGGCGAGGCAAACATTGAGCTCAATCAGTCGTTATTTAAAGAAGAGCTGCAAACTACTAATTCCAAGTTAAATAATGGCCTAAATCTCTTGAACACAATCAAGAATCTTCTGGATGATGCAGACAAGCAACGGAAATCCCACGAAGAGAAGCTTCAAATGCAGACGGGTATGCCACAACAGTCCTGCCCACCATTGCTCTCTTACTTAGTATCTCACGGTGACTTTAGAAACTATTGGAGACCTTCAAAGACGGCTTATTGAGCAGGGTGAGATGCTTCGAAGCCTCACGCCATCACCGAATCATCAGCAGAGCGGCATACACAGTGGTTACGCGCCACCAGCACAAGCAGTCCCTTTTCAACAATACATTTTCCCCCCTTCTGCTGGACCAATAACTCCCGTGTGGTATCCTTCTCCAACAATCAACGCGTCCATGGCCTGGTATCCCCCATACGCATATGCTCAACAGCCAAATTGGTATTGGCAACCAGAGGTTTCGCTTATGACGGTTGACCAGCTTCGATCACTCCTGAATGTGCCCAGGATGGACATGATTGACATGGAAGAAGTCTTTAACAGCAAATATTTGATCCCCCTGGCATACCGCCTCCGAGCCGAACAAATTGCAACCAGCCAGCAGTTTAGAGATTGGATCGTTGCAGCTGAATCGAGAGAACTCCTTATAGAAGGCAACTTCGACTCCAACGATGCGCATCATATATCAGCGCTTTCTCTCTTCTGTGTCACATTAACACAGGCGCTGAGGATGAGAGAGTCCTACATCTCTCTTGTCTTTTTCTGTGGATCACACGCTGAGGACGATGAGGATGAAAACAACGGCAGCGTGGCCATTATGAAGAGCTTGGTGGCGCAACTGTTGGAGCAATACCGCGACTTCAAATTGCGGCATATAGAAAGCCATATCAAATTGCATCTAATCCAGCAAGGCGACCTTGGAGAGCTTTACAGTCTGTTTGTCTGGTTGGTACGCAGGCTACCCCAGAGCACTACCCTGATGTGCCTCATTGACGGCGCCCTGCATTACGAGGTGGATAAATACGAGACGGACTTTATAGGAGTAATAAGATGTATCCTGGATCTTGTACGGGGAAGTCTTCAGTTCCCGATGAAGATTCTTGTTACCAGTCCTACTCCAACAGACAGCGTGCAGAGGCTGTTTGAGGCATCAGGGGATGAAAGCTATCTCTCCATGGACTCGTTCCGTGAAGTAGGGTCTTATCTCGGGATACTCGAGTGCGAAGACGAGATGAGGAATGAGCTAGACTCAGATTATTAATTTCAGAGTAGAGAAAATGATAGTCAATTTAGATCACCATGTTGCTTACAAAGTTGTCGTACGTGAATTGCGATACATCGCCATCAAAGTGCATTCCAACCCTAACCCTTGAGATGATATTACGTGCTTTCAACTCAAACAAGGTTAGCATGATGCAACGCCGCAATCCATCTCACCGACCCCTCCAAAAAAAGATTGCGCATAGACTCGGCAGAAGAAACTTTCGACGAACCAAGACAAGGTTTTTTTTTCCCGCCGTCCATTTTCTCCCCTTCTCTTCTTCTCACATCTTCCTCGCCACTCGTCTCCTTGGACAGAACATCGTCAACGCCGTTTTAGTTTAAAGTCATCATGGCTGAATCCAAGATCCCCCAGGTTGGGCGAAATGCCCCCACCGTCCTCTCTGCGACGGACCTCATTGGCAATACCCCCCTCGTTCGACTCAACAAGATCCCCCAGTCCCTCGGCATCGAATGCGAGGTCTATGCGAAGACGGAGCTGTTCAACGCCGGTGGCAGCGTCAAGGACAGGATAGCCCTGAGAATGATTGAGGAGGCCGAGAAGAGTGGTCGCATCAAGCCTGGTGATACCCTCATCGAGCCCACCAGTGGAAACACGTATGTTCATGATGGGGTGGCACAACACAGTCCGAGTGCCATGCAGTTTTACTAACAACATTTTTTTTCTGCTAGTGGTATCGGTCTGGCTCTCGTAGGCGCCATCAAGGGTTACAAGACCATCATCACCATGCCCGAGAAGATGTCTGCCGAAAAGGTCTCGGTCCTCCGTGCCCTTGGCGCCACCATCATCCGCACACCTACCCAAGCTGCGTGGGACAGCCCCGAATCCCACATTGGCGTTGCGCTGCGCCTGGAAAAGGAGATCCCCAACGCGCACATCCTCGACCAGTACAGCAACACGGCCAACCCGGACGCCCACGAGTTCGGCACCGCTGAGGAGATCTGGGAGCAGACCGGTGGCAAGGTGGACGCCGTTGTTGCTGGCGCGGGCACTGGTGGCACCATCACCGGTATCGCCAAGGGCCTGAAGAAGCACAACAAGGATATCAAGGTTATCGCTGCCGATCCCCACGGCAGTATCCTGGCTCTGCCCGAGGCGCTCAACCAGGAGCACATAAATGAGGGGTACAAGGTCGAAGGTATCGGCTACGACTTTATTCCCGATGTCCTAGACCGTAAGTTGGTGGACAAGTGGTACAAGACCAACGACCAGGAGTCCTTCAAGCTCGCCAGGAGACTCATTGCTGAGGAGGGTCTTCTTGTCGGCGGTAGCTCCGGTTCCGCCATGGCCGCTATGCTGCAGGCCGTCAAGGACTATGGCTTCAAGAAGGGTGATGTCGTGGTTGTCGTCCTCCCCGACAGCATCCGAAGCTACCTCTCCAAGTTTGCCGACGACGACTGGCTGGCCGCCAACAACCTCCTCCCGGTCAACGGTATTGAATCCATTCCCGCCTCTGAGGAAAAGGTCGCCGCCGACCCCTACAAGGGCGCAACCATTGCATCTCTTCGTCTGAAGCCCGTCACCTCAGTCTCTGGTGCCGCGCAGTGCTCCGAGGCCATCGAGACCATGCGCGACAAGGGCTTCGACCAGCTCCCCGTCCTCAACGCCTCGTCCAAGCTCGTCGGTCTTGTCACCCTCGGAAACCTGCTCAGCTACATCTCCAGCGGCCGCGCCACGCCCCAGTCCAAGGTCGAGGATGTCATGTTCGACTTTGGCAAGCTGGACGAGATCGTCACCGACCCCCGCAAGGCCGCCAGCCGAGAGGAGACCAACATCAACAAGCGAAAGTTTGTCGAGATCACCAGGGACACCCCCCTGTCCACCCTCAGCAAGTTCTTTGAGTGGAACAGTGCCGCCGTCGTCACTGACGGCAACGGAGACTCCAAGTCTCTGTCCAAGCCCATCGCGGTTGTGACCAAGGTTGACCTGCTCACCTGGATGGTCAACCAGAAGCTGTAAAATTGCGATTTTCTTTTTGTTCTTCTCTGAAAGTCGAAAGTGAGGCTTATGAGTTTTATGTGGGATGTTTGGCGTTTTATATATACGGATTTAACATGAGCAATATGATACGTTCAAAGGGGTTATAGATGGGATAAACACTTAGCGGTCTGTTAGACTCAACGTCTACAGTTTTTAGGTTACGGATTTAGGCTTACATCTAGACAATGGCATTATAATACTATTAATTTTGTCATATTAAACTCATACATTCGTGGCGTCCCTCACAAAAATTCCTGAATATCGTCAAGTCTATATCTTCTGGGCGATCCACCACCACCACTTGTCGGCCCCTGGCTCGTCGGTCATGACAGTGCCCCCCACGACGTCCACATCGATATCAAATTCTTGCATCTGTTTAAAACTGAATTTTTCGGAGCCGTACTCTCCCAACCAGCCATCCTGCTCTTCGGAGCCGAGATCATCGCTACCAACCCCTGAGTCCAGCAAGCCCTTGCTTCGTGATGAACGAATGCGGCTCAGCTCATTTTCGAGATGTGTCTTGACCATGGAGGCAGGCAGGGCCGTGAATAGATCCAGCTTGTTGGCGGCAATAAGGACGGGGATGGATGCCTTGGACTTGTCCTTGGCGTTGGCCTTCTTTTGCAAGAACAGCAGCACATCGTAGAGGTATGAAGCGGTTGGCGCAAGTGTCTCCTGCTCGCCCAGCGCAGCGGCATCTACCATGAAAACCACAGCCTTGAGCTTCTCCGTCCGAGCGAGCTTTCCCATGGGGATATTGCGCAGCTTGCCGTGACCGGGGGTGTCGATCATGAGAAACTTGGTGTGCGTACCGGTGGCATCTTCGTGGTTGCGGAAAGACTGCTTGGAGTCGGAATCGGTCGAGGCGTTGAGCTCAATGGGCTGTGTGATCTGCGAAGTATGCGTCAAGGCAGGCTTGGTTCCACGCTCGAAGAGGGTGAGAAGGGCCGTTTTGCCAGCATTGTCGGGACCTAGGAGGAGGACCGTGGGAGGGACCGTATAGGTCACAGAGGAGGCTAGAATAAAATGAAGAATAAGGGGAGCGCCGAGGATGACGAGGAAGCCCAAGACGATGACAGGCAGAGACGGCGTCATGAGCATCTCTACGATTTCTGTAAAGGCCGCCATTGTTGCGGATTTGATTGGGGGGTGGTTGATTGCAATGTGGCAAGTCTGGTGATGGTGATTTGTTCAATAGAGGTTTGTAGGTATTTCAGCCCTACAGCTGGACCTGCACTACCGTCGCAACCGCTGACTTTTAGCGCCCGTCTGGTATGAATGAATGCGACCGAATAGACCGTGGTTTGATGCTGCAGCGCAAAGCAGCTTTCCGACGACGCTGAAGACGAGATGGAAATCCAAAAACTTGTCTGTCCTCAAGGCAATGGGATCCGGAAATGCGATGGGATGATTGTGGGTTCGTTGCGCCACAAACGAGGGAGCCACGTTGTGAGGCTTGAACGGAGACGTTAACGGGGTGCGTAAGCCACACTTGGACGTTGACCTGTTTGCCTGTACAGGGGACAAATACAGGGTACATCCATCAAGGTACCTTTCAGCTTACGGCCTCCCAACAGCAAGACCGTATCGCCCTAAACTGCTTATGGGATGCCATGGATCCATTGCTGAAGCTCAGCCTCGCCAGGCTATCGCGGCCGCTTCCACTTTGTTAATACTAATGCGGGAGCCGAATTTCAAGAGCGGGTTCATCTAAATACCTCTGCCAGTCCGTTGCCCTCCGTCTGACCCGGATTGACGAGTGACGATCAGTCCAACATCTTATTTGGCTTACGAATATTGGGAGCATTGCAGTCTTTGTTCTTCTTCTTCTTCTTATATTCCTTTCTGTTACGTATCACAATCTACCCTCGAGTCTGGTGTTGAACCGGCCATGTTTCAGTAGCCCGCCTACGCGCAGCATCGTGTGTCTCTCCTCTCCTGAGCGCTTCTCCACGAGTCTCATTTTCCGTTGGGACCTAGTACGGATACTACGACTATTCTCCGGCAAACCCCTGGCCTGGCCTAGCCTAGCCTACCGAGGCCTGCTCTCTCTCTCTCCACCGCTTTCGCGAGAGGCTCCAGTCTCCAGTCGTCAGTCCAACGTCGTACATGGGTAGGCCGTCGACCCGAGGAAGCAGCATTTCGGCTGCCTCAGTTGCGCCAGTAGGATTACAACCCTCATCGAAAGCAGCCGCCGCCGCGCCGAAACTCAATAGCGAAATGGAGATGGGCAGTTTGCCCTCGGACGGGGTCGCCCCCGACGAGGATATCATGCAGTTGGCTAGGATAGGCGATATTCCTGGTATGGAGAAGTTGTTCGAGTCGGGAGATTTCGACGCCACATACAGCGACGACGAAGGCATCACTCCTCTCCACGTGAGTTTTCATGTACTTCTTGCGCCCTGGGGGGCTTGGGACTAACTTGGGGCTTCGCAGTGGGCTTCCATCAACAATCAATATGCCATGTGCGCATTCCTCATCGAACACGGCGCAGAGATCAACAAGAAAGGTGGCGAATCTATCGCGACACCTTTACAATGGGCCGCTCAGCGCTGCCACTACTATACCGTGAATCTCCTCCTACAACATGGCGCCGACCCTCTTATTACCGACGCTCAAGGCTACAACACTCTCCACATCTCGACCTTCAACGGCAATGCTCTCCTCCTCATTCTGCTCCTGCATCAAGGCATTCCCGTCGACGTGCTGGATAGCTATGGACATACAGCGCTGATGTGGGCTGCCTACAAGGGCTTCCCCCAATGCGTCGATGTTTTCTTGCGCTGGGGAGCGAGTGTTCATGCGACCGACGAGCAGGGCTTCACGCCTTTACACTGGGCTCTGGTCAAGGGCAATCCGGGCTGCATCCTCAAGCTTATCGAGTACGGGGCGGACCGATTCGCCAAGACCGACACAGGCAAGACGCCGGCTTTGACGGCGAGCGAGCTCAACACAATGCCGGCATGGCATCGTGCGCTTCGAGAGTGCGGATACGACGAGGACGGGCATGTCGCCATGCCGCCCTGGCCGGGTGCCAGTTACTTTCTCAAGGACAAGAGGGCGTTTTTGACAAAGTTTCTGTTCCTATGGCCATTCCTAATGATTTGGCTTGTCATCATACTTTTATCCCATGCGCCAGTATACTTTGGCGTGCCATTGGCAGTATTGGCGGCCTATGGCCTTTTATGGTGTGCTCGGCAGATCCTAGAGTACGCTCCCTCTGACATGCGACAATTCCACAAGACGGTAGGTTTTTCAGGGTCCGATGATGGTAGACATTCACTGACAGTCTTGTAGCCTTGGATGGCTGGCATTTTTGCTGGATCCTTATTCCTTGTTGGTGTCAACTGGCTAACCACTGTCCTGCCTGCAACATTTGGCATGAATGGCGGGTCCGCCAACCTTTTGAATATGGTTTTTTTCCCCATGTTTGGTCTAACTGCTTTCTTTTACATTGCAGCCATGAGATATGATCCCGGGTTTGTACCAAAGATGAACGGTATTGCAGAGCAGAGAGCCGTCATTGATGATCTACTTAAGACTTGGAAATTCGATGATTCTAGCTTCTGTACAATTTGCATGATTCGCACGCCACTTCGAAGCAAGCATTGCCGCCGGTGTCAGCGTTGTGTGGGCAAGCATGATCAGTGAGTGGCCATGTGCAGACAAGTTATAGGAGTGCCTGATGCTAACAACATGTAGCCATTGTCCATGGGTGTACAATTGTGTTGGTGTGAACAACCATCGCCAATTTTTCTTTTACCTGATATGCCTTACTATTGGAATTCCAGTCTACGATTGGCTACTGTATTACTGTATGTGGCTTGATTCTTTCTCCAACCACCTTTTTGACTAATATTTTCAAGATTACCAAGGCATCTCGGCCAATGCTTCAGAAACTTGCAATGTTTTGGGACCAGGCATCTGCAAGTTGATCAATGCCGACGCTTTTACGTTGATTCTCGCTGTTTGGGCAACTCTGCAGCTTACTTGGGTGTCCATGTTGCTATTCACTCAATTTGTTCAAGTGTCTAGAGCCATGACGACTTTCGAGAACATGACTGGCATCCGAACCGGCGCCTCCCTTTCTTCAGCCTTCACCTCGACAGGTACACCACTGGACCCGAATCACCCAACCAACGCCGCACCGACCGCAGCAAACGGCCAGGCAGGTCATGGTCATAAGCGCAAGACAGGTCTCTTGAACACGTGGAGCCAGCTACTCGGCGTAGATCCATTCATCGAGACCATCACCGGTCGTGGTGCCGCAACAGCCAAGAACAAGCGGAGAAAGAAGAACCCCTTCAGCAGGGGGTGCATCGCCAACTGCAAGGACTTTTGGTGCGATCCTGCGCCAATCTTTGGTCAGAGAGAAAATGGCAGTGCGGTTTTGGGAGGCGACAAGGTCGATTATTCAGCCATGTACGAGACACCGACGTTGATGGAGATTACCGGAGTCAGAGGCCGAGGCGGATACGAAGCTGTCGGCACGGAAGAAGTTTAGATGGACATGCGACTTGGAGAGATTGCTACGAGTTTCCCTTTACACTGTCGGTGGGCCTGCTTGATTTTCGAAGACAACATCAGAGCGCACTCGGGTGCGTGAATGTATGGAGAAGGGGTTCGGTTGGACTGCTTTTGTTCTTTCATCTCATGTCTTAACATTCGGAAAGGAAAGGGGAAGGGGATATTATGCATTCCTGGCGTGCACGCGTTTTTTTTCTTGGATTCTGAAATAGCTGGTAACAAAAGGAACAAAGGGGGGTGATCGGGGACAAAGAATGTCTTTGAGATGAGTTTATGAAAACTGTAGAATGTTGCATACAGATGTAATATAGTTATTCCTGTTTAAAAGACAATGGTGGGTGGAGTGTTTTTCGTTGGTGAAATGGCAAATTTGCTTGAAGGTGAGGTATGTTTGCTTTCTGTTTCAGGGACTTGCTGCGTCATTACACAGAACATCATGCAAGAGTTGTCATATTTGAGCTCCAACTTCTGCGAATTATCGTGTATGTTGGACATCTCCATTCATCCCTATTGGACGTCGCAAGGACTGTTCCTCTGGCACGGGTGAAGAGATTCGGAGAATGACTTTGCACGGGGCAACAAATGCGATTAACATTGCTTTCTGGCAAGGAGAAGCTCGAGGATAAGCTCAGAGTCACCCAACAGCAAGTCTCTGAAATGCAGGTCAGGTTTTGAGCTGTTGATGCAACTCTCTCACAGCTCTGCTGGCTGTAAATACAGTTGCGCGGAGGCTACAACAGTCCAACGTCTTCCGCCTTCCCTTTTGACTTGAATGTCTGGTGATACCACTCATACGACTCTTACTCCAGTGGATAACATGTCGTACAAGTAATGCTAAACAGTGGGCTTGAAACCCGAGATTGCTATTTGCCATGCGGTCTATGATCAAAGGATAATGAAGAACTATCTTTCATATCGGAGATCCAAATTATATCAGTCACCCGCTTCAACCTATACATACATTGGCCTTTTCATTTCGATGTAATCTCACGGGATGTCTCTTTTTCGCCCCGCATGAGGGGATACAGAGAAGCTCTGTTGGGAACAGGGGGGCTGGGCATCTGGATGACTGAATCACAGCAAACGCCTAACTACATGTTTCAATTGCATAGCCCCTTTTGATAGACTCTCATGTATGAGCCATGACGACTTCTTTCTGCTATCCCTCTCTGTTGGTTGAAACAGGCTGGTGAGAGCGTCTTGATACGTACGTCGGAATGCAACCCCCTCCCCGTTGACATGATGCGAAGTAAGCCGATTTACTCTTCAAAGCTGTTGGTTGATCGGCCTTGTGAGTGATTATTGTCTCATAGGCGGCAGTTAGATATCACGAACATGAAAAGCACACAAGATTGAACCTCTGGACCGCGAGATCCGACCATCCGATGCAGCGCAAGGATCCGCACTCACAGAGACCGTCCAACACCAGCCGATGTCTCAGCCCGGGCATGGAGTTGCCCCTCCCGTTCAGTGTCAAAGCGTTGAGTACGCAAAGGTGGGGACATGCGTGGCATCCCGCTCTCCGGGGACTCTATGATCGTATCATCCTAGCTGCCATGTGCCGATTGTTGTCATAGAATACACCCGGCGTGGGCATTCTAGAACTTTTTCGTGATGACGATGGGCATAAGAGGTTTCCCATGTTTTTCTAATCGCCATCGCTTTCCAGCAAAGCGAGGGGAGGCCTCGGAATTGTTTTACTCCCCCAACGTTGCCCCCAGCCGTTTTGCGGCGCAGCAGTTTCTCCATTTATCCTCTACCATGCTGATACGACCTTTATATCAACCAACCTGCATTTACTGAGTACATCTTACCAATCTTTACTCCAGTTTATGACTACTCATCTTGCGGGCTGTTGGATACCGTTGTACCGAGACAATGACCAGTGTCACTTTTGTTCATAACTCTGCATTGTTCGTTCGACCAACATAACGGTTCGATCGTAGGTGAAACTTTTATTAGGAAAGATGATATGGGGGTCCTACCATTTACTAAGCCACGCTCATCTGTCGTGGTGGAAATAGCGGAAGAGACGAATTGTGACCTAAGTTGAGCTCACACGAGACATGTTTGATGGCCAATGTGAGTTTAATGGAACCTGTTGGTCCTGTGTTTTGCCACAGAGTCCTAGGATGCTTGACTGTAGGTGTACCCAGAGCCTAAAGTGACCGATCCATGTACTCTCCAATCATGCGAGCATTTTAATGAGAGAAAGTGAGATGCAATCACTTGTGTATGTAGCAAGGGGGTACAACACACAGAGTTGAACTAAAGAGTCCACCCTCCTGAACATGTGTCAAGGCATCATCCCACCACGTCGTATCCTACGCTTTGTCTCCAAATTCTGGAGAGCTGTATGCTGTGAACTAATAGGCAGTTAAAGCAGTGGCCTGAGAGACAAGAGTTGGAATTAAAACACTACACCCTGGCTAAGCCAACAGCTCACACTAGACATATATATACCGGAAGCTCCGTTCTAATCCTACGTCGATTTTCTCTTCTGTACCTCATGCCCAATCCATTCTACCACTGCAGCTCGTATCTCCTACCAACACAGTACCATCAAATCCTTCAACATGCAAAACCCGAACAATTACTACACCTCAATCCCTGGTTCCAAGCGTGTTGATACTGGCGACCTCCCACCCGGCTCAGCAAGCTACCGAGCGTCCACCGCTCACGCAGTCTTCCTGGGGGAGTTTGATGATGTTCGTGCAGGGACGTATGGCGCATTGTGGCACATCAGCGAGGGATACTGCCGGCGGAAAAAGCCCGAGGAATATGAACACAAGCTTCACAATCTTTGGAATAACTTTTACCAAGTTGTCAAGTTCATCCCTCATGGGAGCACGGAGCTAGATAGGCTTGCCTTTGACATCATTCGGATTCGGGGTCTGGGGCCCTTGATGGTTCCACCAAAGGGCGAAGACGGCTCGGGCCTCGAGAAGGCCAAGACATCGGAGGGCCATGTTCTCTGGGAAGATTTGCCTTATTTTGTCACGGACATGACGGGATACTGGGTGAATGACTGTGCAAAAATGGACCCAATGCAGCGCCTCAATTTTACCCACTTTCTTGCCAAGCTCGCCTCAACAGGTCTAGACAATGACAGACTTTGCGGCATTGCCTTGCTAGTTCTGCGCGAAACATTCGAAACCCAACGACCTCTGGGGATCCTATCCAAAGAGCAAGAGGCGATTCCCAATAGAACCATGGCTACGCTCCCCATTGCCGCCCTGCTCCCAGCCGCGGAGGCCTGGCTCCTACAGGCCGGTCACAAGATCATTCGACTCTCGGATGCGTTGTGGAATGAATGTCCCGAGACCGTCGGACAGTTTGGGGTCGCCTTCAAGGCGTCAGAGTTGGGCCAGAAGTCGCCCGCAGGATTCAGCCCCTGGAGGTGGATTTATTGGTTGAAACGGCTGGAGGAAATCAAGAAGGAAGCAGAGAAGGCTGACGAAGACTATCTTGGTTCAATGGCTACTAGGTCGATGGGACTCATGCTGAACCATGTCGAGCTTTGGGAGTCGTCTGTCCTGAAAGAACTGAAAGCAATGGACGACCTGATTCCGGACCAGAGCTGTTTCAGCTACAAGGAAATTTGGAAAACAGGTCAGGCATTAGAGCAATAAAACAGGGAGAAAGATAATGCTTGTATCATATATTTGGGCTACCCATTTCGGTTCCTTTGAGTGTACTAATTACACCTCATTGTCTCATAATAGGAGAAAGGAGCCGATGGTATGACCAACGTGATATTCCCGATCGGTAAGAGGAGGTGTTCATGTTCTTCTTGGGAATATTGACTCAACAAAGTATGTCCACGTTTGAGTGAGCTAATGGTCATACCACCTACCTACCTACCTGAGAATATATGAAAACGATTTTACCCTCATTGAACTTATGAACTTGTTCATCTCCTGACGACCCCTTACCTATGATCTTGTCACTTGGGCGTTACACTTTTTGATGCTGATCCTAGTCCCTGATTCTTTGTTACTCACAGGACCAAGAGAAGGCTTCGGTAGTTAATGATGATAAGAACATGACTGAAGTAGCCGCGTTGCTTGCATTCATACTCACTTGATGAGATTCTTTGGAGTCTTGGAAGTCCACAGTATTCATGTCGTGCGGCAAGGGGTTGGTGTAGCCTACAGCTCATGCCCAGGACTGAGCTCGCTCGCCAATCATAGTTTCTACCTTGTGAATGGCAAGAGATTGATGAAGTGTCTATTGCACACGCATGCTTCAAAGGCTTTTAGATGTCGCACATTCTTGTCATGGGCATACAACCTACAGATAGCTTCTCTCGCGGTTACTTCCCTTACTGCGACGCATAAAATTGCATCACGTACTGACTCTTTGACGTATTCATTATGGCCGTTTTAATCATTCTCATATCATGAGCTAGCCTATCCTTCTTACAAACTCTGATGGCACAACTGTCTGCTAACAAAACACAAAGTACCATACATCCATTCCATCACCAGTTTTTTTTTCTCCTCCTCCTCCTCCTCCTCCTCCTCCCTGAACTTAGAAGCTCGTTCCCTCATCTGCGCGCTTATACCCCTCGGCATTCAAGAATTTCTTCTCCTGCGCCACAAAAGCCTGAGGGAAGTTCAGGCCAACACCGAAAAAGACAAAGAGAGCCCACTTCCATCGGAACGGGTTGAAGGCGACGCAAAAAGCGAACCACCAGACCAACTCGAGATAGGTGAAGAAGTCGAATGCGCCCATGGGGCTGAATTTTTTAAGGATGCGCGTCATGTCGATCCAGCGCTTCATCCAGACTTGGCTGGGGCGGGTGAGGGGGTCGATGAGGAACATGAGGAGGATGCGAGTGTAGATGCCGACGTGCCAGTTTCCGACGGTGCCGATGGCCTCGACGTAGGTCGAGTTGATGGCGGAGACGGATGGGTGAGCTGGGGGGAAGGTTTGGAGGTACCAGTTGGGTGGTCCGTACGGGTCCTTGAAGCAGTCGTCTGGGAGAAGAGATAGAGAAGGTCGCTTGAAGCCGGTGGCCATGATGACGATATCAGCTTTTACGACCTCCTCGTGTCCGGGGCCGCCCTTGGGGACGCCTCTGGCGCGACGGTTCATAATGACACCGCTGCTCTTGAAGCCTTCAATGTCGCCTCGGATCCATTCGGCCTTTCCCTGTCGCAGCTTGTCCATGATATCCGAGTTGACCATTGGCGTGCCCATGAAGAGGCCCTTGTCACCAGTCGGTGCCAGGTCCTCGAGATCTCGGTAGAAGAACTTGCGGAGGAAGAACTCGGGGATGAATGAGAGGAAAGTCTCCTGGCCAAAGACGTTGAAGCTGAGAAGAGTGTCGACGAAGAAGTTGCGGGGGATGATCCACTTGTCTGACCGAGAGAGGATGGAGATCTTGGCGGCATCAGCAGCAGAGGCGAACTCGAGGGCTTCGACGGCCGATGCACCGCCGCCAATGATGGCGATTTTCTTGCCCTTGGCGTCTTTTCTATCAAGGTGTTAGGAGATGTCGTATGAAAGAAGAGAAGAGAATGATGTGTCAAAAGTACGTACCCAGTGAGCTCGCTGGAGTGGTAGATGGAACCCTTGAACTTGTCCATGCCAGGGATATGGGGCATCTTGGGCTCACCACAAGTTCCAACGGCGACAATTAAACCATCAAAGCGTCCATGGGAGGGGTCATTGTTGATGATCCATCGCGTCTGGTCGTCCTGGCGCACCTTGCTGACCTTGCAGTCAAAGATGGTCTTTTGCTCCAGGCCGTAGCGCTTCCACAGCTGCTTGATCTGGGTGATGATTTGCTTGCGGTCCGGATAGCCTCGTTCCCACTTTATGGAGGGATGGAAGCGGTACATGAGCGAGTGGATTTGGAGGCCAGAAGTGTCATTGACTCTCTGGAGACCCGGTTAGCAAACGAGATGCCTATGCTTGGTTTCAATTGAGTTTGCTTACGCTCCAGATACCGCCGAGATTGTCTTTACCGCGACCCTCAAAGATGGTAACGTCGAAGCCATGGCCGATGATGTGAGCAGCCGCCGAAACGCCCGTGATGCCAGCACCGATGACGGCGATTCTCGGTCTCTTGAGGGGGGTGTCGAGCTTTGGAGGATAGGGAGAGAGGGCTTTGTCAATGGCCCATTGGAGGATCTGGTAGAAGAAGACGAGAGGATGGAAGAAGGGATTGGCGAGCTCAGAGCGTTGCGCCATGATGATGGCTATTATGGTGTGTCTTGACTATCTTGTCAGACTGTGTTGGAAGAATGAGGCCCTGCCTTGTAGGTAGTCGAGGGTCAATGGAGGGTGTGATGGTGGGAAGAAGGAAGAGAAGCGAAGAGTCAATGGATGATTTTAAATACATACAGTATTAATGAATCAAGACAGTAAAGATACCTAGTAGACCTACTAGATAAGTATTCTTTTTTCCCCTCGGCAAAACCTCATTTTTTCATATGCTTTGCTTTGCTTTATTTTGCTTCCTTGCATTGATTGCCCTGCCTTTGCCCTGCTTGCTGCTACTGCGGGACGGGCACGACAGGGGAGAAGAAAATGAAGGAAAATGGGCCCCCGACGGTGGTGACGTCAGTTTTACATGCCCCTTGCGTTTGGCTCGCTCCCTTGTTTAAACAAGCTTTCGTCACCGGAATCACAGCAGCGTCACAGTGCAATTGGTATTGCTTACCAACTTACCTACCTGTAGGCCTCTATAGGCTATGAGAACTACTTGTCCGCTAAGGAGATTGATGAACGGCGCATCATCAATCAATCATCATCAGGCCCCCACATTTTGATGAGCGCATCGATGAGGCCATTGAGTTTCATTTCTGCTACAAGGGAGTGCCTCTTGTTCTAATTGACTTTGGCATGTGATTTTGGATGGGGGCAGGGCAGTCAGTCACTCTATTGCTCTGTCTGCACTGTACCCACGTAAGGAATAGATCCATGGGTGTAAGTAAGGATGTAAGTAAATCTCTCTGTCTGTGCCTGGATTGTTTGTTTCCGTTCCATCGTCATCATCCATCATCGATTAGCACGGGTGGGACTCTCTCTCTGTTTTCATTCCATCTACTCCGTGTCTTAGTAGTAGTAGGTACGGAGTGCTCAACAAAACACAGCCATCAATCCATCACCCCCTTGCTTAATTACTCCAAAGGCTATATATGTCCCCCAATTGAACCTGCATCAACTTGATTGCCCTTAATTCACAAGTAAAATCCCCATCAGTCGTTTCAATTGACCCATCATCATCACCCTCACCATCACCCTCACCCTCACCATCACCCACCTCATCTCATCATGGAGCATCCAGGTACGTCCATCCCCTACACACCCCCAAAGAAAACCACAGCTCACAATCACCATCACCACAGTCCGCGAAGTCGCACACGTCGTCGAGACCCTCTGCATGGGCTCCCCCCAACAGCAGCAAGACACCCTGCAAAACTACTTCCTCTCAGACGCCTCCTTCACCCACCCCTTCTGCCGCGTCCCTCCCTTCTCCAAGGGCACCGTCCCGTTCGCTCCAGAGACCGACTCGCGATGGCTCATCCTCAACATCTACAGGTGGTACCGCATACTGAGCCCCCGCATCAAGCTCAAGGTCGACTCTTCCGGTATTTCCAATCCCCGAGTTCTTCCCCCGTCATTCCCGTTTTCTTCATGCCAAAACTAACCATCACCACCACCACCAGTCTTTGACCAGCGCACCGGTCTCCTCTACCTCTCCATCCATCAAATCTTCTCCCTCTGGTTTGTCCCCTTCCACAAAGCAGACGTCAACCTCGTCACCGTGCTGCAGCTCGTCCAGCGATCATCGGCCGAGTCCGGCCATGCAACTACGAAACACCACGCAGACGGACGAGGCTCCTCTGCGCTCGCCGGTCCAGGCCAGGAACGACTCAAGTATTACATCGCCAGCCAAGAGGACTACTACCAAACCAACGACTTTGTCAAATTCATTATCCCATGGTTTATCCCTCTGTTCCTATTCCTATTCCAACTGTTCAGCACTGGGCTCTGCGTCGTCGGGTCCATCATCCTACTGCCCCTCTACTTCTTCATGAACAATACCACCACAGAGGACAAGTCGGATTAGTTTAAATCGCTGTATTGTTTAATTATTTAATTACTCTATAATCGCTGGATGTAATAAAACAACTCTTGGTCACTGGACTGGAGACAACTTGACGCCTCTCGTACCCAGTCTCACCACAGCGTGTTTTGTATCATGACTAAGACGTTGTAAGAGACCAGTGTGTTCCGATTCTTCATATCATCATTCACTTCCTTGGTTTTCCTGCCGGCAAACTCCTGCGCTTCCTCCAAAGACATGTAACCAATTCGAACAGCCATGTCCTGCAACGTACTGCCGCGTATATACTTGGAGGGCTCAAACTTGCAGTCCCGGAGCCTCTCCCAGGACTGGTGTCCCCTGTGTCTTTGATGCAACAGGGCCGCCATCACATAAGCAAACGCCAGGTATCTCCTGTCCGGGCGAGATTTGTTGTGAAATATTAGAGGCTGCTTGTGGAGCTCGAATAGCTCAGGACAGCTCTCACTTCCCACCACTAATAGTCTGATATCCCGACCATCCTGAGCCGGCACCAACACAAGCTCGCCGCAATGCAAGGCCTTGGCATAACGTTGAGCTACTGATATGGCACTCGTGACATTCGTAGATAGTCTTTTCCCTACTGGCTGTTGCCCAAAGAGATACTCTGCAATATCTTCGCTGATTGTCGATGGCACAAAGCGAAAGTATGCCATTTTCTTTACAGGTAGCCACTTCCCTGTGATGCAGCACCAGCCCATTGGCTCCTTGGTATCCGTATCGCGTTTACAACCATATGTGGCAAAGACTTCTTCCTTGAACTTTGCACGAGCCTCACAAGTTTCCTGGTTGAGTATGTAGATTTCATATTCCACCCGAGTCATTTGTGAGGCGATCATTATCTCGATCTGGAACCAGTCTCCCACGTTGTCGTGCGGTTGATCTAGTATCATGTGAACCCACTCCTCAAGGAGTTTTTGCCGCTGCTCACGGATGATTATGAGCCTTTCGTGCAAGTTGGAGAGGAATCTCTCCAAGCGGACGACTTCCACATCATCTTTCCTCCCGACAAGGTCGACGCCAAAGTACTCGGAGACAAAGCCGGGGAAAGAACTGATATTGTATCGAAGATAGATCTTGATGTGCTGGTTTGTCGATTCGACATCGGCCTCGAGCGCGGCGTCGTAAGCATCTAGTTTTTTCCCTAGTTCTCCCATCAGGACCCTGCTCAGTTCTGGCGGGTCATTCTTGAACGCTGGCGAGGAAACAAAATACTTTATGGTTTTGTTGATCTCGGCGCACTCGGAGCGAAAATCAGACTTTTTCTCCTGCGCCTTGTCCAGATACGGTTGGATTTCTTGGTTGTAGAACTCGTCGGTAAACATCCGTTTAATAGGCCATGTAAACTGAGGAGAATCGAATATATCATCCCTGACCGGAGAGGGGGCGCTGGCTTCTTGACTATCCTTGTCTGCCATGGTGAAAGTTGTCTTGGTTGAAGATGACCGTACTGATGTATAATTCCTTGGGCGTGGTGTAGGTATAAAGATGAGTTGCGACAGTGATAAATGGTGAAGAGACGATTGACACGGTCCTCTTTCTCACGAGCTCCTCTTTCCAGCAGGAGTCTGAGTTGATGATGGTTTCCGAGGCGACCCTGAGATATCGCCATTGCGCCTGCTAAAACTTGATAGACAGATGGAATTCCGGCTCCTCATGGCGATGCAACGAGATTCTAGCATCTTCTACATCGAGCGAGCGGGTGCACGCAGAGTTGAGTGGAGCAACGAAGCACACCACCTCGAAGTGCACGTCTCTCCCAAGAGTCAACCCGCATCTGTGCTTCAACAAAGAAACCAAATCCGTCTGAAGTGAGTTGAAATCCGTTGGAGGGGCACAACGTGCAAACTACTGTCACCGTTCAATTCAGTGCTCACTGCTTTGTCTGTGACAGCCTGTATTATAAGATACAGCCAAGCGCTTCCACTCGACGCATCGCCATCACCAGCAATCGCTTCTCTCTTTTATTGATTTACACTGCTCCAGTAATCATGGCTGAAAATACCATCTTGCGCACCATTTATCGCACCAGCAGAGAGCTAAATGAGCATCGCTTCATACCCGCGCACCACCTCTCGGCACTCGAGGATCGACTCTTCATCGCCTGCAAGCAACCGGTCCTGGACGCAAACGAGCCCATCGCATCTCCAAAGAGTGACCTGATCACAAAGCGCCGAAACAAGCGAGCGCACCAAATGTACAATGAGGTCCTGGACAAGAACTGGAGAGTCTTCCTTCCTTTCCTCCTCGCCGTCAAGCCGAGGGACTGTTCATACAGGATCATGGTGCAGTTTTTCGCATATCACCAGACGGAACAAGATTGCGCAGTCGCCAGTCTCGGTTTGGAGTCCAAGGAACTCTTGGAATCTATAGCAAACCGCAACGGGCTTCTTCACACCAAGCAGTTTCAGCATATTATCCAATCCATGTCTTGGATAGGGGAAAGCAAGACGACTCTTCCACCTCTGAGACCCGGCATTCGAAAGTTCTCTCACTTTTGCAATTTGCCCGTCGACAAACTGCACTTCTTGGGCGAACCCATATTCTCTGGCATCCTAGGAAGCAACGAAAGGAAACATGAGTGGGTCAAGAGAGGCGCCAATACGAACTGTGTGAGCCTTCTCGTCGATGAGCATGGTGGGAACGATAGCTGCTTGATCATCAAAATGGGCTTCGCCAAGAGCCTTGGACTTATTGCGATGCTATCCAGGCTACCTGCATCAGAGAGCTATGAGGATGCAGCGGCTCGAGTGAATCTATCTAGGCCAGGTAAATTTGTCATCTAGGATCCGACTCATTGGTGCAAATACTGACCAAGCCAGATTTATGTTATAACCCTACAAAGGTCACATTCGGTCATGTATCGGCCTGCGGAGATGCATTGAGCCAAGCAATCCAGTCGAGCAAAAAGTGGAAGGCTGAGCGGAAGGCAGCACGTCCATTCACCGAATGTGTCGTGTGGAACATCATCAGCAATACGATGGATGTTACATTTCACTTTTACATTGGTCGCCATCAGGGGGTTGATTTGAGGAGAAAGTTGCAGCTGGTAAAATTAAATCTTACAAAGGCCTTCACTACCGTGTCAGGTGTTTAGCAGTCAACTTGTATCCGTGCCACAGCACCATGATCAACGCAGCACAACATGATGTGACCCCCGTCAGAATAACCATTGAATCATATTTTCCCACCGCATACCTTTCCCGCGCAGTCACCTTGGACGACATCAACACGGCGCTCAGTGGTCCGACCAAGATGTTTCCCACACCTTGCACGAACACGAAGATGGCATAGGTGGCAAACACTGTGGATGGGTCGTCGCTGACTGCTCGTCCCATTGCGACACGCATCGTTCCGAAGCCGAAGCCGAAGACGCCATATATGAGAGAGAAGACGATGAGAAACGGCAGCGACTTGGCCAAACCCCAGAAAGTAAAGGACGCCGCGGCTGCGATGACACAGCAAACGGTTCCCAAGAGACTCGGCGACAGGTTCTTGTCTGACAAATAGCCAAAAGCAAACTGTCCAATGACCTGGGCAATAGACATGAGAGAGACCAGCACGGCGCCTTGTATTGAAGGTATGCCCAGTGACGAGGCATAGGACGGCAAGAAGACTACCGGATAGAAGAAGCCTATGCCATGCACCAGAATCGCCGATCCATAAACCCAAAACAGCGGTTGCTTCAGGAATCCCCAGTTGATGGGCGCCAGGGCTGCCTGATCGGACGAGGGGAGACGGGCCTTGAAGAGTGGAAGCAGCGGCACGGCGAGGATAGTCATTGCCACGGCCGACGCCCTCAACGTTGTCCGATGTCCGTATTTTATCAGAAGCGCGTCAAGGATAAAGGGCAGGACGGCGCCTGTGGCCCCCGAGGATGCGGAAATGAGGCCGAATGCCATACCCTTTCGGGCGACCCACCACTCGTTGATCATGCTCACAATCGGAAACGACAAGGTGACAAAACCCAGGCCATACAGGAGACCTTGGGTGGCAATGAGGCCGTTGACGGAATTGGTGAATGAAGCGACCAAAAGTCCCAAGATGCACAACGGACAGCCGATCCATATCTGGAGACGCTGATACTTGGGGAAGCGCCTAGTGAGCATGGCGGAGAATGGTGCGCCGAGATAGTAGAGGGCCTGGGCCAAGACACCGATTGTCGGGATTTTGGCGCTGTCCTTTTTGAATTCTGGGAGCTGAGAGTAGTAATTCTGGAAGACTCCGAAACACATTGGGAATCCTGGTGGTGGCTGTTAATGTCTTGATCTGCAAGGGAGAGAGAGGTGTGTGTATGTGTGTGTATATGGGTGTGTGCGACACTTACCCCAGAAGATGGCGTCAAAGATGAAGCCAGCGATGAGGACAGTCCAAGCATCACGGCCGCGATCGACTGGTTTCAGCTGTTGGGATTGTGTGCCTCCTTGAAATTCATTTTCTGTCTCTGATGGGCTTTTCGATGCATCATGGTAATGGCGTTGAGACTGCAGGACAAGCTCAACGTCGGTGGTGCTGATGACTTGGGTGCTACTCATCGTGTCGCCGTATTCTGTAGAACAAAATGAGAAGCAAAAAAATATTTTTCTTTTTATTTTATTTCTGGCGAGCCATTGGGCGAGCGAACGATTCTATATATCCTTTATTCGGTCATATATTCATTTATTCATGTGATTGCATCTATTCCGCTGAATATCATCTCACAACCGCATATTCTCTTCTCCATCTCTCTATCTCTCTCTCCAACCCTTACCCAACCGATGCCGACTCCGGAGACGTCGGAAGTGTGGACCCCATTCCGGCCGGACAGAGTCACCGAGCGTGTCGAGTGTGTCAAAGTAGTCAAAAGTATCGAGTACAAAAGGCACGCCCTTGCGCCCTAGAATCGACACGAGTGAAACTTTGGCCTTTGCGCTGCCCCTAACAATGGTTGGGTCAAGTCAGGGTCTCAAGCGCTTGCATTGCCGGTGTGTGTCTGTCTGTCTGTGTGTTGTCTGTGTAACTTGATCCACACTAGGTTGCACGGGGAGCCTAATCTTGCATTATTTAGTGAAGACATGCATAATATCACGACTAGGGGAAGGGGGAGGTTGGGATGTGATGTTGTTATCTAATCTATTAAAATTATTGCATTATTATATGAACAGGGAAGTGTACGGAATACATTAATTAACATATTCGTAATACAGAGAGTACAGAGTATGAAAAAAGTAATGAAAAATACATTCTGGATGTTTCTATATTGGGATCCGCAAAACTGCGCCCTTGTAATCAACAAGTGAGACTTGGCCTTGTTCTACTCGTATCTCATCTAGACTCATCTTGCCTTACCGTGGAAACTTACCTTACCTTACCCTAAACATCGTCAACATCGCAATCTCAAACAGGTTTTATTTGGTCTATGAAGTAATGCATATAGTAAATGGGTAAAAACGGTGTAGATCCATCTATAGTATGAAGTCATCTATAGAACTAGCATTTAACAACATTCCATGGAGTGCAGGCCAAAAACAAACAAACGACTTACGTACAACAGAATTCAATATTTGTTGTCAAGCATTCTCACAAGGTGTTTAACTCTGTTTACTATCTCTACTCAATTCTTTGTTCTCGGTCAACAAAGTCCGGTATCCGGTGCAACCTCAACGACGAAAACAAAGACACACACTCATTCTGTTACACACATCCATGGATATCCCCTTGGGCTGAACAATTGTGGCTTCTTGTGCCGGCCCAACGGATCATCCATCCCGGCAAATGGATCCATGGATGGGCTTGTTCGAGGAGACCCTGTGCCGCGGTACCGCTGTTCCCCATTTCCCAATCCCGCCTCTTCCCGTCTATTCTCCTTTTTTCCTCCCTTTCTCTCTCTCCTTGTCTGTTTGCCCTATCTCGCTAAATTCCGTACCTGAAATAAAAAGCGGAAAGATTTTGTCAGCAAAAAGCATCGTTTACACGAGGAAACCCGGCATCTCGAGAAAAAAAAAATCTAGATCCTCCTGAGCGGGCGTTGTTGTTCATGGGGGCTTGCATCTTGGCGACCAGAATTGCACCATAATTAATGTGCCACGTTATACGGGCTACCACAAGTGGAAGGAATATTTCTTTTTTATTTTCTCCTGTATTACAGCATACCGTAATTTGGTTTCGTCTAGGCAGATCAATTGCGTTTTTTTGGTCTCCTCTTTTTTTTTTGGTCCTTCTCCTTTTCTCTCACTTGACATGACATGGCGTTTATGCCGAAAAGCAATAACTTGATGTGTGGCAACCTGAAAAGAAAGATGGGGGTACATGCATTGCATAATGGGCCTTGATGGGGACTACAAATCAAGCAATCAAGCGATGCAGGGGATGGAGAATTTTGGGGTGACAGCGCGAGACAAGGGGGGAGGCTAGGCTGGACTGGCAAATCCATACCGAAGTGGAGGGCGGCCACATGTTCAACGGGTGGGTGTCATCCACAGCCATGGCATGGGTGTGTCTGTGTGTTCTTGTGTCTCCCAAAAAGCTGTCCCCACTGAGGGTGGTGAGTTATCCCTGCATACAAAGACCCAAGCTTTATGCAACGCAATCTCGTCTAATTGGAAGTTCCCGATTCATGCTTTCTTTTTCATCCCGTATGGCCAAATTTCCCCTTCCCTCTCCCCTGCAAACAGACAGGCAGACAGGCATGGGTTTCTTGTTTTTAGTCGCACGTAGTACAGCGGTTAGATGGCGCTATAGTTTTGTTTCCTTTTTCAACTGCCGGTACGGAATGAAACAACCAACAGGCAGAGACAGAGAGACAAAGACAGAGACACACAGACGAAGAAGGAGAGAGAGAAGAGAGTCTCGAAGATGTTTGGTTTTGACCTAGACTGCACTGGATCATGGTGTAAGACCAGCATTTCCCATCGATCCATCCCGCTGCTATGGAACGCTATTATGGAACAGAAGACCAGAAACCCCCCCCAAGAAATGAAGTACTACTAAAATAAGACGTTCTTTTTTGTTTCGGGACCAACCGTATGGATAAGTGGGCAGGAATTGCAACCACGACTCAAGGTTGTACATAGGTTAGACAAAGCATTGCGTCGTTCAAGGCATGAAAGAAGAAGCAGAACAAGAAGAACAGCCGAGGAAACCAATAACAGTAATTCCCCGTGCCGGCAAAATTCTTTCCTCTCCTCTCCTCTGCCCCCCTTGCCCCAAAAAAGCAAAGACAGGAACTGGGCCATGGGAGACGAGAGAGCTGGAGGAGCATTTTTGGCTTGGCCGGTCACACTGGGCGGCCGCATGTCAAGAGTTCCGGGAGGCGAAGAGAGGGAAAATATCCACACACATCCACACATCCACACCGCGAGACCCCGGCACTGGGACCACGATAAGCAAGAAGGGAGAGACAGGCACACAAGCGAGGTGTGACTGTGTGAGTTGGGACGAGCCCCCCAGTAAGAAACGCCTCAAAGCTGAAAAGTAATTAGACATTTTGTTTTTTTCTTTTCGTTCGTTTGCTTGTTCCGGCAACTTACGGTCAACGGCATGGTGGTGGAAATGAGACATGGAATGGCAAACTGGCAGAGAGGGCCTGCCAGGTAGGCGAAGCGGGTTGATGGAACCGTTAGGCCCCTTGTCTCCATCCATGCCCAACCTCCAAGGAGGCGGAAGATGAGGAGCCGAGAAGCAGGAGTAGGAGGAGTAGGAGCAGGATGTGGGAGGGATTCCACGATGCGGGAAGTGGAAACTCCTGTTCATGGGGGGGTTGATCTCCTAAACGAACCTCCTGGATCGAAGGGCTTCTCATGTATAAGTATCGAGCATTACCACCTCCAAAGTTTCCAGTTTCTTCAGACCAGCTTCACTCACAGTCATCCGATCTACTACACTTTCGTTCATTATCCAACAGATCCGCCTGACGAAGTCTGTCCATCAATCACTAATAATCACATTCGCTGAATATAATAACCCCCACACCCTCACTACCATTCAAAATGAAGTTCCTCGCCATCTCCGCGCTCTGCGTCATCGCAGCCTCTGCTGCTCCTACCTCTTACCCTCCTCCCGGCGGCGACTACCCCGTCCCTGGCGGCCCCGGTGGTGAGCCCACTCAGCCCGGTGGCGACTATCCCGTTCCCGGTGGTCCCTCCGGCCCCGGCGGACCCGGTGGTCCTGGTGGACCTGGTTACCCTGGCACTCCCGGCGGTCCTGGTCTTCCCGGCCACGGCGGTCATGACGGCAAGGGCCCTCTCGTCAATGCTCCCATTGATCTCAACACTGCCATTCCTGTTGATATTCACGGTATTCACATCGGCGAAGACATCTTGAACCACAAGATTGACACGAATGGAAAGGGTCACCCCGCTCCTGGCTATCCCGTTCCCGGCAAGCCTGAGCCCGCTTACCCCGTTCCTCGCGGTGTCGATGCCCCCCTCGTCAACGTTCCTGTCCTCGCCAACACTTTCGTCCCCGTCAAGGTCAGCGACGTCCACGTCGTCGAGGACGTCCTCAACACCAAGATCAACCAGCGTGATGCCCCCCTCGTCAATGCCCCCGTTGACCTCAACACCTTCATCCCCATCAAGATCAGCGACATCCACGTCATCCAGGACATCCTCAACACCAAGATCAACACCGATGGAAAGGGTCACCCCGCCCCCGGCTATCCTGGTCCCGAGTACCCCGTTCCCGGCAAGCCTGAGCCCGCTTACCCCGTTCCTCGCGGTGTCGATGCTCCCCTCGTCAACGCTCCTGTCCTCGCCAACACTTTCGTCCCCGTCAAGGTCAGCGACGTCCACGTCGTCGAGGACGTCCTCAACACCAAGATCAACCAGCGTGATGCCCCCCTCGTCAATGCTCCTGTCAACGCCAACACCTTCGTTCCCATTAAGCTCAGCGACATCCACATCATCCAGGACATCCTCAACTTCAAGCTGAACCAACGTGATGCTCCCCTCGTCAACGCTCCTGTCCTCGCCAACACTTTCGTCCCCGTCAAGGTCAGCGACATTCACGTCATCCAGGACATCCTCAACACCAAGATCAACCAGCGTGATGCTCCCCTCGTCAACGCTCCTGTCACTGCCAACACCTTCGTCCCCGTCAAGGTCAGCGACATTCACGTTATCCAGGACATCCTCAACACCAAGATCAACCAGCGTGATGCCCCCCTCGTCAACGCTCCTGTCCTCGCCAACACCTTCGTCCCCGTCAAGGTCAGCGACGTCCACGTCGCCGAGGACATCCTCAACACCAAGATCAACCACGAGTAAGATGTCTTTCAGCACCTGTCGACGGAGTGGGGGCGGCTCGGTAGCGCCATGGTTCAGATGTGTGGGCAAGCGGTGCCCAGTTGGAGTAGGAAAAATGCGCGGAGATATAATGTAAATGTTCTTGGACTTCGATAATCATACTTAATACGACTAATCATGATTCTGATTTGATGCCTCTTTTGTTTGCTTGTCTGTGACTGTCTAATTCTTGTAATGTTTTGAAATTTATCCCGTTTGCATTGCTTTCTACCTTTTTCTTGATCTTGCTTAATTTATATCTTACCATTCCATTCCATTCACTCATTTTGTTTTATTTGCATATTTATTGAGTTTGAGCAGTTGGCTGCCTTGCTCTTTGTGCTATACGCAATCGCCCAGTCCAACTATGTCTTCCATTTCCGTTAAACAACTTCAACCATCCTTAGGCTAGCAGAGTGTTTTTGCGTATATTTGAGCAGTTGCGTATGGAGTTGGATAGATGAAGATCTGGCACATCATCAAGGTACAATTACCAAACTACGAATTAACCGAATGTCAGAGTCCATTCCTGCATGTCCTAATCCTCTCCATGTGGGATTCCTATGCTAAGATTCGCGGTGCAAAGCAGCTGGAATGTCGTCTTTGAGTTTACAAAAGTCCTATGAAGATCAAGTCATAATAGACGATTACGGCCCATCCATGGTAAAAGAGAATATTACAACTTCACACCGCGCAGTCCCTTGAAGACCCCGAGATGTTTCAAAACTGGTATGCAGATTCATCCACGTGCAAGGCCCGAGCCGCCAATCTCGCCATTTTCGCCTCACCAATCATGGAAGGTACCAAAGCACTGGTACGTACGATGTAATTTATTGCTAGATCTGGATATCGACGCGGGCGCAAGTTCTCTCCTTGCATCCCGTTAGGATCATCCGACATGGCGCTGGACTACCAAGAGAACCCCGTGCAGCCGCTTGAAACATGGCTTCAGTTGGCATATGCAAGGGGGGAGGTTCATGAGATCACTCTGAATGCAGTGCGTTTAGACTCACTGCACTGATTAGAGATGGTTGAAAAGTTTACCTTCTTGGTCTCCCTCATGGAGTCATCGATACTATTCTCGATGATGTTGCTGCTGATAAGTTTTTCATCACGTATTGGCCAATGTTGGGGAACAAGGTGGTCAACTGGAGCAATAAGGATCATACTCTATACGGTATAACCACTTTGCAATAGCACAATTGTCTATCAGATATGTCCCAGGAACTCATCTCTGTAGGCCGAGAAGCACGTCTGTACTATAGTAAAAAGGTCTTGGCCAAATACAGGCATCCTCACTATCCCTTCATATCCCCATTTGCCACAATTAAAAGACCATGCTTTAATGCCCTGCTCGTCTAGGTAAAGGATTCATGTCAGAATGATGAATATGGATGGCAGATTTAGATCGGCATGTCTTATGGAGGCTGAAGATCGTTGGGTATAACGTGATGGTCAGCGGACCGATAGCAGCGCATCACCCTTGTTTGCTGCAGATGAGTCATAATGATGTGTCTGATGAATTTTTGCATGGTTCAAGGATATTACTTGACAGATTCTAAATGCGCGCCTTGTCCTGACAACCTGCCATTCTATAGTGCGATCTGCAATAGCATCCTCCATCATCTCATTACATGCCCTTGTCCATCACAATTCAGGCCTTCTGACCCTCTTCCGTTACCACTGCCTGTACTTTCGTCGCCCTCCTCACAAACTTTGTATGCTGCCCCAGCGTAACCATCGTCCTCTCCCCATCGTCCTCCACCTTTGTAATCCTAATCGTCACAAACGCCATACTCCCCCCGACTTTCTCCGCCGTCGCCACAATCTCCAGCGTATCCCCTGCGCCTGCCTTGTTGCTCAGGTAGCTAATATGCATATCCACGCTCGCGCCAGTCTCCTCCCGCAGGTCCCACGAGACGATGGCCAGACCCGTCACGAAGTCGATGATGGCGGCTGATACGGCGCCGTGGAGACCGCCCTTGCTGTTGACGTGCGTGGAGGTGAGAACCAGCTGGGTTGTGACGGTACCGGGCGTGACGCTTGTGAGTTGGGTGCCAGTCATGAAGATGTTGTAGATGGCACTTCTTTGGAGGAGTTTGTCCAGATAGGCTTGGACGTGCGCCGTCCTCTTTGCGGCGACATCTGCGCTTTCTGATTGTTCCTGAGGCGACATTTTCTCTGTGGTCTTTAAAGAGAATGAGATGGAAGAACTCTCTGGTGATGGCGCTGTTGTTTGTCTCTTCAATTGAGTGGTGTGATGGGATGAGAATGTTGAGATCAGTCACGGATCCACAATCATTTGGTGGGGTTTCGTCGCCGATTTCGCGCGGACACTTCCTTGTCAGTTCTGTGATGGATTCAAGAGCTCAATAGTCGACATGCCACTTTGCACATAAGATTTGGCATGTTCATGACAGAAAAAAGTAGTTCAAATTGCTTATAAGACTTTGAATATATACAAATTAATTCTTTTCCAATGATCCCACTGTTCATCAATAAACCCGCAAGTCATAATAAAGGAGTGACTTATATTGAAATCATCAACCTAGAAATCAGTGCTAAATCACCATTGGTATCAATTCCAAGCTTATTTTAAAACCGCATTTACAGAGCCACAACAACCATCAAGACGCCCACGAAGAGGCCAGTAGCGATGCTAATTTCCAACCGAGAGCCAGCATTGCCACCAACAACGGGTGGAGATGTGGGTGAGCCTCCGCTGCCTCCATTACCTCCGCTACCTCCAGACGGTTGTCCACCGTCTTCTCCAGAGGGTTGACCTCCATTACCACCCGTTGGCTGGCCTCCACCCCCCCCAGTTGGGCTTCCGCCATTGCCTCCTGTTGGGGCACTGCCACCGCACTTGCCTCCCGGTGCAGATACGCAAGCACAGACAGAGCTGGCTCCTGCAATCACAGCCGCAACGGATGCCGGGGGGCAAGCAGTCGCAACGCAAGGAACAAGCAGCTGAGTCAGACTGGCTTGGGCGGTAGGCCGACACTGGCAGGCATAGTCGTGTACATCGCAGGGCAGCTTGGGGGCAGCGCTGGTAAAGCAAGGTTGAGCGCACTTGGGCACGACCGAGGAGGCTACGGCATCGCAATCCTTGGTTGCGACGGCACAAGTGGAAACACCGCCGCTGGCACCGGTAGTGGGGCTTCCGCCTCCGGAGCTGCTTCCGGGACCACCACCGGTCTTGGTGGGACTTCCCGAGCCTGTGCTACCGGGATGAGATGAGCCAGGGCCGGACGAGCCTCCGCTGGTATGTGTGGTCACCAGAGTTGTCTTTGTATCTGTACCTGTGGTCGTGGCGGGGGCAGATGTGCATGGCGTGGTAGGATGGGCAGTGACACAGCCGCAGAGCGCTGAGATGGAAGGCAAAACTTGAAGAGCCGTATTAATACCGCAGGCCCCAATAACGCAGTTGACGGCTGCTCCCTGAATGACATCTTGCTTGGAGCACTGGCATTGGAGGTCAGCTGTGGCACAGGATGCCTGGGTGACGGCCGCTGAGAAAATGCAAGACGTAGCACACTTGGGGACGGCGTCTGCGGCCGACTGGCAGGGAGAGGAACCGCAGCCAGGAGCTTCTGTTGTGACTGAAGATGGATGAGGGTGTGTAGACGATGGTGGTGCTGTTGTGGTAGGTACGGATGTATTCGGTACCGTTGAAGTGGGACGTGAGGTGTCCGCTGGCTTCGATGTAGGTGTCGTCTCTGAAGTAGGCGTGGTGTGTGAGGTAGGTGTCGTTTGTGAAGTAGGCGTGGTCTCGGAGGTATGCGCCGTCGTAGTTACCATAACTGAAGTGCAAGGAGTCGACGGATGGGCAGTAACACAAACGCACATGGCGCTGACCGAGTTCAGGACGTCCAATGCACCGCCAAAGCCACATGCACCAATGACACAATTTCCTGCAGCACCTTGGATGACATCTTGCTTGGAGCATTGGCACTGGTAGTCTGCCGTAGCGCAGGAAGCTTGAGTTACTGCTGCAGAGAGGATGCATGAGGTGGCGCACTTCGGCACGGCATCTGCGCTGGCTTGGCAGGGCGAGCTTGAATCGCAGCCTGGAGCTGCTGTAGTGGTAGGATGGGTATCAGCCGACAGCAGAGGTGGTGCCGTGATCTCGGGTGCGTTATTCTCGGCTCCACGCACGACGGGAGTTGCTCGTGCCTGGACTCCCGCGCAAGGGGGAGTCGGGTGAGCAGTAACGCAAGCACACAAAGAGCTGACTGAAGCTAGAACGTTCAATGCAGTCCCAAGGCCACAGCCGCCAATGACACAACCCGCCGCAGCGTTTTGAATGACAGCCTGCTTTGAGCATTGGCACTGGTAGTCGGATGTAACGCAACTAGCCTGCGTCACTGCCGCGGACAAGATGCACGATGTGGCACATTTAGGCACAGCATCGGCACTGGCCTGGCATGGAGACGGCGGGCAGGCTCCGGCAACGATGCGTGCGAGAGCCAAGAGGCTCATAGCACTAGATGTGTGTCTCATAGTAGACGAGTGATGGAGGGTTCTACTGAAAGATTGAGTAGGCCGTAGCAGAGTTTCGAGCAAGCGAGTGAGCTCGATGAGACCGAGTTTTCAAGAGCACGCTCCGGTGTGTCAGGGAGCCGTCTTAGATATAGCTAAAAACCTGGGGCCTAGAACTGGGACATTCAATATCCGAGCCTACTCATCTGCCGTTTATCCATGAGATGCCCCGCCTCTGAAGGTCTGTCCTATGCATCAAGTCGAGGACACCGAGTGGTCTGCCTGGATCAATCCAATGGAACTCGGACAAGCTTCAAGGGTGGTATTAAATCCTCGTATTGAAGCGGGAATCGTGGTTGGTTCCTCTGCACGACAACTAGATTATGGATGGACTGTTTCTCTTGCGATTGGCTGACTGGGACGGCGATGGTCCGAATTGAGAACAAGCAAGACCGGTGGGATAGGGTCTAGACAATGGGGAATCCCTGTCGCCCACACTTTGGCCATGCATATTTGCACTCCAGTCTCTTGTCGTGAAGGGTTCTGGTGGAGTGGATCCAAGGCTAAGCGATGGTCCGATGAAAGTACGCTGTCATAATGTCCGTTTTCCATCTCGGACTCCCAGCTGTATTGACATGGAACAGTGTATTCCAAGGTGCTTGTTTTTATTAGAGACCGATCAAGCCAGATCGTTGTGCCAAGCTTGGATGGCGGCAGGTTCTGCATCATTGCCAAGTCGGTATCATCGCATGGGCGGCAACTGTAGCTTGTCACAAGAGCCGTTTGATGCAATTCCCATTGGATGACTTTGAACCATTGGGCCTCTCTATACATGGAATGAAAGAGATGCATCACCGAATCATACCCGACTGTCCCTAATCGGGATGTCTTGGCCATTGGAGTTCACGTTTATTCGAGGAGAACATCAATGCCTAGCCAACATACCCAGCCGTCGACTGGTATGGAGCATCAATAAAACCCTTGCTCACAGTATCCACCAACAGCGGCTGGGGCCGAAATCATGCGAGCTATAATTGCTCAAAGTGTTGATCGAAGCAAGCCGAGCAAACGGGTGCAAGGGTCCCCACGGTTTGCATGACAGATGGAAATCAGATGCCAAAAAGCCTGACTAGATGTATGACGCCTGAGCCTCGGCCGAGACGATTCATGGCCAGGATCTCGCCAGGAACAGGCAACTTGCTGGATCGCGTTCACGGGCGTGCCAACGGCCAAAGGGATCAAAAAGCCAAGGAACCCTCAACAAAGTTCTCAAGCCACCTCCACCTCCACACGTGGTCCGGGGAAGCGGCCATTGCCAGGGTCTCAAATGCACACTTGGACCATCAAGGAATGGTCGAGCCCCGGGGGGTTGCAGCTCGATGAGAGCCTTTGGTGAAGCGGTCGTGAGTGATGTTGGTTGGTAGAAGCAAGGTCCAACGCGGGGGAGGTGGGGTTGCATTGCAGGCATTCGCCCAGTCTGGATTTAGCCAGACGCTTGAAAGCAACCCAACAGCAACCGTCATATGCGAACCGAAATGAGGGGAAGAGGGTCCATTTGTAGGTAAGAAGTTGTGGGTAAAGTATGATGGATAGCTTTTCAGATGTGCTTTTCTAACGAGATGTTTTGCCAACCGGCCATCATACTCACTAGCTATAATTCAAGTATGCACTGGTGGGTGCTTTTTGTTGTTTCGACTGCCTGGCGATGTATCAGACTTCGCTTTTGATGTTTTATAGTTATGGACATAACTATCGTAATGAAGCAGAGACCTTGGACAAGAAGAGCAAGAGAGAGGATAACAAGAATTGGAAAACATAAAGGAGAAAGGGCCCAAAAGATGCAGGAGACGCCTTTGCTTCCTACCTACATGATACGAACACTTTCTAGTGCGCGTTAACCTGTGCTCGGGCTCATAGAGTAGGCACAACATCTAACCAGTAGGGAAAACGAGAGGTCAAATCTGAACGTTTCAAATTAACAAGAACAAAGAGATGATACCACAGATGAAACTTGAAGAATATTGGAGGTCATTCAGCGAGGAATCTCTTTGGAGTCCTGCCCCGCTTTTTGCCTTTTACCGGATAGCACAGTAATAGCGTGCCTCTACACGCCAACATCTGAATCAACCCCTTAATTAGACCAGAATATCAGAGAGGAAAAGCTTCAAAACACCAACTTTATCTAGAGACCATATACCAAGTATCTATACGGAACTTCAGTCCAATACAGTTCAACGCCGAGACAGGTCATACACATAACTCAAAATGCTTCCCTCCATAGGCCTCTCGCTCGATGTCCTTTTGCAGATTGCTCAATATCTCTCTCCGCAAGACAAGTACGCGCTTTTACGCGCGTGTCCTATGCTCGCTAAACAATTTACGTTTCGGCAATTGCGTGGTAAAGACTCAGAAGACAACACGCTTCTGCATCTCCTCGCCCAAAACGGGGAATCACAGCTATTAAAGTCAATTATTCACACAAACAATTCTACCACTACCCTCAAAAAGGGGATACGCTTCAATGCAAGGAATGACTTTGATTGCACACCACTGCATCTAGCCGTGGAGGAGAACCACGAGGAAGTTGTAAAGCTTCTGATCAGCCAACCTAGTGTCGACGTCAATTTGAGAGACCTTGATGGTTACTTGCCTGTGTCCAGAGCGGTAAGGCTTGGAAATGCACGGATCGTGCAAATGTTTTTGGACCTACGAGACGATGTCGAACTTGATAAGCAGCGTCGAGGCCATCCACAAGAAGATTACACACCAGTACTCACCATGGCAGCAGAGGAAGGGCACGAAGCTGTTATCAGATTGCTGCTTCAAAGGGACGACCTAAAAGACGATCCCCCAGATCGGACAGACCAGACGGCTTTGTCGGGGGCAGTAGCAGGAGGATGCAAGCCCATTGTCGAACTATTGCTCCATCGTGAGGATGCTGATTACTCACCAGAGTCCATTCGCTATGCGTTGTGCGTGACGGCTATAAACGGGGACACAGAAATAATGCGCATACTCCTAAATCGGCACGAAGAAGTCATTAATCTGGGGGGTACCTTGGGCATGACTATATTATACGAGACAGTATACTATGGCCAGGAAGATGCGGCGGAATATCTACTGGGGCTGGAAAATGTTCGGGCAGATATACCCTCTGAGCATAACTGGACGCCTCTCAATCAGGCCGCATTCTCTGGACTCCTCTCGGTAGTACAGATGCTTCTTAAGCGAACTGATGTGGATGTGGATGTGAATGCAAAGACTGAGGACGGCACTACAGCATTGATGCAGGCGGCAGAGATGGGACACGAAGAAATTGTAGAGGCACTACTTGCGCAAGAGAACATTGACCTTGATGTCGTGGACAACGATGGTAATACCGCTCTATCATTGGCAGCCGCAAACCATAACGAAAGTATACACCGACTCCTCCTTGAGAAGGGAGCAAATGTCAAGTCAGCGAACGTTTGAGGGCCAGGACCCGTTTAGATGATTTCGATGTGACACAAAAGGGACCGAGTCGTAGAGGGGGTTATCCGGCTTTTCACTCTCACGAAACCGGCAAGCAACGCATCGAAGGGCCTGCGGGAAAGGTTTCGATATTGAACTAGTACGGCGGTATCTGTATTTAGCCAGGGAAAGATGATGAAAGCCTATCTAGGAATGAGATTGTCGATTGAGGGGAACACTCTACCGGTTCTGACAACAAAGAAGAGGAGAACAGTGAGAAGATGGATGTAGATGCAGGGGCATATCGGTCAGAGCAAGACTTTAGTGAGAAGGGAGACATTGCAGCTGCCACTGCCATGCGGCGACATTCAATTCCACAGCCGGGAGTTATACACAGGCACAGCCTATCAATTAGAACATGGGCAAACATGAAAGGTCTAAATTGAGACACGAGGCAATCCCTGTCTATAGGTACCTGCTATACGCATCCTCAAGTCCTGATGATAGGGTGAATCGGTGGCATGTATTCCGTCCACATCCACGGGTGCATAATCCGGGCAGACAAAGTCCCGAGACACGGCACTGCTTATGGCAATGTTTATCCATAGATGCGATATTCCACCACTTACAGTTTACATATTTGTCGTCTCCCCCTCATTTCGGTTCGAATAGCCCGCCTAGTCCACTTCATTGCTACCCCAGCGGCAGCAGTTTGATTGCAAAGTGACGGTTAGAGAAGATCTCCATTCACCAATCAATGGAGTACATATGCCGGCTGGTGGTGTAATTGCTGCATGACTAGCAGCCACCATAGGCAACGTCCCATTACCACCTCCACACCATGTGTAGCTTTTGAGTATTTTCACGACATTGCTTGATCATTCAATATGCAAAGTCATGTAACAAAGCTTGGCGACGAGGGACTTCCATGACAAATGAGCGAAGATGTCTTTCTTGAACGTTCCATGCCAACGATGACCTCAAAGTCTGTATGACAACAGTCCATCCCATCTTTGGAAGTTGCCCTGTCGATCTCCCGCTCTCTACGATAACTTGTCCTGACAGCCTCATCTTTCCGGGGTACACCACTCTATTACTCAATTGTGCAGGTAAAAAATAGTGTGCTCTTCTCGAGAACTCCGATATAGGGAGAGGGGAATAGTGTAAAAAAGAAACAAAAAAATCTCTCCCGCCGGGAATTGAACCCGGGTCCCAAGCGTGACAAGCTTGTATACTGACCACTATACTACGGAAGATGAATGGCTTTGTGAAGCCATTGTAGCGTGGTTGCTGACGGCAAACTCCGTAAGCAGCTTTATATATTTGAGCCGTTACTGGTTCACAGACGTTACTCTTTCTCTCAACACTCTCATCACAGAACATGACACCATCAGATGGTATCATATATAGCTTCTTATAAAAATCCAATTTTTTTTTCATCAAGTTAGAATCAACTTATCGAAAGAAATTTATAAAACCAGAGCACGGTTATTTATCATTCTCCACGCTACATCTCATCACTCCTAGGTCTGTTACCGTTCCACTGAAAGTATGCATGCTACCTTACAACATAATCGAATCGCTCGATTGAAAGCGAGTAACTGATTTGTCCGGAATTTCGTACTATCGGAATCGTAAAACTAATGTATGAGTAAATGAATTGAGTGCTAAAAGCTACCCCGCATGGCGTCATCAATTGTTTGTATCACCAACTGACGTAGATGAAGTTTGGCCCCCAAAATGCGGCTTCACTTTTTATTTCGCATTACCCTCTGCATACTTGAACTTTGCTTCACAATGGCTGCACAATCTGCCCCTCAGCCAACGCTGGACCACATTGTCATTCTCGTCTTTCATTCCACACTGCTTGAGCTACCGGAGCGATTAAAAGACTACTTCGTTGTCAGCCCCGGTGGTGAACATGCCGACGGACTGACATCCAACAAGTTAATCTTGTTCCAAGATGGCGTCTACATTGAACTCATAGCCTTTTACGACAACGCGGACCCAGAGGCTCGAAAGAAGCATCGCTGGGGGAACTTGAAGGAAAACACAATTGTCGATTGGGCATATACTCTGCCTCACGAAGAAGATTTCGCAGCTGTTCAACAAAGAGTTCGTGATGCCGGCACTGGGATAACCTATGATGATCCCGTACCGGGTGGTCGAACAAAGCCTGACGGGACGGTCTTGAAATGGTCCATTGGCGCCGCGCGAAATGCAGATGGAAACGGAATCCGACCTGGCAGTCTGCCTTTCTGGTGTCTTGATCGAACGCCCCGGAGTTTACGAGTGCCTTATGAGAACAACACAGAGCAGACCCAACACCCTTGCGGTGCGCGTGGGGTTTCCAGACTACAGCTATCAGAACGAAAAGAAGAGGTGAATGATGTGAGCAGGGTATACGGCGCAATCCACCAGGTGAACGACCTGGATGATGCCTGGAACTTTCATGTGCCCTCGAATTCTACGGGAGCGAGGCATACTATCGCTGTGTCTGGAGAGGATGAGCCCGAAGTCAAGCTTGCACTGTTGGGCAGTGAAGGGAGCCCGTCGTTTATCGAAATTCTCCCGGGTTTGGTGGTCAAGATTGAAAACTAGATCTTGCACCTTCATCCAAGTTGGAAGTACTGGAGTCAGTTGGCCTATCGCAGGATGACCCTTTGGCTTCCTCGGTTAAGCTGTTATCATGGTGGTAGTTGTAGTTGGTGAAGGTCAATGTCAATGGACATTAGTCTGCAGAATTTTAAAGGAAGTTTCTTCTTCCTTTTTGCTTTCGAATTATTGTGTTGATTTGGAGGCGAGCATGGATGTTTTTGATATTGCGGTGTTGCCTTTGCCTGCGACAATGGATGGCAAGAATTAGGTGCGCTACAAAGTTGATGCCTTGCGCCGTGAGGCATCAAGGAGCTTACCCGTTTGTTTACCTTTGGAGCTCCAGCTCCAGTAGTCTGGATGCGACTAAGCTCATCTTGCTCTAACTACCTAGTACCTACATCATCGCTCGCCAATATTCATCGTTATAATTGAAACCCCTTCTGATTGATTGGTTTCAAACTCTGAGATTCAACAAATAATAATAATTTAATCCTTAAAATAACCCCGCGGGCTCGGATTTAATATGACTCAGGACGAAGTCGACAACACGCCCGAGGAGACGCCCGGCGCCGACGTCGAGATGGACGAGGGTGTCGAGGCTGCAGAGGTTGCAGAGGTTGCAGAGGATGGGAAGCACGAGGAAGGAAACGAAGTGGTGAACACGACTGAAGCGGCCCCCGAGGAAATCCGACCAACCTTTATCGACCATCTTATGAGCCCAGTTGTTACTTTGTTGATTGGAAGAGAGGAGCAGACTGTCCTTACAGCTCACCAGGCGCTTCTTACAAGAAGTCCATATTTTGCTGAGTTGTGTCGAGACTTTGTTGATGACGGCAGCGTAAGTTGAGATCTACAAAGTAAAAAGGCGCGTTCATGAGCTAATGGCTTGAATAGCCCCGCCAGATTGAGCTCCTAGACGATGACCTCGATGCCGTCGGGTGTTTCCTCGAGTTCCTCTACACTGGCGAATACTTCCCCCGCAAGCTCCCCGGCCAGCGCGTCCTCGAGACCGATCCCGCCGTGCCCTCGGTCGACGATACGGGATCCCAGCTCCTCAAGCATGCCCGCGTGTACACACTCGCCGAGAAGTTTGGCGTCAACGCGCTCAAGACGCTCGCCAGCTCCAAGATCCACTGCATCAACTCCACCGTCAAGGGCGAAATCGAGTACGCCCGCTACGTCTACGCCAACACCTCGCTCGACGATACGACGATCCGCGCGCCCGTGGCGAGTTTCTGGGCCACACGCTCACATACCCTGCGGTCCGAGGCCGAGGCCGAGTTTAAGGCTCTCTGCTTGGAGTACCCCCAGTTCGGTTACGACGTCCTCAGTATGTTTTCCCCCGGGATATGCGTGAATGGTATGGTGCTAATAGTGGTTACAGCTCGGGTATTGGACGACAAGCTCAAGAGAGAGCGCAACGACAAGATGCACCCAGCTGCCAGCAGCAATCGCAAGCGCCCTCGACACAGCAGCGGTGGCACGGCATAAACAATCATTTCAGCGTTTCAATGAATTTATCAAAATTGGCTATACATGTATAATAGTTTGGACTCAAAAAATCACAGCGGGCAGGGCCATGATCAGCATTGGGGATAGCATATCGTTTCAAATGCGTGGAGACTTGGGGAAGCTAATGGATGGAGCCTTTAACCGCGTGAGGCGCTTAGACGAGGAGCTGCTTTTTGATATCATCGGGACAGGCGAGTACTTGGACAACGGGATAATCATGGGAAGTGCAGCAATCTATGGGTCTGATCTGAATGGTGAGACCTGGACTTTGAGCTAGATGATTTCAAGTACTGCCTAGAAGGTCTTTAGCAACGGAGTCTGGAGGACAATGAACAAAGCTTCAATACTGGACAATGGTGTAGTGATGTCAAGGGTTTCTAGAACATTACAAATGACCATTTCTGCGGTCAAAGAATCTTCATGTGGTGGTGGCTCCCATCTCTGGTGGAGATGCCTGCACGTTCTTGATGATGCCTCAGTAGTAGCTTGGTTACGCTGGCAGGTTCTCACGGCCTTTACTTCCAGGATGACTTAATTCCTACCAGCAAGCCATTTCCCACTATTTCGTTCATGATTTTTTCCTGGAACGTCTGTTGTTACGCTGCCGCAGTCAGCTTTTGTCTTGCTGCGCATCCGCCATTGTCTGTTTATTGTAGCAGTGCAACAATGGTGAATGCATACCATGCACTCGAGTATTATGAAAGCCCTTGAAGTGTTGGCCACAAAGCATCACTTTCTTCACATTCATTTTCTTCCTTCTTCTTTATATGTATAAATTACATGCAATGAGAGCCGTTCTTTTCTCTTTCTTTATTTCTGCAAAAAAGAAGTTTAGGCGCTCACACACCCCCGTCCTCTTTACATCCATCGCTTTGTCAAGCTTGCTTCTTCACCGACTCTGTGGATCCGAGACGAGTCGTGGCAATACAAATACTCGGACGAGGACCAATCAACCCATCCAAATAAGCTTGGGGACGATTTTGATTTGACCTCTTTTTTCTTCTTCTTCTGCAGATCTGCATTTTGTATTTTTATTTTTATTTGCTGGTTCAAAACAAACGGCTCTCTATCCATCTACCTTCTTCTTTTTATACTATTTTTTTTACTTTCTCTTCTTCGTCTTCATATACAAGCCTTTTACATATTACGATGCCGAGATTACGAAGTTCAAGGAGGAGACTGGGCTTGGCTCGAGCGGCTCGGGCCCGTCGGACCAGGATCATAGAGAGCTCATCGGAATCTGAGAATACATCAGTCGTAGGGGCGAACGAATCGTCCGCATCAGAATCTACTTGGTCTCTATCAGAGAGTGCACCGGACAGTAGCCAAGGGAGTGTGTCTGCGGAGAGCGTTGCGGAGAGCGTACCCGACAGTCTCCCTCGCCAGAGCGTACTGCCAGAGACACCGCCACCAGCGAGACCTAGGCGCAGCAACAGAATACGGCAAAAAGTACCAGACGTAGTATCGCCAAAGTCAGATGTCCGCGGCAAAGCCAAAAAGACCGTCACCCACTCCTTTTGGCCCCGGATCCGTAGGGACTCGAAAACCGCGGCGCGGGACCAGATCGCCGTCGTGTGCCCAATCTGTCTAGATCAGTTGCCCGTCGCGGGCCTCACCTTTGACAAGGAAGTGCTAGAGAACCATCCGGCCGTCATCGTCGCCTGCGGGCACGTCTTCTGCCGCCCTTGTCTGGAACAGGCGTTTGCGACGCAGCGACAGCTGGGCCTCGCACAGAGCTGCCCGACCTGTCGAGCGCGCATGGAGTGCACGCGGTGCGGCCTGCAGGCCAGGATGTGCGAGGTCCCGACAACCGCTCCGGAGGCGGACGACGAAGACGAAGACGACGGCGGCGGCGGCAAGACGATTTGCAAAACCCCGTTGACGATCCCCGAAGGCGGGCATCATGCCGAGAGGTGCATGAGGTGCGCGGGACGGGACCAGTTCATATTTCAGGTGGAGCAGGGGAGGAGGGGGCACGCGGCGAACAGGATAGAGGCGGGGTTTGGGAGGTTGATATGGGACCTGATGGACGAGATGGAGGATGAGAGGGAGCCGAGCACGGAAGATGACGTGTGGAGGAAGCTCTCGGTCATGTTTCAATCCAGGTTCCACGAGCTGCGAAAGGAGCGGGAGTCGTATATCAATGCGCACATCGTGACTCGCAGCGGCCGAGTACCGAATGAATGGAGTTGACCAAGCAGCTGCATGGGATAGATGAGGGTTTTTTTTTCTTCCCTTCTTTTTGGATTTCTGTCACAAAGTCCAACGGAAGTTACGGTCTGGACTCGGGATGATGGATGACGGTCGTTTGAGGATTTTCAGCCGAGAGAGAGAGAGAGAGAGAGAAAAGAGTAAACGCTCAAGGTCGGAAGACGTTGCCGGATTACGCGTGGGTAAGGGCTTGGGGGGTATGATGCAAGCAAGCAAGCATGGAGCAAGGAAAGGGCATGGAAGGCGTTTGGCGTTGTTTTCTTTTACGTGAATATGTTACACAACAACTCATGCGACATGTGGTTAGATAAAAAACGGAATGCATGGATGGACGGATGGACGGATGGATTTAGTGGTATGTAGAACTGACCATGCATCTACTACTACTTTGATGTTCCCTCTCTTTTTTCCCGAGGAGAAAGGCATAAGGGCGGAAAACTTGCGGGCACTGTCCTTGCTAGAAGATTAGGCACATTAGGCTAAGCAGGATTGCCCAAGTAGCGCAATATTGATGATGGATTAATGCCATCTATCTATTTGATACCCTATCGGAATAGAAGACGTTGAAGATTTTGAAACATACCGAGTAATATCCATACTACTGCTGCAATATATGTCATGAGGGTAGCACTGAGGATTATCCCCTGTCTGTGCATCATTCATGAGATGGGATAAGAGAGTCGGATTCGTATGAGGTACGTGAGATGCATCCGTGGCTTATCATAATGGGCAACATCGAGTGACGCATGCCATGGATCTGATGCGCCTCGTGAGCAGGAGAAGGCGTTTTGTGGGTGTTCGTGTCCGGAGACCGGCACGCCAGTGCGAACAACGTGACCTGGAACTGTAGGAATACGTACTCCGTCCATACCTACAGGCTCTAGTGCCTACAGAGAGCGAGTGCCCTGTAAGTAACGCTGGAAGATTTCCCTTCCAGGGATCCAATCCATCCATTGATACCTCACGCTCACTTAGTCAGACGAACAGGAACGTGCAGACGGATGACAGGCTATGGCTTGGTTTGGCTTCCAAGGGTGGCACGGGCATCGGTTGGTTCTTTGAGCTTTGAATTGGGGGAGAGAATGGGAGGAGAGGGGCCACCACACCACAGTGACCACACACACACACACACACACCATTGGATTCTTCATTTCAAGGGGATCCCCCATTGCCGAGAGATGTGTCTGGCAGGACCAAGACGCCAGCCAAGACCGAGTCAAGCCAAAAAAAAAAAACTGCATGCCTAATGCAAGTTCTTCTGCAAAGACGGATAGAATGGCAAACCAACCGCAGCCAAGAAAAACAAAAATTAATGCTCCGATGAGGGGACGAGACACTATTGGATCTCTTGGAGAGAGGGGCGCGCGAACTTGAGCACGAGGTGCAGCATTCCAGTGTAAGAAGAAGAACCTTGAGGTCAGGCTACGTAAAGTTTGGAATCACCTGGATGGGTAACTCCGTACATGAGGTACATACATGCGATGGAGGAAGAAAAAGAGGAGGAGCGAGTTGAATGTAACCCATAACGGGATACGTTGTGGTGGTAGCGGTAGGCTGTAGCTGTAAGAACTTGTAGGCGAGAACAGATAGATAGTGAGAACCTTGGAAGCGAGACGTTTGCCAAGAAGCGGGAGAGATGGAGACAAAAAGTCAATCATTATTAGTCATTTGGTGGAGAGAGAGTTGAGGGGGGGGGGGGAGATGGAAGATGGAAGATGACGAGGAGTGTGTGTTTTGATTCGCCATCATCGGCAACGTTATCCGGATTGACGTTGAATTGTTGTTTGGCTCGGCTGGTTTTGGTTTGTTTCAAAGGGAGTCTGGGGTCTGTCAATCAGGCAATCCGACTCCGCCATGAAGATCTCTGCAGACCCAGACCAGACCAGACTGACGCCCTGGGAATGAGATGGGATGGATGGATGGATTGAAGAGGTCCACGGGGGTAGCCTCTACTTTAGGTCGGTAGGTACGGAGCCCTGGAGTACTAAGGTACACAGAGCCCTTGAGGGTCTACAGAGGGGCCTACAGAAGTCTTGGAGGCTGGGCAGTGGACGGGCAGCGTGCAGTGGCCTTTTCCAGGGCAGGCTCTCTTGGCACTGTTCCCACTGTGGAACCCCCCCATGGCGCTGTGCCGATTCCCGAGCGCCTCCTCAGGGCGGGCCAATTGGCGATCGGCAGCTCCAACTAAGCCCGTCTCGCCAGTGCCGTGATTGCCGTGCTTGATTGACATTGTCAGACAATTTTTGACCAGTTTTCAGTTTCCCAGAAGGTGCTGTTTTCCCTCTGTTTTGTCTCTTCTTCTCTGTCTATCTACCTACCTACCTGTACTACTTGCCTATCTACCTACTAGGTAGTACCTATCTCCTCTCCTCTCTTCCATCTTATCCCCCAAGACAAAACTCCGAGACAGCGAGCCAAGCAGCAGCCGAGCCGAGAGGGAGACAGAGAACAGAGAGAGCCCTGGAGAGCTTTATCATCCGCCCCCCTCCCAAGCACGAGCACAGACAGAGAGACGGACAGAGAGAGACAGAAGAGGCATGAAAGCATGAGCATGCGGGGTCTCAGAAAAAGATGCCAATCCTTTTTCTTCAATTCTCTGTCTGAAACTTGATCCCCCTTTCCCTTTTCTCTCATCATCTTCTTCTTCCTCTCCATCCTCTCCATCTTCTCTCTCCTCCATCTTCATAAGCAATACATGCATGCATACTTTGCTCTGCTCACCTCACCTCGACTCAAATCAGCACAGCTCGGCTCACCCACTCGCCCACTCACTCACCTACTCTCTCTGTCTGGATCGTCCTCATCATCATGACTTGACCTGACGCGCCGCCATAATATAGCGCTATTATAACCACCTCCACCCATTCGCTATCCAGGCCTCATCATCATCATCACCAATCGTCAGACGGCTTAAACCGCGGCCCGCCAGTCCATCCACCTAATCCACGCAAAAAATCAAGTCACACGTTTCGCTTGGCTGCACCGACAACAAACACATACAAGTCATCATACGACATAAGACGGATTAATTCGTTCTCTGGCTCAGCATACTCGTCTCGTCATCTTACCTTTTTTACTGCATTCATCTTTTTTTTATCCCCATCGCTACGACGGGAGACGACTAAAAACGCGTGTCTCCATTCTCGCCCCCCAAAAAACCGACAACCACTACCGCCTCCACTAATTTACCAATAATTAATCCGCAGGGCCAACTGTGTCGCCGACGATAGACGGGCGGCGACAACATCGTTCGCCATGAATAACCACCACATGATGGCCGGCGCGCCCATCATGGAGCAGCTCTGCGTCACAACCGCCATCATTGGCCTGCTGGCTGTGGGCGGCAAGGCCATCGATTCGCTCTACGAAATGAATACCATGCCCAATAGGGAGACGGCAATCCTGAACAAGGCCCTCCAGGAAGTCAAGCAATGTCGCTCAGCCGCCCACATCCTCTACAAGACATTTTCCCTCCTCGAAGCTGGACAGTTGCCGTTTCCCGAACGCCCGACATGGATTGCTGTCGACCATCTGATTGCGACGCTCACCGACACGGTCTTGGCCATTTCCGACCTGCAGGCGGCCATTGAACCGATTGAGCTCTGTCAGGGTCTCGCGTCTCGCGCCGTTCAATGCGCGGAGCATACTCCAAAATTGACGAGCCTTTGCGCCAGGATACGTTGGCATAATCTGTCCATGACCATGATGATGACAATTTTGAAATGGTAAGTTTAGAGCCCCTCTTTTTTTCTTTTTCTCTCTCTCTTTTTTTTTTGCGTGACATTCCCCCCCCTGCCTTTCTTGGAAGGTTGATTTGTTTGTCCGTCGTATTCATGCTTGCTTACCATTGAACTTCCTTACAGTCCTGGAGAAGCAGATGCCCAAAACAGCCGAGTGGGCCTCGAGCGGCGCATGACAAGGCTATTAACCTCCAACAGCGACCTTGCAACGCGCATGCGCCGATTGCGAGATCTGTACGGTATTCGGGCTATGGCTCGAGGCACAATCCCGAACCATGCCCCGGCCGCTGAGAATGCGCCCCGATTACCGGCCGATAGAACATCCTCATCCTCGTCGCTGTCTTCATCCTCGTCCGGGCAGCAATCAAGCACCGACAATCCTCAGCCTAAAATCTGGTCCATCTTATCGGGGTACAGCCTCGCCAACATTCCCATCCTCTCCATGATCCCCCTTCCCGTTGCTACCCTCGAACTACGAGAAGGCAACATCTTCTATACCTTTGATTTCGCGCGGCGGGTGAGCCGTGACCTGGTGGAGCTCATGCAGTCGGGGCAGGGAAACAGCAAGATGCTGCGAATAATCCTAGCCAAACCCATCGCCAACACCGGCCCTTCTACTGAGATGCTGCCCCTCGGGACAAATCCTCAGACAACAGCAAATGTAGCCAGTAACGCGAGTAGTGTAAAGTCTTCAAAGGGGTTTAAGAACCCGCTTCGATATCGGATAAGGAGAAAGAAGCTGAAATGACTATCTTGGGGTCGCCTCTTTTCGGGGCGGCCATGGACGGCAAACTAAAGGATTCTTATATCGTAGGCGTTGGACATTGTCATCATCATCTTCTTCATCATCTTTCATAGCCAATCTTTCTTTCTTTTTCTTCTTTCATATCGGGCCAGAGCGAGGTTGGGGCGCAATTGGGACATATACATATCGGCATGGATCTCTCAAGTTTGGATGAAATTAGATTCTTAGGTTTCGGGAAACAATTATTTCTTGTATTTCTAATCACAGCGAGCAAAATATGACGGGGGTTAAATCAATCAATCTCATTTCAATAACTTTATGTGTGTTTATGACACACTCTCAACTCCATTACTAATTAACATTGTGGGGCATGCAAGGAATCTCGATATCAGAATGGTATTCTCCTATTCCGCTATTTTACAAGGCAAAAGCAATACCGGCAACGACAGCAGCGAAGCTGAGGCCGGCCATGGAGGCACCACCGGTAGGGACCATGGTGGGCTTTCCGGTTCCGGTGGGTGTGGCACCGCCGGTGGGCTTCACGGTGCCGTTTCCAGCCTTGGTGGGCTCGACGACCTTGGCGTAGGCAGCGCAGGTGGCATCCTTGGCCTCGGGACAGTCATCGGCGATGCAGATGGACTGCAGCTGGGGGCCCTGGGCCTTGATGACGGTGGCGGCGGGAGCGCAGCGCATGCCAAAGGTGCTCATGAGGGCGTTGGCGACGATCTTGATGTCGTCGGCCGAGACGCCGAAGGAGGCAGCTGCGGTGCCGACCTGGGTGATGAAGTAGGTGACCTCGGCGTTGCTGAGGGCCATGAACTTGTGGACCTGGTATTGGGAGGCGTGGCCGCCGTAGGCGGGGAGGGAGGGGACGCCCTGCTTGGAGCAGCCGAGGAGGCTGGCGAAGTATTGGTACAGATGGGTGAGGAGGAAGCTGAGGGAGGTGTGTTAATATGGGATGATGAACTATGATGGAAGGGTTATGGGTGAACTCACTATTGCTTTGAGGTCTTGTCGTTGGCGGGCATGTTTTTCATGAGAGGCTCGGCACCACCCTGGGTTTGTTAGCTGAGGAGTTCTGTGAGGATAGGAAGGGGGAGGGATGCTTACACCGTCGAGGAAGTTGACCGAGACGCCTGCTGAACCACCTCTGTTGGTGGACGCGAGGTCACCGGTGAAGTATGGCAGGAGGTTGACATCTTCGCTGCCGACCTTGCCAGGAGCAAGAATACCGGGCACCTTGATTCCGACATTGGGCATTGTGTCTGTGAAAGCCGAGTGTTAGTCATTTGCAAGATGGGTGGAGTGGTGACACTGGTTGTTGGAAGCTTGTGAACGTACAGTTTCCAATGACGACGGTGTTGACGAGGACGGTCAACAGAGCAGCCTGGTTCTCGGCTGTGTTGTCCTTGAGGAGGGCTGTGGTGTAGTAGTCACAGATGGGGGTGTCTGTTGGTCGCTGGGCAGCGGCGGTGGCAGCCACGACGAGAGCATAGTTGAAGAAACGCATCTTGATAGTATGTAGAAGTGAGTGACTGAGTAACTGACTGAGAAGTTGTTACTGGAGGATGTACTGATGAAAGTATCGGAGAAGAGAATTGGGGCAGATGCACAGGATTGTATATAAACGAGGAGAAGGGGGGGGGGGTAAGGGAGAGAGAGTAGGATCAAGACGGGACGGCACAACGTAAAGGGCGACTCTTCGCCATTGTGGTAAATACCCTTGCTTCTTTTTTTCCTCCCGTTCCCTTGCCTGGCTTGGAACAGACTGGTTCAATAGAGCCACACCAGAGAGAGCTCTCTGATGGGGGTGATGGACATCAACCGGTATGCGGGAGACACACATTGGCCAATCGAGCGATCCGCGTTTCAAACCACCCAGATTGGGGGAGGGATGTTCATTCCCCCCCTTGTTGCTCAGTCAGTCAGTATGCCGGATCTTGGCATCTCCGGGTCATGGCGTCTCCGGATCAAGGTTAGGGATTTACAAGTAGCTCTAAAGGCGCGTGTGCCCGTGTGTGTGTGTGGGAAGCACAGGATTTGATTGCTTCCATGCAGTGAGATGCCTGGGGATGGGCCTCTGCTGCGGCTTTGCCTTCTTTGCCTTGCCTGGGCAGACAGACAGACAGACAGACACATCCCAACGTAACGCAGGCACGCACGCACCCTTTCCCCAATAAGAGGAGCTCCCGACTTCTATCGGGATGGTTAGGTATGTTCAGTCTGTTTTTCCTTTCTCATTTCCACCAAAAAAAAGAAGATGCTCCCCTCTCCCCCCTAGCTAGAGTCTGTGGCATTGTTGTATTACAGTCATTCCGTTCAAGGCGTTTTTGAGGTAATGACAGTGATATGTTGAACATGTACTGGCATGATAATAAGATGGGGGGAACATAATCACGGCAGGAATCTGTAAAAAAGCGTTGCTCCATAGACAGACCCCGATATTCCGTAGAACGTTTGTTTTGATTCACAGGAGGACTAAACATTGATACCTTGGCAGACCGAGTGCTGGGATGCCAAGCGACCAATCAAGGGCATTGCATTTCAAGTTACCAGCCGTCAAGACAATGTGACGAATCTAGAACGCCGCCCTGGGATGGGCCTGGGATGGGGGAATGAACAAAAAAAAAATATGCTCGGTCCGCATCGCGAACAACCGTTTTAGATCGCCCCCCTTCTTCTTCTTCCTCTTGCTCTGCCCACCCCGAGAACTGACAAGTTCCAAATCTTGCTCCACATTTTGCCTAACCCATCTTTGCTTTTTCCAAGCCGCTGCTACGAACTAGTACGAGATGGAACTACTTCTACTACGTAAGAAATCCCAAATCTGGGGGTGGGCGGAGGCTTGATTCCGGTTTGTGTGTTCTGAAAGAGGCAATGGGGGAGCAGTGCTTCCACGGGCTTCTCCAAATTTCCCAAATTTTACCCCAACCCATCTGAGCCAATGGTCCAATGGCTTTCATCCCTTTACCAAGCGGGCGAGACAAAAAGCAGGTCGCCCTAAAACGGAACAAAACTAAAAAGTCATGACATCAAAAAAGAAACCCGCTTATTCCTTTGGTTTGTTGCTTGGCCCCCTCTCCTCCCCCAAAAAGCTCCAAAAGCTCCAAAGCTGGAAAATACCCTGGCCCCGGATGCGACATGAGCCGAACGGCTTCTCGCGTTGCCGGCATATTAGGCCGCTAAGCTTGTCCAACGTCCCCCCCCTTCTCTCTCTTCCCTTGTATGGCCGCACAAGAGGGGGGGCAATGCTTTTTTGTTTGTTTGCCTTCGGGGATTTTTTTTTGTACGTGTTGTTTGAATGCGGTTGGGAGAAAGGCGTTGGTTGGGTCTAATTTCGGGAAGAGGATTTTCGTGAGGCAAGAGTTTGCGAAGGGGAGGGGGCCCAGCTTGATGTGCATGGTTGGGCGTTCAATGGCTTGAATCTGTGCGTTGTGTTTTTCTTGTCCAACAAACAGGGTGGTACGTCATACACAGAACATCCATGGTAAATGAGGGAGATGCATGTTTGTGATTCTCATGCTTGTACGTAATGACTGTGAATCTACATGCGGGCGAAAATACACCGCTCTACAATGGAAAGTTGATGATGAGGATGAGGTAGGTGATGAGAGAAGTTTGTAAACACAATAAAGAGCATATAGAGTGAACCATCCTTGGAGCAAATTCGAGAGTATTGCGGCAACATGGCATAATAACATTCATCGGCGTGATGGCATTTCGTCCTGGCACCGTGATCGTGATGATGACCGTCCATCAAAACTAGTCCGTCACGCTATCTGTAAACGGATGCATGCGCGGGCTGGATGAGGTTCATTGATGCAGGGGAAGGACGCTACTATTGATCTAGTAGTTTTTTTCCCTTGAGCTTGGATCTTTTGTCTTGTCTAGTACTCTGTATTGTTCTAGTTGACGTTGCTCCATGTTGTTATTCGCAATATTGAGCTCACTACGGAGCACCTAGATACCGTTTGATGGTTCCACAGCTTGTTATTGAAGCTCGGTATAGGGTGACTCGCTTGTGTACTCCCTTCGCGGGAGCGATTGAGCTCATTACTCCAAGAGGCAAGAGTTGTGACTCGGGAGTTTGTAAGCGATGCGGGCGCCTCCCTCTTCAAAGTCCCTGGTTAAGATGCACACGTCCTCGAGCGTCAAGAGAGCACCGAGTATGGCATGGCACCTCCACTCCAAGCAGAGTGTTCAAGAGGTGCATAACTTTTATACGACAGGCCCTCTTGACTCAGGAGCTTCACTTCACGTAGCATCCCCTTTTGAAGTTCTCAAGCTTGGTTGTCCTTTTGGTCTAGCGTTGTCAGAGGTACTCGGTTGTCAAAAGCGCCACAGGGGGAAAGGGGGAGGGATGAAGGGTCGAGGGATGATTACCAGAATACTGTTTAGAGTTTTGCGGACATTAGCATCTGACGTCTTGAGGGATCTGACTACAGCATAGGGAGTTGACAAGTTATTCATGCTGATTTCGCCGTCGGCCATCTGGAAGAGCACCCGGAGACACGGAGTGTTGGCCCGATAATGATAACAGTTTGGACAGGGAGCTCATATTGCCTGCTACAGCATTTTCATCGACCTGCGCCTCCGAGTCTGGAGAGACATGACACATCGACCCCTGATGTTCCGAACAAGGGCGTATTCGGTGTGAAACCAGTTTTTCTCCAACCCTCGGAATGCTAGAGTCACCAACTCGCCAGCTCTACTCCGTACTCTAGACAGCATTGTCTGCGGAGATGAGGTCCGCTTGAGTGATGCCATCGCTAGAGCCAACGATGAGTTTTGTTCAACCGTCGCTGAACAGGGATAGCTCTACCGCGAGGGTAGGTTGGGGGGTGGGGACTTTGGGCGTTTTGAAGAATGCCTTTACCGTCTTCCCGACTTGCGCCTGGGTTGTTAATCGCATCAGCCAAACCGAGCGTGGTGCCCTCGAAGCTCGTTTGAGGCTCCTTTTTAAACACGTGGCTCCGGATTTTTCATCCCATCCTAGTCGACAGCTCACCCCCCTTGATCGGAGACGAATGTTTGGACTGCGGCTTGAGGTTGTCTCGGTGCCGACGTACCAGGGCTTGCCAACTTTGTTGATATCATATCAATGGATTGTCCTCTCTGCTATTGGATTGCCATGGAGTTAAATAGTAGAATCCCTTTGCCTTGAAGAGGCTATCGAGACTGTATTTCTGGGTCTTTTGACAGTAGAAGCTAGGGCCAATGGTCAGTGAGACCTCACCAACCGATGAAAGGGACGATGATTGTTGTCTTGGACGAGAGAGCTTTGGGCAATGCGAGCTCTACTGAAGAAAAAAAACGATGCGCTGCTCGCCCTTTGGCACTCAAGTTTGCCTTTATGGAGCCTGAGATGGAATTCACAAGGTGGTGGGTTGGGATACCGTGGAAGGGAAGGGCTAGACTCGAGGATATTACTTGTTGTTGATAACAACTACGGCCACGGGACAATGAGTCAGTGTCTGGGAATCTGAGATGAATTTTGAATCATGGCCTGTATGGCATCGATCAATTGGTGGGAATCTGGGCAGATGAACGACGGATTCTATTGAGCTGATGAAGTTTGCAATATGGACATGAGAGGGTTTCGCCCGATTTATATCGTTGGACTCGCTCTGAGGCAATAACAGTTACAAAACTGTACGATCGAGCACCCCACTCGTTTATGTCTCTGGTGGTTGTGGGAGATGCGGGTCTCATCCATGGGAGCAAATGGAAACTTCCCTTGAGGCTTCTTGGATCCATATTCGAGAGTTGCAGATATCTGCCCCAGTGTGTCTAAAAATGGGGTGGTAGGAAATCTTCTGATCCCAAGGCATTGCTAGCGAAACGTTCTTACTCCCAATGAACATGGATATTGTCGACTTCACATGTTGATATATGTTTTGATCCCGGAAGCGTCAACATTCATCCAAGTTGGTTTGGAAGCCGAGCGTGAGGGACGAAGTGATGCCACAATGCGACTTGAGATCCACCGTTTGTGGGACTGGACAAGGAAGCCAAGAGTTTAAGCTCAAGGTGGATGGGCCCGTTAATACATACCTACCCTGGATGAACTGACTTTCAGATGCAGCTGTCGCAGTGTGTGAGGTTGTTTGCTCTGGTGGGTTATGGCCTTGATTCACGCAGCTATGATCAACGTGGCTGGGAAAGAAAAGACAATTTCTGGCCTTGTTGGTATATCATCTTGTTTGGGTTGTTGGTTGTGCGACCACTCTCAAGTCTGGCGTAGTAATTTGCTACCTACACAACTCCGCGAGAGCGTGGGGTTGAACTGAGTTTATTGTAGAACAATACCTAATGAAAAAACTGGTGAATGATATGGCAGATGCGTTTGGACATTAGAGGAATCATATAATTGAAGGTGGGAGTAAAACCGACATCGTCTTCTCTCACCGAGACGTATTATTGTTGTGGACGTGAGATTCAGTCTACTGTTTGGTCCAAGTTCTTGATGCGATAAAATTTCACAACCGTACTATTGTGATGGCGAGGCTATGGAGTGTACCTTTGAGTCATCTTCACCGGCTGGATCTCAGCTGAAGATGGGTTCTGGTGACTGAATGCTTTACTAACTTGGATTGTTTTATCAAGGATGCATGACGGCTGCGGTCTTGCGACAATTGCTCTTTGGACTGATCTTCCAAACATAACTTCAAGGACATTCACATTGAGCATACATCATCTCAGTTGGTCCGTAGAGCATGATTTCTATTGAGAGGTTTGTCTATTTTTGCATTATGAGCCCTGGAGTCTTGTACGATGTCGATGAGGTTTTGATCTGTCTTATTCCACTATTCCACCTGTGCTTCGGGCTTTTAGGGTATATTCATCGGCGGAGATTTTAATTTGAGTGGTCATAATCATCTTGGCCACTTTCTCCATGATCTTCTTCGCTGTCTTCATCTTCATCGTCATCATCATCATCATCCTGAGAATCTTCCTGAGAATCTTCCTCACATCCGTCGTCGTAGTCTATCACCATTTCAACTCGCTCAGAAGATAGTTCGGACTACGGTTCCATCTTGTCGTGGCGTGCCTGGTCCCATTCAAGGAAAACCTTGAGCTTGGTTGAGATCAATTTGAGCTCAGCCCTCATCAAATCGTTAACGGCCTGGGTGGCGACCTTGTCCAGATCCTTCACGACAGTCATCATTGGACCCGTTTGCCATTGCGGTCGAATTGTAGTCACTCGCTTTTTCGTCCACCACCACCTCAAACGGTTCCCATTGGCTCGACGAAGCCATTCGAGTAACTCGGTCTGATTCTGAGATTGTGCCCAGATCCTCAACCATGCGAGACGTTCTTGTGGAAGCACCTGGACATTGTTCTTGTTAAAGGCCTTCAGGATCTGCTGTGTCATAGCCCCCCAGTCTTTGAAGTCGGAATTCTCCAACTTTTTGAGTAAGCCCCCATGCTTGCGAATCATGTCCTCCTGTGTCGTGGTCTGGGTAACATATGTGGTGATGGTTTTTGGCGCTGCGGAAATGTCGAGGGTACCAGCTTCCACTTTCTTCAGTCGTTCCATAAGTACGACCTCTGCCTCGGAAAGCTTAGCAGAAGGCGTTTGCAATACACCCTGGGGTTGGCCATTCTGCTGACTGGTATCGCATTCGCTTACACTCCGATCTTTCTCTGAAGCTTGAAACGAGTTGCGCGTAGAGTGTGACACTTGTTGAAACATGGTGACTTGATGCTGAAAATTTTATTAATAAAATGTCTTGTGATAGGCGTGTGATCAATGGTACTCACGCCGCTGCCTGACTTTTACCCCAAACGCTAAAGCGCAGTAAGTAATAATCTTAAACTTCCATGAGAAGCTGTGTTTGAGGGGAATGTGAAAAGTGTGCGAGTGAAGCATTGGAGTGGAGGATTACGTTTTGACAGCTGGCAGCCTGTTACCTTTCACCTGATGCCATAAATTTTAGGCAAAAAGGCAACCACCATGAATCCTCGTCTGAACATCCTCAAGCCCGTCTACCGGGTCTAAAAGTTGCATGGTCTTAGAAAGCTGATCTTGACATACTTCTCTCATAGGGTGTTGGGCGAAAGTATTGCTGCATGAGGGGGGGTTGTCCATACATGATGCGGCTGATTCTACATGAGCTGAGCCAGTCCTCTGACCAGCCACCGGGATAAATAGAAGCGGTTATTACAGAGAAGCAGTGTAGGAACCATTTGTATAGGTCTTCGTCTCTCAATCCCGCCCTTTCTATTCTTCAACCATGTCGATACTACACCTCTTCAACGAGACCGACAAGGAAGCATTACAAAATGTTCAATCCGTTAGCTATGCCCATACTGGTTAAGGAGCTATAATATTCGGACCCAGAGGGCAGTGTCCATTGCAAGACTGACTCCAATCGCAAAATGCCCAGCAACCAAGCGATGGCGCCATGCGTATATAGCATCACCCATGAAGATTGAGCTGTCATCACTAGGCTGTGCGCTAAATGAGATCTTCCAGGACAAGTTATACGGCAGCCTGTAACCGGGTACGGGGTCATGGATTATCGGCACGGCGATATGACCCTGAATGGCATCTTGTTACCCTTGTCACACCATCTGGCGATAGCATCGCCTCCATCCGCATGACGACATGCTCCAGGAGGCAATCATCTTCGGACTATTATAACATGTAATGCAGAAAGACTTGAGCTATACTTACTAACTGAGAGCAGCCTCAAGACTTTCAAGACGTCATGAAGGACGCTGACTTGTCTCCTGCCATGTCAGAAGCCGGTCGATGGCGAAACATTGCACATCGCTCCGCATTCTATATAGATCTGCTTTGGGAGTACCTTGATGAAATCAAAGCACGCATCTTAACGCTGAAAACGAACTTAGACAAGTTAGAAGCTTTCATCCCGTTAGAGGAGCATGTTCAAAACCTGCAGTCTTCCATTAACTCTCCAAGATAAAATTTTCGATATTTTAGGGAGCATCTTGACAGTTCCCTTTAAATAGTATGCGTCGTGTGTGGCCTGCAAATTTGCCAAATTTCTAATGAGATGGTAGTATTTTATCATCATAGAGATCAACAGCATGAATCCGGTGAGATAGAATATCGACTGGATGCGTCGGATTGCAGAGAGCAGTGAAGCACAGGCCGACGAAATGCAGGTATGCAAAGGAGAGCCGAAAAACATCGAGGGACATGAGATGACTGGCCTTTCTGACAATGTTCTACCTACCGGCCATGGTAGTAGCAGTGCGCCTTCGTATTTCCATCTCAGTGTGGTGGGCTGAAAGAAATCGCAGGCAACTTTCAGCATTCTGTTCCTAGCACTCGATGACAACCTTCGGTTCAAAGCTGTCCGAAAAGTCTGAATTTTCCTTGTCGTCTCTGCCATCATGACGGCAGTGATCTTCATTAATTCAAGGCTATGGGGCAGATTTTCAGCCAGGAAGCATCGAATGGCAGAGGTGTTTGCTCCAACAAAGACTAATTAGATGACCGCAAACCCAAATCCGACAACTGCAAAGCCCGAAACCTTTTCACCGTCGCAGGTAGTGAGGGGACTTTAATGAGGGGATTCCTGAAGGTGCCTTAATGCCGAGAATGGCCAAAGGTACGAGATAGATAGACGATGCTTAAGTGGCTCAAACTCTTTGCATATACTTATATGCATGGTCAGCTTTGTGTAAACCTGCTTATTATTATTATTATTATTATTATACAATCCGGGTTGATATGTTGACACTGGAACATGAATGAGAGGGATTATGCGCCAAATTCCCTCAACACACAACCCGCATATGCATAAGCTACATCTTCAACCCAAGTTGCATTACTGAAGCTTGTCCTAATGCCTACCTAGGTACTCAGCCGTCTGGAGTTCCTTGCAATAATCACCCCTCGGCTTGAAGATAAGATTCGGCCCTTGATGTGACGTGACAAAAAGATCATATAGTTGGTACTCACCCGGCCGTCCCCTCCCGTTCGTTCTACCTGGCATCCCAGCACCGAGCTCGCCGGCCTTGCCGGGCGCACCCTCAAAGTCAAAGAACCACATTGTACGTGCAAGCGTCAGACTGGCCTCCATGTAGGCCATCGCCTTGCCAGCGCAGGCGCGGTCGCCTACGATGAACGGGACAAAGACTTTGCGCATGGTGGCTCGTCTCGCCTTCTCCTCCTCGGTTTCCACGGTGCCCTCCGGGGGCTCCAGCCAGCGCTCTGGTGTGAATATGAAGGAATCGGGGAAGTACTCCTCGTTGTGCATCAGCGAGTAGATACTAACGCCCACTTGGGTGCCAGGTGGAATGACATGGCCGTCGACGATGAAGGGCTCATCTCCAGACTTTTCCTGCTGCCGCCACAGGACGCCGACCGAGGGTGGTGACATGCGAAGCGTCTCGTCGATGCAGGCCCGAAGGTACTTGCAGCCGGCCAGCTGGGGACCTGAGCGAATCTCACTGGCAGAGCTAAAGATGGAACGGATTTCTTTCGCAAGCGCATCGTAGCACTTGGGGTTTCGGCTGAGATAGAAGAACATGGCACTCATGGCCGTTGCGGTTGTGACTCCACCTACGCCACGTCCCTTGTCTTAGCCAGGTGCATAGACGAGGAAGAAAAATGGGGATGACAAACCTGCAATGATGAAGAAGAAGGCCTCGGGCCACATCTCGCCAGGTAGAAATTCGTCCTGCTCTTTACCGATGTGTCCACTGACAAATGAATAAAGATCATGGTGGGCATCTTTGTCCTGAGACATGCGTGTCTTGACCATTGTCTGTATGGTCTTTTTAAACTTTATGAGAGTTCTGATATTGAAAAGCAAACATAGACTCTCCATGTAATAGGGTGAGATGGATGGGAGCTGCATGTAGGTGTAGATCCGCTGACTCATATCATCAATAATTTCTGGTACAAATCGATGAGTCTCTTCGGTTTGCGTGTTGAAGGGATAGCCAAAGGCGAGTTGACCGACCACGTCTATGCCGAGCCGTTGGCATCGCTCCGTCGCATCGATAGGGCCATCGCTCTCACAGGATGCAAGAAGCTGTTGCAAGAAGACGTCGACGTGCTCCGACATGATGGGCTCAAACTTTTTCATCGACTTTTCCGTGATGACCGGGGCTATGATCTTCCGCTTTCTGCGATGCTGCTTGCTGTCAATGGCGTTAAAGAGACTGGGGTACTTTGCCCTGAGTTGAGAATTGGCGTATGATTGTCCCTTTGTTACTCCTGGGTTGAGATAGATGTCTTTGGCTGTCAGCATAGACTCAATGACCCAAGAAGATGGTGTTTACCGGACACGGCCGTCATTGAGTTGAATATTAGCCGATTTGGCGACTGCCTGAAGACGGGGCCTGTAAGAATCGTTAAAATACAAACGATAACTACAAGAGAAGCCCAAAAGGGTAGTTTTGAGGGCTGTACCATATTTCAGGAAGTTTTGGTATGTGGCAAGATGGTAACTCTTCTTCCATGCAAAATAACCGCCATATGCCTCGGTGAGTCTTCCCCCAAGTGGTCCTGGGTAGTGACGCAGAGGATGAAGGAACAAATTGTAGGCCCCAAACAGAATGCTCTACAACAATTGATTAGCCAATACTAGCGATGTGACCTTGATTTGGAACAGGGCAATGCTATACCAAGGGAATTATAATACAGGCAGCATATGTTGCTGCTAGGAGCAGCACATTAAGAAAGCCCATGATGTGCCAACTTGGGGGTTGACACTGGAGCGTTGTTGCGATGCCGTATAGCAAAACAGAAGATGTTGGGGATGGGGGATTGGTAATACCTATTAAACTCGGGTCCAGATGAGGGAGACGGGGCCATTTTTGTCTGCTTCATCCTCTTCTCGCCCCTCCAAGCACGAGTAACTGGAATGCAGGACAATCCCCCGGCGCCAGTATGACCCCCACCTGTAGAGTAGGGCACGAAACCTCCTGTAGCCGTTTTTTTTTTGCAGCCAGGATACTTGCATATTCATAACAGTGCGTTGGTTGTGTTCCACAGCTTCGTATACATGCATTAGGTACGAAATGTTGTTGGACGGGCTACCCACCATCCCATGTGTTGGAGGGGGCAAGGGCGTGTGTGTTCTTGGTGGTGGGGTGATGATTTGGTAGTGGATCCTGGGTCAATTCTCACTGTCATCACGACAGTATGGAACCAACCTGCCTAGTCAGCAGTGTCAAGAGATCTATGGATGATAAAGCGCTGACGGCTGGAGACAGTCCCGAAATGGAGAAAGGAATGCAATTCAGCTCCATGTCCGATGGATACCTTTCAGATTGATGCAGATCACGCTACCTAATGTCCCGAAGTCTCCACGAGGAGACTTCGATAGTAATGGGCTAAAGTAAGCCATAGTTTGACCTTGGGGAGAAGACGAACAAGGGAACAGGTGAAGCCTTAGATAGGAAGTTGAAGAGAACGTTGTATAGATACCTAGCTGGATATAAAAATATGCCCGTGAAGGGTGATAATATATATATGAAATGGTCCCTTCCCTACCCTAAAAAGGTCGGGCATGAAAGCACGAATTCCATCTTATTCCACCACACATGAAACCTGATGAATGTTTAGGCCAAGCCATCATTATAGCCAGAAAAGTAAGTGTGCATCAGTAAAGGTGATTAGAATGTCGCTGTTCGGCTTTGTCCCAAAACCTTGCAGTTGTACCAAATTACAGTTTCCCCGTCTATGGATACTGGTCGGAAAAGAGATCGCCATCGGAAGTTGTGGAAGCTACATCCTCAGTAGTTTCCATCTTAGAATGAAAAGAAATGCCCCCATTTTCTTGGCAAGGGCCATCAATATATGATGCATATGAAGGCTTGATCCTAACGGACCCCAGCTCTCTAAGTTGGATCTGGCTGTCTTCATCCTTGACGCGATGCAAAATATGGGGTTTCGCGCCGCTATTATTAGAGGAGCTGCTTTTATATGACAATATTTGTCTCCGCGATCGAATAGCTGCAGTGATGAGCGATCCTAGCCAACTATCGGTATATGCCTTGGGCAACGCAGGCACAGCTGTGCGCCAAATGTTAGTCAGGCTGTTATGCCTCCTGCTACGACCTCCTAGACAGGCGATGAAAGAGTACATACCGAAGACTAGTAGCACACATGTTGTCTCAGCAAATCCACAAAGATAGAGTGCGGCAAGACCGTAGTTTGAGTCGCCCATGTCGTTTACATAAGCTAGATGGGAATTCGACCACACACGCATAGCCGCACAAGCAATCGTTCTGGCGGCCTGTTAGTGATTCGTGCGAGGGGCGACTTCCTAGGTGATGCAAACATACAGAATACCAAAAGAGAATATGATGGAAACCCCCATTTTCCTGTTTCTCGTCATTTGCAACTTCCAGATGACGCCTTGTGGTAGGAGAAGGATGAGCAAGTCCATGCCAAGATTGAAGCAGGCCGTCGAAACGTCTAGGGATTTTTTGTGGATGCATTTCCCCGATAGCCAGGGCGTCCATGTTCTAGCTATTGGGATACAAGTTAGGCCTTGGGCTATCATCCCGGCCGAGTATAGGACAAAGTTGAGGATCATCATGACCCGGCATGTCCAGAAGAAGGCGTTTCGGGTACCAGGTGGGACGAAGATGTGTGCTAACCCCTATTGTCAGCGGTTGTAAGCTTTAATTTTCTGGAGAAGAGAGAAGAGAGAAGTCGGGGGGAAGGACTGAGGACGTCGTCTATGCACGCACTCCACTCAAAAAGGATGGCTGTCTTCGCAAAGATCATAACGACGGAGTAGATGAATGGGAGAATCACGGCGACCTAACAGCCTAATGTTAGTGAGTTCAAACTTGTAGTGAACTTCCCAGAGTAGGACATACAAATATGGCATTTTGCGAGTCCCTGAAGCGGATATCCCACTGGTGTACGAAATAGCCTCCATAATGAAGCTGTGCGTAAAAGGCCCAGGCTAAGCTGATATATGCTGCCTACATGCTGCGTAAACAACAACCAGAAGAAGAAGAAGAAATGCCGGGAGTGGACAAATGAGTCTACTGAGAGGACTAAACTTACAAATGCAGCGAGACCTAGGTCTATGGTGTTCAGCTCCATTAGTATGGTGCAAATCGCGTCTTCGGAAATTTCGAGCAGAGCTTACAATCTTCGACCCTAGCCTCCTTCATCACTACTATCCGCGAATAGGCACGAACCGGGACTGAAAGGCATACCAGAGAAATGCAGACAACTGAGACGGCGATGGCCAAGCCATTTCGATTCGCCGGGTTGGTCAAGTTCGGGACAACACCTTCCGGGGGTATCATTCCAGGTCCGTTTAGAATGGCTTCCTGTGCACTATGTGAAAGATTAGGGAATTGGTGTATTAAATCCATCTTCTGTCGGTATTGTAGTCACGTAATAGCCCGTGGAGCCGCTCGATTGATGATTGCCGAGTAAGAAGGACAAAAGGAAGCAGGGTGGTAGTGGTAGTATATGGCATCGACGGTGATTTTTCCAGTACTCATCGTTGAAGCTTTGAGCCTCGATTCCATCTTTGGATTCGTATTGTAGATTATATGAGTGAGTTGGGAGGTGGCCGGGGTCCCATCGGTTCGGATCCCGACGGTTTACGGAGCCTGATTCAAGTGGAGCGTAGGGCTTCCGCAGCCTTGTTCCAATCCGCCAAATCCTTCCGTAGTATTACCATTTCATACGGGCGGCATGCGTACCTTACTGGTGAGGATTGGAAACTAAGCATATAGATAGAGTGCATCTATATATTGCGTTGCCCGTAGTTTGGTAGGGATGTGGGTGAATAGATATGAGTAGGGGGTGTATGTAGAAGGCAGCTTAAGCCTTAGACGTGGATTGTAGGAGAAGACTACGCCTAAGAAGGTTAATAAAAAGAGTTATAGCAGCGAGCCAATGATGCATGGGTTTCTGCTCATTGAGTTAAATTGTTAGTCCAGAGCGTAGTATTAATAATAACTGCATATTCCATGTACTACCCAACTAACTAACGGGGAGGGGGGGGAGGAAGACGCGAGGCCCATTGGGTCAACCATGCTTGGCCAATATTTGGAAAGACCGTGCAATTTTCTGTCTTGTTTCTCGTCTTTTCTTGCATCATCAACAGGTGTACAGTGTCCAGAAAACATGACGAGATATGTCTTGTTACTTGAGAACTCATGGGGCTGGACAGCGGCAAAGCGATCTTCCTATCCTGTTTGTCGCTGTTTCCGTACCATGTCCAGCACCCCCCCGCGTTGTCTCGAGCTCTTTGCTTCAGCTGCATAGTCCATCACGGTGTGGTGGGGCGTCACACATCCGATTATGGATTCCCACTTCTCGCCCAACCAAGACGATCGGATGAAAAGGTCCACCTGGGAGAGCGAGACGCGAGACAGCCGAAACTTGAGTAGAAACCAAAGCTGATTTGTGTCCTGAAAATAACATATTCGCTACTAGCGGGTTCAGTGACTTTTGATCAACAGGCAAGTCGTTCAGAATCGCTTGATCAGGATGGAGACCGGATCTTCAGACAACCCCCTACACTCTACTAAGGAAAGAGGTGAAACGCAATACGTGAATGTCGACGGGAGTATTAACCCTAAAGAACATGACAACATTATCGCGTCTCAAGCGTGGCCAGAATCGCCAGAATATAATGAAGGCAAAGGCTCCGCCAACGACGACGACGACGACGACGACGACGCCGTCTATCTAAGAGGTTTTCGATTCTGGATGGTCAGCCTTCTGATTGGCATCATGTTTTTCTTGGTGCAGACTGAGATATCGATTGTTACCACCTCTCTAGTTGCCATCACAGATGATCTTGGTGGGTTTGAGACGGCGAACTGGGTCATGTCGAGCTATCTTTTGGGTTATGTCGGTATGTCTAGTCCTCACCCGCTCTTGTTGGTGACTTTGCTGAGAATGTTTGCGTTTTAGGTGTCGTCGTAATCATCACCAAGCTCAGCGACATCTTCGGCCGCAAGCCGGCCTTCTTGCTATCCATCTTCATCTTCACTGTCTTCTCGGGTGGCTGCGCAGCGGCCAAGACGATGCCCCAGCTGTAAGTAGACAACCTGATGGAAATTATGCACCTGCAGGTCGCCGAACTATTTTTGTTTTGTTTGCTCATGCCGCCTTCTCCCAATTTTCTAGAATCATCATGCGCGCCTTTCAAGGTGTCGGCGGCGGCGGTAGCTATGCACTCAGCACTGTCCTGATCGTCGAGATTGTGCCCCCTCGACAATATGGAAAGCAAGTCGCATATACCGGGTTTGCCATTGTGCTAGCTATGGTCTTGGGTCCAATCATTGGGGGTGCCATCAGCACCAACACAGCCTGGAGGTGGATATTCCTGTTTAATGTGCCTATAGGAGTCGTGGGCTTTGCGCTTGCGTTGGCTGGCATCTCAAACGGCTTCCCCTATCACGGCCGACAGGGAACAGCTTCACAACCTAGCAAATCGTTGGCCAGACTCGACTTGGTTGGTTGCCTTTTACTGCTGTTAGCGACCATGTCATTTACTGCGGCTTTCCAGGAGGCAGGCACAAAGTTTGCGTGGGACTCTGCCTACGTTATCGCCTTGCTGGTCGTCTCTGTTGTGCTGTGGGTTGCGCTCCTTGTCTGTGAGCGTACCACGACGCTGGCCGATGGCATTCGGGAACCCGTGTTGCCCTGGCGCTTTTTCACAAACCGCGCCATGGTGGGCATATTGCTGTAAGTAGCTGCCCTTGATATCCAAGTTCCGTACGCTGATGGTACTCACGACAAAGAGGAATCTTGCTGCTCGGCGGACCCTTGACCGTGACCACCCTCCAACTCCCGCAAAGGTTCCAGCTTGTCAACGGCAATTCGGCCATCGGCGCCAGCGTGAAGCTCATAGCATTTGGCGGGGCAGGTAAGCGCAAACACCCACCGGAGAGACAAGGGAAATAACAAATCTGATGCCTGCAGTCCCCATCGGCACAATCACATGTGCCAATCTCTCCAAGATGAAAGTGCCCTTCATCTATATCATAATTACCGGGGCTCTGTTATAAGTCGTTGGATTCGCTCTCCTCGGCACTATGAAGACGTCTGTCCACGTCCCAAACGGTGTCTATGGCTACCAAGTGATTGCCGGCATAGGCTGTGGCATTTCTTTCCAGGCCCTTTTCCTCGCGATTCCTTTCACAGCCGAGAAGCGCGATCAAGGTAAGTCGTGCCTATCAGTTGATGTATGCAAGGCACTGACAAAAACAAGCCGTGGGACTAGGAACAGCAACTCAATTTCGTGCCATGGGTAGTGCCATCATGGTTGCTGTCGCAACCTCTGTCTTCAATGGCTATGTCATGTCGCAGCTGAGGAGCCTTGGAATATCTGATCCGGCCAGTCTTTCGAGAGCACATGCAGCGACTGAAACATCCGTGACGCCAGAGGTACTAGAAATTGCAAGAGGAATCCTATCCAAAGGCTATAATCGCCAAATGCTGGTTCTATGTGCTTGCGGAGCTGCCCAGGTGCCCGTTGCGCTTCTGGTGTGGATATCTGCACAGGTTTGGGCACATTCAAGTACCTCGGCACGCCTGATATCTGTCGTCACGGAGAACAACGGCTTTGGCGTAAAAGGCTCGTTCTATGCCTTGGCAGATGATGATACGCCGCTCTGCGCCATGGAGCACATGGCAATGGTACCCGTGTCCCAGGATGACACTACAACTCAAGACGAACACAACCAGAAAGTGCTATATAAAATAGAATGGAAACCCCAGCTCAGCGGACTCAGCAATCAAGGGCTACTGCAGTGGTGCGATGCCAAAAGCCCAGTTACAGAACATAAAAAGCCAATGAAATCGGAGAAGCTGGATTCGGTTATGCGAAAGGCTGCTCGCCACGCGCTTCGGGCGATCTCGGCCTCAGACGGATGCGATCATAGCCTTGGCTTGCCAGAACATTTGCAAAAATTCACTGCAATGCTGAGGCGTTACTACGGGGAAGGCGAGGACAGCAGCGATGAGGAATCAGAGCACTCTTGGCAGAATGTATTGCGGAAAATCCAGCCTGGGGCCTATTCACAACTGTCAGTCGCAACTTGGAGTCCATTATACGTGGTGATACGGACGCGCTGGGGGTTCTCTTCGCTTCCGATAGCGTTGAAACGCTCTATGCCTCTATATTTGAGTACATCTGTGACGCTCGTTTCCAAGCCTTTCTCGACCTAGCATCTCACAAGAAGCCTGGCCTCCGCATCATCGAAGTTGGAACTGGTACTGGTGCCATGACCCGTCATGTCCTGGCGGCCCTGCAGGCGTTCGAGCATCGGATTGGTACTGCCCGCTTCGCCGAGCATACGTATACTGATGTCTCACCCGCCTTCTTCGACGACGCGCGGGCCAAATTCGCATCATTGTCTGACCGGCTTGTGTTTAAGAAGCTGGACCTAGAGCGAGACCCACGTGAGGCGGGCTTTGAACTCGGGGTATATGATATGGTTATTGCAGGTAGCGTGCTACATGCAACGTCTAATCTTGCTGCGACTCTGGCAAATGTTCGCGCTTTGCTGAAACCTAGTGGACATCTCGTGCTCGCTGAGGTGACGACAGTAGACTCTCCGTGGTCAAACATTGGCTTCGGATCGCTTGCAGGCTGGTGGCTCTCTACTGAAGAATGGCGCCAGCACGGCCCACTGGTGACTGAAGAATGCTGGCATGCTCTTATGCAAGATTCGGGATTCTCAGGGCTCAATTTATGCCTAGAGTATGACACTGGTGTTAGTCTTATGATAACAACGGCCATTAAACAAACAAGCACTCATAATGCTGTCACTTACGAGACCAACCGACGGCTAGTGCTCCTTGTCGATGCAGGCAATGCAACTCAAATGGTATTGGCTTCACAGCTAACTGAGCGGCGCAATGGAAACGTTCAGATAGTGCGTCTTGACCATGTTCATGAGAGTACATGGGCCGATACCGACGTTGTCGTGTGCCTAGAAGTTGATACTCCACGTCTCGCGACGCTCTGTGAGGACGACTTTGGGGCCTTGCAAACGCTGATACAGAGGACGCGGAGCCTCCTGTGGGTTGTGGCGCCCAGCCTTGAAGAAATGGAGGCGGGTCCACATTACGGCATGGCGGCAGGATTCTTGCGTGTCATCCGGTCCGAGGAACCCAGCAAGCACATTGTGAGTTTGGCAATAGAGTCCGGCCGCCAGGAGACGGTATGGACCCCAGAGATGTACGCAGACTACGTGGTTCAAGTCCTCAATGACTGTTTCGACAATCACAGCCCTTCTACGGAGCTTGAATATGTCGTTCGCGACGGATACCTGGCCATTGGCCGTGTGGCCCATGAGGCTAATCTTGACGAGGATAGAAGGTCACGAGTCAAACCAGGAATGCGAAATGAGGCATGGATGCCAGGGCCATCCCTCATACTTTCAGTAGGGACGCCAGGCATGCTAGATACTCTTCGCTTCACCGAGGACATTCAGCGGGAAAATGAGCTCGGGCCTGACGAGGTCGAGATCGAGGCCAAAGTATGGCCTGTGTCTTTCCGCGATCTTTTTGTCGCCCAGAGACGATTTGGCGACCAGGGGATGGGGTACGAGTGCGCTGGCATCGTAAGGTGTGCTGGTGCAGCAACAGGTTTCCGACCGGGCGACCGCCTTTGCATGATTGTGTTTGGCTCTATGCGCACATATCCACGGGCGCCGGCCGAGAGTGTGTCTAGGATACCAGACTCTGTCTCATTCAATGATGCCGTCGCTGCTATCAACCCCGGCATGACTTCATATCACGCCTTTATCAACATCGCGCGTTTACAGAAGGGGGAGAAAATTCTCATCCACTCAGCCGCGGGTGCTACCGGCCAGATGGCTGTGTGGATTGCTAAGCAACTCGGAGCTGAGATATTTGCAACCGTCGGGTACGATGAGAAGAAACAGTTTCTCATGGACGTGTTTGGAATCCCTGACGATCACATCTTCTACAGCTGCAATACATCATTTGCACAGGGCGTTATGCGCGTAACCAAAGGATATGGCGTTGATGTAGTCTTGAACTCGCTCTCCGGAGACGGACTATGTGCTTCATGGGAGTGCATTGCTCCGCATGGCCGCTTCATCGAGATTGGCAAGATGGATATTGGTGCTAATACATCGTTACCCATGGCAAGTTTTGCTAATAATGTGTCCTTCTGTGCTGTTGATCTGCACCATATCGGACAAACAAACGCGACACTTGCACGTCGCCTCATGGATGCAGTCATGAATATGATCGCTCGAGGTGAGGCGGCCTGTCCAGCACCATTACACATATATCCGGTATCACAAACCGAAGCAGCTTTCCGATACATGCAAAGCGGCAAGAATATTGGACGTATTATGATCACTGCCGATCATGAAGATGTAGTTCCCGTAAGTATTACGATGGAAGACGCTACTCCTCACCCGCCCCCATCAGTTTCCTGATTTAACACAGTTGCTAATGCCCTTGAATAGAAATTTATCGTGAAGAGAGGCGTCTGGCAATTTGACAAGGAAGCAAGTTACCTCGTCGCAGGAGGATTGGGTGGCTTGGGCCGTGCCATTATCCGGTGGATGACAGACAAAGGGGCTCGAAACCTCATTATACCTTCTAGGTCGGGCCCATCATCCCAAGCCGCTTTAAGTGTCATCTCGAAGCTTCAAAGTAAAGGCGTTCGGATAGTGACGCCTCGGTGTGATGTGGGATCGGCGACTGAATTAGCGGTTCTTCTCCAAGACTGTGCTGGCAGCATGCCACCCATTAAGGGATGCATCAACTCAGCCATGTTTCTCCAAGATGCTGTCTACGAAGGCATGACACACAAGCAATGGGAAGATACAATTAGATCAAAGGTACACTCATCATGGAATCTTCACCAACAACTTCCTCACGACATGGATTTCTTCATCCTGCTAGCATCACTGGCAGGAATCTACGGCAGCCTAGCATAATCCAACTACGCAGCTGGGTACACGTTTCAAGACGCATTGGCGCGTTACCGTACCAGAGCCGGCTGGGGCAAGACGTCAGTGAGCTTAGACTTGGGCTGGATGCGTGATATCGGCATCATCTCGGAGCGCGAGGACTATCAACGCAATCGCCACAACGCTGGCGATCTGAACCCTATTGATGGCGCAGACTTGATCGCCCTGCTTGATCACTACTGCGACCCCGCACTCCCTCCTTCTCTGGACCAAGAGGAGAGTCAGATTCTTGTTGGTGCTGTCACGCCTGTCGACATACGTAACGAGGGCAAAGAACTCCCACCCCCCCTCCTCGTGCCCCTATTTTCCGGATTTTCTGTAGCCGCCACTGCTAGTCAAAAGATAAACTATTCAGAAATGCAGAAGCCGACTGATAGCCCTTCCGTTTTATTTCAACAGGCAACTAGAACCAAGGGGCGCATAGCCGTCGTCGTAGATACTTTGATCGGGAAGCTAGCGCTTGCCTTGTCTGTTTCCCCGGCTGATGTCGACCCACGCAAGCCGCTATCTGATTACGGTGTAGATTCTTTAATGGCGGTTGAGTTACGGAATTGGATCAAGCGAGACTTTGATGCTGTTGTGGCTGTCTTTGATATCATGGGGGGGAACATCCCAATCGTAGCAGTGGGACAGTTGGTGGTGGAGAGAACACAGGATAAATTATGAAGGCCCCTGGTGTTCGTAATATCGCCGTTGTCAGCGACAGCTTGGTCGAGGAGGGAGAAGGGAAATGGGGAACAATGAGGCATAATTCCATTTCTATTTTAGAGTAGAGCTCAACTCGACGGCACTTTCGTTGCAAATCAGTGTCTTTTCTTAGGGACATTGACTTCATTTGCTCGGGCTGATGAATTTCTCACCTGCGTGTTGTAGTTAAAGGAGAAGTATTGAGTGAGCAGAAGCTTTCTTAACCATGGGTCTAATACCCCACCTCCTGATCAAAAGAAAAAAAAGGCACTGCTAGGATTCTAGAGTGGGAGTGTCAAGATTAGTGGTTTGCGCAACCCAGCGACCAGTATCCCAAGCTATGTGAGTCCAGTGAATCCAATCCCAGTCTGAGTTGTCCGGAGATGTATTAGGAGAAGCTGGAGTCAACTCGAGAAGCCTTCCAGCAGTCGTATTGTGTATGAGGGTAATGTTGCGCAGCTCCTGAATAATCTTTGGAGCAATCGGCGAGGTCGGCCCGCCATACTGATGAGCGATCATCTCTTTCGCGTGCTGCGCAATCTGATCGTCTTCTCCAGGTCCATCCATAAAGTGTCCTTGATTATACACGATTGCCTGCTGGCCACCGAATCTTTGTCGCAAATTGTGACACTGAGCTTAACGAAGTGTTATGTCTGACGGAGGTAAACGAAGAGAAGATATTAGTTGATCTCATACAAGGGCCTTGCTTATTCATTACTACGTCGCAATGCAAATCTTAATTGATCTTTGACTGCCAATACTATTCCATAGAAAAGGACCAAATAATTGGACAACTGCTGCCAGATTGCAGGAAGCACAGCCACAGCTCACTCCTTTGACTGCCTACCAACACGTCCAAATGGTACAATCTATACAAGGCTGCGTTGGATATCGACACAATTGATGGGATTGGACACACAAGTAACCGGTGTATTCACCATCGGAACCCATCGGAATCTCTGGGGCTTGTTATTATGAGATGGCATCGAGACACCATCATCTATAAGTCTCCACATTGAGCTGCGTCTTTATTTTCCCTGTTTCTTTAGCACTTGTCCTCTACTATCCCTTTCATATGTTCTGATCTCTTTCTTCCCTCAAGTTGAGTCAAGTTTCACCGTAATTACAGCTGGAAAAATAACACGCGCACAGTACAACGAGGCTCCAGCCCGAGCTACAGATCGGGCGCAATCAACACACTCTGAGTATTGAACGAGGCAACAAATTATGAAGCTTTTGAACATGAGATGTTACGCGGAAAGCTCTGTACAGTTTCCGCAGACCGCCACTCCGAAGGTCTTTCACCTGATCTTTATTCGCCCACCCTAGACAACATCAGTTGCAGATGATCATTTACTGAGCTACACATTGACGTTCAATCTCATAATTTGTCTTTGCACCATCTACTATCGCTCAAACTAGGTTCCCACGCCCTCTAGCTCTCTCAGACGACAACTCGATGATCGATGGCTATGCTTGAACTTGATCAGACAATAACGTTACCCAAAAAGTTCGTCCCATCATCGAACATGGTCTAGAACGATTGCTACATGTACCTATACCGCAACTATAACGGTATATATTACTGCTACTCTAGAAAGGCGTAGAAGGATGACATACCAAGGCCGTTACTAGGCGGTAAAGGATCTCCATGGTGGAGAGGAATAGATGCATTAGACATGGCAGCCTGTTTCCATTTCGGGGGAATACAACAAGTCACAGAAGCTACATGTGTTTTTATTTACTCACCATTGTAAATGCTATCTCTGAAACGTGTGTGTGTTCATTTTCAGCCGTTCTTTATTAATTTGCAAGATCCAGTCCGTGTCGTATGTAATGAACAATGAGCTTGGTGTTGTACTACATCCTGTCAATATGAGATGCGCCCATTCGTACACGAATGATGACAGTGCTCACCGACGTATAATATCCATGGACTAGTTGCGCATGTCTCTGCTATTGCATCGATTAGCCCACCCCGCTCATCGACTTCTAATGACTTTGCTATGACAATTGTGGCGTGACATGATGTGATGTGATGCCTGGGATCATTGGCCATCATGAACTGGTGACGAGCCCCAACCTCAACATCCCCGCAAGCAGCTGGTCACCGATACTACCGGTCACTAGCTTCTCTTGACCATATGTGTGGACCAAACGGTTAAAACGGTCAAGCATATATGACGCGCAACACGGGGAGGCCTCGAATAAGCGCCCGTAGACTGGTTAGGCCGGCATGGTGAATCAACCTACCGGGCCGTCCCGTTACTGTCACGGTGTTTTACACTGCGAACTGGTTCGTATGGATGAGTGTGTGCAAACGCACAAGGAGAAGGGGGAGTAGCAAGGGTTTATTGTTTACAAACTGTGGGGCAATTAAAAGAGTCCAGAAGGAGCAAGGATTAAGATGCCGGTCTTGAGCTGAAAGTGTGCAATTGTTACCCTATCGGAGTGAGCAAAAGGGGTGAAGGACGGGAATTAATTTACACAAAAGCTGAGGGGTACACACCAAGACGCGGCGAGCACCGTGGTCGCCGAACGATGGCCTCTTGATCTGAAAGCCGAATACCCCTCTTCAGTGCGTTGCATGGGTCATTTCATATGACAAGACAACACCCCTAGGATGGTGATTGGATCAACAGCTGTGTTCTGTCGATAGAATGCCAAAATCTAAGTGTTTATGATGCAAGACGCCGTGCAACAGCAAGGCAAATATGGTGAGAGTCCCAACTGGCTATGGTATGAGACATTAGGCATCCTATATTTTTGCATACACGACGAATGCATACTACATAGCCGATGAGTGTATTCGATATGACTCGTCTGCAAAATAGATTGGCAGATACTTCCTGAGATGATTTATCAGATGCACTAGCATGGGCATATTCACAAGTCCTAGCAAACCTCCAAGACAATAGTTCATCGTTCTTCCTCAATCCTTACTCCTTATAGGCTGTCTGGGATTGCGGGGTGGGATTGGTGTAACCGAACCAGGCACCCATGGCGGTGGACTTCATGCAACTCACCCCATTCGGAACACCTCGCTTAGAAACGCGTTTGATATCTCTGTACGGAGTACACAATAAGTACATACTTCATCCCATTTGCCATCATTGACGCAATCGACATTGGAAGTTACAACACACAATGCTAATGCGCAATGCATTGGCACTCAACGTGTGGCCCCCTTCATATGTTTGGCGACCAATCTGATATGAGGTGTCCATCGAAGGCTACCTCGTGTCACTCGACCACTGTCTATAGGTTCGTTGCGCACATATGATCCAGCCAATCAATTACATGCTCGGCACATCAGTGATCACTCCAGGAGTCAACTTTCGAACCAGCCGCTGCGCAGCCGCCTCTTCATCACAGTGGTACTTTATTGCGCCACAGATGTCCCAGAACCATGAATGTCTCATTATCACGCCATCTGCGATGAGATGAGGGGAAATGTTATTCATGACGCTATCAAGAACGGTAATGACGGGAAGCTATACAAACATATATGGGAATAGCTTTATTGAATGCTTGCTTGCTGGAGTATCAACAAATGGACAATGTACGAGTTACCTAGCTGTGACCACCGGATATGACCGATATAAACTATGAGACCTGAGTTGAGCAACACGTTGACAAGGTGACGACTATGAGTGGCGGCGACAGGTCTTTACTTGAGCGACAGTTGGACCATTCTGTTTGTACCTGTAGGTAAAGTTGTTCTCTTCCATCTGAGCTCCTTGCCTCCTTGCGAGTCTGAATCTCATACCCCAAATCGGTAACCAGTGCGAATTGGTGGGAGATTTGCATGTAGCTGAAAGGCTTCATGTGCGAATGGTGTCTTGTGTTTACACGTTGCTTGGATTTGCAGGCGCTTTTACGTATTGCCATTTGTCCGTTCACATGTGACCGCGCCTCAATTGTGTAATGAATAGATTCCTAAGTAAAGGGAAGTTACATATATAAACCCCCTCGAGTCGCCCCTCCTCTTCTCCATCCAGCCTCTCAACAAACACACTTCAACCAGACAGCACTCAAAAGCTTCCACTTAGCCCCACCGCTTCAACAAAACAACGCAATCATGCCTCAATTCAAAGCTCTTTACCAGCGTTTCAGCACCCAGCTCGGCTCCAAGCAGCCAGAAGCTCTCGACGCCCACTTCTCCCCCGGCGTCGTGATCCTCCACAATGGACAGAAGAAGGCCGAGGGCATCCCCGCCCTGAGAGCCCTCTTCCTCGAGGAGTGGTCGAGGTCTGAGGCCAACGTCCAGGTCAAGGACGTCAAGGAGCTCCCCGAGGAGGACGCCGTCCAGGTCAAGGCGGTTGACACTTCCCTCGGCAACACCGTGTACACCACCACCTATTACTACGCCAACGAGGGAGGAGAGTGGAAGATTGTCAAGTTGGATTCCGACTACGACTTGACCAAGGACTAAGAAGGACCCCCTTTGTCCACCCCCCATAGCCAAAGTGTTGGCTCGCATGGATGGTACTGCACCTATTAGGGTGCTAGTTGATGGAGATAGCAAACGAAGGGAGGATATGCAATAAAACTGGACTTGTCCAAAATTATGCGCGCTGTAGATTGTGACTTTGCATGCTTGACCCTTTGTGTGCTGTGAATTGGTGAATTACGACCTAATAGACGTTCGATACTACGAGGTTCGCCATTAAAATCGATTAGGCTCATGCAAATCCTTCTCTTGCATGCAAACATACGCGAGGCCCCACTTGATTCATCCCACCATACCTTTATGCAGCCCACCCGCCTCCAAGCAGAATGAGCTCTGCAATCCAACCCATACCAACCAAGTGACCACACCTCCAAGCTCTAAATGAAGAATTCTAAACTAAATGGTTGCTCGGGTAAAGAACTGGCCCCGCCTTCAGCTTCTTCCCTTCGTGCCCTCCAATTTTAGATCCATGCCTTACTAGGGTGCTCTTGTCCATCGTCCCATTGCCCGTTCCAACTTTAGCAAACAGGATATGTATCAGGAATGGTTCAAAGATTGCTGTGATTGAAGTAATAAACTTGAATTAGAGGTGTTACCAGTATGGCCGGACTCACAAGACCATGTCGTCTTCATTTGTAACACTATGGACACTCTGGAGCGAATCTCGAGGCAACAGGAATGATGCAAACAACAAATACAAGTAAAATCAGAAATGTAGCACCACCTGCTCCTACTTCTTCCACCATCCTTTCCAAGTCGTAATCGCCTTTTTCTTCTCTTCTTGGCCTTCCGTCTTGACCGTTTCTATTGTACCCGATCTCAAGCGGTAAACCGGCCACCCTGATGCCATGAAGAAATGCAGTCCCGAGATCCTCGCATCCGCTGTGTGACGATTCAACGCATTGCCATCCACGTTAAGCTCATCCCCGGCCAGGAGTTTTGGCCAGCGGGACTCTTCACCGGCGAGAACGCACGGTCGGAGGTCATTGTCCCAGATGGAATATAGGTCGGGACGGGTCATTCTGCTGGCCTCGTTTACGGCTATTCCCTTTGCTCGTGACAGCCATGCGCGGTAAGGTTGTTGGGCAGCCTGTGATGGCGTCGTGCAAACTAAATCCGCAGTGGTGAGGACAATATCCATCACTGCCGTAATCTGCTTTTCATCCAGAACCGCGCCTGCATTGTATTCAGTCCAGGTAATCTTGCCCCGAGCGACGTTGCGAATACGCTGAATTGACTCCATCTGATCCAATTTCTCTCGTAGAAACTGTAGCGTGGGGCTATCGTCTGCGTCAAGCGCTCTGACGGCAGGTGAATGGAGCAGCATGAGTAACCAATATGCCAGCGAAAGGTGCAGCTTCCATGGTGACGGATGCCAGCAGTCACCTGGGTTAGCCAAGTCTCCAATGGTGGGATTCTCCAAAAGCTTCTGAAATGCGGCGACCTCTTCCTCAATGTTATAGCCACGAATGACGACCAGTCTTTGAGCGCTGCTTCGAGCAGAGACTCGCGCCATCAATGTATCGAGACGATGTGCGAATTTATTTACGGCAGCGTTTCCCGGTGCGCTGCAGTATATGTAGCCGATGCTACTTCTCATCCCTAACGTAACGATTGCGAGAGCCGTTGGCTTTCCGGAGGAAGGTAACTGGCATTCTAGATTAGCCGACTACTCAAAAAACAAATAGGGAGGGGGGATTTTCCAATATGATAGACTTACTCTGGTGATGAGTGATAGACCAAGAGGGCGGTTGGTGAAATATGCGAGGAATCTGTCATGGTCCTCCTCAAGTACCTCTTCCATCAGAGCATCCACGTACTGCTGAGATCCTAGACTGAACACATTATGTGATGGAAGAGTGGGCATTTGTTGTGACACGCCATAATCATGTTGCTGGCTATGAGTCACTAAGGTTTCATAGAACCCGTTCCCTCGTAGAAGATCTCGGTGAAGAGCCATCCTGTATCTCGTGTCTTCGGGAACGGCACCAGCTGGGTTAACAGTTCCGTTAACCTCTTCCTCAACTCGTGGCTTCGCATTAGGATGGAACCTGCACACAGCATCAACCTTGCGAGTATAATCGCTCAGATCAGGATCGAATAGGAGAGCAATGCGGTTCTAACGCGTGTTGCTTTCGTTGAGCGCTGCGTTGGCAGTTGGACGGTCTGGAAAGGTCCTAATCTCAAAGTCGTGGCCTTTCTTCATATCCATGGGACGGCGAACATAGAGGACTAGGTCGTTTGGTGTCAAAAGATGCTTGGATAGAGTACTTATTCCGTTCGAAGACATCTCCAGCTTTGCCTCCCATCTCGCAGAGGGCTCTCTCTCCGATTGCTTGTAGAGGCCAAGCATACCGTGCCCAAGCGTGGCAAGACGACTCAGGGCGGGATCAAACGACTTCTTAAAACTATGAGTAAGAGGAATGATGACGAAGAATGCATTTGCCAAGTCTGGATATTTGACGAAATAAGCATGAAGCTTTTGGTCAGCAATATGTCCAGCTGCCTTTACTACCCACATGACGTCCTGAACCTGAGATTGTGTCATGACGGCTAGGTGCGAGTTGTCATCATCGTACGCGAAGGCTGCCCTGTATAGAGGGCCCTTGATATCTTCATGCATCTCGTGGTAGCGTGCTTCATCCCAGTAATGTGCCGTTCCATATGGATAGCTAAACGGGACCGGCAACTTTTCTTCACACCATTTGGCCAGTGTATGCTCAGGGCGGCCAGGGACGACGAGACTGAATTTCTTCATCTGAAGAATATCTAAAAACGTAACGTCATCGGCAACTTCTTCGTTTTGGTTTAACCACCCGTTGCTAGGGTGATTGGGGTTATGGAACGGCATCCTAAAGCGATCGACACGAACAGGTGCTTGGACCAAGACTTCAAGCAGGGAGAGGTCCTTGTCCGTTGCAAAACGCCTCCGGAGAAAGTGAGGCAGGGGAATCACTGTAACTCCAATGGACCCTCGCGGGAACCGAATCGTGATTTTGGTGGTGGTGGGCTTGATGGCATCGTTGGTTGTTCGATCCACTACAGCATCATCAGCTCCTCTCTTGAGAAGCAAGGTGATTACGAGAAGAAATGAGGAAAATAAACTTACCCTTGTGGCACATCCCAAGGCTCTTGGCCTCGTTGCCCGAGCCGATTGGGAACTCGAACCCGACTCCCAAGAAAGAGGTTGCATCAGCTGGCTTGGCTGATATGATAGTTATTGGGAGATCTGAGCTGGTGCCCAGACTCTCCCCGCCAATGATGGCATCTTATGCGCCACCGACGAAAAGGGCGCACTGCTTGACCCAACTCATGATAGCTGTTGAAGAAGGTGAGTTGTGGTAAGGGGGGAGATTTCTGGGGGGCGCGTAATAGTACCTACCTAGGTACCCACTGTCGAAACACTAGTACTGATGGGTATGTAAACAATCCGATAGGAAGAGACGTCAAAGTCTGAGAACGCAATCGGATAATCTCAAGACACCGAAGAAAACGGTAAGAAAAGAGACAAGAAACGACTGGTCTTCTATGGCAATTAACAATTGGTAAACATTGTCCGGTTGTCTGAACAACAACTGAGAGGCAAGTGAGCAGCTGACGGGTTACCACTGCATAAGAGTTGAGAAGGCAATGAACGTAGCAGAGAAGATCGTCAGTAATAGGAGAGTTTTGCAGATACGACAATGTATAGAAGAGCAATAGAAATATACGGGAACATCAACTGCACTCATTGGACATAATCACCCCGTTCTCTTGCATCTCACTCTATTGCTATTTTACCCATGCCATATCGCCTGCTACTAGAAGCCTTTCACTGAGAGCAAATTTATATATACTGAAAAGATTGGTAGTTTAACAACTGTAGACGAACTTTACCTTGGTAATTATCCAAGAGTTTATAATCTGAGGCTTCTGAAAAATGACAGCAAAGAGGAGCCTTTTCCCAAGGACCCACACCTACAGTTGACCAGATAGGAGATAGTAAGCCTTCCCAAAAGTCTTGAGAACCTTGGAAGTCCCTCGCCTGAATGCAGCTGGGGACCAAATATTCTCGAGGCATCCTAACTGAGATACTATTAGAGTTCATTTGAGCCTAAGTAGACAGCCCGAGAGAATAAATGTCTCCGACGCCTGTTAGAGCCATCTCTACAGGGTGTGGGTAATCAACCATGTTTCTGGGGTGAAATCTGATGCGTGGAATTGCAACGTCTAGATTTTCGACGTCATGACGGGCAAAGATGATTAATGCAACAGGTGCGCTAGCATATTCAAAGAAATGTGTCCCTTAGAGTGAAATTGCAGACGCTGGGGCAACGAAAGAATAGCTGTTACTGATAGCCCTAGATTCAATACATGTCTAGATTTCTTCAGAGAGAATCTAGGTCCTGTTTCAATAATGCCACAACTTGGGTGTAGATCTCCCGACGTGAGCCCTCGTCATCAAGGTTCAAGTTGTTCGAGCGAAAGTTGGCATTTAAGCAGAAATCTACCGCACTCTTGCATCTCAAACTCGGCCAGTTTGTCTCACGCAGAACCCGCACAGCAGTCATGCAGTCTGAAAGAACGCCAGTGCCGGCGAATGTATCGTTCGGTATGCGCAATGAGGCAACGGTCTGGCCCTGCATAATCTCAAGCAGCAGGACCCCAAGTGTCATCAATGTCGGATTTGCAAAAAAATGGTTATTGCAGGCTTGAGGTGGGTTGTCTCCCGCCACGACAAAGGCATGATTGAAGTCAACCAGCTCGTCTGTTTTGACAAAGAAAACATTGCGGCTGCTCAGCAAATCTGGTAACCAAGGAGTTTTGTAAAGCTGAAGAACACCCGAGGCTATGAATACCGCAGTCTGGATTCGGTGACGCCACGTCATTTGGCCCATATTACTTCGGTTTTCGAGTGCCTCTAATAGTGAGATCATTTTGCGGTCGCAGTGATCATTCCGGTTGATGATTTCCGCTGGATAAACTGAAAAGGATCTTGTTGCTTGAGAATCTTGGTCGAGAATCGTTCCGTAGCGTTCACCCCCTCTTCGTTTCTGGGCTCTTCTTATCATCATGCATAGATCTTGAGTCGAACTAGGGTTGAAAGTAATAGGAGCTGTGATATCTTGGCCTCTTACATTGAGAGGCATGTAAACTTCAGGATCTGTGGTGGACGCACGCGTCTTTTGTAGCTTGGAGATCGAAAGAGAGAACGTAACCTTGGGTCTCTTCCTTTTGTTTGAGCGCTCTGAAGAGTCGCTTGTTTCTATACCCGACATACTCGAGTCGATCGGAGAGGGAATTGGTTTATGCAGTGGGCCAGCAATAATGGATATTTCTTCCCCTATTCGTTTTTCTGCCAACTGTAGGGCGACAGTGGGATCAAATTCATCGCACATCGCGAGGTAGAATCTCAGGTCCCGAACTATACTCTCTTCATCCTCGCCCAGAATTTGATTCGCGGAGTGATTTTCAAGACGGAGTGTAATGCTGTGTCTGCAATTGCATACTAAGCTCGATCGAATAGCCCGGTATAAGCTTGCTGAGATGCCGCGAAGTATGGAAAATAACACAAGAGGAAACCTGTCTCGCCTGACTGATTCCAGTTCCATGTCTCCCACTATCAAAGACTGTATATTTGAGTTTCCGTCTCTGATGGCAGATAGCAAGTCGGCATACGTTGACCTCTGTAAAGAGAAGCTTGCTCTTCTAAAGTAGGTTCGAATCGATTCGAAATCAGACCAATTGAGCTGAATGGATTGTAGTCGTTAGTTTGACTAAATAGCAGATCGCTCATCTTACCACCATACCTTGTTCGTATCCCCTAACTTTCTCTTCATTTCCTCAATTGCCACTTCCATCGCCTTCATATTCTGTTCAAAGACACTCCAGGTTCTTGAAAGTCGAAACCGTATCTTTCTTTGAATCTCTTCCTCTTTCCATAGGTCTCCCAAGGGGTCTTTCACCATCGCCCCAATCCGAGTCGGCGGGACTAGACCTACAAGCAAAACCTCACAGGTGTTTTGAAGTTTCACATGCTCTGTCTTAAGATTCCGGATGAGGGACTTGCGTTCTCTATCATAATTTCGCCAGCGATGGATTACTTGAGCTCCTTCTCGATAGTGCTCGAGAGCTGATATAATCAGTGGAATCGCTCCAAGGACAACACCAATGACTTCGAATCCAGACATGGTGGAAATTTAGCGCAATATTGCATATCTTGATAGAGTAACGAGATGGTAAACCAAATAGGATATAGCAGGAAGATGTCTTGTTGCTGACGTGCGGAGGTGGGATTAACAATGCCTACCCAGTTGGGCATCAATGCATGAGATACGGCGCTGCTTAATAACCCTGAATTAAACGCGTACACCGTATCATAACAATGCGATAATATTCACCTTGCATATTTCCCATCATCACTGATAGCCTTCCAGCGACCATGGTATGAAAAGCCAAACTAGGCCAACTGGAGAGATGATCATCGTCATTATCAACCCCAATAGCCTAGTCTACAGAATCAAAGATGGACAAAACCATCTCGAGCTTTGTGAGAGAGTGTCTCCAGCTATTTCAGAAACTCCTATCGATGGAAACTCTGGCAAGGGATGCATTTAAACAGTCTACTCTCACCTCGCTTATGGACGAGGGAACTCGATTCAAATTGTGGTCCGGCAACATTGGCGCACACAAGACTGGTGCAAGCTCTTTAGACTATCGTCTTAGAGATGCCTCACACATTAGAACGCATGTTCTTGAACTTCTAAAGGACCTGGTGGCATTACTCAGTGATGTCATGAATATTATAACGGACGACAAGGAATCTCGAGATCAATTGATAGAAGATGGAACACCACCCGGAGAAGCGATGCTAGTCGATGATGACGATAACGACAAACCAAGTGAATATTTTACAGAAACAGAACTCGATCAAATAATTATCGATGTAAGCGACGTTATTAACTGTCTGCTACGGCTCAGCGTTTCGATCAGGAACCCAGCCCCTCATGATAGATTCAGAGCATCAGCCCCGACGGAAACCTCTCATTTTGAACCTTTCGACATACATCACGTTCGGTCTAAATTTGGCGGAGCAAGTGGAACACTCGCCGAACGCCTCGGTCGGGCCATATCCAGAAGACGCCAGTACTTTAAATATCGGGAAATGCACCATCAAAAGCTCTCCCAAGGTCTTGAACTCAATACAAACGATGACACGGCAAGTACTATTGCATCCTCCATACCAGCGCATATGAAGGATTCCAATACCAATTCAGTCATGGAAATCGTAGACGAAAGCAATGGTTCAGACACAGGAGTCTCTATGACTTCGTTCGCATCATCCTTGGCGGACGAAGCCAAACTTCGAGTCCCTCCACTGCCTAAGGAGGCCGAAGAGGGTCCCTTTCAGTGTCCATTATGTTTCACGATGATATTGGTAGCGGATTACATATCATGGAAGTGAGTGGATTCCAACAGCCGTACTTGTGCTCGAGCGAAATACTGACACTTTGGCCTTTGCGCAGACGACATGTGTTCAGAGACCTTCGCCCCTACGTATGTCTGTCCAGCGACTGCTCAACACCTGACCGAGAATTCACCACCAGGCGCGAATGGATTCAACATGAAATGCAAAATCATTGGAAGATGTATCTTTGCGCATACGGTTGCGATGTTAAATTCACATCTGCCTTGGACTACAAACAGCATCTCTGCGACTCTCATGCAAATGAAATACCGGCAAGTCATCTCGATGTAGTGGTTAGCCTTGGTGCGAGACTACGAAGTAAGGAAGATGGAATTTCCTGCCACCTATGCGACGAAAACCTCATCTCCTTTAGGCAGTACCGACGACATGCCGGTCGCCACCAGGAACAGCTTGCCCTATTTGCTCTTCCATCCTTGGATTACGGCGAGGCTGACGAGACCACCAGTGTTAAAAGTGATCTAAAAGAGGGCAGTGATGCCGAAGGAGACAGTAGTGCTGATTCAGGCAGTGTAAGAAGTCGGGAGTTGGCTATATCAGAAGATGGCAATGCCTCTATATCAACACACGAACGGGGTATTAATGTGAGTGCTTGCATATCGCACGTGTGTGAAATCGGAGCTGATCCCAGGTTTCATCAGAGCCCTATGACGACTATGAATCCTACGCAACCGTCCTTGGAACGAAAGACAGCACAAGCCTCCAGTTATTGGAGTGTAGCTGAGACAAAAGTCTTTCCACAACTCTTACAATCATTCGGAACTGACTGGGTCGCTATTGCACGTCATATGGGAAGTAAAACAGCCGTAATGGTACATTGACTTGAGGTGCCATTGTGGGCTACATGCTGATACTGTTGAAGGTCAAGAATTATTTCGTGCGGCAAAAGGATTCTGGTAGACCAGAATTTGAGACACTTGCAGTAGAAGCTGATGCGAAGAGAGCAAGAGGGGAGCAACGACCTGCGCCACCACATATATTATATTCGGGGAAAATGAAAACATATGCAAAGGTTTAAATGCTCCTTTAATTCGTATATTTCCGAGTACGAGACGAGGGATGGAGCTGTATAGAATCGCCGAGATTTCAATAAACGTTTCCCTAGCATACCTCGCTTGTACGTCATGCCTGGGCTTCATTAAAGGTGTTACATGACTTGGTGGGTAGCCATAATGCCGTGCTTTAGGACTGAAGTAAAGTATGCAGGTGGAATGTTGGGTGGATAAGCAGCTAGGTAGGTAGGTATGCACACACACTCTCTTTCTCTCTCTGACCCCGCTCCGTTTACCTTGCCCGAACAAAGGGTCGAGTGCCTATCTACTCTTACGCCGCCATGTTGTCGAAACGGACTGAGAGACTGCACACACTATCTTATATCCTGCGAAAACATCTGGAACTTATACATACTCTGGGCTTTCAATCATCTGTGCAATTCAGAGCTTGTTGCGGATCCGCTAAATCGCCAGAGAAAAAGCGACAGTTTCCAACCAGCGGGTATGAGATCGTTGACCGATCCATCAAAATTGAAGAAGAACAATTGCCATGCTACGAACCGTCTCACTTTTATCCAGTTCGCCTTGGACAGATATTAAATAACCAGTATCAAGTGGTCGCCAAACTTGGCTATGGCTCAACATCGACGACGTGACTGGGCCGGGATCTACGGTGCGTGATAACCCCAATGGACCACGAGGTATGGCAAAATAAGTATGTTAACTCTGGTTTCACAAGAAATCGACGATACATAACGCTCAAGGTTCACATCAACTCATTGCCTCGCAACCAGGAGCTTCGCATCTATCAACATCTCGAAACACTCGGTGCATCAAACCATACTGGTCAGTTCGCGATCCGCATGCTCGAAGAGTCTTTCCAGCTCCACGGCCTTCATGGATCTCACGACGTGTTTGTTCTACCACCTCTCTTAGCATCAGTCTGAAAGCCTTGCAGGAAAGAATGCCGGGTGAGGTGTTCGATGGGGCGTTTGTCAAAGCCGCCATACAACAGTCATTGCCCGCTCTAGATTTTCTCCACACCGATGCCGGCATCACTCATATCGGTAAGCATATACCCTGCCTTCTACCTCTCGATACAGTCCAGTTCTAATACGGATAGAAAGACTTTCACTCGGGAAACTTGCTCGTCGGCATAAGCGACGAGTCGGTCCTCGCCGAGTATGAAGAGACGGAACTCAAGAGACCTACACCGCGAAAAGAAACAGGAGATACTACGATATATGTTTCCCGCCTCCTTTTAAGTGAACCCGGTCCACTACATCTCTGCGGCTTTGGAGGGGCACGTATTGGCAGTGAACACGAGGGTGTTGCTATGCCAATTCCGTACCGCGCTCCAGAAGTGCTCCTTGGCATGAAATGGGGACACGCGGTGGACATGTGGAGTCTTGGGCTGATAGTAAGGGTTTTCCACCTTTGGGCCATATTCGTCTCAGTTAACGATTTCCAAGGCCTGGGACCTCCTCGAATCCTCGAGTCTTTTTCGATTGTATGATGATGAGGACAGGGAAGCAAACGAAGCTCATCACCTGGCCAACATGGTTGCTCTCCTTGGTCCACCCCCCATCGAGTTCCTGAGCCGTAGTGACAAGTCCCGGAAATATTGGAATGATCAAGGTAGATGTGTAAGCGTGTGCGCTTCATGTGGTCGTCTCACTGACGTTATTTTTCTCAAGGTCACTGGATTGGTTCTGTTCCCATACTGAATGATACAAGTCTCGAAAGCCTGACACGCTCCTTGGAGGGGGATGAAAAGAGGGAGTTTCCCGAGTTCATTAGAGCGCTGCTTGCTTGGACTCCAGAGCATCGTCTAACAACAGAGGAGGCATACATGCATCCGTGGATAAGAGGGTCTGATGGAAGTAGAAATCACTCATGACGCAGCCTCTGATGTGGCCGTAAGACCAGGTGTAGCCGGCGGTTGCGTCGGTTTCCAAAACCCCTCTGCCAAGAGACCGGTTCCTTGGGACACGGCACATAAATTGCTCATGACAACTCGCTTTGCTCGAACCTACCCCGAACATGACATAACTCTCGACTCCCCTGCAGGCAAATACGAGAAGGGGAATTCCCCGCATAAACATATCGGTGAGCATCTAGGTTGCATCGACAACTCGTTTCGGGCTAAGCCGGACCAGTCCCCGTCTCTCGGCAATTCATGGGCCATGAAGAGTTGATCGGGCGATCGGGCCGTCATACCAATAATAGCTCTGTGAGCAACACCGTCCAGTGATCCCTGCTTTGCGATCCTTGTTCAGGGTCTCTGGGATGTTTCGGCTGGCCTTGGCCAATTGATCAGTTGAAGTACGGCTGTGTTGCTAGAAAGACGGCAAGAAAATAAACCAGATGATTATGTTCTTGCTTCTCGTTGTGAAGGCGAGAGCCCGACAGCAATGGCCCTTGATCACCGCTTTTTGCAAAAGGTACGAGGTTGCAGTCGTTACATCAACTGTTTCAGCGGGCTGTTTCGTGCATTTGCATTTGCTTTTGTCGAGAACGGTCCCCTTTTGACCAACAATTGGCCTTGCAACCTGCCACGTCTAAATTGTCTCATCCAGTCCCCCCCTCCCCCACCCCAATCTGCCGTCATCACGACGGCCTCATTCTCTCGCGATGCCCAGTGTCATTGTCCTTGGTCTCAATTGGGTGTGTGTGAGCTCATCGGCCGCAGGGAGCAAGTTTTGTGTCTCAGTTGAATCCCGCGTCTTCCTTACGTCTTGTTTCTCACCGGCTGCAACAATTGCATTGCTCGTCTCACCGTTGCTGTCCGTGGACACGCGGGGTAATAAAAAAAAGACGTTGCTTTTTGTTTAGAGTCAACTTACATGCGGGTAGCTCGATCAAGTAACGCGGGGAGAGCTGTCATTCTCACCGTCTCGGCACCTCGTTGACATCGGTCCGTCGGTAGCCTCGTTTCGGTAGTTGGGTATGAAGCTTTGGAGAGGACTTGAGTATAAGTATCGTGACAGTTCCCCCGTCTGTTCAGGCTTTCCTCTCCCATCATCAGCATCTTCTACAGCAATCTTTGAACCATACACTCTAATATCTAATTTCTTACCTTAATCGCTCAATCTTTCGTCAAAATGAAGACCTTCGCTATCCTCACTGCCCTCGTTGCCGTCGTCGCCGCTGCGGCCATTGAGAAGCCCGAGGTTGACACCAAGTCGGTAAGTTCAGAACCTCCCATGTAGACCTCAAGGATGAATCTCGATCACTAACGTCGTGATATAGGCCGACTGGAACTGCGTGAGTGTCCACGAATGGTTGCGGACCTTTCGGGCTCTCATTCTAACGCATTCGTTTCACAGGGCCAATGGTGCATTGACAATGAGCAGCGATGCCTCAACGCCCCGGTTGATGCCGTTACCTGCGTAAGTCATGTCATGATCTATCAATATGTGAAGAGCATTTTCGCTAACGTGGCATGCGCTGGTATAGCAAACTCAAGTAAGTAACGAACGCAAACTCATCTATCTTTTGATGTCTTGACAGCCTGCTGACTGAACTAACTTTAGTATGTACGTTCTGCCATCCACAAGTTTCTGGTGATTTCTGATGACTACCGATGCACTAATACGAGATTTTGCCTGGATTTTAGTATGTAAGTAACGTTCCCTGATCCAAAAGAAACAATGTGATGCCTTTTACTAACAAACCCACAGCAAGTAAGTTCCTCCGCAGTTTCAAGAACATCTAACTACTCGCAGTTGACTAACCTGGCTCCGTTGTTCAGTGTGTAAGTACATCCCGACATGTGAACCCGATTTCTGAAGACAAACTAACATATCGCAGCTCGTAAGTATTGCCATTGACTCCGCCTCCCTTGCGGACAGAACACTTACTTTGACTCCCTTAGACCATCTGCCGCTAAGACGTCTTTGGATCGTCAATACCGTCGGCACTTTCACGATATTATGAGAAGTTTATGACGTGATGGATCATTTTGTGGAGGCAGAGAGGGAAAGTGGTGGGGATTGTTGGAGGCTAGAGAGAGTACTTGTTTTGAGAATTGCAATCGTTATTTATTTGCTGGTTCATTCGCTTTGATGTTGACTGTGAAGGGCCCTGGAGTGGCATCCGCAGCACTTCTCCCAATCCCAGACTTGCTTGTGAAACTTATTAATTTATGCTCTTGTAGCTTGGGTGAGATGATCACGGTAAACGGTAGCAGGCTTCCCATAGCATTGGTAGTAGAAAGTAAGTCTGTTAAAGCCATCCATCCATCCTTCGGCGTAAGGTCGACTCTCTTTCACAACAGGGATCTCGGGACAAAGATGCATTGCCATCCAATATATAGGTAAGGTTGAGTCCATTTGAGGTTACTCGTAGCCAGCAGCTTCCGCATCTCGATTACATACATATCGCATATTATGAAGCGTTTCATTGGCCACTGTCCGAAGGATGTCCCAGTCCCATCCGATATGTCTTGCATGCGGTCTTGCGAGTATTTAGCAGATGTAGAATGCTCTGACTGTTCGTGCAGGTGATGATATGGTACAATCGGACTCAAACTCCTCACACATTAGACCTTTATCGATGAAATGTTCGCCGATTCTGATACATCCGCTTATAATTGATCGTTGTCGTTTTACGCGTGCCTAAGGCTGTCGCAAATGGCTTCGGGAGCTGAGTTGGCTTCATTCCTAAGAGAGCTTGAGTAACAGCTTCTGTCCCAGTCCCAGTTCTCATGGCCATCAAAACGGCGATCTTCTTTTTGTTCCATAGTCCACAGCGACAGTAATACAGGGAAACGACAGTAATAGTGGGCAACAAGAGGAATCCTGGGAAACAATAGTAATCTTGAGCAACGATGGTACTCCAGAGTAATGATAGTAATCTAGAGTAACGATAGTAATCCAGAGCAATGACAGTAATCTATGGGAATATCAGTAATACCCAGCTATAATAGGAAAATGTTCTTTTATTAATACACAAAGCCAGTCCTGGTTCCCTCAAGACATATAGTTTATTCGGTATATATATTGGTGTCCCAGTCTGTCCTTAACCTGTCAAATACTTCCATACTGGGCACGAATAACATATTCCCCTCTGTTTTAAGGTTCTAGATATCAGGAATCTTCATCTCATATCCGATGGATCAACCATTCCCTGTCAGATGTGCACCCGTGAGTTGACCGGGTAGTTCTTCATGACATCTTCAGCACCCCATCAAGCCGCACACCGAATCAGGCTGCTGGTTCACTTAAAGCCTCACAGCGGCTCCTCAAGCTCCACGTACCAGTTTGGATTCACGTAGTCCCAAATGCCCTTCTCGATAGCCATGTTGTGGACTTGGCAGAGAAAAAGTTCACAGTTGTGTGTCACGCGGGCGCAAAGTGGGTTGATATGGTGAGATGTCAGTCGGTGCTTTAATTTGCCCAAGGACAGGAGTGGGAAGAAAATACACGCCTGGATGGACATCCTGCGGGAATCCTCCGAATTGCTATCAATCTCCCTCGCGGTCAATTTGGGTATTCCATCACCAGTGCAGATGTCGATCTTCAAAGCCGATTCCCCGATCTAAAGATGGACTTCTCAGTACTTGAAGTACGCCTCCACGATGACGCACAAGTTGAGGTGGATGGACTTGGCAAGCCTTTCTGCAACACAGATCATCCGAGCAAAGATTGGCTGTCGCGCAATGAGCCAATATCCGGTGAGCATACCCTGCGACGCATCATCGAACAGCGAAAGTTCCGTTTCGTTGTGGCTGCCCCCAAAGATGCAGTGGTGGACAATTGGAATACGGATAATCTCCCCCCTCCCTTTAGCTACCCGTACGGGACTCAGCATCATTGGAACGAGGATCGATACCGCAGGTTGCTTGATGAAAACAAGGGCCCTCAATTTCCTGTGGCCTGGTCGTATGAAGGTGATAATTCTCATCCTTCCATACAAAAAGACATCCCTTTTGTGTCTGACGATGTCTCCTGTGACTGATGATTCCTCTCGTATCCAGTAATTTCTCTTGTGTCTAACAATTCCCCTCGTGTCTTACAATTCCTCTCATGCCTAGCGATTTCTCTTGTATCCGATGATTCCTCTCATATCCGTCAATTTCCCTCGTGTCCCAAGATTCCTCTTGTGTCCGAATATTTCTCTTGTGTCTGAAGATTCCTTTTATTTCTTTTTGCCTCTCGAGTGTTATGAATCATCATATCGTATTCTCAGATTCGGAACCTTTTCTTCTGTGTGATAAGATTGATGATCGCAAGGCAAAATGGCGCGCTTACCTGTATGAGCAGCTTCAAACATGTTCAATAAAGTGCCTGTGACAGCTGTATACTTTGCTGCACTCTTCCCATTCGCATTTGAGCGCCTTCACACCGGCATGGCCTTGTTGGTGCTGTGTCAGCTTCGTCTTGTCGGTGCACACGAAATCGCATTCTAGCCAGTCACACTTATGTTTTTTCCCCGTATGTATCTGCTGGTGCCGATTGAGGTTGCTTTTACCGGAGTAGACATTCCCGCAGATGTCACACACATAGGGCTTCTCCTTGGTGTGTGTTCGCTCATGCAATTTCATGGCTGATTTTGAATTACACACCTTATCATATCCAGGGAATTTGCATTTGAACGCTGCTGCCCATTGATGGTATGTCTTCTGATGTTCTCGGAGAGTGTCCCTAGATGTATAACTCATTCCACAGTCTGACCACTCGCATGTGTATGGTCGGTCTGCATGTGTCTGGGTATGTGTATCGCCCTGGTTAATACAAAGGGCTTATTATACTTGGCATAATTATAAATATATACACATACTTTAGAACGTCGCTAGTAATCCATGGAAACAGCAGTAATCCACAGAAACAACAGTAATCTAGAGCAACGATAGTAATCCAGGGAAACAGCAGTAATCCACAGCAACGACAGTAATTCACAGTAACAACAGTAATCTATAGGAACGTTAGTAATACCCAGCGATAACAGAAACAATATACTTTCATCAATACACAAAGCCAGACATTATCCCTCTAAGATCCAGGCCTCCCTCAGCTGACACTGAGTCCGGTATTTCTTCATTGTGAGGGGTCAGTTGTCGAGATTGATGTAACTACTCATTCAAAGAGATCTCCGGACCAGAACAAGATAGCACTAGATCTCGTGCTAGACTCTGTGCAAAAGAAAAAGATAGACCTGGGGAAAATAGTCATAATCTCACCATACAAGGCAAATGTCAAGCTCATTGAGACCATGCGAAAGCAGGTCTTAGAATACAGTGCCCTCGCTACAATGCAGCCTGCAGCAACGGCAGATTTTTTTCAAGGCCAAGAGGGAGATATTTTTGTGGTGGTAATGTGCACTACGCGAAAGTCAGGGCCTGACTTTACAACGGATGGGCAGAGACTCAACGTCATGTTCAGAGACTCAACGTCATGTTCAGTCGACAGAGATCTGGTCTCCTGATTGTCGGAGATATCAATGTGACTGGACCAATACATATTGAAGGGGGTAGTGGTGTGGCCCAGGAGAGAAAGAAGAGGTCAGCAGTGGGCAAAACAGGTTTCTGGTTGTTTCACCCAGCGGAGAAAAGTCCTGGTTCAAAGCGACCATGCTTCGAAATATACTAATCAAACTAACTAAAAGATGGAGGGTCATTAGAGTTAGCGTTGAGAAAGGGTTTAAACAGAGTATAGAGTAATACAATTAGTCCAAGTGCTTCAGAATAATATGGCTTATGCTGTCTAGTCGGTTTATCAGTTCAAAATGAAAGTTTAGTTTGTACAAAGGTTTATTCCACATACGATAGGTGGATGTGTTGCTGATGGAATGCCTATTTGAACCGTTAAAATCGTAGCCCCGGCCGCCTTAAAGGTCTTACCACACTTCGGATAATCACAAGCATATTTCTTTCGTGAACATGCTTGTGTTGGTCAAGCTTAGACTTTTAGCGAAAGTTATACCACGTCCAGTAAAATCGCAGATAAAGACTTCTCTATCATGAAGAGTCGTATGTTTTCTCAACTGATCTGCAGAATGCGTGCAGAGCCGTGTACATAGCACATCTGGAAGCTTCTCCAATATACATCTTCCACGTACAAAGTTATTGCGTTGCAGAAATATTTCCAGGCAGCGTTGGCGACGATGTAAAGACAAGGTGGGTTTTGCTTGGAGTGTATGTAGAGTTGGAGCATTCTGTTCCATCGATATCCGTGCAAGAGCACATCCAGCACAAGGAAATGAGGGAATGTAAATTCTGCTGCAAGCGACTGTGGGCTTAAATAGAACGTCGCTGCATATCTCGCTCTTAAATAGCCGAGACTGTCGTTGCGTTGTGATTGTAAAAGGACAGTCGGACAAAGCAGTGGTTTGAGACTGAACGCTCACAAAGGCGTCGCGTGTATTGACGAAGATGCATCGATGATTCAATCTAAAGACAAGATTAGAAAGATGAGCATAATCTAGGACACAAACCGAGACAGACTCATCGTCCTTGTGTCAGGCAGCTAGGCTCCTCGCATGACTGTTGCGATCTTCAATCTTTGAGCGCATCATGCAGTGGTGGGTTGCACAGCGAGCAGGCATTTAGCGTTGACAAAATGGAAAATAATAGCGTTCGACATATCTCTCAATATGATGATGTATGCGAAAAAAGGAGATCCACACATTGCAAGTGTCAAGATGCCAACATGGTTGGTTGCATGGAAGGAGTGTGGGCACTTTCTAGTTAACAGCTGGTTCCACCCGTCTCCAGTCACTTCCGCATATAAATACCCGTAACCGTTCCCCTCATCCTTTCTCACATTTCTCTCACCTTTGCTGCCTGGAAATTTCTGCCAGCCGTCACATGACCCCGGCACTCCCTGACAGCTGCCCACAAGGTACTTATCCCCCAAACGGCCACTGACTTCCAACAAATCTAACAGGCCATTTGGTCTGATGGCGATCTGCACCGACAGACCCTCGAATCGGGCTACTGGCCGGGGTTCGATTCTTGGGCGAGTCAACGCAGGTCGGTGGCTGTCTATGGCGGTTTACGGGGATTCAACATCCTGCAGTGAACTTCCCACTATTCGGCTGGGCAAGGGCGGGCAAATTCTTATCTTTTTTTTATTCTCTTTTGCAGTATTCCTTTTGGATATTTGATCATGGTGTTTCTGTTTCCTGGAGATGCTTCCTGTCTTCCATCGCTTTGTTATCGAATGTTCAGTCCTCCCCCTTCCCCGCAACCCCTGAGAAGCACAGAGCAGCATTTTCAGGTGCTTTATCAAGACAGAGTATCATTGGTATCGTTAGAATAGCTTAATACTGTACAGAAATAGTTTTCGTTTTTGATAGACTCGTTGCGGTAGGACAAAGAGGTGTCGAAGACTGAGCTGCATCTTCACCTCTGCTGGCTTGTCACACTTCTCTCGACTCCTCCAGTATTCTCCCCAACCGCTTGACACTTTGCCGATGGCCAAAGAGAAATAGTTCTCTATCAAGATATTCTCTTGAAGATGTTTGTATTCATATGAGGTTCAATTTGGCTCGAGGTACTTTCACCTTGTATCTTTGTGTTGTGGTTGAGAAGGAAGGAGCATGGCGGCAACGATCGTGGGGTGAGCGGGGCCGAGCCGATTGCAGATGAGATGTGGTGGGGCTTCACCAAGACGACATTCCACGATAACGAAAAGGGAAAAAGCCTGCGATAGTCATTTCTGATCAATATGCAAGTTTATTTTCTTTGTGTCATTATTTTGTATAGCCCTTGAAGAGGTTTACTTGTGGGTCGCGCGTGTTTGAGTGGGGTGGAAGAAATGTATTGCAAGGACGCGCAGCCATGGCGGAGAGCGTCCCACGTTACGATCATATCACCACAGCTCCATATGAGCTCCCAGGTATTTAAAAATGCAGTGACATTATGCTATATGTATACAATTACTAGAGGGATATCCATACCCTCAACTCATCCCAATCATAACTCACACAACACCCACACGGAATACGTACGCGTCGCTTATAGACACATCATATTTACATGACAAGCTTATGACCCCGGTACTTGCGCTCGGCCTTCTTCTTAGTTGATTTAGTGCTAAGGGCCTCGGTTCGCTTGGGGAAGTCGTCAAGTGAAAGGGCGTAAGTGGCCACAGAGTGGGCGATCAACTACAGCACCACACGGTTAGTTATTGTCCACAAACGATACCAGAACTCAACCAGATGCTTACCTTGGTGTTAACCTCGAATGCAGTAGTGTTCACATTGCCAACGTCATCGCACAATTGGTGGTAGCACGGGTCGTACCAATCTCCCGCAACTCCACCAAAAACCTCGGCCTCCTCCTTTGTCTTGACACCTTCGGCACCAGTTGCGATACCACTGGCTGGAATTCCATGGTCAATGAAGCCCACATAATCGCTCCTGCCGTCGAACTCGATAAACGTGTAGTTCAGGCCTTGTTGCTTATACCAGTTGATGTATAAATCGCGGAGGGCTTCGGATCCCTTGGGATTTTCGGCGTCACGGCTGTCGTAGATCTGATAGGCGAAATTGGGCGACGCCATCTAAAAGAGGGGTAATTAGTCATATAGAACACCCACTAAAGCTGCCAGGTTCCTGTTGTGGAAATGTAAAATGTTCAACTTACCATGTCGTAGTCCATGAAAAGTCGGATCTTCAAGTTCTCCTCCTCGGTCAAATGATCAGCATACCAGTTGGAACCGAGCAGACCTTCTTCCTCAGCAGCCCACCAGGCAAAGCTTGATAACTTTCAGTTAGCAGATTGTGATAATTAGAGGTGGGGGGTGGTTCATACCGAACTGCGTTGTTCACCTTGAACTTGGTCAACTGAGTGGCAACTTCCAACAACGAAATGGTGCCGGATCCATCATCGTTGATACCAGGGCCTTCACCGACAGAGTCAGAGTGTGCTCCAAGCGCAACGACGTTGTTGGGATCGCCTTCTTCGGTCTGAGCAATAACGTTGGTGGTCTTAATCTCCTTCAACTCGGCGTCAATGTACGCGATGGCAGAAATGGTTTCGCCATGACTAAGCCGGTCCGCATAGGCCTTTCCGTCCTTGCCTGAGATACCAAAAGTGGCAACATGATCAGGTGTCGGGTCGCCGAGGGTTCCGCTCAGTCCCTCGTCGTCCGTGTTATAGACGACGGCCGCAGTAGCACCGGACTTGCCGGCATTGCCAGATTTGTCGCCAAACGGGCATTTACCCCGCAAAATAAGAGCAATGTTGCCCTTCACTGCCGCAGGGAAATCGGCAACGTCGCAACCCTGGTTCTTGACGAGAACAAGGTTACCGAGCACAGGCTCCTTGTCTTTGGTGGCAGGGGTCAGCCCCATGGGGGCCGCCGTCTTCAGAATGGCGTCGTCAATGGTGAGCTGGAACTCGAAGACGTTACCAGAAGTCACAGGGAAGTCTTGGATTTCGATATTATAATAATCGCCGAGGTCCAACAGTTCGTTGATCACGTATTCCAGAGTTCCGTGGTGGCCTGGGAAATTTGAAAAGTCAGTCAACGTCTAATTAAAAGCTACTTGTATACCAAAAAAAAAAAAACTGACCGGCAGAACCAATGACTCTAGTGGGATGATTGTATTCTTCCTGCGAAGTCTCGGCGATCGTATAGAGCTTCTCGGCGCGCTTCATCAAAGCGTCAATCTTAATCGACGATTGCAACTCCTCGCTGTCAATCAACACCTTGGAATCGCCAGACACATGAAGTTGAGCCTTCTTTCCAGCCATCTCCCCAAGCGGCATCTGGTGGCCCAGAACACCGCAGGCCACGCTGGCCGCGAGGGCGAATCGACTAAGAACTGCCATTGTGAAGGATGTAGGCGCTTGATTTCCGCAGAATCAATCGTACGGGATCTGATGGAGAGCAGAGGAGGAGGAGGAGGAGAAGACGTCGAGGAGGAGAGAGGCTGGTATTAATGTAGTCACCAAGCGGGAGCCGGTCCCAGGGGGCCCTGATGGTCCCCGATAAGACGAGAATAACAAGCTCGGATCCGGGTAACGAATGGAGCTCTATGATTGGCTGTGTGTTTGTGGAGCCCCAGCCCCACAGCGGTAGAGACCCTGGATTACGTGAGTCAGCAGGTACGTACCTGTTGCATTTGGCAATTGCGTCATTCCTTAATCAGAGCATCGCATGTCTTCATTTCAAGAAGATACAATCACATCCATGGCATTTAACGAAAAGCTTTAGCAGTTGGAAATGCTTAACCAAGGCTCTCAGTTGAAGACATCTCACGCGATATCGCCCAGCGCCGGCAGTGATCAAAAGGTGTGACAGCTCGGGGCGGAAGCAGCTAGATTAGGCCCACAGGTTGCCTGGACAAGGATGTGTTGCCACACCTTTCCAATCAGCTGAGACCACACCTCGCAGCTCCAGACCGCAGCTTCAACATTGTCGCCAAGATCGTACAAGTACCAAAATACAGCCCATCGGGGAACCTCAGGGCGTTTATCTTGCGCTTCTCACCTACGGCCGCCCACAACAGCTATAGCCTGCCAGCAGATTGAGACATTTCGAGGGAATTTAGTCATGATAAGTCCGTTGGTGTTTCATTCAAATTGAACAATGGGCCATCAGAAACATTGGCTATTAAGCTACGATATCGCAATGCGGGACAAGCATTCCAAGAGAGTAATAGCGTGAGCTCACTAAACGGTGGTTGGGAGGCTCTACACTCGGGATCCGACATATGTAAGGTCGACACACACCGCAGATCAGCGGCGCAAGTTGCCTCCAATTGAGCTCATGCCGCACCACCAAGTGTCATGCAAGAAGAGTCAAGAGAGACACAGACGCACACGAAGCAGCAAAAAAAGAAGCAAAAAGGAAGCAAAAAGAAGCAAAAAAAGAAAAAAATCACAGGAACTTGCATCATCCGGAACTCGAATCCGGGCCTCAACTTTTCGTTCTTTGATGGAAGAGTTGAATCCTAACCCCTAGACCAATGATGCTGATTAATCCATGTGGATCTGATGGGAAACGCCGAGGTCCCACTGATGGAAACCTGCCTCTGCGGAATTAGTACAAATACTCGGTCACGATCATGTTTCTGTGGGTGAGCCTCCGAGTGGGAGAAAGGTTACATCGCCATCACGTATCTAGGTGAGGGACTTGTGATGATTTGAAGCATTGCTATTACATTTATTAATTTCTCTCTTGCCCGTAATTTCTCCCGTTATTCGTAATTCCTCTTGTTGCCCATAATTCCTATCGATTCCCACGATTACTGTCGTTGCCCACGATTACTGTCGTTTCCCAGAATTCCTCTTGTTTCTCTGGATTCCTCTTGTTGCCCAGGATTCCTGTCGTTGCTCTTTGTTTCTATACACTGTATTATAAATACAGCTTTCACAGATCTTATTGTCTTTTAGGCGATGTGATCTCATCATAGTCATGATGTTTCTGATCCTGGAGATACCAATACTGCATGCTAGGGGGCTGATACCAATACTGAAACCCAGGATTATAATGTCCCTCAGACATAGAGGGGGTCGTAGCAGGAGGAGGACCCATTGATTTGTCCTCAGTTGGCTCCATGTTGACAATCTAAGGATTCCACTGTACTAACTCTATCAGTCTATAATCTCCCTGAGGTTATCGGGGTACTACAGAACCTTTCATGGGAATGCACTCTCCCTAACGGCCAGGTAAATAGGTCGACGAGGGGAAGTCAACAGATCAACGAGGTCAAGATATCAGACCAACGAGGTCAAGATATCAGATCAACGTGTCATCCCTGTCGGGTGGTGGTGGAGGAAGAGAAAAGAAGAGGAGAAAGAAAGAGAGAGAGAGAAAGAAAGCGAGGATGAGATTAAATACTCCATTGATTCCTCAGGCGTCAGGCATTTTTGTGCGTTTTGTCTGAGGGTTAAGTCCTACATTCTATGACAGCTGGTGGCATCTGTCAGTTCAAACCCGATAACCAGGCTCTGCTGGAATGTCACAGAGCAATACAACTTGAGAAAGAAACCAAGAAAGAAAGAAAAGCAATAACATTGTCCATACCCCTTTCACGACCCTTCCCATATTCCATGTCCCATATCCCCCACCCCTTAGTTCTGTATATACCCCACCGGTTCCAACGCATCCTCATCACACCCCACCGGCCCATTCACGGGGTTACACCTCGCAGCCCTCCCGCCAGGCAATCTAACGGCATAATCACACCCCCATTTGGCGCTCATTCCGTATGATGGGAAATCCGTCGAGACGACCTGCGCGCCGGATCGCAGCGCCAGGTCCCGCATCGTGGTGTTGCAGTTGTTGGTGACGGTCCTGAGGGGCACGTCGGCGCGGGTGCGGACCCAGTAGCCCTCTTGGACTTGTTTCTGGATGTTGAGTACGTCTTCTTCTTTGGTGGGATCGTTGAGCTGTAAAAGTGAGTAATGGCTCTTACATTGGAGGTCGCAAACAATGAAGCTTACCTTTTGAAACGCACAGTCTGCATCACCAGGGGCAGCGTTGGTGAACAACACTCGCCCCTCGAGATTCGGTCGCCCCTTTGTATACGCATCACGGGCCGTATGAACCGGTCCATTATCCATCAAGAAAAAGATGCGTCCCCTCGCGCTCTCCAAATCTGGCCAACCCTGCGACAAGATGGACTGCTCAAGACTCTTGCCCTCTGCACGAACGTCGTCCGGCGTAATCAGCTGCTCGGAAGGGAACACGGATCGAATTTCAGAGTCGAGCGAGTCAAGCAAGCCCTGATCCCATGGTTTGACTCTGGAACCACCCAGTGTCTGGCCCAGCTTCTCGGCCGTCTTGAACTCCATCATCATGGCGATGGGCACGCTCTGCGGGTGAGTGTCCAGCCATTGCTTGATGGTGCGCAGGCAGGACACCAGGGTAGAACACACGGTATGATAGTCCACGTCCGGGATATGCAGAATCTTTGTGCCCCTATCAGCGAGTGAGACGTCCTTTAATTCTCCCAATCCCGCAAACCTCCGGATCACCGGGTTGGCATATTCGCCACCCTCATCGTCCGCCAAGAGATCAAGTCTACACCACACAACAACATTCAGCAAAACCCACTTCCCAAAACCGGGGTCCAGCATCAAAGAAAACGAAGAAGAAAGAAAGATAGAAAAAGGCAGTCCCAACTCACTCCAAGTTTCTAACATGCTGGTGCTCAAGCTGACTATCCAGCGGCAAATGCGAGTACTCGAGATCAACCGCATCCGCACTAAACATCAGCTGCAGATCGCTCTCCTTCCTCGGCGCCTCGACGTGATAGCTGTTATGCGTGCCAATGACCTGAATCTGGTTCATGCGCAGCGCGCCCTCGGTCCACGTCAACAGCCTGGGACGGTTCGCCTTGAGGACCTGCTGCTGGCAGTCATAGCCGTAACAGGTCGGGAAGCCGGATGCTGCTGGGATGGCGACTGGACGAGGTTGTTCATAGACCCATTAGTCAACGGTTCACCCAGGGGGGAAAGGCCGCATTGAAAAGGATTGTAAATCCGGCATTTGCTTTGGGACATACAGGCTGCCGCAAGTAGAAGAGCAAGCATATTGGTTATTTTTGCTATATATAATGTCAGTCTTACGATTTAGTCGAGATGCTCATCGTGGACTGCAAGCCGTTGACGTACCTACACAGTGACAATCTTTCTCAAGAGATCCCTGTCACAAATGATATGGATTTCAGTAATGCAGCAAAATCTCTAGCAAGGTTAAAGAAACATGACAAAATCAACTCTTATAAAAAGGCATCTCATCCCCTCAAATATCACATTCATTCATACCAAAACTCCCTCACACACGATCTCATTCTCCATCTCGAATAGCGCCCGCCAAAGGCTCCCCTCATGCACAACCCCGTGGCCACCACTCAGCGACATGCCCAGTCCGGCAATTTCGAGAGACACGTGCACCCCATCATTCACTCTCCCCCGTGCAACGTTTCGGAACCTGTGATGAGAATGACACTCACAACCTTTATTTATATAGCGCACGTGGAGTCTAGCGTTGCCTTTTTGCAGCGAATAGTGTGCCGTTGCATCGGTTGGCGGTTATTTGAGATCTGGTGGTGTGCCATACATAACCAGCCAAACGTAGATCTGGAACAGTATCATGAAGGACTCATTGTTGACTGTTGCATTGACCATCATCCCCAGAAACGGTTAACGGGCAGGGATAAGAGAAGATGGATGGTAGACATGATTATGAATAAAGTTAAAACAGAACACCGTTGGTCATAACTGTTTCAAGGTTATCGACAACCAAAATTGTCTCCAAAATTGTACAGGGTAGGCACATAACAACTACAATAACTTGGATATCCATGGGCATCTAGAAACATGATTAGATCATATAAAAGTAGTCATCGTATACGCTCAATACATAATCATCAACGGCATCTCCAAGAATTTAAAAAGCGACATCAAGTCGGAATAAATTAGCAAAACTGAAAGCACCGGCTGTGTATACCTCCCAACCCCCATTACGCCTCATTCCGCCATTAACCTAGGCATCAAATATACATAACATCAGCGAGCTTGCTGCTCACTCGCCGCATTCTTCCACTCCTCCGAACGCTAGCGGAATCATCATCGTCCTGCATCTCTAGCTTTCCGCCAAAGCCCCTCTTCATCTTCCGGCCCCGCTCAGACTCATCAGACTCGTCGACATCCCTCCCTTCACACAGAAGCTTCCGACCTCTGGCCCTGCGCTCATCATTGGGGTCGAGGAAGCGATGCACTAGTCGGTGATCGAGGATTCTCTCTTCCTTATCAGAGTGGCTAACTCTGTCCGTCTTGGGCCAGGCGTAGCCGTAGAGCTTTGAATGTCGCTCGCATCTCGGGCACGATGATCGTGTAAAATATGCGTTTGGTTGAACGAAATGGTTTGTGCAGTTTGTGCACTGAATCCAGGCCATGTCAGGCTCAGAAAGAAGCAATGGTGTTAATACATAGTCGCCAGCCGTCCGAAGGCGAGCGGGAGGCGTTGATTGTTTAATGTACACGCGACGCTGGTACTTGCGCCGCTTGGGATGGTTTTCTGGTTCGGGCTCGGGCTCATCCTCAATCTCAATCACTTCGATGCTTGGAGCAATCGAGATTTCGGGTTCTTTTGTCTCTGGCAAAGGAGCATTCAAGATATTTGCAAGCGACATGGTTGTGTATTCAATCGACGGTCTGACAATTGGCGCGGCCACCTTTTGAACTGGCGGAGACGCTTGTCCATCCATGCTTTGCGGTGAAAATGGCTCTGCCACAATGGTACACGCATCCTTGTCAAAATTTTCTTGATTTTCCGACTTGATGACATCTGTCGATTTCTTCGGTGTGTGCAATGTCGGCTCTGGACTATCCTTCTCGGGGGATGTGACGTCCGTTTCAGGTGCATCTCCGCTCTGAGAACCGCTGCCAACACTGACCGAACTGTCTCTACTAGAAGTCTCCGCAAGCTGCGAAACGGTGATTGAATCGGATTCTAGCATCTGCTTAAGCCGTTTTGCTGGTGTAACTGGCGGGGTGGCCATGGCATCGCGGGTTCGTTTCTGACCACGCGGGGTAGCCTCTGGCGTTGGTGATGAAGCTGAGGATTCCGTGGCGTCTTGGCTAAGCTTTGTCTTTCCTCTGGTCTTGAGGATTCGTGGCCGCATGTCGGGAGTCACTGACGGTGTCCGTGAGGAGCCGATGCTGTCCTCTCTCCGCCTCCTGCGTAGTGAGTACGTCTCCTTCTTCTCCTCAACACTCGCTCTCATGATTGTAGAGCCTTCCTCGGGCTCCCAGCCGTTCCTGAGTCCGTCCTCGCATGTCTGGCATAGACACTCGCAATTGTCGTCTCCAAAGTAATTATCTCCATACGTGACTGTGATTTCCTCGCCAACATCAATCGGGCGCGTCGCCACAATTTCAATCCCGGAATGACTGGTCGTCATGAGCTTGGCGTTGGCTTGGCAATCATGGTTGGCAAATCGCGCAGGCCCCATGAACAAGCTGGTGCACTTGTTCCTGGAGCTCACGACGATGCTGAAATCCTTCTTTCGAACTGAAATCTCCTGTTCCTCCTCTGGTGTGATGACGACCTGGATACCGGAGAGGTACTTGATGGTCTCGTTGCGCTTGATAAATCGTCTCGCGGTGACACAGGCTTCGTGGGTGACAATGGTATATCGGTTGGTGGAGCTGACCTCCCAGGGGCAGTCGGGCATGTAGATGCGGAGATAGCGCCGCATGTGCTGCAGGAAGTCGTCCTTTTCCTTGTCCGTCTTGAGGCTGTTCACGAACCTCCTCAATCCGTCAGTCGCAAGTAGCCGCTTCTCTCCTGACTCGAGATTCTTCTTTAACACGACTTCATCTTGGATGATTTTGGCAATCTCCTCCTCCCGGACGCCACGGGAGGGATGATATGATGGGCGATTTTTGGGTACGGTTGTCCAGTAGTACACCTGTGCAAATGTTTAGTCAATATGGTTTTGGTGACGGCCTCATATTCTGAGCACTGACATGGTCAACTAGCGCATCGGTCAAGATGTCGTCGTACGCAGATAATTGGGCGAGATTGAGTCGCCTCTTGGCGGCGGCACTCTTTGAGGGCGCCATGTGTGAGTTGTTGACGGTGCTTGTTGGTGAAGGAGGGAGAAGAATTCCAGTTTGGGCGTGGGCGTGGGTGGTATAATAAGGAGTGGACAAAGGGCTTTCAGAACTCCCTCGGAACCTTATTGCGAGCCGCCAGCTATTAGATCAGCAAGTGCGATTATGATGAGGAGATTTATGAGTCCGGCAGGAGGAGCGAAGCGGGCGCAGTGATGGAATTGTCAGCTCAGCCGTGCGAATCTCATAATCGTCCAAAGGGAGTCGAGCGGTCCAAGGGGGTGATTCGATTTTCAGTGAGTGACAGTCTCAATATGTTGATGATGGGAGTTTGAACCAGTTGAAACGACGACGATTAAGAAGAAGAAAATAAAAAGAGACTATGCCAAAGAGATTCTTCGAACCAAGGAAGGAAAGACTGTATGCCCCCAAAAAAGACAAGTTTCTAAGATTTCTTTTGTCACCACGTCCGACAGAAGGAACGAAGAAGAAGAAAAAGTGAGGAAGAAGGAGGAACGCAGCAGCAGCAGAGCAAGGCGCAGGCGCAGGCACATGTGGTTGGCGGGCTTCTCATTTCTACAAGTAGCATGCAATGCGTGTGTTTTGGCCTATGAAATTGACGGATCCAAATAAACCGGCCCCCCCAAGACCCATGTCTTTTCGCTGTCCGGGTGACGAGATGCGCTGATTCCCTTTCCTGTTTTAGCGGCAAAGGCGTAGTGTCGCAGGGGGGGGCCAACCTGAAGCAGAACCAAGGCACAGATGTCAGCCCACATCACTCAAATAGGATGGACCGGTAATTAGCCGGATGGGCCAAGACTAAGACAACAGAGTTTCAATGGACCTGGCACGTGATCTAGAGGTTCGAAAAGTCTCAACACCAAGGTAATCGCACAAGGTGGGTGTCGTGAGCGCTACAGAGAGAACCTAGGCTAAATTGCTACGAAACTACTACCGGTATCCAATTCAAGCTCTCGCGCAAAGCGAACCATTTCAATATGATTCAGTTAAAGGTATGTGGCTTTTGCGACTGTTTGATGGCCAGTCAGGACTGACATGGAACCTGTCTTATAGACTATGCTCAACTGCATCGACAACTCTGGCGCAGCTCTTGTTGAGTGCGTCCTTGTTGTCGGCCAGAAGCGACACGCCAGAATAGGTACACCCACAGAATACCCGATCCCATCATCCCCAGACCGTCACGATTCTCGACCCTCGAATGCCCCGCTCTCAAAATACACCGATGCAGGCACAGCCCTCGCAGGCACATACCGAGGCTAACTTCTCACAGGTGACCGCATCGTTGCCGTCGTCCAAGAACAGCGTGGCTCTTCCTCCTCCGGCATGGCAGGCATCTCCGCCGCCGCCAAGGTCAAGCGAGGCGACATCCGTCACGCCGTCATCGTCCGCACCAGATACCCCACGCAGCGCCGCGACGGCACCGTCGTCCGCTTCGACGACAACGCCTGTGTCCTGCTCAACAAGTCGGGCGACCCCGTGGGCACCCGTATCAACGGCGTGGTGGGAGCGGAGCTCAAGAGGAAGAAGTGGAGCAAGATCCTGTCCATGGCGCCCATGCAGGCGTGAGGAGTTATATCATATGAAAAGAAACATAAAAATGGAAAAAGAAAGAAAAACATGGAATGTTGACATGTGTTGGAACATTGTACATTACGAATATCACTTTGGCATTTGCGCGGCGTTTATAGATGAGAGCCATATCAAGGCTGGCACATCACAAAAAACCATTCACGTCGAAACTTGAGTGCCCATGACGTTATGGCATAAATCTACACAGAAACATCACGAAACATGATTGGGGAGACAATTAAATAATAAGATAAACTTTATTGGTTCTATAGGGCCCATTCAACAAATATTGCTTCACCCTCTTTTATAACCTAGACGCCATATCTGCCAGACCAGCCTCCAAACAGCCGGTGGGCAAAAGGTACACGGAGTACCATGCAATCTATCAATCCTTGAAACGCCAAATAAGAAAATCAAAAAAAAAAAATACCAAGACCCAGCCACTCCTCGCCAATCCACTCCGGACCAGTCGAATACACACGGGGGGTATCGTAATTCGCAAACGTCTTAACTGAAGATGTGACCGCATTCGCAGCAGACATAGAACAGTTTCTTGGTTGACAAATGTTAACGAATTGATCTTGTTTGGGGTAGTAGTAGTGGATCTGTTTCAGCTTACCATTCCAGTTTCAGCACTGCGCTCTTGAGATTGAAAGAAGACAGCTTCTTGGTGACTGCATCTCGGACACGTCTTGTTGGACCGTGGGAGCTGTAGCGAAAGAAAGAAACACTGTCAGCCAGCAGGTATTCTTCGTGAAGAGGGTAACTGAATTCCAAAGGAAAACACGCCATCTCCATCCATCCCGGACCAGCCAGCGACAACAATAGCAACAGCAACAACATGGGATAGAAAAATCCTAAATGCTACAGCAAAAGAAAAACAGATTGTCGTCGAGTGATCATTAATGTCGAACATTATTCGTAATCGTCATAGGGCATTCGGAGAAAGAAGGGGGTTCAGATGTCGATGACCATGGCACCATCGTCACAAAACTCTTCGCTCGTGTAGGAGTGGGAGTCAGAAATGTCGCTGCTGTCGCCGGTGGTGGGATCCACGTCCTCCATCAACTCCTCGTCGTACTCGTCGAAGGGGTCTTCGTCGCCCCATGGCAGGACAAACTGGCACAGACCCATGCTCTCCAACTCGTCGTCGTGGGAGGGTGCGAGGCAAACCTCGGAGGCAGCGTTTCCACAAGTGATGCAATAGATGATGACGCCACAGCCAAGGCAGAGAACAGGCGGAACTTCACTAACCGTGGGATCGGATCCAACGTCCTGGGTGACACCAGCGGTTTCGCCGGAAGAGTTGTTGAGGACATTTCGGAAGACGCATGTAGATTGGGCATCCTCGGTGTATTGGCAGGTTCGGCAGGTGAACTGCAGCTTGTGAGAGTCTTCGTCTTCCTTGGGGTACAGCATGTTGGAGCATTCGGAGCAGAATCGGAAGGTAATTTGCTCGAGCTTCTTGGGGCCAGAGGCCTCGTAGGAGGCGGTAGACTGGGGAGTCGCCATTTTGTGTTTTTTAAAAGTGCGTGGTGTGATTTGTTGGTTTTATCCGGTAACTGATGATGCAGTTAAGTGGGATGTGTTGTTGAGAAAAAGTGTGTTGTGGTGGAAGAGGAAGAGGAAGAGGAAGAGGAAGAGGAGGAAGAAGAAGAAGAAGAGTGTTTGGGTGGTGAATGCGCGTGGATGATTTTTGGGGCGAGGTGATGTGCGTAGTAAGCAAACAAGCAGTGCGTCTGTGTGTGGGAAGAGTCTGGCACTAAATACTTGTAGGTACGAGGGGGGTAGTCCACAGGCAGGATCTTGATATGATTTGGCCAATGGATGCGCCACAAAGTATGAGGGGGAAAGTAGTAGAAGTTTATAGTGTGTCTTAGAAACAGTGAGGAAGAAGAAGAAGAGGAAGAGGAAGAAATCAGGGACGCGTCAGTCGAGTGGGAGGAGGGTTTATCATGCTTTGGAAAACCTCGAGGCCTGCCTGAATATTGAACTTTTCGAGGGTAAAAAAAGAGCACCAGCCCGCACGAGTGAGGGCGGACCCATGGACGGTACCCGCTCCTCTGGGTTCCGGGGTTTCCACTGCTGTGGCCCTGTGTGTGGGTGAGTCTGTGAGTCTGTGACCAGCTGCCACAACAGGGCTCTTTTGGGGCAGGACAGGCACCCACACAAATCCATCCAATCCATCCATCTGCCCTACCAATATGACTCAACTGATGCGTTCATGAGTGAATACGAAGCGTCTGGTACTACCTTGTCTGACATAGTAAAACCACTCTTTCTTTATGTTTTTTTACAGCATCATCAAAGTTTGAGGCCTTATAAACAGTTGAGCAATGCAGCAACCAACATAAGGAGCATTCATCTATATCTAGAGTGCGGTTGGTTGGCTGGTTGGTGGTGGCAGGCGGCTGAGTGGCGAAACCGAATCATGCGGGCTGTGACAAGTGAGATGCCTGGAAGCCCGCAGTCTGTCAAACTAATCAGCAGCCTTGAAATTATACTTACAGTTTCCCGTTGCATAAATGACTAACTTGACTGCTAAATCCAGGCACAAAAGTAGAGCTATTTCAGGTGGCTTGTCCTATTAGGGCAGCTTTGATGTTTGCGACACATCGCCATGAATCTCAGTCTACCCTATAGCAAAACTACAATGACGAAATAAAGTTCTTGCATATGATATGATGCGGTTGTCTGCAAACGATGAAAATTTTCATCATGTACTCCATGCATCTACAATCTATAATTGTGCCTAATGGACTTTTGCATTTTCTGGAATCCATACAGAGGCTGTGAACCGTTTGCATTATGCCACGTCAACGACCTGTATCTGTCATCATTGGCCAATTCTGCATCAGACTGAACCTCTGATACCAATGAATAAGCCTGTCACGCACGGTGATGGATCCTCTTAAGCCCCTCTTTCTGTTATTACTAATTCTAGAATCTGTATCGAATACGCAAACTAATCAACGATATGGAATATTACTATAGAGAGCTGCTATCGATTAACTTACCTCATCTCACCTCACCTCCCTCAGCTCAGGTCAGGGTCCTGCCCGTGTGACCATGGCAATCAACGGCAAAGCATGTCTCAAATTGCATACATAAATGCACAATAAGCACAAGGCGCAAGGCAATTATGACAGCGACCCGGCACATTCCCTTTTAGACCAAAGGGTTGTGCTGCAATTTACCTACGGAGTAACCATACGTGGTATGTTACTGCTAGCAAGACGATACCTACCACTTGTAGTAATACCTGTTGGTTTCTATGATACTAATCATTCCTCTCGTTCCTTTTGATTCCTTCGGCTTCCCTTTACGGTACTCATTTCTCTGAATTCTTCTTGTTGCCTCTGAATCCTCATTTTTTTCTTTCTTCCTTTAATCCTGTTGGTTTTTATGCATCTCATTTTGTCTCGTTAGCTTCCATCGTCATGGCCGACTAGTGCGTTTTCGATTACCCACCCGCATGATAATTGGCCCTGGTGATCTGATCTCCTGCGCAAGCTTCGATCGACATTCCCAACGTGACACACCATTCCGTCGAACCACTGAAACATGCTCCCGTGATCCTCCCAGTATGACTTTTCATTACAGGGGACAGCGCTTGAGCCTTCGAACAGCCTAGAAGCCGGGCTCGCCGTGCTATTATCCAATCCCGCCGCCGGCGTTGGGGATCCTACCAGCAAAGGTGCAGCGCTAGCTGTCACTTGGGGCTTTGGGGTCTATTGATACAGTAACCCCAAGCAACCATCTTATCGGTTACGTCTCGGGATCCGGTGCGTAAGGTAGCCCCGCATCAACTAACATTGGAAAGGATGCCAGCTCAAGTTTATTCGATAGCTAGATATAGCTAGGTAGTCAAGCGTGTCTCCAGGGGGGCCAATCATTGGTCAGGTCTGAATGAACCTGTCCCGACGAGTCAGAATAAGCCCTCCTATCTCAACTTCAGAATACCAGGTAGGCATATTGGTTGATTTGATGTAGATTTTGAGCGGAATCCTCTTCTCGGTGCTTTTGTATGTGTCGAAAGTTACTATTACAATTCGGTAAATGTATTGAGAGATACTCCTCAGCCAACTCAAGTTAAAATGGCATGATCTTGATCTATGCCGTTTGAACTTTATGCGTGGTGTCCATCAAGACTCACGAGCCATTGATGGGGAGGCCATATTTTCCCATGTAGAAACTTGGTTCGGATACAGTGAGCAAAGTGACGGGAGAGAGGGACAGTGATATATCAGGGACAGATCAGTCTTGTGAAAGAGGGGATGGAATAAGGGAACATGATCTGGAAGTGATCGCAAGTACTAGAGATACAATCTGAATGAGGGAACAGGGATGAGAGGAAGACTTTTGAAGACGTCTATGCTGTGAAGAACAAGCAGGCACTACGTGGAATGGACAGTACCCCTTGGATAATAGGATGTGGACCATCCATTCTCATCACTGTTCATTGGTACCTTGGTGTTTAAACTCCCTACTATTCTTTCATTAGATAGGACTATTTGACATCTAATTCAACGTAGACCATCCATGAATGTGAGGGTTTACTTGGAAGATTTATATGGTAGACAGGTTCTCTGACCAAGAAAGACGTGCTTTATGGGCCATGATGATAAGGAGAAAACAATATGAGTAAAAGCGAGGAAAGGCATCACTTAAACAAGGCATACCAAAAACACATGGCTGCTGTTTCTACCCAAAACCTTCAGCTTTGCGAAATTTGCAAAATAAAAGTCTTCTGCCGTGAATCACTACTACTGTCAGGCACACACGACTTTAGGCCATAAGGAATCAACCTTTCATCTATTTAAAGGTTCGATTTCAACTCTTCATTCTTCCTCTTTTCTCTTCCTCATTCATTCAACCAAATCTTCATCTATCTTGTGGTCTTATTATTACTGGCGAAGTAGAGAAGCCTGCTAAGACAACTGAATGAATTTAACAAATCAGGACGCGTAACGATCCAGCCCGGATACGAATTCTTTATGGACGACAACATGCTGCCAGTGATAAGGGAGAGTCGAAAGAGAAAAGCTCCCCATGACGAGACTTCGAGAGATTCCGAAACCCCCCCTCCCGTTATGCCATCTCCTCGGGTAGGGCCACTAATCCCAAATCATAGACTTGCTACTGTGTTAGAGGCTTTGAAGCAGCGCCCTAAGCGGACACATACCAGCTTTGGAAGGCTGGCCGACGTGCTTGCGACATACGGGGATGGCCAGATCAATGAGGCTAAACGAACCGCTGCCAAGTTGTGTGATTGCATGGCGGAAGAGTTCTCCCTGATCAGGAATGACATGGGCGTTGTGATGGAAGTCAGGTGGATTACAGCTAAGACCGCATGGAGAGTATGGGCCTGGCATGCACCTAGGGTGCTTTGCAGAATTCTAGGTATTCAAAACCAAACGATGGACCTCTGGGAGGTGTTGAAGAAGCTTATGGAGGAAGCCCCCGAGGTCTACGAGGTGGTCATGAAGTTGAGGGGAGTGAGGGGATTGGTGAAGCAGGGACTATCGGAGGACGGGGAGCTGCAGGCTCTCCTTGACGAGCTGCGTGCATTGCTGGGGGAAGGGCAGGAATTCGTGCGCACCATGGAGGCCCATCAGAGTGAGCTGGACGCTTTGATTCCGGCCTGGCAGAGAGAGGGGATGATGGACTGATGCCGTGTTGATCTCGAGGGTGGGAGTGGGATGCAGGAACGCGGGGGGGTGGCGTTGGGGCGCAAGGTTGTGGTTTCTGATGGCGGGGGAGGGGAGCTCTCGTGATCAATCCAGTTGCTAGTGGAATTGGGGATCCCCAGTTGATGAGGGGACAGAGTTCCATGCTAACGGTATGGCGTGGATTTCGCATTTACATACAAAGATACCATGAGGAGGGGCATGCCCTAGGTGGTTTTGCTATACACTTGAGCCCTAGAAAATCCATAGAAATGGAACTATTTGAGTGAGTACATTGCATCCATTGAACTGCCTGTCATGATATTACCCCCCCATGCACTGGACTGCTTGTCCTCTGGAAGCCTGGGTGGTGGTACCCAACAGCTAACCTACAGCACCCGGACCCCACTGCGTCATCCCCCTCCAGTGTCCACGATTGGTTCAGTGGTGTCCCTCCACTGCCAGGGCTGCCAATTGGATCCTGCCCAACGTCATCAACTCGCGCTAACAAGCTCCCGCTCCCACACACCTGGAAAACACTGGCCTTCCATTGCTTGGGTTGTTTCTTTCCCAATCCAATCCAATCCAATTCAAGTCAAGTCCCGTCACCTGTCACTCCCTCCCCCATTAGATTTCCTTTCTCTTCATTCATTCTTCTCCATTCTTCTTCTTGAACCCAGTGTGTCAGCTGTTTTAACCACAAAAGCCGAGCCTGCATTAGTGCTCCCCCCTCCCTCCCCTCATTTGTCACCTCTGAAGCTTGTGTGTGTGGTGTTTGTTTATGGTGTGGTTTGCGAAGGTTTCCGAACCACAAAAAAAAAGGGCGTATATATAATTCGTTGAAGCTTTTTGCCTTTGCCGCTCCTCTCCCCAAGGTGAACGGTGTACCCGCTACCCCCATTGTTTCTTCCTCTTCCTCTTCCTCTTCCTCCTTCGGCTTTGGGTCACGCTTCTTGTTGCCACGGTATTTTGCAATCACATTGGGTTGAAACCATCAAAACAACTTTCAATCATGGTGCGTCATGTCCTCCACCTCCAAATCCACCACCAGGCGTTCTAATCTTCTCCCCCAGGCTGATACTGGTCTCCCCTCTGGATGGGAGGTTCGCCACTCCAACTCCAAGAACCTCCCCTACTACTTCAACTCAGCCGAGAAAGTCTCCCGATGGGAGCCCCCCTCGGGAACCGATACGGAGAAGCTCAAGCACTACATGGCCAACCACCACAGCGCCAACACACGGCCCGGTGCGGTCCCAGGCGTCCCCGAGGGCAAGATTCGCGCCGCCCACTTGCTTGTCAAGCATCGAGACAGCCGACGGCCCAGCAGCTGGCGAGAGGTACACTTCAAACGAACCCCCCCATATTTAGTGGCCCCCCAAAAAGAGAAAGGAAATATGAAAGAAGAAAAGAAAAAAAAGACTGACTGACGTTGTCTTTGATAGGCTGAAATCTCGCGATCCAAAGAAGACGCCATGGAAATCATCAAGGCCCACGAAGACAAGATCAAGTCCGGTCAGACCTCCCTCGGCGAACTCGCCGTTACCGAGTCCGATTGCTCATCCGCTAGGAAGCGTGGTGACCTGGGTTACTTTGGCCGCGGCGACATGCAGAAGGAATTCGAAGACGCTGCATTTGCCCTGCAGCCGGGCCATATGAGCGGTGTAGTCGAGACGGCCAGCGGCTTGCATTTGATTGAAAGGTACGTGGACTCGACTTCCCATTTGCCTTGCTACACAGGGGTACTCGAGATGAGCTCTTTCGGCTTACAAGTTTTGACAACAGGCTGGAATAAATGTATGCATTGATTTTTTTTTGAAGAATAAAAGCCAAAAGAAAGGAAACGAAAAAACTGTTGTATGATTGTAGCTTTGCCTTTGCTCGAATGAATACGGAAATATCCAACAACAAAAACACATAGCCCATGGCTTGTAGGTTAATAGCTCTGCTTGCTATAACAAAAATTTCTGGCACAAAACAAACTATACAAAATACGATATCCCTTGACTTGCTCCAAGCTCCCCCTCACGTATGCTTCCACTCCTCCACAACTTCATTTCTCAAAACATTCAACACAAGTGGTATCCTTCATGTTCTCATCAGGGCTGACCGCGTATCCAAATCAAACGTCAAAGCGAGTTTTCAATCACCCCTCACAATCCCCAATCAGTAAAAAACGTATTAGTGGCCGGCCAAACTGACGACAACGCCTCTGAATGGCTCCACCGTGGTAAAGATGACCGTCATAACCCCAAACACCGTCATGGCGAGCGCTGCATAGGGCGCTGCGCGGCTTTTCGCCTCGTAAAGATAAGACACTCCCATGGCTGCGCCGTTGATGCCAATAGCAATCCCCGTGGCGATGGTCACCGGGCCATCATAGTCTTCATGCTCGTAGCTCGACTGCGGCTGCTTGCCTTCTCGTAGAACCAACGTTTCGCGGCTGGTGTCCTGGCTCGATGTTGAGACACTTGTCTCCTCCCTGGCTACGCCGAGCATTCCCAATGCAAAGGGATACATCAATTGACCCAGTATTCCGTTACTAACGACTAGAGTGGCATTGACGACGCTGTTCCCTCCAATGGCTTCCATGGCCGGCTTGGCCAACGCCAGCGTCGTGCTCCGAGCTGCGAAACTGAGAGCCTCAGGCGTCTGGAGCCCCATTGCCCGGCCAATCAACACGGATAAAAAGACGTTTCCCGCAGCGGCGGCAGTACACAGGACAATCGTGACCAGTCCGGCGATGCTAAAGATTTGGCGCCGGCATTCGGAAAGCTTGAAGCCCCAGGTTAGAATGCCGCATTCGAGAATGGAAAGGGCAGCGTCTCCGGCACCGAACCAACCGGTAGGATTTCCAGGGAGCGTAGTTCCAGTGATGGATGCTGTCCAAAGAGCGTACAAGGGGGTCCCGCCGCTGAAAGTCTTGAGTACCTGGAGAAGACCGTCCTTTCCAAACGCAATGGTTTTGAGTCTCGTATAAACAACCATGAGGAGGATTGTCAGCAGGACGGGGTTCATCATTGTCGCTAGTGTTCTCTTCGAATGCAACCTATTGGTCAAAACTCGGGAGTTTTTAAAGGAGCGCTGAGCGCTGACCGAAGAGATCCAAATGAACCACAGACTGAAGGCGTCAACGAACCTCTCGTCATGGGCAGCCACTGCGACTGGTACACCAATGATGAATACACCGGAAAGGGACAAAATAATGGGATAATTTGTTGCCAGGAATTTCCAAACAGTGGAGCCTCCGGAGGTCCGCTCGCAGGAAGGTTCTCGGCTGGAGCTCAGTGTTTGTTCTTCGGAGTCGGGAAACATAATGTCGGAGTCGTTGTCGTCTCGGACAAGGGTATTTTTGCTGGTATTGCTCGAGCAGATTTCCGTGGTGCACGGTGCCGGGGATGGGGATCTCAGAGAAGGTTTTCTGTCCAATGAACCTGGAATCAATATTGCTACTCCGGTCAGAGTGATCATGGACAAGAGGAAAACGCTTATCCATGACACCAAGTTTGTTGTCACTGGACATGATGTTAGTCTTGGTGCGGCGCTTGGGAGCTGGAAGCTGGTTACCAAAGGTGCCGATAATACACGCAATGTCATGGCCGCCCAGAACATGGTCCTGGTTCAACATGATTACAGGGACAGGAAATCCCAGTCCGAGATTGGCGTTGATAAAGTCAACCTGCAGTTTCCGGTGAGTAGGAGTACTGACGAGCTGCACCTTGACCTACTTTTTCTTTGATCCAGTTTTGAAGGACATAATCAGCGCGTTGCCAGATAAAATAAGCAGCTGTGCTAAAAGAGAAGACGAGAAGCATTCCAAGAATAGAAGCGAAAAAATCCAAGCCCACAGGATGAAGAGTTCGACTTAAACCCCATATGATGAGCTCGCTTGCAAGGTATATGACTGCTACCCACAAGAGGTGGACGAGATTGGCGACGGCATTCTTCCATCGAGCATGCCAAATGGATGAGACAGCCATGCTGCCAATGTCTGGCCTTGGAAGATGGATCCTGGGCATCCTGAGCATCCTGGGTCCTGGTCGTGGTCGATCAAGGTTATTCTTGGAAAGGGCTTCTCGGTTTCTCTCACGGCGATGTCTGAGACAACGGTCAAGGCCACAGGGCCCTCCTGAAAGATGGTTTACTGGCATTCTGGCTGTACAACCTTGAACTGAGAGAGGGAACTGTAGTGAATGGAGGCCATGAGACGCCGGTTCAGAGGGCAATGATTTGGTTACGGATGTAGGTTGTCCACAAGACCGGCTATGCTTTCCCACAGCATCACTGATGTCGAGACGGAAGAATTGGAAAACCTGGAGTCAATGAATGGTCAAGGGCCCCGTAGACACGTCATGATATTTAGGGAAGTAGGGACGTTCCGGATTGCTGAACCGTTGGTTTACGGGCGTGATGAGTTGCAAGCCGTGTTTACCTCCCGCAAGGCTTGCCCCGTTGAGGGAATCGGGGGCGGCAAGTCATGCCGGGACTAGTCGATCACTGTAACATCACGTCCTCTTCTTTGATCTATCATGGGTTCTTGACTTCCATGTGCGTTGCCGAGAGTTGAGACAGATGTCCCACTTTGGACTTGGCGTGGCACACATCGGACACTGTCAACGGCCGCTCCAGACATTCCAAGTGAATGGAGAGCCATGCAAAAAGTGGACTCTAGGTGTGAACCTCCTTGGCATTGGCCAACAAACGAGGACGAAAGGAGATCTGTTTGTTGTAAAGGCGTATGCAGGATTCGATCAACGCACAGCCATTACCTGATTCATACCATGCTTGAGAGTGGATTGGTCATTGCTGATGAGGCCAATGCAGGACATTCGACACAGCCTGTATCTCGAGGCTGGACCTCATGTAGTGGCACGCCTTGCGGACAGCCCCCCTGAAATGGCATCACCTATGCTTGTGATCAAGCGACACCAATCCGTGAGGATATTCTCGGAGCGTCCCGTCACTGGACGGACCATGTTTACGGCAACAAAGAGCGTTTGATGAGTTCCTGGAGAGGGCCAATTCCACGCTGTAGGGGGTAGATGGAGAAGAGAGTGGAGAGAACGGTGCCCTGGGTCACGACATCATTTGCGAGACGTCGGACGACGACAAACGGACTGCGGACCAGTGGGAGAATGTCGGTGTCGAGACCCAGAGATTTTTTTTTTGAATACGTGTGTTCTTGGATCACGATTCATTGGGAACAGCAATTGCTCGTAGAATTGGCCGGCAATGTGCATCTGCAGCTGAGGCAGGGGTAATTTCATCCGTTTGTAGGTATGCGTATGTTGAAAAAGGAGAAGATGGCGCCTGTCCAATCGTTGGATGGAGTTGGCGAATCAGACCTGTCAGGCGGATGTGGCGCTACCCTTCAAGAATTGTGGCGTTGACTTGGCGTCTGCAGAACATCTTTCAGGGCCCTTGATGCCCTGGACCTCTGTAGTGGCAGGGGTTGCATTCGCTGAATGGAAACACGCAGCGCCCATGACACGCTAACGATTGACGCCTGATGGGTCGTGGGGGCCTCTGCTGGCAGTGGCTTCACGACGGAACGCTATTCAGGATGGAAGGCTCGAACTTGAACATTTCAACAACCTTGAACATTTTGTTAACATCTGTCCTTCTCTCATTCTGCCAAGGAACAACTCCAGTTACTTCACTCAGCCAGCCAGCCAGCCTCTCCTCCTCCCTGCGCTGTGCTCCAAGATCACACCCCCTTCAACGCTTGGGAGCATCTGGTGTGAGCCACTCAACTGCTGACAGCGAACCGGTCCACTCTTGCGTTGTGTGTCGTCGTCTCTGGGGGGGTTTTGTGTATCATCAAACAGGCTAGAATTGTTATATCTGCGCCGTCGTCACCGAAGAGGCCTCTCAGCACAGACTCCACTGTGTAACACGACCCTCTCAAAGAGGGGCATTCTGGAAACGCCACCTCGCTCAATTACAGGTTCAGAATGGATCTTGAGACCAGGGAGTATGCGGAGGCCCTGTTGTTGAAGGCTGCCCGCACCCACGGCATCCAGGTCCGCAAGGATGAGGTGCAAAGACAAGTGAGGGATGAGCAGCATGGCGCTGCCTTTGCCGAGTGGGCAATCATGTACCTTACGCCTGACAATCTCCTGACAGCCGATGAGTTGGCATTGTGAGTGCTCGTCACCCAATTCTCATGTCTTTCAACGCCATTGAGCCACCTACTGACCCGGGTTGCCTTTAGGTATACCGTGTTGGATAGAAGTGGCCAGGTAGATGAGCTGACGGGCCTGCATGACTTGGCCGAGGTACAAGCTGTCACCGAGGAGCAAGTCAGGGCAGCAATCGACGAACTTAGGCGGTCTACGGACAGTATTTCCAAGAAGAGTGAAACACTCCGACAGCAACATGATGCTCTTTCGCGCTTTGTCAAGAAAAATGAGGAAAATGATGCTCGGCGGCGGGACCTTGATCTTGCCCGGCAACGGAAAGCCGAATCGGAACGAACACGGGTTGCTGCTGAGGTAACGTCTTGTACCTGACACAATGGACTAATACGAGGGAATCCTCTCACTGACATGGATGATTGGCTATGATTAGGTAGAGGCGGCATCAGGAAGTCTGGCGTTTCGAATTTCCGATTTGGAGGAGCAGGGTGGCCAGGCTGACTCCAGCTTCAATCGGATTCTTGACGAAATATTCCGTTCCGATGACAAGCTGCTGTCAAGTCTGCAAAAACTGGGCTGGGAGTTGGATCAGCCTGACCCCGATGAAACGAGCAAGGTTGACAAGCTGCGAGATATTTGTATGCGGTAAGACAATCCTTTGGGCTGTTTCATGATCCAGAACTAAGTATGGCTATAGTTTGATCAAGGTAACCGTCGAAACTATCCGCACGCGGCTGGACACCATCTACGTGGACGCTTTTGTTATAGCGGAGCGCTCCGGTCGCGTCAAACATACCACAGATGAGGAAATCAAGGCCCTCGAGGCGGAAATTGAGTCATTGTATGCGGAGATTTTGCCCGTGGCTCAAATGTCCGTGGAGCAGCAGCACCTCGAGCCGGCTCTCAAGTCGGTGACCGCATTGAGCGGCCAAAGCACATTTCGAACCTCGACTGCACTGGAATATGTAAGCCTCTTGACTTGTGCCGTTCTGCCCCTCATTTTACTGACAGTAGGTAGATCGACGAATGCCTAGATTACCTTTTATCCCGCCTCGACTGCCTCCAAGAACGCATGGAAACTCATCTGTCGCATCAGGAAGCTTCTGCGTCGCTCATATCCACAGCTAAGTCCGAAATGGCTACTGAAGTGCTAGCACCATTCAAGAAATCGACGGCACCTTCATTCCCTGCATCACCAGTTCGAAAGCCATCATCGCCTGTACGAAGGCGCTCCAACACAGGCGGCAGCATAACTCGCCCGCGCCGCAGGTCCTCTGGCATTGGTCTTCCAGAGGAGGAACCACTCGAAGCCCTCATGCAAGCGCTGTCGCTGCCCACAACGGGCCCCGAGGAAGTAGAAGGCAAAGAAAGGCTTATCGCTATGGCTAAAACCTTGCAAGAGCGGTCTCGAAACTACGATGATATTGCTCGCAATACACAAGAGGTCTTTGAACTGAGCACAACTGCGACGATCGACGATACCAGACGAGCCATTCAGCTTTTGCGAGACAGCGTCCTGGCGGAAAGCCCATACAACAAGGCTAGGCTCATAGATCCCGAGATTGTGGGATCCATTTCGGTGTTGGTACAAGAGGTGGAGAAGGCCAAGGAGCAACTGTCTCTTGTGGAGGGGCTTAGAGGGAATGGCAAGAGTGAGAAGAGGGAGGACTTTATACAAAGATGGGCACGATAAAATGGCATAGAGTTGATATCAATGACTCTGTTTTGGGTATATTGTATTGAGTGGAGGATATATTAGAAGCGAGTTCTGGGTATGCCTGTCCCAATGGCGGTTATTCATTGTCTCCCATTTCCTTTCCACTTGGGGGTTGACTCGAATAATGAGAAAGATTGAGCAGTTTTAACTAACAGGTGACCAGATAGTTTCGCATAATTAATAAAAACTCCATGGCATCAAGGCCCATCCCATCTCCACATTCGTCGAAACATCAAACTCACATCCGGACCATGCGGTGGAGAAAAAGAACATGCGACTTCGGCTACTGGAAATACACTGAAAACCTGTCGATCTCGAGGCATATTTTCTTTCCACCTCTTGGACAACTTGAAGAACCGACTGCCATCCCACAATGTCAACCCAGGCGCCCGCGTGGCACACAACTGTGATCTCCTACTCTGCTAGGTGCACCACAAGACCATCCAGAAGGGAAGGGTATTTGTGACTATGTGAATCTAAACTGGTACGTGGATCTTGAGGAGCCGCTGTGAAGCTCCGAGTGCGCGAGCTGTTCCGACTCGTTGTGCGGTGTGATGCGGTGCTGGAGATGCCACGAAGAGCTATCCCGCCAACTCATGGGAAGGCAGATGTCAGTGTAATCACGGGCGGATATCTGATAGGGGACAGTATGGTAGGGGACGGTATGGTAGGGGACGGTATGGTAGAGGACAGTGTGGTCGGGGACTGGTCTCTGGGTCAAACACCGCATGGGAACATGTTATTCGTGCCCATTACGGAAATCTTTCACCGGTTGGCGACGGACACTGGAACGTCAACATATGCATTGAACTATCTGTGGATCTTGAGGGGATATGGCCTGGCCTTGTGTATCAACAAAAGCGCGCTGTTCCTGTTATCACTGGGCATCACTGGTATTACTATGTATTACTCTCGTTACTCTGGATTACTCTCGCCACTCTGGATTACTCTCGTTGCCCCAGATTACTCTCGTTACTCTGGATTACCGCTGTTGCTCTGGATTACCATCGTTGCCCTGTATTACTCGAGATACCTCCTGGGGGCTGAAAATAAAATAGCAAACGCCAAAATACCGAAAAGCCAATCTTCTAGCGACACTTTGGATATCATGCTTCACCCAGTTCATGTAAGTCCCAAATAAAATTCGCAAAAACAAAGCTTTTCCGAGTCAATCCCACGCGCACCATTCCACTCTCACTCTCCGGCTACCATTTTCCCCTCCCCCTTTCCATCACTGGCAACCAGCAATATCCTCGCGAAGAAAGATGCCGCAATCCCACAGGCTTTCACTGGGGCATTCTTCATTGACTGCCTCAATCAACGCCTCTACAGCCTTCCTACACTGGCTGCCATACACTCTGCTCTGTTCTGCGTTCCTTATCCCCTGAACGTAGGCCCAATTAAGTCTCAACCTCATGAATGCATCGAATAATTTGCCGTTGCCATTGAGTAATGGCTCTGCCCAATCTGCTTGAGTAGCTTTTTCGGGTATATCGATCCCTATCATCCGACACAGAAGTTGAGGAACCCATGTGTCAATCATTTCCTTTTGCTGGGCCATTCGTTCCCACTTTCTTAGGGTGTCTAACCTCTGGAAATCTCTCGTCACTTGAGCGTACGCCCTCTCTATGACATTAGAAATGTCTCCGAGAGTAGGACACGTAGTTTCAAGCGTTGCGAGGAGGTCTACCACCTTGCGTCCAGCGACGTGTAGGCATTGGTCGGCGGATAAGTAATCTATGATGTGGTGTTTGTATGGTGGTATCATAGGAGTAGCAGCCCCTGTTTTGGTATGCGGAAGAGACGCCTCATCATCTTCCGGGCATCTGTCAGGGTATAGGTCATATGCGAGGGTTAATGTACCATCATTCTCAGGTCATACACGAAGACATTTAGGAAAGCTGGGGAAATTTTCGCATGCTCTCGCAAAGTCATGGTGTACATCGTTAATCATCTTCATGACAACGGGGCCCGCTATCTCCTCTAGGGAGTACCCTTCCAGATCGTAGCGGGTTGCTCTGCTTTCTTCATCTTCGGATGATATCAGGCGTCTTCGCTTTCTGCCGGCCAAAGGGCCATCTTCGCTAAGGATAGCTTTTAAGCCCACAATCTGGGTGTTTGAGAGGCCAGCCACCAATCTCAGAATCTCGGCATACAATTTTCGTTTGTTATTTCCTTGGGTTGGCTCTCTCTCCGGTATCTCATTGGCATTAAAGACATTTCCGGGGTTGTCCTCGATGGGTGGTGTGGATGCCTGCCTTGAACTCCCCTGACCTGGATCATCATCTCCCATGTTGTGAGGAGACAAGGATCGATAAATGGAATCGTCAGATCCTCCAGAGTCATCATCAGACTCGTCACCAGATTCGTCATGAGACTCGCCATCAGAGCTGTCCTCTTTATTTTCTTCCTCTGGGTCCTTGTGTCTTGAGCCTCCCCCATGGGTTTCTTGCTTATCCAGAGACACCCTCTTGCTTTCTTCCTCAGGTATGACGGCCGGGGCGATGGTTGATTTTTCATGAGGCTCACAGGCTGGCTCGTCGGCGACGACCTCTGCCTCGACGGGAGTAGATGACTCCACACTTCTTGACATCTCAGCGTCGGGGCTTGTATCTACGAGAGTTCCCTTGGAAATTAAGGTTTTTGAATTGGGACTTGGGGTCGGCTCAGAGTAATTCGGACCATCTGCCGTTTGTCGCAGGTTATGGGAGGTGGAAGAGGTTGGGGTCTGAAGTGCCTCGGTGACAGGAGCAGTGGCGTTCTTGTTCAGTAAATCGTTGGCTTTATTTCTGCGATAGCGCGCAGCCTGTTCCATCAACTCGTATTTGTCCTTCGTTGTTTCGATCTCAAATCTTCTCTTGTTTCGCATGGGAGTCTTTAACCTGGGCGGTAGTTCTGTTATGCAGGGCTCCATTCTCTGAAGTTGTCGGTTAAGAAGGGAGAGGAGTCTCTCAGATTCAGTTAGAACCCATCTCAATCATCTTCAAAGAAGGTTATCCGTCTCAAGAGCTTGTCTCACTTCTCGAGTTTTTTCTAATGTCGAAAATTCGTCTTTCGTCGGTCTGGTAGTAAGACGTGGGCTGACTCTGTTGTTCGGACGTTGAGTGGTAGCAGAATGAATCGCAGCGTGGGGAGAAAGAGAAAGAAGATTAAAGAAAAGTGAGTGAAGTGGAGACAAAATATTCTTTGATTCCTTATGTTTACATTTCGGTAACTGATTGCCTCGGGATGCGACCCCTTCCACGGCAGTAAATCATTGAAACCGTTTGACGGGTGTCAGCAGCTGGCTGGTTAGCCCTGGTGATGCATTGATGAGAGGGAATTCTCAAGGGATAATTTTTGTCATCCATATTTGAATGTACTATGGGATCCTCATAAATAACATGGAATGGAAACAATACAGGTAAAGGCCCGTATAAAAGGGTAGTCCCAGGGGAGTAACATAGCAATGATAGCTCACAAAGAACATCTGCTTTAGGTTGATCACACAGACAGTTCTACCCTGATGCATGGGGTTTCTGTTTTGTTTCTATGCTATCATTTCTTTGTACCATAGAATATTACTAGGTATTTCTCTCAAAGGAGCCTGGGCTTTATGGAAGCAGCACGGGTGGCATCCGTGTTGGCTACTCATTTTTAAAGATCGCCACATTGAATCGAGGCGACCCAAATTGGTAAGATGACATTTGTTTCTATATTCTTGACAGACGGGCACTCCTTGCTCTATCATAGGTCGCTTATAACCTGTAGATCACAGAAGATTTGCCTCATGACTCTGTCTGGTTCCATCTTGGATATGCTCAGGACAAAGATTGCGCAGAAGAGAGACATGACTGAGACGGCGTCTCGCGCAGTTCCGGAAGTGTTTCCATCGACAAGTATTAGATCCGGATGATGACGCTCTATTCATGCAAGGAACTGATCTCGCTGCAACAGTGACTGCGCTTGTCCTTGGGCGTTGAAGTCAAGCTTGGCCCATAACCTAATTACTCGCTCAAGGTCTTTGTCTGGACCATTGGGAGTGGAATCAACAACTGCGGTGGGCTCGAAAACCATTTGGCGATTTTTTGGCTGGCAAATGATCTCATACAGTTTCCCAAGTGTCATGATGGCATTTGATACTGGTACATTGTAGGAGTTCCATCCAAGTCTCCCTTTCTGTCTTGGGGCCTTGTTCCGACGTCTCAGCTCGGTGTTTTCTTCATCATATTAGCGATTGCTAAATTGCACTAACAGGAATGGCATACTCTTCTTTTCTTTTATCAGCTTCTGTAGCAATCCATCGCGTGATCATTGTGATCTGGCTGTTGGTATCCATAGTTACGTGCCCGGTTTCGCCCGTGATGATATCACGACGCCCGTCTACCGCTCGTTCGAACTGTTCTACATAAGCTTGAACTTTCTGCAATCCATCCAAAGGATCCTCTTTCCTGACCCTTCTTTCAGCATTATTCTTGTCCATCTCTGACACAAGCCGATTCCTTATTATGCATACATCAGATTTTGATCTAGGACAAGAACGTGGTTGACGCAAGCTTGAACGACTTTTTCGGAGCGGGAAGAAACTCCAGCATCTTTTCAATGCCTCCAAAATGACCTGATATAGGTCCGTAGCACATCTGCTTACATCGAGGCCCGTTTGGAAGCGCTTCCTCTCAGAATTAGCCTTGCCAATGTCATCCTGAATCCCTTTGAAAGCATCAAAGACCAATCTTCTATCAGCATCATCAGCCCTGATGCTCCCTTTCCTCTTTCCGTCAAGCATCGCTGGCTACTCAAATGCCACCCGATTGATGCCCGTCTATGTTAGAAACTGTAATGAGCGTTGCGCTCGGTGTGATGGGAATTGTAATCAACTTACTAGTTAACGAATGTATGTTCACTTCATGTTTTTATGGAGCGCGTTATCATCGATGCATCCCCAAGGCGGGGTAGCCTGTTTGAATGTCGGAATACTGATGGGGAGCACACGTTCGGCAACCAGCAGGGTTACCTGTTTAACTGAAACCCATAAGATTTATTAGTAGCGCAAACCGAAAAGGCAATTTCTGGTTAGCATCAAGTTCGTTCCGCAGCTTCCAGGGGTAGCTGTGTATTTAGTCGGGTCCTCACGTTGGCTGGGCCTGGTCTGGTGGCCTGTTTGCGTCGATAAAGGCAGAACATTGGTTACCCTCTCATTCATTCAGACATTAGTGGTATCACATCCATAGCTCTCCACTGCGAGTCGGCCATCCCCATTTTCGAACCCTGCATCAGCATCAGTATGCATAGAGATATGCAGAGAATGATAGCTTTGGACCTTGGGGTTCAGCCACAACCCTGCCTTAAAGCAGCCATGAGATATTAGAACATACAGGGCTAGACTACTCTGTCAAGCAGCGGATTCACACAACGCTGCGACAAACCCCGCGCTTTCTGGTGCAACAGAACGCTTCACTACCTAGTCATCTACATGAAAAGGTTGGTGTTTGCTAGAAGTGGTTCGCGACGTGATGCGGATTAGTACGGAGCATACAAAGTGTTCCCTCTGACAGTCTCTTTAGCTATTTACAATATCACTAACGATCCGGCGCATCAAAAGCTTGGAAGATGGCAGACAGTACCGAGGTAGGCCTTTTCACTCAAAGGCACTGTCCATGATCTACTGTTAATTCGTATATATCTACCACAGTCAATCAATGAGAAAGGAGTACAATGGTTTGGATATGCGGCCAACATTGAATCCTCTTTGTTGAAGGGCAACGTGGAGGTAGCACCGGTTTCTATGTTAGTGAAGACCTATGATCCCAATTTCCTGCTGGGAATAGTCAAGTCGCCCCAAGATGAGGCAGATTATGCAAGTATGACAACTCCAACTTTATGCAGACTACCCGTTACGAAAGGGTTGAGACCAAACCAAGCTTTTGAGATGCTGACAGTGGAATGCAAGTGAAGAGGTACAGTCCGTTTTTGAACAATCGGCCGCCAATCTTCGACTATAAGGAGGTCGACTTTGAACACTTCAAGAACCGCTATGGCAATGACGATGGTCGGCATCTTGTTGAAGTCCTCGTAGCCAGCCCCATCAGCTAAGATGAGATCAACTTAAAGCGCGAGACGCGTAGGCTCATGCGCAGAAGTACTGCAGATAAGAGCGAACCTGATACAGGCTCTTCCTCGCGGTGGCAGCGGATTCGGATCAATTCTCGGCCAGTACTCAGCCATCTTTGCCGTCTAGCTAATGAAGACACCTACTCGCAAGCCAACGACACCAGGGTTTTCTTTCGGCCGTTCGAGTTCCTCACACACTTTCAGCCCCAGATGAGAGAGGCTCTAGCAGAGCTCGAGAAGAGATGGGGTGAAGCGGAGAAACTGGATACTTCTCGGGACAAGGATCGAGTTGCCTCCGAGGATGTCAAGTCGGGACAGAACAGGATAGTAGAAAAGGCAGACAATATCCTCGATAACCGCGTTAGGGAGCATAAACTCAACAAGGCTGCTGAGCTAGGATTAGACGGAATTGTCGCATTAAGGCACCTTCGATTCTATGTTGGATTTGTCGACAAAGAGCTCATGCCTTACAAGGACCTCTTCAACGATCCTTTAAAAACAAGAGTTCGATTCAACGATCTCACTCTTCTATTCAAACCCGGAGATTTGGTCTACTATCCATCGTCTGGATCGAAGATTGCACCGCCGAAGCGAAACCATCGGAATCTTTGGAGAGCATACCATGTGCGGCGGTCGGATTACAACAATACTGGCCCCGACGATATCGAAGCAGCAAGCGACGACGTGGTCACTGTATGCTGCTACTATATAGACTACAACGGCGAAGCATACGGTATGGTCAAGCAAAAGATCAAAATATCTGCATATGCAGGAGAAAAAGACATCACCGATCTAGAGTTTTACCCATTACGGTATGCCAAAAACGCAGCCGCAATTGAGGCGAGTCTTAGAGTTCATGGCAACAAGTTTCTCTCCGCTGTAAAACAGAAGCACGCCTATTACGAAGGATAGACAATCCCCAGTGAAGCAGAAGATTCTGAAAATGACCGTAGGCCCCCAAACAACCCAGAGCATATAGATAGCACCATCATCCTGGACTTTAAAGAGGCGTTTGCACATCATGCAAATTGGAGACCAAAGTTCGCCGCCATTAGGATGAGAAACAATGTGTCATCCCTTCTTGGAGTCGATATGTTTCAGCTTGCGCACTGGTCTGATCGAAGCAGAACGGAGCTGTGGCATTCGACCGAAGATATAACCCAACTTCAATATGGTATCTACAGCAGAGAAAAGAACAAGTACGTCCAAGGGGGGGAAAGGTTCGTATTCGGGAACCACAGTGGAGTCATCGACGTGCTCAAGGAGGTAGATATCCTATTGCTCCCTCGTAAGCTCGTGGGTTACGCGCTTCGGGAAAGGCGCTTTGTTCAAATAGACATTCTGTCGCTCCAATCTGTATCTGAGCAACGGAGCCTGTTCAGAGATCTCAAAATAAACATGGACTACAAGCATGTGTTCAAGTCGCTTGTCAAGACTCATTTCCAGAATCGAGAGATACAAAAGCGACGGCCCCTCGTTGGGCTAAACCAGGACATTATCCAAGGAAAAGGATCAGGGCTGTTCATTCTTTTGCATGGAGTGCCCAGCGTAGGCAAAACAGCCACCGCCGAGGCAATCGCTCAGTCCAACAACATGCCATTGTTCCACATCACATGCGGCGATCTTGGTATTGCGCCCAAAGATGTCGAAAACGAACTCAAAGATATATTCCGTCTGGCCCATCTTTGGGACTGCATTCTGCTCCTCGACGAGGCAGATAATTTTCTGGCGAGACGTGACATGATTAACCTCAAGCGCAATGCACTCGTTTCGGGTAAGTTGACCTATCTCAACGATTCCATGATTGTGTCTAATATCTTTCAGTCTTTCTGCGAGTGCTCGAATACTATAATGGAATTCTAATTCTCACTACCAATAGGGTTGGCGCCCTTGACGACGCCTTCAAATCTCGTATTCACATTAGCCTGTACTATGAACGACTGACTTTGACGCGTACACTCGCCATTTTTGAAGTCAACATTCGCAGACTAAGAGAGATTGAAGACGAAAAGGAGGAGCAGCTAGGGAAGCGGCCTCAACGAACCTAAGCTGAAGATTGATGAAAACAGCATCATGCGATTTTCCGAAAGACACTTTAACAACACAGACGAGACTGTGAGGTGGAACGGACGCTAAATTCGGAATGCCTTCCAAATCGCATCGTCATTAGAAAGGTACGATGTCCACAAGACTGAGAGCGAAGACTCCGAGTGTGATGACAACAGACCCGGGAGGCTTAAGGGCGGGGAGGCTCAGAATCCCCAACCTGTTCTGGACGCAACACAGTTCCAGCTGGTGTCTGAGACGATTGCGCAATTTGACAATTATTTCCATCTCGCGAGTAGTGAGAGGGATGAGGACACAGCGTAGCGAGAGATGGTTCACGACGATGCTACTCGCCATGAAGACCTCATCCCTTACTAACAGGCATACGATCTGCCCACGCCGGCGAAATCACATGGCAGTAAGAGCACCCCCAATTGAGGGCAAGGGGGCCGTAGAAGTGAGCAGGAGAGTGCACCACTACCGACACAAAGGGGCTCGAACCAACCCAGCAGCTCTAGCCAACACATAAGGAGGGGGGTGATGGAGGGTCTAGTGGAGACATGGAACACACCTCTCGCCAAGAATAGGGTCAAAGACTTCGTCGTAGCGCTCGCGTTATGGAAACGCAGGCAAGTACGCATCCGGCGATGAAGATGACGAGGATGAGTATCCGGAAGTAGAAAGTAGCGCACCTCGGCGCTGGGAAAAGGGGGAGGGGAAAGGCAGGTAACCCTGGGTCGAGGCCATCGGGATAACAACCACGATGATGACAATCTTGAGGAAGATGACGATGACTATGAAGATTGAGAGGGATGTATTGATGTTGGACGGGAAGTAAAAGAAGAGCTCAAGAGACAAAGATAAATGCTCTAATGTAGCAGGATCTCAGCAAGTACAGACCAAAGGCACAGAATATTCTTGAAAATCTCCGACTCAATTTATTCAGTGCTATTATCAGCCTACAGCATTGTGCTATCCAACACCTTTCTAAGTTTCTCATCTCGACTACGTAAATCGTCCTCCCCAAGGCTCCCGTACGCTTTGTCGACTTCGTCGCACACGTAGTCTTCCCAACCCGACCCTTCTCTACTTCCAGTCTGATGCTGTCCCAACTCGATCTTTCCGCTATCCTCCCAACAAGCCTGGACTGTGCCGCCAATCTTGTCAAAAAAGCCCCTCAGCCCCTGATCCTGCCCGCCGCCGGCATGATAACTCCAAAAGGGACCCCGGACTGCCCATCTAGGCCCAAGACTCTGCTCGACGACCCTGTCAATCTCCTCGACACTAGCAACGCCTCGGTGTGCTAAATACGCTGCCTCTCGAAACAATGCAAAGGCAAGTCTGTTGGCAACAAAGCCGGTAATTTCCTCCTTGAGAACGACCGGGTCTCGGCCTAAAACCTTCCAGTATTCGATCGTTCGCTTGACTTCCTCGGCATCTGGAGAAACGGCATTGTGGGGGACAATCTCCAGCAGCGGCATTATGTGAGGCGGATTGTAGGGATGCACAATCAAGATTCGACTGCCTTCATGCATGTTTGCGCCTTGTATGGATGCGGGGATTCCTGATGTGCTGGACCAGAAGAGTGCATCGGGCCGTGCCAGCGACTCGATCTGTGACCAGATCTTTTGTTTGAAGTCGACATTCTCTGGACCTTGCTCTTGGATGATGTCTGCTTGTTCAACAGCGGCAGACAGAGAGGATGCGATTAAAAGATGACCACTCTCGAACAAGCTTTCTACGGTAAGCGCCGGTTTTCCATGATGGGAATTTTCACCTCCTGTTGTAGACGGCCATGTTGACGAGAGGTACGCTACACGGTCGATATCAGCTCCGCTTACGTATGAAGGGATGGATCACCTTGAGGGCAATGGAACGTGACTGCAACTGACTTGGCAATGTATTCTCGATATACTCCTTTATGTCTGAACGGGGATCGTAGATTGTGACCCGAACATCTCGCACCAGTGTTTGTGAGAGATGAAGCGCTGCAAAAGAAAGCCCAATGGTGCCTGCTCCCACTACTGCTATGTTTATTGTGTCAGTGTGACTCGGATTAGACGCCATCTTGATAATAAATAATGTATATCACAATACAAGTCGGTATGTCTCCTTTTGACCTCACCTATGCTGCAGCTCACTTGTGCACGTACAACATACAGAGTGCTAAAACAAATGACGCTTACTCTGTAGATCTGGCGGGGTCGAAGATGTCCACCCTGGGCGCTACAGTAACATGCATTACACGGAGTTGTTCCCGTAGAGCTCCGTCGCCATGTTGCAACCCCGCTATCATGACATGGATTTGCCGCATCGGGGGTCATAGACTCATAGTTAAGCTTGATGCAAACTAATCGATTGATAGAGACTAGTGGCAGCTCCTATCTGATTTCAAGATGCATCATGATCTGCTGTGTTCATACAACGAACACCGAAGAGCGAGGAGTTCTACAGAGGGAATCAGTGGAGATGGCTTCCCATTACCTTATAAGGCAAGTATGGATTTAATCAGTCAGCAGCGGGGTTGAATGCATCATGCGGGGTAGGTGAGACAGGAGTGTTGGGTTGCCGCGGTTGTGAGTAAACAAAGAAGCAGTACGTAACAGGTCTACTTGTATGAATTGTTAATATCTGTGGACATTCTCTCCTCTCTCTCACCGATACTCATTACATATACTTTAATGATCAGCATCATTTAATTGAGACAAATCCCAGAGCTCCTCAAGCCTCCCTAGTCAGACAATTGCTGAACCTCACAATGTCTGAACCAAAGATCCCTACGATTTCACTTGGGCCTGATCCGAACACCATCAATGGAATAGATGGCGTTCACGAAAATGAGTGGTATAACCAGGACTTTGGTGATTACACCATCATGGAACAGCCCATGTTCACAAAGCGCCAGATCCGTCTTGTCTGCGTCGGCGCCGGCGCGACCGGCCTGCAGCTGGCTTACAAGGCGGAACGACTCCTCGAGAATGTGACACTTCAGATCTATGAGAAAAACAGTGAAATCGGGGGGACATGGCTCGAGAACAAATATCCCGGCGTGGCATGCGATATCCCGAGTCATAGCTAGTACGTGATACCGTCATAGGGTGATGGGATACAAGGCTGATATCGAATTAGCCAGTTTTCATGGGCACGCAATCCGTCATGGTCACAGTATTGGTCGCCAGGCCAGGAGATATGGCAGTATTTAAAGGACGTTGCTACAAAGTTCAATCTCGAACAATACGTCAAGCTCTCGCACCGCGTGCAGTCGGCCAGGTGGGACGAGGATAAGGGTGTCTGGAAGCTGACGATTAGTACTCCCGATGGCGGTACGATTACGGATGAATGCGAGATTCTGGTAAACGGCAGTGGTGTTCTCAAGTCTGTTTATTGAACATCTATATGAGAATCGGGGACTCGCTGACACACTATTGCAGCAAGTGGAAGTGGCCAGATATCCCGGGGCTCGAAACCTTCAAGGGCAAGATGATGCACAGTGCGGCCTGGGATGCGGATTATGATCTCAAGGACAAGACTGTAGCTGTCATCGGTGGTGGTTCATCTGCCGTGCAGCTGATTCCCAGCATTCAGCCAAGTGAGGAAAAACGTCCCAAGCCCAGGAAGACGCAATACTGAATGCTGACCATGTCGCAGCGGTTAAGAAACTAATCCCGTTTCTGCGTTCTCCCGTCTGGATAACCATGGGCTTTGGCGCCAAATTTGCTGGGCCTGGAGTGACAAACTTCCAATGTCAGCCTCAATTCCCGTGCCTTTTTGGAGTTTCTCATTAACCCATCAGTTCAGATCCAAAGGAGCAAATCGAATCCTTCATCAATGATCCTGAGGCGTACGATAAATACTGCCGAGAGCTCGATGGAGAGCTGAACAAACGATTCACTATTGTATGTCCAAAATATGATGAAACTCACCGTCCGTTAGTCGTTCCACCCGCTGACGATGCTACCTATAGAACCATTTCAAGAGTGCCGACCAGAAGCAAGTCCGGCAACAGATTGCCAACATGATGAGCGACCAGCTGCATCATAACGAGGAGTTGACTAACCATCTAATTCCCGACTTTGCTCTTGGCTGCCGTCGAATGACTCCAGGATCCGGGTACCTAGAGAGTCTAACCAAGGACAATGTGGAGGTTGTGAAAACAGGCGTCGCTCGTCTCACCGAGAACGGGGTTATTGATGAGGATGGAAAAGAACACAAAGTCGACGTGGTGATATGCAGTACAGGATTCGATACCTCTTACGCGACGCCTTATGAATGCGTCGGGCGTAACGGAACAGATCTGAAAGAAAAGTTTGGAGACTTTCCAAAGGGATATCTCTCCGTCATGGTGGATGAGTTTCCCAATTTCTTTCGTGAGTGTTTCTCCATCTACACACATTTACTTGTTTCCCAACTTACTAAAGCTGATCTACCAGTGTTCATCGGCCCCAACGGACCCGCAAGTCACTCCTCCGTCCTACCAATCCTCGAGTGGCATACGCGATATCTCTTCCAGATGATCAACAAGCTCCAGCGCGAGAACATCAAGTCCTTCACCCCCAAGGCCGAGTGCGTACAGGACTTCTCGCAGCACACCCACACGCTCATGAAGCGACTTGTCTGGTCCGCCGCATGCAGGTCCTGGTTCAAGAACGGCAAGACCCACGGCCCCGTGACGGCCATTTGGCCAGGGAGCCGTCTACACTACTTTGAGGCACTGAAGGATCCGAGATATGAAGACTTTGACATTGTGTACCGGAACAAGAACAGATTCCAGTTCATGGGCAATGGATATACCGAGGAGGAGGCTCGGCCGGATGGAAATCCTGTGTGGTACTTTGATGATCCGTTCTGCAAAGTCTAGAAGAGGCTCTCAGCCAGCGGAGTAATGGCAGATATTCACATATTAGTCAATTGCAATACTTTATTAATATGTTAAAGGCGAGTTATTGAAGAAGCTCATTGCTAAATGGCGAAACGCATAACAAACGCTGGTCTTATATGAAACCGACCGAAATACACGAGCCCAGATGTCCAACACCCAATTTCTTTCTTGCACCATAATATTTCCTCTTAATAATCGGCCATGGCCTGTGGTGTGAACGCAGCACTATATCCAGCCGTCTTGGTAAAAAATCCTGCATCTCTTGGACTATGCACTCGGATCCTGGCGAACGATATCTTAGTTCGAAGAAAAACAACTCGACTCCGGCAGTTGAGGCCACCGATTCCAAATCTGCCAAAATGCACGTCATGTCTACCAAGGAAAGCTATTGCTTGAGCATTCGCATTTCGGACACATAACATCTCCGAGAGAGCCACCAGGCACAATCCTAACGGGGCATTGGGTGTACGTTGGGACGCCCACACGGATAGGGCCAACGCAGACAGCTCTGGCCAGCACCTCACAGACTCTCACAGTATCGCCCCGGCTCCTGTGCCTTTGTGTTAGCCCCGGGAGATATAGTTGGTGGCCACATCCATCATCCACGGTTGGGTCTAGGACTCCGAGAATCACCTAGTAAATCGATACCAATCAATCAATGATCGACTCACACACCAGTTCCGACTACCCGTAGTGCACAGCGACTTCAGACGAGATGTGATGTACTTGTACATTCATAATACCGATCACATCTGCCAAGGTTCATAGACTGGCCCCACTGCCATCCGATGCATCTGGTGCAAAAAGAAATGCCCCGACATCAATGGCACGGTATACAAAGCGTACCTTACATGTATACATACCTAGTAAGCAATCCGAACCCCTTGCAGCCCTGCGCCGCTTAGAGATAGCCGCCATGGATTGCGGGCATTACCCAACTTGGATGTCTCGCATCCTACCTTGTAGATGGCGCACAGAGTAAAAGTCCGAGGTGCGAGGAAAGGCATGCTTTGTAGGGCGAGCTGACATGGCAAAAGGAATGGAATGATCCTTTGTCCGTGAGTCATTTATTTTATCGCCAGCTAATCAATGCAATGTAACATGTTGGTTGGCTCGCAAACGCTGCATCCTCCCGAGATCATATCGCCTCTATTCGCACTGTACTTGAGCTTGTGGCACCGCGGGGTTCGAGCTTCAGCTTCTTTGTATGTTATGACGTTCAAGTACATGTTGTCCAGCCTAGTTGGCAATATCGGAACATACTTAAGGAACTGTATAGTCGAGCATTGTTCTTCAATATCACTATAGTTCTTTAGACTCACTTCTTCCTTATCCTTTCTACACTCTAAACTTTACACTTTACACTTCCAACTTGACATAATCTCCCAATCTCATCACCAAACAACTTAGCAAAAATGGCTGCACCTCCCTCATACACCAAGGTCACGCACTCAGCCACCTATCCCGCCATTGACCCAAGCCTTCCAGGCCTCTCCACCAAGGGCAAGGTTGTTTTGATTACTGGCGCATCCGGTGGCATCGGTCGTGCCACCGCCTCATCTTACGCGGCTTCAGGACCCCGAGCTCTTATCCTCCTCGGCCGTCGCTCTGATGCCCTGGCTGAGACCGCAGCCGTTGTCAAGGCTAAATATGCAGACCTGTTGATCCAGACTCACGAGGTCGAATTGCTCGACTCGGCAGGTGTACGCAGCGTACTGGCCAGTGTAGCTGCTGAGCTTGGCGGCATCGACATCCTCGTTCACTCCGCTGGAGTCCTGGCACCCGTTGTTCCCCTGGTGGAGGCGGATCCCGCCACATTCCTCGACGGCTACAAGACGACTGTCGTTGGTACCTTGATATTGGCACAGGCCCTTGTCCTGGCCAACAAGGAGAAGGAAGTCACCTTCATCAACCTCACCACGGCCGGCATCCTGTTCCCTCCTTTCTCCGGCATGGGCGCCTACGTCAGCAGCAAGATGGCCGCTGTCAAGCTGTTGCAGTCCTTTGCCGCCGAGAACCCTCAAGTCCGCCTTCACAATGTGCACCCCGGATTCCTCGATACTGCCATGTCTACCCAGCTGTCCAAGACTACCAAGTTGCCATATGGCTTTGATGACAGTAAGTACAGATTCTTCCGCACAAGATAGCTCTATAGACGCTGGAAACTAACGGTACTTCTTTTCTTTAGTCTCTCTTCCATCTGATTTCCTTGTCTGGATCGCTTCGCCCGAGGCAAGCTTCCTTAACGGCAAGCTCGTATTCTCTGCTTGGGACGTAGAGGAACTCAAGAACCGCAAGAAGGAGATTGTCGGTGGTCCTCCAGGAACTGGTGAGCTCTGGTTGAGCTTCTCAGGATTCCCGCGATATGTTGCGGGTAACGCCTTGCCAGGTGTTGTATAAGCCATGAATTAGAATGAGCAGACGCTCGGCTGGCATCACAGTGCTTTCAGGTTATTGTGAGCCAAAAGCAGAATTACAAGGATCAAGCAGGGAAATAGGTTTAGTGATTAAGCACTGATAGACATTGGAAGAAATACATGTAGCTTTAGCCAGTCGTTAACAGATCATTTTATTCGGGCATGCAACCTACTCTACATTGCACTATAAATATGTGAACCCGTTATTGCTCAACTACCCTAGAATTATGAATCTATTACATGCATACATGCGGAAAGACAAAGAGATAGATATATGGGATAGCAATAGAGTGAAAATGTCTATGGGAAATTTTAACTATAATATCCTGCTGATTAAAGTTGTCAATCACACCACTAGATTATATAAAGGCTACTACAGTTAGCATTTTCAAGGACAATTGAACGAGTTTCAAAATAAATATGGAATAATTACTTCTATATATTTTGTGCTGCAATAGTAGATAACGCCTATTTCGTACACTAAAATAACCTGCATGAATCCTAAAGACTTAAAATCTATCAAACTCCTTTGTCCAGAAAGTGCCTTTCAAAGCGCAATATTGGCTTGTCCCGTAGTGTTACTTTCTCTTTATTCTCTATAACCAACGCCCCATCTTAAATGTGAACACATATGTACGGAATACGATATCGAATGTGAGAAAGTCAAAAGACTAAACGTCTTGCAGCTTCATGCGTGACAGATTGCAGCCTGAATCGAAGCAACGCCACGATCGGTGCGACCATCCATGTTGTGTGCGTCCAACCGGTTCCGCTCGTGGGTTCCTGGTGGTACCTGTCTGTGAACTGCGAGATCACCCTGGCGATCTTGGATAGTTCTTCCACTCCGCACTGGCCGTTGTTGGCCAGATGGTATGAAGATGACGGCATCGATAAAATAGATATACCATTCTCTGTGATGGGGGTGCTGGTTGTGCTATTTGACAATTCTGGACTTGCTGTATCTTGGGAAAGGTTGTAACTAGCGAGGTGATGAACCGTGTCCATTAGGGAGATGCATCCCGACGCCAGGAGGAGTGCTACCCCTGGCTGCTCAGAACATGGGCATATAAGTATAGCTAATAGCCGTTGACACGCCTCCGTTATCGTTAAGTTGGTGTATATAAAGCCGGAGCTCGTTCTCGCAAGATTTAACTGCTCCAGAATGAATAGAGCACTTCTGGTACAATCACCTTCCCCTGTGTCTGGATCGGAGATCTGGCACGGTGATGCTTCAGATTGTTGTTGTTGCCCATTCTGATAATGCCTTGTGGTTTGCACCGAAAGTAATGTTGTGTTGCCGGGGCTCGCCTCACTGCTTTGATCTGAATCTTTCCCAGGTTCAAATGGCTGGACGTTATTTACAACTGGCGTCACCAAGCCTTGTTTCTCGCCCTTCTCCCGCCGTACCCGATGCGGCCGACCGGCACGCCGTGCTGGGCTGTAACAGCACAGCTGATTTAAACTTGCGCAGCGAGCGCACGCGGGTTTCTGCTTGCCGCATCGCAACTTGGATGCTGAACAAAGATCGCAAGAGTCTTTCAGCTTCTGAGCCATCATATGAGTGTTGTAGTATTCCATGTTTAACGACGTGTGTAAAGGCTCCAATGAGAAATCAAATGCTCAAATACAGGATGCAGAGCTTCACCTTTCAAGGTTCATCTGTATGGCTTAACTGGGTGTGTGACGTAAGGGCAAATTCCTATGCAAATGGGTCTACTAGCAATGCAATGCATACTGATATATCTAGAACATGCTACAGTTGTGTTGCCTCGGGTTCTATGTGAAAATGATAGGATTTTGGAGGCACTGAGCTTACCCAGCGAACTAATAAAGCTATACCGAGCTGGTTGGTTATTAAGAAATCCATGGCTGACAGGATGATAGTAAAACACAGGATTCAACCTTCCAACTAAGATCTTATTACGAACACGGTAAATGAATCTAGAGCGCCTGCGCCTACATACGTGAGGTATTTGCCCGCATAAAACGCCAGATAGGCAGATAATGGCCACATTGCCACTCTCGCCAATCCAAGGGAGGCCTGTGGATGCGGCGATATGCATAACACATGCACGTTGTTCAACTCGCGACACGCTAATTGGCAGGAGAGTTGTTGGTGGGATGCATTCCCCGCGAAGGAACAGTTCCTACTGCCGACCATCCCGGATGTTGCCAGCGACCGAGATTCCCAGCTGGAAATCCATTGGCTGCAAGTGAGACGTTGGCTATCGTGTACTGGGAATATCGATGCGAGCGTCGGGCGGTCCTGATCGGGCACCGGCCGGCGCGTGTAAGACACTGATCTTATGAAAAATGACACCGCCCAAGCGTTGACCCTGCGAGCAATGCGCGTGTCCTTGATGGCTATATTATCGGATACCTCCAATTAGAGTGGACTGGATGAAATAGACTGCCAATGTCGACATGGAGGCCACACGTGAATCCGAGTGCGGAGCCCCTCCGTCCCTGCCAAGCGCATCGCCAGATGTATTCATGGATACCGAGAGCTCTGCCGCTTTGGTCCCTGACATGCTCGGTCCTCATGGTCTTGATCCATTCAATTACGGGAGCCGAGATATGTTATCCGAGTGGCCAGACGATGTCTTCTCCATGCAAGACAAATCACCAGCAGATTTCGCTCCTCAACCGACCGGGGAGAACAACAGCACATTCCCGGCGAGATCCGAGGCCGCTTCTGCAGAACCACAGAGTTGTCGCAACCCTCAGGGCCTTTGCATCGGCTTGGCAACAGGGCTGCTCAAGTCCATGCATGTCAGTTCCCCATTCTGCCTGTTGGACATGGGCAGCCAGGATCGCGAGCCGCAAAGGACACGTGCGGTGGACTCCATTCTAGTCACTAACCAGGATGCTCTACGGGCTGTGCGCGGCTTCCTCAGATGCCCCTGCTACGCGAGCCCTCAGCTGCAGCTCCTGGTCACCGTCATCTGCAACGAGACAACGGCCTGGTACTGGCGAATCATCGCCACATATTCCCTCCAGCATAACACGAACATGGACGGCGGGATCCTACCCCCAAACAGAGTCGAGACCATGAGACGATCATTCTCCATCGGCGACCACCGCTTGGAGGGCCACCTGGAGACGACGCTCATTGGCCAAGTTCTGTCCTGTAAGCTGCAGGAACTGGACGATCTTATCGAAGAGATTACCTGGAACACGGGACAATCGGAGCCTAGCAGCTGTCCAATGGCAGGTGCCGTGCATCTTCGAATGAATGCCTTTCTCGGCACCCAGTTGGGCGCGGTTAGACGTGGGCTGCTCAACTTGCAGGATGAGACACTCAGGGGCGCAGCTTTGCCGCCAGGTGCCCACAGTTGAATCATGGAACATGCAAGCAAGAATCCCCTACCCAGAGAACTGAAACATAAAATCGCTACAAGAATTACTACTTGTACAGATTATATAGAAATACTAAATAGCAATGTTAGAACTAAGAAACATTTATCTTCTCCGCACATAATATCATATAGAGAGAATACTAGAAGAATAGTAGCCACTTCCATTATCCGCATACGTTAGAATCGAGCGGTATAATAATCCAAAGCAGTAGTAACAGGCAACCCGTTGAAACTAAATGCGGATCACAAATCAGTCATAAATTTCATCCCAAAGTCATCGTCAGGAGATTCCTTCTAGAACATCGCACCCGAAAGGATGAGGCAGCCTGCCACGGCAAAGAGAGCACGGAAAAACCGGCAAGGCTCCTCTGATCCATAGTCTACAGGCCACGTGCAGAAGCCACGAGGAATTACGCCGTACCTGATTATTTCTATGTGGCGAGGGCGCTTATCACCAAATAAGCGATAGTTTTTTTGTCTCTCACGATCCTACGAGCAAAAAGGTCCAGGTTGCCCTAAACGGCAATTTCCGAGCAGCTTGATGAAACGAACGAACAAACGATCAACTCAAGCCCAAGCCCAAGCAAAGCAGTGCTCGATCCTGCCGTGAATGAGGGCTGAAACAGCCCAGGTGGATGAGCTATTGAACTTTTTGATCCATATCAGCTCGGAATCCGATATTCCTCATGGCTGACGTGGGATGAGGCGAAAGCCTTCAACTACGGACGGTTTCTGGAATTGGGGGATTGCATCTATTGGCCTACGTCACGATATCTATACACATCAAAGAAGAGGTTTATCTATAAGTCGTTGATCGTCAACTATCATCCAATGTATTCAATTCAGCATCATCAAACCATCTAGTTGTCTCTTGTCTCCTTCTTTCCATCTCCCTTTTTATATACTGCTAGTTTCGACTTTGACTGATTTATCAGTTTGTCCTCTCGCCTCTCCTTGCTTGTTACTGGCCGCCACATAATCAGCCCTTGAACTTACGGGCGCAGTATTTTAGTCGAGCTAGCCAGTCAGATAGACCGCTATCATGTATCAATCTGTCCTGTATGCCCTTGTGGCAGCTCTGCCCGCAGTTTCTCTTGCTGCCACAACTCCACCATGCAAGCTCATCGACGCCAAAATCCCCGGGCGCATCTCCTACCCTGACAGCTCGGCATACAATGCCTCCGTATCATCTTATTACAGCGGTCAAGAGCGCGCCTTGCATCCAGGCTGCATCTTCAGGCCGACCAATACCGCCGAGGTTTCTCAGTTCGTCAAGTTGGTGACTGCGAGCAACGGTACCCAGTTCGCTGTCCGAGGCGGTGGCCACACCCTCTGGACTGGCGCCGCAAATGTTAATAATGGCATCACCGTCGACATGCGGTCCATGAAGGACGTTACTTTGAGCGATGACAAGAAGGTTGCCCGTCTTGGACCTGGTGGCATATGGAGTGACATTTACCCCAAGCTAGTGCCGCTCAACTTGACTGTTATGGGAGGTCGTGTTCCAGGCATCGGAGTAGGAGGTTTCGTCACTGGAGGTAAGCATTCGGATTCGAGGTTTTCTGGTCAGATGGAGGCTAACTTGTTAATTAGGTGGCATCACCTTCTTGTCGCGCCAAAACGGTTTCAGCTGTGACAACATTTACGGCTACGAAGTCGTTCTCGCGAGTGGCGAGGTCATTTACGCCACCCAGAGTTCCCACCCCGACCTTTGGCTTGCTCTGAAGGGCGGTAGCAACAACTTGGGCATCGTCACCCGCTTCGATGTCGCTGCTTTCCCCCTGGACAAGATGTGGTACAGCCTTCTCAAGTACACCTACGCTGACAGCGTGTTGCAAGCCCAGGCCAACGCCTTTAGCAAGTTCATGGACCCCGCCAACTTTGACAACGCCGCCATGATGGGCATCTTCTTGGATTACTCAGCTGGTGGCTTTGCTGTTTCTGACGCCATGTGGTACAGTAAGAACGTCGCGAAGCCTGCTGTTTACAAGCCCTTCACCGACATCCCCAACCTGGGCGGCGTGGCGGAGGTTACCACCGTTGACAAGGTCGTGGAAGAATTTGGAGGAGACATCCCAGCTACTTCGGCCCGGTAAGAAACCATGTTCCATCTCCCCGAAGAATGTCGGTGAATCTAACTGTCTCTCTAGCGCTTTCCAACTCACCTTCTCGTTCCAGAACCCAAATGCCAGCGTCTACATGGACCTCTTCAAAATCTGGGAGAAGGGCATCAGCAAGATCTCCAAGCTTGACGGAATCTTCATCGAATTCCTGACGCAGCCGCAGCCTGTCACCAACGGCACCAACTTGTTCGGTCTCAAGGCCGGAAAGACTGACAACGTGCTCATTGACATGACGGCCACCTATAACAAGGCCTCCGACGATGCTGTGGTTCAGTCTACTCTCAACGACATTGTGCAGAAGCAGCGTGCGCTGTTGAAGTCGACTGGACACCTCCTCGACTTCATCTACCTCAACTACGCCGACATCTCGCAGGATGTGCTCGGTAGCTGGGGTGCCGGTAACCTCGCCAAGTTCAAGGCCGCCAGCAAGAAGTACGACCCCCAGGGCATCTTCCAAACCAGAGTTCCTGGTGGTTACAAGCTCTTCAAGTAGATTTACGGAGATGTTGTGTACTGTAAATACGCTGTATTTGTCGACAGGGAAGACCCCAAATGCAAGGTTAGGAGATTTCGGGGGATTTCTTGAAGACATGGTAAGAATAGGGATACTGGAATTTTCTGGGATTTTGGGGCAGACCAGAAAGGGAAGTTCCAAGATTTCGTAACAGAGTGTAATATAGATAGAGAGGGATAGAGAACGAAATAGATATTTACATGTTAAATTTTATTTATTATTCTTTAACCCATATTTCTGCACAACTCTTTATCTAGTCTTACGATAGAGCCAATCATGTTCTAGTATAAAGAATCTTAACTTCCTCATCCAAATAGCGAAAAACTAGTGCCTTGACAGCTCATACGATAAGAGGAGAATAATCGTATTTTTATATGATAGCATCAAAACCTTGTTCGTTCAACTTGATCAAAATTTGACACCATGAAGTTCATACCATACCTCCAACACAAAGTAACCGAACACATACCAATATATTATTACCCTTATTTTCTAGACAAAACCGCTCCACACAACCTATGGAGATCACATTCATATGTAAGATCTTGAACAAATGTCTCCAGTCACGGCGTCGATTAGGCTACCCTAGACCAGCAGAGGTTCTTGGCCTTTTGTGATTTTTTATTGTTGTGTTTTCTGCCACCATCATAATATATAAAAGTAAACATTACGAAGTTTAATAGTTTCTTTGAATGATTATGAGAGTTTTTGTTTTCTAGCTACTGCATTTACTTAGACGTAGCCGAATGGTAGAGGTAAGTTCTCTTAATTCAAGGGGCCATACTGTGAAGTATTCGTGTACTTTTGAAACATAATTTACTACCTATTCAATCTATATTCTATCATTCTAAATTTACAAGACTTGCTACAGAAATTCTATCCACTCTATTTTAACAACAATCCAAGCTTACCACCCTCAACACCAACCCCTTACTTGCTCAACCAATGGACCAAATCCTGAACAGTAGCACATTCGATAAAAATAGACGACTGGACATCAATACCCAACTCTGCACGGATCTTGGCAGACAGCGCGAGCGACATCAAAGAATCCACGCCCAAGTCAGCAAACGCGGCCTCGCCTGCCAGGTCCTCCAGATCAAGTCCGGTTTCATCCGCGATGAGCTGGAGACAAGCGGCTACACGAGGAGGTTGTCCGCCTTCTGCCTGCACTTGCTGAGTGGCTGCTGGCGGCGGTGTAATGGGTTCTTTTGATTGCACGATGCTAACCTGTTGTCGTCGCGGAGGGGTTGCGGGAGGGGTAGGCGGCTTCGCGCTCTCGGACTTTCTGAGAGTGACGGCCGGTGATGACTGAACGTGGGCATGGCTGCTGCTCTTCGCGGTGGCAGGGAGGGCGCCGTGATCACGGTTCTTCCCGGCCTGACGCTGTGGGAACATGATGGGCATAAAGGCTCGCGGAACACGCTTGAACTTGATGCCCGCGCACACGCCCACAACCTTTTCATCGCGGAGCAGGTAGATGTCGCCCGCAAACGCGCCGGGCTCGCCTGGGACAGGGAACATGCGGACGTAGTTGCGATAGGTGACGCCCGATTCAAGTGGCTCCGCCAATCGCAAGTGACGCCACCCAGGTGTGATGTAGAAAAAGTCGCGAGACGACCCAGCCGTTTCCCCTTCGCCTTGCACGCCAAAGGCATTCATGACGAAGCCAGCCAGCTGGAAGGTGCTGTCGATCCAGTGAGGAGGCGTATGCCAGGTGCCATGGCGATCCATGTCCAGGATGATGTCCGCAGTCGCCTCCTGGGTGTCCTCGGCCAGTGCTGCGCGCTGCATCCCGCGGTAGCGCGGGGCGTAGTCCACCACATTGGCGAAGAGCTGGTACACGGCGCCACGCGAGAGTCTGCTCACTTTGCCGTTGTCTGAGGCATCTCCGCCTGCTGACACATTCCACAGTGAATCGGCACGCGCCGCAACGAGATGAGAAGCTATCTGCCACTCAGCTTGCCAGGTCTGCGCGTCTTCGTAGCAAACCGTTGCCCTGGCATATGCCTTGTCACTCTTGCGAGTCCCATCTGCATTTGCTGAGTACAAGCTTATTTCCGTTTGTCCCAGTGACATGTCCAAGGCCGCCTCGATTTGGATGAATTGCGCTGGCAGCGATGCGCGGGACGCCTCGTCGTGTATGACCTGCGCCTCGAATACCTCCATGTTTCTTATGTCCATGTAGAGCTTACCAGAATCTGGTACCATGCGTTTGTACATGTACTCACCAACAGTGAGAGTGAGGTCTGCCCATGCACTCTGTAAAAGATATTGTTAGCAAACACCGTCAACGATCATTTGGGGAGGGAAAGAAAAGATTTGACATACTCCAGTTACGACACTCCTTCCATTGATCTTATGTCCATTCGCTACTCCAAGCAAGTCGGGATGGGCCAAATTGGAGAGGGCCGTCATCTGTCCCGTAGACTCACCAAACTCCTCGGAAATGATTTGTTGCACAGACGAGGTGAAGAAAGACGGAGCAGCCGGAATCTTGTCGTCTCTTTTGAGTCCAGCGTTTGCCTTATCCAGCGCCCATGTGCCCTCGTACTGGAGCCAGTAGTTCTTCTGGTTCCACTGGTACGAATCAAGGTGAAGCAGGCGATAAGACTTTTCATTTGGAGCAAAGTACTCATTCCACGCAACAGGCAGACCCAGGCAGTGTAGGGCCGCTAGACTTCCTGTAAAGGTCGACAGCATATTGTCCCCCTTTCGGAGTGACGCAAAGGTCTGGGTTGTTCCCTTTTCGTAGTGACTGCGCGCGAAAGAAGTGCAAACGGGATGAGGTCCAATATCGATCCAAGCGGCCTTTTCATCAACTAGGCCTTCTGCCCTGGCAGAGTCGAGCGCTGCGACAAAATCGACAGGCTCGCGAGTGGCGCGACGCAGATACGTCTCGTTGATGATCTGATCCTTGGAGACACACTGTCCCAGAAGCGGTGAGATGACTGGAATCGCAGGGGCTTTGAATGTGACTCGTCGAGCCGTGGATTCAAAGTCGTCGAGGATGGGCTCTAGCTGTGCAGAGTGGAAAGCAAATGGTATATCAAGCAGGACACACTTGAGTCCAGCAGTTTGCAGCATGTCACAAAGAGCGACCAAGTCCGCTTGCGGGCCACTAACGACGATGTCGGTGCGCCCGTTCAAGCACGAGACTTCATAACTGTACTTTTTCCCACTCGCCTGGCACAATTCGGCGATGCGGTCGGTCGAGGCACCACGGACAGACAACATGGCATGGCTTCCAGGCTCGCATGCGGCCAACATGAGCTTGGCTCGCCTGCCCACAAGGAATAGAGCATCTGCAACAGACAAGACGCCCGCCGTAACCAATGCGGCATATTCTCCCAGGCTATGTCCGATAACGACGCTGGCTTTAATACCAAGTAGTCCCCAGTACTGGGCCAAAGCGATCTGAATGACCACCAGGGCAAGTTGAGTCACGAGCGGACTCTCGACCTCTTCCGTAGAGGTTGTGCTGGTGCTGTCGATTGAGACTACGGTTTCATCTCCTGTCTCGCTATCGGCGACATTCGCTGCATGACCGGCAATAGAAGCGAGCACCGAGGGGAAACCTAGTTGACGAACAACGCGGTCGAGCTGGAGGACCTGGTCGCGGAACAAAGGTGCTCGTTCGAATAACTGTGCTGCAGCACCTTGGTAAAAGCAGCCCTGGCCCGAGAAGGAAAACACGACAGCCCTCTGCATAGCCCTAGAGATGTGTTTGGCATGTGCATCAACATCGTCAGCGGCAGTCTGTAGGAAGGACCGAAGCTGGGCAGTGCTGGAAATAGAAGTGGCAATGCGAATGTGATGGTGGATTCGACGAGCAGACGTCGTATAGGCCAAGTCACTGAGATCTGTCTCTGGGTGCGCATCCAAATAGCGTAGCAAAGCGCCGACATTGCCCCGAAGCGAGGCTTTGCTTTTGGCTGAAATACATACTACTTCGCAAATTGCCGTTCTGGGGCGCGAGATCTCGTTGTCTCCTCCTTCGATGCGTGACAACGGTGCATCTTCGAGAAGCAACGTCGTGTTGCCACCATGGGCACCGAAGCTATTTACAATGGAGTAACGCTTCTTGTGATTAGACATGGGAAGCCAAGGGGTGTTTTCGGAGAGGACGCCGGCGTTTCGATTGGCCAGGTGCTGGGCCACGACGGGGTTTATGGTCGTCTTGATGCCAATGTGACGCGGAATCGTGCCATGGCGATACATCAACAACACTTTGATCAACGAGGCAATACCAGCAGCTGCTTCACCGTGTCCGATATTGGATTTAACTGCGCCTAGATTCAGGCGTTGCTCGGCACGTTGTCGTCGGCCAGCGGGGGCGAAGAAGTTGAGAACTGATTCTGACTCGACAGCGTCCCCGACCTGTATTCAACAACACGTCAGCTTGATGGATACAGAAAGAATTACGAGAGGAAGTAGACTAACCTGAGTCCCTGTGCCATGTAGTTCGACAAAACTAACGTCTAGAGGGTTGATGCCTGCCTTGTCGAGTACCTGGCGGTAGTTGTCCTGCTGCACACGGGCATGTGGTTGAGTGATGGAAGCGCTCTCGGCCGAGTGATTAGTAGAGCCAGATACGATAGTCGCCAAGACCACGTCATTATCTGCTATGGCGTCCTCGAGTCGTTTGATGACTACAGAACCGACACCGTCTCCACGACAGTAGCCATCAGCTTCAGCATCCCACACCTTGCACTGGCCCGTTTTGGACAAGAAATGTCCCTTGCTTAACATGCAGTAGATATCTGGACTCGTCTGTAAAGGTTCTCAAGTCAATACGTAATACTTCTCTCTCTTTCGGTAGAATTCTGTGACTTACAATAACGTTAAGACCTCCGGCCACGACAGTATCAGCTTCGCCAGCCCACAGCGCCGCGCAAGCCGAATGAACTGCAGCCAAGCCGCTTGAGCATGCCGTATCGACGTTGATGCTAGGTCCCTGGAAGTTGAAAAAGTAATTGATGCGACCGTTGCCAAAGGCTCTTTCGGTGCCAGGAATACCGTAGGTGCCAATTTTCTGGCTTGCGTTTACTTCACGGTAGTCATCGCTGGCCTGGCCGTAATAGGTCCCTACCCGCGACACGTGAGAGGACGGGGTCCGGTTAGGCACGAAGCCGGCCATCTCGAGCGCCTCGTATGCAGTGACAAGTGCTAGACGTTGCATTGGGTCTGTTTGTTCAGCCTGTCCCAGAATGTCATTGTTAGATTGCCAGGTATTTGCAAGATTAAACAGAAATTGGGCTTTATCATCTTACCTCGCGTGGAGACATGTTGAAGAAACCGGCATCAAAGTGCCCGGGGTTTGCTATGAAGTTACCGTATTGCGTTCCGACACTGTTCTCAGTTTCTCCACTGGGGTCGAAATGCGTATCGAGATCGAACCTGTCCGGGGGGATGAGAGTATGAGTGTCTTGGCCGTCCATCATGAGCTCCCAGAATTGCTCCGGGCTATCAGCGCCTCCTGGCATGCGGCACGCCATGCCGACGATGGCCAGCTTCGAGTTCTGTGGCAGACTTGAATTGCCGTGAAGATCATCAAGTGTGATTTCGGCTTGCATAGACCAGTCAACGAGGTCCTGGCGTTGCACACTGGCAAAGGAGATCTTATCCGTGACGTGGGAGATGATGGTGTCCGAGACCAGTGATGTCCGGTAATGAAGAATTTCACATGATGACACCGTCGTCAGACGTGGCTTATGCAAAATTTGCGTCACCACACCCTCAGCAAGCTTGTCGAAATACAACGGCTTGGTTAGGGCTTCGGTGCATATGGCCTCTATCAAGTGGTATGCATCTGCGACCGGAAAGGGGGCTCCCGTGTATGGCGACAGCAACGGCAGCTGAACGGGACGGGGGCCCCATCTCTCCCAGGCTCCTGCTGTCTCGAGGATCGCGCGTACATCATCGGTATCATACACGTTAGAGACATGGCAGAGACCTCCTGAGATGGGCAACGCGGAGTGCCTTGACGAGGCAAGTACCTGCGACTGGCGGAAGAGCTGCTTGAGGTGAGCCGGAGGACCAGTAACGCCCACTGAAGCGTTATCGACATGGCTGATGCTGACCCGGGTTAGTGTCGTCGTCTTCGCACCGGCTTCAGTCAACTCGTCTTGGCCATTGAAGTGATCCAGCTCTGCCTGCACGACTTCGACTGGTATACCAGTCACCACATATGCCCAGCTAACTGGCGACGTTGCTGCCTCCCCAGGTACAGTATTCTCAAGGAGCTGTGAAACACGGCCAACATGAACACAAAAGGTAAAGGCCATTCGCACGCTCTCAGCTCCGTAAGTGATGAGGTCTCGTAGAGAGCTAGATACAGCTACTGCTGCACCTGAAAAGAGGCCGACACTGATGCCTGCTAGACACGTTGCTCCAAAGTTCCCTCCTGCTTCATGGTGGTATGGAATGTTATGGGCTTCGTGATATCTAATAGAGTTGAAGCGATATTTGTTAGTCAAGATGTAATTATACGGAGTACAAGACGGAAAAAACTTGAGAAAAGACTTACCCAATTAGCATAGCGATCTCATACAGACAGAGTAAAGCACCCTCCCATGCACCACCCAAGGGACTGTTTTTGAGTTCTTCCCAGTGTGAGGCCAGGGTAATGACATCTTGGAACGGCGGGACAACATCACGCAGCGGCCGCGGCAGCCCCTGAACCTCGTGTCTCAGGACCGAAGCGCTCTCCTGCAAAAAGCGGGCAAGGTGGGAATATTGAGGTAGTTTGGCATATCTATGGAGTCTGCGTAAGAGATCCTGCACGTTGCCGCTTGGGAACTCGTTACTGAACAGGATAAATCTGGCAGGTTGATCGGCGTCGATGTTGACTTCTACATGTCTGATGCTGGGCGAGGTAGATTCAGAAGGGGTAATGATAGTGTTGCTGTCCATCGTAAAAGGTGACAGATGTGCTTCTTGTCTTGATGACCTGAAAGGGGTAGTGAATGATTGACAAAAGATAGTTAATAATACATGGGAGAATGAATCAATCGCCAGACAAAGAACTGAACGGGGAGACATGAGTTATTAAATGCAAGTATTTTGCTTACACAGCCTCAGCTTATAAACGTATCTCATTATCAAATACTGTATAACCATCCAAAGCTGCTTGCTGATATGCCGCCTGCAGTCTTTCTGCTCTACAGGACGACTACAGAGGTATCCAGTCCAGACACACGAAAAGGTCAACCAGACGTATCACAAGATCCTGCCCCGGTGCTGATTCCATGGTGGTCTAGTTCTACGTAAGAATTGCTCGGAACCCGAGTCGGTGCATTACGATATTGCCTCTTACTGCCCCAACAATCCCTCGGCGATTACCATCTGGGCACGGGACTGAGCAGATAAGAAATTTTGCAGAGAGAACTTTTGCCTCTTACTCTTCCAACAATCCCTCAGTACTCGCTTTCTGGGGCACAAGATTGGACTAATAGTTAATCTGCAGAGAGGACAGGTATCTACTGGTTCTGTGAGAATATCTCGACAACTGCTTTGTGGCTACAAGTGTAAATAAGAATGAGTTTACAAAAAAGACTAGGCAGCGTGGTTTTATTTAAGGAAAATAATGAATAAATATAATGACATAAATTCATCTCAAACAAATTTCTTCAAAACGAGAAAAAAAAAGAATCTATCACAATCTATCTAATACAAATTCAATTATTACAAGAAACAATATCCATAGCCCAGTTGATAAGTTAAACGCTCGCAAACCAATATCTCGTCCTGTCTTCTCCGACCACCTTGGAGCTGACTTTGCCATGATCTACCAACATGGATAAAACCTGACTTAGTAGAGGCTCCAGAGCCGATTCGAATGTGGCCGTATCCTTTGAGAGTTCCCCGTAGAGAAGATGGCCCACGTCATTGATGGATAGGCCCTGCTCTGTGCCTATCTCACTATCGTCGTCGTCATCACTACTGCCACCATAGTCGCTTCCACTACTGCTGCTGATACTGCTGATACTGCTGACACTTCTGTTGCTTCCATGACGCAGTCTCCCAGAAGAAGCTTGCCGTACCAATGCCGCGTAGACCTGTTTCTCTCTGGAGTCTCTTTGCGAGATGTATGTTTTCATCTTGCGAGGCAGGTCACTTATCACGGCTCCGTGGCCAGGGTAGCCGACAGCGCACCCCAAGCTTGCCATCAGGCGGAGGCTCGCTGTGTACTCTCCCAGGTCCTCAGCTACACTGTAGCCGTGACCCAGTACGTTGTCTCCGGTGAAGAGCGCATTTTCCTCTTCCAACACGAAGCACGCATGGTCTGTAGTGTGCCCAGGCGTCAAGACCGCCCTTAGAGTCGCACCCTGTGTTTGGAAGATTTGCCCGTTTGTGATATTCTGCTGATTTCTTTCGGGACTGTTCTTGTATACTGTTATGCTGGGATCATAGGCAAGGAGATCAGCGACTCCGCCCGTATGGTCCCCGTGCCAGTGTGTGAGAAGGACATGAGAGATTGATATGTCATGATCCTCGAGGTATCTAGTTACATTCATGGCCCATTGTGGATATCCCTATATTGTCTCAGTTGTTAGTTTAACCAATCTGAAATAGTAAAATAAGACATGCATTAAATAAGATGCGGCAGTGTCCGATTGTTCTCAAGTGGATTGAAAGGAGAAATAGAAGGGACAGGAAATAGCTTACCTCGCCAGTGTCAACGAGTATTCTGGAGTCTCCAGTACCAATGAGATATGTATTGGTACCCTGGAGTTGCATGTCTCCAGGGTTGCAGGCGAGAAATCGCACGACACGTTCAGAGATGCCATCGTCAACATCTGAAAGTGCAGGCAATTTACTTCGCTGTGTCGCGAGGTAGTTGGTCCAGAAGCCGGACGAGTAAAATCCCTTGGGTTTGGTGGTGGAAGCCATTGAAACGGTAATATTGGGCAATGTTGATTGTGAATGAGTGAGCAAAAAATTATTCGATATAGTTGATGATGCAGATGGAGATGTTTTGCTCCAGCGAGAAAATGTTATGCACTCTGGATGCGAAGGAATATGACTGCGTCGGATGATTATCCATAGTATGAGTCTAAGTGATGTATAAGGCTGCTTCCCCATCAGGTTCATGCCGGGTCTATCTCAATCCTTCTGGAATGTAGATAGATCCTCTGAAACCAGATCGACTAATTGATTATACCACCCAGTCTGACGTTTGCAGGTCGGATTCCGAGAAATAAGGCGGCGGCTCAGCGGCTGTGTTGGTAGGTAAGCCCCGAAATCCTCCCGGTACGACTTGGGATCTGGATCCATCGTAAGGGCTGACGGAGTCTCAGACTTTGAGCATCCTGACTGAACTCCGTGAAACGTCGATAATCATGGAGGCAAAAAATCGAAGCGGCTTGGGTCTTTGGCCACAGCATCAATTGTTCGATCCAGAGTAGTATATATGTTCCATTATCCTATCATCAACAACATTCATTCTCATCACTCACAACACCAACGCAGAACAACCACTCATCTCATTCAACATTTCATTCTAGATTCATCACACAGAAGTATCTTATCATCTTTTTGAAAATTAGCAAGCATGTCTACCATTCCCCAAAAGTGCACCGTGTTGGTAGTTGGTGGCGGCCCAGCAGGTTCCTACTCAGCCGCAGCTCTTGCTCGTGAGGGCATCGATGTGGTCCTAATTGAGGCAGAGAAGTTCCCAAGGTAAGTTCCACAGCCATGAATAAACGGCATTTGGCTAATAAAATGCATCAGATACCATGTCGGCGAGAGCATGCTTCCCTCTATGCGACACTTCCTCAAGTACGTCGGCGCCTACGAAAAGTGGGATGCTCATGGCTTCAATGTCAAGGTAATGAATCTCGGCTCTGCTGCCGGACTCGGGCAAGAAATGTGACTGGTTGCTAACGCTCAGTAACAGAAAGGAGGTGCCTTCCGTCTCAACTGGTCCCGACCTGAAACATGTAAGTTCCTGGAAGATCGCCCGGTAGCAATCCATCAGTGACTAACAATCGGTTCTTAGACACGGACTTCGTCTCAGCTGGTGGCCCTGGAGGCTACGCCTGGAACGTGGTTCGATCCGAGGCAGACGATCTGTTGTTCAAGCATGCAGGCGAATGCGGTGTCAAGACATTTGATGGGACCAAGGTCGCATCAATTGAGTTTGCCGCACAGGACCCAGCTTCTTCCGACGATCAGAACCCCGGTCGTCCTGTCTCTGCGACCTGGACTCGCAAGGATGGAAGCACCGGCACGATTACGATGGACTATCTCGTAGATGCATCGGGTCGAGCGGGTCTGATTAGCACCAAGTATCTCAAGAACCGACACTACAACCAGGGTCTCAAGAACATTGCCAACTGGGGCTACTGGAAGGGTGGCGGTGTCCACGGTCTTGGAACACACAAGGAGGGTGCCCCCTATTTCGAGGCCCTCAAAGGTACGTCTTGTTTGGATGATTTGCATCACCACTTACAGACTCAAAGGATCTCATGCTGACAATAATCCTCTGATTAGACGGTAGCGGATGGGTTTGGTTCATTCCCCTGCACAACGGCACTCACTCCGTCGGTATTGTGCAGAACCAGGAGATGGCCACCAAGAAGAAGCGAGAGATGGCCGAGCCCTCCTCCAAGGGCTTCTACCTGCAGTCTTTGGAACTCGTTCCCGGCATCAAGGAGCTTCTCTCCAAGGGCGAACTCGTGACGGAGATCAAGTCTGCGTCTGACTGGTCGTACAGCGCCTCCAAATACGCCTTCCCAGGTGTGCGAATTGCTGGAGATGCTGGATCCTTCATTGACCCCTTCTTCTCCTCTGGTGTTCACTTGGCTCTTTCCGGCGGTCTGTCGGCAGCAACAACGATCGCAGCCGTCATCCGAGGCGACTGCGACGAGGCGACTGCGGCGTCATGGCACGACAAGAAGACAGCGGAAAGCTACACTCGTTTCCTCGTGGTAGTCTCCAGCGCATTGAAGCAGATCAGGAACCAGGATGAGCCTGTCATCAACGACTTTGACGAGGAAACCTTTGAGAGAGCTTTCGATCTGTTCAGGCCTAGTAAGTCAACTTCATATGATGTTGCCACACCGTACGAAGATACTAACACTCTTAATTACAGTTATCCAGGGCCAGGTTGATGTCGATGTTAAGGGAAAGCTGACGCAAGCCGAAATTTCCAAGACGGTAGAATTCTGTTTCAAGGCATTTGCCCATGTCTCATTCGAGGAGAAGGAGGCGCTCGTCAACAAGCTCAAGGCAATGGGCCTCGATGGCGATGCTCACGATGAGAGCAACCGCAAGGCTCTTGATGAACTCGAGAAGAAGCTGACACCCGAAGAGCAATCCATTCTGCAGACACTCAAGGGTCGCCGCATGGTTCGTCCTGAGGATTCACTCAACATCGATAACTTCACTCTGGACTCTATCGATGGTCTCGCACCTCGCTTGGAGCACGGCAAACTTGGATTGGCATCTGCCAAGAAGGCCCAAGTCAAGTACACAGCTCCCGACAAGCTCTCATTCTTGAACGGTGAAGCTAGAACTGCGGCGGCGAAGAAGGCCTCACAAAATGGTCATGCTGAGACCAATGGAAACGGTGTCACCAACGGCACCAACGGCCATGCTGCCACCAACGGAGACCATCCTACTAATGGAAACAGCAAGGTCGAGGAGAAGTCCATCACAGATCTCTTGGCGTCCGCTGAGAGCCCCGCGACGGCATCACTCGACGAAGCCAGCCGACACCACCTGATCTCGTCGCTGCACGATTCGGCAGAGGAGCTTGAGACTCCTTACGACACCATGCTGCGATTTGTCAATGCTGTAAGCTTTCAGAATACATAATAGCCACTTCTTCTGTCACAATACTAATGACGCTTTCAACAGGGTCGACAAGTTGCGCTGATCAAGATCGGTGGTGATCTTGGCATCTTCAAGTCCCTCGCAGAGAGCAAGACACCCTTGTGCTCTAACAAGCTAGCCGAGCCCACCAATGCCGACCCAGCACTTGTTAGCCGCATCATGCGCTACCTAGTGGCCAACCGTCTCGCCACAGAGGTTTCGTCCGACCGCTTCGTCGCCAGAAAGGCCACCTACGCCTTGGCCGACCCTCGCATCGAGAGCCCCATGCGCTTCTTCCATGCCGTCGGCAACCCCGCCTTCCAGGCCCTGCCTGATTTCCTCAAGGAGACGGGATACAAGAACCTCACCGAGACCTCGGCGCTTCGAAAGGGCCTCGACACGGAGCAGGGTCTCTTCCCCTGGCTCGAGCAGCACCCGGATGTGTTGAAGGACTTCCAGAGCCTCATGGGCGTTCCCAAGGAGGGTAACTGCCTTGATGTGATTCCTCTTGACTACTCCGTTAGCAGCGGACACCAAGGTCCTGTCTTTGTCGACATTGGCGGCAACACTGGCCAGCAGGCAGGTCGCCTGCTGAGCAAGTACCCCGAGCTGGCCGGCCGAGTTGTTGTCCAGGATCGTGAGGAGAACGTCAAGAGCGCACCTGGTGTCAAGGGAGTTCAGTTTATGGCACACGATTTCTTCACCCCTCAGCCCGTGAAGGGTAAGTTACCAAACACCACTCCTAGAACGAGAACATTTTTGAACATTTTTACTAACTGAGACTTTAAAGGCGCCAAGTACTACTATCTGCGAGCCATTCTTCACAACTGGGACGACGAGAAGGCCGCCCAGATCTTGGCCAGCATTGTTCCTGCCATGTCTGCCGATTCGCGAGTTCTGATCGACGAGGTCGTCATCCCCGACCAGGGCGCTCACGTCTGGCCCGCAGGACTGGATCTCCAGATGTACACACTGTTCGGAACCGCCGAGCGAACGGCATCACAGTGGGACGCCCTTCTTGAAAAGGCCGGACTCCGCCCAGTATCCGTCAAGAAGTACGCTCCCGTCATGGGAACCAGTGTTATCTTCGCTGCGCCGAAATAAGGAGTGTGCGGAATCAGGGGTTGTTGCTTTTCACTCCCGTTAGACTAGAGACTGCCGATAGACATTGCGATACAATAGAATTTAGCGTTACTTTAACTGTATTTCCTCCTACTCTTGTGTAGTCATAGTAACTCCAACGAATTGTCAGTGACATAAAATGAAGGTTGTCGCCGACAATGGGGCAAATTACCCCGCGAGCTCAATAGCTGAGACAGACAATCACCCTGAAGATTCAACACGACATTATATATTGAGTTTCCTATGACCTTTATTGCATCTGACCCCATGCTTGCATCTAAGCTTCACGTTCATACATCTCTGCTCTATTACATCTTTATAGTAGAGCTATCATAAAAAATATGCCGAGTTTCAGGGTAGCTATGTTGTTCCACGACGACGTCTCCCCCTCCTTATCTATGGCTGGTTTTGCTCATTGGACCCGGCACATGCCTATTATACCGTATATGTGCCCTACGGCAAGGAAACCTCAGGTTATGTTAGGGCTTATGCTGTGAATTTCTTCATCTCACTTCACCATTGCCAAGACAGTTGACCGTAGTTTTGTGTCACACTGGTAGACACGGACTGTACTGCGTCATGCAATTGCCGGTTCGTCAGCCGACTGGCCATCTGACGCACATATAATATAGGTAAGCTGGTGGATAGCAGCAGCTCGTGTGATGAAATGCGGGGTGTTTTACTCAATACTTGAAGCTGTAATTGTCCCTCGCATCATAATTTCTTGCATTACAGGTCCTACCTACATACATAGACATTCAGTACTCTCTTCCTGTCATTGGAGAACATATTGAAAAGTCATTATGCGTCATGAAAGCACAGTTACCGTCCAACTTCGGAGTGGCTCCATCAATGCTCTTCAACAGGACGGCGTGGTCATCGCGCGGGGCGTAAGGTACGCTGACGCCGCACGATTTGAGCCCCCGCGCATCCGCAACACCAAATGGGACGGCATCATTGACTGCACACAGCCAGCTACCATTTGTCCCCAGGCGGCCTCGCGCCTCGAAGCGATCAACGGGCCAATAACTACAGGCCATGCCCTGGACGAGGACTGTTTGCATGTCAGCGTTTTCTCGCCAAATATTCCCAAGCAAGGCGATCTGCTGCCTGTCATGGTGTTTATGCATGGGGGCGGATACATGACTGGAGCAGGCGACCTTGACTGCTACAGTGGTGCCCCGCTTGCTTCCCAGGGCGTGGTGGTCGTGAACATTACCCATCGGCTGGGGATCTTTGGGTATCAACCTATCAAAGGAATAGCTCCACCAAATCTGGGACTTCTTGATCAGATTGCAGCTCTCCAATGGATACATGATAACATCGAATCCTTCGGTGGCGATTCTAATAGGGTTTGCCTCTTTGGGGAATCGGCAGGCGGCGACTCCATCTTCTGTCTCCTCGGCTCGGACGGTGTTGAAGGTCTTTTCCACCGTGTCATTCTGCAGAGTGCTCCATTCGGGGTCCGAGACTTGGACCGGCAGGACATGGTGGACTCGCTTTCGTCAATGGCTGGCGAGTTCTTGCCAAAAGATTATGAGTCTGTACTAGTGGACGAACTTTTGGCCATACAAGCGAAGCTCAGTGTTGCAGCTCTGCAATTTCCTACGGCTGGCATGTCATTTGGACCCTGTTTGGGGCACTCGCCTCTCCCTGAACAGGTCGAGTTCGACACACGACTGGACGAGATAATACGTCGTGTACCAATATTTATCGGCTACACCAAAGACGAAGGTCGCCCGTTTGAGCAACTTGCCAAGAGAATAGAGCCTTTATCTAGCCTTTTTGCTGATCCTAGCAACAAGTTAACCGTTAGCGATTTCGTCTCAAAGCGCTGGTTCCAAGAGCCTGCCGACCGCTTCTTCCAGAAGATCAACGAAGCCGGCGGGCAGGCATTTCTCTACCAGTTCAATCTAGCCCCCGAGCAGAGCCAGTTTGGCGCGACGCACACAATAGAACTGCCCTTTCTTCTGGGAACCTGGGATGCCTGGAAAGACGCACCGATGATGGGCGGACGGGATGCGCGCCAACTTGTTGAGCGGTTTGGGCCAGAAGTCAAGCGCCTATGGCTGGCGTTTGCCAGAGACCATGATTTGGGCTCCAGGCGGTTTGTTATTGATGACCAGTTTTCTTTCGCAAGTAATTAGCAAATTGACATGAGGTATGGGTCAGTATTTAATACACTCCCTGTGTAAAGTGGCACAAGTAAACCTACTCTACATTTCATGTTGTCGCTGAGTGCATTTCGTGATGAAATCGGCATGATGAGTCGCATATCTGTTTCTACGATGTTAGAGGGCGCCTTGCTGGGGAGGGCTGAACGATACGAAAGCTCCTAGAGTTATTCATGAGTAGAGCCTGCATTGGCATTCAATAAGTAGCGATACATCCTGAGAGCAAAAGCGTCTCTTATAACATGTACATTCAGACAGCGGGGACAGACACATGCTCAATTTGTCTCCATCGATTGATCATCCAGTGGTGCTTCCAAGAGGTCTTCTTCCCATGTCTTTTTTCTTCTTTCTTTTCTGTTTAAACAACTTTTTATTATTATTGTTATTATTGTTTTTGTTTTTAAAAATGTCCCTTTCTATTGAACCCCGAGAGTCTCAGACTCTAATCTCGCACGTTCAATACACCAAGCAATCGTACAAGACTCCTTCGCCGTCAAGTCAGAACTTTCGCTCCGATCTTCAGATATCATCTTGATAAACTCAGCCAACTCATAGCGAAGACCATCTCCCTCCATCAGCGTGCTTATATCCCTGCACTTGGTCGTATCTTCGAACCTCAATTGGAACGATTTCATTATCCACCACGGCGCCGGCACGTATATATATCCCTCCGTCCCCGCCACGACGAGGTCTCCTTCGGCCTTGACTCCAAGAGCAACGGTCGCAGAGGCCAGGGCGCCGTCGATGACAGCATCGATCCGAGAGAATACATCGACGCCTGACTTGGAGTGAAGAATCGATTTCGAGGTGATGGAACTGATGTTCTCATGCCCGAGCATCTTGACGATGGCAAGTAGAGGATAGCTGGCGAGCTCTGTGATGCTTCCCCCAGCCTGTTCGGCATCAAACTCTCTACCTACCTGTGGCTTTAGCATTGTGCACGTGGCCGAAACAGAGCAAATTTTGCCAATCACCCCACTCTGGGCGACGGCGACTACCTGTCGGAAGCCAGGCAGAAAAGCCGTCTTGATAGCCTCTAGAAGTACGACACCATTAGCAGACGCTAATTTATACAAGCTTTCGCTCTCCTGGCGGGTAAAACACAACGGCTTTTCGCATAACACATGCTTTTTAGCACCCAAAGCCATTGTAGCGTACTGAACATGTGTCAGGTGTGGTGATGCAATGTATATCGCATCAACGGTGTCCAAGAGTTCTTCCATGGTCTCACAACACTGTGGAATACCTGCCTCGGCGGCGAATGCGGTTGCTGATGACAAACGACGAGAGAAGACGGCCTCGACTCTAACTCCGCTCACGAATTTGGCTTCTTTTACAAATCTTTTGGCAATTCGACCGCATCCCACAATTCCTAAGCGTAACTCGCCGCGCAATTGTGTACTAGAAACTCCAAGAGTTCGTTCGAGATAGACGACCTTGCAATGGCTGCCAAGATAATCGAATGAGCCAGTCCAGTCTGATCCAACAGCAAAGGTGTCGATGTTGTATTTCATGATGTCGCGAACTTTTTGGCCTTCGTACTCCTCAATGATGATCTGATCTGCCAACCCCGACTTCTGAACGCCCTCGACGCGCTCCATCAGGGATTGGCGGACATTCAACTTGCCGCGGGCAGCATCAAAGGCCTCGCTGGTTACCCCGACTATCAAGCGAGATCCAAGCTCACGTGCGCGCTGAAGAAGCTTTCTATGACCTTCGTGGAACAAATCAAATGTACCATACGTGATGCAACGTGTGTCCATGGTGGAGGAAGGCATTGTAACCGTGAAGTGGGCAGCATAAAAGGTAGAAGAAGGAACAGAGTAGGGGTATTGTAGTGAATTAATAGTAGAAGACGGGTTGGTGAGAGAGAGAGAGAGAAGATGAATGATGAACGGAATGGGGTGCGGATACTGACCGCCCTGCGTGAGACAAAGAAGAGATCTGGTATTATAGGCAGCCCCAAGGCTCGTGCAAGATAAGATGTCTTTGAACTGCTGTCAACCAGGTGTACGAGGAATGGGCTGTGTGAGACATGACGAGATAACTGGCTAGCTGAGTATTATTAGCTTTGCTACTTGTGCTAATACTCAACACAGCTTAGAGTCTACTAACTGAATTACTATCCAAGCAAGGGGTGGAACATTGAAATCCGAACACACGGAATCAGATTTTCTAGAGTTCACGTTCGGGTTTAATATTCCACCCCTTGCCAAGCTGACTTGACGGGGGGTTCAGAACAGCTCGGGATATTTAGACCAATCGGTACTAGGTATGCAAGAAGCAAAAGAATACACTAGACTGTTAGGACATCTTCTTTACTATAGAGTAAGCATTGGGCGATTGGATTGCTTGACGCTAACAGCGGCAAAGTACCAGTTTGAGAAACAAATTCAGGGGGGGAGGAGGACTGTCTCAGCCACAAAACCTAGTCTTGGCTGCCCATTGGATAGAAAGGCAAGAGTCTGTGTTTTTTTGACTCAGAGAACTTACATGATACTGTCAATATATAAAAGTCCCCGTTGTATTACGAATGCTGGGAGATGGCATGATGGACCGAGGCACTTGACTTGTGCCAGTCAACTGAGACGTCAAGATGGACTAACGCATTCTGTAGATGTTAAGAATTGCTAGCCTTCCTAGCTACTTGAACTAAACCTCAACAGAAGACGATATAAATTACTACATGCAGCAGTCGGATCTCAAAGGCGTATTGGGCTTCACACCCGACTAGTAGGGAAAGCTTCAATCACCCGTAAATTCCTGCTTTTCTTTCGTTTATGCGCAAAGCCCTGCATGCTTGAATGGAGGGGTTGCATTCATCAGACTTCTTACTTACCGGGACTAGTGTTTTGGGTGGTCGGGTTAATCTGGATGCTACACCAGCTTCAACCCATTCAACATGGCTATGGTTCACCCAGGAGCATAGGGACTGGACAATGTGTTGGCCTTGCAAGGTTCAAATCATGACAGCCCCGATCAAGCGCGGCGAGACATACCAGCCTATGGATCTTTCCATGAGCCTCTCATATCTTTTCATATACGTTAAATGAGATCTACCCGTCTTCTAGGTCCCCTCTTCTAGATCAACTCTATTAGGCCCACCCCCTCACGATCCAATATCGCATCCAACACCGCCCCATCATACCGCAACACAGCTCCCACAACACCCGCCATGGCATCATTCCTCTTCATGTATAAATCCCCCATCAACCAGCCAGCCAACATACTAGGAAGCACAGCCGCGAAGCAAACATCCTGCGCCTCGCTCTCGCCGGGGACGTAAATCGTCAAGTCGTCCGATCCCTCCCCGAAATGTACGTCTCCCTTTGCTACCCGGGAAGAAACCACTTTTCCGTCCTGGATGACATTTTTGATGTTTGATATGCCGTCTGTTTCGAGAATTTTGGCTGTTTGGAGGAGGAGGTGTAATCTTTTGCGGTCGCGTTTGTACAGTGGGCTGTTGAATGCTGCTGCGATTCTATCACCAAATTCCCGTTAGCATGATTTCGTGGTGGCTGCCGTGGGTCACCATACCTTAGTAAAGCATGTGCCTTCTTCTTAATGTCCCGCGCAGGAGATGAGATTGGACGCGACGCTGTGCCAGAAACAAATGTGGATTCCGTAACACAGCCAGACAGATATCGCACATCAAGGCCGGACCACTGCAGAAATGGCTTCAATTTCAGGGCTTCCTGCACGCCCAAGTCTAGAATCCTAATGCGATCTGCAAACGGCGCAATTAGATGCTGTCTGTCAATAATGACAAAGTCCGTTTCAGCAGACGCAATCGCCGCCGAGCCGTCTGCATTCCTCACGGGGAAAAGTCGTCTCCGAAGTAGCGGTTGCGGGTCTGGCAGCTCGCTACTCTCTGGTATAAGCTCGTTAAATGCGAAAAGGGTATCGAGTAGCTCTTGGAGTGGTGGATGCGCGAGTCCCATTCCCAAAAGCTTGTGGTATACCATCCCCACGTTCAGTCGCTCGATACCGAGAACGTGCACAAACAGCGTCTCCAAAGGCGAGTAATGCTCTTCTATAGACACCCTTTCTGAAATTTCTATGGGGCTCGACCATAGACACTGCGACCGTCGCGCCCAAAGTGGCTGGCCATTAACTGTAATGAATATTAATGGTTCGTCTTCGAATACTTGTCTAGATGTAGTGGATTAGCATATGCCAAAAAGGCACTCCAACCATCTTAAGCGACTAACCTGAGTTTGTCTTCAATAGACGAAGACCTAATCTTGTCCAGCTGCTCGTATATCTTCATCAACCTGCCAAAGTCTCTGCACCCGCTCTCTCGCAAGGATATCAACTCAACTACCAGATCCTCCCAGCTGAGAGATGGAACACATATCGTGTGATGGAAGAAGCTAGAAAGGAGACTAATTTTCTCTTTGCTGCACAAAAATATGTCTTCGTAAATATGTCGTAGAGAAAACTTGGTTGTTATAAAAGACGGGGCGTCCCACAGACACTGGCTGGGAACTGCCCACTGGGAATCCGAACCGACAAAGTCTAGAACGGCAATGACGCCGGTATCTTCAAAGAATGACCTGTATATCATGTTAGCATCCCGTTTTGACCTGCGGTTCCTCGTTCCAAAAACTTACCGACAACTATCCCTTGCAGAGGCCGGTTCATCGGACTCAAGACACTTTGCTTCCAGTTCGCAATAAAATCGTACCAAGTCGCGACATCTCGATATAGAGAGGCCGTTTGGATTCGCATCTCGTATGGAACTCAACACGTCGAGCAAAAAGCTCAGATCGTTATTCTTTGAAACGCCCAACTCCCTCCACAAGAATGACCACCTTCCATTCAACTCATCCTCTGATACCTGGTGTCCAAAGTCGAGAAAGGGAAAGGCCTCGTCGGGTTTCATGAATTCGTCGGATTTTTGTTTAAGCTGGTGGAACGGCATGTATGTTTCCCAGAGGGGTCTCGGGATACCAGAGTGACAGAGAACCGATACCTGTCTTAGCTTGTCCTGTAATATCGGGCTATCTCTGACGAGAGATCCCTCTGACTGCCAAACCTGTTCCAGTGTGCTCAGTACCAGTTCTGGTCTCTCTCTCGAAAGTCGAACAAAGCTCTCATCAATGTTGTCGCCCGTTTGGTTAATCAGTCTAATCATCTCCCCTGGCATCGATGGCATCGGCCTTTCTCTTGAAGTGAGCATAATTCGGTCTTTCCAGCTATCAATGTTGGGATTCAAATGTTTTGTCTTGTTCTGTATGCCAAGAAAAAAAAGTTCACGAAATGTATTCGCTCTCTTCCACGGCCTGAGATTGGAAAGCGTGCTTAACCTCTGCTGATGTTGGTAGTTGCTCGCACATCCAGGGGTCGCCTTATTATAGGTTTGCGTCCATATGCCGACGAGAAAGTCCAATCAGACAATGATCTGTCAAACCTGCATAAGGCTGGATCAATGACGCGATATCGACAAGGAAATGAATGTGACCTTGAGTGTTAACTATCATAATGAGTCAGTCAGGACGAGACAACCTTTAAATTTAAACATATGGAAAGCTCAAATTCAACAAGGGCGCTTACTGTATGTCCTCGTACAGGGACGTCGCTCATTGGCTCCTCAGGCTCATACTTAATATACGGGATAATATAATTCCTCCCAATGATTGCTTTCTAGTTACTTTGTAAGCGTCCCGATCTCTTTTTTTTTCCGCGTTGCATCTCTGACTTCCGATGCCGCCTCAGACACTCGATGAAGAGATTCTGTAGGCGAAAGGCTTTATCGCATCGGTAGCCTGATATTGATTGCCTGAATAGGAACCTACCAGGAGAGGCAACTGTCCAGCGGCGGAGAGAATATATAACGGAATCGGGAGAACTCACTGTAGCGGGTACGCACATGTCAGGGTTTATCCATACCACCCTGTCGGCCGAATGTCATTCCAAATATATATTTCCGCATTCACTCAAAAGGTGTGCTTGACCCTCTCTATTACTTTGCTTAGCACAAGGGTCGGGTGTGTGTGTTTGGCTCGGTGATATCCATAGATACCAGCCTCCAGAGCGCCAGCCCAGCGGGGGCGCCCGTTCCGAGGGATCATAGCGGCCGTCCCTCAAAGCCTGGCTACAGCATTCTTGATCCTTCATTTATGCGGACACACATCATTGGTGGGCTTCGGGGAGGGGCAGCCAAATCGACACTGGTGAAAATTCCCTCCAGGGCTATGTGTGTATCGATTAGATCTTCGGGCTTCCCAATGGATCAATCATGTGCCTGCATAATCTCCACAATCTTCAGGGACATTGTATGGCTTCTATGGCGGAACATCTCGCCCGCAGACTTCCATCGAACTCTCAACTAACGCACGTCGCCCAAGCAGACTAAATATTAAAATGGAGACTGATGACTATAAAAGCAACTCTGATATAGGATGATATGACATGCAATCCTCGCCCAGCTTACACATGAGGCTTGGACCAAACTTATGCCACGTTTGCCCGACTTGAGCGTCATACTATCAACAACTACGTAAGCTTCGAAGTCGGAATCACATCAATTAGCAACTATGACAATAAAACACATGGAAATAACACAATACGGCTAGATTACCGAGATCTATGACATCTATTCTAAAATTCTTCACATGCGCATCAACGAGACTCTCATTGAGCCGAAATACCCTGCAGCCCAGCCCAGCCCACCAAACCTGAAACCCAAGTTCCTGTTTTACCATTACCGCACCACCCATGTGTTCTCTTCGTACATCATGTCCTGTTTAACCATGTCACAGTAACCCCACGTTGCTGCCCTCAGTTTGCTCCGTGCACGCCTCCCGCATTGGCTTGCGCGTCATCAAGATCCACCGGACCTTTCTCACCCATGCCATCTTCGGGAAGCTCGCCGCCTTCCATGACCGTGGAAAGCTCCAGTTCTGAATCCCTGGAATAGACGCGAATACCCACAATGCATACGGCGTTCCATGGTGCCGGCATCTTCTCTTCCTCTGTGTCATAGTCATCCCGCGGCGGAGGCACCGGATGCGGGAATGAGCGCGGTCGACGGGTATAGTCATCGCTACTATAGAGTTCCTCCCAGTCTTCCACGGGCGAATCGGATGAGTTGCCATCCGACTCTTCCGCTGCAGGTGTTGTGGCTACGGTGGTAGTAGTCGTAGTAATCACGGTGGTAACGGTTCCTGTGGGCTCATCCGTGGCGCTTGGCTCGGCAGGTGGAGGTCCGCTGACTGGTGGCACATCCTGTTGCTTGTCTTGCGAGGGGAAGAAACTAGCCTCCTCAGTCTTTGGCGTATCCTGAGGCGTAGCCTGGGGAGTGTCTTGTGGGGTGTCTTCCGGAGAGCCGCCTGAATCTGAGGCATTGGAGCCATCATTGATTGACATCTTGGCGACATCATCAGACACTGCTGATTCCTCAGACGGTGTCTTGTCCTCCTTGCTCTCTTCCTGACTTTCTGTTGTCTTCTCTTCGATGGCCTTGGTGGCTTCTTCATCTTTAGTGGCCTGATCCTGCTTCTTAAGTTCCTTTTGTTTCTCTTTCTTCTCATTATTCTTCTTGGTTTGCTTCTTAGTCACGTCACGGGTAATGTGGCGGCGCTCCCACTGTCTTCTTCGTTCTTGCTGACGGAAAGAGGACGCCTTCTTCTGGTCCCTTTGTTTCCTGAGCTTGGCAACCTTTTCCATGTGATTCCAAGCCTTGCTATGTGCCAGGTCGTAGGCATATCCAACCTGGGAAAGCTTCTCATTTTCAACTCTGTCTTTGCATTCGCGCTTAACAACCTCTTCCACGGACGGCATATCTGAATCGCGCTGACCAGTCACCTTTAGATACACCACATAGCTGCCAGCGGGCAAGTCGGGGAGTTCAACAGAGACTGATCGCTTCATGAAGTAATTTCCATGAGACCGAACGATGTAATCCTCTGCGTGTGGTCTTCCCTTGTAATGTAACCGGAAATGAAGACGGAAGCTGTACTGGCCTTGAAGGCCCTTAAAATACCGACCATCAAGCTGTGACAGGACCAGGACAAGAGGTGAATCCTTGGTCAACTTGATGTGGAACTTTTCATGATACTCGGCCTTCCATGGCACGTCAACAGCGATCCACTGCTGACAGCAACGCCAGTCGTGGTCTCGGAACAAACGAGTTCTGTCGAAATGTGTATATTTGCGAACCAGATCCTCGAATGATATCCAGAAGACCGAGTCACTGCCAAACTTGTGGCCCAGTTCTTCTTGGACCTCGGAAGTCCATTCTTTTGACCCATCACTCCATGGCCCTTCCCAAAGGCCCTTCCGAATCTCACCCCACGGGTTGCGGAGCTTCACCAGACGCTGGCCAGACTTGAGCGTGCGGGCGTCCATGACGACATAGGCGTGTGCCTCACTGATTCCGTCGCGCTGACCGTAGCCATGTTCTAGTAGACCGGTCGAACAGCCGAACATGAATTCCTGGTTGACTTTGGACATTTCATTGTCCCAGAATGCATCAAGATCTAGGATGTCTGATGACAGAAGCTCCGTGGTGACACCCCCGGACAGATCCTCTAGACCTTCTCCTATCCAACCACCGTTGAGCGATGCAAAGTCACCATGTGCCTTGGCGTAGGCCTTTTCAAGAAGTGGTACCCAGGTCTCGTTTTGATCTTTGCACTGAGCAAAGAACAGGGCCTTTGAGCCTGTTTGGTACGTCTTGCGATAGACACTCTCAACATCTTCTCGATCAATCTGCTGAAGAAGATCACGTTGCATGCTTGGAGAGTCCCAGCAAGGAGACTTCAAATAAAGCTTATCATCTATGATGGAGTAGATCCATTCTCCATCTCTGTGAAAGACAAATCCGTAGATGCCAATCTCTGTAGTTTGGTCAGTACACGACTCCAATGTATGGGAATAAGTGGTTCTTACTTGTGTCGTATGCAACGCAAGTTCGCTGTATACCATTCTCGACATTTGACAGCGCTGTTAAGCTGGCCATGATCCAGCAGTCGCCAATGTTTCCTTGCTTGATGTCGCTGCCGTTCACATTTTTCATAAAGGTTGGCTTCTCAAAGATTTCGTGGACACGTTTCACTGCTTTGGGTACAGTGGATTTGGAACCCAGCAACGTTGTCCGGGTAATCTCAAACTTTTCGCATCCAATGTAGTTGAGGCAGTTGCCCTTTTGGTACTTCAGATCCCAATCCTGCGTATGACAGTCAGTACAAGGCTAGAATGAAGACTCTCGGTAAGACGCACCAAGTCCCAACCTGGGTCGCGATAGCGCATGTTGACACGTTTGCACTCCTGGACAATTTTCTCTACCTTGCGGCGACACTCTTCGACAGCGCGCTCATAGCCCTCGGAGAGAAGCTCATTGGGTCGGTCTGAACTCGATTGTGGTACGACTGGATCAAATGGGAGGACGCAGAGCGCCTTGTGAAACTTGCGATTTGAGAACTTTTTCCATATCCGATTGATGGAGTGCTGAGGGGGTAGTCTCTTCTTTTTCTTTTTCTTCTGATCTTGACTGGTATTGGAAGAGGCGGGCTGAGCTCGCGGACGACGAGGATCATCCTCCTCCTCAGACGAGCTATAACCGTGCATTTTGACTGGAGTCAATTAAGAAACCCGATGGCTTATAGCAGTGATGGTGCTTCAATGATATGACAAAAGAGGCACTATTTTCTCCTCTGCGGAGTGATAACTGATATGAGTGATCAATTCTACTTTGGCTTGAGTTGATGTCAAGAGTCAAAGACCAGAGGCCATGTACTTGATCAATGCCTTTGAGAGAGGAGGTGTGCTTGGTGGGGTAATCGATGGGTGTCAGGAAAAGGGGGAGATTTCCAGAACTTGGAAGCAGGGTATGAAACTGCACGGCTTCATGGATATAAATAAGGACGATTCTCAAACCACTTGAGCAAAGAGTTAAGGGAGGGCGCCCGGGAAGGGATCGGAGGGATCTGACTAGGTCCTGAAAAAGGCAGACTAACACGGCTCACCGACAAGACAAGGCAGTCGTTGGTCAACATACCACCTTGACCGACAAATACCAAGACTCCCTCTTTGGGTGTCAAGAAGTGCAGATGCAATGAGACGGCGGTCCGTAAACCGGGCTGAGAGTCTGAGACAGACCCTGTGGGGGTTGTGCACTATTGTTCGGGTCTTGTGGGACTAACGGGGAGCCGCTGCGGCTTGTCATCCGTGCTCGGTACTGTATGGAGCTGTATGGAGCACGGGCGAGGCTAAAACGCCCACTAGATCCTGCCACGAATCAGCCATCATCTTGCTCACCAAAGAAGATGACCGGATGTGACATTTGACGGGAGTTCCGGTCACTCTCCTCGTAGCGGCCGCGACATGAAAATAAAAATAAAAAAAAGACAATCGCCTTGAGCGATGTTGACGGTAATGCTAGGTTGGTAGTGTCCTATTGATTGGTGCCGAGGATGGAGTTAGGGGCAGGTGGTGGTAGTGGTGGTGTGGCCAGAAACTGCGGTGACCAGAGGGAGGAATGGATTGGGTGCTACAGTCGCATCGATGTTTGTGAGAGAATGGCCCGTAGAATCCGCGTCGGAATCGTCTGTAATATCCTTCTTACCTATTTGGTATTGTCCTAAAACGTAGATCTGCTGACATGTTGACTTCTATTCGTACACATTTGGATTCGGTTCACTTTTAAAAATACCGGTCAGCAGTTGTCTCGCAAAAAGTTTCGTTAAGTCGTTGGCAATCAACTCCACATGAATCGTGATGAATCCACAAGGGTCCGCCCCCTGGATTTGTGGGGTCTGCATGGGGGCATCCGTGCTTTGTGTCCAGTCCAATCGTTGGCGCTGAACGGATTCGAGGATTGATGGATGATTTTAGGGGTCCAAGTTGAACAGCAAACAAGCCTACGGCTCTCATCCTGGGAGGACAAGCGGCACGTCAGACTGATTACTGTACGCTTTTCTCCGGGGCGGATTTCATCTCTTGTTGGAAGCTGACCACCACTTTCAGTTCCACACAAACAGAACAAATCGGCTGCTGCTGTCTGGTTGATCAGGACAAAGGGTGACAAGCCAGCAAATAACAGACACTTCATGCGGGTGTATCACTGGCGTCGCATGGATCACCGTCGCCACGCATCCGAGGACGGGATGAATTGCTTGATCCGTCTATCTGGGGTTGTACTCGGATTCATTGGCAACGACAGTCGCTAAGGCTGCTTGGTCTGCCAATCTGGCACTCAATCCCTAAACAAGTTTGCCCCGTCGTACCCGGTCTCTCGGTGAGAGACAAGACTGTGACTGTATCTGGGATATGAGGATGGTCAGGAGAAAACGAGGCAATGACTGGAACTAACTTAGCTGTGGAAATTTGCAAAGTAGAGCGCCAGACATTGTTGCAACTCTAAAGTACGGAGTACTCCCAGCAAACAACAAATAGCGTCCCAACGAATCCAGCAACGCCACCGTATTGATAGAGGAGGGCTGCGACAAGGTCATACGCTGTTGTATCAGAGGTGGGCCGTGAACTGTGCCAGAGTCTTGCGCCATCAAGGTGGTGTCTGAGAATGCCCGTGAACAACTTGTTCTCTCTTCTCCAACAGACACGGGGGGAAGAAGACCCCTAATCTGCTCCGGGGGGCCATTGAGAGAGGAGGTGAATTGACAGCCGCCGCTGATGCCACACTCCATCTTGCACAGTGTCCGTTGATATTGATAGCACGCGGGACACCTCAATCATGCGGCCAAGCGGAGTGGCGGTAATCCCTTCCACGACGCCTGCTGCCTATTGATGAGATGAGATGAGCTGACGATCCGAAGTTCTCGTATTCAAACGAGGTTGAGGTTGCACAGCTTTGAAGGGATTCATGATGGCGAAGTCGATGGTTGACGAGGTTATTGCTCGAGGCTGAAAAATTGTTAATGGAAGGATTGGATCCCTTCCAATCCAATCCAATGGATTCATGAAAGGGTTGGATGAGGGGAGAAAAATTTACAGGGGCAGACCATAGTGGCCACAGCGCTAAGCGAGCCAAAAACAGAGGGCCTCCAGGCGGTTGGTCAGGTTCCATGTTGGCTGCAGCGATAGATGTACCTTCCAGAACCCAGCCCGTGCTTTGTGCCTTCCTAATCTGGAACTGACCAACTTGGGAGCCACCAAGTTGGTCGTGAAGCCTCAGAATGTCCGAATACACCCCGGACGACATTCATTGAATCCTCCAATGCTTTATGCCTAGGTGTGTTTACAAATCGAAATAGTCAACCACAGCCATTTGCTTCCGCCTCTATGTCACATGCGTTGCCCGAGAAGACAGATATCGCATCAATCTTGCACGGCATCCATTCATCAAGTATCCATTTGAGGGATAAAGTCGAAATGAGCCAAGCAGATGGAGAATGACGGCGCCCGAGTAGTGAGGCAGGCAGTTACCGATATCCATAACTTCTTCACTCGCAGAGCCTTTTCTTCGCAGTCGATGATACCCGTACATCATCCTGAACCTCATACCGACATGATAGCGCCTGTCAGGAGGTCGCCCGGAGGGTGAACAGCAGTCTGAATAATTACGGTCAAATATGCCTAGGCAGTCTATCTCGACTTGCTTTGAAGCCATTTACTCGCGCAATTCTCATCAAAGGCAAAATCTCCATCATGGCTGCAAAGTTATTCGCGCTGGGCCATGCCCTTCGGAACAGCAGAGGAGAAAGGCTATACACCACGCCTTGCGATTGTTGCTCACAGTCTCGGTTCCTTGATATAGGAAGAACCCTCCTTTTAAGTCTAAACAATATGGTCCGCACCTTGAGGTGGGTAGTGGGAAGTGGGCAGTGTGAGGAACCCACATCAGATGCCCCAGCGATAGCATCCAATCGTCTCCACCTGTTCAGTCGAAACTCTTCACGGCAAAACTTTGATTACCTGATGAATGTTCGGAAACCTTGCATGGGCAGTCCCACAGAATGCAGGGCGCGAGGCGGAGAGGACCTCGCATCTGAAGATGGCCCAATTGACCCAAACCCACCCGAGATGATCCCAAAAATGCATACCGTACCCACACATTTCTCTCCGTATCCATCTACATATTTACTATTACTCTACAGTTGAATATTTCTGTAAGTTACTTGGCCGTTCACTGTTGATATCCTCCCTGATTAGAGTTGTAGCTTGCTCTTAACTTCCAGATCTTACTTTAGAACGAACTCGTAGCTTATTTTGACTTTGAGGTGAGAGAGTACCGTAGAATTCAAGTATATATAAAGATCTTCTAAATATGATATTCCATGAAATCGATCTCTCACATTCATAATTCAGCCGACCAAGACTCATCAGCCACGACAATTCTGCACTCGTCATTACCAGGTCGCAAGGCTCTAACCCCAAGTCAAATACTAGTAAATAATCATAAATAACGATTTCACAGCCGCCATTAGATTTGAGCTAAAAATGACCAAGTTCGATCAAGAAACACATGAAAGTCCTCGAAAGCGGCGAAAGCTAAATCATATGGAACCGCGTTGGCGAGGCGAGACCCATGGCGAGCTAATGGATATAAACGATGCAGAGCAACCAGGGTCATTCGAGGGATATCCTAGAAATCTCGCGAAGAAGGAAGTCGCCCGCTTGGAAGCCCAATTACCCCCTCGGCCCCTACAGAAGCACTCGACAGATAAAGGCAGGGCCGGACTCTGGTTCTGCTCACGTTGCGCTGCTCTCCTCAACGCAGTTCGTCTTCCCCCGGGTCGGGAAGAAGCAATAGCTGTGTATGATCAACTTGGAGACGGGATACTTTTCTCCATACCCCTTGTGCCTCGTTCTCGGGAATTATGCTCACATTGCGAGACACGCGATCATTGTCGGCTTTATAGGAGGAAGCTTCAGGGACCAGCATCCCATCATTCGGCCATGGACATTGATAGTACAGTTCAAAAGCTTGCATATCTCCAATTGGCAGTATGATTCGTCAATACTGTTGTGAATATAGCGGATAATTGCACGTGTAGATTATAATAAATGGGATTTATGGCTTGCTATGTGCTTGAGTGTACAATTCAAGTGACTCATGTTTCCGCAGAGACCGGCGTAGAGGTGACGCTCTTTTTGGCCCCATGCGCCCTAGAGCTACCTTCAATTTCCTGTGGGAAATCTCCAGCCGGAGCTACATTTACCGTCGCATTTACCTTCATGGTTCCATACGTTGGGGGACTATGTTCCGGATCCTCTAGAGTGTCATTCGTAGGTACCATGAGCCTCTGGTTCTTCTTCTCAACACGCCGTCTCCATACCGGGTAGATGACCACGGATGAGATCCCGACAACCACGAAGACGCCGCAGATGGATCCTCCAATGATGTCGAAATGGTCGCCAATCGCCGATACGCCGTCCCAAAACCTTCCCGGAGGGTCTGCCACGTTTTGGACCAAGGACAGGACCTGAATGATGCCGATAAAGGCGGAGACAAAGACGGTGATGCCAGTGAGAACAATGGAGTAGTACAGGATTGCGACGGTATCTCGTGAGAAGGCTTTGGAGGTATAGAGAGCCATCATCAGGGCACCATCTGTGGTATCGAGAAGGCACATGCCAGCTAACGAGGTTAGACGGATTCAATGGTGCTAGACGATGAACTTACCTGTGAAAAGCACTGGGAATATGAGAATCAGCCAGATGCTCGTTCCCTGAACAGCTTGGATGCTCGCAATTCCAATCAGGGCAATTTCACTACTGGTATCAAATCCGAGGCCGAAAACGACGCCCAATGGATACATCTTCCAGGGACGATCAATTGCCTTGAAGAGAAACTTGAAGACCCTGGAAAGAAAGCCCCCACCCTCGAGCTTGAATTGCCCGTCCGCACCAGCCGCTGCACCATCGACGACCTCGTTTGGATCCTGTCCATTGAGCAATTGCTGGTGCCGCGCTGCAAGAATAGCTTTGAGTCGCTGAACGAGCTTGTACAGCACCCAGCCATTCCCCACACACAAGATGATGAGAAAAGCCCCGCTGACACTCGTGCCGACAATGTTCCCCACACGCTGAAACCCATCAAATTTCTTCCTCAAGGCTCCACTCGTCGCAGCGACGGCGATACACGTGATAACCACAATGGTGCTATGGCCCAGGGAGAAGAAGGTGCCAACAGTAGCCGGTCTCTGACCCGAAGCGATGAGGCGACGGGTCATCAGGTCAATGGCGGAAATGTGATCGGCGTCGAGGGCATGGCGAAGGCCAAAGGAGTAGGACAGGGCAGCGGTAGAGATGAGTGCGGGGTGGTAGTGGAGGATGATGCCGACGGCGATCCAGACGATGATGTTGACGACTATGAGGAGCGAGATGATGAAGATGCTCTGCGGGGGGAGGCCCTTGAGAAATTTGGGGGTTGGAAGCCAAGGGAGTCGCAGCATCTTGGTGAAGTCTCGAGTTTGATGACCTGTATTTAATGATGATGTTCCTTGGTGGTGTGTTGAAGCCGTGAAGAACTTGATGCGAACGTCTATCTCTCCGATCCTCCCGTGCTGCACAAGAACTCCGCGGGTTAATATATTATTTTCTCATTTAGCCGTGTATGAAAAAGAAAGAGAAATAGATTCTGGCGTTTTTTTTTTCTCAGAGGATGTGGAATCTTCAGGTGTAGATGTGGGTAGTGGATGTTATGGATGGATGGTTTCCCATTTGGTGTGGCGGGGCTCCCCGCTCCGGCTGACTGGGACGTGGAGGGGATTGGAGACACCAAGAGACCTCAGAGAGCCACTTGAAGACAAGCTGGGGAATCAATTTAGTAATGGCCATCTGAAATGTATATCATTAGGTTATTTCACTTACCTACAAGTACTTGCTTCCAGCAATAATCAAGACGATGTAATTTTTACAGATTATTTTCTTCTTCAAGAGAAAATTGTAACTCATCCATGGATGTTATCTCGAGTCTCCACATGAGAGGGGCTTCGGTTACCGCCAAACCTACTAGGCACTCATTTGTTCTTATCTTTGACTAATAAATTAGAATAGTAGTTTCGGCACTTGACTGATGCTCTTCTCATTTAGGCATAATACTAGCGTTTACAGCGGATAATTATCGATAGTTTGTGTTGGTCCCGTGAAATATCCCGTTCTCTTCCCTGGAGGTCGTCTGGGTTATGGTGGGGGAGCCCTGGTTTTTGGCACGGCATTTGGTAATGGTAATTGATGGCGTATCAAGCATCTCCAGCGGGCTGTTTTGTCCGTTCTCACGTCCAGCAGTCAAATCACCATTGCTGTTTTTCTTTCTTTTCTTTCGTCTTCTTAAAGGACATGTTCCATGCATCAAAGACTGTATAGGTTGGGAAACGTGTTTAAAAAATTTTTATGAATTAAGCATGCATGTTGTCCTTCAGATATGATCCGTCCACCTACACTTAGTTGGTGATATAAATTCCTAACGGCTTGCTGGATTCAGCAGGACTTATACAGCACAGGTAACGATTGAACATATAATACTATATGCTACCTACCTATTTAAGAGTCTTGAGAAGAGCGACAGAGACCTTTGCCGCCTCTGCATTCAGGGCGTCTATCTCAGCTTGCACAAATGGTATGCCTGTCTTCTCCCTCTCTTGCTGCCTCAATTGTTCAATCTCGCCTGGGAAGTAAATTCGATCCACCCCAGCAGCCTTTTCAGACCCCACGACCTGTTCATATAGATACTGCATCCTTTCGCGGAACTCGTCCAGGCTCATGAACAAATCAGGCTTAATGGCCACCAGGAAATGCCCCACGTCAGCCGGCTTGGATGGATCATATGGGTTCGTTACGCCCCCAGCAAAAGCTGAACCGGACAAGACTCCGGAAAACACGTCCATCATAATGGCCAACCCTGATCCCTTCGGACCACCCATGGGTAGCATCACGCCGCCGAGTGCCGCCTCCGGGTCCTCGGTAGGCCGGCCGTCGGCATCCAAAGCCCAGTCTAGAGGTATCTGCTCCCCACGTCTCTTGGCCTTGTATATCTTGCCCCGCGCCGCCACCGAGGGAGCCATGTCCAGGATAAAGTTGGACGACGAGTCCTTGCCCGGCGCGCCAGCCGCTATGGGCGACACCCCCAGCAGTTTACTTTTGCCGCCAAATGCGGGAAGCGCGGGCGACGAATTCGTGAACACGAGGCTCATCATGTCTGCATCAATGGCCTGCTGTACGAGCCAGGCACTCATGCCAAAATGGTTCGAGTGCTTGATGCTGGCCATGCCGATGCCGTATACGCGTGCTGATTCGATGGCGGCTTTCATACCTGCATGGGCACTTATGAAGCCAAAAGCATTGCGTCCGTCAACTTGTGTGACAACGGGTGTGACTTGGTTCAGTTCAGGCTGTGCGGCAGCGTCCAGAACACCTTGCCGGACGCGCTCCATGTAGGAGGGGATGCGATTGATGCCGTGCGATTCAACGCCCTGGTGATGTTAGCTGAATGACTTTACACGTTGCGTATCATGAAATAAGCACTCGAAGATCTGCGGCCACGAGGCACTTGGCTACAATTGCGGCATTCTCCTCTGATGCGCCATTGCCTTTGAGTATGTCTTGAACCAAACGTCGAGCTTCCTCGGCAGCGACGAAAATGCGGCTAGAATTTTCAGTTTGTTCTGATTCCATGATAGCTTTTTTCTTTTTTAATTAAAACGCAGATAATATTGGGCCACTCTATGTAGGAATGATGATGCAGGTCTGGTGTTTGTATTTGGCAAGCGACCGCGGGGCAGTGGTGAGTCTTCTTCCTCCATCATCCGTCATCGGCCTTCCATTCTGGTGAGCCTGAACAGCCACTTCTCCACACAGCTGATTCGTTATTCTGGAGTCGTAAGCACTATTTTCCAGAGTCATCGTCCTTCCTATGGTGATGAATGTGATAATGAAGCATAGGATGCATATTGTAATGGACCATATGGGCAAGCATGAAACTACCCCGCGATCTATGAATCTATGACACATTCCATGAGCGACCACAAATGTCAACAGATGCAACGTTGGTGATCCCTTGAGAGGTCTGTATGGCATAGTGTGAGAAATAAATCAAGTGAAACCATTGAATGGTGTAAACTTCTTCATTAATTAATTACCGAATACTAACTGTTATACAGACTCTTCCTTAGACTTTCTGATATATCGACCCAAGGCCATCATCGGAAAATAATGCCTATAAAACGAATACTCTACATAAAAATGCTCTGGAAACCCCGTTGCCGAATGAATATTCTGCGGCCATGAAGCTCCTGTTTCACTGTCGCTTGTATCAGTCTGCGAGGCAATCAACCACTGGACGCCCCTCTGGATAGCCTCATCATTCGTCGGAAGATATGGAATCAACGCCATGACTGCCCAAGCCGTTTGAGCCGGCGATGATGGACCCTCTCCGGCCTTTGTCGGGTCCGAATAGCTCGCCATCGTCTCTCCCCAGCCGCCATCTGGGTTCTGTACGGACTTTAGCCACCGAACAGCCGGGGCTACCAACGTCGGAACGCGGTTGTCGATATCGACAAAATATTTCAAGCCATTCAGAACATTCGAAGTTCCATAGATATAGTTGACGCCCCACCGGCCAAACCATGAGCCGTTGTGCTCTTGTGTTTCAACCAGGAAGTCAATGGCTCGTCTTGATGCGATACGCAACCGAGCCGCAGCACCAGATACAGTATGCTTCTCACTATAGCTCTGCAAAAGAACGCCAAAGCACTCAATAATCCGGCCCGTGACGTCGGCAGTCGAAGGATCACAGAGACTACCCATGTCGCTAAAGGGAATCTTGTTCAACCACAGGGCGTTGTTTTGGTGGTCAAAGGCAGCCCAGCCGCCATCCTGGTTTTGCATCCCCAGGATCCATTCCTGTGCCATTGTTACAGTCGGAAGCGTTACCGCCCTGGCGTCTTGTTTTACCAGGCCGAGGATCACAACTGCCGTGTCATCCACATCTGGATACCACGAGTTGTGAATCTCAAAGGTGAATCCGCCGGGGGTGAGCTCGGGACGGTACACACGCCAGTCTCCTTCAGGCCCTAATTTTTGCTGACCTTTGAGCCAATTCAGGGCACGGTCGAGATGTTCTGTTAACCTATTATCCCGCGGCAGTTCTGAATCGCAAAGGGCGACCGACATCAGAGCTGTGTCCCATACTGGAGAGACACAGGCCTGGATACGCTTTCCAACGGCATCCTGCCATGCGAAATTCTCTAGCGCCTGGATGCCGCGACGGACAGGAGATGAGTCTATATCGAACCCCTCCGCCATCAGTCCATAAACGCCGCCGTGCATAGCTGGAAATATGCCCGCCCAGTCCCCAGATGGCTCTTGACGATCCAGTATCCATTTTACACACTCGCGGCGTGCATAGCTTCGTAACAGAGGGACCCATCGAAGGCCACCCAGTGTCGCAAGGATATTATCGACAGCCGTGAAGAAGATGTCAATAGCCCCTCCACTCCACAGCAGGTTCTGTAAGGGAGGTGCGTACGGTACCACCTTTTGCTCCGGATTAAGCCAAAGCTCATCGAGGTAGTCATTATTTGGTGAGGTTCCGTTGGGTAAGGGATAGACTGGCTGGCGATGGCAGACTAATAGGAGGGGCACGATGGTGCTTCGGGCCCACGAGGCGAGCTTGTAGATGTTGATGGGCGAGATTGATGGGAGGAGAATGAGTTCGACCGGCAATTGTGGTACCGCTTTCCAGGGAAACAGTCCAAATGTCGCGAAGAAGATGCGAGTAAATACACGGATCTTGGCGATGCCGCCCAATCGCAGTGCCGCGTCGCGAGCACGCTGCATTTCCGGGGATTTTTCAGTCGACATCCCTAGGATCTTCAACGCCAGATATGCTTCTGCAGTGGTCGACACATCGCCGGCTACTCCTGGTGCGATCGACCAAGAGCCATCCGGATTCTGCTCCGACAGCAGATAGCTCTTGTAAGCCTCGCGGTCGGCATCCAGTGACAGGCCAAACGCTTGTCGCAGGAAGATGTATTCGCTGGTAATGGTCACGTTGGACTTGAGTTCGCCGCACCAATGGCCAGTGGTTTGATCCACCTTCTCAAAGGCATAGTCGGCTGCCCTCTGCAGGGCTTCCAAGACTGCAGAATTCGGGGTCACTGATGCTTTAGATGTCATTTTGAATCACGCAAGAGGCTGGCTCCAAGTATTCATGGGGGTTTTTTTTCGTAAATCGATCGCCGGCACTGTCATCACGGCTCATTATATACAAACGCCATCACGGCTGGGTCCAGCTTAAAGAAGCAATTGCCTCTCACTTGACATGCCGGTAGTATGGAAACCATCGGCAGCAGGCCTATCATGTATGACGGCATTACCGGAATAGCCGTTTTCAATATAATTATACTAGGTATTCAAGCTATAGCGTGTCTCAGCTTCTCCAAGGACTGACTGTGGTCGAGGTGGAATTGTGTGTAACACAAAAATATAAGCGTAAGAACAACGCGCAACCGATCCAATTGAGCAACAGCATGGCTGCATTAGTATCATCAGCTACAGTAGAACATGGCTAGGTATGATTCAACTTACTCATACTAATACTAAAGGCAGAAACTCCAATCAGAGAAAAGAACGTACGTCGTATTGTTGTATTTTCTACCGGTAGATGGGTGCCACACCTGGGTGCCATGTTCTCCATCCAACCACCTCGACTTGATTCGATGGGATCCATATAGATGCTGTACCATTTGACAGGTCATATGATCTACACTTGAGGGGAATCTTACATGAGTGTCCACAAATAAGCTGCGAGTGCCAACTGCCCAGATGTGAAAAGGAAATCGGGAAAAGCAATACCATAGCACATTCACCATCTCGGCGAAGCGGCCGCCGGTGCTAGGTGGGTAATTCATCAGTTTCAGTCGTCGCAGCACACCCGAGGGTGCAATACTTCCCGGCGAGCAGATCCATGTTCCAGGGTGGGGAGTGGATTAAATGCCAAGGGTGTTGCCGCTACCATGGAGATCGTGATAAGACATTGGAGAGTTCGGATTACGTTGGAAATGTACGACCAGCTGGCACGAGAAGCTAAAAGCGGCTCGCTGTTTGTACGCGAAGGATGCGTGGCCCCAACTACTCACTAATCGTCAGCCCATTTGAGCTCTAGTTCTAAGACGTTGGCACGGTAGAGGGTCTCTGATAAGATCTGTTTCTAAGCTGAAAGGTTTGAGAAAAGAAGACCCAGCTAGTTCGAATTCGCCGATTGTTTTCCTCATGCGGATGAGGAGCATCTCGGCATATCCCACAACGTCTTGGCCGCGGTGTTTACGTGTGACGACATTAGCGTAATTGTAGAATGCGTCGACAGCCCCGAGATCCATGCAAAAGTCTATCTACCATATCTCCTTTTCAATCTTTTCCTTTCCTTTACTTGCTCAAGTCTTTAGCATCCATTTCAGAATTGGCGACTTACGAGAATGTCACCATGTCACTGCTGACAATTTGTCTTGGTTCAGCGGCCCTACTTTACCTGATCAAGAGGATCTACATTCACCTATTCGGCCATGGACCGAAGAGGTACCTGCGACTCGACTTCCTCGGGCTCATCTTCCCTATCAGCATCGCCAGGCACTTCCAGAAACGAGGCTTGCTACCATGGTTAAGGCACCTCTTTCAGCAATATGACGGGACCTTTGTCATCAACATTGTCGGCCAGGACTACGTCTTCACCTGCGACGCCCTCAACATCCAGCACATGCAAAAGCACCAATTCGACAAGTTCACCGTCGCCGCCGATCGGGTCCATCTCTTCAAGCCTTTGTCTACCCGCGGCGTTCTGACCCTCGATGGCGCCCCGTGGAAAGCATCGCGTGAGCAGGTGCGCCGACCATTATCTCAATACAGGTCTGTTGTAGACCTCGACATGCATGAGCGGCACATTCAACGTCTAGTTTCTGAGCTTAACCAGTTCAATGGGGAGCCTGTGGATATCACAGATGCGCTAGTCAGTTCGATTCAAGACAGCCATTCTGAATTTGTCTTTGGAGAATCGTTCGGCTTGCTCACCAAAGCCCAATCACCAGAGAAGAAGGCGGTTTCTGAAGCGATGAGTTATACAATGGATACGCTTGCCAAGAAGGGATTCGCTGGTCCATTCCACTGGGCTGTCGGCCGGCAAAAGTTTATTCGAGAATGTGCTAGCATCAATAAGTTTATTGACAAAGTTGTGTGGGGAGCTGTCAGCCAGTATTCCACAAGCCAGAAAGGGGACGACGCAGAGGCGGACTTGGCACATCCCTCGTTCATCCAGAGCCTTATCATAAGAGAGCCAAATGAAGAAAGCATCGTGATTCGTGACCAGGCATCCAATGTCTTCATGGCGGGTTCAGACAGCATGGCCAGCGTGCTCTGCTCAACGATGTGGGTGCTGGCGAGAAACAACCGCGTACTCGAGAATCTGAGATCAGAGATTGTCGAGAACTGCGGCCTAGAGCCAATGTCTTATGCTAATTTGAAGACCTTGACATACCTGAGATATGTAATAAATGAGAGTGAGAACCCCCCCCCCCTCACTTCACCACCCACTAGAGCTCCTGTGATGATGGTCTAACACGCACGAAGCGCTCCGGTTATACCCACCAGTTCCCATCGATGTACGAACAGCCATTGATGATGTCACTTTACCTCGAGGCGGCGGCAGGAATGGGGAGACCGAAATCACCATAACAAAGGGCCAATCCGTCATTTTCTCCTCGTTTTCCACGCACCGCTGGAAAGACACATTTGGTGAGGATGCCGATGAGTTTCGGCCTGAAAGATGGGCAGATATTAGAGTCGACGCTCTCGAGTTTTTGCCGTTTCATATGGGGCCAAGAAGTTGTCCCGGACGTAAGTCATGCCATTCCATCCCGCATCATCAGCATCTAACGTTGGGCAGAGCAATATGCGGTGACTGTTTTATCGTACACCATTGCGCGGATTATACAGTGTGTCCCCCGCATTATCAGTCTGGATGATAGGGAATGGAGGGAGCAGATATCAATGACACTGAGAAATGAGAATGGCATCATTGTGTCGGTCGGTAGATAATGAGCAGAATTGGGGGTGGAAGCACAGAATCTTGATAGATCAGAGACAAACATGGCACCAGTCTCCTCCAATACAAAAGTGATGAGATGGTAAAAGTGTTGAGGATCATCTAAATTATTTGCATGCTGAAAGCGAGGGAATATTGAAATACCAACAATTTAATGGCTACTTTTATTAAACATACATCATGTTGTGTTAATATTGATGAGTTTCTCTAGCTATCCTAAGGATATTCCAGGTTCATTCACAGACACATGACTCTCCGCGTTTTTAGTGAATTATACAAAGGAACATAAAACCGAAAGTAAATAAAAGTGTAGAAAATTCTTATAAAGGCCACTTTAATAACTCATCAACGGGAATGGAAGTGTTGACATCTTCTCCCACACACGTGATTCTTTGTTTAGGGTAGCAATTATGAAGATCATCATCACCTGATAAAGGATGGCTGTGGCTTTCACTCTCGAGGTACGTACCGCCACTATACTTCCAGGGGTAACGATAAACGATGACGCGACAACCTGGAAGCTCCTCTTATCGAACTTTCTTATCAGTTGCTCAGCTAAAGCTCCCTCCCTCACCTCCAGAGTCACAAGCCTCACCCTCACCCTCGCCAACAAAGACTTCAACATCCCTCATTAACCCTTGCGGTCGCCTTCATCCATTCAACTTGGCCGAGCTACAATCGTCCTTATCCCATAATGTAGCGATACCTCAGACATAGACGGAAACCTCGGCACGTTTAGACACAAAAACAAGACGAAAGAAGCGGTCATCGATCGAACGGCACATCATGGCTACCTCCCCAGATGCATCGACCCGGCGCAGTCTCGGATCGTCTGCGGCTTCGCTGAGGCGATCCGCTAGAAAAACGCATGGCGACTTTGCTGCCTTATCTGTCGATACCCTCGTTAACCATCTCCTCGCCGCAAAACGATCACTCTCCTCAATCACCCTCGTTCTCCGAGCCGATGAGCTCATCACCGCCGCACGCATCTCCCACGAAGACACAATCGTTCTCGCTGCTCAGTCGGGCTTCCTGCGAGGCTTCATCAACGACCAGATAAGGATTCTAGTACAAATAAGGATGGCGCTGCAGAGTACATACGGATGGGGCAAGCGTGACTTTGACAAGCTTGTTAGGACCATGGACGAAGTCGATAATGACCTTGGAAAGACCATGAATATGCTCCGAGGGACGACGGTGCAGGGTGTTCTTAGACCCAAGGGAGAGGAGAGAAAGAATTTATTAGATTTCATTGATGAGGGAAGCGTGGATGCGATGAGGGAATCAATGAAGAGAAGCATCCAAGAGCTTCAGGTTTGTCATTGTACTTGCTGCGTGTGTCAACGGGAAGGACTAACATGAGGCACGATATAGGCTATCCAGCAATCCTTCGATGGCGACCTTTTGCGCTTGGAAGATGACATTCGAAGTCTAAACATAATCATCACCGAAGCCCCTGCCCCTCCAGCTACAAAAGAAATTGGTCTTCAGATGATACAGCTCTATGGCCACTCCAATAGCATGGCCGACTGCTTGGCCTCTTTGACAAGACACTTTGATTTGTGCGTCACTGCCATTCGCACAACTGAAGGAGCAGCGGCCTTGGCTCGCAGAAAGGCTGCAGAGATTACGCAATCGCAAGGAGGAGAAAGCGTCTCCATTTCCGGCGTCATTACCGAACAAGAATCCAACGTGCCCGACTTGGAGCCCCAAACCGTAGAAGAACGGGCCAATATGCTGCAGGTCGTTTCTGATGACGCACAGCTGGTCGAGGGCGTACTATTTGACATGCATCATCACCTGGGAGAAGTTGAGTTTCAGTGCGGCGAGCTAGGAGAGTCAGCCCAGCAGGGCAAAAAAGGCTACCTCTGCATGCTTGAGGCTTATGCTGCCCTTGGAGACATCGAGGACCGCCTGGCAAATTACATAGCTGCCGAAGAGGACTTTAGGAACAGGTGGGAAATGGAAAAAGACATTGTGTTCAACAAGCTCAGTGAGATGAGAGAGATGAGGGACTTTTGCGACCGGTATGCAAGCGCATATGGCGGATTACTTCTCGAAGTCGAACGGCGACGCAACGTTGAGGAGAAGGTGTTGTCTATATGGCGCAAGGCCCAGGACAGTGTTGACAAGATCCTCGATGCGGATCGGACTTCCAGAGACTTGTTTAGGCAGGATGTTGGCGAGTTCTTACCGACTGATCTATGGGCAGATATGCAAGGATTCGCAAGAAGATGGAGGGTGGTTGAAGTACCAGATGGCCCGTTGGATGGTCCCCCGGATGACTTGGTTCAGGCTAACGGTTCAGTCAATGATTCAACAAACACTTGAACAGATGATTCACTGAGGCCTAATTGCGCTGATATGACGAAGTGAAAATCAGCTCAGAATGAGGCGAAGCCGACAGGATAGGCTAGGATACCTGTTTGATACATGGTGCTTCTTAAACCCCTCTAACTGTCGATTGATATAAATTTATGGCAGATTTTGGTGTAGGCTGGTTAGTAACGTTTATGATTGGGAACAATTTGGGCTAAATTGAGACACAGAATGAAACTGGCGTTGGGTTATGTTAAAGGCTATGTTTTTCTGGGTGTTAGATTATGGAGTATGGGTATGGGTCAATGTTCTATGTACGATAGCTGTGTGATGTATAGGCTTAATCTTGATACAAATCATCTCACCTCTCACTCGGCGAATACACTTCAGCTACTCCAAACACTGCGTGGAGCTCTGGGTCGTAGGGGTCTCGGGCTCAGGGATAACGGGTCCTATCAAACCTGGCTCGTTGACATTCTCCTTGTCAAGATGCAAGAGCTTTGGAAGTTCTTCTATCCCCCCCCCCCCCCCCAGCGTAGCAGCGGTTTACCCGATGTATATTTCGCTCAAAGATGGTACTATTCCTATGACCCCCTTCTCCTTGAACTTCTGAAGCTGGGTGCAGACTGATTTGTGAAGCTAATAGATGAAATTGCTACGTCTTGCTGGCTTTAGGTTCTGATTCTGCCCCAACCTTTCTGCCCGAAACCCACGTTTGCATATCCTAGGCCACCCGGGAAATGTGTCAATACTAGGCTCATAATCGGGTCTTTGGGCATGTTTGCAGCTATAAGATATCTAGTTGGAGCTGGATCTGTGTTGGATGTGGTGAGGAAATTCTCCCTTGAAATGTAACGTTGAGGACTCGCCACTGTTACTGCGATATGTCGGCCTTGTGGTGGATACTTTCCATGATCGAACTAATGTTTTGGAATGAGTCTATCTTGGGTGGACGTAGCTGGAAGAGACTGCTATATAGACGTCCCCGAAGCCGGATATCACGTCCTCATTGCGGCCGGCCACGGTTTTGTTGATGCAAAGAAATTATCCAGGCTGGCTGTCCAAAGATACTCCTATCATCACATGGCGGGTGTGTGATTGCGCAACATTCAGCAGGCATGTACATCTCTCCGTCTTTTTCGAAGGAAACTGCCCGAGATGGACAATGAAAACGAGCCTGAAGTAGGTTATTATGATACCTAGGAAAAACGGTGTCCGACGAACAGTGGATATGGCCTCCCCCTTGTGCACCGCCAGCAGCGGAGAATAGCTCCAATGACACTCTTTACGTACTTTGTACTACATTGGCGTCGCACTTGGTAGAAGGATCGGGTTGGGTAGGAGGAATACACATTATGAGCCCATGGACCCATGGGCAGTGCGGGACGCTGTGAAAAGAAAAGGCAGCTATCTTGACGGAGACCTTGCAAGACTTTTGTTCGCTAAGAATAGTCCCGCACGACACGACCCCCAGACCCATCTATCCGATACTAGGACATCAAGAAGATGTTACGGATGCTCCGATTGAACTTCAAATTGGAGGTCGCCCTTGGAACAATTTTCTGGGTTGGGTTTCCCACAACTCTGTTTTAGAAAGGACGTATATAAAAGGGGTGTGGCGATGGATGTGGATTACTTTACCCATAGTGTCGATGCAGGAGGAAAAAGCTGTGCAGATAAGATGCTAAGCATAATAATTTATTATCCCCTGGATAAGCCAAGCTATGGATCTATATGCGAGGTAGATATTAACATGGACGACTCCGTCTTGTAGGTATAGAGAGAACACGGGCAGCTTAATGCGTTTGTTCCTTGATACTACGTTGCATATGGTTGGTTGATTTCACGTTCAGGTCTCAATGCAAATTAACGACACCATGACAGTTCTAATTATATTTGCTGTGTATATAGAATGGGGTTTGGCCGTGATTCATCATGCCGAGTATACAGCCTCTTGGGGCCCGCGTATTATCTATACACTGCATGAAATGATAAGATCCGGCGCCGCAAACCAACACAATAATAAATGGATTGAGACCATCAAGCTGATCGACTACGGTTGGTACCTAATGCCGTAAACTCTTGAATTGTCGATTCTGAAGAACTCATTTGCAAGATTAACTTGCAAGAGAAGCTGTATGTAAGGGCTAAGGCAGGATCCTAATGATGATTGATCTGCTTCCAGTACAACATCTAATAGACAGCTCGTCTTCTTCTTCTTATAGTCGTGTAAACTTGACAAGTGATCTGATCGCCTTGAGAATTTCTGCTTGTCTAAGGTAATTGTATATGTATGGTAGGGGGAATAGAGCAGTTTTAGGATAACCAATATTATACTATAATCTTTCTAGCTCGATGTATTGCACTGGACCTGGCTTATCACAAAAGAAAAGGAGTCTACATAACACAAAGCTAATGGACCGGATGCGGAGACTTGTGCTTCTAGATTAACTTGATAGGTTTAACTTGTTTTCTCAGGCGACTATTGTTTACAGACGCCCTTGTTAACACAGTCTCTATACGCCGTATACAAGTAAACCATAAAGGCCTGTCCTTCTGGAGAGCCATTGTAATACTTGTTTCTATCATGCCAGTTATAAGGATTAACAGCGGGTACAACGACGCCATCAGCACCCTGTTGGCGGGAAAGCGCCGCGCGATTTTGGTCCGCCCAGTCAATGTACTTCTTGGGGAACATAACCGGGTCGTTGACAGCCATGCGATAGGCCACGGCGGATAGCACGGCGGTGCCGGAAATCTCACCAAACCAGCTATTATCGTTGAGGTAGTTACGCAGGAGGCCGTTATCACGGCCGGAGAGCAAGCATCCGTCCAGAATCTCCTTGATCCAGACTTTGAGCTTTTGTGCCTCGTTTGACATACTAGACGAGCCCGACCATTTCTGCAGAGTATGCAGGACGCGGACCATACCGTAGGCGGCCCAGCCATTACCAGTAGACCAGAGGCCAGTGTCTTGAGACTGCGGGCCGATAATATGCTGCCAATTAAGGAACTGGTTTGTCTTCAGAATATCTCGTTGTAGACTGATCTGGCGGACAACTTCGCTCATTAAGCCGCGGTCATTCTTTGCTACAGCTTGGTATGCCACTACGACATATATTAGTACATATGCAAGAGCCTGCGGGCGAATAAACGGCGAAACTTACAGAATGGGAACGACATGGCCAGGTTATCCGCCCATAGCTCACCAACATCAGGTCGATGAGAAATGGCCCCGTTCGAATACTTGGGCGCCTTGTGGAGGAGATAGTCGGCCTGGCGATCGGCCGCGCCAACATATACATTGTCAGACTGGCCGAGTAGAATGGCAGACACGCCGAGAGAAGCCGGGTCGCCGGCGGCCGAGTTATCAACCAGGACTTGACTGTTGCGGTTGATGTGTGGTTTGGCGTACGAGAGCGAGCGGATCGATGGGTTAACATTCGGGATTTTGCCATTGGGAAAAGGGTTGTCTCCGAAGACGGAGATGTTGTTGTCGTATAGCTCAAGCAACGCCTGAGCAGCAGTTCCCCATTCCCATGAGTATTTGGATTTATCGGTCATGACGCGGGCCGCCGTTTCGACATTGAACCCAGCATTGACATCAGCCGTTGCAGTTTCAAGGAGAAGAGCTAGGAGGAGAGAAGAGAGGGCAGTCTTGGAGAATTGCATCTTGGACAAATATAGAACACACTAGTAGGTGAGTTGTGTGATTTTTTTTTTAAATATAATCCAGGCAATATGTCTAAATTTTATGAATCCAGTAATAGAGGGGAATCGGCTTTATTATATTATGAGAACCTACAGTATTATTCCTTTTATTATAATGCTAATATAGGTATGTAGGCCATCCGGACTTCTAATTTTCCGGACATTATATTAATGCCCCGCTCATATTATAGCCTCAGTAAGCCATGCTAACCAAACAGCCCCAAAGGAGAAGGCAATTAATGTGACTCATCCTACGAACCTGCCGTATATAGTATTCTAGCATGCTTATCCTTGTGCAAGTATTTGTTAGTGTTAATGTTATGCTTAACTAGGATAGCATCCGGTCCGGGGGATAAGCAGCTAGGTAATCCGCTAGAAGATTACTACATGATGTGATTTTGTAAGATAATAGTTGCTATAAGAATTGGAAACTGGAGTCTACTGGTTTAAATATACATAAGCATATTAGGTTATTGTGGTGTTCTAGACGTTTCGGTAACGAGTATAGAAGGGGTGTTACCCAAGCCAAGAGACCGTAGTGCTAAAATGACAAAAGATCCGCTAATGCTAGCACTTCCTGCTTGCATTTCCCCTTACATCAGTATATAACAGACGATTTGTTATAGTTTCTTAACAAGGATAACCTCGAGCAAAAGGCTTTATGTTAGCAGAGGATTAGCTTAAGGCTTCTCAGCATGGAGTGCAAGGCCTCTGACCAGACAAGTGAAAGAATAATAAGCCTAGGAGCTCTCAAGCCTTGTGTAGGCACATTATCGCCTTGCTTGCCTTCCCTTGCCAGCCCGCCCGGGCATGTCCAAACTATCGCATCAATGTATTATCCAAAGCGTCTAAGTACGGTACAGCAACATGAAACGTATCTAGGGAAATCAGCTACTAGTTTCTGGTGAGTTTGCTCCCTGGGCCTCATTGGCTTTTACAAATCCCATTAGACGATCATATGCCCTCTGATCGTTGCCATTGTGAAATTCATCCACATTGGCCTCCTCATCCATAAAGAGGATTCCATACTTGTCATCCAAGTATGCGTAACCAAATAGCCTCAGCTTTGGGTTAGCCTTTAGCTTCCTACGGATGTCCTGAACTTCCTCAGGTTCGTTTACTGCAATGTAATCACGACTGTACTGCTCATCCGATGTAAGTGGTGCTCTACCGCCTCCAGCAATTAGCTCAGTCAATGAGGGTTTCGCGTCATAAATCTCATCAAAGAACTGGGCCCAATAGAGTGAGTTTTCCGCCATCCCATATCCATCCCCACTACTAACGCAGCCCTTTACGTCGAGAGATGCAAGGGAGCTAGCGTGACCCCGTACAAACGAGACCAGCTCGGGGCCTACAAAGCAGTTCTCCAGCTTTAGGGACTCTAAAACGGGAAGGTCCCCCTGCTGTAATGCAAGTGGGATGTAACGAAACCCCTCAAGACCGATTGGTCCACAGACCGACGCGTGGATATGAAGATGTTTCAAGCGGTGCATGTGCTGAAAAAAGACATTATCCAACCCGGCGAGAAATTCCATATAACCCCGCACTGTATTGATCCTCCAGCCTGCACCGTTATCCATGCCAAACATGGTGAAGGCGGCAGACTCGAGCTGGGAGAGAAATTGGCGAAAGTCGTCGGTGCGAAACGTAGATGTCCATTTGGGAATGAATTCGTCCAGGAGAAGATCCCTCACGTATTTATTCGCCGTGAGCGCTTGCCAAGTCTCATTCATAAGTGCTCGCCACTTGAACTCCTTCTCCTTCGTTCGGACATAGGCCTCGCTCTCGACAGCCTCGAACACATAGATGGTTGATCCCATGAGGGCATCCGAATTGTCATCCCAATCCTCGCCATCGTCAAAGTCGAAATGGAATTTGAGCTGAACCGTATGCAGGTTTGGCGTGTGGTGGCCTTCTAGGACCTTGGAGGCGGCAAGTGGCAGAGCCGGCGACGTGAGGTCGGCATCCGAAGCTGCATGGCATGTGAACTTGATCCGTGTAGTATATTCACCATGAGCCTCAACGGCTGCTAGAGCCGACTTTGCCGATGCCTCATTGTTGGTGAAGTGTATGGTCGTGAATACGTCTGGGGATAATAGACCTCGATATCCTTTGCAAGTGGCACTGAGGCGGATTTTGTCACCCAATTCGAGATGTTTTAATATTCGAAGGGATACTGCTAGTGGGAGGGCGGAAAGCTGAGTCATTCTCAAGAATTATCTGGGGAAAAATGACGAACGCGACTCCAATGACGAGTTTGAATAGACTTATCAATTGTAATAAGTCCGTTTTATTAAATGCCACTTTACAAAATCACGTGGAACAGTGCGGAACGTGGATGGGCCGCTGCACACCGCTCGCTGCTGCCTAATAATAACACCCAATGTTATTACACTCTCTCAGAACTCCAGGTTTCAGATAGGATTGCCTATGGAATTCCGCCTAAACAGTGGACAGGATTTTAAACATTTATTCTCCCATAAGAGTCCCTGGCCGGTAGCAGCCATGTGGAGTTTTTATAGAGCCAATTCGCTGAATACAAGGTTGTACCATGAGAAAGAATGCCTGAATGATCCGTCTGTTATTTTCCCTGTGGGTGCTAATTAACTCAAGGGACATGATTGGTGCAGAAGAATAGATACAAAGAGCTTCCAAAGGTATAAAATCGGCCTAGGATCTTTAAAGACAAGAAATGAGAAAAGAAATGTTACCCCGTCCAATCATCGCAGTCGTATACTGCTTACGAGCTGAGGCAGACTGAGACCTCTCCTGACTCTTGCCTCCATTCCTAATACTTTGATAACTCTGACAGCGGCTGTAGCGGCTAACTATAACATCTTAGATTAACCACAAGCGACATGGCTCTCTGAAATGAGGAAGCTGAAATCGATCCCTAGTGCTTGGACAATTGTATCTGCCATGTAAGACATGTCTCGCTACATATTTTAGCCACAACTGAAGCGTTGGACGTGACTAAACAACGCTATCATCAAACATGTTCCATCGCCAAATCTTAGCCTTCCCATCTGCACTTGGATCATCGGTTCTAACTGGGGTCTGCACTCCATACTTGCCCGCTGTCGTGTTCCAGCTCTGACAAATGCGGGTAACAGATGTAATGCATCTTGGCCCATAAATACCAACCGGGGCAGCCACCTGATTGATGGCCTCGTCGTCGCAGAACCATCAACTCGGTACCAAAGTTCGACGGATTGGACAGTGTCTTGCCGGTTAGGAAACTCAAGATGAAATCCCAAATTGCTGCAGCATTTTTGCTTCCGCTCCTTGCCTCGGGCTTTGCCTTGTCCAACCTTGCTGAACCGAAACTCAACCCTAATGACCCACGATTTAAAAATTGGAAACCTCCCGGGCAAGGTGACAGTGAGCTTTTCTCCCTATATGAAGCTACTGAATCCTGACCAAGTGTATACGCAGCTCGCAGTTCATGTCCAGGACTGAACTCGCTCGCAAATCATGGTTTCCTACCACATGATGGACAAGGGATCACCGCCGTAGCCATTGTGCGCGCATGCTTTGAAGGCTTTGGGATGTCGCCCGCAGTACCCGCGATTATTCTTTTGAAGGGCCTCACGGAGGCTAAGTTTCCCCCGGATAACGTGTTTGACTTGCATGACATTGACAGAAGGTCATGGGACATCCGGCATGCCGATAGCCTCTCGCGCGACAACGTCCCTCCGATTGACGACGACCTCCCACCGCCTGGCTCTTCCCTCTTTAGTCGTCGGTCCTGGGACGTCGCTCTTGACGTGATGAAACAGTGTGGGGGAAAGGTGGACCTCGACTGCTTCGGGAAGGCCAGAGCTGCCCGAATCAGGGACGGAAATGGACAACAACCAAAGGGCAACTACAATATGCTAGCTGCCGGCCACGGCGCCATTGAGTCCGCAATGATAATGCTTGCGCTGGGTGATAAGAACGGCGCAGAACTGAAGTACATCAAGTCGGTTTTCGAGCAAGAGAAGCTTCCCTGGCAACTTGGCTGGCGGCCCAAGGAATTTGCAGCAGCTATCGACAACGTATTGGATGATGCGGCAGCGATGCAAAATGCAGATAAGATCTTGCGATGTACCAGCAATGGAAGAGTGGCCTCGAGATTGGTAAGTCGGGCTTTGAACATTGGGTGCACACACCGCTCTAACTGAAGATGATAGGACATGATCAAGATATTGGAGTTCAACAGCACTAGTTTTACAGATCAAGTAAAACAGCTTCTTAAGCAGTCCGGCTTCAACAGACAGTCCATCTTTGACAACTTGGACAGGATTGACAAAGAAAGGCAACAAGGCGCGGGCGAACCTGGAGACGATTCAGAGTGCAGAGGCGGTTTGAAGTAAGACCACCACGAGAGACTCGCGTAAATATACGGGAATCAAGTTTGACTCGTGCGGGTGCGTGTTATACCACTAGGAACACAAATTTGTTTCTGTTGTACGGATATCTCCTGTTGAGCAGCCAACCCATTTTCCCTTCTTGTAATTAGCTCTTGAGGTGTTCTCTCCTTAATTAAAAAATTCGCCTTACTTCGTACCTCAGTCTTGAAAGGGAAAAATGGATACAGCGAGCTACCGACTGTGTCATTGAACCATCATAGCCCAAGTTGAATAGATGAGCGATGCTATTCGAGAAGGCAGAGACACAGAGATGGCTTTGAGGACGGAGTAGTATAACATACTCTTGCTTAGAGAGAAGACCTTGATGCAGAAATAGTTGGTTTTGTGCTAAGCATGCGTGAGACATCCGTCTAGCTTCAACCTCTTTCCTCCAGCTCATTGAGCTTCTTCAAGCTTTGCAGTAGACCCTGCAACGTGAAAGGGTTTGAGATATGTCAACGATGTCCTCTCCAATCAATGCCTCTCCGCGAACACTCCATCTTCTTTTCTATATCCCTATCTTTAGATGCGACGAATCCACAGCTGCTCCCGGACCGTCTTGAAACCGTCCAGGAATTTCCAGTGTTGGTAGAGAATGAAGTTAGAGACTTTTTAATATAATGTGCAACTTTAGCCAAGAAGACAATCAGGTTTGAGACACGATAGTAGTCTTGGAGGCAGTGACAGTGAAGAGATGTGAAGTCGTGGGTGGAATTTCTCGGAGAGGCGGTATAAGAGGATATATGATGTAACGTATCTATGATGGAGAGATTAATTAGATAGAATTGTAAGAAGGGACTATGATGATATCGAGAGTTTGTTACCATCTTCTTTGTGATGGCGTGCCTCCTACCGACTCCATGATCTTTGGTATGGATCGCCTCGTATCGTATATGCACACGGCATGGCTCTAAGACGAATCATCGCCATCACCAAAGTTTCTACTTGACCAGTCAGTAAAAGTAGTATCATCTCAATCGCGAAAGAGTTGCTTGGGGCAGAGTCGGTTGCGAAAGGCTTGTGTTACCTCATTTATTACTGCCACGTGACATGCTTCATGGGATAGGATTCAAGTGACGTGACTGTTTGTAATTGTGAAACGTCAAAACAGATTGAGCTGAACATCTTCTCCACCTGCCTGCGAGAAACAATTATTGTTTCATCGTTTCCTGAATAGAAGCGACCCCGAGATACTGAATTGTAATTGCGAGTTGTGTGCGTGTTAGCTCGGTAGGATTCGAGTTGCAAAGTTGTGTGGGACGACAATAGGCGTGCTGACTCTCAATGCCCAAGCTGTAACCGTCTACCTCGAGGCTTCTCGATCCATTCAAATCCTTGAAGGGCGTTGCAGTGCATCCTACCAGGTTACCAGCCACTGCGTAAGTGACGATATAAATTAAAGCTCAACAATAAATAAAGAAGTCTTACTAATACGCTGGACATCAATCTATGGGCATAGGTACAATACGTTGAGAAGAGAACCCACCATAAAGAGTCCCCAAAAACTCTGGTAGTGCTCCATAGTTCACTTCTTGATCACTTACAGGGGGCCCCGTGACGCTCTTCATCAGGGGGTTGCCTAGGAACACATAAACACCGCGCAGTGGGCCACCTCGTAGGCAAACGCACCTTTGACAACCTTCTACCCACGAGGTTTCGTTCCAAGATCAACACCAAGAAACCATAACCATCTGAAGAAATCAACTTACAAATCTGCCTTGGGCCTGCTAGAACGAGATGGCGCCCCTCGCTGCAGATGAGATCGATTGCAACGCTCGAATCCTCTATTCGGATTTCGTCGTCCCCGCGCAGGTAAACAACCCAAGAGACTTCATCCGATTCACTCATCATCAGTCATCTAACCCTTTGAGCCTCAGATTGCAGCTGAAAAGGATAAGATCAGTTCCTCTGACCCTCCCATCCTTCGCCAGCCGATGGAGATCCTCGTCAAGATCCTCTCCTACGTTACTGCCGAAGCAAGCATCTATGTAGCCTTCACCTGCAAGCGCCTCCTCAAGGCGTCCTCCTTCATCCCCATCCGACGCCCCTTCATCAAGCCATGCATCAACCGTGTCTGCGACTACGCCGACCTCCACGACGACCTGCAGTACGAGATGGCCTACTTCCTGCGCCCCCTCACCCCCCCGGGCCCCTGGAAGTTTTGCCAGGGCTGCGTCATCTTCCGCAGCATGGACGATTCTCGCTGGCAAGACTATCGCCACCACCTCCTCCGACTCCACCGCGTCGATGCCTATCGCTGGGCTGTGATGATGGGGATGTGGCAGCAGGGCTACGAGCCAAACTGCCCCAAGTGCCAGTCCGAGGAGCTCCGCCGACTTGACGAGAAGAGTCAGCGTGACGCTCTTACTAGACTGGTTAGAATGGGCTACTGGTAGATTCATCTATGCAAGGGGAGGGAGTGTGGGATTCAAAAGGGGTGAAGCCGCGGTTTCATGGGCATGGGCATGGGCATGGGCACGGCCATGGTTTTCATTTGCCAGTATAGGCAGGGTATTCAACACTCAAAGGTAGCAATAAGACTTTGAAGTAGTTTATGCCATTCCATCCTCTGTGCGTTATCTGATAATGTGATAAGCATTATCTCCAGTCTCCATCATCGCATTCATTATCCAGCAATTCTGACACATCGACTCATCATCAACCTCGGTATAGTGACTGACCCAACACGCAGGGCAGAAGAATCCTGCCGCTTTTGCCTCCCACAAGCTAACACCATTGTCCCAACTAGATTCGTAACCGCCGAATATCCCTAGAAATGTGGCTCGCTCGTTCTGCCAGGCAGACTTCGAGGTCGGACGATGCCGCTAGCAATGATTGCATACGTTCCAAGCATCGTTAGGTCTACTAGACTCGTCAAGAGGTTGAAGTCGACGCAGAAGCGCAGGCAAATTGCTCCAGATGGTGAATAATGTTGGCTGAAAGCGAGCAAACAAAGCAATCTCTTTGAACGACGTACACGTGAGAGCAAAGCAGGCCATGTCGATGGGTTCCAGATACAGTATGATGTAGAGAATAATTTCGACCGGAAGATCGAGGAGATGGCAGTGTTCGGTGAAGACTGTCCTACTCTGTACCACCCAGACACGATTAGGTTCATTATTTACCTTGGATGGCAACTCGAGCGTCATCCAATGCGTTCTATAATTGATCGGCACTAGCCATTTCATCTTGACAATAGAGATATGATATCAATGTCGAGAATGATTTTAATATCGAGGACAGCCTCTAATTTTCAAGCGTTTGTTTACTTTCAGCGATGCTACCAACCTTGGGCTCTGTGGACGATGTACGATATTTTCCGTTTGATGAGCAGGGGCGAATGACGAACAAACACGGGTGCCTACTGATAGCCTGCATTAGGTTATCTGCCTGTTGAGAAGCTTATCTTTGGCATGGCATCGACAAGTTTACCACTTGACAAACCCAAATCCTCGAGGTTCAACTACCTCCATAGGATTCTCGGTTGAATCTTAACTTTCGACGGCTTAGTTAAGTGACGTCATATAAGTCTTGTAGAACATTAATCAGAAGTGTGCAGTTATTTGCGTAAGTTGATCTGAATTTCAAAAACTGGAATTCTAACATGAGGTAGTTTGGGAACTATGAGTCAGATATCAGGCTATTCTTAATGCGCTTATTGAACTATTCGCAGCGGCTACCTTAAATACTACCATCTCTACGGTAGAGATACTGCTTTAGATAGCGAGTACACTAATATTTGGCTGGCTTCTAAGCAAAGGCATGGAGCTAGGCGAGCCATGGACAGCATTACTGTATTTTATTACAAGTGTATGGGGTGCGATGGCACAAATCACAATTATTCTCTATAGAATTCCCAAAGGACTCACTGCGTCGCAAGGACAATGAGTGTTGGAGATGGACGAGATGGCGAGGACGACCACTTTAGATCCGCACATGGTGTCGTTTTATCGTTTTTTCTTATGGACGCTGGCGCATGGCGTTTATGTTAGTGGGAGTGTTCACAGGCAAGCAGGCCAACTTCAATTTACGGTTAATACCCGCTAGAAACTCTAAAGAATGATTCCCAGACTAGAAATAGATGATGGCAGCTGGGATAATTGGCGTTTGGGCTAGTTATACTCATTGAATTCATCAATATCGCGCTGTCGATTTTACCCAATGTCTAGAATGGATCCATGGACGCTTCCTCACAGTGGGTTAGGGTTATTATGCCCCTGTAGGCCGCCATGCCCCCAGGAATGTTACCCTGGACCTGGAATTAGTGGCGAAGGAAGCATCACTAACAGGCGACATCCGACGAACCAGAGAGCACAGGGTTGTTTCTGTTACAAAGGGCATCTGCCAATCTCATAAGCTTTGAGAACTGATGTGCCTGCGTACAAACCACCAAGAGTCTAAATCGGCGGTTCCTGGATGGGAACATCAAATGGTTGAGGGCAAGTAGCCTTGGGCTCCGTTGCTAGAAAATATCCATCTTCCATCTACGCAATACACAAGGCTATTTCTGTAGACGATACTCGTAGCGGCAGCCCAAGGCCTGCTAGCGATGCATCTATTTTCAGCTTGCTTCCCCTCGTCATTCATTTTCTTCCCTAATTCTTTTCGCCATCAATTCTTTTGTACAATATCAACAGAAATCATGCTGCCCACTGACATTCCCTCTAAAAATGGCACATCCCTAATTTCGTCAATCGTCCACAGGTGCTTCCAACTTCTTTTCCAACCGCAGGCACCCAAACTCGGAAATCTCGCCATTCCTCCTGAAATCATCTCGATAATTGGGTCATACCTCAGCAAACCCTCGCTCCTATCGCTTTCTCTGACTTGTCGGACATTGTATCATCGGTATTCTCCTCAGATTACATCGCTATCTCCAGCTGAAAGAGGGGGACTCCTGCTGCTCCTCGAGAAGGACGCGGCAGATTTCTACTTTTGCCACCGCTGTGTGAAGCTTCATCGATGGAGCGCGTCCTGGTTCCGTAGCTTTGGGTCTGACTTTATCGAGGACTTCTCTCTTGAGACTCCCTGCAGGCACAAGTTCTGGATTTCCGATGGCCTCACATTCGCCTTGCCTTATCCTCTTGCTAGGGTGGTTATGAATCGACACTTTTACGGCTCCGCCCATGGGGTACCCGCTCACAAACTGGACAAAAGCATTCAACTGACATATGGTGGTGCGAGGATTAATAGGACGTTGCGTGCCCGAATTATTGAGGATCAACTCATGCTGTCATCAGTCTTGACCCTCGTTTCCGATCAAGGAGATGCAATGATGCTAAGGCGCTTTGTCGACCAACATGGACCCCTGGTTTGCCCTCATCTCGGTACTTCCAAGTGGAATCCAAGACCTCGGCTTCCCGAGCTGTCAGTAAAAAGCTCTTCGCCGGATTACTTTGACCCATGCAGTCAGTCTGCCAAGTCCTGCCTCGTGTGTATGACGGACTACTGCATCGATGTCAGTTTGCAGTCGGACGGCTGGTTCATCAAAATTATTACGTATCAGCAGCTTGGAACGGTTCGATCGCCGTACGACTGGGATCTGGGTGCTATAATGAGGAATGGAGATGAAAAGGTACCAAGATGTGTGCATCCATCAGGGCAGGAGCCTGGAACCGTGAGACATGCATGGAGTAAAGGAGATGATGTGATTCTAGAACCGGGGGGTGAGTGGGCTGTATAGGCTTGACGGCATCGAAACTGTTGGACCTCGACGACAACGACAGGCTTAGTGACGAGAGAGCTTCTATATATCGCATGGCTTACATGCCCAATTGGCTTTCTCCCTCTCTCCAGCACCAACGTCTCACTGCGACCTAGGAAGACTTGACGCTGAGCCCGCCAAGGTTAAGAAAGGATTGCTAAAAACAAATGCTGATCCTAAAGACATTGCTCGCTTCTCACGAGTGTAGACGAGTGTTTATAAAGTTGCCATATGATTAAAAGTTAGAAAAAGATGACCATTAATAGGTACAGCTATGCTAATACAATTCTATTCCTTCTGCGCCATTACCCATGCAAAATCCGACCCTCAAAGCGTGCATCTACATACTGGCAATCTATAGCTAAGCTGCAACTGCTATCACAGTGAGAAAGGAGCCAAGAATATAACCGACTTGCTTCTTGACACCATTGTTAGGAGTTCCGCTTGTCGAAGATGAACCCTTACTCGAAGAGGTGGAGCTGGGCGTGCTCTTGTCACTACCAGTAGACTTGCTTGGAGACGAGCTGCCGCCGCCGCCGCCTCTAGAGGAGCCAGAATTCTGCCAGTTATAATACTTTGCTTCTCGACGTCCTTGTTCTTGGCATTCTTAAAAATCATAATAATAGAGCTGGTGATAGTATAGTAACTATTGTTGCCGATGGACTGACTGTTAACGCCGCAGGGACTGGGCGTTAGGGCGGTTCTAAAGCTATTAATGCTTTTAGTGAAAGCCAGTCCTGGGACCTCGTTGTAGGTAGTGTAAATCTATTGTCCAGCCTCCTGGATATAATAGCACTAGTTCTCCTTCCCGAGCTAGATGCTATAGGTGCTCTTAGACTCTAAGCTTGAGATTCTAAAGGGGCAGTGGCTATTACTGTACTAAACATATCTTTCGTTTTTGTATGTCATCTGGTAAGGGAAGCTAAGCTTGTAGATATTGTAGGGAGGTTTGATGATAATAGTATTAGGTATTTTTGTTTAGTTATTGTAGATGAAACGGCCTCTGGTAGACGATTGCAAGTAGTACGGGAACTTTGAGAGTGCTGACGGTGTATAAGTTCAATTGAGGGAATGAGAACACGATTCATGGTGTTGGAGAGTGAGTTGAGGAGGAATAGACGAAGCTCAATTCATTGCCCTTATATATTCAGGAACCCAGATAATCTACTAAACCAATTCAACTTGCAAGATGCCCCCAATTCGTTCCTCTCCATTTGCTCCCTCCCTCGTCCGCTCACGACCCAATGAAAAGCGCACTCCGCTGCAGCAAATTTCCTCTCTGCCCACGTCGGTGGATGGGCTTGCAGCGTCAAGCACGATTATTCATGCGCCTAAAGCATATTCGAAGTCAAAGATGCAGCGCTTATCCTAAAACAAGGCAGAATCGATCCAATTTTCTACACCGATATTGGCCCTGTTTCCTATGGACTCAGCATTTGGACACATGGGGGACAGCAGACTCAGCCCCGGCCCAGAAGACCTGAGCGAATGCCCTCCATGGTTGGTGTACGGAGATCCACGGATGTCTTTAACTTGTAAATAAAGAATATGATAACGCCAAATAGTGTCACGCTATTGACAATCTGACAGCACGAAGCATCGAATCGAATCTGGCCAACGCCCGATTAAGCTTATACCTGATAAACTCGCAAGGTTTTAGTATGCGGCTTTGCTATTGGGTCTTCACGGGTCTTGCCTGAGTCGGACTCGACGGCTCAGCCCTGCCCTACCGCACATGGCAAATATGAAACCAGATGGTTGGGTTCAATGTTTACCGATTGATGGATGCTATTTCATTGGATCAATTACGCGAGAATAGATAACTCTGCGTGTTTACAGGCAAGTCGGAGGAAAAGCTTGTCAAAACTTGCTTATTCCATCGCCAGTCACAGAGCCTCCACCGTTTCTATTTCGTAATTCTCAGGCAAATAGATGTCTAGACGCGGGCCCAACACCAAATTTCTTGTAAGCCTTCCCAACAGAGAGATTCTGAGATGGCTTCTTGTTCTGCTGGATGATGGCAAGGGAAAGCTGAGCCCGCGGGACAACTTGACTCTCAAGACTTGGTATCGCGAATGGAAATTGCCTCTGACGCTGGCCAAGATGAATCGTCCCTAAGCTGGCTGCATTTGGTCGCACCGACGGCGGGACCCTGCAGAGAGAGCACCCAGACAACGAACCTAGCCATCAAGACTCCAAGGCGCCCAAAGCACCACCAGCCCCTGTATCAAATAGCGCTCCAAGCCAGGCCATGAGCCATGCTAGAACAAAAAGCCCAGGGTTGAGTGCAGCCAGCATAGCCGAGTAGACATACTACAGCCTATCCTCATCTGGAGACGATGCCTACTTATTTTGAAGAGAATCCCTGCATGCGAGACAGCGTTGTACCAAGAGGCAAAGCAGTACAATAGATCATTATAAAAGAATAAGTCACCCGTGCAGATGTAATTACTGGCTCACCGTATACTTATCAACCATGTCGTTTACTGGGCTGCTGTGATGGCTGCAGTTAGGTCTTCGGCTGAGGCTACCAGCTTTGCGAAAACTGCACGGGGCACGGATGAGAATAGAGTGGAAGTATTACATCAAAGCTACATAAAATGTGTATGCGTGTGCGACAGACCAAATATTGATATCATGTGGGAATTTGTTCCGTCAAGCATTGTTACATATATGGTTAGATCGGCAAACACTCCTCGGGGGGGGGTTGACAACGAGGCCCCCTCTCACCACCGTCTCCTAAACGTGATGGGCCAATATCATCATTAGTCTGTCTACCTGCGATTACGCGTCTAGCTAGCTTTGCTATCATGGTTGTTATGATCAAGCAAGAAAAGCATCATTAATCGGATCCAAGGGCGCGACAAATCTCAACTCATCTGAGTAACATCATGGAGACCTTGGGCAGATGGCCAGAGGATACAGACCCGACGCTATATTCCACCTCCAGGGCCCAAAATGCGCCCCGGCCCCACGGTCAGTTCATCACTGCCTGATGCGAAAGCTTTAATGCCTCGCTGAATGAAAATGGCCGAGAACGGATATCGTTGATATCCATCACAAAATTATAACCACAAGGTTCTGTCGTATCAAGACGCAAAAAGCATTCATGGCCATCATGAAATGTGATTTGGAGTCTGGTCCAGAAATCGTTGTCTCCCATGCGTTCCCTGCAGAGCAGTGCCTCCTTGTGAGACAGCGCCATGTCCCCACGAGCGAGATGCTGATTATTCAGTTTCAGCATCGCTAGAACTCTCATTCTCCTTCGCCCCAAGTAAGCTATTACCCAGCCCCATAGCGACACTTGATCGTCGACCCCTAAGATCGGCTTACTGATGATATGTGGAGGTAGTCCTGGTTGGCTATTGCTAATGGTAGGGTGAAGATATATATGGAGCCCACTAGAACCGGTGAGAGTCTGGCTCAAAATCTTGGAGCATCGAATGTTGGAAGTATGCATGCACGTACTCACTGCACAAGTGTCCAAGACATGATGAGGCTGGAGTGGTGGGACAAAGAGAGTGAGAGGAAAGGTACATACCAAAATGAACGCACGCCCTTCAGATTTGCACCTTGGGCAGCCCAACATTGAGGTCTCATGTTTTATAAGTAGACGGCAGCTCTCGCGCTTTCAAAGTGACCTACGCTTAATACAATCAATCAGTCGTTTTCATCTCTTCCACTCATCCCACGGACATACAATGAGGTATATTAATTAGACAGAATCTTGGTTGGACGCAAACAAAGGCCTGAAAAGGTTCCATGGCACCCCAATTTGTGTAGGGTAGGTACGTGGTCTTGGTAGATGGAGATGCCCTTCTGGTGGACTGATGTGGAGGCGCAGTGGAGGAGATTAATGAGATGGAGCATTGAATTGGTGATGATTGGTCTAGCGTCTCTTAGTAAGAAGTCAATGCATGTTGTTGAGAAAGTGAGTTAAAATTGGCTCAAGTCGATGGCATCAGAGGTTTGAGCGTCAAACTGTTATGGCTTTGCTTCCTTCGCATCCCATCTTCGTGTCGTGATGACCTGTCTTCGTCATTTGGACACTGGGCTAATGAGCTGGGGTTCCATGATTGGTTCGTGTTAGGCAAGATGATGTGACACTGAAGTTGATGACTTCATCAGCGGACGCTGGTGCATAATCAACGAAGTATTGTTATCGACCATGTTGCCATTCTAAACAAGTTCCGCGTTTGCTCGAGTGTTGTCCTGAACTCGCATAGCGCCATCTAAAACCCGCCATGTCGTCCAGTGTTTCATCAATTCGCGAACCCCGATGATTGCAAGTTCAATGTCAAGTAGAGGTTCAAACTCACAGAAATATAACGATGACCGCAAAGCTAGTAATCACCCCGTACAGTCAAGCCGTCCTAGGTCTTGGCCTACACGCTTCGTCGACATTGGGGAATCCGAATTATACGAGTCTTGGCTTGCGCAAGGTCATAACTTTTACATAAATTTGACCGCCTGTTGTATACGTCAGTCATTTCGAATCCCCATCTCCCATCATCAACATCATCATCTCCTTTTTCTTCATTTAAATCAGTCTACTTCGATAGCCTCACCAATGCATTGCTATTGCACAATCGCTTCGCTTGTCGTTGCCCTCGCGGCTACAGCAACCGCAAAGTGCAGCCATCCCAGCGCAAAACCCGACACAGGCGACATTGCCTTCTACTACGAAAACGACTGCACCATGGTCAGAGGATCATATCTCAACATTGGCGGCGCCATGAACAACTGCGAAAACGATGTCGACTTTTATACTTGTTCCGCCATCACTAGGGATGGCGTAACTTGCGCCATTTACTCTGAGGATGGGTGCAATCAAAGCAAGCAAATCGCCACCATCGACCAAACAGGATTCCGAACATTGTGCTCTGGTCTCTTTAAGAAGCACGTGCAGAGTCTTCGTTGCTGGTAACTTGAGTATGATAGAATCACAGGTTTACTGGCAATGGGCTCCTTTCATTAGGGAAAATGACACCTATTTCTGACGGTATCATGTTTCTTGTTCTTTTTCTTTTTGAGGGAGGCTATTTTGTGAAATGCAAGACTTGTGCCAAATAGCCGTCTGTTAGCAACTCCGTGTGTACAACAGATACCTGAGCATAACATCATGCACGGAGTCCTGATCGCGAACATGAAATGCTCAAGATTATCGCAGTAAGATTCACGAACAGGGAGGGGGCTTTATATTTACGTTACCATCTGAGGGTGAATAAAACAGAGATGAAGCTTCACAATTTCGTCCCTTGTAGAGTCATTGGGCCTCTCTATTGCTCCTGTGGCGCCCTCTCTGCCTGTCCTATGCGCTCTCACCCGCTCTCCAATTTCTCGTCAGCCAGCCTTTGCCTGTCTGTAATTCCTAGCTGTGACATCCTTTCAAGTATGAAGAGTTCTCCAATTCTAGTCAACTATTTTATATGGATATCTGATGTATGAGGCGATTCCTTTTCGAACCAACTGTCATTCTTGAGTGTGCAGACCTTTTCTGAGAAATCTCTTAGATAGCTAGGAGAGCCGACCTCACTATTTTGGATGCCAAACCTTCAAACCTTGACGCTTTTTTATCAAGCAGCATATGGACACATCAAACGAACATCTGCCTCACAAAATGCCGGACAAGCAAAGCTTCGGCACTGAGATCAGCCAGGAACAAGGAACTGCGAATTCACCGCCGTACAAAAGGCGGCCATGTGCGCAGAGATAGCCATGGGCAAATCCTATCGTGCGGTGGCAGAGGACTTTAACACCTCTCACTCAACTGTTTGCAATATATATACTCGGCGGAAGAAGGAGAAGAGCCCGGAAAGGAAGCCGAGATCAGGACATCCAAAGAAACGTGGAGTGAGCAAAGATCAGGTAAGTTTCTTGACTGCCTGCCGGCTTGGGTAAAGGTTGTTTAGTAACGATAGACACTGGTAGACGCAATAAGGACGAGTGTTTCCACTTAACAACGTTGTGAAGAATGCGTGCGTTGGTAGACTCTGCACAGCTGATTGGACATGCGTTCGATGCGGTGGGGCCGGTGTATGGATGTGCTCGACGATGTATGCGCGTGTGAACCGTCTCCAGAAGAGATGTAATTGGCAAGTTACTTGGGGCTATTTTGCAGCTGCCTATCGAGTCCGTTGTTTCAAATGATAGATGGGGTACTGTCTATCTACGGCGTTAATGATGGGTGACTTCCAGTTACAACTGGATTAGTGACAGACAGATACTGTAATTAAAATTATCTATAATTGACCTTGTTTCTACCATTACTCTTTGGCGAGGTGACTTTAGTGCTCGTGAGTTTGTCAGAAGGTTGATTTAATGTTAATTGTTGGGTTCTCTTGCGCATATAAGCGAACTCAATTTACATATTGACGAGAGTGTCCGTTAATCATCTACTTGATGCCTTCTTAGGAGCACTATCAATTTCGCAAATGGAAGGATACCCTGTCTAGGCCTTTATATAGGGCCCCCCTAAGATGTGTGTGAAAATGCTTTGACTATTACACTCTAAACAGAGCTGACCCAACAATCGTGAGAGTCACCATCCGTCAATCATTAAATGCACCCAGCCATCGAATTTCCAACCGGTGAACGAGGCCTGTTCGTCACTGCTGGTTTGTGCAAATTCCGCCTTGGCATTGTGTTGGGAGCCCATGAGAAGCTGCGCGACCATGGCCTGCACGAAGCCCGAGGTTCGGTAATGCGCAGGAGGGGTTCGATGATGGAAGGTTAGGCAGTGATCTAGCCGAGTCGGTAGCCCAGTACAATGGACTTGGAGAAGGTGTTGAGACGTACGACACGACCATCAATGTCAATATTGAGGTAAGATGGCGCGAGATTGTCGATGTAGGAGAACCCAGAGGACTTTAGGTGTGTGCTCCCTTATCGCTCTATCGGAGGCAAGCCTCGAGCTACAGCTTCGAGGCGGCGAGCAGCAGAGGGGTATTGCAGGCACCAACAGGGGTCATCTTCAACGATCAGCACGTTGTATTTTCTGCAGATGGCGTACAGTTCCTTGCGACGTTCGATGGATGAGATTGTGCTGGTCGGATTTTGGCCAGTTCTTTGTTCTTGTCAGGAATGGCGCAAATCAAGGACAGTGGAGAGGCAACTCACGGGATGGTATACAGCAGATGCGGCCGTTTCCTTTTTGTTTCATCCCAATTTGCTAACAGGTCCTCTAGCCCCCGGGGCCCAAATGGAATGGAAGCATCCCCTCGGCATCGACTATCACGGGCATAACTTGCAGCCCCCGCGGTTCCACTGTCTGGATTGCGTGTATATATGTGAATTGCTCGCACAGGATACCCTCCCTGTCTCTCACGTCATCATGGCCCTCACTCCAAGCGTCTGCGAGAATCCATCCGTGTTTCCACGGGTTGGAATGATATTCGGTCCTTTGAGATAGGGGATGTTGCGGAGGACGTTCTCGCGCGTGAACTGTCGGAGAAAGTAGGCGAGAGGCGCGTAGCCCTCGGCGGTTCCATACTGTACAGCGTTGGCCACGTCCTCAATTGTCTGATTTGGGCTTGCTGTTGGGGGTGAGCTTGAACCGATTCGGGTGTGTGATTCTGGTCTCGATGGTGTCGTAGGGGAAGAATGTGGGATCTGGAAAGCCTGCAGCCACCATTCGGTCAGTCAATTGACCAATGATATGGAGTAGGATAATAACAGCATCACGGATCCATGGGTGGTGTGTGCAGAGGCAAAGCTGAGACCAAGGTTTCTAAAGTTGGAAAAGCGGCTGAGTAATAGCTTTCGTGTGAAAATTGTGTAGGACAAGATTGAATAAGACGTCGGGCCTTGGAGGCTTCAGTTATGATTAAGTGAATTTTAAACATGAAAAGAATAATCAAATAAAATAGGTAATAAGTAACGCACCTGAATAGCTAGGATACAGGCAATCCACATCCGTGGATGCTTATTCATGAGTATGGATAGTGACCCATTAACACGCTGTACCATTTAACCATCTGGTGCTTTTGAATACCCGGGAGCTGATATGGATGGATCTTTTCTTAACCTGTTAAACGCCCGCAGAAGAATCTACGCAGATTACACGCAGCCCTTTATCACGCTTGGGACAAGACCCGAAGCAGCAACCAAGGCAAATAGCTGATAATCAGACCCGGACGTGTTCACCAACTTATCCATGTCTCAACCAACCCCTCCCCCGCCTCCTCCTCCACCTGCCCCTCCGCCCCCTCCCTTGTGGACGGATCAGATCTATGGTGACAACAAAGCATTGATCCTCTGTTCGATATGGCCACATAGGCTTCTGCATGTCCAGTCAATGACATCGCATGTCAAACAAGGAGATAATATTTACAATGGTATAGAAGCACCGCGGTATAACGTCCTCAGTTACACTTGGGGTTTCTACCAGGATTGGTCACGGCAGGAAGTCCCATTACTGGTTCATGGAATCGACTGGCCAATACCACCTATTCAAAGGGAGCACTTCACTGCTGCTACCTTCAAGAAAGCAATAGAGCTAGCCGCCAAGGGGGTAAATCGAGAGTGTGAATGGCTCTGGGTGGATATAGCCTGCATTCCTCAAGTACATGGCAAAGAAGCGAAAGAAGCAGCCTTTCTGCGCGGGCAAGAGATTGGGAGACAGGTTGAGATATTTCAGCGAGCAGAGGAGGCCTTTGCTTGGTTATCATCGCTTAAGAAAACCGATCTCCAGGAGAAACACGACCAACTTGCATCAATTGACGACTTCTTAAAGCATGCGAATGAGAGTGCCATAGACCCCCAATGCCTAGATACTGTTTTCAGGTATCTTGAACACTTGGAGGACGATTCGGCGTCACTTGAAAAGTGGATGAAAAAAGTTCTTCATCACCCATGGCTCATCTCCCTATGGACTCTTCAAGAGATGGTCTTGCGGCCGGATGCTTTGATCCTCTTTGATGACGGACTGCTTCATCTCGGCGAAGCAAAGCCTTGGTCATTCAGTCGCGTCAAGTACGACATTTGGGCATGGCGATCAATCCTGAACAATCATGATCTTTGGGCAAGGGTTAAGAACGCTGAAGCACTCGCAATCCAATCGCACACTAGCAACCCCACCAGCAGCGCAAAGCACGAGAACTTTTCTACCAAGATACGAAAGCGCTTGGCTGAGTTGTTAGACCTACAGGAAGAGAAAGGATTGGACGCCCTGGACGTCAAGTTCCCGCATACGGCTTACTCAATTGCCCATAGGCGGCGTGTCGGAAAGATGGAAGATCGCATTCATGGCATTGTCCAGACATATGGTATCAGCTGCAATCCATCTCCACCGGGGAGCGATCAGTTGTCTAGACTTCATGCCTTGGAGGACGAGTTTGGGCAAAAGCTAGTGGCTAAAGCAGCGTTGCTCTCGCAAGTATTCATCCATAGTTCGGCTGACGAACCGCCGCGGAGAAGCTGGCTCATCACGCAGAGATGCAAAGTCGACGATGCATTCTGGACGGTTTTCACTTCGCAATCTATTGTAGACGACCTATTCAAAACTTTGGAGGTCGTTCAGGGAGATGTGAATAGTTGCAAGATGCGTTTCGTGGGCGAGGCATGGCATCTTGATGCATTCGTGGAATCATCGTCGCCCTCGTCAAGGCTATCAGCAAGGGATAGGGAGCTCCTGTTTAGACCGTACGAAGCTGGAAGTCCGGAGCGTTACCGTAGCCTAATGCTAGATCACCACGTTTCGAAATCAGTCCTTGGTGAGGCAGTGGACTATTTCGACAGCCATGAAAGCATGTCCCGGGCTGTCCAGAAACTGTATCAACACCATAGTTGTAGCAGCAACGCTGACGACGATGGAAGCTTGAACAGAAGCAAAGGTTCTCCCGGAATCCGAGTTGCACTCCTTGGATCTGCAAAGACGTCTTTGGTGCCAGTCCTGGATTATGTTGGCCTCATTCTGGCGCCTTGCGTTACTACTGGCAAAAGGCAACAGACTCGCGTGGGCTCAAAGACAGTGACGTGGGAGCGTTTAGGTCTGATGAGATGGACCGAGATATACTATGACCAGAACGTCTCGCGACACAGTCATCTTCCAAAACCAGACGAGTTTGAATGCATGATAAGGTGATGTTTGAGCCTGGGCAGTCGATGGAAATTTCACATAGACTATGTGGACTGGGGTGGGGCACTGGGATTTTGAAAGGGGGGTGTGTTGTAAAGAAAGAGGGCAGGGAAGCGCCTCATCTCTTGGCTCACATAGCCTTTGGAAAGAACACCAAGATCAGTCTTCTATTATGAATCTTCTCTCGTCTAGCACCTGTACAACTAGCCTATAAAATTCTCACGATCCGAGTAATAATCTCCTTGCCTTTGAGGTTAACGACGAAATCATATAAGTTATTTTTAAATCTTTTTGTTGTTATCTAGGTATGTATCTAATACACCACGGTGCGGGTCTAAAGAACAAGCTATACTTTAACTGTAGTACATCACAGGTCATCCATTATCATTGAGACAATATATAACGAATAGAAAAGAATGATAAAAATAATGAAGATAAACAATACAGATTGTGCTGACGGTGAGACAGTTAACAATGATTCTGCAAGCTGTTGAATGGATCTGGAGTCAGCATCGATATGTGAATGATCACTTGGGCTGTCTAACCTTGGATGGGATGACAAGGGTCTCCACGAAGAACCACTAGTTCTGCCCATCTTGGAAGAGAAGCGTTGCAAGGTGGCTTGGTAGAGCAGTAAGAGGGCGTTGATGGCGAATGACAAAGTCAAAAACAAGGAATGGCGTGGGATTACTGATATATTCAACGTCATGATGGCTATGTTACTATTAAATGTTAGTGGTTCGTATTGCTTATGCTATTAGCAGTTGGCCATATCTGTGGTCTCACTAACTGATCTTCACGCCAGTTCAAGGACAACGACACCAATGCGTCAGCCGCCAAGGATCGTGAGTGTTAGTTATCTCGTATTCCAAGGCGCGTGCGGCAGTAAACTTGCTCGATGCAGGGGATTTGAAAGTGGGTTGGTGAGTATTCAACGCACAGATCATTCGCAAGTCTGTCTCGAGGTATCAATCAAGGGTATAACAGATCTCCATCTGTGTCAATTATTCACACTACTAGTCAAGCCAACGACACTCTACCCATTGCAACGAATGCACCTAACACCAACTGGGCTAGAGTGCATCGGAACGGAGCGGCTCGGGCCTTGAAGATCATCACCATTCCACTCATCTGATGGAGATGAACAAAGCTGGAACGCACAATTTCACGAGGTAAGATTTCTCATAGAAGGCAGCCCGAATTGGGGGGCAATAATATTAGCCAAAATGCATTATGCCGAAAAGTGTTAAAGATCAAATAGTTCAAGCTTCCAGCTCTCTCATCAGAGCCACAAGGTCATGCCCAAAAGGATAATCCTCACAAATATGAGACCATCAGTTTTGTCGAGTAAATCTCCAAGATGCTTTCTCCCAAAGATGTGAATCGTGACCGTGGTTTCTTATCTCACCAAAGTGACCACAACATTGGAGCCGAATGCTATCAACTGGTTAGCAAATCAACGAGACCAAGTTCAATTCCGGGTGTGCACTTACGACCGCCGACGTGATCCGACCAGACATTCTGATCAACGTTCCTCTTACACAGGGGATAGCCTATTGGGCTTCGTCAGTCCGTTATCCCAAGTAAATGGACGTGTATTCATTCATTAGCGCCAACTCACCAGCCACCGCGATGCTATAAATGTTTCCCTTCTTCTGCATCGTAACCTTTTGACCCTGCTTGAGCAGGTAAACGGACTTCCTCAGCCAGTACACCTTCTGGTAAAGGCCGCCAGATTGTTCCAGCGGATGCGTGTCCAGATACCAGTCGCCGGACTCGATGTAATCGTTCACTATGCGTAGAAAGGCAGCAGGGCCGCCTTTGTTGCCCAGAGGTGCGTGGACAAAGTTTTCTGAAACGGTTGGTAGCGGAGGCGGAGAGATGGGGTGGCCATCGATGGTAATGTTGAAGGGGCTGGTGATGGAAGCCATTGTGTCGTTGGACGTTTGTGATTGGGGATTTGGATGGTGAGATCTTGAGAGGTTGAGTATGAACTGTGTGATGAAGGAAACAAGTCCAGGAACATTCAGGAAGCACAGGACTCGGTTTATATAACCGCGTCGCACAAGTCGTGCAACGAAACGAAGCCAATCAACTCCCAGTGCCCTCTGCCGTCTGCGGGTTGATTCCTTCCACGGTCGTACATGTCGCCAAGGCCGTATGTTTCAACACAGTAACCGAGTTATAACTGTCGCATTACACAGGTCCTTTTTGGCGGGCGTCGATCTTCTCTGAATCTGTAAGGGGTGGTCTGAGAACCCGCAAGGGTGATGCCGCCCCCGCCGTATGAGATGCATGCCACTCTTTCTCGGTGGATCTGCCGGGGGCTTGGACGGGTATGTTAGCCCACCCGACTCTCCCAAGCCCGTGCCTCCTAATTCCTCCTTTCAGTAATGGAATTGACCCGACTTGATGGAGAGTTTTCGGGGTATAAACCAGTCTAGCGAAGTATGAAATCACGGCTAACTTCCGCCTTGCTAAATGCTTTGTATACAAACCGCTTGCAGATCAAAGTATGTCTCAGGTAACCGAATGTGAGAAATGAAAGTGGTTGAACGGGGCTGGCTGAACACCCTTGTTGTGGATCCCCCCCCTCCCCAAAAAGAGTATCAAAGAGCGGTCTTACTCATGTTGTCATTCCACAAGCGAGGGGGTAGGGTTGTGTCGGGAGAAACGTGTTCAAACGCTGGAGATGGATGATTTGTCCAAGGAAATGTTTGTGCATACCCTTGCAGCCAAGATCAGCAAATATGGGGAAACTCTACGTGCCAAGTCCGGATGTGGGGGTGTGCCTGAGACAATTCTAACCCCTATTGAGGAACTTGTCGTGTTCGGGACGAATTCAAGGCACCATTCATTTGTTAGTTGACATGGTTTCGAGTGTTGCCATTTTTGGTTGCCAAAAGGGTGGAACAGTTAATGCGAACATCGAACTCTACACAATCTGAGTGCATGTGCTTGGGTTAAATGTTCCACACCTTGGTTGCTTAGTTACTACCTGATTAGAGCCGTTTGACAAACTGCACCAGGCAAGCCATCAGTTATCGAATTCTAGGGTATAACAACACGATGCAGCATTGCGAATACTCGATAGACTGCTTGTTGAACTGAGGGGATGCTGGGCAGAGATGGTGATTGACCGCCCTGCCGCGATGGAGACGTGCAGATGCGACACATCAAATACGTGGTTTAGAACATATCATGTTCATAATAAGACTCAGCGGTGCTGCTCGATTCTTATGCGCTACACAATGACAATCCTTACTGAGCCATGCCTTCTTTTGCCCCATGTTACAACATCATCAGATTATTGCCCATACATGGTCAAGGTATCCATTGATGGTTTCTGTTAAACACCAACAACCGGTACACATACACCTGTATTTCGGCTCCCGCGTGTGCAGTCACTAATCTCGATTATGAAAGTACTCTGCATCTGATTCGAGGCATTGCAACCTCCTTCCCCAACATGCAGCTGTCCCCGTCCTTGATCAAAGCAGCTGAACCACAACATTGGCAGGCTTTCCTACTGAGAAGTTAGCAACAGAAAACCGCCTGATTTACATCCTAGATGCAAAACTCACGACCAATGGGATCTACAACCACTTTGCCATTGTCGGAACTAAAAGGCGCGCCTATTATGTGCCATCATTAGTACTGCGAGGGTCTCAAGTATCTGGGCGACGCGACGCACCGCCAAGCAACAAGAGGTAGTCGTTTCCATCCTTCTGCACCTCAACCTTTTGAGCCTCGCCGAGTTTCACGGTACCCTTCTGGAGCCAGAAGACCGGCCGGAGGTAGGCTCCCTGGCTTTCGTTCGGGGGTCGAGACAGATACCAGGGGCCGCTTTCGATAAAACCGTTTACGATCTGGAGCTTAGCGTACGCTACGCCGGCAAGAGTCGCTTGGTAGACGGGCGGCGCGGAGCCCGGGGTGGCAGGTGGAGCAATGAAGCCGCCGTCGATGCGGACGATGAAGGGTCCGCTTAGAGTGGCCATTGTGATGGAGGACTCGATGTTTGCTTTAGGTGAGGTGGAAATAAAGAGTATTAATACACATACATAAAGTCAACAGTGTGCTTTTAGGGGAAGAAGAGTTGGTTCATACTTATATATACCAGTACGGAGGGTCATACATGTACGGAGTACCTGCTTCAGTCCATTTCTGCCAAGATGTATAGATAGACCTGGGAGAACAAGATGGAAACTGTAGAGCAAAGGTTTAGCCACATGATCAATTTCTTTTCATGCTTGTACATTAGATAGCAATACTCGTTAGCTGCGGTCCACATCTTCAATTGGTGATGGACAATGGCATTGCACTGATTGGACCTTGAGGGTAAATGAGACGGCAGAGTTTGTTTGCCAGTCTTCTAGATTGATTACGGCCAGTGTTCTTCAACAGCCAGACATCCTCCAACCACGAATGTCTAGTAAGGAGCAGATAAGAGAGGGCTGCTAGGTGTATAGAATGCGTGTCTATTGCTCTTTCTTATTGCCCTTTATTTCTCTCATTTCACGATGTTCATTCAGGCTGTCTGATATTCATTGACCTCTTCTCATCTTATATCTTTACCATCACTAGCAGTGTCCATTTACAAAGGGAGATTTCTACATTGTCTCATAAACTTAAAAGGCGGGGGGTTGATTCCAGCCATTTTCCCTTACTGTCACACCCAGGTACTCTGAGCTTGTTCACATGGAAATTAAAGAGGTTTATGCCTTGAACTGTGTACCACAATGCCACGTCTATATGTAATTATTTTACCCAATTCAAGGACAGACATGCCATGAGATACGATATTCTATTAGCGACAATAAGAACGACGTAGCAAACACACAAGTATCTGTTATCTCGTCCCCGCGGCCCAATCAACCAGTCCAAGACTCGGAAGAACAAGAGAATTTCAGAGTGGTCAGATTCTGATAAGATGTCATTGTCTTGCCTATGCAAACTATCTATTACGTTTCTTGGGTTTCTTGGGTGCTTTCCACAGCCCAATCTGATAGAGCAGTTCTTTCTCCACACCCAACTCTTTTGTAAGGAATAGCGCAATTTCACTTCTCGCGGCCATAATTCCTTTATTGATCACCATATATTCTGGCACCTTTGAAGGATGTCGACTTTGGCGGAGGATTTGGACCGCACGCTCCTTCCCGACTCGGTCTATGAATTCTTTGAGGAGGTCTTGGTGACCCCAGTATGCGACGGCGGCCAGGGCGCTTCCATGTTCCCCGCAAACTGAGATAGCGTCAAGTTTTGCACCAGCTTCCAGCAGAAGCTTTGATATGCTAGTGCTGTGGGCCTTCCACCTCTCCCAATTGTCTAGGCCGTAGTGAAATCCGAGATTGTCGAAACACATAGCAGCCTCGAGCGCGCTACCATGTTGGCCGACATGCAGAGGTAAGTTGACGTCTGCACCATTCTCGAGGAGTAACTGAACAATCTTCTTGCCATGCCACAAATTTTGAGTCGCAGCGACAAGATCGCTCCCATAATCACCCGATGCCGCAAGAGCATTCACCTCGGCTCCCGCCTTTAAAACAATTTCCACGGATTGTGCATCGCACTGATGCGCAACAAAAATTAGGATGCTGCCATATTCCTCATCTCGGTAGGAAGTTTCGTTTACATCAATGATACTTACGAACCATTCAAAAAAGCTCGATCCTCGCTCATACGCATATTCTAGGGCATTCTGGCTCTCACAACGCACAAACAGGTTTGTCTTTGCCTCTGTTATAAGAAACTGTATCATGTCCTTGCTGTTGTTGTCGATTGCATAAAAAAGTGATAGGTCATGTCCGTGGGCGAGTAGGTGATTGACGCCAATCAAGCCTACCAAATACTTGCAAATGGGCACACAGTCTGCCAAGGCTGCATGACTCAGCAAACTATCGCCATATTTGCTCCGTTTCATCGCAGTATTCTCAGCCACCTTGCCTTCCACCCACCATTCATGCAAAGTGTAGTAAAACCCGAACCGACACATGGCAAACAAGGCAGTGTCGCTCGGGAGTAGGTCGTTCTGAGAGAACATGTCAACCTTATAAATCCAACATTTTTCAAGCATTTCTATCCATTCTCGATATCGAGCACTACTCTTTTCAGGCGACCCTAGAAAGCTTTGAAGAACTTTTGTAAGTTCTGGGTCTGAACTCATTGTCTCTTTGGAGCCTAAATATCGGTCGTATCGCTCAATATGACGAGGCCATGCCCATGCGGCATAAGCAAAGAACGTGGACTCATTTTCAATCTTTAAAATATGCACCTGGCGCTTGAAGGAATTCTGTAGTTCATTTCTCAACTCAACGTTTATGAACAGGCCGAGTAAACACCTGGAAACAAACACATCGCATTCTTCAAGTGTCCAGGTCCTCGAAAAATACTCGGCAACAGAGGCATGTGGGAACATCCACACATCCTTCTCATCGTCAATAATCAAAAGGTCCTGACAAAGCGACAAGATTTGTTGCCGTGTCTGTTTTCCTTTCTGAACGACTATGGCCGCTTCCAGGGCATACTGAATGGCTTCCAGGAGGGTATCGGTCTTGAGTGGTTCAAGTGAGCACATCACCCACTTGATGGCACGTTCAGCCAGAGCAAGGTCGTTGGGGTCGCGGTGCGTAATATCTGACCACAATTGGTCATATGATTCCGTCAAACTCGTGGGCAATGTACGGGACCAACTTTCGATCGCATCGTCTGATGTACACTTTTTAAGCGCTTGAACTTGTAGGTAAACCCATCGAAACCTATGACCTCATATGTTAGATTTGGAGTGAAGCACGACGTATTTCCGATGAACTTAGCTTACATTCCGCCATTCCGCTCACGGAAGGTAACCTTGATGAGATTTTGAATACAATCGGTACGTGTTGTAAAGAAGGACTCCGAGTATAGGCCGGCCTCAAGAAATTTCTCAATGTCTAGTTGCTGGCTGCTGGCATCGACGACAATAGTCGACCACGTCTCGAATACCTCCAAGAACTCGCGATCTGGGCGGCTCGATATAAAGATTTTAACGGGCCTAGTTGACTTCTCTAGTAACTTGATGAGACTTGTTGCTAAATTATGCAACGTGATATCGGATTCGTCCAAGGCATCAAGGACAAGAGTTGTCTTTGAATAAAGGTTCACAGACATCAGAATAAGCTCCTCGCAGTCTTTGTAGCTCAAATTCGCCCCCCTTTCTTTGGCTTTCTCACACCGCTGAACAAGGGTGGCCTGCATGTTCTCGTAATCGTGAGCCTTACTGGATAGCTGACGAACAAAGCTTTGAAGAACTACAAGGGGATCTTGCATGGAAGGACCGGATCGGCTGCAATAGAAATAGGCAAAACCCTCATCATGTTGTGAATCTTCGAGCATCTCCTCGATATGGTCAATAACTCGAGAGGTGAGATATGTCTTCCCAGTACCAACTGTTCCTTTAAGCCACAATAATGTTGAGGAAGAGGGTATTTCTAGCCAGGCCTTAAACTGTTCATTTTTCAGTAGCCATTCCCCAGTATTTTCAGTCCGTGACTCCGAGACGGTAGAATGACTCTTGCCAAACATCTCTGAGCTGATAAAGTTCAAGAGCCGTTGCCTATCAGCCTTGCCGATTGCCTGCAAGAGCTTAGACACTCCGTTGTCTATACGATTAATGGGGGATATCAAATGATGTAGCTGGTTCCTCAGGGCCTCCGCACTCTCAGTCTGTTGACCAGATACCCTAGCAGAGCGTGAGGCTTCACAGCCCTGGATCTCGTGGGCAAGCTTCTGCTCTTTTTTAAATATGCCCGAGATAAGGCCGCTAGCACCGTCAGGTTTAACCATCGCATGGAAAGTCTGCTTTGCTAGCCCTCCACTGAATAAGGTCTCGGATTGAGCTAACAGATCGATTGCAGCTACATACAAGTCAAACAGAGCATTGCGGAAATTCGATAAAATGATTTCGTCTGTCGAGTCGGCATTATACAGGAGCTCGTATAGCTGGCCCCTGCGTACAATGCGAACAAATAGCTTGACTGTTCCAACGAGGGCACCCATCTGTTCTGCTTCTTTGACTGGAATCTGACAAAGTTAGCTTCTTAGTCTAATGGAGGAATGAAGTAATGTGTATCTTACCTTCAAGATGGCTTTGGTAAGGGCCCAGGGCATACTGGCTTGTGGTGGAGCGAACAACATGGCGGCGTCACCGATCATGGTAAGAAAATTAACAGTATCGGCGACATACTCGCGAAGAATGATCTTTTGATTGCCGAATTTGATTGTGAGAGGCTTGTCATTTTGTTCCGATAGCTTTTTGTTCTCGATGAGTTTGATGATGTCTTGAATCTGCTCTTTTGGCTGCACTCGGTCTGGTGAGGCGAGACCAAGGCTCTGGATCCATTTCTTCGTTTCGTCGCTAGCCTGCTCGATTGCTTTATCCCAGAGCTCCAAGGGAGCTGGCGATGGGTCTTGGACCTCAGATAATGTCTCAGAAAGCAGGGGTGTTGGCTGAGGCACCGAGTCTTCAGACGCTGAGATCTCAGGCAATGTCTCTGATGGCAACGGTGCTGACTGAGGCGGCAAATCTTCTGTGACCAAAGCCTCGGTGGGTGGGGGATTGGATGAGGTTATGGAGGAGCTTGACAGTTTTCGATGCAGCTTTGTCCTTATGGCGTGAAGGCCATTTCGGAACCTTTCCCGCATTTTGTCGTGAATTCTGAAAGAATATGGTCTTTCAAATGATTGGGGCCTAAATCTAGGGGGGGGTCACAATACAGAGTAATGAGATGGGAGTAGAAGGCGTCGACTGTGCACGCCTTGAATTGGGATTGAATCTGCCCAAGGCGGAGCGGGGTGTAGAAGAATACGCGACATTATCAAGGACCAATGAGGCTCGGAGAAACGGGGTATATACGAGCAATATGCGTTGCATATGAGCGAATGCTAGTTGCAGTTCGGTGTCAGACACCCACAAAAACAGCATTGATGCCCAACTCGAATATAGAGATTAACCAGTAGAGGAGGCTGAAAGAAAGGAGGTGAGAGAATTATATTGTTGTCGTCTATAATAAACTACCCAGCTGCATCACCAGGCAGCCATCCATCCAAGCTGCAGCAATAGAAGCGAAGACGGGCAAACAAGTTTGGGGCATCAACATGAATGACAACAAGGAAATATGAGTACAGTAAATCCATATTCCTGAGGTTATCCATTCAGGAATAATGAACTAACTGTTTGTTTACCTAAAAGCGACCGGCCGCTTTAGCCTTGAATAATGCTGTGCATCGCAAGTAGCCGTAAAAATGCGAAATGGTGCGCGTTTGAAGGAAGCAGCTTGGGCATGCGCAGTCCTAGGAGGTAGGCCTCATGACGAAGAAACGTATCGAGACACGTATGACCGTTACCGAAATCTACGGTATGTTTCGTAAGTTTCATGGATTATTTTGAGCAATGAGCGTCCAATATAGATAATGACAACTGCTTCCACCCAATTGTTGGATGACAAATTGGGGAATGCAAAGTGCGGAGAGGAGGAGGAGGGGGGAGAAGCTCGACTGTGGTGATGATGGTGATGGTGGTTGCGAATCAGCGGGGTAGCTTCCCCTGTTCACGGGTACCTTTCCCTTGCATCCTTGCACCAACACACCCGACGGGGTACCACTTCCAGTCCACATGTCGTGATGCTTCTAGTGCAGGCCTTTAAATCTCTGATGTAGATAATCATTCAAGATTACTATACAACTCACGAATGCCTCCATTTGTCATCCACGCCCTCCACCTTGCCAAAAGACAATTTGTCATCGTAGACTGTATTCCGTATACTGCTTACGCCGGTGGGATACTATCCTCGCAAAGACATTCTGACGTCTTGGTAACTAGCATCTTTGACCGTGTGAGTCAAGCAATTGTGGGGAGGGAGAAGAAAATTTTCAGAAAGACTCAAAGATCTATCTTGATGCATTGGTTCCATAGTAGGCATTATTACGCAAGTCGTGAAGAATGAGACATAAATGAACAAGTTGAGACGTATAAGAAGGAACCACTACCAGCCGTTTATGCATACAACAATACCCCTCAACATCAACTTCAAAACAACCTAAAGGACAAAACACCATAGCTTCCACCTCACAAAACATCACCACACCACAACAGCTCCCCCATCAACATGTCCCCCCAAACCCAATCCCCCCGCGGCCGCATCCGCCAAATCATCCCCTCCCTCCCCTTGGGCAGGTGGTCCCCCGGCCCCCTCAACTCCCTCACCGACGTCCCCGGCGTCCTCGTCCACACCGAGTCCATCCACTCATCCTCCCCCGACGCCACCACCACCACCCCGTCTTACATCAACACCGGCGTGACCACCATCCTCCCCCGTAAGGACTGGTATAAGTTCTCCTCCTTTGCGGGCATCTTCCGCTTCAACGGCTGCGGCGAGATGACCGGCTCCCACTGGATCGAGGAGACCGGCCTGCTATCCAGCCCCATCATCGTCACCACCACAAACTCCATCGGCGATGCGTACAAGGGGGTCTGGCAGTACGCCGCGAAGCACCACTCCAACGAGGACGGCGAGCTCACCATGTTCATCTTCCCCGTGGCCGCCGAGACCTTTGACGGCTTCTTGAACGACACGACCAAGTTCTCCGTCACGCCCGAGCACATCATCAAGGGCATAGAAAACGCCTCAGCCGACCCTGTGCCGGAGGGCAACACCGGCGGCGGCACAGGCATGATCTGCCACCGCTACAAGGGCGGCACAGGATCCTCCAGCCGCGTCGTCCAGGGTTTCGACTTGGACGGCAAGGAAACCCCTTATACCGTCGGCGTCCTCGTCCAGGCCAACTATGGCTCGCCGGCCAACCTCCACATCGGCGGTATACCCGTCGGCCGCATCCTCAAAGAAGAGTCCGCATCCGAGCCCCAATCCACTCTACCTACCCAGCCACCCAAGAAGGAACCCATCAAGGACGGCAGCATCATCATCATCATCGGCACAGACGCCCCCCTCCTACCCGTCCAACTCCAGCGCCTCGCCAAGCGCGCCACCGTCGGCCTCTCCAAGGTAGGCGGCTACGGCAGCAACACCTCGGGCGACATCTTCCTCGCCTTCTCTACCGCCAACAAGATTCCCTTCCAGGAGCTGTCCTACGCTAGTGGTTCGAGCCTCGATCCCTACAAGCCACTGGCCACAGCCGTGTCAATGTCAGATAACGATTCCATTGATTCGCTGTTTGAAGCTGCGGCTGATGCAACCGAGGAGGCCATTTACAATGCCCTCTTTATGGCAGAAACGATGACTGGCATGATGGGCAGGACCATCGAGGCGTTGGACTTGGTCAAAGCAAAGGAAATTGTAGAGAAGAGACTGTAACGGCACATCAACAAGCGTAAACTAGGTGTATAAATCCATTCTAGGATAATTAAAGTTAATATTTCTATTACTACTAATTGTAACGGTGCTCAAGGACACTTCTAAAGATACCATGCAAAGTCTAAAAACCTTGGCTTACAATGTCCCACGGTTGCTCATGGCTGCAACGAGACAATTCCAAACACATTGGTATTATAAAGCATGATCCATATTGATCAAATCTCTCGGCCTCCTTCTCAATGAATAGCCTGCTGAACCTTGGGGTATACTCTGACCATCTCATTGTAAAGTTCTGGGTGGTCTCGCATCATCACCTGCGGATCCCATCCGGCGGCAACAAAGATTGCATCGATGCCACTTGATAGCGGTGTCGTAAAGATGTTGGCAATCTGGAAGCCCATGAGGAACGCAAAGGCCATAACAACAGGCGTATAACCTCCACCGCGGTTGTAGACAGGATCAGTAAAGAGCAAATACAAGTACGCTAGCAGGGCACAGGCGTAACCGATAAAGATCGCACCAAACGAGAGAACAGGTCCAATGAGGCAGTCCTGGAAAATGTCAGCATCTGGCCGTGGATAGCGGGAAAGGGGAAACTTACATTGATCAATGCATCAATTCCACGGTCCTTGATCATTCTCCAAGTGTCCTTGGCAGCCGCGATATACCCCTTGCCGTAAAGGGCAATGTGGGCAAACGCATATCTGTTGATAAACTCGACGGCCCATTCGATCAGACTAAGCAAGCAGCCCAAAACGCAAAACACAGCGTATGCGATCCAGCCACCAGCCCCTCCCTCCGAGGCACCTTGTTGTCTGGCGATGGAGCACACCTGCCTGAGGAACTGGATAATGGCAACCAAAAGACTTCCAAGGCTGATGGACCCGAAACTATAGGTAAGTGCTCGCTTAGCAGCACCACGGGTCGCGCCCTTGGGGAGGTTGTGAGGAGAAAAGTACCAAGAACCGTAAACACCGGCGATGATGGTGTGAATGGTGTTCTTCAACCACTCGGTGACCCAGTACATTGCAAATGTGACGAATACTATGAGCCCAATGACTTTGCCTTGGCTACATCCACTGCCATTAGCACCGCATTTTGGATTATTCTGCGACGGGTTATATGTGACGTAAATAGCGACCAGGGTGACGGAAAACCACGCTGCAAGGGCGGTACCAATCAAGCCTCCGATGAGACTGACAAGGTAAACATGGCCGTGTTTCTTGCTAACATCGATACTCGTCTTTAGCATGAGGGCCGAAAACGGAATCCTGGAAATCCACGTATAGAATGCGAAACATAGAAACAGGGCGAAGATGAGGAATACTATTCCAGCCGACCAGTATCGCTTGTAGAGATAGAAGATGGCAGTACCTAAAGCCCAGCACAGATTCAGAATACCCGTGACCCAAATGAACTGCTTCGGGAAGATGCGGGCCATCCATACGTATAAGTAGGAGAAGACGAATGCGACGATGAGGCAGCATGCGAAGAGAACGATCGTGTTGCTGTTCAGCGAGAAGTTGTTACCATGGTCGATGCCGCTGCCTGACGTTCCTGTTACATAGCCATGGACAGCGATACCAGAGACGACGACGTAGCCAGCGAAGACGATGAGGAACTGCAGCAGAGATCATTGTTAGTGAATGAAGGTGTAGTGAGAACATTGCGCGATATGGAAACCTACCAAGATGCCTGCCCACAGGTCATTGTACTTTGGCTTCTCGAGCTTAAAGGCATCGTCGTAAGAATACTTTTCGTCATTGGCTTGTGGTGGATTGAAGCTATATGCTGGAGGAGGGCCATAGGCAGCATTGGGGTCTACAGACTGGTGGTAACCTCCATTTTGACCGCTTTGATTGTAGCCGCTATCGTTCTGGTATCCATTGCCGTGCACAGGCTGTTGTTGAAGGTATTGATTCTGACCGTAGTTTGGATAGGGCGGGCCCAGCTGGTCAGGGTTAACGTAATCGTCCGCCTTACCCATGGCGCATCGAATCAGGGGTCGTTTGATGACGTCGGCGTAGTTAATTCAATTGGCGATGACGATGGCAATGTTGTTTTTACAGCGATGGAATTGTTCGTATGAAGAAGGAAGAACAAAAAGTAGAAACAAAACAAAAAGTGGTGGTGAGAGAGGGGAGGGGGGATGGAGGAATGGCAGCGGAACCAGAAGATGCATAAATGTCTTGGATGATTGAAATGAGCACAAGTCGCAAGCGCGTATCCTTCGTGCTTGCCAAGTTGCCAATTGCTTGGCTCCTGCAAACAGCTTCTCCAAAAGATACAAATGATACGGCCACTAAAAATGGATGAGGTCATGGCGCCAATCGCAGATCCAGATCTAGCTGCAGGTGGCGCCGCATCCGGTTGTTGACGCTGTGCTATGTGGCTGTGCAATGCGGTGCCGCCCAAATTGTCGCTTATCACAGCATACCCTAGAGCTTGGCGTGCTTCATATTAGGCATGTGTGCTGCCAAGCCGATATTTCACGTAATACTAACTGGGCAAATTGGGGTATTTATGGAGACTTTAATATGGATCAAGTAAAAATTCCATGTGATTGTTATTATTGATCTTTTGTTCATCGTGTTTCTTGAGACAAATTGACCAGATTCAGTGAATTTAATAATGTCCATAGGGCTAGAATTCCAGAGCAGGTCCATGATGCATCCTCTACCAAGTAAAGGTTCCTTAAGTCCCTCTTTCAGTCCCGTTTGTACACCTTATCCTCTTATTAAACCAGTCAAATCTTATCAGTCACACTTTACTAATTAGAAATAATGGCATTTTCAGCCTACAAAAGGCGATGAAGACGATATACTTCTCAGAGAGAGAGTGCCAGAGACGGTGAAGGGACTTGTAAACTCTCACTCAAGGCTGAAATGCTGTTGGAAAATGAGTCAAAATACGATCGTAGCTAGCATTGAGAGACAAGGCAGCTAATTCGATATATGATTAGGTATCTGAACACGATGATGAAACCGTTGGTAGTAGGCCAAGATTTCGTCAATAGTTCCAGGGTTGGGCCATCCTGCTTTTGGGGAAGCCCGATGATGCGTCCACCAGCCTCAGTCTGCAATGTGTATATAGACAAGACTGGAACACTGGCTGCCGCTGACGAAATCCTTGATCAACTTGTTCACCAATTCGAATTAGACCGAGCTATTGCACTTGCTACTCCACTCAGGACTTAAACAATCCTATATTCGCGATTGTTTCATCAACGACTTGCACATCTGTGGCTGAAATTTTCACAATTCTGATGGAGAAGCGGGTACCCTGTTCTCGGGGTATAAAGGAAGTAGGATACTAACCGTACCCATTCGCAGCACGGGTTTGAGCTCCGGCGATAACGGGTGGAATAAGATGCAACCTGAGAAGGCATCGCTCTTCGTAGATGGCGTTATATGTAAAGGTAACATGTGTTTGGTAAGCCATGCGTCATTGTCCCTACACCAGATAGCGAGAGGTCAACTACTCCACTGGCTCCTGGGCAGGTCGAGAATGACTATTCCGTCAGCTGCAATGGTAAGAGCCTTCTTTCTTATGGCATCTCAGTCCTCATTCCGCGCCACTTTAGCCAAGAAGTAGACGATTATGTAGTTCTGTATGAATGGTTTTATTACAGATGGTCCAATGTGACGACGCACGGGTGCAAAGGGGTGGGAAATGCTCATTCGTGTCTGTTGAAGTAATACTGACGGTGGTGCAAAAGGTTGGAGAGCAATGGGTACAACAGCCGGCGACATACTTTATTGATATGCCATTTCGAAAGAATCTGTAGAAACTAGAGTCAGTCATACCATCCTATACTTGAAGCAATAAGCTAGAACAATGCACGGGGTCTGATGCTACTATACCAAGGCATAAAGGAGGCTAGCTGATTCGTATCCTGAACTTGGAACGCGATAAAGAGATATTCTAGCTATCTACCTTGCAAATGAACACTAAGAAAGCGATTGTTCAACTACTCTTCAACATCAGATTGACAGGCGTACAGACAACGCGGCTCTTGTCATAATGATGAATTGCTGGTTCTACAGACGTTATGACGTTGTTGTGCTCTGTCACGCCGCTGCTTGGCAATGCGACGAAAGCAACAAAGTTGGATTTAACCAAGGGAAAATTAAACAGATGTATAGAGTTTGAGCTTTCTCGTGAGTCATCTTGTTGTTGTTGGCAGGAAAGTTGATTGCGTTTGGTACGAGACTTTTGGAGGGGTGATTGCGGGGTCCTTTGAAGCTATGTTCCATCGGTACACGCATAGATAAGTAGCTTCATGAGAGATGGGTGCGTCGCTCTATCATTAAAGCTAAGGGCAACCACTACTCTAAGGGACCTATTGTGGGACATACCGATTCATGAGAATTAAAACACACAGGCGAAGTAGAAAATTAACCATCTATGGATGTTATTCCAAATATAGGAGTGTATTACCTCTTATCAAATAGGGCACAGTCTAACTTAGCTCTACATTTGGTTCTTTATGCACGGTTAATAAATCCTTATCTCTAAATCCATTCTCAATATCTTCTCAAAAAGATAGCCGACGACCCGAGATCCATCGGTAGGGTGATGCTAGTTCACGCTCTATATTATAATCGTTGATGAATATCATCACCGTGTAAATAATTGAGAATCTTATGCGTCGTATCCTACACTCAAAAATTCACGTCCGTTCCAGGGTAGTCCAGCGGTCGTATTTGGCCATGGCTTTACAATGTCCTGGGTTGTGGAGATGTATGATGCCGTATGTTCTATCTTAAGGAGGGTTGAAAAAATGCAGTTGACTACTATGTGCTTAGTCGACAGTGGAAGTAATTGCGCCGCGAGATCTGTGGAGTATGCAGCAGCATTGTCGTGAGGATGTTCAAAATGATTGAGGCTTGTTGAATCATAGTCAGAATTAGGCAACTGAGTCTGACCTTGATTCATGCATGAGCATTTCAACGCACTGATGCGCACTCAGTATTCCGTATTGAGAGCTGCATGGTCAAGCCTCTCAGTGATCCTCACGCTTGGTCCGCGATGGGTGGCCTTGGCTGATGAACGCGTCAAGGACAACAATGCACTGTTGTTGAAAACTCTGTGAAGCTGCCAGGGGCATTTAAGCATCAGCAGTTATTTTACAAACCTAGCACGATGCACGCATCATGCATTTGACCGAACGGAGAGTTTCGTGGATCCAGATGCTCTCGGCTGCGGGGGAAATGGAGCCGTTGATAATTTCAGTTTACCCTGCCCAGCGCAGCGCGGCCAAGCCCATGCTCATTGTCACAGCTGCCAAGACGGACGAATGAGGGGAGTTGCTCGTTCTGGATGATCTGACCATGCCATGTCTCTCAAATGCATCAATAGCAGGCGAAGGTGTTACGGGATGTTTGGATATTCCGCATTGCCTCGGCCACATCCACATCAGGGGATCATCCCGCAAAGCGCGCAGGGCGTCGTCTGCTAACCACTGTACGTGCCGGGTACTGCACCGCGAATGGACTGCTGCCCTTTTGTTGAAAGAATGGCGTCGCCGAGACTTGCTGGCTGCAACTCTACCTACTAGGTAGGTCTGGAATCATCATTAGTGACAAGGCTACCGAGGCAGAGCAACCTGAGCTTTATGCTTATTCACAATGCTGTCATGTCAGACATGTATGCTGTGTAAACAAACTACAACCCTGCGGACGAAAGAATCGGGGGATCTGTGGAGGTTCTCGCGCGGCTCGGATCCGACGATGGATGTATGGATGCTATGCACATGCAATGGACGTACGGACGGCAAGGACAGGCGATGGACGGCCAGGTTGCGGAAACCTTCCCAGTTGAAAGGGCCCGGGCTATAGGCACCATCAACGGTCACAGAGTCCCATTACGGGAGTTGGATGGCGGGCTGTCTCAGAGGGAAGAAAAAGAAAGATAAGAGAAAGGTAATCGATGGTCAAAGCCTGGGGAAACGTGGTCCATTGATGGATGGGAACATCGTCCACTGACAGGGAAACGAAGCGACTTCCGCCGCAGCCTGAGCGTCAGTGGCCTCCACTGTACTTCGTAGGCTCTGTAGGGGTTGATAAGGTAGTATCCATTTGTTCGCCTATTGTAGTTTAAGGTGGTGGTTGTGTCTTGGCCTGTTGATCCCAGTCAGGCAGTCCGTCAAATCGAGTCGGGTTTCCTCTGGCAACTCGTATTCCGACGGCATTCTGTCCAAGACATTTCCTTTTTTCCCTCGCCCACTCTCGCGCTGGTGATGGAGTCACGACTCGTTTGTGGTTGAAAAAACTTGATGATGTGCGGGCTATTTGCCTCTTTTAAAGTGGATGCACACCATCTCTTCAAGCCTCGGGGAATAAACAGCCCTGGAGCCCTGAATGGAAAAATTTGATGGCCCTAGAACAGGCACATGAACGGCTGCAGCGGCAGATGCGATAGCGCTGGAGTGCTGTAGGATGCGCAAGAGGCCCCAAGACCACCCAAAAGGTCATCCCCCAAAGTCCCTAAAGAAGGTCGGCGTGGCCGCGCTGGACCCCCCTGCAGCAGCAAAGCCTCAGCAGGCGAAACCCGCTAGAAAACGCAGCGAATATTCTTGGTTCGGGGCCGTTCCCGCATTCAGCAGTCAACAGCGCTACATGTCGCTATCGGTCCAGGATAAGCCTGGTCCCGGCATGGATGCCCCCAGTCGAAACAATCATCCCGAGAGGTCCTTCATCCACAATTCCAATCCACCAACACCACCAACACCACCCACCTTGAGGCCCTTGGGACCTTGACTCTACCCATCGGTTGGTCGGCCACGCTGACGAATCGATTCCCTTTGCCGGTCAATTGTTCTGTTCTCCCTCATTTTATTTTCTCATCCATTTCTCGTTTGTCTGACGCATGTAAGCCCCCAGCCCGTCTATGGGGGAGTGGGGTGGACCAACCGCAAAAATTTGCATGGGCGCCTTGAGACTCGACGGGGTCAATGGACCCGAATGGAGTCTTCCATGGGCTCAAGTTGGGGCAAAGATGGGGTCACGCTATGGATCTTATGGTTACCACTACGGATGCTACTGATGCTACCGCTGTGACTTTGCTACTAGAGGGAGCCCGGGGCCAAGGTATGACTGATAAGCCCTCCCCCATGCTGCTCTTAGTCCCAAGTAACGTTAATGCGTTTTTTGGTCGCTCCTGTTGTTGACGCTTGCTTCAAACTTTATAAAGCTATCCATGGTTCCTGTCGCGGGTCCAGGACTCGACCTTCTTTCCCCTCGTGTCTATCTCGTGGTTACGACGATCGATCTAAAGTGGAGCGGCTCCGGTTTCTCTCTCTACTCCTCCCCTCTCCATCTCTCTCTCTCTCTCTCTTCCTCTCCCTCTCTCAGGTTGACTTGGTCCCTGAATAATAATCTCCTTCTCCTCCTCTCCTCGGTTCTCTCGCCGTATTATTTTGGATAACCATGGCTTCCGAGCCAACGTATCGGGGTCCGATGACCATAACCAACGAAAAGTACCCTCGAACTAGCAACGACAAGTCATCCAGCAACGATGGCCCCAGAACAGATGTCGAGACGGGCGAGAACCAAGGCTTGAACCGAGAACTGCACTCTCGTCACCTTCAATTCATCGCCATCGGCGCTGCCCTCGGCACGGGTATCTTCCTCGGTATTGGTAGCTCCCTCTCCAAGGCTGGTCCCGCCTCGCTGCTTATTGCTTTCGTCTTTATTGGAAGCGTGCTCTACAGTGTCGTCACAGCACTTGGCGAAATGGCTGCCTTCATGCCCGTTACAGGTGCCTTTACCGTCTACGCTACTCGATTTGTCGACCCCACGCTCGGCTTCTCCATGGGTTGGATCTATTGGTTTAGTTGGGTCATTACTGTTGGTCTTGAGTTGACAGCTGGTGGCTTGATTATCGAGTACTGGAATGATAAGATCAGCATAGGCGTCTGGATCGCCATCTTCTGGACCATCTTCACGGCCGCAAACTATATGCCTGTTCGCTGGTTTGGAGAGATGGAAATGTGGTTCTCAAGCATCAAGGTTGTCACCATCGCCGGGTTTATCATCTTCGGAATTTGCGTCAACGCTGGTGTCGGTGATCAGGGATACATCGGCTTCAAGTACTGGCGTGATCCAGGTGCCTTTGCCAACTTCAACGATGGCCAGGGCTGGGTGATTCCTGGCGCAGTTGGCAAGTTTGTCGGATTTTGGGCCGTGCTCATCACCGCTGGCTTCAGTTATCAAGGTACCGAGCTGGTTGCTATTGCAGCTGGTGAGACGGCAAACCCTCGTAAGGCGATTCCTTCGGCTATTAAGTCGACCTTTTGGGGCATATTTGGCTTATTTCTTGCCACTATATTCTTCGTCGGCATCAATATCCCGCACGATAACCCGGGTTTGACTAACGGGTCAACTAATGCTTCGGCCTCGCCCCTCGTTATCGTTGCAAAGCTTGCCGGCGTTAGAGTGCTGCCCTCCATCATCAACGCTGTTTTACTCACGGCTGTTTTGTCGGCGGCCAACTCTGATATCTACTCCAGCAGCCGTATCTTGGTGTCCATGGCCGAGTCTGGCCATGCACCCGCCTTTATTGCGCGTACCAACAAGCTGGGCACCCCCATCTATGCCGTTGGCATTTGCGCAGCTTTCGGACTCCTCGCATTCCTCAACTTGTCTAACAATGGCACGGTCGTGTTCAACTGGCTGCTCAACATCACTAGTGTTGCGGGATTCATTACTTGGTCATTGATCAATGTCTGCCACCTTCGGTTCATGAAGATTCTCAAGGTGCAGGGCATCTCACGCGACAGCCTACCTTACAAAGCTCCCTTCCAGCCATACCTATCTTGGTTCGGCGTCTTCTTCAACGTGCTGATTTTGTTGACCAACGGCTTCACGGTGTTCATTCGATGGAATACTAGCAGCTTTTTCGCATCATACGTCAGCGTGATCCTTTTTCTCGTTTTATACATTGGACACAAGATAGTGTACCGAACCAAGCTGGTGCCTCTGGCGGAGGTGGACTTGGTGACTGGTGCCTCGGAGGAATGAGAATGAGTGTAATGATTCCATTGTGGGCAAAAAGTTGATTACTGTCTGTTTATACTGTATGAGTGTTATGCTTCGTCCATAGTAATGATACCCCCATATTTCAACATGAAGAGTTTATTTCACATATGATGGTGATGGTGATGGTGATGGTGATGGGTATTGGCCCTGACCTGTGAACTTGCTCAATGGAACCACAGGCGACATTTCTTGTCTTTTGTTGATTCTCCGAGAAGCTCATGACCTTGCTAATGAATTTGAGCCGCGATAATGTTGTCTCAGCAAGTCTCATTGACTATCAACGGTTGAAACGATGTCACTGCAAAATCACATGCAGGAGAGTGTTGACTCAAAAGATGCCGGCCCGATCTCGGATTCTTGCCAGCCATTTGTTTATTTTGTTGGGTTTCTCATTTAGATAGCCTGGTATCCGAGAACGGGTCTAGACTTGATATGGCAAAGTGGCGAAAACATGCAAAGGGTATCCCCCTCTTGACTATTTGTTCGATGCATGGATTCCAAGACAAGGGGTTTGGAATTGTGAGCATTGGCTGTCGGTTGTGAGATTTTAAATCTGAAATCTTGGGTGGTAGTTTGTGTCATCTTATCAAGATCAACTGAGAGAGAAAATGTTCTGATAATAAAACAAAGAGTAGGACTTAATTGTGGCGGATTATCATGACTCGTGTGCTATGGGCTCCCAAGGCGATCAGAGAGGCACGCGACACAAAAAGATATTTGTTCAACGCTAAACTGGAAGTGGAATCAAGATTGAAGACGGTGCATATCCTTAGCCCAGCTGCTGCTTTAATTCGGGTCCGAGAATATTGGATCCAGGAGTTTTTGAGTTGACACATGTCATATCTGGATGGCGGTTGGGCGTTGCATTGTTCATTTCAACGGCTGGTGGTTCTATCTGGTTTTTTTCATTCACAATTCACTAGATTCTGCTGTTGTGTGTTCACTCGTGTCTAATAAACCACCAAATATTGCCATCTTGGGCATGATATATGCGTGAGAGGCAAAGATAAGTGGTCGAGACCAGACTCGCCAGACTCGATAATTAGTGGGCCAAAAACGTCCCGCTTCACCGATACCGTCCCTGCCTCGACGCCCAAACGTCCTTCTGTTGCATCTCTCCACCCTACCCGTTGCGCGGGGAAGTTGGCCTTGTCTCATTTTGTTATTATTATAGACCCTGATCCTTAAAGGAAACAGATACAGTGAGTGGTGTGTCTTTTGGATTGAACAAAAAAGAAAAGAAAAGAAAAGAAAAAAGAAAAGAGAACTTGTTGGTAAAAATGTCCATCCTGGATACGACAAAGGACCTGGCTGCTCTCTTCCTGCAGCAGGCACAGGAAACTCCAGATGCCGTGGCCTTGGAGGATGAGAATCGGACTCTTACCTATGCCGAGTTGGACAACATTACCTTTTCGTTGGCTGATCGCCTTCGTCAATATGGAGTCGGGCGCGATAACCTGGTTGGCATTCTTATAGGACGGAGTGCCGATAATGTCATTGCATCGCTGGCTGCGCTGCGAGCGGGAGGTGCCTTTCTTGTTCTTGAGCTGGCGTATCCGCCTAGTTTGCTTCGGGATGTTATTGAGGATGCGACGCCGACTGTGATTATCACGCAAAAGGCGCATGCGAAGAATCTCAAGACGAGCATCCCCATCATCGTCATCGACCAGCCCGAGGATACCGTCGTCGATGGGAATCCAGCCCCCGCCGTCCTCGACACGGAGACTAGGCCTCCTCTACCAGCCGATGATGATCTGGACAGGCTCGCTTTCGTCTCGTACTCTTCCGGCACGACTGGAAAGCCCAAAGGAATAGCAAATCCGCACCGAGCCCCTGTTTTGTCGTATGACCTGAGGTTCAAGTTGAGCGACCTTCAGCCGGGGGATCGTGTGGCCTGCAATGTCTTTTTCGTCTGGGAGATGATACGGCCGCTTTTGCGTGGTGCTACTACAGTGGCTGTTCCTGACGGCGCAAGTTACGATCCCATTGCGCTGGTCGAGTTTCTCTCTGCGAGACGCATCACTGATACGCTCATGACGCCTACCCTACTAGCCACTGTTCTGTCAAGACATCCAGATCTTGGAAAGAAACTCCCCGAGTTACGGTCACTTTGGTTGAATGGCGAGGTTGTAACCACGGACCTCGTTCGCCGGGCTTTCGATTCTCTTCCCAATGCACGTCTTCTCAACGTTTATAGCGCTAGCGAAACACATGAGATTGCAGCAGGAGACATCAAGACATTTGTTGACTACGAATCTCGAGTTTGCCCCGTTGGACCTCCCGTGGATCCTGAGCATATTTACATCCTCGACGAAGCCGGGAATAGGGTGGATGCCGGTGTAAGTGGCGAGCTCTATGTTGGTGGTGATCTTCTGGCAAGGGAATACCTGAACTTGCCAGAGACAACAGCAACGGCTTTTCAAATTGACCCTTTTGAGACGAAGCCCGGCGCACGCATGTACAAAACCGGGGACATGGCACGCTTGTTGCCATCTGGTCTTCTCGAAATCACGGGCCGAGTTGGTGGCATGATCAAGACAAGAGGCTACACGGTCCAGCCAGGCGCTGTGGAAACTACAATCACCAAGCATTTAGCCGTACGTGATTGTGCGGTCGTGGCGCACGGAGAGGGTTTGCAGAAGCAGTTGGTGGCCTACATCGTGCCCGATAATGAGAACGTCAGAGGTCGCACGATTGTGGTGATTGATGATTCTGGTCACAGCCCGGTGGCTCGACGAGCACTGTCTGCTCATCTGGCGCATTACATGATTCCCCCATTGTGGGTTGAACTTGAGGAGCTGCCTACACATAGCGTCTCCGGCAAGGTCAATCTGAAAGGATTGCCTCCACCACCGAGCCCCGAAACGCCTGCGCCTGCACCAACTAAGGAGCGAAATGTTGCCATCAAGATGGATACTATTATCAGGATCTGGTCGGCGGCTCTCAACGTTCCAACGAGCGCTATTACACCCAACCATGATTTTTTCGACCTGGGCGGACATTCACTCTCCTTGGCGGAGCTGGCTAGCCGACTATCAAAAGCATTCGGGTTCCCCGTGCCCCTAGCTCCCCTTGCCGGAACGCCAACCCTGGAGGGACATTTAGAGGCCGTTCGTGCTGCCAGGGATGGACATACTGAAGCCGTGCAAGCAGATTTGCCTGCCGTGTTGACAGCGGACTCCATGCTTCCAGATGACATTCACACAAGCGACCACAAAGAAGTGCCTCTAAGACGACTCAGCGATGCCGAGACTGTTTTCCTAACTGGTTCAACGGGCTATCTGGGTGCCTTTCTCTTGAAAGCCATCCTGGAAAAGACTGATGCGCAGGTGCTTTGTCTCGTGCGCTTTACAGAGCCTTCAGATGACCACAAGCCAGCGGGTATGGCTAGAATAAGGAACAATCTCGTTGATCTCGGACTCTGGGACGATGCCATGGTCGATCGCATAGAGGTTGTTCCCGGAAACCTAGCTAGAAATCGCCTGGGTCTCTCGCCGTATGTGTTTGAAGATCTTGCTTTCAGGGTTCAGGTCATCATTCACGCTGCTGCTACCGTGAACCTTGTGTACCCCTATGCAGCCCTCAGGAACGCCAATGTTGGTGGCTCGAGAGAGATTATTCGACTAGCTGCTCGTGGCGGGGCGACTCTTCATCACGTTTCTACAAACGGAGTGTTGCCGCCTTCTGCGGAGGGGTGGTCTGAAGATACTACGATTGAGTTGGAAGACGTGCCGGAGAAGTTGCTCGATGGCTATGGCCAGACCAAATGGGTAGCGGAAAGGCTCGTTTGCGAGGCTCATAACCGTGGGATACCAGTCAAGATTCATCGTCCTGGCACGATTAGCGGGCACAGCCTTACGGGCGCGACAAATACGTATGATTTGCTGAATGCTCTGGTTGTCGAGTCGCTCAACTTGGGGTATGCTCCGGATGTTGAGGGCTGGGCCATGGAGATGACGCCCGTCGACTTTGTCGCCAATGCGATTGTCACCCTAGCCAACGACATTGACAGCAAGCAGCTCGTCTACCACCTCGGCGACCCCAACCCAGCCCCCTCCACAGCCGTCTTCAACGCCCTCAGCGACATCGGCTACAAAACAGAGAAGCTACCCTGGGACGACTGGGTGGACACGTGGAAAGAGAAGCGCGGGTCCCGGGGCGGCGAGGAGCCCTTTACCGTCGACATTCTCCGCGGCGGGATGCCCACCGTCGAGGTGCTGCAGGGCGCCATTGTTCTCAAGGACGGCGCAACGCAGCCGGTGCTGGACCGGTACGGCGTGAAGCGTGTGGAGATTAACCAGGCGCTTATGCGGACGTATGCGCGGCACTTTTATGCGAGGGGGTGGTTGCCGCATCCGCCCCGGCGGCAGAAGCTGGTGAATGGAGTTTAGAGATAGATGAGGCTAGATAGGTAGGAAACATTGGGATTAGAACGGCACCAAGTCCTTGAATACACAAGTCTTATGGTTATTTAGCCCGTAGTTTTGTCTTGTTTTGTGATTCTGATTCTATAGAGTATCTAACGGTGAGGCATCTCCTGAGATGCATGATGGGTGCATCGTCGATTAAGGTAGAGTTGGAGGTGACAATTACTTGAACCTGTATGGAATAAAGCCGTGAAAGATTGACTGGGATGATGTTTTCTGACTAAATAATACAAAAATACAAGGAAGAAGCCAGTCTATTAATCTTACCTTGGGTTAATGTCAATTCAATTGGGATTATGATGATCGTCGTTTGCTCTAGGTATCATCTTAAACACAGTGCAAATGAAACTATGATGGAATGGTGGGGCAAAATTTACCCCGCCAACCCTCCCCCGCATTGCCCCAACGGCAGACGTTGATGCTATGATACCACCATTTCCTCTACAACCAAGCTCGTGTCCAAGCTCGTCAAGTTTCTACATGCATACCTCTTTGGGACATACAATAAGCAGAGACACAATCTAAGTAGTCAAAGCAAACTATCGGAGAATTCATTACAGCCTCTGCCGGGCATCTCAATTTCTACTTAGCACTCACTCACCACTCACTGAGAGAATTGCCTCATCTAACCCAATATCATGGATAACAGCAAGGGACGCCTCACCGGCAAAGTCGCCGTCATCACAGGCGCATCCTCAGGAATCGGCGCAGCCGTAGCTGCCGCCTTCGCCAAAGAAGGCGCGCACGTTGCTCTCGCTGCTCGTCGCGTCGAGTCCCTGGAGGGCATCAAGGCCAGCATCTCAGGCCACGGAGGTAGCATTCTGGTGCACAAGACGGACGTGACCAAGAAGGAGGACGTGGACTCGTTGATTAAAGAGGCGGAGGGGAAGCTTGGTCCGGTTGATTTGCTGGTCTGTTGTGCGGGCGTCATGTATTACACGCTGATGGCGAATAGCCTTACGGAGCAGTGGGATCAGATGGTGGATGTGAACTGCAAGGGCGTGCTGCACTGCTTGGCGGCCACGGTACCCGGTATGCTGGAGCGCAAGACGGGCCACGTCGTAGCCATATCGTCCTCCGCAGGCCGCAGGGCCTTCCCCGGCCTGGCCGTCTATTCGGCCACCAAGTTCTTCGTCGAAGCGACCCTCCAAAGCCTCCGTCTCGAGACCGTGGGGTCGGGCCTGCGGGTGACCTCTGTCCAGCCGGGGGACGCGGAAACGGAGATTTTCGGATTCTCTACCGACAAGGAGGCGGTCAAGAAGTACGGCGAACTGTCGGGGGCCAAGATCCTGGACGCGGAGGATGTGGCGGCGGCGATTGTGTATGCGGTTTGTGCGCCGGGGCATGTGGGTGTGAATGAGATTTTGATTGAGCCTAGGGATGTGCATATTTAAGGGAGTTGGGTCAATTTGAGATACGGCTTGAGGAAAGAATTGAGTATGGGGTAAAAGGTGAAGGGCTATAAATGATACAATGTTGGAATTATCCCCCCTCAAGGATGGAGTATTATATGAACTTATATGGTATTGTAAACATCATAAGTGCAGACTGACAGTCTATGCTTCTACATCTATTTCTTCGCCAGGCCGGCTTTTCCTTTTATCCATTCGCCCGTTTTCGACTTATCCAGCTTTCCCTCCACCGACTGAACGGCATGATCTACAACCTGACGCCAGGGACGTGAGGCGATTTTAGAACGGAGCGATTGTGAGTCACTCGTCTCTTTGACTAGTGTTATTTCCTTGACTACGATTTGAGAAACTGTGTATTCATTAGTCAATGAGCCAGTAGACGTGGATGTGGGTTGTTTGGATGATTACCATCGTAGTCGTGCTGTAGCTTTCTTGGGAATGCACTGATGTGATGACCGTCTTGGCCGCCAGTCCTTTCGGGGCGAAGAACGAGGGTTATCTCTGTCTCGGCTAGGATATGTGAGACGTCGACCTCGAGCGGAAGATGAAATTGTCCCTTTTCCTTCATGACCTTGATGATGTCGGCGTTGATGTGTACATGGGGGCTTCCGGTATCCTCGTGAGTCTCCTTGACGTGGAAATAGGGTTGAAACTGTGGTGATGAGAGGTTTTCCAGGTGTTTACCCAGAAGTTTGATGGAGTCGGGGAGTAGGCGGCACTTGATGGTTCCTTTACATTTGTATGTCTTGTTTTGCGATGTAATTTCATCCTGCTTGAAAGAGTAGTAGAAACCCGAAGCAATCAGATGATCAGCCACATCTCTAAACTCTGCATCGTCAACCTTCAACACCGCCTCACGACACCGATTCAGAGCCTCGTCCGACGCGTCGTCCATCTGCACCACCTCGTCAAACTGGGCATTCAACCGACGGTATTTCCTCTGCGAGGCGACACTAGGCGTCGCGCGGGTCTGCAGCCACTCGTACCAGATGCGTTCGCTGCACATGCTGCTGTCGAGCTGGTTGACGAGAATGTCCTTTAGCAGCGTGATGTAGTTGGTGGGGTCGGAGCTCTTGGCTGCCTTGGATGCGGCCTCGTCGTCTAGGCCGTTTGTGTGGTACATGTCGAGCTCGTCCTCGAAGAAGCCGGTGCCGAGAGATAACAGCACATCCGGGTGCGAGTTTGCGCTTTCGGGCCAGATCCTGGTGAACTCGGATCCTGCGATGCGTATGGGGTTGTTGTGGAAGACGCCGCCGTCCAGGAAGAGGAGGCCTGTGCCTTCGTGTTTCAACGGGGGGAAGTATGTTGGTGCTGCTGACGTAGCTCGGGCTCTGCATGATATCAGCCAAGTTCATAGGGGGTAGAAGGGGGTTAAGGGGTAGTGATGTACGTACGCTTCCCATACTTTGATGGTTCTGCGTGGTGAAGTTCTCTGGAGCTTATACAACTCTTACCACCGCATTAGTAAATTTCCAAGAGCCTGGTATCTGGCCACAGAAGAACACTGCGGGGATAAATCTTACCGTATTCAGACGATTTCCTATTGTAATTGCTCAGAACAATAGCCTGGCCGTTCGGCGTGCATGTCGTAACCGCAACCTTTACCGGCACGGATTTAGACTTGGGCGCCCATCCAAAGAGGTTCTGATCGTCTGTAAAGGTCTCCTTGAGAGCTTTTTCTATATAATCCGGGTCATAGCTGCCCTGCCTAACGATGGAAAAGATGTCGTCGACAAATAGGAAATCGCGATCCTTGTGAAAGGCTTCTTTGCATAGCAATGCGAATTTCTCGCGGCACTCCTGGACCGATAGACCTGCGGGACCTAGTGCGCAGGATATTATGCCGCCAGCACTGGATCGTAAGGTATTAGTATAAACGACCTGAGCTCATAATAAAATACGGCTCGAGTGAGTCTTTTGGCGAGTCGTAGCGTCTTGACTTACCTGGTTCCGACCATCAAGTCGAAGAACTCTCGCAGCGGTACATCGCCAAGGAATTGTTGAATTCTAGTCAGGATCTCCAATTCCACCATTCCCTTAATGCCTCCTCTATGACAATGTTAGTAACAGAGTTTATCGATGTGCTATAAGCAGTAATTCTCCTAGGGAGTTGTCTTACCCATCTAAGCTGAGGATGCGTGGTGCCGCCTGTTTAGGCTTCTGCGATCCAATCCAGCCATTGGACCAGTTATCTTGCTGGTGTTCAATAAGCGGACACTTCTTTAACTTGAAAAATCCACCATCGATGTATTCTCCCATGTTCTGGACGCAATCATTGCAAATGATGTGGCCGCATGGCAGGCAATTCTCCGGGATTCCCTCGAGGCACGATAAACATGTCGAATGGCTAATGAGACCATCAATCTCCTTCATTTTCCCGTAAAAAGCATGAGTTCGCTCCGCGTGAGTCTTGGACATGTTCTTCTCAGCGAAGCTGGCAAACAAATCATGCAACGACTCTTTGACGATGTTTCTAACTGCTGCCTGGGCGTTCTCGAGGGTTTGCTTTGTGTTGTCTGCTTCCTTTGGAGCCACGTCTTCGGATCCGAACCAAAACTTTAGTTGGCGCTTCTGGCACTTGGGACATGGTGAGTATTTGTTCCAGCATAGCTCGACTGCCTGGTCGCATTGCTGTGAGAGGCGAGCGAATAGCTCTGCATCGATGTGAGGATCGGCTAGCTTGTGTTAGTAGACGTATCTAGGAGACACTCGGATGGAAAATTTGTTTCCCAGAAATGAGCTTGAAGCTTCACTTACCAGAGTCTCGTAGTTCGGCCAGCAATAAACAGGAAGCAGCGAAAGCCCACATTTTATTGCGGGTGTCACTATCCCTGTCTTTCGCAATTCGGCTGACGTTGACTGCTAGATTTACAATAGAGTGAACAATGTCGGATGGCATTTGATAGACATCATCCCAGACAGCTTCGCAAAACTGACATGTTTCTTCCTTTGGCTTCTTCCCAAAGAACCCCGATACTTTTATGGAGCTCGAGTACTGTCTCATGTCAAGCATGGATCGAAACCCTTCTGCGCGCGCAAGATCGTCGAGCAGGTCCATCGATGATTCGAGCATCTCTGCTGGACCTACTGAGTTTTGGAAGCGAACGATGCGAATACTGGAGAAGTAGGGCTTCAGTAGCCCCTTTGCTGAATTAATGGGCTCGTGGCTCTTTTGTAAGTGGTTGAAACGTTTCTGTAAACCAGACAGGCTTGTTGGATTTCGCATGTTGAGTGTCTCTTGCACAACTGCTCTGATGCCATGATGTGTCTCATCCTCCTTGTCATCTTGACTGATGACTGCGATGATTACGCGCGGTAACTTGGCCTTTTTTCCTGATGATTGACTCTTTTGTGACAGTTCCACTAGATGCTTTGTAGTGCGCTGGAGTTGACTAAATTCTGTGAATAAGTAAAGGAATATTGCAAGCCATTCACTTGGAAAGTCTTACTCTGCTTTGCACTCGACATAAAGCATGCTATCCGGGATGACGGTGATGATCTTAGGGTAGAATCCGAGAAACTCATCGTCCCCCGTCGACTGCTCATCCACCTTTGCTCGTAACCGTATCTTAATCTCCTGCAAATCCAGGACGGCGATGCCATTTTCAGCTGGACTCTTGCCGAAAACTTCTAGCTTGGAAGTTACATTGTGTTCAGTCTTGCTCGCGGCCGATGTGCCAGTCGATGTCGTGATGTGAGTTGAGCTGACACGAACGCTTCCATGTATATGAATCGAGGCCTCTCCATTGCCAGCACTCGGCGTTACAGTCATCTTTAAATCGTGCTGGAGTTAGGTTTTTTTTTAGCCTCTACTATGAACTGCGACTTCTCGTTTGCGAGATTATGGTTTTTTTTCTTTTCTTCCTTTTTTGTCCTTCTAAGAAAGGCGCTGCGGCGGAATGCTACGTCTTTATGTATAAGTTGGGATTTTCATGAAAAAGGATGGCAAACGTAAACGGCAATGATGCGCATCCACGTGCAGAATAGCAAGGCTGTCAAAGATGCGTATAAACCAATGAGTCCAGGGGGGAAGCCTTACTTTTTGGCCCAACCGAGTTGGAACGCGTTAGGCAGCAGTAAGACTTGGCAGAGGGATCAGAGATGTGACCAGATGATACATTCAATATATTCTTTCACCGCGATCCACAATTCCGCATGAGACATGTGTCTGTATTCCCCACTTGTTCTATTCCAGGGCTCACGGTCCACTTCTAGAATGGCTGTGTCGCCGGGCGTGGTTCCTGTGAGCTTGGACGGTCATCCTGCGGCGGATTGCTGACTCGCCAATGATTAGCTGAGATTATGGCCGTCTCTGTAAAATGGGCGGCAGCATATATAATTGGAGGTTCGCACACAACTGTGCTGAGCTGTATTGGGAAGTGTACCGAGTCATCTAGGGCGAATGCTTTGGATGGCCAGGCTGTGGCTGTGTCGTAGGCTTTGTCAGATTTGCAAGGAGGGCATCACAGACAGGATCATGCGAAGCCTTGACTGCCTCAGCAATTCACCAGATACTAAGCCACTGAACAGGCGCTGCTTCAGGTTGAAGGACGTGAGAATAATGGCTTGAGCACACAGCTTTATAAATACATACCCAGGGCAGGCATGGATCAAAGAGGTACCGTACAACCGATTCCCCATTCAGAACGCACAAGGCCCTGTATTGAGATATAAAACGACAGGCTGCTGGGATCAGAACATGTTCTGCCGATTCGGTGATCCAGTCACTTGACCAGCTATCAACATACGCCCAGAATCCAAGCTGTTGCCCAGATGCTCGTATGAGAATATTGCTATTGGAGTAAGCTAAACAAAAGGATTCTGTATAAAAGTAAAATATAAAAAGAAAGAAAAAACCTCGTTCAAACTACCATCATCAGACGCCCCGTCAAGTGTACATCTTTTTCCAACATCCATACAAGATCCTACCCGGGAGCTGCAAAATGTGGGTTCTGTTGATGACATTATTTCCAAGAAAATGAGGCTTTTACAACTACCAACAGGAAAGCAGTGAATAATTATTTCAGAAGCTCGATGAGACATGGTGTCTACCTAAATCGCTATCCACATAATCCTTGCTCTCCGTTGCCCCTAGCTACCGTTTAGCTATATGGGTCAAGACATCCCTCTCTAGTGACAAAAAAATGCAATTTGCTATGTTCCAAAAAGCGAAATGCCATCTTTTCGATTTCTCCCGTCTTACCTAATCTTCCTCGCATTAGCATGGACACCAAGTTCTACATCAGATGGACAGCGATCCATATCAACGCTGGACATTCCACTTGGCATAACGGAATGTAAAGGACGGTGTATGCCAAAAAGTCAAGATGGCTGCCGCCGGAAAAATCCAAAGGTGCAAAAAGGGTATGCGTCTTTACTATTCTTTTTTTCTTTTTTTCTTTTTTTTTTTTCGTCTCTTCTTTTTCATGGTTAGAGGAGCTAATCGTAATAATAAGAACGCTCGTCGACCAACTTTGGTCGCGAAATTGTGACCTAGTCGAGAAATACCTCAACAACAGCTTCATAGTGAAGCAGGCCCAGGATAATTGGGAGGGCTTGGAATCCCTCAAATATTTATCCGTGGTGCGCGAAGAAGTCTCTCAAAAAAGAATATGCTCTAATAAGTCTGGTAGCAAGATTACTACTACCTGGTCGAGACGATGCGACATGAGGCACATCTGATGGCCATGGCTATTGGCCCCTCGCAGAAGAATGTGATGAGCAACATAAACGACACCATCAAATCGCTGGCCACGCAGCTAGAATATGCCGCGGACATTCGCCAAAATCTCACGACTATGCTCGATATACAGCCAAGCGTCATGGAGGAAAAGTCCCCCAACGAGGCCATCCAGGAGTACGTGTCTTTGCTCCGGGATAACATGCACTATGGTTGGTTTGCGTACAAAGTTACCAGAGTCCCCTGTATTTACGTGAGCTCCATCTCCACGTCGTAGCCTGCGCTGAATTTGCTAACACGGAGCGAGGGATGGGGTGAAATTGCGTACATGATCAACGAGGGCATGGACGATTCTGCAAGGGGTATGTCTCCAACGCCCATCAAGCATCCCGCAATGAACCTTTGCTTACACACGTTATAGGTTCGATGTTCTACAAGCAGTGGGTCGAGCCCAACATGGATTGGTCATTTGGCGCAGACCTCTCCGGTATGCATGACTTCGTCTGCTTCTCCTGGACGGATCCTTGGCTGACTTTGCGATGCAGACTATCTACAGGAAAGAGTGGATGCTTTCAACAACACCGAGACTTTTGAGATCTACAACAAGCTATTTCGCGAAGCCATGGTCTTGGAGACTGCTTTTTTCGAAAGCGCAATTAACATGCAGTTGTAAAACAAACTCGCCTACTTGCCTGGATTTTAAGGCCTAGGCAATGTTGCCCTTTTATGAAAATTCCGAGTTTCATACTTCTCATGGAACTGGTACGGATGTCCGGGCAAATTTGCTTGGGATCTGTATTGTTGAGTAGAATCTTTGACGTGGCCCGGGTCCCTTATTGACTAGCCATGCCTTCTATCCTCTCTCCCTGTTAGCTGTTCATGGTTTTCCCTTTGTGTTCTACCTCACTTTAGAGCAAGGGCAGTCTCATACCTCCCTCTAGAGGTATCTCATATTCTCGCATGTTCATCCCGCCATTGGTTATCCATGTTGACATGTTCACGTCTGGGTCGTCGAGGGAGATTGGCAGAGTAACACATGATAAGTCACAGAACTTAAAGAGACTTGCAAGAGACATCATTTACGACAAAGAAGAGAAAGAAAAAAAGATACAGAACATATGCGCCAGGGTATCAAAAATATACAAGAATTTTCAGTCACCTCATTATCCATGCCATTTCCCACCCCGTGTCCATCGAATCCAGTGATTCCCATCACAACACCCACTCACTAAGCATCGTCAATAACCGTTCCATTGTCATCGAAATCCCAAACCTCTTGCAACGCCGCCGCACTCTCCGAGTCCTTGCCAGCTTTTCTCTGCGCAGCCAGGGACATGATCAGCTTCTTGTCAGGCTTCAAAACACCCCACATCTCGGGAATCACCAACACGGGCGCCGTCTCCTTAGGTACGGGGCGCATTCTTGCTTTGATGAATCCGAGCTGTCTACCCGCCATGTGCCAGACAAACTTGTATGACTTATACTGGAACTTAAATGTCGCGGACGCTTTCAACAATTGCCATGCGCTCGTGTTTACCTCATTGCCCCAGTCGTTGAGGATTTCTTGAGCAAACTCTGTGGACTGCAGTTCCTTCGGAGGTGCCATATCGAACCACTTCTGGTGGATCTGCTTCGTCGTGGCCGCAAAGCCATCATCACCTTCTTTAGGGCCCCCGCCATTCTTCTTTCTCCACAGGTCTGCAAGTTCCTCAATCTCCCCCTTCAAGTGATCAAGAACCTCTTTGCAGCCTGTAAGGGTCGCTGTCGGTGCATTATAAGTGCTTTTAAACAGTTTTGTCAAGTCTTCGTCATAAGCCTGAATGTTGCTGAGCTGAATAGCCTTATTGAAGCTAGTGAGGGCCTCATCGATGACTACTTTGGCGACATCAAATCTCAAGTAGTCCAAAACATGCATACCTCCACCGCGTCTTGATGGTCTTGGTCTGGTACCTGTGGCATAGGCAGGGTCATCAAGATGCAGAGGCGTTTTGATGTACTCCTTGCAGAGACGCTCCCAGTCTTTGAGGCTAAACAGGATCCCCTGCTTAGCCTGGTCAACCAATTTGCTAAGAAGGGTGCTCAAAATAATTGAAGCATCGTTCGTGACAGAGTTATTCCTATAACAAAGTCTTTCCTTGTACTTGGTGCATTTACCAAGAAACGAAGGCTGTAGATTGAATGAAAGAGCGCTATACATGAATTCACGACAGGCGCGGTCGATCTGAGTGTCAGCGGTGCCGTGGTGAGGATCTCTACCAGCCTGGTTCATCAAGTCGTGAAACTTGGTCTCCAATTTCCCCAAATAGCCCGCCTCAAAAAGATCCGGGGTCTCTGGAACGGGCGCGCTTCGAAAATTCTTGACAATCTCGTGATCCCAGCAGACCCACGCCAGGTCACCATCATAATCACCACCCGACAGCTTATCGGCAAGCGGCACTTTACCCTTTGTTGAGAAGATAATAATATCTTTCAACCTTCGAAGCTCCGGCCGGGATACAACCCGCACCTTTTGAATGTCGCTTGGAAAATGGGCAGGGGCTCTTGCAACGAGGACATCTATATTTTCGAGAAGCGTGTCTGAGAATCCCTCGACTTGAAACTTTGTAGAAAAAGAGAGATGGACTTCGTCTTCTTCGAGTGTGTTTGAGAAGTCGGCAGCCATGTACACATATGATGAGCAAGGGATAGTAATGTTCATCTTACTCTCCAGCATGTCTGCTTTCCTCTTGCACATGTCCCAGACAAGGTCTTTCAGATAGCGCATCTTTCTCTGGTCAAACCCAGAGTCCAGTAGAAAAGCCACCTTGTCAGCATTGCTTTCAGGGAGGCCTCCTAGGAATTCTGCATTACCGTAGAATGATCGATCATTCTTCATTAGACCAGATTGTTGCACCCACAGACGGAGGTCCAATGGCTCCTTCATGGCAGTTGTTTGAGCATCAAGATCTGCTCGGAGCGCGCTAACAAGATGATCGGCTATCGCTTGTCGCATCGCAGCGGGATTGTGGGATTGTGCTTCAAGCACTGGTATGAATTGCTGATTTAGTGATGCTGACTTTAGCTCTGATGACCAACCTCGTACTTCAAATGTTCGGTGCTGAGGATCTGCAAGGTCGCATTTCCATTTCTCTTGAGAAGGATATATCTCAATCCAATCTTTATCGGGGTTTTCATCATCAACATCAATTATCCACATTCCTTTAGCACTTCCCAGTCTGGCTTGAAAAGCGCTGGGACAGTCAGACCGGCCAAGAGATTCAGCAATTTTGGCAGCTAGAGGGCGGGATAGACGACCAATTCCATCATTCATCACTTTCTCGTTTTTAATATCACTCGAACGGATGATAATTTGGGAACGCTGCAATACAACCGTTGGCCACGTTCGACTGAGACCTAGTAATGTTAGTAGCTCAACTGTTAAAAAGGCCTCACACAGCTTACTGAGAGCTAAACGCGAGAAGAGCTTTGTAACAGGCTCCGCAGAATTCTCTTCATGCTTGATATTAACAGCCCATTCCAACAGACCACTAAGCTTCATTGTCGTGCGTTTCAAGGGGGTCAATGCCTCTTCCTGGGGAGGGATACTTCCCCGAGTTTGGGGTATCCGAAAATTATTGCCGTTACAAGCGAAAAAGTAAATTCTTTCCTGAAAGGCGGTTGGGCTCTTACCATTAATTTTCTTGCCCTTGATGCTGCGGACATAGAATGGAACCCAGAAGCGCCCAAGGAAATAATGAGGTTTATCCGTTAGCCATCGTACGACCTTGTCAAGATCAAAGTCTTTGGCAATGGCTGGATAATCCCTGACAGAATTCGGCGACGGAAGGAGAAGTTCCAGAAAACGATCAGCACCAAACCGACGGGCCAACCGATGACTTAGTTGCAGTTTCAACGGCAGTAGGCGAAGGTTGTATAAGGAACCGGTTGCGTTTTCATTGAATGTAAGCTCAGCACAAAGTGTGACGGAATTTACTTTGGTCTGAAACTCGTTCAAGGCAGTTTTCCACGGTATGGAATCATTTGAGGCAGGCAGTCCTTTGCCCAAAAAGAGGGGATGTGTCGAGACCATGCCTCTCAGCTTTGGCTGGTCATGCCACTGATCATTCGGCTCATATTTCAGGTCGAACTCGTCGAGTGTAACTCGGCAATGGAGTGCTGCCCTGGTTACCTCCCAGATGACAGCCAAAGGTGCCTCGTTCAAACTAGGGCTTGGAAATTTGGCTAGTTCTCATTAGCCATCAAATAAGAGACGAATTTGGTCAGGTACACCCACGCCAAATGTTTGCAAGCCTATCATCAAGGGGTCCGCTGATGGCTTCATCGTGTGATTGGCGAAAACTCAAGGTCGATAGTTGCGTGCTTGACGTCACATAGTGACTAGAGTATGGAGTTTCTCCCAGCTCAGTTGACCTAAAAGATGTGTTGCCCACATCAAAGGACGTAGACACGCTACGGGGCTCTAGGTTTTGCTGCGGTGAGTACCGTAGCTGCTGTACACTGGATCCTGTCCCATCCCTAGAGAATGATTCATGCAGAACTATGTTAATTCTTTCACATATTGAGGAATCGTTAGGATCAGGGTAATCAGAATCGATAGTGGTTTGACTGTTTGCCGCAGTAGCTTCGGAATACACGGAGGAGAATACATTGGACGGAAGAGAGGCTCTGCTTGAGGCGAAAGAAAGATTTGTCATTAATGCACTCTCATTCGTGGAGGGACTGACTTCCTCCATTGACATGCTGATGCTTCCAGTGTATTCCGGAAAGTTAACCGCAGTCGAGGCCCTTGAACGGACTGGAAGATGATCCACAGCACTTGGATAGTCATAGTCTCGAGGCACCCTCGCCCTCTTGGGTGTGGTGTTTAGTCCCTCATCCGGCTGCCGTTTCCATGTTGACTGATTCGCACTCTTTGAATCGGATAAAATATTGAACAAGCAAGTTTGTAGGGCTGCGCGATCCACTCTGGATACTCCTATGCCATTTCTAGGGGGACTCAATAGTTCCCGCGCCCGTATCTGGAAATGCCCGAGGCCATCGGCTAATCGCTTATCTCTCTTATAATGCAAGACTCGAATCCGTTCGTAAAGAACATCATTCAGATGCTCTTCCTGCGATCGATGTTGGTCTCTTCGCCTGCTTGGAGACAGTGTCGGGTCTGGCCCTCTTAGCTGCAGGCCAAAATTGGCATTCAGCCGGCCCACTATCCGATCTAGCTCTTCCTTCAAGGCATTGCCCCCATACGAAAAAGAGCCGATCTGGTCCATGGACAAAGTCAAACTGAACCAAGAAAGCTAAGCTCGGGTAGCACCGAACTCGTACGTTAGAGTTGTTAGAGTCTGCGGGGCCAGTCCACCCAAACGGAAGAGGCGCGCGTTAATTCTGGGGGAGGGGAAACCCCCGTTGAAACCATTGGGAGGGGGAAGTATTGGCACGTGAGTGATCACGAGGAAGTCTTCACGCTAAATAGCGGCTCGGCCCGGCGTGTTAATCCGAACCGAAACGCGATCAGCCTCCTGCTCTGTCACTACTCCACCCACAACCAAATGCTTCTGGCGATTTTCGGTATTCGGCATTTCAGGAACGAGACGTCACCTTGGTTAAACGCCCAGACCGTAGAGACTGCATCACTATTGGGTCTCGCCCCCACTACGCCGTCCCGAAATATTTGTTTTAAAGCTTGAGGCTTCACTGACATCATGGCTGATAATCCGGATCCTGTTGAAGGGCTGCCCGTCGATGAATTGACGCCCGAAGAGGCAAGTCGTATCATACATTCCCATCGGAAGGTCCGGTATGGTGAGTAAAGCATTGATTTCGCTCGGAATTGACTTTTATATGTCAAATGAGCTCATACAAACTTGATGGAATGCTGATATAATACCAAAGGTACTGCATGTTGGCCATGTCGTCAGCGCAAAGTGAAGTGTGACAACCAACAGCCCTGTGAGAACTGCGTCAAGAGAGAGCATCCTCAGCTGTGTTCATATAAGCCAAACCGATCTTCCGCGAGTAAGGGCGGTTCTTCGGCATCTCATCCAACAAACAGTCGAAAAAGAGCGCGATCAGCTTCTGAGACTAGAGATGAAACCGTCAAAGCAGAGAGCCAGGACAATAGCTGGCCGCAAGCATTAGGTGAGTGAATCTCATCCCCCCTTACCGCTTGCTCACAGAATTCTCATAGAGCCATTTTTAGGAATGCCACCCAACGAAGATGACTCGGATAATTCAGCCGGTGATCGTTATGTTGGGCAAAATAGTATACCAGCCTTGCTTCGAGAACAGTCAACGCCAAACCACAAAGGTGAGGGCGTTGACATCCGCCGCGACATGCGGTCAATCCTTGGTCTCGACACTTCTGCTCCGTTCCCGCTCATGGCTCAACATCACCTCCAACGTATTGCCAGAGATATCTCATCTGAGTTGCCATCCGACAGAGAAGTTATGAAGTAGGTCACCTTGTGTAAGTGTCTAATGAGCAAGACCGATGCTGACCGCTTTCAGGCTTTTCCGGACCTATAAGGAAATTCCACAGCCCTTCTGGGGTTTCGTCATTGATATTGATGAACTAGAGGCCAGACTCATGATTTACCTAGAAGATCGTTCACGCAGTGCATCCAACCCTGGCAAGGCATCTAGACCAGTCACCGCCTCATGGCTGGCCATCCTTTTCGCCGTCTTGGCTGTTGGGGCTCAGTACCACGAGTCTCCGTACCACATACGAACAAGAGATTCGCAAAAATACATACAGATATCGTTCCATCTTCTTCGACTTGCCAATTTTCTTCTACGGTATGTGATGTCTTATAGACGATCCTCTGAGATTTGAGACTAACCATCTACAGACCCAGTTTTGACTCAATTCAAGCATTGCTTATGACAAGTTTCGTATTATTAAACGACATGAAAGCAGAGGCATCTTGGGCATTGACTGGCCTCACGTGTCGTTTGGCTCAATCCCTTGGCCTTCATCGACCCGGCCCAAATGAAGTTCTCGAATCTGCCCCTTCCGACCCCAAATCCAAGGCAATGATCAAACGCAGGCTTTGGTGGACTTGCATCTGGCACGATACCCTCACCTCCCTGTCCTTTGACAGAAGCCCCATGACCAACTTCCCATGCTGCAAAATCCCACTCCAGGTATCATCATCGCCTGATAGCTTTACGTACCTGGAGGTCATGTACCATCTCATGGAAATTATCTCTCGACGCCTCAACCCGGATGAAATGGCAAACACTACTTATGACGAAATCTTTGAAAACTGCCAAGCAGTCGAAAACCTTCGCAAGCGTGCTCGCGCCCACATCCAGGACAAGGACAAGTGCAAATCAGCAGTTGATCGGCTTCAGTACTTTGCCGTCCGCCTTCACACATCCTTTGTCATTTCCGTTGCCTGTCGACCAGCGCTGAGACGGGATGTCACCATTGACACAGCACAGAAGCAGGCTCTTGCTGATAAGTGCAAGCTGAATCTCACCGAAACAGTCCGAATGTTCCTCGCCATGCACCAGCTGTCCGTCATTCCGACAAGAAGCTGGGCTTTTACGTACCACGGTCTTTCTTCGGCGCTGCTGCTTGGTATTATTGCCGATACCAAGACTGATCCCGAGATTCGACAGCTGCAAGGCGATTTGATCGCCGCTCTCTCCGCGACCGCCGCCAAGGAAGAAGTTAGTTCGCCAGAGGCTCATGTGGTGAAAACGGACAAGGACATTGAACTTTCCGGTCCGTTGTCGAGAGCACTCACCGCGCTCAAGAGCATGTACGAAAACGGGTCAATCAACCCGAACCTCAAGAGGAATGGAGACATGTCCTCTGGAGCGAGTGGTCAGCGGACACCTCTACCTCCGCTCGGCGCCAATGGTCAAATCACGGTTCCAACGATCAATGGATCGTTTAATGGGCTGACAGCTCAGGGGCTAGACCCTCGCGAGGATGCTGCATTGGCTATGGCTGAAATGCAGAACGGCACGCCTATTCAAGATATGGCCGGGTATGTATATATAAAAACAGAGGCACCATTTATGAGCAAACACTAACTTGGCCAGACTTCCATATACACCGCAGATGCAACCAAACATGAACCTAGATGGCATGGGCCTAGGGGTCGATATGCAATACATGGCACCAATGGACGTATTCGAGTCCATCTGGGTTGGTATGTCGTCCTCGCCACCTCTTACTCTTTAAATCTGGCAATTAACCCGTTTTTCTAGAATCCCCTCCCGATCCCTGGAACGGCGGCATGGACCAATTCAACTTTGACTTTGTCGCTCAACCACCGCCCGGCCAACCCCAGCAGCAATTCTACTTCTAGACTTGTTTTTCTCTTTCTCTTTTTTTCATTCAATCACTATTTTTCTTCATGTTAGCGGCGCACATGTTTTCAGGCGTCATTACTATCTTGAAAAACGGTGTTTGTTGTACCAACTCAGAATGTTTTCTTGATGGTGTTCTACCTGCTCAAGATGAAAGGATTTCATGATTTATTAGCTCCCCTATTATTTTTGTCCGCGTAATTGACACAAACGTCGGAGTGTACTTTATGCAACAAAAAATACCCGCATCGGTTTGCGCCATAGAAGAGCATGAATCTATTTAAATCCTATTTATACCTTCACATAAACGAAGCTGCACACTCAATCATCTAGAGCCGATAGGTAGGAATACATGCTGTATTTAACGCAACTTCACGTAGGCGCACAAAAGTCATTGTGTCCTTTGGGCAACATACAACACTGGCTATATGAACAGCTAAGCTTCGTCGTCAGAGCTCTCTTTGATCATCCAAGCGCCTAGGATGGCGTATTCAGATCGCAAGGCACTTTGCAGATCGAGGTTACACACCAAATGGCGATAAACCATCTCATCCTCAAAGCGCCGTTCGCGACGATCAGTCCTCATCATCCGACATTGCATGTCCCTTTCTATTGCCCCACCAATTCCCAAAACCGCCTCTATTTTGATTCCAAGTCTAATTTTTTTTAATTCCTTTTGCTTATTTTACTTTATTTCTTGGCCTTCCTTGACGTGGTAGATACCAGCTTCTTTTTGAGATGCTTGGGCATCTTGTCCTTTCGCTTTTCACGCTTGGCCTCCTTTACAGATAGCTTGTGTTGCTGCCCGAAATGTTAATATACGGTGATTCCGCAGAGAGCATTTGTTAGTTGACATACCTTTTTCTCATCCTTGTCCTCAAACTTACGCCCTCGAGGTCGCCCCTTGTCAAACTTGCTTTCATCCCCAGAGTCATCATCATCTAATGATGCACCGTCGCCCGACTCATCCTCTGAGCTACCATCCTCTGAGCTTTCTTCTTCGCCCTCGGCTTTTGGAGCAATCACTTGATCGGCCAAGAGCTTGCTGTAGACCAACTCATTACCCTCTCCCAGACCAAGCTTTTGGACATCCTTCTCGATATCGTAGACTTGCTCTAGAGTCTGGGGGATGTACTGGTTTCGGAAAACCTCGGTATCTACCTCGAGTGCGGCGGCTTCCTCATCGTTTTCGGCGGAAGTTTTCGTTTCGTAAAGCTTGGCAATGACCTCTGACAGAGCTGGTTCCTCTACAGGGCCTTCCGGTGTGGTGATGAAGTTAAAGATGGCTCGGTCGCCCAACGTGTCTACGCCCTTGCGTCGGAAGAAGTCTCCTACGTTCTTGATATCCATTCGGAGGAATTCCAGTGACCTAGGGTGATCGGGCTCAACACTTTGCGACACATCGATGATGTAGAGCTTTCCGTCGTGGTAGAGGATATTGTACTCGCTAAGATCGGCGTGGACCAGTTTGCAGACCTGGTACATCTTGCGCATCATCCCCAGCAACTGGGTGTAGAGGTTCTGCCACTGCTGGTCTACATCCTCGCCCTGAAGATTTGCGTCTCGCAGCCGAGGATAGGCCCAGCCCTTGTTGTTACCCAAGAAACCCATGACAAGGACATGAAGCTTCAGAGCGAGAGGCTCGGGGCAGGGGATGCCTGCGCTGTGGATTCTTCGCAAGTTTCGGTATTCCTTCTCGGCCCATAGCTTGACCATCTTGCGGTTGTTGCCCTTGTCAAAGCCGCCCTTGAATCGATGCTCGCCCGTAATGTACCTCTCTCTATCCTTGAAGACCAAGATGGCTGTCTTATAAACCTTGATAGCTCGTTGTATCGTCGCGCCGGTCTCGTCATGGTGTAAAACTGCGCCATAGACGTTGGCTTCTTTACCTGTGCTGATGGCGCCGTGTACTTCGCTAACAACTCCTCGGTTGATCATCTGGAGAAGAATCATCCGGGTGCGCTGGTCCAACACCTGCTCGCTTGTCGCGCGGTCTGCCTTGTCCTTGGTTCGCTCGTCATCTTGCTTGACGGTGTCGAGTCGGAGCTTTGCGGCGTGCTTGGAAAGGGTAGCGACTTGGTCGTCGACGCTGGCGAAAGTGTTTGCGCTAGGTTTCTGCTGATTCGATCGAGGGACGGCGGCGACGATTGCTCCACCACCATTGGCATCGTTGAACTGTCGCTGTCTGTTATATGTCTTGGTCAAGTCTCCGGAGTCGGCGTTCCAGTCCTCCTCTTCGGCCTCGTCATCATTGTCATCTTGGAAAATGTCTTCGAGGTAATCGTCGTCTTCGTCGCCGCCTTGTAGGGGAAGCGGGGCATCATCTTGTTGCCGCAGCAATTCGCGGGGCACTTCTTCTTGCGCTGCGGGTTCGTAACCCTGGTTAGCCTTGTATTGGAATGGAGGCTGGTGAGGGGCGGCCGGAGAGGCTGCAACGGCAGCAGGATCGACGTTTTCCATCTTATCCACGAATATGAATACTCAATGCCGCTGTTTGGTCGTGGAATGAATGCTTCCTTGGCACAGACGACGAGATGAGACTGATGGGATGGGATGGATTTTTATCTTATCAGGAATTTTTGGCATTTTTCTTGGTGGCGGCTCCTGCCATAATTTTAGTGGAGTCTTTTAGTGACTGTTTAAAGGACCTAATAAATAGTGGGGGCGTTCATAAGATGGGCAAGTGGTGACTCAGTATAGATGGTGCGTCATCTTGCAACAACGCTCAGGGTTAGGGTCTGGAGTCAGCTTTTGTCGCCTCAGGATTGTTGACTCATGCCATCGCCATCAAAAAGTCACAGCCACTACATCGAATCCACAACGGTATACGTGTGGATACAGGAGCTCCTCCCAGGAGTAAGCATGTCAATTAGAAATCAACTGCCACATCGGATCTTGCACAAAGGGGCAATTACCCGTAGCACTACTCTAAGAGGCAGCCAAGCAACGGAACAACAAGAATCCATGCAGCTTCAAGCTGTGTCTGCCGATCTTCGCCATCGCATCCACCCCAACTCATTGTTGTTCATTATAACTTGATTTTTTTTAAGCAGTGTCATCTCTCTTCATTAAGTTAGGCAACCCCTTGGTAGATGTCAATGTCTCGATTTCAGCAGGGAGAGTGATACTCAAAGGGGCTAAATGTCTTAGGTCTGCCCTTGAACATCACAATACAAGGTGGTTGCAGAGCGTGAATCGATACGTGATTCGCAGTCAAACCACGATGCCTCCACAACGTACATTCCTACCGTAAACTAGGTGAAGCTTTCACTTTCAGGGGAAGTCAACACAGCGTGAAATGTCTCAAGGACACTGAACCAGGGCATACATATGAATCTTATATAGAAAATAAGGGTAGCCATGAGTATTCATTCTCTAATCTCCTTGTCTAGTCCTCTTGTTCCACCCGGCGTATTCCTCTGTTCATTTATCATGAAAGCTGAAACTGTCGCTTTTCTCCTCGCCTGGTTGGCAAATTCCGCCTCAGCCTCCGTAGCGGGAACAAGAGACAACTCATCATCATCAGCTCACGTCGGTAGAAACAAAAGATTCTCTTTAGCTCAGATTCATAATGGCCGCTTCCAAGGCCACGATGTACCGGCCGGTCTCATTCTTGCCCACGCCAAGTACGGTGATGGTCTGCCGCCCCATTTAAAGGAGGCCATCAGGATCAACCCGGATCTCAACCGCAAGTACGGTCCTCTTCTCCGCGAAGGTTAGGCACTTTACCACTTGTACACAATCATGGGAGGGGGGCTTCTAACCATTACTAGGCGGCGCCAGCACTGGGACTGCTCCAGCGATGCCGGCACCAATGTCCGACTCGGAATACGTAATTCCTGTCAAGATCGGCACGCCTCCACAGGAAATCCCTTTGAACCTTGATACAGGATCATCAGACCTGTAAGCATCTCTTCTTATGCCATATTCCGTTTCAACGCCTTGCTAACGTCCTCTAGCTGGGCCATTTCTACAGATACGTATCCTCAACAAGTCAAGGGCCAGAAGCTCTACAATCCTGAAAAATCCAGCACAAGCAAGAGAATACCCAGTCAGGGCTGGCAAGTCAAGTACGGCGATGGAGCGGGCGCCGGGGGCATTGTGTACAAGGACCGAGTCCAGATTGGTGATACCTCGTTTGATCACCAAGCCGTACAGTCTGCCGTCCAAGTCTCCTTTGACATTGCAAGCGACGAGTTTTCATCCGGGATCATCGGCATGGCCAACAGCAAGGCAAATACCATTAAGCCGGACAAAGAACAGACATACATGGACAACATCAAAGACCAACTAGAGAAGCCGGTTTTTACCGCCAACTTGCAGAGAGGTCGGCCTGGAAACTACAACTTTGGCTACATAAACGAGACGGAGTTTCATGGACCCATCCAGTACGCCGCGATCAATCCCAGTTCGCCCTACTGGGAGATTTCAGTCACCGGATACCAAGTCGGAAAGGATGGAAAGTACAAATCCGAGGCTTGGAATGGCATCGTGGATACAGGTACTACCCTGCTCCTCGCTCCACAAAATGTCGTGGATGATTACTATGGTCAGATTAAAAATTCTGGATGGGATCATACCGTCGGTGCGCTTGTGCTTCCATGTGATGCTGATTTGCCCGACTTTATCTTTGGCCTAGGCCCATACAGAGGCGTGATTCCCGGGCGCTACATTAGCTACTCAAATGTCAACAGTACTCATTGCTATGGAGGCATCCAGACCTCTAGCGGTATTCCATTTTCTGTGTTGGGAGACATTCTGTTGAAGGCTCAGTTCGTGGTCTTTGACTATGGGCAGCAGGCTGTCGGGTTTGCGAATAAGGACACAGATTCGTAGTCTTCATAACATTGGGTAAGATAATGTGTTGGGTTGATTAGATGAGCATTGACAGAATCATGGCTACTTACATTCATAATAGATAATCATTGACTTTAATATGATATGGAATCTTTTAACTTGGGGATCATGCTGCATGACCGGTGATTCCGAATTGCGACCTTGGACCGAGCACCCCACACACGTGGATGCATGCAGCCCATTTATGCATCGCAAAGTGCTTCTTTCTTACTATTACCATTCTATAATAGGCTCCACTTAGCATAGTCAAGCAAGGCATCTTGTGGATCATCATGCCCTATGATTATACCTAAGTTGCCTGCCGATTCAGCAAGGGCGCGATCCAAACATTGGGGGGAGGGGGGGGGGGGGGGGGGGGTTCCGCAATGTGCATGTTGGACATCATTCTGCGACGGCGCGGCCCAAATGATCTGTCATGATTGAAACCAAAGCTAATGATTTGAGGAAATCGAAAAAACTAGCTATGTCATAGTGGAACAACCAGAGTGGTTATTTGAAGGAGTAGAATGCAGTGGAGGAACGCCCACTCAAGGAATAGACAGCTATAAGAACGAACATGTTCTCCAAGAATAATGGCACTTTTTTGAATAACAGCTACAATCACTTAACCATCAGAAGAATAAATCATCAAGAATACACCAGTAAACCACTCACGCAAGCATGAACAAGACCATCAGAGTCGGCGCAGTCCAAGCCGAGGCCGTCTGGTTCGACCTCGACGGATGTATCGACAAGACAATTGCACTTATTGAACAAGCTGCCGGTGATGGCGTTCAAGTCCTCGGATTCCCGGAGGTATGGGTTCCAGGATACCCATTGTGAGTTTTTGTTCCATCTTTGCCACAATCTCTCAGCGCGTTGAAGCATTAACACTACGATTTGCCTTCCGCCCAGGCAAATGTGGAGCACTCCCGCCGCGGCTCAACTGTCATGGGTCCCCGAGTATAGGGCCAATTCAATGGCCAAAGACTCTCCTCAGATGAAGCGTATCCAAGCCGCTGTCAAGAAGGCTGGCATGACAGTCGTCCTCGGCTACAGCGAGCGAGACGGTGCTAGTCTCTACATATCCCAGGCCTTCATCTCTCCAGATGGGGAGATCCTCCTCAACCGCCGCAAGATCAAGCCCACCCACGCAGAGCGCACCATCTTCGGTGAGGGCCAGGCAGAATCCTTGAAGACAGTCGTGGACACGCCCGTCGGCAAGGTCGGGGGGCTCAACTGCTGGGAGCATCTGCAGCCTCTTTTGAAGTACTACGAGTATAGCCAGGGCGTGCAGATTCACATTGCAAGCTGGCCTCCTCTTTTTGAGATGCCTGACCCGAACAAGATTGAGTGGCTGTACCACCAGACGGGCGAGGCCAACCGCCGAATCAGCCAGGCGATGGCAATGGAGGGCGCAACCTTTGTCATTGCCTCCTCGCAGATCATAACGGAGAAGAGCCTCGAAAAGAATCTCCTTGTTGGGAATCCAGTGGTCAATGCGGTATGCAAAAGCTTACCCAGCCCATCATAAAATGTTAACTGACAACCATGTTTGAATCCTAGCCCGGCGGAGGTTTCTCCATGGTCTTTGGTCCCGACGGAAAGCCTCTGTGTGACCCAATTGGCGCAGGGGAAGAAGGCATTCTTCAGGCTGACATCTCTCTGCTCGCGATTGAAAAGGCCAAGATTTTTGTTGATGTCGCAGGCCACTATGCCAGACCAGACCTCCTGAGTGTTCTTGTCAATCCTGCCATTGCCAAGACTGTCACGCAGATGAAGCAGTAGGATACTGTATTTTGTTAGTTAGGATACTGCTATAGCTACAAACATGATGAATGCTGTGTTTTTGCCAGATGGCCAATATCAGATGGTTTACTGAAGTGGTACTAAACGTGACAATATCTTCCTTGATTACAGGAGAAGCGACTCGATTCATATTCATAACGAGAAACCTACCCTAGATAATGTGGAAAAATTGATGGTTGGAGTGTAATCAAGGCAACACAAAAACTTACTTTCATGATGAAAGTATCCATTAAAAAGATTTCAACTTTCTTTAGAAAATCGTCTCAAATTCTTTCTCCATGGCAGTATTACAACCCAGCTTCCAGATGGCTTCTAGAAGCATCGAAATAAGCATCCATATATTCTAAATGTCATCCTTCGCATCAACCGACTCCAATGTACGGGAATCTACACCTAAATCCGAGCAGCACTACGGGCGTTTGCTTCCACAATGAGATTGGTCTTCGGCTTTAACTATTACTTGATTACTCGATAATCTTAGTTCACACCAATCAACGAAGCATCCTGTTCCCCGGATGACTCTGAATGGTGAGATTGCAACGCGATTGCTAAGCATGCATGACTAAAGTCGGAGCGACATTAGCTCAGGCATGAAAACATCTACCGAGGTTTCTACCGGAGCCTCCGTGATGCTCTCCACGAAATGCTCAAGACAGGTTTGCACACTCAACTTGAGCATCCGTGATTGGCTCAAGGGGTCCTCTACTGCGATGCGCCCAAGAAAGAAGCATTTCTAAGCAAAAATGTAGATGAACACTGGGCCCTGATCGCCTGACCTTTATATAAGCCAAAACAAGCAGCGTCATTTTAGTGATGTACTCGATAGACTACGTCAGACAGATGCAATTCACATCTGCCAACCTCAACGCTCAAAACCGCCAAAACAGTCGCCAGTCCACCATGGCAGAAACCGTCCTGGTCATTGGCGCAGGCGAGTTGGGCCTCGCAGTGCTTGAGGCACTCGCCCGCCACCCCAAGAAGAGTCACACAAAGGTCTCGGTGCTCTTGCGCCAAGCGACCATCGACTCAGCCGCACCGGAGAAGAAGAAGATGACACAGCAAATCAAGGCGCTGGGTGTTGGCTTCGAGGCCGGAGACGTGGCACACGCTTCGGCTTCGGAACTGGCGGCGGTGCTTTCAAAGTACCACACTGTGGTGTCCTGCATGGGCACGGGGCTGCCGTCCGGGTCGCAAACGAAGCTGGCGCAGGCGGCGCTGGAAGCGGGTGTGCGGTATTTCCCGTGGCAGTTTGGGATGGACTATGATGAGGTTGGGCTGGGGAGCTCTCAGGACTTGTTTGACGAGCAGCTGGGAGTGCGAAGCCTGCTGAGGGGCCAAGACAAGACGGAATGGGTCATTGTGTCCACGGGTCTGTTCATGAGCTTTCTCTTCATTCCGGAATTCGGGGTCGTGGATTTCAAGGCAAAGACGGTGAGGGCACTGGGGAGTTGGGACAACAACATCACATTGACGACGCCGGCGGACATTGGGCGAGGCACGGCGGAAGCCATATTGGACCCGCGCGGCATCAGGAATCAGGTCGTGTACTTGGCCGGCGACACGATTACCTATGGCCAGCTGGCGGATCTGCTGGACGAGCGCTTCGGGACGCAATTCAAGCGCGAGCTCTGGGACTTGGATGAGCTGAAGCGGCAGATGCAGGAGGACCCGAACGTGATTGTAAAGTATAGGGATACGTTTGCGCAGGGCAAAGGGGTGGCGTGGGGGAAAGAAAAGACGTTGAACGCGGAGCGGGTGATCAAGTTTACGGATGTCAAGGCGTACCTAAAAGCGATGGATGTGACGCTGGAGTAGCCAGCAGTCCCAAGTATGTCAATATTCAAGCATATACGAGGAAAAAGGTAATACGAGTACGATGTACTGTGAATGGGACAATATAGACTACGGAGTACAGACTACTTGAATCCGAGTGACCCGTACGTTGCCCCAGCATGGAAGTCTACACTGCGGAGATGCATTACTACAGTATGCATCGGGTAATCCGGTTGTCTGGCACCCGAGATTGCCTATTTCCGACACCAAGACTTGAATGGAATGCCGACGATGCATGTTTGAGATGAGATAAGAGAAATGATGACTTGTCAAGCCATGATACGGGGCCAGAGCACCCAGCGTTTGCTTGTTGCTCTGGAACTTGTCAAGCCATGATAGGGGCGCCCAGTGTTTGCTTGTTGCTTTCGAACCAGCATGATGCGCGCCTTGTTGTTTGTTTGTCCCGGTTTTTTTTTTATTGTTGCTTTAGAACTACTAGCACGATGCGCGCCTTATTGTTTGTTTGTCCCCGTTTTTTTTTGCATGCCTGCAGACAAGACGGATCTTGAGGCTATTTAAAACCAAGATCGTCAGGGTTGCAGATTTCCCCACGGGGGGTCCGCCCTGAACCAAACGTGGATGATGATGGGGTGATATGCAGGAGAGGAGCATACACTGTCTACCCTATAACGTAATGGATTTTCTGTCGGTGAGGATGGAACGGATGGTTCGGAAGGATTTGTATGGGGAAATGATAATGTTGCTACTGATACGGCATCCGATAATGAGGATGGAAGTGATGGTGTTGAGTTATCGGATAACACTGCTGTTTATGGATCTTACGTTGTATCAACTGCAGGCCGATAAGCTATTGACGAATGTCACTGTATCTTCTCTTAACAGCACTTTAGACTACCCCGTATATCTAGTAGGTACGCAAGCCTATTGTCCCAAGTCTATGACCATCATAATCTCATTACTCCTTTTTAAAAAAGGACATGGATAAAATCCTATTGGCTATAATCCTCACCTCCTTTTCGTATGAAATAGTGGGGAAAGAAAAGTGTCGAATGAATGAAAATGAACACGTTGAGAGTTTCAACGCAAGGGGATGAAATGTTTCTCGACTACTGCAGGAACAGCCGTAAAAGGCGTTTTGCGTTGCTTGGGGCAAAGGAGTGTTGACTTGCTGAACCGAGAGGGGACTTTGGGAAAAGCTGGGGCTGCATATCTTCGGGCCCAGCCGCCTGTGTCGGTCTGATGAAGTGACGGAGTCCTCCGTTGGGGAAAGCAAAATACGGGGTGCGTGCAGGAGAGGAGCGCAAAAAAGGAAAATATCCCATAAGGGGGCCAGGAGATGATGCTTCAGGTTAAGACGTTGATCAGGGGGGATGAGCTCTCTGCCACCGATATTTCCACAGCAAAAAAGAAAACATGGCCATGGATGCCAAGATGGCGCTGACCTCCTACTTGTGCTTTGTATTAATGTCTTTATTCCTTTCTTTATCCATCGGGTGGATATTGTTCCATATTGCGATGGAGGCGCGTTCACCTACTTTGTACGCCTAATACGTAAACGAAGATGGGAGGACTCCAACGCGTTTGCTCTTCTTGTATGCAGGATGGCGCTGGTGCCTAGCCATGGATATACTTTGTATGTAATAGATGTAGGTTGGTTGGCGAGTGGCGCACCAGACCATAATTAACAGCATATTGCGCACTCCGTATTGCCGGACAAAAGGTCATCACATCACTGTGCGGCGCCCCCCAGGGGATTGCCAACGAAGCAAGGTCTATGGGATAATGACCTTGTAACTCCGTAATAATGACTGAATTGTGTGACGGGGTGGCATGGATGTCTTTGAATGAAGTGCATCATGACCTGTCCCACCACCCACAAGCCAACAACACCAATAGACTACTCCGTACATACAACAAGATAAGCCCATCATCGGTCCTAGAGCCTCGGTAACCAGTCCAAGGTTCCATTGATCCAGTACTAGGCAGGTAATCATAGCACAAGTAAAAGTCTCGGAATCTTCATTACCGTTGGGTGCTGTGACGTCTTGGTCTGCTGACTATTTGAATCTTTGGTGGGAAGTGGTGGCGTAGATCCTGTTGGCTGAAGATGGATTGGATGGGAACGCTGGACGTCCTTTTAGTGAGTTTAGTGAGCTGTCAGAGGTGATTGTCGCCTGAAGACGCTGATTCTGGACTGGTCCGGTCTCGGCCAACACCGCTGATAACCACCCGAGCCCGCTGAAGGGCCGCTGAAGGGTGTGCTGAAGGAAGGTGCATGTGCCCAGTACTCGGTAATAAATTCTAGGTAGTTTTCCCTTCCAGCTGTGTTAGGCAGGGACCTGCATGTGCAACTAACCGGAACTAAGGTCCATCTTAGGGGTGGTGGTCGCTTATCCGGGTACTTGGTACAAGATAATGCAGGCTTATCATTAACGAGAGATAATGTAGCCTATACCTTATCAATGACGTTACTCATCCGTCAAGGCAATCTCCAACCAATCGTGTCCTGTTCCAGCCACTCCGCATCTATGCGAGGCATCCTCGGCGCATTCATTCCCGGGTACTTTGTACTTTGTTTCTGTCTCTCTCTCTCCCTCTCTCTCCCTCTCTCTCCATCCCTCTCCTTCACAATTGCCCCCTTTTTGGGTGCATCTCTTTTTTTCACAATTCATAATAATAATATCCTTCACTAACACATATGGAATCCTCCTTTGGTCCAAGCCCCAAGTCCAAGCCCATGCCCAAGCCCGCAAGTGGGGTGGGTGGTGGTGGCCCAGGCCTGATGGGCTTTATCAAGGTCAGCCTTGTTCACCGGGCGATCCACCAATGGGATCCGTTACCACACCTCCTGTTGGCAACGGTGACTGCGCCCACCCGCCATCCTTTGATCCATGAGTGAGTCACGTCATGCGCTTGCCCAGTGGCCAGTGGGAGTCATCTGGGCAACCAGCCCGAACATACGCCCCCCCGTGTTATCATAATCTTGTATAAGACCCTGAGCCGGAATGATTAAGAATAAAGAGAATGACCTACAAGTATTATCTAGTTCTCTCACCCCCGTTGACTTGTTCATCATCATCTTCCAACCAGCTCTATGAGCTTCCATTGCACCTCATAATTCATTCCTCTTAGACCTCCTTTTCGTTTACTTGACTTTTACGTCTATTTTCCTTGATACGAATCTAACGAACACTGCCACTTTCTGTCACATCATCTGCTACATACCTACCTAGGTGAGTTTGTCTCTCGACACCCGGTATTACCTTCTCGGGCAATGGCCGCTAACATGTCATCTAAACATAGACACTTCCCTTTTGTCTTCTTGTCCTTCATCTTTCTGCCTATTCTTACGCCCTAGAATTGTCGACCTTGTGACAACGCTTTCTTTCCATTCATCTTCCATCAACATCTACACTCTCTCAACGTCGTCTAGTCGTCAACCTATAAAAGCACTCGCCATGGATCACGATAGTCTCCCAGCGCCCGTCACTGAGCACCGACACCTCCCCGTTCGACGCGCAGTCATCAAGCGCCGGGGTACTCCCAACTACATCATCCGCTCGACGGCGAAACGCTTGGCTGAGCTCAAGGATCCCAAGATCTGCGAGACTCTAAAGCTGCCATGTAATCAGAATCCCTGGGGGCTTCTTCATCACTATGGTACCCTCGCCGACGAGCAGGCCATTGTCGGAGGCGCTGGCCACCGTCAACGAAGACCTCATATCGAGAAAGATCTTCGAAATCTCCTCCACGCTCGATCTCAACTTCGCTCCCGCGAGCCTCGAGGCCCACTATCATCCAACCGTGATGAGACAACCGAGGGTCAGGAGCTGGCTCGCAGCGACGTCCCACTGCCCTGTGACCGATTCCGTCTCGTGAGGAGACCCTCTTTGGAGCGGGAGGAGGCCTTCCGTGTTGCCAGTACCGCCAAGGGCAAGGTCCGGGTTCGACACGCTGTGCCTACCACCGACGATGCCCAGGTCGCTGAGCTCTATACCATGGGTCTGCTATACGATAACGATGAGAACCGCGAGGAAGTATTCAATCTCGACAGCATCCAGCACGAAGAGCCTGTCTATACAATCCGTGCCTCAAAGCGAGGTCGCAAGGGAACAAAGAAGGCTGGTGGCGTTGGTGGCAGGCCCCTCAATCTCGATTTGTCCTTTACAGATCTGGGTCACGATAATGCCATTGCTCAGTATATCATGTCTACTCTTTCGGGTCCCAATGCGGATAATGAGGATAGCCAGAATGTGTCTCGAGAGCCCGCTCCTCTGAGGGTCATTTACGAGCTTGCTGGTTCAAACCCCTCATTCGACGTCGACACCTCTCAGCCCCCCGACTTGATTACCGATACGCTCTCTGACTACGACTACCTTTCCGACAGCGAACTTGACGACGACACTCCCTCGCAGCGGGAGGTGCAGGAGCCTGCAAACAATCTCCCCTCTGGTACTTGGATCATTCTGGGTTGAACGACTTGCAGCAGGTCTGCTCAGGGAATCCCCCCGTGCCCCGCCGGGATTTCGAGAACTTGTTTGGTGAGAGAGCCTCACCTCAGACTGGTCCTTCACACACAATCCGGCAATGACTTCTTGTATTCGGCGTTCTTTTCTTTGAATCGGTGGGTTATGAGATTGAGGGAATGGATAGAAATGGGCGGATTCGCCCCAAACTTTATGAAATGTGTACTACTACTGCTACGAACTTGTACTATGGGCGTACCAAAGATATCCATGAAGCAGGTTTTTGCATACCCTGACACAGGAGGGTAGTATGGCGTTGTTTTCTCCTTCAGTACATAGACTAGTCTATTATTCTTTTTTACTCTAGTTGTTTAGTTGTCACGAAATTGTAATGTCATACTCAGTGTTTTGATTCACAGCCTGCTTACAGCCTGTTCTATAAACTGTTTTCTTGCAATCTGCTCTCGTAATTCGGTGTCTTGATTGTGTCATGTTCTTGGTGAAAGCTTACGGCGTCTTGCCTTGCAGATACGGGAGACATGCGAATCTACTCCGTAATGTCCTGGGCAATGTGACGATATGCTATTTAAAGGTAATAAATCTTACTGGAGCTTTATTCGAATGCGCCTTTCGCGTCTGACAGATTTCTGTCTCATTTTTGATGCTTTCAATCCAAATCTGGAATGGTCGGAATCCTTCGGAGACTTCCCTACTAAAAGTCTCCGGCGAAATGTTCTCCACATTTCCGTATCCGGCTCCGGGCCGAGAGCTTTGTCTCCGTGTAAGTTGCCGGACGGCTTCTTCTTTGTTATATAAACCGAGCCGGAGGGAGCCCGTTTGTTTGGTCCCGTGCTATCATCAAGCGAGTCATCAGATCCTCACTCCCTCTTATTCCTTTTACAAATACGAATCATCCGATCAAACTAGACACGAAACATCGAATATGTCCAAGATCTTTGACGTCCTCATCATTGGCGGTGGTCCTGGCGGCCTCTCCATTGCCACCGCCCTCGCACGCCAGGTCTTTTCCGCACTGGTCATCGACTCGGGCACCTACCGTAATGATTACACCCAGCACATGTACAATGTCCCCGGGTTTGACCACGTCAGGCCCGCTGACTTTCGCGCCAAGGTGCGGGCGGACCTGACGGGGCGGTACGATACGATTGAGTTTGTGAGCGCGACGGTGGAGGGGGTGAAGAAGTTGGATAGTGGGATATTTGAGGTGAGGAGTAGTGAAGGGGGGGTTTATCGGGGGAAGAAGTTGGCGTTGGGGACGGGGGTGAGGGATGTGTTTGATGGGATGGCGGAGGGGTACGAAGAGTGCTGGGGACGCAGCATGTAAGTTGCCTACTGACAGCTCCCAACACTGCAAGTCTCCGTTGCTAATAATGACGGTTTAGATTTCATTGCCTGTTCTGTCACGGCTATGAGGAGCGCGGAGCCGAATCCGCGGGCTTGCTTGCCGGTGGCTTCCTCGTCGCCCCAGAAATGCTCAGACATGTCGCCCTCATGGCCAAGAGACTCTGCAACGGCCTGACAATCTACACCAACGACAACGAGGCACTAATGGAACAACTCAAGCCCCTCCTCCACAGCAGCAAAATATCCTTTGATAACCGCAAAATCACAAGATTCCAACTCCGCCCCGGCCAGGACAGCCAGCCGGACAGCCTCCTCCTCAGCTTCTCTGATGGGACCACCAAACCCGAGGGGTTCCTGGCGAGCCACCCATCCATGGAACAGCGCGCGGCACCCTTCATAGAGCAGCTGGGGCTGGAGACGACGCCCACGGGAGACATCAAGCTCGTCATGGGGTTCGGCGAGACGAGCGTGGGGGGATGCTTCGCGGCGGGGGATGCGGCGACGTGGATGAGGAGTGTGGTACAGGCGATGCAGATGGGCATGTTTGCTGGGTCGGGGCTTGTGGCGCAGTTGGGGAAGGATTTGGATGAGAGGGATGAGATTTGAGTGGAAGGTGTGGAAAAGGAAAGGAAAGAAAAAAAAGAAGAAAAGGGGAAATATAGAATATAAATCACATCGAGATGAAAATGTACAAACATGTCATTTTTAGATTGGAGTTCAAGAGTTGGTTATGGCCTACTTTTCTAGATCCAAATGTGTAGACCTCCATTACTTCGTGTCAACATCGCAGAGTTTGAGTAGATCCACCAGTACCGCAATATCCCCAGTGGACTTTTCTTTTGCCAGCCCAAGATCACCAGACAAGATATGGCGCAATTCAAGCGTCCCGGCGGTAATGCTAAGGCTCGCATCGGTGTCGGGCTTATCGACCGGCGTCTTGCTATACGTCAACGCCGCGTTGCTGAGCCTAACCGTCCATGCCAGTCCGGCCTTTGTATCATGAATCCAGATGATTGACGGGTCCTTGATGTCCGACGCTGCGAAGCCGTCTAGTCTGACGGCGAGGCCATCGAGCCACTGCTCCACGGTGCCAAAGGGGTTGAGGCTCAGGGGTGGCTGCTTGGTATCCACAAAGGGAAGATTCTCATTCAGGTGTCTCGCCCCCGTCAGGTAAAAGTTGCGCCATGTAGCGTTTTCTGCGCCGTGGGCGAGTTTTACGTACACTTCGGCAAGGGCGTTGGCTGCTGTCTGGTTTGTAGGGTCGGCCTTGACGGCGTGATCTAGCAGTGTGGCGGCAAAGCGGAGATCGCCAGCCTGTGCGTATTCCTGTCCTTTTTTGATGACGTTCTTGATGCCGCCGAAGCAGTCGACATATCTCTTGCCGAGATCAGATGGCGGGTGTGACCATAGGTTGGCTGGGTTGCCGTCGAACCAGGTCATGTAGCGCTGGTAGATGCCCTTGACGTCGTGGCTAACTGAGCCGTAATAGCCCTGGGCATGCCACGCAGTCTGCAGACGGGGTGGTAGGACTATTTTCTCAGCAATCTCGGCACCGTTGTAGCCCAGATTCAGCAAGCGGACAGTCTGGTCATGAAGAAAGCTATACATGTCGCGCTGCTCCGCGACCAGAGTCAAGATCTCGTCCCGTCCCCAAGTCGGCCAGTGGTGGCCTGCAAACAGGACCTCTGTACCCTGACCGTACAAGGAAATGGTCTCGTCAAGAAACTTGGACCAAATCTTCGCATCGCGCACTTGTGCCCCGCGAAGGGTAATGATATTGTGCAGAGTATGACAGGCACATTCCGAAATGAAGAGAGCATTGTATTCCGGTAAGAAGAAGTTGAACTCGGAGGGCGCCTCGGATCCGGAAACGATCTGGAAGACAAATTTCACTCCGTCAATGTCCCACTCCTCTCCGGTCTTTTGGACAAGTTCCTTTGGCGGCACGAGAAGCGTTGTGCCCTGAGAAACCGTCGTTCCAAGCCCGCAGCCAATCTGGCCAGCAGGACCTTTCTCTATCGTGTTGCCGTACATGAACTTTGCGCGGCGAGACATGGCCGGGCCGCACATGACGTTTTCGCTGATGGCTTCCTCCATGAAGCCCTCGGGCGCGATGATCCGGACCTTGCTCCAATCATCTCTGTTGTCCGGCAGCACACCTGCGGCACCACCGAAGTGATCTGAGTGTGATGTGAGTAGAGAACCGCAACGACGGGTCGTGAGTCTTCCGTCTTCTCGCGATACAAAGCGAGTGCTGCACGAGCACACTCCGAAGATGTCAGCGGATCGACGAGGATGAGGCCCGTATCTCCTACGATGATGGTCAAATTGGAAATGTCAAGCCCTCGGACCTGGTAGACCCTGTCGACGACCTTGAACACGCCCTGAAGCAAGCAAAGCTGTCCGTGACGCCAGAGTTTTGGGTTCGCCGTGTCGGGGCATTCGTCTTGGAGGAATGCGTAGGCTTCATTGTTCCAGACTATGTTACCATTCGTGCCCTTGACGATGCATGGCTCTAGGCTGCCGATCAGACCTCTCTGGGCGTTCTCAAAGTCCTTGGTGTCTTCAAAAGAAGGCTGGAGAATGCCTGAAGCCATATTTGGTGTCGAGTTTGCCTTGGAGTAGATTGCGGATGTGTGTGGCGAGATGAGTGAGGGGTGAAGTTGCGATGCCGAGCTAGAAGCTTGTTGACGACTTGAACTTGGGTGAAGAGGGCCTTATGTACTCTAGAGAAGACATGAAATATTGGAGCCCGGAATGTCGTGGAGCTGTGTGACCTCGGTGAGTTAGAGGCATGCCTAGAGTTGCATCCGATGGAGATAGCCGTGCCGTCCGATTCATTGGTTTGCAATCGCTCCCGACGGGGCTTGGCGATATGCAAGTTGCTGAACCAGGAATTTGAGGGGCAAAGCAGACATCTTTCCTATCCAAGGCACGGAATCATTCGACGTCAATTTATGCAGAATAGAAGGCCGCAATGCCTCCCTTGCTTCAGAGCTGGGCCACCGACCAATAGGATCTTTTCTTGTTCTGGTGGTGGATGCATTCAGCTTGACAGGGTGTTGCATGTGAGCTCGAAAACTCTCCACATGTTGATAGTAATATTGCAAAGGAGTTTATGATGTGTCCGCGGGTGATGTCATGTGTATCCATCTATCTGTGGGTTTCTTCTATTGGAGTGAGAGTTGCTCGTAAATTAATGATACTGGCCGGTGAGCTAGTATACCGATATGCCGTGTTAGGCGGAGTCACCCATAGATCTGCGAGGTCCATATTTCGTCAAGAATCTAGATCCAATTTCTCAACCCAATTCTGCACCATTTCGCCATCTACACTTCCATCGCTGCTTTTGCTGGCTTCTTCCTGAAAGATTCCACACCGATAGACTACCGCCTCAGAAAATCCTCTCTCGACCTGTTGGCGACACCACTGAAATATTGAGGTGGTGGCAAAGTGGGAGGCCTCGAGTTTATTCATACTCTGGAGAGGGAATTTTCTGTCTTCAATGATCGACAGGTCTTTCTCGAGAAATTGAAACACAGCCTCTTCTTCTTCTTCTTCTTCTTCTTCTTCTTCTTCTTCTTCCTCCTCACCTTCCCTTCGGAAACCGACATCCGTTGTTTTACCCGGAAGCCACGTCCAGTACTTGTATCTCCAGTTGTGAGAACACTTGAGATGGTCGTGTATCTCAAATTCCACATCTTGAAGACTCATTTCACCAAAGGGTGGCCATGCATGATATGGCAAAGAGAGAAAGTCGGACTCGGTATACTCGGCATAGCAGTCGTGCCGTAGGCGCCAAACATCAGCTCGTGATATCATTCCATCGTGGACAAGCGGACCCGCTCGATGGATATCCATGAATGACTGAGAGATCCCAGTCCAGGCAGAACCATCAATACTAGGATACGAATGCGGACCGCAAAGTGAATACGAAAGCGAAAGGACGAGAGATCTGATGGGAAAGATGTCGCATCCACAAATAGCAACGCCGAGCCAAAGTGGTGCTGCCTTTGAGAAGGAGAGTAATTTGGCAAACAGCTCCATGTCATCGGCTTCCACAATGGGCTCGAGTACATTTGTAATAGGTCCAATCCAGGCACCTGCAAAATTGCATGGGATATCTTGTTCATAGAAGACGCTCCATAAACAAGGGCCAATAGCCGTAATGTCGAGGCTCAAAGTCATATAGTATCCAATCAATGAAAATTCGTCCGGACACTCACCACCGATTTTAGTAGAGACTGCGGTGGCGGTTTTGAACCGAGGTTTCGGAAGCTCAATTGTGCCAGGTTCTCTTTTCCTGGGGCTATATAGCATCTCTCTAAACCCATATAGAGGTAGAGTAAGGGCCGCGGCAAAGGCAGCAGTCATCTGGGTGCCAAGGCCATAGGCATCACAGAACCTAGATAGATAACACGCTGCTTGTTGTGATGTTGGTGGTTGGTATTTGTTAACATCAATATTGCCTTGGATCTCAATGCCAACATCCTTTGCAAAGAGGGTCCACGGCGTGATTCTGCAATCCGATAACGACCACCCGACTCCATTAGAAACGAGAGCAGCCCACCACGCACGCTCTTCCAGGGATGCGTACTTGAGGTTGAGCTTGGTGGGCTTGGAGGCGCTACCCGGCGAGGGTCGATAGGAGTAGGCAACCTTCAGTCTTGTTCTCTCTGCGAGATTGATGGCCAAAACGTAGGCCCAGCCGAGAACCAACAACGAAAGACCGTTGTTTTCTGTCCCTTCCCAGTCCTGGAAGTTTGATGACAGAGACACTGTACAAATTGTGTGATGGTCCATTCTAAGATAGATGGATCGGGTTTTTTCTGTCTTCGTCCTGAGGTTGCATGAAGTGTCAGGACTTTCCTCCAGGTTATCCCAAGTGGAATAACCGTCGATGGACCATCCTCTGGGAAGGCTCTCGGGCAAGGAAGGGATTCGGGAAAGGACACCCTCTAAATTGAAACATCTTTGCGGGAGGCTCTTTAAAGATTTTGCATGCTGCAGAGCGGCCTGCCAGCGTGAAAAGCTTTTCTTGAGAATGGCATCTGCCTCGGGACCATCATAAATGACCGCCACTCTTTCGGCTTCCATGTCTCGTATAATGGAGGATCCGTTCCTGATCAGAAAAGGTGAGATGAGATGCACTGCACTTCTTGCAGCCGAAAATGTCGGAATGATTGGTAAAAGGTCAAGTCTCGCTCAATTCCTTTGTGTCATAACGTGAGCCAAGATGTCCTGCCGTGGCATGCCGGGATTATATATGCATGTAAATATCATTATGCAGGGGGTCAAGCATGATGAAACGGGTTACCAGCAGCGAATGATGATGAGACAAGAACCAACATGCATAAGAAATTTAGGCAGCAAATACAGTGCATATAATACTACGTACTGTAGTCACCTACCCTAAATAATTGTCGAACGAGATCACCAATTCCCATCCATGTCATTAATATTACTCCGGTTTCGTACGAACACTCATATGATGGGATTTTGTATACGGTAATGGGTAATTAATATCTGCTTATCAAATATACCAGCTGAGGTTGTATCGCATGAAATAGTAACATTCAACATATCTAGTTAATGACAAAACACCACCCATATAATCTACATCACCTGAACACCATATTCCCAAAGCAGCCGTTGAAGTTGTATACTCTTAAAAAACGAATATATCCATCTCAATTCCTTCACCTCCAACCGACTCCAAAGACAATAACGAGATTGGTCTCCACCTTCTGTTGTACAAAGCCAAAGAAGTATCTAACGTCTATGGCTTCGACTTTCCTTCTCCTTACCCTTTCCCTTGTCCTTGGAATTGTGCTCCATTCCAGTGTAAGCGGCTCCCGTTTCTCGGCTGATTCTCCCAGGAATCCAGCTAAGAGGATCTGGGAGGTCTATTGATGGGTTATGCTCGTGTTTTGGACGAAAGGTAGGCCAAGGCATGTGCAGGTTGTCCGCAGTTGGAACCCTTTCATCCCTCGGAGCATCTGGCTCTGTACCAAAGAAACCAACAGGTGGGTTTCCTGGGTGATCATGGCACCGGAAGCAGTCAACGTAATGCGACGTGGTATAATCGGAGTGACTCAACATGGTACATCGAACCCATAGTTCTTTGCATGTTCTTCCTTTTCTGTCCTTGGCACCACACTCTGCGATGTGGTGTATGCCATTAGAGCAGCCGCATCTCTTACAGAAACCCGAGTTGGAAGAGCTGGAAGCCATCTTATCACTAGTAACCGTCAGTGTGTTCTCTATGGCCACTTACACCAGATATCTTCCTACAGGCGCCTGTACAAACAAAAAATTGGAAGGAGCGTGATCCCCTTGTATCGTTCAATGTGTGAGGCTTTAATCCGTTTATGCTGGTAAAATATGCTGCTTTGGTTGGATGCGCTGTCCGGGTTGAGACTCCAACAAGAGTGGGAAAATATCTGCTTGAACTTGATATTTGGTGGTATCAATGATGAGAATACTGGTTTTATTGAAGTAAATGTCTTTTTGGCACCAACTGTTTATGTATCTAGAAATATCTCTGCCTCAATTCTCCTTCATCAACATGAAATCTGCCTCTGGCCTCGAGGCTGCCTCTGGTCTCATAGTTGAGGCAGAAATGGGCGGCCAACCGTACAATTTAATCACGAACTGCCCGATATGGAGACAATTATTCCGTTGTTGGTTTGTGTTTACAGGCAGGAAAGGGTTGCGAGGCGGATGAAAGAGGCTATTCCGGACTGTCAGAGCTGGCCTTCCTCTGGGCCAACAATCTGGTTGCCTATTCCCCCAGTTGGAACCAACACAGATTCATAAGTTTTGGGGTATATCTTATGAAATTTATTACAAACGTTTGCATTTAGCATTACGAACTTTGTTGCGGATCGCTACTGTATGTCTCATTTTGCCTCTGGGGAACAACACGAATGACCCCCTGAACATGCGCTGACGCCCCTAGAAAGCGTTGCTTCGCACTATGATACTTGATATGACGATTTACAGGAATATAAAATCAGTCAATCATTCGTTCAAAATGCAGAATGGAAGCTTTGGTGTTGGGTACGGGGAGTTTGTCTTCATGTCTCGCAGCAATGCCTCAGTTGCATTGCCATTGATGCCCAATGACCTAAGGGTCTCCGTGCCCCGATGCATCCTACACAAAATCGAAGCCAATGAGGTCATATTACATCCAGAGAAACGATGTAAACGAGATCAAAAGCCCATATGTGGCGGTTTAATGGACGTTGGCTGGAGCGAAGACCTAGCCATTAGAAGACCAGCTGTCGTTGTCCAGGCAGATTTGATGTCGTCAACCAATGATTGATGGAAGACATGGGGGATAGGTATCGCACATGATGCGCGGCTGTTTGAGTTGGACGACGGATGTTGTTTGTTCTAACAAAGGCTGAGCCTCCATTGATCCACAGGCTTGTCAAGCCATCTTCGTATCCGTGATGAACGTATGGCGCTGATACTGTATTTAATTGAAGCTGGTAAGATCTCATCAAGTTCGTTGAGTATTAAAATTCACTTGGAGTCATAAAATACGGTCGGGATTCGAGAGTATGTGGCTACGTAGCTAGAAAGGCATCGAACACATCATACTACGGTATACTACTCAATCAGGTCGTTCGCCAGAACAAAGCCTTTATGTAAATGCTCCAGGCTGCTTTCACCTCGTTTATGTGACAAAAAGAATCCACTGAGAACCAACAGAGCGTAAAATCTGCCCAGGGCTCAAAGTATTCGGTCACCGCCGTTGTCATCGACCAGGATCAGTCGCAGTCTGAGCCCCAAGTCAGGGAACAGCCATCTTACGGTGTCCCAACTTGAGCCTCATATACTTCCTTGGAATGAGTCACTTCAACTTCTAGAAGAAAAAAGGTATCGTACATCCGTATGTATCCTTCAATTTGACAACATGGGAGGGAGCCAAGGGCCTGGGGTGGTGGTCGAATATATGGCCGCGGGAGGCTCAGCAAGCCAACTCCGGAATGCAGCCTTAAGAGGTTGCATAAACCCTGCAGCAGAAGAATTGTGGGGGCGCACATTGAATGTCATATTGCATAAATTAGTTCAAGCCGTTTATGTCGGAAACAGTTGGGCCAAGGTGTCGTGTTGCCTTCCTGTTGTCCGCGAGTTAAGGCACTCTATCATGATATGCCTAGTATCATCGCCATGCGCATGGTATTGTTCAAGTCCTGCTACAACCCTCCACTGATGTTACTAGTAGAGCTCATTAATAGGTCTGTTTTATTTTCTCACGAGCAGACCTAGCTGCAAACTCTAGGCATGCCTACCACGAGATACCTTAATTTGCATGCACCACCATCAAGCTTGCGTCTAATTCGACTCTTTTTCTACTACTAGAGGTGGATTCGATCATTTATATGCAATATATTCGTGAGTAGCACATGCAATGTCAAGACCCATACAATAGTCAGCATCGCGATTCCCAATGGGTAGATTTCTACATGGAAATTTACCCAACTAGCATATAATTAACCGTAGTGGAGTCCAAAGACGACCTGCAGTCCTCTTTTAAGAACACTCTCATTATTTATTTACACTTTATATCATTTAACAGTGTATGAACTACTGAAGTGTAAAGTCTCTACCCATACGGACTAGCTTCTGATGCTCGGGGTCTTCAAATTCGATATTCTCAATCACTCACTTTATATAGCTACCAGATAAGATAGAAACAGTCCGCTATGCTTGATCGTTGAAATGTACTCTTCTTCACAAGATTCATAAAAAGAAGAGGTTGTTTGAGGAATACCTGGATAGATGGACTGGGATCAAGATTTGGCTACTACATAAGCTCAAGCTCCACATCAACAGACTTTGAATGAGGCGTTGCTAAGAGCTTTCTAATATATTTCATTCTTTTTTTACTAAACTTAACATTGAAAAGAATTCCAGTTAATTCCACGTACGCATTTAATTTTCTCGATACCCAAAGCCTTGCTCCTCGTTCATCTTCGATACTCTGCACGCTGTGCTCCTTGCGACACATCCCCAAGCACAAATATGCGTTCCCAGTGGAAGTCGCTGGCTATACCCGGCCTTTGCATTCTCAGCTGGATGGGAACAATCAAAGCAACGAATGACTTTATCACCTGTCTTGAAAACATCAAGTCGAACGAGTACTCAAACTTCACTACCCCTACCTCGAGCAATTACGACACCGAGCGACTGGGCTACAACCTCGCGGTCCATTACTACCCCCTGGCCATTTACTATCCCGGGACCACCGAGAATGCGGCCGATGCCGTCAAGTGCGCGAATTTCCATCACATCACCATCACCCCTCGGTCCGGCGGCCATTCCTACGAGGGATACTCGGCAGGTGGCATGAACGGCACCTTTGTCATCGACGTTAGCCGAATAGCACACTACAGATTCATAAAAGGCTACAACTATGCCGTCGTGGGCGCCGGTCATCGACTCGGTCCCCTCTACGCCAAGCTCTGGAAAGAAGGACAGTACCTCATCTCCGCCGGGACTTGCGCGACAATGGGCATTGCTGGGCACGTTCTTAGCGGTGGTTTTGGAATGGCCAGTCGCAAGTACGGCATGGCCTCTGATAGCATAGTGAACATGACCGTGGTCGATGCGGAGGGTAATATCAGGCTGGTTCACCCTAAATCCAACCCCGAACTATTCTGGGCACTACGAGGTGCCGGTGGTGGGTCGTTTGGCTTGGTAACCGAGTTTTACATCCGGGCATATGAAGCTACGCCAAAGGTGACGACCATTGCGCTGGACTTTCCTATAGAGCGGTACTCCAAACTTATTGATAACTTTAGCAAATGGGCTACCCTCACCTACGGCAGCTTGGCGGCGCAAATGGTCCTGCACAGCAACGGCATCAGCGTCCTGGTCACAGTTCTCGGCCCCAAGGAAAATGCCTGGCGCTACGTCGACGTTTTCCTCAAGCTTACCGGCAACGACATCAAGACAGTTCCGCACCACTCTCACGAAGGCACTTGGTACGAAGCGGCTACCAGGTGGGCAAATTTATCCAGCGGCAGTCTCGAGGACCCCGTCACCGACGACCCCCGCCATTTCCGCGGAACCTCTCTCCTCTATCAAAAGCCCCTGTCCAAACGGGAAAAGGAAATCATCCGCAAATACGCCCTACACAAGCCGGAGAGGTCCTCGTCCCACTACATCACCATCGACATGTGGGGTGGCAAGATTAGCGCTGCTGGCTTTCCCTCTGCCTTTGACAACCATCGAGCCGTGCATTTGGGCGTGCAGTACATGGTCAAATGGGGGGATCACAACTCCAGGCTGAATCTAACTTGCGAAGCTTGCTTAGCTTGGGCCTACAACTTTAGAAAAGAGCTTTCAAAGGTCAACCGCTCACGCACCATGGAATCCTACCAGGGCTACATGGTGCGGGAGGACAAGGACCCGATCCTCAAGGAATATTACGGCGATTCGTTACTCCCGCTTAAGCAGGTCAAGAAGATGTATGATCCATATGACAGGTTCAAATTTCCTCAGAGTATCCCCTTGCCTTGAGTGTCTTGGGGTTTTCTTTTCTTGGGAGGCGTTGGGGAGCTCAGATGTTTGTCCTGTAATGATTTGATTTGAGATAATTATGCACGTGTCTGGGAGCGGAAGAGGTGGTTCGTCTAATAATGGAACAAAGTTTCTCAACTCGGTCAGGGGATACTGCATGAACTAGAAAAATGAGTTGATTCATTTATGCAGGTTGTGATTTGACAAAAATGAGACAAAGATCTACACAGTTCAAGAGCCTCTCCGCTCTCAAACTCCGTGGGCCATGCTAGAGTTGTTCATGTACATGACAATTTGTCATTCAAGTAATATCCCGTTCCCCGACCCCAGCTCCATAAACTGATATGCGGGGGCTTGCCCTGATTCTTGAAGCTGTTTCTGTTGGGAAGCCACCGCATCCTGGAGCGTATGCATCGTCCTACGTAGTAATCCACCAATGATGCCACTGCCCTTCTTCACCTCGTCGTGTGTTGCAATCCAGTACTTGGCTCCGCTTACGCTGACGGCCTTGATGGCGTTCAAAGCACCGAGGTTAAGCTGCTTCATCATCCATATACGAACATCATGTAGACCGTGGAGTAACGCCAGTGTTTTGAGACCGCATGACTGCAACCCGACGAGATCCTGACTCTCAATACCATGCGGTGAGTAAATTATTGCCTCTCCGGTAGGATGTTCCTCCGTTTGGCCGACCACGTCGCCTCCATCACGGCTAATGTCGAAGGCAATGAGGATAGCAGAGTGGTAATACAATGCATTGCCGGCCGTCGTTGCCCTCCCGATACGAAGGAAAGATGGCAATCCTCCGAGAATAGCTAGCTTGGACCAGTGGATGCCTGTCTCAAGATTTGGAATTGTGATGACGGTTTCGAAATAGCTCCAACTGCGGATCAGATCCGCTGCTATATCTGCTGCGAATATGGGGATATGACGGGGTAGCTCCTCCAACGTTGCCCTATGGCAGTGGTCGGTGAACTCATGCGATATGATGACGGCGTCAATATGGAAGTCGGAGGAAGACCCTGATGAGCTTCCTGTTCTTTTTTTGTCATCATCCTTGCTTGGCTCGGAAACATTCGAGGCTGCCGCTAAGCCGTCGTCGCATCCCGAACATGACTCCACGCTGCGAAGCACATCATTGAGCTCGGCAATGGTCGCCACACTGGGTGGCACGACGTGCCACTGCGTACTGAAAAAGGACGCGACATCACTCTGTGGACCCTGAAACCACGGGTCGATGAGCAAGTTGAACCGTGTGCGTCCCGCCGGTGGTGCCGGCGATGGAGCATCAGCACGAACCCACGGGAGCGAGACGAGCCATGATGTGTCAGCGTTGAGATGGACGAGCAGAGGCCGTTGCTCCGGCGAGCGAATGAGCTCAGCCCATTGGCCGGGATCGGTGATGTGAACAAGAGAATTACTAGTATTATTATTATTGTTGTTGTTATTATCTTGCGATGTTGTTACTGATGAAGACTCTTGAGTGCTGGGGTCCTCAGCCGCAGAGGATGGTGAGGGAAGCGGCGCGTGTGGCTTGTCGACGACTGAAGCCGCCATGCTGGGCAGCCTGTCCCCGTAATCTTTGAACCGACTTGTTGACCTGACCTGACCCACGAGTAAGCAGTCAGCGAGCACCTTCAATGCTCTCTCTCTGGATTCCAACGGCAATACGATGCTGGTAGTGGAGGCAGCAAAAAGACGATGTCCTGCTTTCAGTCAAAGCACATTGACAAATAATGGTTTCGAGGTTAGTGTAACGATGCGGGGACTGGGATGGGGGGGAGGCTAGATTCCGATCAGGTCTAGACGTCATTGATGTTTCATTTCCTGCTCCAACAAGCAATTGCAAGTATCCAGTTGTCGTAACAGTGCGGGGTGAGAGATTAGAAAGGCCAGTTCGAAGGATTCTATCCCAAACCTTTGTTCGTATATCGTGAGAAACTCAGCCATACGCCTAATATCTTACCTGATCCAACTTGAGCATTTCTCACCATTGTAGCTGGCATCCTTGCAGCAGTGAACGAACCTTCAGCAGAAGAGAGGGACACAATCGGACAGATGGACGGCAGTGGCTTCAGAGCACAAGCCATATATGCAACCATATGCAGGTTACATGTCACAAATCCAAACAATGATGGCTGGGGGCGTCACCCAAGAGGTTAAGATGAGCTTGGATGCATCTAATCTGACCAGTTGGTTGGGCCCAATATCTGATCACGAAGAAAAACAACCAAAGAAAAAGAGAAAAAAGGAAAAAAACAGTCGCTAGAGGAAAAAAGAAAGCATCGTGCCAAAATGCTCCGATGGCACGGACACGAAAGCCAGCCACTGCCAGAGCCAGTCCTCATTCCGCCAGTTCCGCCGGGTGCCCACCTATATTCATTGTTCACAGTCTCTATTGTTGCCCAAACCAAAAAAAACTGTTTATTTGCTCGCTCTGTAAGATTTGTGTGACGCCCCCGTCCCCCCTTCAAAAACAATCCAATCTGTGGCAGTAGAAATGCAGTCATCTCCGTGATACCGCCGTCGGTTACTCGGGAATCCCCCACCAATGCAAATACACACGAAAAATAAACAAATTCCAAATTCTTGTGATTCCAAATCTTAGTGTGTGCCAATCAGTCCCTGTCCGTCGTATGCATAAGGTGCTGACGGACGAACTGTCGGGTTGCTGATCCCGCGCAGCAAACGGCCTCCTCCTCCTCCTCGTCCAAATCTAGTGGCAACCTCTTAGAACAAGGTAAACGGAGAGATCGCGCAAGGCGAACAGAGAGGAATGATGTATCACTATCGGTGCGGGTATTGCCACTCAGGGCATTGCGCAAAAGCGAAACATGTGTAATTGCACTGAAGCGGGAACCGTTCAACTTGTCTCAGATTCTCGCATCATCCCCCCCTCCCATCCTCTCTCCAACCTTGTAATTTTTCTTTCTTTCTTTCTGAAAGGCTGTTGCCTCAAGTCTCACGGGCAAATCTTATCGGCCAACTAAACCAGCCAAACAATACTGTTGGCTCGATCGCTTCCGAGAGAGTGTGCCCCCAAGCAGCTGGACGGACACCCAAAAAGTAAATGAACAAGCGCAGATCTTGATCCCTATAACGTCCCATTGAAGCAAGGCAACTACCTAAGACATTCCCCCAATCAGCCAGCCGTTCCGCAGCCGTCCAATCGAGGACGATCACCAGGGTGTTCAAGGGAGCAAGGTGGATATGCCCTCCCACCCCCCCCTTCCAACTGTGGTCAGAGCCGGGCCTCCGAGCCACCTTGTTCCCTGCCTCTGGAGTGCTGCAAGGTGAATGCAGCCTCAATGCAGCACCGTGCAAGATGAACAAATCGGCAATCCGTGAGACGGGAGAGTAGGCTAGGATTGTATGTACGTTCCAGCTTGCAACTTTGTCTGTCTCTCATGAAAGAAAAGAAAAAACTTGCTTTTGTTTGCGCCCTTGCCTCACTAACATGAACGACGATGTCACCCTTTCTTGGCCTTCTTTCGGGTCTCTGCCGGCGAGATCTGATGGCGGATAGTCCGCAGCCAATGTTCCTACTACATACCCCGTAGTCTAAGTCGATTTGTCCTCTGCCGTCATCTCAGCTTCAACCCATCCATCACCGTTAGTCTCCCAATCGCTGCTACTCCCTTTAAGCTCACATCAGAGTCAACGGACGGAGAAGCGTCTCCACGTCCCGGCGCCCACGGACCTCTTCCCAGCACCGGCTCATACACATAGCCTTCTTAGGAAAGGAAAAAAAAAAGTCCCCCCCCCCCCCCTTGCGTAGGCTTACAGATAATACGCAAAACCTCTGTAGCGTAGGGATATTGCATCTATTCCCTTGCCAAATCCGTCTAGACACATAATCTTTTTGAGGGGACACCAATGCGGGTGAGCGGTGTTATCCCGCACAAACAAAAATTTTACCCAGACCCCTGTTCACTCATCAAATCTCATTTGGGGCATTGGGGGCAGGTGGCGTTTGGTGACGATGCTATGTATACACCTCACAAACGGCCGGGAGCTTCCTCCTGGTATAAAGTAGCCCATCGTCCCATTCCGTCGTACAGACATTCCCCAGGCCATTGCGTCAACGAGGTTTAAGCTTGCAAAACAGACTTGGAAACCAATATCTCAAAGGGCCAAGGTTATACAGACCCAAAACACTCACATACACACTCATCGCCCATAATGAAGTCAATAGCCCTCTTGGCTCTCGCCACCGCTGTTGTGGCCCGAAAATGCCACAACCTTACCATCCCTATCTCCATCTCTGCTCGAAATGCCGTCTTCAACCTCAAGGCTCCTACCACAGAGATTGAGGCCACCGACTTCTTCCTCAGGTTCAGCCGCCAGGGAAGCAACTATACACAGGAGCTTCTGAAGGATGTAAGTTGGCATTGCCTTTCCATATGAAAAAAAGTGTATTCTTTTTACTCACAATCACCTCAGTATGCGACTGTCCACGGCAACTATGAGATTGCCGCCACTTACTGTGAGCCTGATCACGGACCAGGACACGCTCTCCAGATCATGACCCACGGCGTTGGCTTCGACCGAAACTACTGGGATCTACCATTCAACAACTACAACTACAGCTACGTCGCCAAGGCCGTTGATGAGCATGGATACTCGACCTTTACCTGGGACCGGCTCGGCGTCGGCCACTCTTCCAAGGGCGAGCCCGTCAACGAGATCCAGATCTTCCTGGAGATTGCGGCACTAAAGGAGCTCACCACCCGCCTCGCCGAGGGCAAAATCTGCGGCATCATCGCCAAGTACGAGAAGCTGGTCCACATCGGCCACTCCTTCGGCTCCGTCATCACCTACAACCTTGCCAACCAGAACCCCAACATCACCAACCTCATCGTCCTGACCGGCTTCAGCCAGAATCCCAACTATCTCGACCAGTTCGCCCTCGGCGGCAACTTCGCCCCCTCCAACCTGAACCCGGCCCTGTCCGTCGACTATCCCGCCGGATACCTCGCCCCCAAGTCCAGCATCGGCTTCCACATCAACTTCTTCGCCCCCGGCGACTTTGACCCCGAGATGCTCACCTACGGCACCCAGACCGGCCAGCCTGCCTCTCCCGGCGAGCTTCTGACCGTCGGTGCCGGCACGGGCGTCGACAATGTCTTTGAGGGTCCCGTCATGATCATTACTGGAGGTTAGTGAAGCACCCCTCTTCTCCCTTTCTTTCTTTCTTTCTTTCTTTCTTTCGTATTTACTAACATTGCAAAACAGAGTACGACGTCCCCTTCTGCGGCGGCAACTGCAAAGCCACCAGCAGCATCCAGCAAAAGTTCCCCAACCTGATTGCCGCCTCCGCCCCCTTCTTCAAAAAGGCATCCGTCTTCAACGCCACCGTTGTGAATGGCGCCGGCCACGGCTTGAACATGGGTTACACATCTGCCAGCGCTTACGCCTCCAAGCTCGACTTTATCGGCGCCCACCTATAAAAAAAAAACGGTCCCGATATGCCATACTATGCAAGGGAGGGAGGGCTTACAATGCCTCCGCTGTTCCAAAAAGAGAAATGGGAGCCCTAGCCCAAAACGAGTGACAATCTGGATGAACGAGAGAGAAAAAGATACAGTAAAAACAAGCAATTAATGTGTGTGGCCCCTCCCGGCAAGGGTCCAGATCCCCAATCAGGGTGCAGGGGGTTGGGGGGGTTCTTTTCGAGGGGCCGCTTGGTGGGAGCGTGGCGCCGGCGGACGATTGACTAAATTCATCATCTTCTTCTACTTCTTCTTGTTCATTTTATGACTCCGGATAAGTGGATTCAGAGATATTCCCCTACAACTACCTCTTTCAAGTTGTATTTTCTTCTGATTCTATTTTGCCTGTACATAATGACTATCATACTTATATAGAACATGGTAAAAACAAAAACGAATCAACTTTCCATTCCATCCATCACACAAAACGAGACGCGCCGTTTTTTCTTCTTCTTCTTTCCTTTTCTCTATCGTTCCTGTCGTAATTTCAGCTAGGCTGTGAAAGCCAGCCCTGCCTTCTTTCGTGCTGGAGTGACACAGTATTTTACTTTTTCCTCTTCTTATCCTCCTCCAAGTGAGACAATCCGTTCCCGTTTACGGAATCCTCGGCGCGGAGGCCCGGTCGCGGCGGTTTCCTCTTTCTTCTGATGCGTGCTGTCTATGCTAAGACAAGACGGTTATAACGGTCATTAGGGGAGTGTGTGTGAGAGAGAGGAGGGGGGCGCCTTTGTCTTGACGCCATCCCGTGGTTAGTTTAGCTAGAACAGGTTGATGCATGTCTGGGAAAGCTTGCGGCATCGAGTGATCATGATATCAGCTGACACGATGAACTGCAAGGAGAGAAAAAAGAAAAGAAAAGAGAAAAAAAGGGCAATGCATGCGGACATTTGTCTAGCGGGAGCGTTAATTTTACCTACATTAAGCATTTTCCTGCAAGGCGTACGTTCCGATGCTGTCTAGCCTATCCGTGAAGAGTTGACGTTACAACACATGAAGCCATCAAACTCCCCTCGCATTCATCACCTTGTTGGGGGGGGGGGGGGGGGTCTGAAAGAAACATCCCCCCCTTTCTTTCACGTTTCATTCATCTTTCTTTTATGCGTTTGGGTGCTATATCACTCAGGCCAATCTCCGCATGAGCTCCTTTCTCAAACAGATGATTCGCTTCAAAGGAGAAAGGCTGAAGCACTCGGTGTGATATCGTTGCAGTCTTGCAAACGCCAACAGATCTTTCCTGGCCTAGAGCTGCCCCCGTTTCCAAATAACAGATAAGCCTTCAAGATCTCAGACAATTAGGTCGAAGCTACTTTACTGCAATAATATAACGAATCTAGGTCGACTATCCACACTTCATGATACTTCACATTCTCATACCTACCTAAGCACAAAGTTACCCTATAGAATCGACGTCATAGATCGAACTGGTGAATTACTCAAAGGAAAGCCTCCATGTAGTTTAAAAAGGCAATTAATGCATGGTTTCCCGCCGCTTATGCAATCATGGGCGAAGCAAACCTCACTCCAAGAATAGAAACTGTCACATTCCACCTCCATCTCGGTAATGCAAGCCGCTCGAACCACTCTCACCAACTCCCCCGGTGCCAACAAACAAACTTGCACAGAGTCCCCTGCCTCCCCCCGGTACATTCTAGAAGTCCCCAAAAGCAAGAAGATTAAAAAAAATCTTCAATCTTACCGCCAAGAGCCGGTGTGGACATTCTGGAGAGATGAAAGCGTCAGCATGGCTGTCGCGCGTCCGCTCACCGAAGCTCGCTTGCAAATCACACCTCCAAAACGAAGAAAAAAGAAGCCAGTGTCTCGGTAAGGCCAAGTCCGTGGGTTTCATGATTCCCGGGGCCATGGGACGTGTCCCCGTGTAAGACCAAAGCAAAACCTGGCCGCATGCTATAACGGCCGCAGGATAGTGCTGAATCGCTGTAAGAGCTTGGATATGACGACGTTGACAAGGCATCATCTAAACCCTGGTGAAGAACCTTCCCCACCGTCCCCTATTCTCTCAGATCCCGGTAATTCACTCTCAGCTCAACGCCACGTTTTCTACCCACAGGTCTCCCCACCACCAACCCTGACATGACAAGGGGAAAAGCTCATCATATCCACACTGCCATCCTGCACGTTATCAAATTGTCACATTCATGTCACATACAAGTAAGACGTGTTCTTCCAAAAACCACAGAGTGCCGTGTCATGCGCAATCTCGGTACCGGGTCCAGACTGTCGGTGTCACACCAACCCTTGGCACTCCGTTCCTGAGTCTCAGCAGCGGTTCTAGGAATGGGACTTGTTGATGGAAGCTGTCAAGATACTTGCAACCCCTGCTTTGCTTTGACCAGGCGGGGTTTTCTGACAGGATATGCAGTCATGGATTGGCGTACTCCGTAGGCTGGGCTGAGCTGGGAAGCTCAAGCTCACGAACAGACAAGTCTTCTTTCGCAAACCTAGATACTATTAGTCAATAGTGAAGCTTAATGATCAATTATTCATCCGCTAGGTTAGAGTCGAGTAAAGTAGGTCAAACTAATTAGTTTTGTGCATCTACGTAAACCAAGATAGATACACGTATGCTTATGTCGAGAATAGCTGTGTTTCCTTCTCAAATGAAGGTATCCTCAATCGCTTCGCTATTAATAAAAAGGCGTGCTTGATATCACCCGCTAGAACATTGGATACTCTTTTCGCCGCCTCAAGATCACTAGCATTTGACCATTGAATCAAAACATTCTGCACCGCCAATAGTATAACACCTGTGCGACGATAATCACTCAAGGTGAGCTTTCCTAGAAAAATCATCAAGTTAATGTCCGCGTAAAATTGCAACATGTTGGATGGAAAGCAGGGAGAAACAAACACGGGGTATCTGCTAAATCTTGAAGCAACGTCCTTATGCCCATATACGCGACATAAGAGAAGGAGTTCACGTAACTGCAATCGTTAGCAAATGCGCAAGAGGAGGGAAACATATCCTTACATAGATTTTCCGTGCATTTCTTCCACATCTTGAGTAGTTGATCAAAAAGCCTAGACCAATCTGGATGTCATTCAAGGCGATGTGCATATTTTCCCCAGAAACAAACTTGGCCGTCGTGGCGAAGATATGGACTCTGGTTGCTGCGACAACTGCCCTGGTGCAGAAGGCATCGTCGAATATACTGTGACCGTGTGTCTCTGCATGTTGCATTGCCCTATGGAGTTTCTTTGATATGAGGCAGGCGTGAAGATAACAAATATTTTGTATATTCTCTTGAAACTCGGGAGGGGACTTTTTGAATGCCGCTCCAAGAGGTAGGTCGACGTTGGCGAATGACCCGCTCATCATCTCAACGAGTGTGGTTTCAATACGAAGATGTAAAGCGAAAATAGGGCTCATGATTCCCGAGGCTTGAAAACTATCGAACCAGTCCGGGTTCAGAGCAAACGATGGGCGCATTTTGGATTGTAAAGAATACAGTTGCTCGTTCACTTGACGATATTCGGATCCGTCCTCCCAGATTCGTGTATCTGGACCAGTGGTTTCCTGAAGCCTACCCATCACGTTAGCATTTAGCAGAGAGCCAGAACATGAATTAATGGTAAGAAGCGTTTCCATACTTCCTTGCCTTTGTCCACAAGTGCATGGCCAAGATGGATAGAGCTGGCCAGTCCAGGCGAGGCACAACAGCTGCTAATGTACGTCCATCAATTTTTTCTAATTGATAACCCACAGACATCTCCTGCATGTCGAATCTTCGACTTGGGCATGGTAGAGGAATAGAAGGTATATGATCTCTCTAGCACATGTTCTTTTCTATTCCATCTGCCACATAAAGGTCGAAGAAAAAGGAAGCCCAAACAAGACGATTATTGCACTCTAGCTCAGTGATGTGGCCATGTGCATCGTAAGGGGGTAGTGTCCGTGGAGGTACATCAAGGCCTAGAAGACGTATTCCGCGGTGAAGGTAAGAGACGAGAAGAAAGACTGCACCGGTGCGCTCTGCTTGGAGCTCATACTCACAGAGCAAGGCGACCGTCTACTTGCCAAAGCTATTAGTTTGAGTTTGAGTAAGGCTGCTGAAAACGTGACTCGCCATGAGATCATTTACAGTTGGAGGACTGAAAGTAGAAAAAACCTCATCTCTGGCGGCTTTAGCCCAGCCATCCCCTGGGTGTTTACCAGAGAGAAACACAGCTTCCTTTTCCTCTTTGGTGGCATTATCAGTGAATATTTGTCTGAGTTGCTTCGACATTAGCCGACGTTGATGATCCCGAAGCTGTTGTCTTACCTTGCCCCTAGAGCACATATGGCATAGAGCAAAGGCTTTCCATATGTTTCCACCACACGAGATCCCTCAAATGACACTATAAAGGAAGGCCAATGAAGGAATGACAGATTGTGAATACGATACGTCCGATCAAAGTAGGTCTTGATTAGCTCCAGCTGCAGATGGCGATCGTCGGGCAAAGTAGAAGCACAAAGTCTAAATTGGTAAAAGAATGAGCCACGGGTCCAGATAGAGTGCAAGCGATGAAAACAGAACTGCTTTCAGTACCTTTCTATGTCGGGAGTGAGTTGGGGGGCTGAACCTGAACCAGAGGCGATGCTAGAAGCTGGTCCAGGCCCACCGGGGGCGTTTGAGGTGCTGGACATTGGGGAGTTTGGAGATGATTGTGGTTCTTCAATAGCCGCTGTTTTTGGTGTGATAAACTGATTCTAGGTAGGCTTTTGAAGATTCTGCGATAGCAATATTGAAGAATGTCGATGTTGGCATGTTTGGACGAGTGGGTATGACTGGATGCAACACCTCTCAACGTAGCAGCCTCAAAGATGCCCATTGACGACGCTGAATTTCTTGAAGGGAAACGAAGGTACTCGAAATACCGGACTGGGTTTGGGAAAAGAAGAGTAAGGTGGTGGCAACTGCGAAAACAGCACATAATTTTGACGCACCTGACTTGCTGTCGGCCACCTCGGGTCAACTTTCCCATTTCCCTGGTCTGTCTCATGAATCTCAAGGTCACCAAGTACTTGCTACCTAATACAATAGTATCTAGACCTATAGAAAGTTGGGTGATACAGAATGTGCTCCTCTTGGAGATGGATTGGGCCGAGTTCTTTAATTCTGACTGATCACATTCAACACTCAATCATTGTACAATATCTCAACACCGATTCGGATTCTCTGCATGGGAGTCAAACTATTACTACAGCCCTGTACTCTCAAGGGTATATTCTCCAAGTCAACAAGCCAGTTTCTCATTCCAAGACTCCAGCCTTCCACCCCACCCCCACATCACTACCCCTGACGATGACCGATTGCTGTCACAAGCCCTCCATCTACTGACAGCCACGATAAAGAGTACCTAAGCCCCCATCTTTGGGATTTACAGCCTCACTTTTTGAACACCTGCATGTTGAGTTTGATGCCAGTCTTGCTTCTGTTTCGTTAACATCTGCATTGCTATGTTGGCGTGAGTACCGTATTACCTCGTCTATCCATTTCGATATCGCAAAATGAAGTGCCCCATGACCATTTGTCAGTGTGAACCCATGGACAACATCAGGGGTGTCGTCCATGTACGACGAATCGGAACCTTTCAATGCGGTATAGCCTTGGAGGTAGGCATATAGACGTAGGACCTCAATCCCCCCTGTAGAATCCCTTAAATCCTCCGGCATCTCAGTCCGCCAAGACGTTCGTCTGACATAGCGGCTCCTGAGGCCAGTGAGGTCATCATGCATGTTATAGATCCTTGTATCCCTGGGTCTGTGCAGCAGTAGAAACTGATAGTTTCTAGATCAAATACACGCATCTACTCACTGTCCAGGCCTGTGTAACATTCAGAGCCTTGTACTTTGCGGCGTTCATATGCCCGGAAAGAAAAACAGTGCCTTTTATTACTCTAAACTCCAGACTACCTATATATATGCTGCCGTTGACAAAAAAAACACAACCCTCTAGTCGTAAGTTCGTAAGAATCGACAATAATATCCAGGGCTTCATGGATGTCGACCCATTCCATCTCAAGCCTTATTTTAACTAAGTTGTAACATTGTCCAAGTACCCAAGGAAATTTTCACCATGGCCAATCTGGCCCTCGCCTACTCTAAACTGTGTCCGGCAACTCAACTGTTTTCTTTCTCTACTCTTCGTCTTTGGTTATCTTTTTATCTTCGGGCATGCGCTGGACGAAATATCTGAGGGACATAGCGATAGGGAGAAGAACGACCCATGCAAGGTGCCCCCAGAATATCTGGTTTCGCACACCGATGGCAAACACCACTGTTGCTACACCAGGAACAAAAGATCGAATGGCACTTGCAGCTGTCATGGCGACTGCATTCAAGGTGCCAAGAACGTGTGGGTTCGGAGACACATCGTTGACCGCCAGCTGCACACCGGTGAAAGCCATGGAAACACCGGGCCCGATGACAGCGACCACGGATCCAATCACCCACGCCCACGCAAGGGAAGACTCACTGCCAACACGAAGGAGAGAATTGATAAGGATAAAGCCCGCAAAGAAGACTGGATAGACAGTACCACAGAGCATAAGTACCGATTTGGTACCCCAGCGTCGCTGAATGAACGGGAATGCAAGGATAAGCCAGAGGGCTTGGCTGGCACCCTGGATAGCCATATAAACGGAGATTTGGAAAGACGAAAAGCCGACACCGCCAATTTCGATGGGAGTGAACAGAACCACCGGGAGAATAGCTGTAAAGGCAAATGCGAGGAGCATGAAGTGAGTGTAAACCCAGATGACAATGGCGACTCCCGGGGCCTTGATGAGCTCAGAAATGGATGGGTTTTGGTGGGCGGTAGGCATTGCGGTTTCGGTAGATGAGACGTCATCATCTGGCTGAAGGGTCTCTTCGAGGAAGACGGCACTGACGACAATGCCAACAATGCTCACAGCAGTTAGAGCTACTCCAACCAAGGCGTAGGGATACTTCTCGAAGAAGGCAATTCCCCCAAATACTTCCGGATATTGGGCAACAGGGTCGGCTAACGTCCCGCCCAAGATGGGGCCGAGAAAGATGCCGATGTTACCAGCGAACGCGAACCAGCTAAAAGCAGCAGCCTGGGTCTCGGGAGTACAGTGGTCAGAAAGCATGGTTCGAATCACCAAAGTGGAACCGGAAAAGAGGCCAGCAACACAGCGGAATATGATCATTTGCCAGATGGTCGTGGCCATGGTATAAGCCATGGTTCCAACAGCCATGCCCATCATTGTGCCAATCATGACAGGCTTACGGCCAATGGAGTCAGAAAGCCGGCCCCAGAAGATAAGGACAAGGACCTGGACAACGGAAAACATGGACTCTATCAGACCGCTGTAGAAGCCAACGTCAGAGTCTGGCAGGTTGCCGTTACGCTTGACCATCTGGGCGATAAAGGGGAAAATGGCGAAGAATGCAATTGGTTCCATCATGCGGGCAAAGCAGAGGAGGAAGATTTGCATTTTGGGGAGAGGCTTGCTCGGAGGAGCGGCCTTTTTCGCTGATGCAGATCCATCTTCCAAGAGCGGCGATGAAGAATCAATGTATGAGTCAAGATTATCGTGCTTGCCAGAAAGAAGCGGTGTTGTTTCTGTAGAGCTGGATTTGCTGCTTTCAGGGTCGTGGAGAGTGCGTTCTGAAGATGATGAACTCATCGACGTTAAAGGAGGTGGTGATGGTGACATGTTTGCGATGGTAATAATGGCGGTGACTGATGGTGATGATGATGCTTAGACTAGATGCCTTTTTTGGGTAGTCGCAATCGGGAATTTTCCCAAGATTCGGCTCTTTCTTGTTCTGCGGGAGGGGTAAGGTAAGTTCAAGCAAGAGCGAGGCAGGAGACAATCAAGGTTCTTGAAAATTGACGGTTCTTGACGAGGAAAGCACTAGAAGAACTCAAATAATGCAGGTGCTACCACATCACTGAAGAGCCGAGAACGTGGAAGAAACAACAACAAGAAGAAAACAAGATCAAGAACAACAACAAGAACAAGAACCGGGTATCATGAAAATTCAACAATAGAGAAGAAACTTGCGATAAAAAAGGGAGGAGGAGAGAAAAGAAGGTTAGTGCGCGCTCATCCATACCTACTTATATAACATAAGTAAGATTCTGACACACGAACAGAAAATTTCTTTGCCCCAGCAGCGAACGAGCGAGCCGGTCTCAGCGAACTTTTGCACACTCGCTCACGCCTACAAGTGCAAAAAATGACACAAACACGCACCCGCACACAACAAGCACACACCACCCACCCAATGTGCCAATCCAATCCAATCACCCAATCCAGCCGAGACAGAGCCATGGAGATTAGAAATCCAGCCGCGGCACGTCATTCGTTGCGCCCACCAGCCATGATGGGGATCCTCTTGCCTCTCCCCCTCTTCTTCCTCTTCTTCCCTCCTCGAGAGGATGGGCTTGTTGGAGGGATGATGCTAGCTAGGCGGGTCTTGCATCCCGAAAGGGTTGCCCGCAAGAAACATGCAGCAGCGCTTTCGGACGCCGTGCAATGCATCAATCGGGTTTCTGGATGCTGGGCGCGCAAGCGTGTCGACTAGACACCACCATCATTCCCGCTTGACACCACCTCTTGTCAACTTGCTTGCTTTTATGCTGGGAGAGTGTGTCTACTAATGTACCCACAGTACGGAGTAAAGGGATGCACATACGCACTCCAAGCCTCGACGCCCTTTAAACGCCACCCCGCCCACTTGCCTTGCACTGCTGATCTCGCTCGCTACAATGCCATCCCGAATTTCGCAAGCAACACGAGAGAGCCTATGACTCTTTATTCTTGAGCCTATCAACGACCCAGCCACCACCAACTAACGCATGTATGCGCATAGTTTAATCAATTCCTTTTTTGACACAATCTTATGCTTCTATTACTAATTTATGTAAACGATCATTACAGCTACAGCTGAGCAACAACAGCCGGGTAATTCAACCGACAGGCGCCCTCGGAGCTGACTCATTTTATATCCAGTGGTGTCAATACCCAATTAATATGCACATAAGACCCGTGATCCATCTTGCAGTGAGAAATTTGCGTTGGCACCAGTCGCCGGTCACCGTTCACCGTTCCGTATTCAACAAAGATCGGCAACAGGCAACAAGAATGCAACCATTGCCAGTGTATATTGGCTGTTGAGTCAAATTTCCCTGCTCTTGTTGACATGCTATCGATTCATACCAGCACTACCTCTTGCCGTCCATGGGCGGAGAGCATGCTCATGGGTATTGATATTGGGAGGGGGGCATGCAAGAACAACAACAACAAAAACAACAGCCCCTCACTTGGATGCCAATTGCATGCATCCTTTTTGCCTGTCCTTCCCTTGTTTCTGCACTCGTCCCCCGAATTCTTGTACGCCAAGCGATGAGTCTCCTCCTTGGTGGCACAATACTTTTCATACAAGTAATATTCCAAGGCCTACATTCTTGCCCGATCTATTCCAATGTTTCAAAACGTCCCAATCAGGTAACCAAACATACGCCTCTTAAATCTAAATGCTGTTCTCGACAGGCCCCTGTGGCGGATGGCTCCCCGCAATGTTGCACTGCCGGAAAAGCCTTACTTCGTGATCCGCAAATGCCCCGACTACGGAGTGGATCAAACTCCGATTATGGAAAATGACAAAGTCCCCCTCTTCCCAGTCATGCGCATACACCATCCTCGGCGCGATCCCCGGCCGCTGCAGCCGGTGCACGATCCCCCTCACTGTTGCCAAGTCGTCCAACACCGTTCCATCAGCGAGGTGCAACTTTCGCACCGCTGAAGGATGCACTTGGAATGCAATACGCCCAGTCTCGTTGTTGTACCAGCACATGGGGAGAATCTGGACCTTGTCTTGCTCAACCTCTGGTAGGTCCTTCAATGGTACCTCTTTGCCTTCGGATATCATTCCCAAGCCATCCGGTCGAGATTTGGCGCCACTCATCCACACATAAGGATGTGGCGCATACTCAACCTTGGTCGTTCTCACAAATTTTTGATCTTCAGGTGACAGCAAGTCGTACATGGTGTATCCGGATACGAATGCTGTTGTGCCTAGAGGTACCTCGAGCTCATCCCCGGACCCGTCATCGTACCGCACTGTCTGAGTACGACCACTGGGAACCTGGTCTGCGAAAAGTGTGGTAGCGACCGGAGGAGGTAATGGTCCGTATAACGCGGCATCAATGTGCCACCTGTAAAACCTGGTATAGTTGAGATCATTCTTTTCTGGAATGATTGTCGCATGGAAGGTTTTGTGGTGAGGATGTCGCAACTGGACGTCCCGCAGACCCTGGTATTCCTTCACAAACCCGTTGCCAATCACCTGCACCTGCGTCTGATGAGGGATTGTTTTCAGATCGGGATGTAGGATAGAGCGCTTGGCGTCTAGTGTCTTCCCGTGGCCGTATGACGCAGTGGCTACCGGATCGAAACGCTGAGTAATCTCGTACTGCGTTTTGGGACTTGCATGCCCCTGGTTCTTGAAGACAAGAATCTGATGCTTGTAAAGAGCATCCTTGATAGCATTGAAATCTCCGTCTGAATCAACGTCAGCCAAGAGGAAGCATTTTGCAATGTAACCCCATGTGCCTAGCAAGAACACACACCGGCGGGGGAGGCTCTTTTCCTTACCAGTTATTCGTTCAATGTCCACGCCAGAGACCTGAGCTCCGAACCGAATTCCGGATCCCGGCGGGTGGCTGATTGGCTTTATCGTCGCCCTCGAAGTAACCGTGGCGTAAGATGCCAGTTGACGGTTAATGGATCGACTCAAGTTAAAGGCTTTCGGAGGCATCTTGTCTTGATTTAGGAAGAAGATTATTACAGATTGCAGCTTTTCTTTCAAGATGCAACGGGAAGAAAAGACGCGGAAACTCTCCTTTATCACCGCTCTCGTGCATCGAAATGGCCACGTCGGGCCTCGCCGATTGGCGCGTTGTCAGCCGGCTTGGCGGTTCCCTGGAGCTCCCCACTGATAAGGATGCCATGGAGCTGAAGGAACCCCGATGCGGGTCCAACCGTCATTGATCATACACTGTCCCGTCTCAGCGGCTAGTGAATTGAATTGATGGAGTGAATTCAAGGTGACGATAAAGGAGATTTCAGCAACCCGACGGCTGTGAATTTCCGTGAAACTCGATGTGAATGCAGTGCACACGCCACTGCCTGTATTCACCAGTTACACAGTCACCATCGTGTCCACGTCACCGTTCAAGTCATCTTGTTTCGCTTAGTCTATAAGATCCCCTCCCTGTCATTCATGTACAACCCATCAAGGCAATTTATCGACACATTTTCCGATCGGGAATGTTTGCACGGCCCCTCCTACAATGGGCGCCATGTGATTACCGACATGGTTTCTTTCTTACCTGGCCATGCACATTGAGGTAAGACCCTGGCGCTTGTGTTTATCAGATTTGCCCCAGGCTTATCAGATCAAGGGATGTATATCGACGCACCGTACAACAAGTCACCTGGCCGCTCATTCCATGCCTCCTTGTGGTCGATCTGGACAACACAATTGGCTCAAGATGGCTATTTCGTGCTCTGTTTATGTCTATGGCATCAGCGCAAGCACGCTAGCTCATCAGTGATTAAGTCTCATAGTAGGCACGATGATTACGCCTCAGTTAAAATATCAGTCTTTATTTGTATTCGTCTTGCGACTTTGAGTTACGGAACACCATTCCTACATACCTTGTCGGTTCCAGTCCCAAGGGGTTATGAATAGTAAGTCTCGCCTACACTCTCATCCAATAACCCAATCAGAAGCGTGGATGGTTTAGTGGTAAAATCCATCGTTGCCATCGATGGGCCCCGGGTTCGATTCCCGGTCCACGCACTGAACTTTCATTTTTTGCACCTGAATCATTTCATATCTTTTTCTTTTCATTCTCGCTTTTTGTTCTTCATTTTTGTGTTGAAGTTTCTAACATATTTGCGGATGAGTAGATCGAAAGACGATTCGACATTATGCGACATCTTGATCCCTCGCTCAGACGAACCCACCGTCCAAAAGAAACGCGAAAAGCGCGGGACGATTTTATTGTCGCTCACCAATTCGAAACAGAGACAAAATGTTGAAAATGATAAAAAGTAATTTGCGAGTGTGTGTACATTGAATTTCAGCTATTCGTGATGGGTATGCAGAAACTTCTGAACGTCTTGGAATCCCCGTCGATCTCGCACTTTGCACAATCCATCTGCTCTGGTGAAAATGAGTATCGTTTACAGATACCCTAATGCGAAGAAGAATATACACCATTACACGAGACACACGGTACTGGGAGACAGCCTCCACCGACATCGGGTACAACAGACAATCGCCAATGTAGACAGACTAATGAACATTAGGTACGTATCCCCCTCCTCCCTGTTGACAGCTGAGATCACTTAACTTAACTCCAACAGGCCAATCTAAATCACCACAACGGTCTCTCATAACAGACTTGAAGGATTCTCGTCTTGGGCTACGTACCTATGGGAGGTCTCTCTGAAATGGGAATAACAGGATCCTACAGAAAGCTATGAACGTAAATGAAAAATGCACTACACAGCCATGTCTCCATTTGATGACTGCCGAGCTTTGGAGGAATGTCTATGGATAACAGTTCGCGACATCACGGCTAGTCCAGCTCTGTGGCAGCCAGGGCTCAATGGCTTTCACCTCTCCTTCAAGATGTGTCTCAAGAGGAATTGAATGGGAGTCAAGTCTCGAAACTGAGGAGCGGTGGATGTGTTCGGCCTGTGGAGGAAGCACACCGACAAATTTTCCTTGATCCTCCGAAAATGATGATTCCAGACAGATTTTGGCACGCTCTACTTCTATATCGAAGGCAGGGAGCAAACATCTGCGGAGCTTTCGGTCCGCACGTTTTCCTGCCCATACTTGCTGGAGTCTCCTGGCATTACATCACCAAAATGAGCTATGCCGTCTGTCAAACAGACGGTGATTGTGCGAGAATCATTGATCAAGAGGCTACGCAGTGGTCATTCTTGAACGACACCGAGAACGATGCTGGAGCTAATCGGAAGTAGCAAGAGTTGAGTTCATTTTGCTCTCGGTTTCAGCTGCCACATTGCCTTGAGGTTATCCAAGGCTTTTCTTCAAGTTTCCTCTTTTAGATTCACCTTTTCATCTTACAACTACATACTCGGACAAAGGATTTCGCCATTGCCAACCAAGACTTTCCAACAGAAACTCTTTCTCAGCAGCGGTCTAAAAACAAGTTGGGACATGATGTTTCCATCAAATAAATCTGCCTACGATCTGCCATAAGAGCAACACCGTCGCTTCTGAAACTAGATAATAGGAAAGGAAAGCAAAGAATCCAAAAATCAGTTCTTCAACGACCGTCTATCCCATAGGATACAGAGATCTCGTGCAGGAAATACATGTTTCTCGCATCCAATGATTCAGTTTCACTTAGCATTATATCCATGCTTAAAGAAGCAAAGGACAAATTCGAGTCGACGAAACGCCCTCAAAACGACAGGATTCTCAAAGATATCACGACATCCTGACAACTAATGCCCAACCGACTCACAGTCTTTCCCAGAATGAAGTCCGATCCGACAATCCCCCCATTGTAAAATATCCCGAGCTCCTCTCATTTTGTCCAAAGTAAGGGTGAGAGATGGAATCGAGAGAAGATTCATTGTGGCGATTCATCGATTTGCCAGACCGCCGATGGTATTGATACATTTACCATTAACGCAAATTATGCAATTTCCGCCTCAGATCTACTGGCTTCATAGACAGCAACATAGAGAACCAATGTTACAGATCTTCGATATTGATCCGAAGCCGGAGTGAGATCCTAGATCTGTTCAATAATGGCAAGGCCTGTCCCCTTCAGTCTTCTTACAGTCATGGATACCCTATAAATGGCCCTGAAGAACCTTCTCATCACAACGCCATGATGCTTCACACACCATGGGATCACCTAAACGTCCTTTTGGAAAGTACTCTCACAGCAGAAAACCGCACAATTGTTAGCTTATTTCTTGACTACATTGTTCTGTGGGCACCTAGGTCGATGAGCGTCTCGATGCTGCCCCAGAGCAACGGCTGGATAAGGGATTGGGTATTAGCTATCCACTCTGGGAAGTCAAACTCAAAAAGGCACTGTCGTGAAACTAGAATATTACGAGAATCCTTGTGCGAGAAAAATTCACTTGCTTCAGGAGTATCCATATGCGCTGCTCTTCTGGGAGGTATCTTTGGACTTCACTAAATAAACACAAACACAAGGAGAAAGAAATGAATTGCGAGCATGCGCCGCTATTGCACTATTCCGGTGCCCTTACTCAGAACACAGCCTCACCATCATTTCCTGCCTTAGGAACGAGCCCAAGGCACAGTGGTCAATCCAGATGTTGCAACAGAATTCTCTGCTCTCTTATTCCATGAGATAAACGGCCAAGGACTACAAGATAGCTGCCTGCGGCCAATCGCGTCAGGTGATGCTAGAATACTTCAAAGGATACCATCAAAAAGAAAATCCCGTGTCTCTCTTTGTAGAGAGGAAGAAGACGAATATCGTGACTATCTAGACTGCAGACGGAAAACTGTATGGTCAATTCACAGAATATCTGAATGATGATTCGAGTTTCCCAAGAACAGCTATGAATTCTTAATTCAGCAAAAAGTCGGTGAGAAAGCCTTTAGGGTCCAAATCTCATCAATAGACGACTTGCATTACCCGGTTGAGATTCAGCCGTATCCGGAGCATTATTTCTACCATCTCACCAGCGCAGATAGCAGTACTCAGAAGACAGACCTTTCCGCCCTTTCCCATTACCCTTAACAGCGAGAACTCAAAGAGGATGGAACAGCCTCGGTAATTCTGCGGAAGCCTTTCGCTAAGAGCTCAATAAAGCTCCTTTGAGTGTCATATTTGAGATTGGGATGGCAGAAGGTGGTAAACCTATACATGTGCATTACTCTGGCACGTTCTAGCGACATTAGCAGCGATCGTTCAATGGCCGTCCCACTATCAACCATGCTCTAAATGCATCATCTCGAGGTCCTTACACCAAAGCGCTATCATTCACTGCATCGTGGTTCTGCTCTCTTAATCACATCTATATTCTGGCGATGGGGACTACCTCTGCGCAAAGGCCTTGGATGGAGCCCAAACAATGGCGTTTCTCATTATTCGTACAAACATGCCAAAAGTAGAATGGAGATTCTCCTGCTAGCTCAACCAGTGTGGTTGTAGATGCAAGGGGAGAAGGTGAAGGCGTTGAGTGTTGGAGACATGGTCCAAAAGGTTGATGTTGAGTAATTCTTGAACTACTCAATGGACTATCCAATGCGAATGCGGCAACCCGAGCATTGTACATCATATGGGAAGTTCACCATCGACAGGATGATCCCGAGGACTCACGGCAAGCTCACAATTATAAGGAATGAATTGCCAGAACACACCTACTGTACTACGGCCAGGTGGCACATCAGCAGGATCAGTTTTACAGCTTATCCGAGACTAATGAAAAGGCAATATATCCGCTGGCTTTGGGTATTCACATATATCTGACGAGGTGATCTTGCCACCGTACCACCGTTGAGGACACTGATAGTCAAATACTTCACTCAAGCTGAACTTGAGCGGAGCTTCAGTTTATCTCGACAATGATATGGATATGAGCATGCAGCCAAAACTACTGTGGAATATGCCAAGTTGGTATTCCTCAGGAAACCAGGCGGATTTAAGAGCGTTGAAACCTAAGCCGGGCCTCCACATTCCTCTCTTACGCCGCAGATCCGTAAATACCAGCCAATCTACCCCGACTCCTCGTCTCATTCTATATCAGAGAGTAGTATCGCTTACCTACTACACTGCATGTGGAGAATCATGTGTCGGAAGTCGCTTGGAAAAACAACAGAATAGTCACAAATGATTGGTTCCGTGGAAGGGCCCGAGGCATTCGTCTGACAACCACAATCAATCACTCTTGCGAGACTTCCCCTTGCGAGAAAGACAGGAAGGCCTACAGCTACAGATTTGCTGCCAAGAACGGCAAACCACAAGCATGGAACCTAATAATCTCTCATAATACAGAAGAATGGAAAAAGGTCCTTGTTGTCCCAGACTAAAGAAATCCGCCATTATAAAATTTAGAATTAGTTACAACAGCGACATGAGTTGAAGCGTAAGGTTATGGTACCTCCTGCTCTGGGCGAGATACAAAGGCAGAACACGAGGACTTGATGATTCCGTGCTGTGCGCTGGGTGCGATGCTCAATCCTGATTCAAGTCTTGCAAATTGACACATGATACGATTGACCATGAGAGAAACAAGCATGACACAACGCGAGAAAGTGCCTCCACCGCAAATACCATCATTCATTGGCCTCTTGGAGACCACGGGTTCTAAACAAAACTAAGAACCTCAGTTTGAGACAACCATGAACAGCATCGACCATAACTGGCATGAGATTTTAAGAGCTGGGCTGGGGAAACATGGAAGAATAGGAGAAGGATCATTCCTGGTAGAAGCCGTTGGGAATACATCACCCTATCTATCCCCCGCGTTAACTTGGAGTCTCGAACAGCTCCATCACAACGTTGCAAAAAGATCCACCAAGGCTCTACTAATGCTAGAATCGGGAAGACTACACACATCAACACCCTCTTGCAGACATACCCCGAATAACTGCGACCGAAAATGTAGAGAGCAGACAACAAGACGCAAAAAATCATGGAATGGGAGGCCTTGTGAATGAATTATCATTCACAATTTAAGATGAATGATTAACCGTCCACATATGCGGCACTCCCACCCCAGGCACTCCCTTCCCAGGTAATTCCCCATCAACCTCATGAATCCACCAATACCTTTCAGGAAGCGCAAATCCCCCCATCAACCAAGCATATCCGAATTCTGGGAAAGTGTTGATAGACGGTCCGGTCTCCTCCGCCCAGAACGGCACTACGACAGCTACTCATTGTCAGACACAACGGTCAACGTCTAGTCAAAGGATGCCATATGTCCCCTAACGGGAATGAGAGAGTACGATGTCGGAGACATATTTTCCCGAAGGAGCATATCCCAACCTCACAGCGTTATTTCTCCAACGAAAAGGAAGAGGGCCTAAGCTCAGCTCTCACTTATACACAAATATTGTGCAACAGACTTGATTGGAACGAGAGTGACAATGAGGTCGATAGTAGCAAGGGTATCAAAAAGTCCCTCTACAGTTTGACGAAACAAAGCAAGGAAAGTAACCACAGAGAGAGAGAGGAGAAAAACATAGTAAACCCCCTAAACAGTCTAGCAAAAACATGTTGAAACAATAAAAGAGCCATTGATTATACACACCCCCAAATCCCCCTATTTCCAGTGATTTGTAGAATCGTACCCCTTACGCGTCCACCTCCCACATAAGCAAGGATCATCCATCCTAAAATCCATGCATCGCCAAGGTGATCTCCAGGGGCTGATCAGAATAAGCTTTTTGACCGAGGATTAGCTGCCGCGCCGTCAAACGCCTCGGCGGCTCCATGTTTCGCATTAGTTTGATAGGCTTCGTCACCAGCCTCACAACATGTGACATTTTTCACTGTCGCTGTGTTGACTATGAGATACATTTGGCACACCATATCAACAATACAATCACATCGTAGACAATAGCTGAGCAAAAGACCCAAAAGTAAAGTATGTGATTCAATTTATTATGTACCGAGGCAGACAGGGAAACCAGTTCCCCATCGTTGTGGTTAAATCATTCTTGCGCCATTAATCCCATGCCATTTTGTTTGACCATTCCTGTAAATGCCTTGCGAAATGATCCGCAAACTAAAGCCGTAATAGAAAATGCAAGCCCAAAGAGAAGAGAAGCAAATGTGCCGACCCTATTAATATACCCTTCAATTCGTTTTGAAGCTCAATTTTAATCCCTTTTGCCCATCTCCTCATCGTCTACTTGCTCTCCTCCCCTCCAGCGCTGCCACTGGAAGGTCTTGTTGGGCTTGTTCTTGATAACTTCCCTCAGCTTGGACTCGCTCCTCTGCATCCAGATATCAACTGGGGCATTGCTGACGGGGTAGAGAGGAACGTTGTTGGGGTTCATGAGGAAGCTCTCAGCGTGACGCTTCTCATAGGATGCAATAATGTCCAAGTCTCGCTGAATCTGATCGCAGTAGCTCTCCAGGGGCAGATCGTTAACATCTGAGCCGAAGGGGTTCTCAATCTCCTGACCAATCATGAGGAGACCAAGAATAATGTACGAGGCAGCAACGGTGGCGGGGATGGTAATGTACTCCAGGAGCTTGACCAGCTGGAAGGGGAGAAGCAAAACGTAGACCCAGGTGATTTGACTATAAGAGGTTAGAGACCAGTGTACGACGTCAATTGGTATCAAAGAGTTACTCACGTAATAGCAATGGAATAAGCAACAGGCAGTGGAGTGTTGAGAACTCGCTGGCAGCCAGTGAGGACATCGTTGAGAACAGCAATGTTGTTGTAGGCCACAGTCTGCTGAATGGGCATGGTAAGCTGCTCATTCTGAATCATCATGTCGATGGTGATGGCGATGTGGTTGAGAATCTCCAGAGGCAGGTTTCCAAGGGGCTTCTCTGCTCTCTTGAGCAACTTGCGGGGGTTGCTAGCAGCGAATGAGAGGCCAAGATATTCACCAACGCTCTTGAAGAAGCTCTTTCTTCCAACACCACCATTGGGGGGCATTGTCGCGGTGGCAGCCTTGGCAAAGGTATCCAGGTGACCAACAAGGTAGTCCAGATCGGGGTAATCAGTGTAGGGCTCGAAACGCAAATCATGCTTGAGGGAAACGGAGAAGGCGACGATGAGGTTCATGGCGCTGATCTTGTTGAGGAGAATCCTTCGAGGATCTTGGTCGGGACGCTCCTTGCCATGGATCCAGAAGATTCGACCGAGAGCTTGGGAAGACGTGACGAGCGAAGCCCAGAGTCGACGACCCTCGCTATAACGCTCGTAGGCTGTTGACGAGCGGAAGCTGAGACCCATAGAAACGACGAAACCGGTAATGGTCAACAGCACCGAGTTGACTTCAAGATGGTGGACCTTTTTCGAGATGAGGGTGATACAAGTAGCCCAAGCACCAACAATCAGAAGAGGAACAATCATCTTTGGCACGATACTGCCGTGCATCTGCAGGAACAGCGGCCATTTCGAGTGCTTGCTGAGGTCGCGAGGTCCAACAAAGTAGTTTCCGAATTCGAGGGAGCGTGGCTGATACACGGGTGGAGTAGCGACCCCATTGGGAGACCTGGGGGACATGATGCGTTCTACTGGGATTTCTAGGCTGTGCATGGCCTTGTTCTCGCGGCGAACGTCTTGTTGTTCGTGATGTTCGGTTTCGTGGGCCGTGGCCGCAGCAGAAGAAGCGACGCTGTCCGCCATGATGACTGATTGCTTGTGCTTATGGTTGTGTGTTTCCTTTTGTTTGTAGCCGAGAGTGGAGGAGGTTGTTCGTGAATCAAGTGTGGACCAGGATTGGAGGTTGTCGAAGTCTTGAGAAGTTACACCACGATAACCGAGAGCTCGATGAATGCGTTTGTGCGTGCAAACAAAAAGAAAAGAGACAGAGAGAGAAAAACAAGAGGAGAATGAAGAAACCAGAACGGATTCAAGCGAGTGAATGTGAATGCGAAGGTGCAATGACACAAAATCAAGGTGAGAAGAAGCAAAAGATTGGGCAGACGGTCTTACACGTGTACGCCAAACGATTGGAGAAGGAAGTCACAAGACAAGAGAGATGCAGGAATGATGAACAAATGAAAGAGCGATCAATGAGGCGAAAGAGCAGGGGAGGGGAAAGGAATTGGATAATTAAATACAAAAGAGAGAAGGAGCGACAGGATCATCTCCTAAACTGGGAAGTAAGAACTGGGGAAGTGAAATGGGTGTGTGTGAACAAGTACCTCCATGCACAAGTGACCCCGTCAATCAGTGGAGAATCCACACAATTGCCAAGCAAGACCAGGTTTCCATGTACTTTTTTCCCATGTACTCCGTACCTCTCCAGTCTCCACCACAGCCTGATGGAGTCTTTGTTGTCTTGGATCCAAGGAAACGTTTATTCCTGCAACCCCAATCCCTGTTTGCACTTGAAGAAATACCTACTAGAAGCAACAGGACAGAGCAGAGCAGAGTAGCAGACACTGCAGAGTCAGTCCTTTGCCGCGCCCTTTCCCACTGTCACACTAAACAGGGGCCGCATCGCACCAATGCAGGGGTCTATATTTGGGTTGCAAAGCCCTTTCTTCCCGCCGTGCCGTTGGGAATAAACGGTATCTGTCGAACCATTGGCCAGACAGTGTTGCAGGCTCACCCATCTGAAACACACACTCACAGGGACTTTTCCTTTTCTTTTCCCCGGGGGAGAGGCACAAATGCGAGACAAAGTTGTATCATCTGGTGTATCAAACCCACAAGCCATGTGAGAAGCTGTGCTGACGTGCAGGACCCGTAGCCATTGATTAGGTCATTGAGGAGGAAGAATAAGTTCCCCTATCCTCTGTGCACATACTCTGTAGAGACAAATTAGGAAAATGGATGAGTAATCAAGGGGGAGAAACCATTGCATAGCGCTGAGAAGAGGCTTGCTTGTGGCTTGCCCTTTCCTCCGTTTCACAGTTCAAACCCCACATATACAAGTACGTAATCCAATAGTTCCATCCAGTCAGAATCTCTCAAACGTAAATTTTTCTTTCTTTCCTTTCTCTCTCTCTCTCTCTATTCTTTCTCCATCCTGGCTGAGTCATCTTGAGGCAGTGCTTACTGGCTTGTCTTTCTGTTTGCCTCTGCTCTGCTTCCTGCGCACGTTGGCGGCTCAACAAGAGCAAAAGTGGGCAGCGGTACTCCGTAATACGAGGTAGCATCCAATCGAACCCTGCAGAAAAGGAAATACAAGTACATGTACATTAATAGAAGGCTCCATTAATGCAAGGTCGGCAATCGTTTTTTTTTTTGTCTCTGAGAGCCTCCATGCCTGCCTGCCTGCATGCATGTCCATGGTCAGCACAGGGAGAGGGGACTTTGGGGGGGGCTCTGGGGGAGAGTGAGAGAGTAACTCCAAGCGAAGCAACATATGTCTCGATTCGGTTTGGCGACTGAAAAAGCCAAGTGCAAATAAGCATTTGCCAAAACTCCTCCTCCTCCTCCTCTTCCTTTTTCTTCTCTCCAAGCCCCGGCTCCTCCCGCCACGTTTGAACATCTCCTCTTTTTTTTTGTTCTTCATTTAGGTGAGGCATTTGCTAAGGTAGAAGGGGGAGCAAAGGGGTGTTTGTCTATCCCTGAGTGTGTGGGCCACTCGTTCGTCGCGTGGGGAATTACTTGTACAAGTATCACCATGGGCATGGGTAGGGGCTCAAGGGCTTCAGGAGAAGATCCTTGGAGCCGAATCCATCATTACCGAGGTGCATCAAAACGTGGCAATCTGTGGGGGAAAAAACTTGCAAGCGATCCTTGTAATTCTTCTCGTATGTTTGCCATTTGGTTGAATTCTACATCGTATTTTTAATAATATTTGTTATTTACCTTGGCATGCTTGGATAAGTTATTGAGAAAGCAAGGCTGTATGGAAGTCATAAACGACCTCGGAATATAACTAGTCTGATTGGAAGAAGACGGATCCATGGATGGATGGATGGATGATGGATCCAAATCCTTGTTTGTTGACATCCAAATATCCACCCACCCGCTGTAGTCTCCCCTATAACGTTAGTGGATTCCACTGTGGCAATGCCCAAAGCTACAGTGGACCATGCATTGCATCCCATCCATTGACCAACAATTCAGTCCATCATCTTCAGCCAACCTTAGTACTACCAGTAGGCACTCATCCAAATGCCGTGGAATCTATTCTTACCAACAGCTCTCCCAGGCGGTCAATCCACTCATCCAATAACCTCCCTCTCTCGGTGATGCGATCCGATCCCAATTTTCTTGTCTCTTCCAGCCTCATCGTCTGGTCCGTCTACCGAGGGGCTGTGCATGCCATCTGCCGCAACGTTGCCTTGTGGAAAATGAATCGTTTGTTTGCTGACCTCCATTCATCTCGGACATGCCCAATCTGGGGTGTGCAGCTAATTATATCAATTGTCATCCGTGCCGCGCTTCTACAGGTACTTTCCATACTGGGCAACTTCAAAGACACGGACAGAGAGAGAGAGAGAGGTACAAAGTGGTAACGTACACCTAATAAATCAACTCCTAAATACGCTCAACGAGAGACATCATTGCATTGCATTGCCACGTCCACCTAGAACTGCCTCTCGGTTAATGAGGCTGGGTTGAGCAACACGATGCACTCACACCGACACAGTACCAACAAAGCCCAACCTACCCAAGCTGGCCATGCAGCCCTACATCATTAATGCCATTCGGAATCACGTCTCTGCCCCAAACATGTAACACGTATTTTTACAGTCACCTTCTCTATATGCCAAGAGAGGAAAATAAACACCACGGCGCTGCATATAGCAAACAGCCAAGTGCAAGACATCCATGGTTTCTCTCTTCTCACTCAACTGCCCTCGTCCTCCTGATTCCCTTCATATTTGTAAATTTCACCTTTCTTTGTATGACATTTTATCCATCAACTTCATCGCCACCGCCGGCACTTTTTCATCTACATGGCAAATCCATCTCAACATATGTAATGTAGGCTCTGATCCAGTGGTTTTCCCCCACATGTCCACCTACCAGATGCGCACACAGAGCTTCCTATATTGTCGACATGCATCACTAGGAGGTCACGATACTCCATGCAGCAATGAATCAGGACAAGCCACCTACTCAGTGCCCTCGCATCAAAACCCTAGGGTATCAGGCTCTGATGCATACCGTCCATACGTCACCACGTATCCAGTCGCCGCATGTTGGTTCGCACCCTGATGACTAGAAATGGACGTCTTGAACATGTCATTGTACATTCCCAATGCAGTCGATATGCAATGCAAGCCTCTGGGCTGCAGCAAAGACGTGTCCATTATGGCATCTCGCTCCAGCCAACCACACAACGACCAACACAGCAGCGCCTTGGCCGTCGACAGCAAAGACCACATGTTGTTAGTGCCAACATCACATATCAGAAACACGTTGACTCCTGAAAGGGAAACTAAGGGACCTAAATCTCCCCCCCCTAGACAAACCGGATCTGCTGCTGGTGTAACAAAAGATGGTCATATAAAAAGTAGATACTTGTATGTGCAGGGAATCTCGCATCAAAACCAACCATATGTCCAAAGAGCCTTGCAGGCCGTAATGCTCACTGGGATAGCGTCCCCCTTTCCATCCATGCCCGCTAGGCCCTAGACCTTTCACAACTCATACCAAACCCATCTCTCACTATGCATTCATTGCTCATCTATATGCGATTGGTCCATACTAGACATCCAAAATTCCTCCAGAATAATTCAAGTCGTGCCTATTATAAGGATTGAATATATCAAATTGCCTAATCGCTTCTGGTGATATCATCCATTCATGCAATGCCGTCTGTGCCATCACCGTAGCGATCAGAAAGTTTATTTTTTGCCGTTTATGGAACCCTCTCTCCCAGGGCTTCATATCTAACCATCACCCTAGCTCATCTCAAGGGGCAGGATTCGCCGGAAGCTCAACGGGATCATAAGGTTTAGGGTGTTGGCCTGGAAGCTCTGTCGGGTGCGAATTACTCCCCTGAAGCTCCGAAGGCGAGCCCTGCTTCTCTTTATCCGCGACAGTAGTGCCTTTCCTTCTCCACCAGAAAAAGGCGCCAGCAAGCAATCCCAAGACCACAATGGGTACGGCGACTCCAATTGCAATCTTTGCGCCCTGCGACATGCCCGAGGAGCCGCCAGAGCTGAGATCGGGACCGTTCGTATTTTTTCCCGTCGGCGTCGAACCAATCTTTGACTTTGTGCCTGGCCCCTTGGTTTTCGCCGTCTCTAGGTCGGTGGCCTCGTAGACCATGCGAATTCCATAAGCGTTCAAACCACCAGGCGCAGTGAAACCAACTGTCGGCGTGCTCGTAACACCATTCTCGCTCATCGTCATCGGCAACGACCTTCCCTTCCCACTCGGCGCGATCCACGTGCAAAACAGCGTCGACCACACAGAGTGCAACGTCTTTGTGTCGACGCACGAAAGCGCAACATTATCGGCGACCGTAGGACAGCATGTCACAGTCGTTATGCTGGGCACACCGGTGTTGTCGTGACAAGCGCTGACGTATCCAGAAGGACATATCAAACCGGGAGAAAAGTATGATTTTGGATTCGGGTCGAAGCCGTCGGGCAAGCAACTGGTAGCAAAATCGAGCCCAGAGAGGAAGTTGGAGGCGTAAAGGCCAGTACAATCGTCTGGGCCTTTGAATGTGGTCGTGAGAGGGTTGTGAGGAAACGATGTTATAACAGCATTCGCGGTTGCAGTAACAGGCGACCCAACCGGTGTGACTGAAGCCATTATCGCGATGTATCGTCTTGTTGGCCCGCAAACATGAGATGAATCGCGGCGCTCTTTCGCAAACACGTCAGGGAACACGGAAACTCCATAGCGTCAAAAGGACCGGAGGCCAGGTGTATTTTATTTGCATCCTGCCCTCACGCCTCCCACGGGCCTGTCATACCACAGCTCCCCCAAAACAAACCCATACCCAGCAGAGTATTGGGGCATTGTAGTGATCGTCCCAGCTTTCTGCCATCTAGGCAAAGCGGCGACTTCAAGCGTGCAGGCCAGCACCACAGCTACTCTCCGCTCAGCCAATGAGACCAAGTGTCCGCCAAGGGGCAATTCACGAGCTCAACAAGGTCACCCCCAGTTTGGAAGCACCAAAGAACAGCGTCTTGAGCGTCTCTGGGCGGCTACCGGCAAAATTGGGATGCTTTCAACAACAAGTTGACACAGCCCCTGGGCGACTAGTCTGCAGCCCAAAAAAGTGTTGTCTGCAAAGCCTTGGAGGCCAGGAGGCTAAAAAGCCTAGCAGCTTCGAATGAGCTGCCAGAATGCTGAGCGCCAGTGACGCGAAGACGGCGCCACTTGGCAGGGCTGGAGTTTTGGCGCCAATTTAAGCGATCCTTCGTCTCTGAGCGTGGAGGAGTGGGGAGCGATGGTCGATGGTGAGTTCCATGTTAGAAATCGAGGTGCTTAAGTTAAGATATTGTAGGATCACAAAGGAGGTGTTCTGGTGTTCTGGAGAGACACTCTCGAATGATATGGGATGGTCGGCCTCTCTCGTGACTTCCGGCTTCTACGTGGAAGTTGATGACCCGCTCAAACCGTCATGTACCTACATATGCATATAAACAACCCCTTATAATATGCCTATACTTTATTTTTGATTTCATGGTATCCTATGTGATATGAGTTTGAATGATGAAATAAATTAGATAATCACCTCTTGAATTTACAGTATCACATTCAAAAACCCAAATGATTGATGCATGTTCATCTGCCATCTGTGGCTTGTGCCACCCTTCATGTAATAACTACCGCTGATTGGTTAGTCTGACGCTCCAGCGCAATCACCAGCCACATCTGCCTCTCCACCAACCTCATCGACAGAGCCTCGCCTTGCAGTCAAGCCTCTTCTCATCGCCACATCCATCTTGGAACAATCGTTTCTTTAACAAAATCCCATCCAAGATGGACCGCTCACAGCCTGCGTCGTCCAATTTGATGGGTAAGTTCATTTCACTATCAAGGTCTTTAGCTCAAGCATGGATGAGTTCTGGTGTTCATGTCATCATAAACTTGGTCAATATTCGGGGGACAAGCCTGCTCACTGTCCATTTCATCAACCTCATGACATTGATTCCCTCAAACCACACCATCACATATTTCTTATACAGCTCTTTACAAGAATTACAGCTAAATTACTTCCAGACATTCACAATCGACTCGTTGCCGATATCCTCACCCGATACCGCGCCCTCATGATGCTCGCCACCGTCCAGGCCGAAGGAGAGCGCAACAACGCCAACCCCGAAGCCATGTCCGTAACCGGCATCTCCATGAAGATGGAATTCGACGGCATGGTATTATCAACTCTTCCCTTTCTATCCCCTGGCTTTACCAGCTTACTAACAGTTATTTTGCAGTACTCTTCCATCAAAGAGTTCCTCACCCTCTCGCGCAAAATCAAGGAACTATGGGTCTTTGGTCACCTGGGAAAGGAGGACATTGATCGGAAAGCAAAAGAGGAGCAGTTGGAACGCGACGTATCGCAGGTCTCTGAGATGTTAAACCAGCTTGAGAGTGTTAAGATGAAGAACCTCGCCGAGGCGAACGGCGGCACATGGCAGCCTCTTGTGAAAGAAGATCTTGAACAAGCTACTCACGCTGCGGCTCCACCAGCGGCTACAGGTGCTGCTGGGCGATAAGTCATCGGTTTTATGCTTTATATGTCGCTCACGGCGTTAGGATAGGTTGGGAAAATATTGTAATCAAGAGGTATAGATACCCATGCATGTCACATCATACTTTGCAAAATATCACACCTTGCGTCTTAACATTTCTCATACCAACTCATCTATCCCCGATACAAGTCTTTGTACTGTATAGATCTCGTCTAGTTTAACCCTCTCCACCCTCGGGGTCCTCCTCATCCCCATCACCAAGCGCTTTATCAACATCCGCAGCAGTCTTCGGGCCTTGGCCGTTGCTTATGTTTGCGACCTTCATACCTCCGGCTGTTAGCCAAAGGAAGTGATTTGACTTGAACTGATCAATCTGACTGAAGAAACCATGGAAACTGTTTGAAGTTAGTACTGTATACGACAGGCAATCAAGTCGGTACTCACGAATTCTCCTTCTCCTCGACAGTGAAAATACGAGAATAAATCTCCTTTTCTTTAAATTCCTCCAGCTTCTCCTCATACTTGTCAAAGTCAATCTCCTCTCGCTGAAGAGCCTCTCTAGCTCTCCTATTGTAGTTTTCGAAAACAGGTCGCTCAAGCAACAACCCCAGACCAGGCATCTTGGGAATAGCCATCTTTGTGCGGCCATAACTCTCGTCAATGCGATCTACGGTTGTGCCACAACGCGCCACCAACGTAGCCAGTCCAACCATCTTACGAATCTGGTGCATCATGAAGCTTTGGCCATGCACCTTGAGCGACAGCCACTCTGTATCGCCAATGATGACGGGCTTGGGGTTCACAAGGAAGGACTTGATGTGTCGTTTTGAAGAGGGGTCCGAGAATGACTTTTGGACAGTGTAGTTGTGGAAGTTGTTTGTTCCCTCGTATTTGGAAAGGGCAGCTTGAAGTCGTTGCAGACGTTCCGGGGTAACACGATAGCGACGCTTGGCGGCAACATAGGCTGATTTGATCTCTTTCAAAGCAAGTTCCACCGGGGTAAGTTCGCGACGTTTAGGCTTAGTTGGCTCGGAGGCTTCTTGAGCTTCGCCGTTGGTCTTCTCCTTATCAGCCATAGGCACATCTTCACTCTGAACAGCAGGTTCTTTGCTCTCGCTCGGTTCCGGCTTATTTTCAGGCTCCTTGCCCGGCTCATATGTGTCATCCTCGTTGTGCGCATTAGCCAACACAGCCGCCCTAACTTCAGGGTCAAGACGATCCAGTATAGGCTTAATATCCTTCTCTTCCACCTCTGCCCAGAAATCTTTGACATCGGCCAGCTTTGCATTGAACTCCTCTTCGGCGCCGAATTCCTTGTTTATTTCCACCAGCTTTCGGCCGAGGAAACTGTTTGGGTGAGGCGGGAGAAGACAGTAGCTCGGCATCAGGTACTCGTACCATCGGGAGTCGCAGTATTGGTAGCAGTTGTAGCCGTTGTTGGTTCTCTGGATACCCCAAACCCGAATCTGCGCTGGGAGCGCCTCGTTGATCTTGTCGATAATATTCTCGTCCTCGATGATGAGCTTCAAGCTAATGACGTTGCCTGCCGCATGAACGCCCTTGTCTGTTCTCGCGCAGCGCGCAAGACTTGACTTTCTAGGATCATCGGCATTGACCTTGGCAATAGCGCCAGCCTTGATAAAGGCCTGGAAGAGATCTTTCTCGATGGTCTCCTCATCGCCGTTCAGCTGCATGCCCTTGTAGCCCGTACCAGCATAGCCAATCATGACAGCAACCTTGCGTTTCGGCCGTCGCTCCTCGGCGGTAATCTCTTCTTTAGAGAAGGGGTTGGCTTTGGCGCCTTCTAACGTATCAACCTTCCGGCGCTTGTACTCTCGATAATCATCGTTCTTGGACCGTTTACCACCCTTGTCACGACTAGAAACTGATCAGCGCCGTTGGCAAATGCAAAAATAGCCATAATTGAAATACAAACATACCTCCATTCATTGTGGCCCTTATCCTTCCCCTTCCCTCCTCTCTTGCCGCGGCTGTTGTTGGAGCTCTTGCCAGCCTCGCCAGTCTGGCCAGCGGCGGTGGTTTGACGGGCATCGCCGCCGGAGGTATTATTGTGTTCTGGCATCTTAGCACTATTTGCGACAGGAGCCTCGTGGCCTTCTGCCATGCTTGCATTGGGTACGACGAATGTCGAAAAAAGGTTGTTTGGTGGTGGAAGATTTATCTTGTCGCAACCAGCCTCGCCGATCAGAAATTTGTCCAGCGATAAAGTTCTAGTGGGGCAATTTTCCAACCTTGGACGCAAGTCCGAGGCAGACTGCATTAGCCAGGATGTCTACCCTAGAGGAGTTCCGTGATGAGTGTTTACAAAAAAGTATCTTGATGACGAGAACAAATCGTAGTAGATTAAACATCTACTGCTTGATATCGTCATAAAATTGTACAAATAGTAACAAATACTACCTACTTGATATGTTTTCTGGTAAAAAGAGAGAGGTTTGAGATGAGGTGATTCTACAGCAGTTCTTTCAACAGTGGTCAGTGTACGCTTTACAACCTTACCCACCAATACCAAGAATATCAATGGATCCATTATTCACCAATCTCTTCCTCGTTTCTTTCAGAGCATTCCTTTGTAAAGAAATGTATCCAAATCCGGCTCAAGCAAATACCAACACAAAATCCCTTTTTTTTCTATAAGATCAAGTGATGTCTCTTGTCATGTGCCTTTACCGAGGTTGTTCTCGTGAACAGCCACTTTAACAGCCAAGACACAGCGAGAAGGTTCCAGTGTCTCGACATTGCCGGATCTCACTAGTGGCGTAAACACTTACTCGACGTCATTGCCGGCTCCCTCCCGCCATCATCAACACCAAGTTTCTCCCTTCAACGTCGCGACTTACTTCACCGCATGCGCGCAACTTCAATTCCATAGCTCACGAGCTCGGATACAATCGCCTAGCACACTCAATGTCAACAGTCCATCAGCGGACAGCCAACAGGGCACCTCCGCCAGACGCCAACATGGCCTCCGACATCAAGCAGAACCCCTCTTCGACACGGCGCAATCCACCGCATCTCCCCACGCCTCTCGAGAGAATAGCTCTGGGCCTCTTTCCGCTCATTCTCGTCTTCGGCACCGTCTTCTCCGTGCTCTCGCCACACACTCGCTCCGCGCCGTACGACCCCGTCTCGCAATCCCACCTCCAAGATCCTAGTCTTGCACCGAGCTATTTTGCCCGCAAAAACAACGTCTTCAATGTCTTCTTCGTCAAGCGAGGTTGGGGATGGACTACATTCGCGTTCGTATTCGCTCTACTTATGCATCCCACTGGCAAGACTCCGACGGAGGTCGTGATGGCGAGACGTTTCCGCGCAGGTGTGCGATGGGTGGCCATTACTGGCTGGTGGTTCTTGGTGACGCAGTGGTGCTTCGGTGCGCCTATCATTGATCGCAGCTTTCGCTGGACGGGCGGCAAGTGCGAATTGGCACAGCGAGAGGTTATTATGGGAGACCCCACCATGAAGGAGATGTTAACATCTGTGGCGTGTAAGGCGGCTGGTGGAAAGTGGAAGGGAGGTCATGACATCTCCGGCCACGTCTTCCTTTTGGTTTTGGGCACAGCATTCCTGATGCACGAAGTTGGGTGGCCGGTTCTCAGATGGAGCAATTCACAAGCCGAGGAGAGATGCGTGGTTATGCCAGACGGCGCGATTAAGAGTGCCAACGTCGAGGCACACCCGGAAACAGACGAGCAGCCACGAGAAAGTACTCTAGGGGTTGGAGGAAAGGCAGCGGCGGCCATCATATCGATGAACTTGTGGATGCTGTTGATGACGGCCATTTACTTTCACACGTGGTTCGAAAAGGTAAGCACCCATTCCGCTTGGAGTACTATTTGATGAACTTGATCGATACTAACATGAATCCAGCTTACGGGACTTTTGGCTGCGATTGTAGGAGTGTATGCGGTGTACTATGTGCCTCGACTTGTACCGGGATTGAGGCAAATTGTTGGGCTTCCAGGAATATAGACATATAGAGAGAGATGGAGATGGAAATGCATCAGGATACAGAAGAATTGTAAAGTTATGAGAACAGCATACTGGCTCGAACAGAGAAGAATTATGAATAATATCATATACACATATCTTGCCATCTCCACTCTATATTTTATCTTCATTTTTGAAAGAAGTAACTAAAAAGAGGAATCAACTCAGACTCTTTACGATGACATATAAGGATTGTTTGCCATTAAACATTCTCCATTCCGTTGGGCATTTCCATCCATGGATCCCTCTAATAATATCTCCAGCGTGCACGGACCCCCAACAACCATGACCTCATCAATGACATGAGTCCATGACAGTCTCGATCATTCACATGAATATCTCACTGACGCACATGAGATCTGAGACGCCACTCCCGTTTGCCAAGAACTCGTCTTTATAATTGAGACTCTACACACAATGACCGTCTCACGATTGAAAGCACCGGCTAATCTCCATGAACTGGTCAAAACTGCCTTTGCAAAGGCTCGTGCGACTGGCGAGCTGCATTACTTCCCCACTCAAGTGACCATCCTCCGGGTCAATTCGATCCCGGTATGTGATGTAGAGTCCAAATCCATGAGGACGTGTTTACGTTCTTAAGATACTACAAGCTGTAGACCTGCTAATAAAAACGTTCACAGTTCCAACTTCGCCACTCCCCTTCTCTGGCAAATAAGCCCAAAGGCCCTCCGCCTGATCACTCCAACGGCCGCAGGGTCTTTGATCCATTCACAAACCCTCCCAAGGGCCTCTTCATAACACACATCGGCCCCTCCCACTTCCTCGTCCTGAATAAGTTCGCCGTCGTCCCGGAGCACTTTATCCTTGCCACAAACGAGTACAAGCTCCAGACCCATATACTGGAAGAGTCCGACTTGGAGGCTACTCTGGCTTGCATCGATGCTTATGAGTCCCTTCGTGATGGGGCCACTGGAAGTGATGGGGGGGAATCGGGGGGTCAGGAAGGACTGTTTGCATTCTTCAACTGCGGCGATAATTCTGGGGCGAGCCAACCGCACAGGCATATTCAACTCCTCCCCGTTTCCTGCATGAAAGACGGCCTCGACGCCTCCAGTCCATGGGACGTCCTCGCCAAAAATCTCGACACTTTGAAAAACGCCCCCTTTATGACCTTTTCAGAAAAAATAAGCAGGGACATACCCCCCTCAGACCTCCACACGACATACCTCCGCCTCTACCGCCAGGCCTGCCACGCCATCGCCCAACACACCAAAAACAAGGACGCCGGCGAAGACATCCAAGACAACGGAGAAGCCAAAATCAGCTACAACATGGCCATGACAAGGGACACGCTAGTCATCTGCCCACGACTAATCGAAGGAGCCAACATCATAGACCAAGTAGGGGGTGAAATCCTCGGATCCATCGCCCTGAACGGCACGCTGCTGGCGGGCACGGCGTTGGTGAAGAGCGAGCTTGAGTGGGAGGCGCTGAGGAAGGATCCGGAGGGACTTGGTGATGTCTTGAAGGCGATTGGTGTTCCGCGGGAGGGCTTCGAGGAGGGGCAGACGAAACTGTAGAGTTGATGGACGTAGAGTTTAGATATCTTGGAATAGACAATGGCCTCATCACTTGGCTGATGGAACATATCTCGAAGAGGTCGTGAAGTGTAGGTCCGGTTACTTAGCAAAAATTGGACATCAAAATATTTTCAAGTCACTCTTATTTGGCATTCAATATTGGTGATATCTTCAAGTCATATTATGATTTCGCTCCATCACGCAATGACGTACTGGAAGGCTACATCCCGTGACAACATCGTAAGAGTACTCAACCCCCACACACTCTGTAACCCAACCTCGACACGTATTTTATCTCATAAAAGAAAGAAAAAGCAGGATGATTTTTTACTCTATCCCAAACCACAAACAAAAAAAGTATCAACAAGAATGCTATCAAAAAAGGGGTATTCGCGCCAAAATTAGCCTTCCCAGTCCCAGTCCCATTCCCATGGATATTATGCCTCGTTTTGGCCTTGCATGCATGTGTACACGCTAGACACACCATACCATACCATACCGCACAGCCCTTGTCATGTCCCTTTGCCCAACCGTCCACGGGATATATCCTCTAATACAAACGCCCCCCCTCCCCCCTCCCCCCTCCCTTTCCATATCCGAAAACAAGGGGTTGCATAGTATTTCTATGCATAATATTCTTCTTCTCCATTGTCTTCTTCATCTACTTCCACATCGTCATCCTCATCATCTTCGATATCTTGGTCAAAGCCAAGCGCAGTCAGCTCGTCCCACTTCTTGCGGCACGTCGCATTGCCGAAATGATAGGTCCCGCCGTGGTCGATGATGAACCGGGCGATTTCTTTCCATGGAATTCTGACAGCGGCGGGGTTCTTGCCCTTGCAGCATTGTAGAACGGCCTTTCGGAGCAAGACGACCTGCTCTGCATTAGTATCGTTGATGAAATGTCAAAGGTGCAAAGGGGGGTGAAGAGGGGAGAGGGGAGAAGCAACTTACATCTACTGGTGTCCACTGCGGGTTCCTCACTCTCTCCTCGCGACTCTTGGTCAACATGCGATATCTTCCCCTCAAGGTGGATTCAGCCTCCGCGAAGCCACCTTCCCGCTTAATATCCCTGTACGACATGCCATTCCTGCGTGACTTGACCAAGAACTCATCCTTTTCCGCACGCTCATCCGCGCTCATTGGCACCGAGACCTCTCTCCTTCTCACTCTCACACTGTTGAACATACCGTCCCTGTTTGCGGGGGATCGCCCGCGCATGGAGAACTCCTCGAAGCTCGCTGACCTGGAGGTGGGATAAGGCGCGCCGTGTGCGGACGCCCTGGGCCTCATTGGGCTGCTTGGCAGACTCTTGCGGATCTTTTGCATGGGAAAATGATGGCTCTCGTGCTGCGTGGGCGACGAAACTTGGAAATACGAGTCGCAGGTTGTCTCGGTCGCAGCGTGGTCATATACGCTCCGATAGGGGGAGTGGGTGCAGGAGGACATATCCTCCTGCGATGCGATGGACATCATCGGCGACGAGGGCGACATACTATATGCGCCGTGGTGCTGTGTGTCGGCAGGGTGAACAATCTCTCGAAGCCAGCTTCCCGATGAAAGGGACCGATGGGAGCGTTGCGATCGAACAGCCAAGCCTTGCGGTGGTGATCTTGGCAGACCCTCAAAACCGAGCGGTGCCTTGACAAGAGTCTCCATGTCTCTGTTGATATCGATGTCGCCAAAGATTTCTTCAGGTTCTTCGTCTACTGCGAGCTCATCGATCGGGGGGTGGTGCAGTGTGTTTAGAGGAGGTTGCGAGGCTAAGATGGTTTGGCCCTGGTCCGGGTGGTGGTCGTGCCAGGTCGTGATGCTCTTGTTTGAGCGCAGTGTGGCCGTCTCTGATGCGATAGAAGCTCTGCTATCGGACCAAATGTGTTGATCAGAGTCGTGCTCGGCGTCAATCACTCCTGCGGGACGATGAGATTGATGCGCTGCTGCGGTGGTGGTCCTCACATCAGTCATACCTCCCATCGCTGCGCTCTTCTGAGAGCCCGGGAGGTCACGCTCGTCTTTCTTCGCAAGGACGGTACTGTGTCGCGGGTGCTGCAGGTGAGGAGAGTTGAAGTAATTTTCTTCCTGTAGGGCGCTTCATGTTGGTTCACAAGGCTCACATCATATAATGATATTGATATGTCTGGGGAGAGAGAAACATACCTCGTAGTCCGAGATGGACTGATACCATGCGTCTTCGCCCATAATGGCTCGCCAGCGAGGATGTAGGCGAAACCCATGCGCATGCGCCAGTGATTGCGACTGCGATTCAACAATCGAACAAGAGAGCAAGGGAGCAATAACAGCAGAAGCAGAAGCAGAAGCAGCAGAAACAAAGCCCAAACTATTCGCAGTGTCTGATCCAAAATACCCTGGATTCTCACATCCGTAGAGTGCGGCGGCGGCGGCTGCGGCGAGATATTGGTCATCTCTAAAGTGAGTTTTGTTCGAGCCGCTGCCATGGCAGGGAAATCGAACTGTCGGATTGACAAACATGGCGGGCAGATGCTCTTCGGCTGGCTGGCTGGCTGGCTTGCGTCTTGATCCACCGGGTGTGGGATGCCAATTCTGTGTGCGTTTTTTTGTTTTTCTCTTCTTTCTTCGCTCTTCCGTCAAGCGTGTAGGTGCACTGTCGGGATTTCCCTCTTTTTTTTGGGTCTTCTTCTTCTTCTCTCAATGTCAGTCTCACCGCCGTTCGATTGCTTCTACATTGCTTCGAGATGCCGTTTCTTCAATGCATGCTGCTGTGCATTGCCGTTGCTAATCATGGATTGGTGGGAGGGATGTAGCGAAATGCATACCTGACAGTTGGATACAGCTGTCCGTCAAGACGTGGACTACCTGAAGATAAGGCACCGATTGTTGATAAAGAAAAAAAGACTCCAAACGATTGATGAAGGCTTAGAATGATGGGGCGATGAAAATAAAAGAGAGAGAGAGAGAGAGAGGCAATCCAGCAGAGTATCACCACCAGTGAGAAAGGTCGAACAGGCTCAGTAGGAGAAAGACGTATAAGATGGACCAGTATTAAAAGAAAGTATCAAGAATGGATGATGCAAAAGACAATGGATATACTATTGAACCTCAAGGGGAGAGTTGTCAAGAGAATGAAGAGTCAAGGGAACAAAGAGTCAAGGGAAGGGAGGCGAGTGAAGAAATGCATTGTCTGCCAACCCACGCACCCAAGATGCGGCGAAAATAAAACCCACGGGCTAATCTCATTATCCATATCATCGACCTCTAACATGTCGTCCCGACTGCTTGGAACCATGGCAGATGCTTGACATACACCAAGTCCGCCTCTGATTCGGTCCCGCCGCAGCCCCCTCCCCCTCCCCTGGCCCTGGCCCCCCATCATCTGGTCATCATCTTGATTCATTGCAGAATCTCATGGTTACCGTCCCGCAGCTGGGGTAGCAGATGCAGGAGATTCTGAAAGCGTCCAGAGTCAATATCCCCATTGCCCAAAAGGAGACGCATTCTTTCCGCATCTGTTCATGCCACAACACGCCTCCACGGCGCCACTGGGCTCCGAAGAGATGAGAACCCTGCTCCCCTGGATCGGCATGTCATACTCCAGGGCTCTGGATCCAGCCATATATTCCCTGGGACAGGGGGGAGGGGGAGGCATCGCCACCACAAGGAATAACAACGGGATAGGTATTCAGGAAGATGTTCCGCGGGGGGGGCCATGGCGGCGGTCTGTGGCATGTGCCCAAGCCATGAACATCCATCCCAAACGCCCCATTTCCAAGCCATGGTGGTGTTCTAGATCTACCAGTTGCCAATCCCTGTCTCGAGGCTTCGAAGCTTAAGAGCCGCTTGAGATGGTGTGCTGAGAGAGGGAGAGGGAAAGGGAGAGGGAGAGTGACTGGGGTATGGCTGCCGTCCATGTGGCTTGATATTTTCCGGTTTCTAGGACCCCGTCCCTCAGTTGAGAGTCCAAAACCAAGGTGTATGAAAGTGCGGAATCGGATTGAGGCGGTCGGTTGAATGCGGACGGACCAAGACGGCGACAATAACTTTGCGTAATGAGATGCATATCAAAGTAGCAAATGTTGTACATCCAGGGCCCCAACCAGGGCCAGCACATCGCAGTTTCTCATAGTATGTCTAGAAACTTCTCTCCCTTTATCGTCAACGCTGTTCATCTGCACCAGGTATTGGTCGGGAGAGCCAGGCTGTGCTCGCAAATGCATACATATATATATTAAACCGACCCAAGGCTCTGGGTCGTAGGCACCAGCATAGCACTCGTACAATAATTGCCTCGCAGAGCTGCAGGTCAAAGGCTAGCACAAGTGCTTTAATATATACTCAGCCCTTCATTCGTCAGAAGGCTACCAGTGTTGGCCGTCGCCATGTCACCGCCTCTGGCTTCAACCGGAGAATAACGATGCGGTCAGAGCATTATGCAGCATGTTATGCAGCGTTTTCTTCACATGCGGTATCATGTCGGAGGCATCAAAGTCACATTGATAGTCAATCCTGCTGTATCTTCAACCGTTAGAAACGGCCAGAAGTACTTACCGGCAGTTTGGACCCGATGGTTATACAGCATACTCAGTGCATGAGCATGGATGAGCGCATAAAGACGGTCAAGAAAATTGTGCCCCTCCGCAGTCAGTGTCCGCAAAGGATTTTGACATTCTTGTAGCACATTCCTTCAGTATCCTGGTCGGCCATCTCTTCCGGGAGGTCAATATCCCAGACCGCAACTGTGAGAAATTGTGAACGTAATGCATTGGGTTGCATTTGCCCCATCCACGTACATCGTCACCGGTCAACAAGCCAATCTGTTTAATCATCCTCAACTGACGGAAATTTCGGTATGACGGAAGAGCTAGCGGCCTGGTAATGAGGCCATGGAGAGTTGGAGATGAAAAAAGGTCTACTCTGAGTGTTGTCCGTGCCGGTTTTGCTGTTTGCGCGGGAGGCATGAGGATATTATATGGCCCAACTGAAAATGAGGTATGCTTATTTGGATCAAACAAAACAGCCACCGTCCGCACCTGTAAACGGATTTTCCTGGGGAAGACGGCCGGCTCGGCAACAGCCACTGAAGAGTGATCGTCGCCAGGGTGTGGGCTCTCCATGGACGAACAAGACAGACGCCTGGACTTTGCCCCCCCTGAATATTTACATCTCGTTGCTACACCCCCAAGAAAGGAGGGCCGTAAAGCCATCAATACCTTCTGCAGAGTGGGGAAAGAGCATCACCAGCCATATCGGCAATGTGAGGCATCAGAAAAAGGAACCGTGGCGATGCCGTTCAGGGGAAGGGAGGCTTGTGGCCACCACCTGGACGGTAAGCTGCGTCAGGGCCGCCATCCCAACATCACCAATAGCCAACCCTAGACGCACTTGCATCCATGCTGTATGTACGTTTTTCTCGAAAGAGACGTACAGAAGCAATTTTTAATCTATAATTCTGGAGAACAAGACACCACCATCTCATTGTGTCATAAAATCCCGGTGAGGGCTTTCGTGGCCAAAACCATGGTCGACACATCACATTATCTCACCTGCCGTGGTTTCAATCATATTGCAAGAGGCTCATGTATTAAAACCTCCACATCAAACGGAGTTGGCGGGCTCTGGCGGGATGCCTCTTCCCTAGCCTCTCACTCCCACCACGAGCCAATGCCATCAAACCGATGTCTTTTTGAACCTATGCCTTCGTATCCTACACGTTTCATTTCCCGCATAGCAGTTCTTCCCAAGAGTTCATACCCATGTCATGACCGTATGCCACATAATCCCTGTTGCTCAGAACGAGCGTAAAATCCAAATAACAATGTACCTCGGAACTTCATGCCCACTCTTAAACGCCAGGAATGCTGTAGTACACAAGATAAAAGGAAATGAACTATGTACATCCAAAAAAAGAACAGTGGTCCCTAGAAAATGAGTAAATCACAAGGAAACAGTAATGGCAGAAATAACAGACATACTAATCCTAGTCATCCCACTCTTCGTCTAATTGGTCTATTAATCGGTTTTCAGCGTCAGAGTTCCGGCCACTAGGGCTGGAACCGAGATGTCTGTATCCTCTCCTATTTGGAAAGAATCGCGTGCATGATGACAATGCAATAATGAACATGTCCTAAATGTCCATGTTAGTGGAAAGGCAGGCCCGCCTTAGTCCGGGAGGGACGCACGGAAAAGAAGCTCCAGATACCGGCCCAAAGACTGTAATTGGGCAGCTGCCGCCATCCCCTGGCGTGCGCGACTGTGCGGTTGTAGAAGACGCCTCCCAAGATGTACACTAGTACGGCAATGACGAGAATCAGCCCAAAGACACTTCCAGGTCCTACGCTGCCTGGCTTGTGCGGCTCAGCATGACCACAGGCGTGGGCCGAGCGGGCTTCGAAGAAATAGGCACACTCCTCGGGATCGGTGCCGACAAAGGAAACGGCAGTTGAACTTCCAGGGTCTCTATCGCATAAGAAGGAAATGGTTGCCGACTTTCGTTTCGTTTTAACGGCGCTATCGCTGGCTTCGAGTGTTTCGACTTTGTGGTCTTGGGGAACCGAGGCTAGTTTATTGCTCGCTTCTCGGTCTTCGCGGCTCGATTTGCTTTCGCCACATGGAGACCCGCCAGTGTATTGCAGAACAAGCTTGCGTCCTCGACTGTGTAGGTCCAGTGATACAGAGCTGGAATAATGTCAGTACATCGCACCCCAGTTTATGCCCAAGTAAACAGACCCTATTGAATACACATTATCGTGAGAGGTGTAATAAGCGCTGATGTTTGCCCATTGGCTCTTCTTAAGTCCAACCACATCGTGGACAGGTTCCACCACAGCTCCGCAGATGTTGAGCGTAAAGTTCTTGCCATAGTCCCAGCCTCTAGCATGGTAGTCCTTGAAGACACCAGACTTTTGCGATTTTCCCTTTTCTTGCGGAAGAGCCATGTCGGGGCGCAGGTCGAAGAAAGCTCCGCTGCCAGTCGAGGAGGTAGCCGTACAGGCCGGCACATGGGTGGTGGTCGAAGCAGTGTAGTCGGCGGCATTGACGCTGGCCGCAGTAACGGTGAGGAGCCAAAAGGCCCGCGACACTGAGAGTTTCATTATGAATATCGATATGTCGATGTTGATGAGGATAGAAATGAGGATGGTCAAATGGAGCCTCGAGCGGCTGGTTTAAGAAAGGATGGCTGGGGCTCTCATCAATTGCGTCGTACGGAACGCCGGAAACGGGAGGGCAAAGATGATCACAATTCAAACAAACAAACAAAAAAACACTCATCCAAGTGATGGAAAATGAAAAGACTTCTGCCTGATAAGGATCATGTCTCGCATACGTAACTCGTATCGAAATGGATATCTACCGATGACAAGGTCAGCCTTGGCCGGCCTGGCGCCACGATTCTTGGGTTGATGGATGGATCAGAGTTTCGTAATCGCAAGTCACGAGACTTGGAGGTACGTATCGTCCAATGGTGACGCAACACTGTTAGATACTGATTGGCTGATTGGCGCGTTCCTGGCAGGTCGTCGTTGATCAAGGTCAAGTGCGACCGATCGGTAAATATGTTTGTCCGGATCGGTCTTGTCATCATCCCATCAAGCTGCCAAGAAGCAGCCTAAACCCAAACGGGACTTTTCGATGATGAGAAGACTCGGATCGTGCACCAGCCGATTCGATGGAGGAGACGAGTTACATCGTATGGCTTGCCAATGGCTCAAGGCAGTGCTCCCCTCTTCATGACCTCCTGACATTGCCCGGTTGTATCGCGTGAAGAGTTTTTAAAAGACGCAATTGCGCCGCGACAGCAAGGGTTTGCTTCTTGTCTCTCTTCTGAGCAAACGGGCTTCCTATACACCCACCCCCTTTACGATGACATCAAAAATACAGGCTGCGCAACAGCCTCATGGCTACGAGTTTGGCGGACCGTAAGTATTAGCATGTGACAATGTTGACCTGGAGAATCGCCAGTAAAAACAGGTGCTGACACTTCGAAAACAGGCTCGGCGCGTTCGGTATCTCGTTTGGTCTCCCCCTTCTCGTCTACGTCTTCACCTTTTCCTGCAACGACGTCTCAGGCTGCCCCGCGCCCTCCTTTTTGAGCCCCAAGACTCTCGACTTTAACCAGCTCAAGCTCGAGGTCGGCTGGCCAGAAGATGGCATCTGGGGTCTTGCGAGCTGGAAGGCGTCCGCTGCCCTGGCCAGCTACTATCTCCTGAACTTGATCCTGTACCGAGTGTTGCCCGCGACCGAGGTTGAAGGCACTGTCTTGAGCTCTGGAGGACGCTTGAAATACAGATTCAACAGTATGTATATCACAAGAGCCCAACTGTGGTCACCGCGCTGACATCTCAACAGCCTTATACTCCAATACCGCGACTCTCGCTGCACTCGCCGCCGGAACGATTGCTCAAGGAGCCGAATTTCCTGTCTGGACCTTTATCAGCGACAACTATGTCCAGCTCCTCACCGCAAGCATTTTGCTGTCCTACGGCATTGCGACTTTTGTTTACGTGCGAAGCTTTAGCGTCAAGACTGGCGACAAGGAGCTTCGAGAGCTGGCTGCTGGTGGGCATAGCGGAAACCTACTCTACGATTGGTTCATTGGGCGAGAACTCAACCCCCGCGTCACGATTCCATTGATTGGCGAGGTTGATCTCAAGGAGTGGTGCGAACTTCGACCAGGTATGATGGGATGGATCATTCTGAATTGTGCCTGGTGCGCACAGCAATATCGAAACTACGGCTACGTCACCGACAGTATCGTTTGTATCACTGCTGTGCAGGCCATCTACGTCATGGACTCGTGGTGGTTCGAACCCGCTATTCTGACAACCATGGACATTACTACGGACGGATTCGGCATGATGCTTGCGTTTGGTGATCTCGTCTGGGTGCCATTTGTGTACACCCTTCAGACGCGGTATCTCTCCGTGTATCCCCGTTCTCTGGGACCTGTCGGGCTTCTCATAATGAGCTCGCTAATTGGACTTGGATTCTTCATCTTCCGCTCGGCGAACAGCCAGAAGAATGCCTTCCGAACAAACCCTGATGACCCTGGCGTTGCTCACCTCAAGTTTATCGAGACCAAGACGGGCAGCAAGCTGCTGACCACTGGATGGTGGGGAGTTGCCCGTCACATCAACTACTTTGGCGACTGGATTCAGTCCTGGCCTTACTCGTTGCCCACTGGCCTTGCTGGTTACCAAATTCTCACCGCTGGTACATCTGCTGAGGGTGCCTTCACCATGGCTGACGGACGAGTGGTTGTCCAAGGCGAGTCTCAAGGATGGGGCATGCTCGTCACTTACTTTTACATCGTTTACTTTGCCGTCCTCCTGATCCACCGTGACCGCCGAGATGACGAGAAGTGCCACCGCAAGTACGGAGACGACTGGGAGAAGTACAAGAAGGTTGTGCGATGGAGAATCGTGCCTGGAATCTACTAGGCCAATAAAGCTAGCCAGATGTTGGGGGGTATATCGTTCGTTTACTATTATGTGGTGGGTAAGGTAACCGGGTGAATGGTAAAAAGGTCATGTTTGAGAAGGGCTGTAAGGCTAAAACAGATGGGATAGAGTTGGGAGGAGTTGATGACTGCTGTTTTGCTACTGCAGCCGTTCGGCGCTTCTTTTGAGGGTGCAGACAATAGTTTGTACGCGATAGTAACGATAATGCCGAATACACTTGGCGAGTGTCGTTTACATGGTCCAGGGCCTCCAAGTAGCTCGGTGACTTCGGTGTATGTTGAAGTGGGGGTTCCTTGAGATGCGGGGAGTCTAGGTAAGGTAAGGATATGAGGTTGGAAATCTAAGATATGCGAGTGTCGGATCCTGGAGACGGCCCGAAGAGCAACTAGATCCATCAAACTTCTTGACTTGACCAGCTATTCCTGAGGTTACTCAAGTAAAGGACAACGCTAAAGGTCCTACAGATTGTTAACAAGGCGCGAGGTTGAGTCAGTTACCAGTAGCTGATTAGTTTTCGATACAAGCAGTATATTTCTTCAATGCGGCTCGTTTGAATCCGGTCCGACGGAATGGATTCCCGGGATGATGTTGGATGCACACATGCATGGAGCACGTTTTCTCTCTCTCCTCCTCTTCTCCAAGACCCACGCACACCTAAGATTACTCCGCATGTATGGGGAGACCAGCCATCTACTATTCAAACGTCCTTGCCTTGTTCACCCAGAGAGAAGATGGGGGGGGGGGGAGAAGACATGGGGTTGCTTACTGGCCCAGGTCCTGAACCTCGGTCAAGCAAGGATAATTCCAAAGCCGCAGACTTAGCCTACGCCAGTCGGCCCATTATGGATATTGTACAATGCCGAATTAGGGTGCCGATTACGGGGTGATATAGATCTAGCCCGGATAAAATAAAATAAAAAGATTCGCGAGCTGGATATGAAGTGAGGGGATCACCAAGAATACAAAGTTAGTTGTGGAGGTTTCTGGGTGGAGGGCACAATTTGTATTTTGCCGTTACTTCTCCGCATCTAACACAATTTAATTACTATTACATTGAGATGAGAGTCGGTAAAAAGCCTAATTGGAGAATGAGAGGTGATCAATTCTCATCATCAATGTCCCGGAGTATTTGTTAATCTCCAGCTGCTTCAATTACTCCGGCATATGACTCGTAGTTCCTCTTGCACCAAGTCAAGATGGCAAAAACTAACCAATCCAAAATAAAGGTCTCGATGCTCTCAAAGGCATCCAGAACGCCGTTTGCTGCAAGTACGTCCCCAGTCTGAAAGCCCCTGTCTATGCCTCACCCTGCCCATATTTTTTGCATCCCTGTTTTTCTCGTTCACATGATGTAGGCCAGGGTTTGCAGAGAACCCAGCCAGCTGTGCTGTACCTTACATACGCTGACGCAGCTACGAAGAACCATGTGAAAAGTTGAATTTTGAGTCAGTCAGAAAACATTTAGAAGAATTGAGCTCTCATGGATTGGAGTTCTGCAAAAATAACTATGGGGAGAGCTAAGCCAAAATAGTGAATATCCATATGGTAGACGTACAATACAATGAGCAGACTGTTCTGTTCCACTGTAGAAGTAGCCAGTGGCTTGGTGCTGGAATAAGTTGTAGATTATTTCCGACAGATTGATAACCATCTGCCCATGTTTCTTAGTCTAGAATACCAAATGTGGGATGTCAAGAGTCGTGGGCATATGCCAAGCCATCAGCTTATGACATCTGAGGCGTCTAGACTCGTGAACGTCTAGCATTTGACGGACTACGCCACATGCACAAACTCTTGATTCCGTCAACTTGGTTGTTCGAGAAGGCTTGAAGAACTAAGGAATTGAACAAGTGCTATAGGTTCCAGCAAACGACAAGTTCGAGGAGCTGCAGTAGCGCCCGCAGGCTGGGTGTGTGCAGTAATACACACTGTCTTGCTAAAGCGTTCACCATCTCATCGGACACTGAAACCCATCATCCAGATACAAGTAAGAGACAAAACATCGTCATACTTCTAGGGTATCCAGCTTCACCGTTCTCAATGTCTAGCCGTATTGGTGGAAAAGGTTGCTCAAAGGATTCACAAAACATAGACGACCGATACTCCCCGAATGGGGGATTTTTGTGCAAAACGGGCCGACCAAGGTGACGCTAACATGGTCCGTATGGAAAGAGGCCCTTGGCAAAACGGGGTAAAACTGGGAACAGGCAACGGGCAACGGAATAATATGCGGGGAATTCAAGCTTGCTTTCATCACTGATGATCCTTTTGTTGGAGAAGGGAAAACAAAAACTGGGGTATCATCATCTGGTGAGAGACCTTGTGTGAGAGAAGATGTGTGGATGTGGAACGAGAACGGATACTCCGTCATGCAAGAAAAAGGGTTGTATTTCGAGGAGAAGGGATCTGCATGAGGCAATAAGAAAAATTATGCCTGCCAGGCCAGTTTAATGAATCAATTGCATGCTTTTTTCCAAAGACAACAATTGTCCAGATACGGCACTGGCTGGCGGTGCCAAGCCGGGAGTGAGATTGATGAGAGACAAAACTGAGGGGGGCACCAGTCTGGCAGGGATTCGTCCAGATTCTGATCTTCCGCACCGAAATCTCCACTGGAGAGAGCAAAACAAGAAAGCAAGGAAAAAATTGCAAACGCTCCATCGGACTGCCAGTTTTCAGTAAAGGTTCCGCGCAGGGCATGGGCCGGAGTTTGGAAACCCTCGCTTGGCAAACTGGAACTCGATGTCAACGATTGATCCTGCAATCCTGACAACCACCAGAACTGGATCTGCACTGCAGATACTCCATATGTTCATGTCACGTCTTCCGCCAAGGCAAGCCCTAAGCATGCCCAAAGCATGCCCAACGCAAACCCATAGATCCTCAATAATCGCAAGTATGTGAAGAGCTCGATATATCTTCATCTCAATATATTGCGGCGCAGGAACCGGAGCCCCTCTCATGAAGCAATGAAACCATCCATCGTAGATCCGGAAAGATCCATCACCTTCGACGACCCTGGAAGCCTACCTCTTGACGCAGACATCCCAAAGGAAAATAAATATCACCACCAGGGTAATATGCTCACAACGTTTCATTCCGTCCATTCGTGCCCCGCAGTTTGCAAGCGAAGGTCTGCCCCTAGCAGTTCAAGCTGCATCGTATCCCATGCCAACCCATCTTCATGCAGAGCCAACCAAGCAAGTACCCTGATGATGAGAGATTCTCATGGACTCATCGGCCCTTTTCCGCTTCTCCCCATGACCTTTTTTTTTCCCTCTCGGTGTGCACGCCAAAATACCAAGCTATCGTGGCTTTTCTTGTCCAACATTGTGTGGTCCCCGCAGCCCAAGAGGGTTGTGATCCATCCAGTCTCTATCCATGGCGACCCTCCAGATTCAAAATCGGACGCTCCCTTTCCCCAATTTCCCCCTCATTAGTACGTAAACAGTGCCATGGGTTGCTTAATTAGGCCCACTTTTAGCTGCATGCCGGGAAGACCGCAGGACATAAGCTTGCATGGCAAAGAGGGATAGATGAACGGAATAAGTATGGTGACTTATGCAAGTGTGAGATCCTAGTGAATTTAGTATGAAGGCTTGGGGACGTGAGCTGTACTGGTACAATTTAGTGAAATTGGGTTAGCTCTTATGCTCGGACAAAATGACCCTGCTTAGTGCTAAGCATGCTCGAGGAGCAGACTGCACGTTGGTGATACGTTGCGATAAACCACGACAAGTGAACGCTCTATCCATGGTGTTGATGTGCATGCATATGCATTGGGTAATACCCACATACAGTGTGTTCAATGTGCTGTTACTGCATGAGGAGGTGACCTGTGATGCTGGAATTCACGAAACCGTGGGACAAAGACGTCTTGCTCACAGACACATCTGTGCACATTGGAATGGATACCGAAACCGCATCACGGCTCGTATGCACAAACATAATTCCTCCGGTCCATCCCCAACTCATTGGAACCAGGAACCCACCGTCCATCCACGTCGTGGGGCCGCGGCTGGCTTAGATTTGTGGTGGTGCCCGTTCCGAGACCAGGGTCTGCATGTCTTGCGCGACCTAATGCGAATGGCTCGGCGCTCACACCAGGCACCGCCGTCATGGATGGAGAATGGAGACTACTGCATGCTGGATACCAGGACAAGAGAGACACACCAGCGGGCTCCGTGGAGAAGGGATGACGAAAAAAAAAGCAGAGACAAGCAGGGCCAATTTCCCCTGGACTCTGCTGCTGCTGCTGCTGCTGGCGTGCCGAGCTTCTCGATGTCACCCTGTCTCCTTTGCCTTATATCAAGGTGCGACCACCCCGATGTTGGCCGAGCTCTCCTCGTGGACTTGTACTTTGGTCAAGACAGTCGATCGCGACGATAATTCACCATGAAAACGTCTTCGATTGTGGCCGCTGCCCTTTTGGCAGCTGTTGCTGATGCTGTAAAGGTACGTACGTCTATACACACACAAGCTGCTTGACAGCTGGTATGCGAGCGCGCAAAAAGGTGGTCAATTGAGAAACATTGGCAGTCGGCAGCTGGCGACAACTGGCACGACAGCATTCCGCAATTCACCTTCACTCCTCTCACCTTGGTTCGTGTCATGCCGTGGCATTGCTTTGTTTAGGCAGCATTGGAAGAGAAAATTTCTTCTCCTCCTTTTCTTCTCACCTTCACACATCACGCTTGGTGCAATTTGCAAACAAAGAAAGCACGACTCGAATCTCGGGAACCAGAGCACCTTCCTAGATTTACATGTTACTTTTCTTCTTGCCTTAGTACTTTGCGCCGCTGGCTACTTTACTATTCTACGTTTTCATTACCTTCCTCCCTGTCAACCTCAATTCACGAATTGGCCCCCCTCTTCATTCCCCTGCGGGATGAAGACTTCGCTCACTTGGCTTGCCCTTGCGGCAGCACTTTTGGATCCAACCCTTGCTGACCCTGAATCGCGTCATCAGATCAACGCTCGCAACGACTCTGCTCCTGTCCCCGCCCCTGGATCTGGAGCTCATGCTCAGTCTCCTCCTCACTATCCTTCGCCATGGATGGACCCTCAGGCGCCTGGCTGGGAACAAGCCTATGCCAAGGCCAAGGAATTTGTTTCGCAGTTGACTCTTCTCGAGAAGGTTAACATTACTACCGGTGTTGGGTAAGTCGATATTAAATATGCCTGGAGGGCACGTCTTTTGTCGTCTCAACAGTTGCTAACTTGCCATTAGCTGGATGGGTGAAAAGTGTGTCGGCAACGTCGGCTCCATCCCTCGCCTCGGTCTCCGATCTCTTTGCATGCAGGACGGTCCCCTGGGTCTTCGATTCGCCGACTACAACAGCGCATTCCCCGTCGGCTTGACTGCTGGTGCCTCTTGGAGCAGGCATCTCTGGAAGGATCGTGGAGCTGCCTTGGGCGCTGAGGCCAAGGGCAAGGGTGTTGATGTTTTCCTCGGTCCTGTTGCTGGACCTCTTGGTCGTAGCCCTACTGGCGGTCGTAACGTCGAGGGCTTCACTGCTGATCCCTACATGGCGGGTATCGCTTTGGCCTTGACCACCGAGGGTATCCAAGATGCCGGTACTATTGCCTGCGCTAAGCATCTCGTTGCCAACGAGCAGGGTAAGCGGCCGACACTCTACACTTGATTCGATTGACTGCTAACATTGATCTATAGAGCACTTCCGTCAAGTCGGCGAATCCCAGGGCCGCGGCTTCAACATTGATTCATCCCTCTCCTCCAACGTCGACGACAAGACCCTGCACGAAGTTTACGGCTGGCCCTTCCAAGATGCCGTCAAGGCTGGTCTCGGCTCCATCATGTGCTCCTACAACCAGGTTAACAACTCATACGCTTGCCAGAACTCCAAGCTCCTCAACGGTATCCTCAAGGAGGAGTATGGTTTCCAAGGTTTCGTCATGAGCGATTGGCAGGCCCAGCACACTGGTGCCGCTTCTGCTGCTGCCGGTCTTGACATGACCATGCCCGGTGATACCCTCTTCAACACTGGCCACTCTTACTGGGGTGGTAATCTTACCCTCGCTGTTGTCAACGGAACCGTCCCCGAGTGGCGTATCGACGATATGGCCATGCGTATCATGGCTGCTTTCTTCAAGGTCGGCAAGAGCGTTAACACTCTTGAGGAGACCAACTTTGACTCTTGGACCCGCGACAGCTATGGTTACGTCCAGGCTGCCGTCAAGGAGAACTGGGAGCATATCAACCACCAAGTCGATGTCCGTGCCGATCACGCCAACCACATCCGTGAGTCTGGTGCCAAGGGTACCGTTGTCCTCAAGAACAACGGCATTCTGCCCCTTGAGAAGCCCAAGTTCATCGCTGTTATTGGTGAGGATGCTGGTTCCAACCCTGCTGGCCCCAACGGCTGTGATGATCGTGGTTGTGATGACGGCACTCTCGCTATGGAGTGGGGTTCCGGTACTTCCAACTTCCCTTACCTTATCACTCCCGACTCTGCTCTCCAGCAGCAGGCTATTGCCGACCGCACTCGTTATGAGAGCATCTTGAGCAACTACCGCTGGAAGGCCACCCAGGCTCTCGTTACCCAGCCCAACGTTACCACCATTGTCTTTGCCAACGCCGACAGCGGTGAGGGTTACATTAACGTCGATAACAACGCCGGTGACCGCAAGAACATGACCCTGTGGAAGAATGGCGACGATCTCATTAAGAACGTTGCTTCCGTCACCAACAATGTCATTGTTGTCATCCACTCTGTTGGCCCCGTTGAGCTCCAGCACTACCGCAGCCACCCCAACATCTCTGCCATTGTCTGGGCCGGTGCCCCTGGCCAGGAGTCTGGTAACTCTCTTGTTGACATTCTTTACGGAAAGCAGAGCCCTGGCCGAACCCCCTTCACCTGGGGTACCTCTGTCGAGAGCTACAACACTCCTATCCTCTTCACTCCCAACAACGGCAATGGTGCTCCTCAGGTCGACTTTACCGAGGGTCTCTTCATTGACTACCGTCACTTTGACCACGTTGGCCCCGGCGCTCCCGGTAGCTCTGACGCGGCTCCCGTTTACGAATTCGGCTATGGTCTCTCATGGTCCACCTTTGAGTACTCCAACCTTCAAATCCAGAAGCACAACGTTCGACCGTATGGGGCTCCCAAGGGCAAGACTATTGCCGCTCCCGAGCTGGGCAACTTCAGCACCGACTTGAAGGACTATGGCTTCCCCAAGGGAGTCCGATACATCCGCGAGTTCATCTACCCCTGGCTCAACAGCACCACCTCTGCCAAGGATGCTTCCGGCGATTCCAGCTATGGTCAGACTGCCGAGCAGTTCCTTCCTCCTGGTGCCAACGACGGTAGCCCCCAGCCCCGATCTGCTGCCTCTGGCCAGCCCGGTGGTAACCCCCAGCTTTGGGACGTTGTCTACACCGTCACCGCTACCATTACCAACACTGGTAAGCGCATGACTGATGAGATTCCTCAGCTCTACCTCAGCCACGGTGGTCCCAACGAGCCCGTCCGTGTTCTCCGAGGCTTCGACCGTATTGAGCGCATTGCTCCCGGCCAGAGCGTCGTTTTCCAGGCTGAGCTCACCCGCCGTGATATCAGCAACTGGGACCCTATTGCCCAGAACTGGGTTGTTACCGAGTACCCCAAGAAGGTTTGGGTTGGAAGCAGCTCTCGCGACCTGCCTCTTAGCGCTGCTTTGCCATAAGCAAATGTATTTAGATGCGTGGCAACATTCTGTTTTCTAGTTTTATAAGTTTAAGAATTAGTTTCTAATTGAACTTTTGAGTTAATGAAGCATTTAGAGATTGCTGTTCCTCGTTTGTCTGATGTGTGCGTGCATAGTGATGTGAGAATTGTTCAGTTGATGAGTGTTTCGCTTGACATGAGACGTGATTTGGTTGGATATGGTTCGTCTTTTTTCCCCATAGACTCCACTGACAAACAGATTGCTGCAAGATGAATATGAAGTTGGCAGATGGGGGTGTGTGCATATGTGCAGATCCCTTGAGTGATATGAGAACAGACACCATTGGCGGATTGATGAAGCTAGCTTGCACCTTCTCAGACAGCGCCCACACCCTTCACTGCAATTTTAGGCTCCAAAGGCCGTGTAAAAATCAACACGGCGTCATGCTCAATTTATTTTCTACGAGCGCTTAATAGCCCCAGTTCTCGGCATTGTGAGGCCGGATGTTGATAGGTTTGGCGTGCAGATGGTGGCGCAAAATAGCCCTATTGGTGCTGAGCTGTCAGCTGCGGCAGCGAATTGCGATGGTTGAGATTGATTGATTGGAGAGGGCATGGCTATTTCATTTTGAAAGGATTTGTTAAATTTTTGTTTTTTGGTTGAAAGGATCTGGATGTGTTAAAGGGGCAAAGGCTTGGGGATGCAAGGTACGGAATATTATTTGGTGTTGCATTTGTGGTGGAAGGGAGGATGTCTACATGCGGGTGTTGGTTCGCACTGAAGACCTGGAGATGGATTGGTTGCGCGGGGAGCGAGGGCGATGGTGGAGTTGAAAGACACTGCCCTCGCCTCCGTTGGAACTTGTATTTTTCTTCTTTTCTTCTTTCTTTCTTTTCATAGTGGCGGACGTCTTCTGACGTTTTTAGCTCTGGAGCTGTTTTGCTAGTGAGAACTGCTGACTTTGTAGGGAGTACTCCGTAGGTAGCCCTGGAGCTTTGGTAGGCATGTTGGTCCGTCCTTGAGCCTCCTTGGTCCGTTCCCACTATGAGATAGGAAGCATCACCATCAATGCACCCATCACCATCAGTGCATCACTAACAACGCATCAAAACCATGCTACAAGTACATGCCCCCAAATATTTCATCAAGTCCCGTCAGACAATCTCCAACCTGACCAGTTTCATCAACACGAGGCCATTCCACCATCCCCTTCATGCTATTGGTCCACCCCTCCAATCCATTGGTCCTCGACATTCCATATGAGACGCTAGGCGTAAGACGAGCAGCTGGATGAGGCGCTCCCGGTTTTGGAAGTCCACACGGGCACACACACACACACACACTCACGGTTCGACAGTTGGACCGCCTGTGACGGCAAAGACGGGTCGAGTAGCAGCTTCAGGTCTTTTTAGAACACCCACCCACCATGGACACCCCCGGTTTCCTCAGCACGAATAAAAAATGGGCTTGGTGATTTGGTGTGACGCAATAGTTATTGTTCTTTTTTATTCTATTTCTATTCTTGGGTTTCCCTCTTTCTTCTTGGGGACGTTTCTTGGTTTCTTGTCTTTCTGATATTTTGTCGGTGAACCAAACCATTCTCTCACGCTCGTTTCTCTCCCTTTTCTCTCCTTTTCACTCCTTTTCTGTCCGTTCGTTATATATCTTCACTCGCTGGCGAGGGAACCCTCTTAATATCATCCTTCAAAACAAGACAAACTTGATTTCCTACACGCAAAGAACCGAACAACATCTCGACAAGAGGCATCCATACCCATCCAACTAAAAAAACAAAGAAAGAAGAAAAAAAGAAAAGAAAAAGAAAAGAAAAAGAAATCTCCCACATAAACATCTATTCCCAGTCCCTCTACAATGGGCAGCAATCTCTCCTCCACCTTCCAGCCAGACACCTCCAAGGATGTCCTCAGCCCAACCGATGCGAGGGCCGACATGATCCTGGGCCTCCTCTGGCTGGGCGCCGTATACGCCATGGCCATGATCTGGAGCACCCTGGCGCTGGTGGATAGGTGGAAGGGCCCGGCGGACAAGATACGGGTTGGGGGGAGTAGGGTGATGGCGGCCATGGCGTTGTCGGCGGCTTGGCCGGCGGTGGTGGTGTATTTGATGACGGCGGATCGGTAGTTGTGTTGTTTTGCTCATGTATGGGGATATGGGGCTCTGGTTGGCAATGTTGTGTTTGCAGTATTGGGAATGTGTTTTCTGCTGAGGAAGGGTCAGGTAGCATGTGTGCGTCAGTATCGTACTTTGGCTGTTTTGTTTATTAGAACGTGAAGAATTGACTGGAGGGTCGTGTCAGCACAAAACTCCCGCATAGTAAGCATCCCTGTTTTCTATCAAGGCAGCGAGCCCGACATTGGGTAGAGCCCGGAGAATGCAAGGCATGTTCCAGTCCAAACAACAAAGAGTGACCTCTTCCCTAAAGTGAATCATCTGCTGTATTAATTTCAGTGTATTAAATAACCAACTCAAAACTCCTGCTTCATAACTATAGAAATAATCGATACTTGTCAAGAACGCAAAAAAACAGCACCATGTAAATAGTCTGTAGATATAGATTGCCATACGATGCGACAAGATACCACTCATCCAACCAAAGTATAACGACGGCTTCTCTCCGACTTGACGTCCCTACGACCAATGATGGACTCCAATCGCTGCACCAGCGCCTTGGCATCATACCTTCCTCCCCTGCCCAGCTCATCCCTGGGCCCATAGAGCCTGGTCGTGTCGATGCCCAGCCTGATAAACGCCGCCCTGTCAATCGCCGGCGACTTTTCGCCCTCGAGATAGACAATATGCGTCACGTATTGCGAATAGTCTTCCTGGGTGGGCCGGGGGAAGCCCCTCGAGTCGGCGCAGGCGTTCGCGATGGTGGCGACAAAGTCGAGGGCGGTGAATGGCTCGTCGGATGGGCCCGTTTCGCGATCGACGGTGCCGTTCAGAATCAGAATCTTGTTTTGCATCTGGGGGCTGGCAATGGCCTCTCCGACACCCTTGAGGATCAAGTTGGGAACCAGGGACGTGAACAGAGATCCGATGCTGTAAATGACGGTATGGGAGTGGCTGATCGACTCCAACACACGGGGGTTGGCCGGTATCCGAATCTTTTGGCCGTAGGGATTGATGTACCATATACGGTCAATCCTAGAGGGGAGGTCCTCTTCGTCCTCCTTGGAAAAGTTGATGGCTGGTCGTCGCAAGGCCGGCAGACTGCCCGGGAGATTGGCGTCCTCAATGTGGTCGTGGTCATCCGCTTCATGGCCGATGGACAGGGCTGGGGTGTGCGCTCCCGTGCTGACCCCGGGGACGGGCACCGCAGCTGACGGGATGCTTGGATGAGAAATGTCATTCTGGCCGGTGATGACGGTGCCATCAGCCAGACCGGCCGCAATGTGATGCGCAAAGTTGGTGTTGAGCGCCGGGAGGACCGCGACACGATCCGGGACGGTGCAGACCGAGCTCAGCAGGTGAATGGCGGCCTCGAAGCTGCCCGTGAAAAGCCTCGCGCCGGTGAGAAACAGGTTACCGATGCTCGCTCCGGAAAAGTCGAAGCGGCTGCTCGGCCTCATGCGCTTCACCACCTCGAGGTTGAAGCTGTTGAGGAACGAGCGGATGAGCTCCCTCTTGGGGGACGAGATGTTGATCCATAGCGGGTGGGTGCCCTCGAGAATCTCGAACCACTCTGCCCGGGCCGTGGGATACACGTTGGGCAGCCGGTGGTTGAACAGGTTCTTGATGGCTGCCGTCTCAATGTTGCCGTCGTTTGGGATGAGACGCACCAAACGTGACCTCACATCACCGATGCCTTTTATTTCTTACGTTAGCTTCGCTCATGGTGAGACCCAAAAATGGAAAATGAAACATACCCGGTCCGCCAAAGACGCGAATGATTTCGCTGCTGCTGCCTCCATTATCACTAATGGGAATAACGTAGCTCAGAATCGCCTCGTTGGCCTCCCGGACGCCCTCGAACACGTCCACCAGGCTGTTGGTTGCGCTGCCGCCGGAGAAGACAACTATGCCGTTTCTTCCCGTAAGGCCGGGGCTCAGTGGGCGTCGCAACGACGGTGACCCCGCGCCCTGCTGGGGCAGTTGAAGCATATGCAGCTGTGCCATGGTGGGGAAGAGGGAATGAAAAAAAAATTAAAATCTGACCAGGGATTACGACTTGTTCGGAAGTTGATCAGTGTGATGAGAGAGGCCCCCGTCTCTATCTCGACCCCAGAATGCACTGCTCACCCTCCGTCAGGGGTTGGGCACTATCTGTTGGTAATATCAAAGTTTGATTAAGCTCAAGTCCCCGCTAAAGCATAGATAGTGCTATAAGAAGCCGACAATACTTGATAACAACTACCGAAACTGCCAATTGCATAAATGTAACTACCCTCTCCCCCGTTATCTTGCCGCCTCCTGGACCTTCTCCTCTGGCCAACAGCTTCCCCGTACCACCCCTCACACGCTATAATGTATACAATCAAATATTATTACCTAGGTAGGTAAGATCACCAACTTTTACTCCGGACGGGATGAGCCCGCTTGGCAATTCGAAAACTCTGGGAATCTGATTTGACAGAAAAGCGAACGTGAGACAAGAGAGGCATTTTTCTTATTCCTACATACCTCCCTATTCTCCGTGTTCATGTCCTACGATGGACGGTAAACGGTGCAGACGGCCCAGGCGAGGCAGTTTGTGTAGGTACGGCCAACCAACTTGAACCATTCCGGCCGATTACTATTCATGACACGGCCCGGGCCTCATTCGGCACAACCAAGCGCCGGAATCTGCTTCCGAAGAGACGGGAACTTGTCATAGTACTCCGGCTGCCCGATCACGGAATTCGACCGGCTCACGTTCCATTACACTCAACCCGAGGAATGTGATCAATACACTCACCGATTGTTTTCTGACTCTGCATCATCATGCACATGTCTTGTTGTAGAATGTCAGCTTTTTTCTCTCCTAGCAATAGAAGAGGAAAGATTTCCTATTCGGGCTTGTATAACCCACCTTTTTTCGAGTCATGGGATGACCATATGGAATGCATCGTGGAGGATCTTTGTAACCTGACTTCATGCCAGTCTGATATGTCTCCGTCGGCGATTAACTTTTACCAATCACACATTGCCTACTGCAGTTTGTCTTGGAAGTCCTGCAGTCATGACAAATAACCAAAAGAATGTCCCTTGTAGGAAAAAATAGAGGGGGTGGAAAGGACAATAAGCTGCCCGGGGTGTATAATATTCAGTCAGAGTTGATGATAACTTGTCTTCCTCAAGGATAAAAAGGGGAGACGGTGGCCGTTGAACAGAAGTTACTCAAGCAATACAAACTCGACATCATTACTACACTTTGAATCTTTACTATCCGTCATCATGGTTGTGGTTCCCGAAACTACCAAGAAGTGGACCGTCACTGGCTTCTCCGGCTTTGACGCTCTCAAGCTGGTTGAGGAGACTCTGCCCACTCTCGGTGATAGCCAGGTCCTGGTGAAGCGTATGTTCCCATTCTCACCATTCCCTTGTTCTTGAAGCTAATTATTACTTATAGTGGAGGCGGCAACTCTAAACGTCAGTTTTCGACAGGGACTCATCATCCATTGTTTTTTGTGACAGCCTACTGACCCCAACCAAACAGTACCGCGATCTCATCATCACCCACGGTCAATACCCCCTGGCCATCAAGGACAACGTGGTCCCCGGATCCGATGGCGCCGGCACCGTCCTCGCCATCGGCAAGCATGTGACCAGATTCCAGCCCGGCGACAAGGTCATCACAGTCTTCAACCAGGAGCACATTGGCGGGCCCCTCAACGCCTCCAACGCCATCACCGGCCTGGGAGGCCAGATCGACGGCGTCCTCCGCTCGGTCGGTGCCTTCAACGAACAGGGCCTCGTGCGCAAGCCCGATTCCCTGACGGCCCTCGAGGCGGCGACGCTCCCCTGCGCCGGGCTGACGGCCTGGAACGCCCTCTTCGGCTCCATCGACCACATCGCCAAGCCGGGCCACTGGATCCTGACCCAGGGCACGGGCGGGGTGAGCATCTTCGCGCTGCAGTTCGCCAAGTCGGCCGGCGCCAAGGTCATCGCCACCACCGGCTCCAAGGAGAAGGAGGAGTACCTCAGGAAGCTCGGGGCCGACTACGTGCTCAACTACAAGGAGGACGTCAAATGGGGCGAGACGGCCAAGGCCATCACCGGCGGCGTCGGCGTCGACAACGTCGTCCAGGTCGCTGGCTCGAAAGAGATGGAGCAGAGCATCGCCTCCGTGAAGATTGGCGGCATCATCAACATCATCGGCTTCGTCGCCGGCGGCAGCGAAAAGGAACCCCCGCTGCTGTCCACCCTGTTCGGCTTCTTCACCGCGCGGGGCTTCCTCGTCGGCAGCCGTAACCAGATGGAGGACATGCTCGCGGCCATCGAGGCGAACCCGGAGAAGTTGCGCCCCGTCGTGGACAAGAAGGTATTTAAGCTGGAGGAGGCCAAGGAGGCGTACGAGTATCAGTGGTCGGGCAAGCACTTTGCCAAGGTCGGCATTGAGATTGCATGAGCTAAGATGTTCAGTTGAGAATTAAATAAAAATTTGTTCATCATATATAAATCATAAATCGTGGCCATAGACCTGTGAGCCCGCCTGTGCTTTAAGAGAGCTTGTATTCATCCAAGGATGCTCTGTGCTGGAACGGGATGAAGATGTCATTCGGATGTCGCCAATTGAGTGTCTCGTATTATTTAGCTCGTCTTTCAAATCCAGTAACTATAGAAAATTCCATTCATTTATCCAAGACCCTGAATCTATTATAATAAGGACTGTGCCCTCATATGACTCTCATCAAAAAGTCGGCTTGGTGCTATGACAACCAAGCATCGTGTGGAGAGGACAACATCGGGTCGTCGGCAACGCCCCCTTCTGCACTCGCATCTTTCCTGCATGACACCCTGTTCCCGGCTATTATTAATCAATTTACAGTTGACAGTCCGTTTCAGCACGTTTCAAACTCAATTCAGCTCCTCAGCCCGCAATGTAAACTATGTCAGAGCCAAAGTGGCAGCCTCATGAACTAGGTAACGGATAGACTCGACGCCGATCTTAATCAAGATACCCATTTCCACGATGCAAAAAAGCTTCATCAACGAAGCTATAGGAAGCTTGAACCCTTCAATCAGCCTTGCCGAGCAACGTTAAAAATAAATCTGCGGCCAGCCACCACCACGCCATCATTCAAAAACGCCCCATTCTATACATCTGCAGCCCAGTTCATTGGAAGCTCCAATCACCAAAGGCTCTACCCTTCAACGCCAACGAGCATGGCGGAGCAACCAAAACTAGTCCAACTCTCCAAATACCATCCAATGAAAAGTTCTCTCAGACCCTTCAAAATTAAGCTCATTGGGGGGGAGGGGGGGGGAGGAGGGAAGAAGTCGTTCTGCGGCTTCTTGGTGGTGGTTCTAACCTATAGGGCTGGACGAGTGACTTTCAGCTGAAGCTAAAGGGTGGACGCTACCCAAGGTATCCCGTCCTCTCCGGCTGTTTCGCGATGCTAGTTGGGTTTAAGGCGATCGGGCTGAACGAGGCTTTTCATGCGCCCTGGTAACGGCTGTCCTTTTTTCTGCAAGCCAGCTCATCAAACGCGTGGCATGTCTACGCGGCTTTCTGGCTATGGGCTGGTGGGTGCCGAGGGGCTGTGAGAGTGTACCGACTTCCGTTCTATGGATGGTGGAAAGGTATATAGAGTCCCCCGTGTAAGTTCCGAGATCTGAAACCTTCCTCTGTATACTGCGTTCAACTCTCGCTTTGAAAACAATTCTAATTATTCATATAATTCTTTCTGGCGAATAGCCCACCGCTCGTTTACTTTGTATACACTCGCTCCACCCTCTCTCATCATGATGCTCAACCTCTTCCCCCTTCTCGCCCTATCCATCACCGGCACAGTCGCTTTCCAAGCCTCTAATCTTCTCGTCGCCAGGGACGTCGTCCCCGTCTCGTGCTCTGAACAAGGCCTCAAGACCTGCGGCACAGGATGTATTGGTCTAACTGATACTTGCTGCCCCGACGGCTCCGGCGGATGTCCCGTTGGAAAGTTCTGCATCTTGGGCAACAACAATGAATACGGATGCTGTCCCAACGGACAGACCTGCGAGGGTGCCGGCGGTGCAATCACCACCCGAAATGTCCTGACCGAGACGAACACCGAGGTCGAGACGAATACCCAGACAGCGACTGAGGAGCAACCCACCGAGACAACAACATACCAGCCACCACCCTTCCCTACCTCTGAGCCAGAACCCCCCGCCACAAGCATGCCATCGGCCTCTATCCCCATCTTTACAACCTCCATCATCTACCCAACTGGCTCGGCTCCATCCGGATCAGCGCCATCTGGGACAGCACCATCTGGGACAGCACCATCTGGATCAGCACCATCTGGATCAGCACCAAGTGCCTCTCCATCCTTCACCAGTGCTCCCTTCCCTCCAAGTGCAGCTACCACCAAGGGATACTCGGCCTTTATGCTCGGCGGGCTGCTCGCTGGCGTGTTTGTCCTCTTGCTCTAAGTTTATACCAGAGGGGGTCTTTTTGCATGGTGGATTTGGTTTTATGAAAAGGAAATGAGATGTTATCATCGAGACTTGGCATGGGTAGCATTTTTATTTATTTTTCTTTTTCTTTAGTGTTATTGGGGTTGATGATACGATATGATGGCACATTGTCAAATTAAAAAAAAACAAGACCCAAATGGGATATGAGTAATATGCAGCATATTGTTATCTAGATAATTACACACAATCTATTAAATACAAGCAGGCCAAGAATCTGTGGCTTATGCATGAACGTTTCAATCAATTGTGCAAGAGATTACCACGAACACGGCAAATCCCCTGTGTAACCCTTGGTAGTAATAACTTGGTAAGCTTTACGTATCTACAAGTTCTTGGCTAATTAGGCCTCACCTCTCACATACAAGAACTCATTAACCTAGACAAAGTAGAACATGCTGTAGAATTCGGTGAAATGGTGCTTCCGGTGAAGCCTGCTGAGCCTCTCCACTAAACCGGATCTGCCGTGCTCTCGGCGAGACCATGAATTGATGCTACACAGCATGAACCACAAGAGAGCATGGAAGAAGCCTATCCGGGACCGATATGATGAATCCCCGGTAATTTTGGAGGTACAATGCGCCACCCTCAACAACATTATGCGTCTTGCTTTTACAAGCCGTACCATGCATCTCCCTCCCGAGGGAGCGTCTTACCAAGCATCGCCACAGGTCCAGACGGACAATCGGGGTTGCAAGTTCCTCATCGAAAGAAATTCACCTCCGTATCGAGATTGGAAGCCCCGAGTCCGCCCGTTTCACTGCAGATAACGTTGTTTCCTTGATATTCCATGATTCATGCGATGAGAAGCCTCTTTTTCATCGCCTCAATCGCCTCCTGTGGTGCGACCAAGGAAGAACTCGTCATCTGACCTTGCGAAAACGTAGGTTTTGATGAATCTGCGGTTCTACAAATGACACGGGTTTCTCTTGTGCATGCGATTAATCATCAATGCAAAGAAAAAAATGGAAGAAAAGAAGTCCAGAACACCGAGTATTTTTGCACGACTTAATGACGATGCTGTTTTGCCTCGGCTCAATGACGTCCAAGTCGGTGTGCTGTATAAGGCAGGTAAGTAGTCATGCATGTAACTGCTCACAATAAATTATCGCAAAAAGACAAACTATTTGTTTAATGAATGATGAATATCATGTGTATTAATTACTAATTAATAAGGATTGACTGTAATCGTTGATAAGTGCTGCATGCTGATCGATCATATGTAAAAAACGCCATGGCAATTGTTCCACCCCAAAAAGAAAAGTCTACTCAGTTCACCACCCTATGCATAGGTTCATCTCGTCTCGTCATTGTGTGTTGTCGTCGTTGTTGTCAAGTCAATAAAAAGTTCTGATAAACTCTAGAAAATATTATTGATGTTGTTGTTGTTGTTGCTGCTGTGTGTGTTGCTGGTGTGTTGTTGTTGTTGTGTAGATGATTTACTCCTTGTAGCCACAGGACATGGACCAGGACTTGAACTGGTTGGTGGCCTTGGCGCACTGCCCGACGGTGAGGATCGGACCAACGCCACAGTCTTCAGCCTCGAATACGGTAACTGTAGAGTCATTCATGTTAGATTGACGGTTTTTCTCCTTTTTCTTACATCATAGGGCGGGAAGAGAGAGTATGTGGGGGGGGGGTAGGTAGGGATGTAAAGAGGGAGAGAGGGAGAGACATACAGACGCATCCCGCGTTGATATCAGTCAAGCTTATGGACTTGTAGTCGGCGTTGAGGCTCTTGCATTCGCCGTTGGCAAAGTCATCGTCAATGACGGTCCAGACGCCCTCGTTGCCGGTAAAGCAGTCATCGCCGGTGTAGACGCGGAAGTCGGCGACGTGGATGTTTCGGGGGATGAGGGCGGCGTTGGCACCGGCCATGAGGGCAGCGGCGGCGGAGATGATGGCGAAGAACTGCATGTTGATGGTGGTTGTTTGGAAAGTTGTTTTTGAAGAAGAAGGTATTTGTTTGATGGGGTGAATAAGAAGAGGTGAGAAGAGTTGTTTATATAAGTGGATGATGATGCTTTGTTGGTGATGATGAAGCTGGTGATGATGAAAGAATAGATGGATTGACCAGTCGAGAGCAAGAGGTCCTTTATATCTCGTTCAAGAACATCGATGACCATGGACTTGTAATCCGGCCAGATGCATTCATAGTCAGGCGGGTTTACAATTGTGGAAACACCAGGAATACGAACCTTCCTGTCTACCAAAAGTGGAGATTTGCATTGCCAACAATCTGCAGTGTTCCTCCCGGATACGATGGGGTGATGTGAAGACGTGAGGAGTGAGAGTGAGCGTGAAAGGGAAACAGAGGGCAAGATGGACGGACGGACGGTGCGTGGCGTGGTGTTAGTGACTGAGACCCTGTGTGTGCGTATATGTGTGTGTGATGTGATGTGTGTCGATATTCTTCCCATGCTGGTAGACCAAAGGCCGGACCCGGATGGTCGGCCTGCAGAGCGACCAGCCTAAAAAAGCTGCTGGCCTTGCTTAATTATTCCCAGGTGGGCTATAGTATTGAAATGAATAGTCTACTACCTACATACTGCGTACATTGCAGCGCACGCACGCATCTACTATGTTCATTACAGCACACATGCCTGGGCAAGGCGGGCATGCGGGCCAAGGTCTACCCAGGTTTTACCTAGCCTAGGTATGATGGAATGATGGAATGGACAATGCACGCGTCCCTGCGGCAAGGGACTGGACAGGCGAGACATGGAAGAGGCTCGGGCGGACAAGCGGGCGGGCAGCCAGCCAAAGACAGCACCGCCCGCGTGATGGGCTGGGTGTGACGATCAACCAACACTGATCTCATGCACCTAAAAATACATGATCAAGGCTGGGTCTTTCCAGCCAATGCCAGCACTACTACTCGGTACATTTGTGATGGGATCCATGGACGTGCATGTACTCTTGACGTACATTTCATGGACCCCCAGCTTTGTTTTTCCTGCCTACTGGATCAGTTCTCTCTCCACCGAAGCCCTCCAGTGGCGACTGGAGCTCCAGTATTAGCGCCCCTTCGGATCCTGTTTACTACTGCACTCAGTCTGTACGGGCAACGGGCTCTCGCTGTATACGGGGCCACAGCGGGTCCAGCGTCATCATGTCGGCCATGGATCCATTACCTACTGGACCGACAAAGTGCCCAGATGAAGCTTTGCCTTGCATGTGTACATATGCATATGCTATCACAGTGGTACATCATGATTTGGACGGTGACTAGAAAGAGAGAAAGAAAGAAAGAAAGAAAACAACCTCAGCAGCAATTAAAAAACGCTGGGCTGTGAATGAATGAATGAATTGTTGGCCACACCGTGAACCCCTGTCCGTTACTGGCCGTATCCGGAATACCCAACATACGCCACAACTACCTGGTCATGTCACACAGTTCAAGGTCAAGGTCAAGGGAAACCTACATGATAAATTCAAGCATGTATTCCGTACAATAATAACAATACTATCGAGCTCGTACATGCAATGCAGCAAGGGAAGGAATTCCATCACATCCATTCAACCCAAAGAAGGGCCTCCCGGAGCGGAACGAAAGAGAAGAAAAGGGTATACCTTGCGTATACGAGCCCCTCCCTCGAAAAGGGCTTTTTCAATGATGATGATGATGATGATGATGTAGTGTGGTGTGGTGTGGCAAAGTGAGCAAACAATGGGCGGCTTATGTCCAAAGTTTACAATGCCCACACCTCAACGAAACGGTTGTCTGGCGGGAATAGTCTCATGCATGGTTGAAGGGTAAAATAATAGGAAAGAAAAAGTGACGGATCCCATCTCCCAAAATGTCAAAATGTGTGGTTACATCAGAATGCAGCCCTCTCTCCATGTCTCTCTCGCTTCCTCCAGGTGCTCCATTCCATTTCTTCCAAGGATGGAGCTCTTTAACGAGATGGATCCCCGTTGGATCGATTGCGGCCGGGCCATCCAAGTACATAGTGGTCCAAACATAACGATCTGCTATGACAGTGGATGTTTGTTTGGATGTGGGTGGTCATAGTTACGAGGTGTGTGTGAGAACTCCCCCCTCTGCGCGGGGTCACGATGGCTTCCACGTTTTTATTTCCCAAAGGGTTCATTTCAAGCGATTGGAGAATGCATGACAAGCCTACAGGGGGGGGATAATCTCCATGGGTTCTAACTCCGAACATGTGCGCACTCTGTTCCGAACCTTTTGAACATTCTCTTTCTCTCTGTCACATCACGAGCATTCACGGCGCAGGCGGTTCAAGCAGGGGATAGATTCCATCCATGTTTTTTACTTTGTACGTACGGAGTATTATTATCCAATGCATATGCAAAAGGACGCGCAAACACACTCGCGCACATGTCTGTCGTATTCAGGACTATGTGATATATCCTCTCCCTCCCCCTTGTCCTCGGACTGTCGCACAATAAATGAAAAGTCTTCTTCTTTTTCCGGACATGTTTTCGAACCTCGGAAAGGGAACTCTTTTCTGTATTCCGTAGCTCTGCTCTGCTGCTGCATCCATCCTCAGCCAAGCCAAGCCCTTTGAGAGGGCTGAAAGTGGCAGTGTTCTTTGTGTTGCTTGTGCTTGTGCTTGTGCCATCTTCCGCCCCCGTGTTCCCCCATCTTTTCTTCCCCAACTGCCGGGTGGCATTCTAAACAAGCGCCCTTGGATCTTTTTTTCTTTCTTTCTGTCCTTGTTCTTCGATCCCCCTCCTTTGTACTTTGTTCTTGTACATGTTGGGTTTAGTTCCTGATGCGGCAGTTGGTCTTTTTGCAGCGTGCGATCCATGGATGCTACTAAATTTACCCATGCCAGAACATGACCACCCCTCCAGCTGCCTTTTTGACGGAGGAGGGTTCCCATCTTAGTTAAAGGCCATTTGCCGCGGAAGAAAGTGAAATACGAGCCAGGCCCGGCTAGGCCACTGTATTTCTTCCAGTTTTTCCGTCAAAGAAAAGATGCATATATATTAAATGAGAGTAATTGAGAAAGACATGTGTCTGCATATGGTGCGTCGTGCATGTCAGATGCATGCAATCTTACAAATCTTTGTGACTTCATTTACTGTTTGTTCGTGTTGTCAGTATGAGCCATGTCGAATGGTGTATAGCCATCTTGTTTTATTACACCTTCGTCTTTGTTCTTAGATGTGTTTTTCTCGTATGCGATATTAATTCATTTGAGAGCTTTTTTGATACATTTCCAGACGGAACAAAGATACGGTTGTGCGTGTCATCAGCTGCTCCCTTGTTCAATACCTGACTCTGTTCCCAATCAACCAGTCTAACAGCATTTCCTTTATAACTAGGGTTTGAATTAGAGAACAACTTCCAATCTTCTCTATCCATGAAGCAAATGATATTATGTGAATGCACATTGAACTCTGGTATTGTCAAACAATAATGTAGCTATGAATGTGAAAGACCTGGTTCTAGGGTAGTGGGATATATAAATGTCTGCGTGTTGGTTACCGATGGAAGCCAAACAGATCAACATACTTCAAACAGTTTAATACATCTTAATCTATAAACAAAATACTAAAATCATCATCCTCACCACAATCAACGTCATCACTGTCTATTCATCTTCAGACCTACCCATCATGTCCGAATACCGCAGTGACAGCGAGGACGAGACGCCCTTCACCCTCAGGCTACCCGGCGACGTCCTCGATTCAATCGCCGAATGGGTCGAAGAGCAAGTCGACCTGAGAGAGACCCTGGAAAGGGGCCTCACGATCCACGACGGCGTCGTATTCCACTGGGCAGACGCCGAGGTCGAATCACCCGACGCAGCCGCCGACAGCGTCCACGCGGCCCACCACGCTGCCTCCTCTGAGGATGACGGCGATTCCTCCGGCTGTAACTCCGACACTAGTTCCATGTACAATTACGACTCGGACGATGATTCGAGTGCGGAGTTTAGCCCTTTTATGAAGGAACTGTGGGGTCTTGGCTTTCTGACCGAGCACAGATTCAGGGATTTTGTTCATCGTCCTGTAGTCCGGCGCATCTGGGACGACCTCTGGGTCTCCCTCGCCGACGCCGTTCCAGCGGAGGAGGAACTTTCCATCGACATATACACCATCTACAGCGTCTCTCGCAAGATCCAGCAGTGCTGGGACCTGCCCGGCCACCGCTACACCCAGGAGAACCCTGACAAGAAGTCCTGGAGCCTGGACGACCACCTGGCCCGCTTCGCCGTGAAGCTCGGCCCGCTGTGCAATGGAAAGGGTCTACCTCTGAGCACCTGCAAGCTGAGCCTGATCTGGGCCTGGGCGGCGATCGAGATGGCGGACGTCCTGAGGAGCATGCAAAAGGGGTATGGGCCGGACGACGGACGGAACGAGGTGTGGGTGCGGCCGCCCGGGCCTGGTGATGTGAGGGACAACAGGATGCCTCATTATGATGAACTTAGGAAGAATGCCGTTTGGCTGGCTGACTTGGAGCTTGCATTGAGAGACCTTGGACTTTAGAATTGTCAAACGCACCATGTATACATGGTTGAACAAATAGATTGTTTTTTACTTGATTAAATGTACCTGATGTGATGGCGATGATAAGAGTTACCCACATATACTTTCCCCTCAACCTCGTATCCTTCCAACATCGTATAAAACCAGATCTCACAGCAGTTCAAAATCCATCTCCGCACCGAGAGCCGCCACGTATCAATTGATCAAGATAAACATGTGTCCCTCGTGTAATTATGACCCGCAGCTACGCTCCTTTTGTCTCTATTTTGCGACGGTTCTTTTCTTTCGGTGACACAAGTATCGCCCGGATTCCGGCCCCACATCTCCGTGACTCCTACCGGAGCTCGCAACACCAACGACGGGGGCTGTTGTCGGGTAAGCCTAGAAAGGAGATGGCCGGCATTCCATCTCGAAAGCCTAATATGCTTTTTTTCTTTTTTCTTTCTTTCTTTCCTTCTTTCTTTGTTTCTTCCTTTTTTCCTTTCTTTAATCATTAATGATGATTGCTTTCGGGAGACTATCGTTTCGTGGGCAGTAGTCGCATTGTGACAAGGTTTGGGATCAGTTCGCGAGGAGTAAAATTCTATTCCCCAAACGAGAGAAATAATCGAATGGATCAACAATGTTAGTTTGTAGAGAAAAGCTGCCTCGTGTCTGTCTGTGATGGGCAACCGAAAGGGATCATGGGATGGAGCACGCTCTGCAAACGGACGCGACCCATTAGGACGCTGCTGTTGATGTAAGAGATGCAACACCATCGCATGAGCTGAGCTCAAACACTCTCTGTATAGAAATCATATGCCGGTTCTCATTATTGTCCAATGAACCCTTTGTCCGGCTCGTTTCGGCGACCCAGTAGGCGGGGCAAGTGTGTGCTGATATCATCACGGCGATAGAACAGCTGGTGAACGTGTCGTGGGAATACTTGTTGTCTGGGTGTCATGGGTTGGTTGGCAGACGTAATTCTGCGGTTTTTTGGGCCAGGCATATTTTACAAGTGAACTGAAGGCTTGGTCATGTATGTGACGTTGAATAACTTTATACATTATACATTGCATAGCTACTCTGCGGCGTTTGTCCCGCGGGTGGTTTCCCCTGAATAAATACTAAAGGGTGGATTTGTTCTTGACATTCATTTATAGATGGAGAACATTCTGGCCTATAACCTGAACACTTCTCAGCATAAGTACTTGGTGCAATCCATGTATTAGGTTTGGAGAGTTTGTGGAAAGAATTCTCACCAGGCCCCCCCTTCATCATCGTTCAGACACGCTGACCCAACGTGCCCGAAAGCATGTTTGCAACAAGCCTTCTTACGATAACTCGTGGCCAAACGAAATGGTGCCAAACAATGAAAAAATTGCACCCGCGAGGTTTTTAGCAGGCATTGATGCGCATTTGGGTGGTGGCAAACGAAGACGAGAGAGGACAGCAAACGGATGCCCCCTTTTACGAAAGGGACTGTATATGCCAGCTCTTCCTTCAATAACAATACAAGCATTAGTCAACAGACGCAAGAGAAGGGACAGGAAGACAAACAACGAGAGAGATTGAATTACTTCCAAACGACTATAAAAATTGGACAAACGGAATCCTTCCCGTGGAAATGACAGGGGTAGCATGTTCAGCACCCGCGCCGGATATGAAAATACCTGCTCTTTCCATCGTCGTCCTCTTTTTGCAGCAGTATTTATTCCATTTCCCTCCTGTCTCACTTTCCTTTCTATTTCCTTTCTCTCTTTTTCTTCTCATCCACGGCTATTGTTGCTGCTGCCACCACAACCAGCACCACCACCACTTCGACCTACCACTCAACAACCACCTCTGTTTCTACAACCCCTCCTTTAACTTGCTGAGTGTTTTTCTTTTAGTAACAACAACGACAGCAATCTTCTCCGTTTGAATACTCAACGCCCAGCAACATGAGACGATCAAACAGAATACCTCTATGCAACGTCGAGCACTGCCATCATGAGCGTTTTACGATAACGCGTTCGGGCTTGCAGTTCAACTCCACCTTCTGCGAAAGACGTGAGCTAAACACCAGCTGCCTATATCTCCTCTCCCCATCGTCTTGCTGACAGATGCGCAGACACGTGCGGACGTTCTTGTGGGACCGTGGTTTGTATGCAACAGAAGGGATCAAGAGATGATTACTGTGTTCGTCGTGAGTGGGCCCCTGATCCTGTAGAGGACTTCGTTCTTGTTTGGCATATGCTGACTGACCAAACGCAGATAGTAGATGCCACAGGGACAAGTGCGACCAAAGGCTAGCAGACGTCGGCCTGCCTTGGCCTTGGTATTGTCCTGAGCGTATGTGCCTCTGTTCTCTGATAATGCATATCCTCTCTGCCCCAGTCATTCTAACCTTGGTCTTTTATGCACATGAATGCTCCGAAAAAGGTTACAACATCGGTATATCAATCTCCAACTCTAGGCTTTGTGCAGAACATCATTTGAGGGAGATTGGCAATAGTCAGCAACAGGCTATGCTCAAAGCCACCTCACAACAGCCACCACGAACGGATAACTCTACTCGTCGAGCGCAACTGGTCGACGAGGGTTTGCCTTCACGATCGGCCAGTCGAAACCAACAGAGCCATCTGACCACAATTTCGGCCCCCGCGAAACCTGAAACGGTTATTGACCCAACCAATGCCGCCATGAGTGAAAGAAATCTCAACATATTCGAGGCTGAGCTTTTTCTCGAAGATGGTCTATTGCTTCGCACTTATGTTTTGGGCACATGGCAAGATACCAATTTATTTCATGGCGTCTGACGTGGGCGTTTTTGTCATGTATGATACCTATGATGGTGTTCCGCGAGAGCGCATGAAAAGACAATGGGATAATCATTCATCATTTACATCTTCCTATAAAAAAAACATGCATAGTTAGTTGACTCATCATTTTGAGCAAAGAAAAAGGGCAAAAAAATAATAGCCAGCACTACCTCAGGAACCAGGAGGCGCCCCCCGATAAGACCCATTTGGCCTTGTTGTACTCCCACCCAGAATGGAGAGAGGGAACCCAGCTCCTCGCAGACCGATCAGAGCGTAAAACTCGCATGGGCTTGGGTGCTTCGATCTGCAGTTCGAACCCGCAACCTTTGAGTTCCCGCGCATCCTGTCCTTGAGGGAGGCATGTGGTGTGACCACCGCGCCATTTCAGGTGCACCCAGTGCGTTCCTGATCCGGTTTGTTGGCTGTGGTTCTGTAATTACGGGATATAAGCCATTGGGAAGTGGAATCCAAGTGTTGGCAGCTGGCGGAGGGTGTCAAGGAGTGTCAGGACTGGCGGAACTGGCAGAGGTTGATGAGCAGCTGGGTGATGGGCAGCTGGTTGGTGGGGCAATGGAGTAGTCATAGTAAAAGGTCACGTTGTCGTCAAGCGCTTGAAGCCACGTAAATCCTGGCACGGAAACAAAAGAACGAGATGATGATATTGAATAACTTGGTAGTCAGAGCAGCAATCGATCCAAAGCATGAGGTTGAAAATGAAGAGGGGGAAGGACTCCCTTTTATATCTATGGATCCATTGCATCCTACTGGTGTAGAATGGGCTAAGCACCACATGCCCCGCCAACCCCGCCAATGCAATGCACAGCAGCCCCGTTAATGCGATGCTACCCCGCTATGAATAATTTACGCGGGAGATATTGAAACTTGACGACATCATCATCGTCATCATCATCATCTACAAACATCTATTCTCCATCTCATCCTACGAAATCACACAACATAGCAAACTCAGATGGCCTGCCCTCCTAGCCGGAAAGTTTTCCGTGCTTCAACTGTTCGCCAATAACTTGCTTGATTTTATCATGCCAAATGGTTGAGCTGGCTGGCCTGCAGGAATCTGATAGTATCCATTCAACCTCGGGATTAGGACACTTGGCCTTGATCTGAGGATGCAGCACCGCTCTTCCGTCAGTAGGAGCTGCAACAGGATACATGCGAGATGAATATAATATTGATGCGTTGCAAGGTAGTGAATAGTGAGAGTAAGTAGTGCAGGTGAATTGTTTATGGATTGAGCTTGGGAGAAAAGGTTGAGTCGAGGTAGCTTTGCTGGGTTATATACGTCGAGGTTATTATATATGCCACTGCTGGATACCAAATCTAGCGCTCTTTGAACTTCCCAGAAATTTCATGCCCAAGTGTGCGTGTAATCACAAGCAAGAAAGAAGAGCATTCATTGCCCGTGAAACTGTCTTTGTGTGTTCTGTGCCAGGAAGCTGCAATCTTTACTTTGTGAATTTGGGGAACATCTTGACAGTGTTGTGCTTGCCTAGCATGAAGAATGACGCTGTTTAGCAACACGATCTGGCCATCAGATTTACCTAGGTAGGTATGAAGGCATTCCTTTCATGCTGCTTGCTTTCATGTCTTTGGTGGTCATTATCCATCGCAAGACGTCGCCCGGGCGCTTTTAGCACTGACAGAGCGCAGAGTTTGAATGAGCTGAGGCGTGAACACGGTATGCGTATTATTTTTGGGTAGGGAGGATAGGTCGAGAGACGTACAAGCTGTCCTCAAGATCTAGCCATGCCACGAAAAAAACGCATACCTCAAAGGGGAAACTAGCTCTCCAACCATGATGTGGCTTTGACGCGAGCGGTGGCATACCTCAACATGGAAAGGGGAGGTTTGTGAGAAGTTAAGAATAGTCTTTCCATGCTTGTACACTATCGTTTTCCCTGGGCTTAATAACTTGATGTGTCTCTTTCATCGGGGGGTAGCTTGGCTTTGAGAGCACAAACGTCTTGAAAGCGAAAAATCACCGTGGGATTCTCACCACAAAGGGGCGGACGAGCCAGTCTTGGAGGTTCCACGACCCTTGTTTCCGACAGACTCCTCACCCCCTCACCCCGGGATACTATTACACTGGCTCATGGCACTCGATTATCTCTTCCACTCTTTTCAAGCAGATTTCCCTCTTTTTTTTCTCCCCCAGAAATTGAAAGGGCTAGAGCTATAACCGCCGAATTAAAGACACCCAGCGGCAAGGAACTCTAGCGATTGCGGGCTTGAACTTGGGAGTCGAAGAAGAATCCGCGGGGACGACAGCGTTTTGCCTCATTTTGCCTCTCCTCGTCTATGGAAAGGTGTGTTCAAGATGCTAGTAAGCTTGAGCCAATAGAAGACTGCTTGTAAGTTTGAGGGGTTCAGTCGTGCTGCATGGCCACGGGAGACAAAGCCCGAGGCTCGTGTTAATGGCATCGTTAATTGTGTAGTGTCGATTGCATCGCATGTGACCCCTTATTCATCTTGTTATCGAGCAGAAAGAATGCTCCCACGCCTACCTCCAACAGAGCCTTGGCGCTGAAAATCATGTCACAAAAAGAGTGAAATGATCCAGATACTTGGATTAACTTGTGAAGCCGCGGCAGCTGTCTGTTTCTTTTGAGGCCGTGTTCATCATCATCATTATCCCTCTGACATTCTTAAATGGCTAGACATGACTGTATCCACTGTCTAATAAAATGATACGATAGTACTCCGTAGGCATGAAGGAAAGGTTCCATTCCTGGTGACGAGACGGCAAAGGGAGATCCAACGCATAATGCTATTAAAAGAGTGGGTACGCGATCGTGTCTCCGCATTCCACATGTCGTGTCGTTTCCCGCATGGCCCAAGCATCGAGCATGGATTCTTCCTGTAGGTAGTGTGGCTGAGTCGAGCCGTCACGTCGCTCACAACGGGTTGATAAGCTTTGACACCAACACGGAGTACAATCTACGGGACTGGTGGACTTTCTTTCTTCTTTCTTTTCGTTTCACATTTCGCCTCCATGAGCTTCTTGACAGCTTCGCCATCTGCCAACGGTTTCTTCTTCTTCTTTGAGCTCAGCTTAACACACAACTATATGGAAACAATGCTTTGATCGCACAAAACAAAGCCTTTGAGCAATGGATGCATCCAAAACTGTGACAAGGCCGCATATAGAGAAGACCCTGAGCACGTGCCCACAAGCCAAAGTCCATGCCGCCGGCAGAGACATGCAAGGCAATTGAATCATAGTACGGTGTATTAACCTCATCATCATCATCATCATCATCCGGACAAGGGATGGGTTTCGGATTTCGGGCTGACTAGGGGCGAGCGGGGCCTCGGTTGTCGGAATGTCTTGCCGAATCCCAATCCGCTCCATCGGCAGAGACAAGATTGTGATGATGACGAGGTGGTATCCAACGCGTGTTGACCACATTGGGTCTAAGCATAGTATTGAGGCGGAGCGAGGTCGAAACAAGGGAGAAATGTGAAACGGAATCAACCCAAAAATACTATATTTGTAGCTAAAGCTGCCAACTTGAGACATGTTTGAGAGCGTGGCATCGGATGTCTGTGCAGCTGCCTAGGCATGCCGTATTGCAAATGAAGTTGGGCGACGATGAACATGGCGCAGGCTTAGGAACTTATCCAATGCTCTCGTCATCGAGATATCGTTTTGCCGTGGCATCTTTGATGAGAGTCTAAGTCTCGAGGGGCGAAATGAATCGATTCACATTCTAATTTAATCTGCGGAGAGAGTCACCCCTGAATGGCCAAGGTTGTTTATCGCTCAGTGTACACCCACACAAACCACACCTACCAAGATCCAGGTTGAAGAAGCAAAAGAAAGCATTGAGAAAACATTGATAGTGCACATTCGGGCTTTAAACAAGTCTCTCTCAACTTATTACTAGTATAAATAGCATTCCAAACCGCGGGATAAAGACCGAGAGGGGATTTGAATTACACCATGAATCATAATCCCTCATTCAGGGAAATTACCACCTCGTATTCCCTTCTCACTTCTCACAGAGATGTGGTAATCAAAACGGCTGACTGCAGCACATTGAGCGATCTGATGTTAGGTTACACGAAAACACTTATTAAAGTATAGTAATGGTTTTGGTGACAACACTGACACTTGCAAATGGAAGAAACCGCAAAATATGAACTGAAAGGCATTGCCATGGTGCGTGCGTTTTTAAATTGTGAGCCGGCCATTCACACACACACAAGATAGAGAAGAAACGTGCTGCCACATGCCGGCTCCAAGGGTAATGCCTATTCGTGGTGGATGGTGGTACGCGCGGCGCATGCGCCGCTATCGGGTTCATCACATGTTGAGGGTGATACAGAAGAGCGGTGTTGAGAAATTGGCCATCATCCTCTACTCTGCATTTGCCAATCACTAGTTGCTGGGGTGGACAGAGGCCGTGTTTACAAATGTGATATAGACCAGGTTCGATCGTGACGAGTAACGCCATGACCGAAAAGATCTCTGTTAATTAGCTACCCTGTTCATAAGCGGAGTTTTGATCAGCACATCAACACCCGCTTCTTGACTCAATCTCGTAGTTAGAAATTTCATTGTTAAGCACGGTTTGGGGAAGCCGCTCAGTATGCTTATGTTTCTTTCCAAACCACGTCTCCTCCCCTTCGACTCCACGCTGACCGATAGGCCGATGGGAGGTGTCTCGGCTCAATATGGGGCTATACGAGGTTTTATGCCTATTCAGGACTCATCGGAGACTTTTCTCTAACAGAAACAGATGACCATTGTAGGAAATAGTCTGTTCTGTTTGGTTTCGGGAAAAGAGCCAATGGTTGGCCTTAGCAGATACGATGTTTTTGCCCCTGAGTACAGCGTCTGAGGTTGCACAATGATGGCCGGGGTAAAGGAGGGGGGAGGCGGAGAGGGATCAGAGAGGCTGTGTTGGAAAGACTTTTCGCATAGAGGAGTTCAATATAATAACTGGCACCAAGCACTTTTGCTAGAAAAGTTTGACAAGTTCAAACGGCTTTTTTTCTCTTTTCTTCCGAGAAGCTGCCATGCTTCCCTTGCGGAGTCGTTTGTCGTTGGCGGCAGTGTGTACACTGTTTCTCTTCGTTGTGTTTCTCGTACACGAGGCTAGCATCCCTACGAAAGAATACATCAAGGAGATCATCCAGAAGGAGTTTAAAGAAACTGGCGGCGGCGGCGGCGGCAGCAGCGAGAAAGGCCCCCCTACTGTCAAGTATCTTCCCCAGCCGAAATGGACTCCTCCTCCCATAAAGGATCCATTCCCATTGCTTGAGACGGCCTCGCCTCCGCCTGTTCCTGCATGGAACAAACCGAAGAAGAATATCCACAAGCAGTATGGCATCGACTTTGCGCCGCCTCTCTTCATAGGCTTCACCCGCTCCTGGCCGATCTTGATACAATGTGTCGTCTCCTACATCACCGCCGGTTGGCCTGCAGAGCAAATCTACGTCATCGAGAACACAGGTGTCCAGCGTTCCAACGTCGAGGGAAAGCTGTCACTGCAAAACCCTTTCTACTTGAGCCACAAGGCACTCAAGAAGCTAGGCGTTAATGTCGTCCAGGCCCCCGTCCTCATGACCTTTGCTCAGATGCAAAACTACTTCACATACCTCGCTCAGCAAAACGACTGGCCATACTACTTCTGGTCCCACATGGACGTCCTCGTTCTCTCCTACGAGGACGGCCTGGATGGGCAGTACCCCAAAGCTAACGAAGAAGGCTACAAGTCCGTCTACGAAATGTGTCTGGAAGCACTCCGCCTCGCAGTCGAGAACGATCCGCACTGGGCGAATAGGTTCTTCGCCTACGACCACCTTTCCCTCGTGAACCGCGCGGCGTACGAAGAGGTCGGCGGCTGGGATCCCTTCATCTCCTACTATATGAACGACTGCGACATGCACTCCCGCCTGTTGATGCATAACTGGACGCAAAAGGACGCCAAGGCCGGCATCGTAACAGACGTCAGCACCGTGCTAGAGGACTTCCGAGCCTTTTACCGCGACCCCACCGTCGAGCCCAACTTTGTCGATCCAAACCCGCCGCCTCCCAAGCAAGAAACGGACGAAGACAAAGCCACCGCGAAACAGAAGCGAGCCCCTACCAACGCCGACCTGGAATACTATGACAAGTTGAAGAAGACGGCCGACGGCATGTGGCACTACAAGCACGGCGAGAGGGGGAGAAACACATGGCAGCTCGGCCAGCAGGGCGGCCAAGGCGAGCCGTACTACTACCCTGCCCGCGGTCTCGCAGAGGCCATGGAGGTGATAACCGAGGCTGGGCGGCAGGTATTCAGGAAGAAATGGGGTCACTACGACTGCAACTTGGTGCCGGGCACGAGGCTAAAGGCCGAGGACCAGTGGCTCGTTGAGAAGGACTATTAAGCCTCTTCTCCCTTTTTTTCTCTTCCCCAGCAAGCCTTCTCCCCTCAACTCTGAGAGATAAATTTGTTTTTTATTGAAAATTAATGAATACCAACACTGTGATTGGGGGGATATTGTATTATTTGACGGCCTGGTTTTGAAATCATGCCAGGAGTTGCAGAGGAGATTGTCGCTCCGGAGCAGGTGGGAATTTTCCTATATCCTTGCCTCCCAGCAATATTAGAAGCTGGAAACTGTACGCATATGATTATGCCCCTTTTCTCTCATATACGAAAGAGACGCTGTAATACTACCGAAATGAATATGAAATAATTATTATTTGAATCTCGCTGCTTCTCTTTTTCTGTGGTGATGTTTGAAATAAACTCGTGTCCACCTGGCCCTCGATCTTCTATCACAGCCCCTGGATAGATCTCCTAGTATTCTAGATGCTCCTCCCCCTTTCTACATGGATGGACGGTTTCTAAGATCACCGTGCGTTTTTTATGACGTCCTAATAATCTGTGCATCGTCTTTTTTTCTTTTGTCTAGTCGGCGATAAGCTCCGTATAACCAAAAGGAGTCAAGTGGTGTCAGCCAAGAGGATGTAGAGCCATGCTATAGGCAGGGGTTATCAGATATTCACCTTTCATCTCCGAAGGATTTCTCTCGGCCGAGATCCGGCATCCAGTGTATTCTACAATGACACCCTCCGTTTTCTTCCCACCAATCTATGCCAGCTTTTCACCCGTGTCATTGGCATCAGAGACTACAATGCTTTCAAGGGACAATGGCCTCCCCCTTTCAAAGATATGAAAGCAAGGAGCGCTGTTTTGTCGCCAGACCGTTTTCCCGTTTTTCACAAAAGGTGAATGAAAGGAAATGCCCTCGCCGTCTAATAGCTCAGAGCGTCTTGTCAATAATACTATTTTTTATTGCACCTTGTCGGACTGGCACACGTTGACATGGTTTCCTTTAACTTTACAAAGAAAAAAAAGAAGAAAGAAAAAAAAGAAAGAAAAAGAAAGAAAAAGAAAGAAAAAGAAAGAAAAAGAAAGAAAAAGAAAGAAAAAGAAAGAAAAAGAAAGAAAAAGAAAGAAAAAGAAAGAAAAAGAAAGAAAAAGAAAGAAAAAGAAAGAAAAAGAAAGAAAAAGAAAGAAAGACTATAGCTTTCTAAATAGCAAAGCTCTTTCACGAGAAACGCTCTTCTTTCACACTTCTTTCAAACATGTATGTATTTTCTTTTGTTTGGTAGAGTCTCGGAGTGCCGGATTTGGTATCTAATAGGGACGCGCATCATGATGTCGAGGTATAATACTTGGCCAGGGTCCCCCTTGACTTCAATCTTTCCCCAAGTTCGATCAACCTAATTCATCTTTACTACCTGCTTCCATTGCTACTTAATAGGATATTGATTCTATATTTAATCTCCAACAACAACACCATCATCATCATGTCTGGTTTCTACCCAGTCATGCATTCGGGGCTGGGCTTCCATAATGAATGATGACTGCGTGTTTCTCTCTGTCGTCCCCCTTCCTCAATTTTGGAACCGACTGTGTAAGCATGTGACTCCAAGTACGTACATGAAGTGCCGCCCCTCCTGCAGGTCCAATTCATCTCATTGGACTGCGTCCGTTTGCATGATGCCCACGCATGTAATGTCTTCCATTTGCACATCCTGCAATAAATACGAAACAGTTATTTTTGCCCACATCTTAATATAGCTTACAGAAACAATCATTTATATCGTTTGGAATTAGTAGTCAAGTTACCTGTGACACATCAACCTACACTGTTTGCGGCAAAGACATCCCGCCGCCCATGGGGCCCACACGTCTCGATACTTGTGCACACACAATGCTTGATGGCTGAAGAACCGCGACGAAAACTCTCCTGGCTCATCCCGAAATAGCGCAAAAGATTGTCAAGCCGATGGGATTGATAGTCTTTCATCCCTTCTCCGGATTTAGCTAGCACGATTCCCCGTTGTTGAATGTTCCGAACTCCGGTACGGCTAACGGAGATGTGGGGCCGGGCACACCTTGTTTCACTACTCGGTATGTACATATTTAAGCAAAACAGACAATTGGATAACAACACGGATATAAGAATGCTGCTGGAGGATGGGGGCAAGGGATCTAGGTCATCTACAAAGTGAAGAAGACCATGGGACTCGAGAGTTATTCAGAGAAAGAGAAAAGAACATTGCAACCAGTCTTGATAAAAAGTATATTCATGTAATTTATCATATGTTCATCAAAATAATAGAATATGGTCATGAAGAAAAGAAGAAAGAGGCAAAAAGCCATCAATCTCCCGGGCCAGGATATCCGTCACCACAAGAACAACGCTTTACCCACAACTTGCATCACCATGAGAAGCCCCATGACCCCCCCTCCAAGCACAAACACCCACATCTCCTCTCCCTCCATGGCGTCTCCTCCTCCTCCCCCACCATCAACACCACCACCACTTCTAAGCTCAACGCGCCGCATGGAATCGCCCTCAGAATCGAGCTCTCCTTCCCGCTCCACGCGCTTTGCCCTGAGGCTAGACAGAGGCGCGGCGCGGCGGGCGCTCTGCGCATCATCGGACTCGACGCATGTGTTTGATCGGTCCGATGAGTCCGAGTCGCTTTCGGGGCCCGAACCTTGGGCGCGTGAGCGGGCCTTGGCCAGTTCCTCCTCGTGGTATTCGCAGAACAACGAGGTTACGCTCCTGAGAGGGTGGCCGCATTGCTCGAGGCTGCACTGGTCTGTGAAAAAAGGGGGTGGTTCCCGACATGAGCCATGATTCAACCTTGGGTTACATGCAAGGCGAAACACTTACGTTTAGGGCAGTACCACTTTAACGACGGGAGCTTTATCTTTATCTCCGTTTTGCAGCCCTTCATGTGGCATCGAGCGTCTTTGCATGTGTGTCAGCTAAACTCGGCTCAGTGAATAAAAAGGGTGAACCAACGCTTTGGGCAATATAGCTGCTCTATTCGCTTCTGCTTCATACAGTTTGCAGGTCCAAGCCCGCAAGAGTCTGCACAGCGACGAAAGAAAAGGGTTAGCTATCAGAACCCCAGCAGAACGGTGGCTTCATGCATAAGAAAGGGGGGGTTTACGTACGCTCCCGACAGTAATTGGAGTCGTAGCTTTTACCGTCCCTGGTTGTGGTCCAGGGTGCCTTGCTGCATGCATGGGCGTTGCATGTCTTCCCCGTCGGCTTCTTGCCTGTCTTTGCGGGGGCACTGGGCTTTGTGCCTGAGCGTTTGCTGTGTGAAGGCGTCATGTTGTCTTCCTTTTTTGAAGATTGTTTGTATGTGTGTGTCTTTCTTTTTAGACTTGATGATATCTGTAACTGTAGTCTTTCTTGTGGAATAAGGACTGAGAATGTTGCTTGAAGAAGGAGGAAGCACCCCCTATTTATGTCAACTTTTGCTCTGTCTCCAGAACCATTGTCAACTCATGTATCTGTCATGATGGATATCCATCATTCGCTTGCTTGGCTCGACTGTGAGGCGCAATCTGTTCAACGTATCTGTCAAGGTGCGGACCTCTCCTGGGTGTAATCCAATGGAAGCCTCCCGTTGACAGGCTGCGACAACCCGTTCCGCGGGCGGTGACAAACCCCACGTCCTACCCGCCTCTGGTTTGCCTGTGCTGCCCGGATCAGGGGTCATGAGGTCGCCCGACGGGTATTTATCTCCTAAATTCTGTACCTTATCGGTCGGTGAGGGGAGTGTGCAACGTGAGATTGACAGTGATTCACTGCTCATCGTAGATTTGTCATGCGTCAATCAACCACCCGAGATTGCACCATCAACCGATCTCAATTGCCTAGAACGCCTAATCTAGATTCTAGTAACCGATCAACACTCGTGTTTATGGGTTTTCACTCCGCTGTTTGACATTACCTTGATTCACAGCAAAGCTATTATTCGCTGCGGCGCAGGTACACCCAAATGAGGCTGAGCCGACATCCGTTGACCGTACCTTGCGGTGCGAGGAGCAAAATGAAGCCAACAAGAACGCCTTTGACGAATTTGTGTTTGAATAGTTTCGCTTAGAGTTGTCCAATCTTTATCCACCTCGCCTCCGGCATCCATTCACTTTGAAGAGTCTTCCAAACTTGATACATGACCACGTGATGCGTTTGCAAAGCCTTAGCTGACGTCACCGTATATCCACGGGAGCCCGGCCGTCAAGGTTCTCGTATGACTCATTGACGATGATTTTCAAGATGGTGTTTCGTCATTTTCATGAGTGTAGGATGGATCGCTTCACACCGTAAGTTGATGAGGAAGTGCATCGCGAGTGTGTGAAAGCGAATGCCAATATCTCTGTTGGGAATGAAATCCAACTGACTCCAGCACTCAACACCTAGATCACCACCTGTTGAGAGGTTGTGAAAAGTCGAGGCTATGTTTGACAACAAACAACCAAAGGTTGGGAGCTTGATGCAGTCACTTGCACACGAGAGGTCAAATCTGCCATGTTTCGACCTATTCATCTACAAGATCATCGAATCTCCCAAAGCATGCCGGGAGGATCACGGAGAGGTGGGGCCGGAAGGATCATGTCTCGCCGTGTCCACCCGTACCGAGGTCTAATTAGACAAATCGCCAGCCTATGTACTCAGTGACCATGACTACCTAGGTAGCTAAGCTGTGCAAGAATAAGGACTATCAGATGTATCAAAACCTATCATGACATTTTAACCATTTATTTTCTTATTAAATAGACTCAAAGACCTTCGGCTTCAAACAGTCGCCCGAAGAACGGAGACCATCATCGTCCCGCAACGCCGGATACCCGTGTCAAGACAGACACCCAATCAGCTTCAACTCCCACTCACCAAACCCAAGGCCAACGGTATTTATTAATCCCGAAAACATTCAGGCAATTTTCGCCGCCCCCATGTTCTCTTTTTGCCATTCTCCCAAGTCCCGAGTTTCGGAGCCCCCTCCATGCGGGGAAACGGAATCGCGCAATCTGTCGATCATGAAAACCCCCACTGCGCAAGAGAAAGAAGAGAAGCCCAACTACTTGTTTCAATAGCTTAAAACATTGGTCTTTTCATTTGATACATATCACAAGAACAAGAACAAGAAGAAAAATAAGAAGAAAGCCAGCACCACCATGCAAAAAAAGCCACTCCAACAGCCACACATTCCAGCTGAACAGTGGCAACCCAAAGCCCAGCTTCAGCCGCTGGGAAACCTCTCCAATAAACCCAGGCAATGTCATGAATCCCTATCTTTTCCCCGCAATGCCAAGATCGGGGTGTGTGTGCGTGTGCTGTACTATCGCATGTATGTAAAGGGTCACCCTCCCCCACGGAACAGATCATACCCGAACGATGGCGGGCCCTTTTCCTTTCGCCAATCTCTTGGAGCTGTTCCGCCATCGCACATGTAAAAAAAAAAAGGACCATCTCCCCCCCGATGGAATAGTTCAAAGGGCCTTGTGTGTACGTCATGCTACGCAGCCGAAAAGAGCATTAATCCTGGACGGTAGAAAATAGATGCGACAATAGACACGCTCGCTTGGCAATCTAGAGAGAGACTAAATCTTTTTTTCCTTTTACCCTCTTCACGTGCCTCTCTCAACACCATCTTGAACCCTCGAGCGATTGCACCTGAGATGTAGTAACTCTGACACCGCCTCTATTATCACCTCACAGTCGCGTCTTTTGCCTCAATTGACTTACTCTTTTTTCTTCTTCCCCCTTTCATATCATGATTTGAACCTTTTACCCCCCATATCCGCTCCTCGAGCAGCCAAACAAGAACACATCTCACACCATCATGTCGCGCCTCGGCACCTGGCGAGCCACCTACCTCGTCGTCCTCTCCTGCATCGGCTCATTCCTCTTCGCCTATGACACCGGAATCGTCGGAGGCGTCCTGACCCTCAAGTCCTTCCAGGATGACATGGGCTTTAGCGAAAAGGAAAAGGAGAATGTGACGTCCCTGTCGGCCAGTCTGCTCCAAGCCGGTGGTATGTCAAAAGAAGAAGAAGAAAAGAAAGAAAAGAAAAAAAAATAAGAAGAAAAAAAGAGAGAGAGAGAAGTCATTCTTGTATAAAATAGAGAACCAAGGAAGCTAATTTATTCGTGCAGCCTTCTTTTCGTGTCTTTTCGTCTGGCCTTTTACGGCTCGGTTCGGTCGCAGGTGGTCCATCGCAGTGGCTTCCATGATCTTCAACGTCGGTGCGATTCTACAGCTATTTCATCAATACGGCATCGCGACCTGGTACGTCGGACGCACAATATCAGGCATCGGAGCAGGTAATTACACATCAAAGATCCTCTACTCATCTTTCCAAACATTCGGATATATGTCCTGACGAAGAATACAAAAATAAACAGGCGCTGCCACCGTCATCATCCCCCTCTACTCCGCCGAAATGGCCCCCAAGGAAATCCGCGGCCAGCTCGGCTCCCTCTTCCAGTTCTTCTTCTCCCTCGGCGTCGCGGTAAGCTACTGGGTCGACTACGGCGCCGCCCGTCACTTCTCCGCCTCGTCCACCGCCCAGTGGCGCGTCCCCGTCGCCCTGCAGCTCATCCCGGGCGGCATCCTCGGCCTGGGCACGCTCCTGACGAGGGAGAGCTGCCGGTGGCTGGCGCAGAGGGACCGGCACGAGGAGGCGCTGGAGTCGCTCATCTGGGTCAGGGGCGGGACGGACAAGCTGGAGGTGAGGGTCGAGTTCAATGAGATTGTGGCCGGCATAGAGGAGGAGGAGAGGGTCACGGCGGGGGTGACGTGGAAGGAGTACTTTTTGCCGGCGAATCGGTATAGGTTGTTTCTTGCTATTACCATGCAAATCGGTGGGCTATATCCCGAGAAGCCTTTATATGCTGTGCGCGTCTGCTAACGGCATGAACTCAAGGTGCTCAATTAACGGGAAATACATCCCTCGCATATTGTATGAGAAGCCCCCCACCCTCTCCCCTATCCCTCTTCGAACCATCAGTCATACGGCATTTTACTAACAACACCGCCAGTCTCCCCTCAAGTCTTCCAGCTCGTCGGAGCCGGCCACAACGCCCTCCTCCTCAGCGGCTTCTTCGGCGTCTGCAAAGTCATCAGCTGCGCCTTCTTCCTCCTCTTCCTCGTCGAGCGCGTCGGCCGAAGAGGCTCCCTCCTCGCGGGATCTTTCCTCATGGGCCTGTACATGTTCCTGATTGCCCTGCTTACGCAAAGATATCCGCCGGAGGATGAGGGAAAGCTGACGCCCCCTGTCATTGGGTCACTTACCTTGATATTCCTAGAAGCCAGTGAGTCTCTCCATAAAGATGCGTGGTTTTGTGCCCTTATCTGACCATATCCAGTGACGTTCAACATCTCATGGGGTCCAATTCCATGGGTAAGTAACCAACTTCACTTACACCCTCACGATGGCCAACTACTAGCTAACACGTTCCAGCTATACATGAGCGAAATCTTCCCAACCCGAATCCGCGAAGGGGGCGTCGCCGTCGGCGCTGCCACACAATGGCTCTTCAGCTTCACCTTTTCGCAAATCACCCCTCCGGCCGTCAACAACCTAGGGTGGAAGACGTTTCTCATGTTCTGCATCTTCAACTGGGCCCTGGTATTTTACACGTGGTTCTTTGTCAAGGAGACAAAGGGACTATCCCTCGAGGAGATGGAGATATGTGAGTCTTTTTTCTTTTTTTCTTTCTTTTTTTCTCTTTTCTCGTGTACCAACTTTTGCATTACATGCTAACCAGCACGTAGTGTTCAATGCGGAACATACGCAAATCAACATTGCGGCGGCATATCGAGGGGACCGCAAAACGTTTGATGAAGAAATGTCTAGGATGTAATGAGTCAATGATGATGATCCGTCTGTAATATAGTTCAATTTTTATGATATCATGGCAATGTATATACAAGTCTTGATGACGGCTCGGTCTTCGGGCTTACTGCAAAGCGCGACGTCCTGGAGTCGCCAAGCTCGATTCGGATCAGTTTCAACAAATTTATCAGCATTTCAAATCAATCTCTGCATGAACAATTACACGATCAAGGTCAATTCTATACCATTAAAGATCTATTTTATACTGGTAGGAGACCCTCGCATTGGAGTTTACCACCAGTCAGTTGGAGAGTCGAGTCGAGGCTATGGGTCTGCAACGCACCATATTCAGTAAAGCACCAATCCGTCCATCACAGAGACTCTCCAGCTCATTACACCGCCAAACATGCAAGTCATCCCGTGTATTCGCCACAGTTCATGTCAAACTAACTTTTCCATCAGCAATTCTCTCCGCTGCTGTTATGCCGTCAAGTCCGATGGCGACGGGCCCGCGCATCGAGCCGAGCCCGCAAAGGCTCGTATCGCCAAATCGTCAAGCCACCAGGCTATTTGCCTCCGCAGCCCTTCCGTCGGATCCATCAAGTTCATCCCTACGCCCAGCCGACGAACACCTGGCAGGGGGCATAAGAACTATCATCACGCCAGAGCTGCTCCGGGAGGTTCATGCGTTCTGGTTCGAGCATCTATCCGACCCGGATGCGCTCATCGCACCCAGTTCGGAAGACATCAAGCGATGGTTCCTTGGTGGAGAGGCCCTAGATAGGCAATGCGTGTGAGTATCCGAAGGCTTCCCCCGTGATCCCACACAAGCACTCACAGCCGCAGAGAGCGCTTCGCCCCAACCTTGGACTCCCTCCGCGCGTCTGGCGTCCAATCCGGCAACGATATTCTCAGCGCACTCCAGCCCAGCAGTGCAAACGAATGGCTCGGTCTATTAATCCTCCTTGATCAAATGCCGCGCAACTGTTATCGCGGCGAAGCGTCCAAATCCGTCTTTACCGTGTTCGACCCCATGGCCAGGGACATTGCGCTCGCTGCGATTGAAAGGGGCATTCCCCACGGGTGGCCGGAGATTCGCTGGCAATCCGGCTCTCGATGCTGGTTCTATCTTCCGCTCATGCACTCCGAGGACCGTGCGACTCACGAGATGGTGCTCCACGAGTACGAGCGCATGGCGCAGGATATCGAAAGCCTGATCGAAGCCAAGGCCGAGGATGGCGATGGTGAGAAGGATGAATATCGAGCCAGAGCCATCAGGGCCGTTCAAGGTAGAGAAGAGGAAGCTCGAAAGTTTGGGCAACTGAATTGGGACTTTGAGAAAAGGCACTGTGACATTATTCAGCGATTCGGACGGTACCCCCATCGGAACAAGGCAATGGGGAGGGAAACTACGGCGGAAGAGAAGGAGTATCTCGAGAATGGAGGAGAAACATTTGGAAGTTAAGGGTGTGTTAGTTAATGCCTTGCTCGTCTCTCAGACAACCAAATGAAGAGGATGATGGAAGGCGCAACGTCCTTGTAAAGATGATTCCCATCACTAAACACTGCTTTCATCCATATCTATTCTCTCTTTTACTCCAAGGACACAGCCTCTTTAGCTCATTTTCATCACTCGTTCACATACACTGCAAGCAATTGTTTATATAAATTAAGCAAAATGAACTACAACTACAACTACAAGACTCCTTGCGGAGCTCCCGTAAGACACCACTATTCGCCGGGCAATCTCATTCCAATCAATCCCGCCCAAAACAGCCTCGCCCAGAGAAACCCTGCCCAAAATAGCTTCATCCAGAGCAACTCCGCGCAGAGTAGCCCCGTGCAGAGCAACACCAGCCAGAACAATTCCATAATCACATATTACGCTGCATCGCAACTCGCCCGCATGCCCCCTATGCAGCTATACCGCATTCCCGACAACCAGCTCAAGACGTTGGACGCTGATGTGCAGGCTCTGAGCACCCACGTGAGCATGCACTTTCAACGCTTGACGTCTGAGATTGAGATATTAAAATCTGAGCTAAACGCCCTCCAAAACCAGTACGTCGTCCCCTTTTCTTCTCCTCTCCTCTCCAGTCCTCTCCTTTCCTCTCCTCAGCTACATGACTGAACTAATGAGCCACTTCAGACAGACAAGCTTAAGCCAAGCCGTGCAGGCCAGCACCGTTCCAGACGCCGCATCAGAGTCTGGATCCTCAGCAACTGATGAGACTGTCGTCAGGAATCTCAAGGCGAATTATCGACAAAGTGCATAAACCATGATGGGACAAGGAAGCAATAGTGAAAGGATAACAAGCGCTCTATAGATAGCATTGAATAATGGATGTAGATTAATAAGATGATTTTAGCGACATGGATATTCTTCAGCTCCACCAAAAACAATATGATCCTTGTCCGTCCACATGCATCATCCCAACCACTTCTCCGCAAGACGAGACGAGACACGGATGGCCCACTACCCGAGAAGAGCCAAATACCCCAAATTTAGTCCCCAAAGAAACACACACACAAGCCAAAAAGGCATTGACTAATCAACGTTTCATTCAAAGAAAACACACGTCCCCCAAACAAGCACAAAAAAAAGAGTGAGAGAAAAAGGCCGATGGTACGTTGGGATCGCACACAAGGCGTCGTCCCCCCCATGCTCAAGCCAAAACCAAAAATGGTTGCTCCGTCTCTCACGGCCAACGGAGCAACTTGTTCTAAAACAAAGGACCAAAAATTCCCTTTGTGGTAACGTAACTTGGACCGAGGTTCAATCCATGGGCTTTGTTTGCCCTATTTGTATGGTTATGCAGTAATAGGTAGCTTCTAATTTTAAAACCCAGCTTTCTCCTCCCATCTTTGTTCATTGTCTTTTTTTGGGGGACTTTATTCTTTTTGTCCTTTATTCCCATCCTCCTCACCTAGACTGTCAAGTTTGATACCGATTTCAACCAAGTATTAAAACTTGCCTCACCACCGTGACCATTTTGTTTGCGCTACTACTAACCTACTTGTGACTGAACCTGACATCAGAAGCAAACATCCCATCCCATCCCTATCCGTGGACCGTGGCTGCTTTGGGTTACCCCTCCGCCCCCCTCAGCGCCCAGTGCTCACCAACCTACTTTAAAAAACAAACCAAAAACCACACGACAGTCAACTATCTGTCCCATTGCAGCAACTCCCTATACCTTGAATTAAAACAACATATCTCGAGAATAACCTCTCCCCTTAAAAATGGGCGTCAACACCAGAGCATCCTCTCGCCCCCGAAGCGTCGGCCCCGAATCCCCCAGACCTTCCTCCTCCTCCGGCACCAGGCGCAACAACACCAACAACAGCAACAACACAAAGTCTAGATCCTCCAACTCTTCTTCTTCGTCTCCCACAACCGGATGGAGCCACACGCCCACCACCCTCACCCTCTGGTGGATGGCCATCTCCCTGCCCCTCGTCATCTGGGACACGGGCTACACCCTCGGCCGCCCTCACACCATGCCCGGCGGCTCCCTCCACTGGCCCGTCTGGGCCCCCTACAAGCTCTACGGCGAGGTTGATCACATCTACGGCTGGAAGGCCTACAACGCCGGCAACGGCTTCACCGCCGCCCAGGGCCTACTCAACGCCGTCGAGACCGTCATGTACATCTGGTACCTCTGGATCTACCTCACCCGCAGCAAGACCCTCTCCGCCACCGGCCAAAAGGTCATCACCGGAAAGCCGGGAGCAAAGGCCACCCTCATTGGCTTCTCCGCCGCCGTCATGACGCTCAGCAAGACGGTCCTCTACTGTGCGTCCCGGTTCTCCCCCTTCTTCTCCTCCTTATTCTCCGGCGGCAAACAGCCGTCGTCTTCTTCTTCCCCATCACGTAGACTAATCTCCTTCCGACTCACAGGGGCCAACGAGTACTACAGTGGCTTCGACAACATCGGCCACAACGCCCTCATCGATCTCATCTTCCTCTGGATCATCCCAAAGTACGTCCCCTGCGTCCTCGGTGACTTCGAGCCTGATTGGCTCCATGACCTTTTCTGGAACGCCCTCACACCCTACCTGGGCTTCACAACCCAAATCCTCTTCAAGTACCTGATGAAGACCCCCCTCAAATACCTCATTGAAACCCCCGTCGAGCTCCTCTCCAAGCTCGTCCTCAAAATCATGCTCCTGTTCCCCATCGTGCGCATGATTGAACCCGCATCGTCCACAGAAACATCGCTGACCAGTTACCTTGCTCTCTTCTTGTACAGTGGCGCCTGGCTCGTTGGCTCGACCTACATGGTCGCCTCCATGGGCGGAGAAATCATCGAAGGTCTTGCCGGACACGCAAAGACCGAGTAAGCCCTTTCTTTTTTTCGTCCTCTTTTCTTTTCTTTTTTTGAGTCTCGGTGTGTGTGGGGGGAGGAAGTCGATAACGTCACCCAAGGCTGAGTGAGCACAATTCAAATGTCTCATAAGCTCGCTTGGGGGCTGTGATGTGGATGATATGATGAGAAAGCAAAACAGCGGAGAGGTTGTTTGAGAAAGTGGTTGGAGGATGTCTTGCTGTCGTATACGGATACCCCCTCCCCAATGCGACGAATAGAAAAAGAGTTGGATCAGACATGTATGAGCCCTAGATTTGTTAGTTAATGGAGCAAAGCAGCCGGTCGCTGTCCAATGGATTGATTTCGTCCCAAGTCATGAGCTCACTTCACATTTGCAACGTGGCCCGACATTTACTGTCCATGAGAAAGGATGTGAGGTAGAGAAGAAAAAAAAAAGGCAATGCAGCCCAATATATCAAAATAGTATTCATTCCATTTCCGGGTCTCGCCCGCTAAGTGACAAAGGATATCTGAAGATTAAAAAGAGTGATCAGACAAATGGTATCGTAAATGTGTCTTGTCTGCAGACACTGGGTATCAAACAAAACAAAAAAAGCATAGTAAACAAATGCCAGTGAGGCCTGTCGTTGAAGCGTTCGTGAAACCTTTCCCTTTTCCCGCCAAAATTTCGTTACTTCATGTCCGTAAGTCCCCCAAGACCCGCGTATTGCGCCCACACATCATTGGAATCTGTTTCTGGTTCCGTACCGTCCATAAACGCCTGCATAATAGACCAATCATCAGAACTCCTCTTTTTTGCCAACGAGTCTTCGTCAACATCATTATCCCGTATGCGAACCGTCTCGGGCTTCTCCACGGGCTCCACGGGCTTCCGTCTCATGTCTGACATGATGGTGTAGCGTCGCTGAAGGCCAGTCGATACTGGCGTTGATGTTACGGGCTCGTAGCTGTGTCGCTTCCTTTTGACCAAGACGTTTTTTTCAAAATTCTTCATATGGCCCTCTATGTCCATGCTTTCTTTCTTTGGTGATTCGTGTATAATCGGGTCAGATGCAGAGCGCCAGGCGTCTGTTCTGATGGGTGTTTTGTGTTGAGGTCCCCACCGAGCCAGTAAGAGTTTCATCTCTTGGGCATCTTCGATGGGGGATGACGGATTAGGTGTTGTGATTGTTGATGGCAATGTGTCTATCGTACTGCTCATGCTTTCCAGAGCCGACGCAGTACTTGAGCTAGAGTTTGACTGTGAAGAGGCTGTTGAATCGCTTCTGCCTGCTAGGCTACCCTTCATCACCAGTCCTTCCATAGGCTCAATGGTGACATCCTGTGTCCCATTACCATAGCCTTGCACGACAATTTCGTGATAGGGTATTGATGGTAGGAGAATCTGCTGCGGTTCGGAGAAAGAGCCCGGCTTCAGTCTCCGTAGCGATCTTCGAAGGGTCGAATTTCGCCTTAGGTTGATTGAGAATGAGCTTGATCGAGACAACTGAGGCGTGGCACTTTCAGAGACGTTTGACAGCGACGATGATCGTCTGTCTTTTTGCGTCAAAGCAAGGTAGTCAATATCTGGCTTAATTTCTATCACCCCAAATGAACTGTTTCGACTAGGACTTCCCCACTGAGTTCTTCCATCGCTTCCTAGGCTAGCTGGGCTCGCAGGTTCATCTTTTAATTCGTACTTTTCTCGCCATGGCGGTGTGCCTTCCATCGATACACAGAGGTGATACGAAGTTTTCTCATCTTGGACTAGGACAGGTTGCATGGTTGCACGACGAAGAATTTGATACACAGCGCAAATCATTATCCAGCGTACCTTGCGAGCGTCTAAAACAGACACTTTCTCGTCCTTGTCCGCCTTATTAGGAGACAGGATGGACTCTTCCTCAAATTTTCGATATGCTCGCACGAGGTCGTTTTTGAATAACTCTTCTGACCAGTTGGAGGCCCTGATGAGCGCAGCATGCGTAACCTGTCGCTGGCTTGTCGTCATCTTTTCTCCACGTGTGAACCAGGTCAGAAAACGGGCCGAACTGGGGAGTTCAATGTATGGAAGTTGAGGTAGTGGGCGCTCTAGAGCTTCGAGATTGTAGCGCTCTTCAAACGATTGGACAAGCTGAAGGGTACAAAGTCCTCCTACATGTGTGGACGGCATTGTGTCAGTGCTTTTCAAATTATCGTCTACCAGCAGCTTGTACAAAGCCTCAAAATCCGTAGCCATGGAACGCAGCACATTTGCGTCAAATGACTTTGGAGGATAGTAGCCCAATTTTGTTGAGTAAAAGGCCAGGAGGAAACAACGGAAGCGTTCGAGGTGTGCACGAGTTCCGGGTGGGATGCCCAGATACGTTTCCGACAGCTCATCATCGAGAAAGGTCCGCAGCATGTCTGATGTTTGTAGGAGCTGGGCATTCAAGAGGATGCGTGACTTTTTAATGAGTTTTCTTGATGTCGAGCTCGTCAACTGCCAATTGTTAGTTCTCTGCTCGCCCCTCACTGACCAAGTCTATGGAGGCTTCTTACCTGGTACTCTGGGCAGCTGGTTAATAGCCCGTACATGCCTACACAGTGAGGAAACGCTTTGGCATACAGATCCTTCATCTGGAATGTCTCCGCGAGGTGGAGAACGGCCAATGCATAGCTGGGCTCCTCGGCCATGTTGAGGTAGCCGGCCTGGCGGAGGTAGTCCATCAGATCGCTATCGTCGGTGTCTACCGTAGATCGATATTCCTGTAGAGAACGTCGAAGCCCAACGAGGGCAGCGCCGAGGTGTTCGGCCGCCATTGGTCTTCCAAGAACCCAGGCAAGAAGATTTCGGATCGTCTGGTGATGGCGATGAGCCTGGGCTTCAGTTGAAGAGGGCGGTGCTGGAATATACAGCTCCACGGTTGACCTGGGATGTGTCTGGTCCCAGCTCTCAATCTCGTCTGGCGTCTTGGAAGGGAGACCTTCGAGAACCAAGAATTGCTCAATCAATGGAAAGCAGCCGGTAGATATTAGAGCAGAAAATGGGAGTTTGAAAGACGGACCCCGCTTCGATTCGCCCTTGGCGTAGAGGTGAATGAGGCAGTTGCCGTTTCTTTCCCAAATCTCAGGGTCCTAATGCGCATGTTAGAGTGGGAAGGCAACATCCGTGATATTTTGCTGAGGTAATGAAGATGCAATAGAAGATGCAATAGATGGATGAATGAATGAATCAAGGTGAATTGAGTTTTCGGACAAGCAAACTTACTCTTCGCAGCTTATCCCAGTCTCTGCACGTTCTACTCAGTCCGTCCCATCTCTTCATTGGCGAGAACTTGGCATTTTCACCGACGCTGGGACCTCGTGCCCTGCGAGCGCTATCTGATCTCGGCCTTGGACCTACCATCTGGAGTGTTGGATCAAGTATGGGAGGCGCTCCCTTTTCAAGGCGGTTAATTGGTGTCAAGGCCTGTTTATGATGTAAACCAAATCCGGAGCCAAACGCATTCGGCATCAATTCCACCCCGAAGCCAACGGTACCACAAAAGCTGCAATCCGACAAGATTGACGGACGCCCCGAACAATGGCAATGTCGCAAGCCAACGAGGTCCTTTCGTGCTTCCAGCTGGCAATATATCAAAAAGTGACTGCAATTGACAGAGCTGGCAACCGTGAATTGGTTGGTATCACGACAGTACGTATTCGCATACAAGGGCGTCGACGGGATCCATTGGATGGTGATGGTGGTGGTAGTGGTGGTGCGGTTATTCGAAAGTGGCGCCAAGAACCATTTTCCAAAACAAGCCGAAAATCCTTTCTCTTTCTTTGTTCTTTTCTTTCTACGCACTGTCCTGTTACTCGCCGGCAGCAGAACGGGTCCTTAAAGAAAGAAAGGAAGGAAGGAAGACAAGAGAGCGAAAGGGGGGGGAGAAAGCGGGAAAAGGAGCTCTGGAAAATGAAGAGAAGCTTTCGTGGAAATCGTCACAATTTACCTTGTCTTGCGTTGGTGTGAAAGTAAATAATACCCATTTAACAGGCCTACCCCTAGCTTCACTGTTTACCATCCGCTGTGCCCAGCACCACGGAGCCTGCTGCATATGGTGCTTGGTGCATACGGTACAGGTATGTTTACCTTAGCTTCCAGTTTACAGTAACCACACCCAGACCCTAGGTTTTTTTTTTTTAGTCCCCGAAGCTTGGCTTGGCCTTGGTGGCGTCCTGCATGCATGCATGGGATGCCTTGGGATGGGATGCTTGGGAGTGAGAGTGGGCGAGGGTGAGGTGAGGCGTGAGATGCATAACCCTGCCTGTGCTGTGGCGGCCCTGTTTGCTGCTCGAGCACTACGGAGTTACCACCACCATGGATGAGAGGGGAGAGCCCGTCCATGAGAAAATACTTTTATGCGCCATGTCTCGCTAGACGACCAGTTACGGCGAGCCGAACCCCTGTCGCAATGAACCGAATGGGGTCGTGGGAGGCGGTGGTGAGCTGGCATGAGGAAGAACAGAGAGGCGTCCACGTTCCGTTGAGATGCATCGGCGTCCCAGTCCATTACTTTTTACTGGGGCCCAGATCATATCATCATCATCATTATGCCCGCTTTCGCATATACATGTCATTTGCGGTCAACAGAGCGTCGCACACATGTTTGCACACGTTTCGTTTACCCAGCGACGCGACCGACGGCGATGGGGCTGACGCACATAGATTGATTTGATCCAAGCAGTGAGAAAGAAGGGAAAAGACAGGCAAGCAAACAAAGCCAATTGGGGACCGCACACATTCAGACCTGCATCGCCAAAGCAAGGCCAACCTCGGTCTGCCACCCTCTCACATTGCAGACTCGCACACCATCACACTCACACTCACACCACTATCACACCAAAGACGCAATCCCAATTCGCCCAGCCATTCCAGGCACAGGCACAGGCATGGCTGAAAACCAGGGACCCCCGTCGAGCAATCAGCGACGAGTTGCCCACGTCATTCACCTCCGTTGCAACCGGGCTGTTTACCTTCCGTACCTTTAGGAGCGTTTCTCAATCAAAAGTCTCAAACCCAATCGATATATCCGCACACACGGCACGTTGAAGTAACGTTCAACTTGGTAAGCTTTTCCCGTCTTTGACGTTACCTTTTCTTCATTCTTTACGGGGTATTGCACGCATATCTTGCTCTTCCTCTCCCTGCCTGGAATACACATAAGCCGCAAGAACCGCCCGTTTAATCCATTGGGTCTCCATCGGTGTGAGAACTAAGTTCTGTTGACAGAGAAAAAAGAGCTTTTTTTTTTTTTTTGGTTCTCGTCGATATCAACCATCTACAAGTGCTGACCGCAGATGGAGGCGAGAGAAAATAGATACACAACACAAACACGACACACACAAAACAAGAAAATTTTGCTTGTGTTTGCCTGAGAGAGGGGAAATGATGAAATCCCGCAAGCAGCTGTTGACCGAAAAAGCCAAGACCCACGACGCCGGCACTGACGGACGTGCAAATCAATATACCACTACATACGCAAACGGAGAAATGGCCATTGGATCCAAGGGAAGATCGACTTTCTACTATCGACTAATACCGCTTCGCAGTGACGCCAAACAAAGCTTTTCCAGCACGCCCCGTGCAAGCCCTCTGCGAAAAACGGACTGATCCCTCCCTTTCTTGCGCTGCCTGCATCGCCCCCAGGTACCCTTGCAGCAAAAGGCCAAGTCCGAAATAAGAGAGATTTGTGCCCTTTGCGCTTCGGCCTCGCACAAAATTTCTCTCACATAGGATGTGACAAGGCTTGAAGTGTCAATGTCTTGCTTTTTTTCTTCCTCTTTTTCTTTTGCGAACTCCTCTGGTTGACATGCAGTTCCCTCCTATCTTGTCCTTCTTCTTCACCCCCTCCTTGCATCGTTCGACGGCTCATGCAAGCCCCCTCGGTAAACTGGCAAACGACGACGCAGGTGCCCGGTTCTTCATGATTCGTCGAAAAATACGCAGCCCTGTGGCCTTGTTTACCAAGTTCTCGGTCTAGCCTGGCCTCGTTTCGTGATGTAGTTGAAGTTCAACAAAGGTCCATTGAAAACTTAATTTGAAACCGGTCGAGATCTCATCATTGTTCTTCTAAACTACCCATGGATCTAGGCTGATTAGTAGTGAAAAAAACGGCCAGACCATGTTTAGTTTAAAGGCGGATGGTAACATCCAAACGGGCTGCCCCGTAGTCTCAACTCGAAGATTTCGATGTTCATTGAGGGGTTAGAAAAAGGAAAAAACTGTCCATTTCGCTTGCAAGTGGATAATTGTCTCGTCTTGTCTTTGACTCTAGGTTTTCAGACATAGCACACCGACCCCCCCGATGATACCAAACGGCGGTATGAGTTGTACAATATCATTATCACTCTTCATATAAGACATACATGGGCCAATTCACCAACCACCTCAAATGGAAGACATACATGCCTACAGTAGCTACAGTAGCGCAATCGCACAATCGCATAGTTTGGGAACTGAGAACCAGGTTGCCAGAAACTTGATCGTGCTCCAGATCCCTGTCCCGTTTCCCTCTTAACTCGTCCTGGCAACTGTCGCGGGATATCACCATCCTCATTTGCCTGGGCTCTGCTCACCCCCTCACCTTACACGGGGGGTCTTGGCGCACCCAAATCAAGTAATCCGGACGAATATCAGCAATTGGATGGCCCAAAATTCAAACTCCCATGGTTCCATTGCCACAACATCATCATGCAACGTACGCCAGCAAACGCTACGGGAACTTTGAAGGGAGGGGGAAACGCCTCCCCCGAGGAGTATCACTTGCATATGCGAACGTAACGTCCAACTCCTTGTTTTCTTTTTTTTTTATTGTCAAGACGCCCTCGTGGAAAGCGGGGGTGGTCGAAAAGAGATCCTTGACTCGTGAGGCTGAAGAAGTAGTCCGAGGGCACGAACCGCCCACTAGCTTTGGCGAGATGAAAGGTGAGATGTGAGAAGAAAAGGGAAAGAAAAAAAGGAAGAGGTCAATTGAGTTCAACTAGAGCGAACGATGGGCGCGCGCGCACGGCAGAGGCAAGATCCGTATCTGCGAACACCAACTCAAAATTGTTGTTCTAGCGGCGCCAACAACGATCATGGTAGAAACAAAGGAGCCAACCAGACATTCAAATCAGATAATGTAAGCGTCATCATGCTTCGGTGCAATATATTGATCGAATCATGTTGGCTCCAACCAAAAGTTGGCAGTTTTGACAGAATCTGGGGGGGGGATTATCTCCAATCCCTGGAACAAGAAAAAGGTGGAGAACGGTACTTGGAGGGAAGCTCAAACCCTTGTCAAGGTGAAGAGAGTGGTTCAGCCACGTGATTGCCCCTCACCGCGGTCTCACCTTGATGCACACAAGGGTTCTTCACCGAGCTTTGTTTCTTTGTGCCACCACAAACAGCTATCGAGGAGGGGGGGTTCTTTGTCTTAGCCCTCCTCGTCCGTCGTCACATTCTGAATCACCATCCGAGATGTAGATGTGAAAAGCAAAAGGAAAGAAAAAAAAAAAAAGAAATAATGACTCCCTCGACTCCCTACACGTACATACAGTGCCCATGCTCCGACCAGGCGTCTGTCAGCCGCGGCGACGCAAAGTCGGGAAAAGTGATTGAGGAGGAAGAGAGGTTCGATCCTCGAGACCCGCGGTCCAACTACAGCCTGTATCCCCTGGAGTACCTGCTCTACTGCGAGGATTGCCAGCAGATACGATGTCCACGATGCGTTACGGAGGAGTCAGTGACGTACTACTGCCCCAATTGCTTGTTCGAGGTGCCGAGCAGCAACCTGCGGAGCGAGGGCAATAGGTGAGAACTTCTTCTTTTTTCTGGTTATTGGCGATTATGTGCCCCCATATCTAATCATGTATATCTCAGGTGTACACGAAGCTGCTATCAGTGCCCAGTCTGCATCGGCCCTCTCCAGGTCGGAAACATCAATCCCATCGTCGACCCCAATCTCCCCCCATCGGAAAACCCCCCCAACCCCAACGGCGGGCCCTTTGCTCTGTTCTGCAATTACTGTAACTGGACGTCCGCCGAAATCGGTATCGAGTTCGATCGGCCCAGCGGGATATACTCACAGCTCTCCAAGGTCAACAACGGGGGGGAGCCGAAGCTCACGTCCAGGGACGTCAAGGAGCGCCGCAAGGAGAACCCCGACGAGCCGCCCGTCCCGGACGACCTGCTCGACGCGGACCTGCAGTTTTCCAATCTCAGGTCCTTTTACCAGGCTCAGCTGGCGGACGCCAATAGCTCCATCGGCGGGATCGGCATCTCCTCCCCGGCGGCCCTGTCCCGTATCATGTCTCTGTACACAGGCCGCGGTCGATCTGGGAACAGACAACATGGTCCCCCCGATATCATGCGCGAAGCCCTCGGTACGGATGAGGGGCTCAAAATCGCTAACCTGAACGAATCAGCCGCCATCAAGAAGCTGATTAATGGAGGGTGGGACGTTGCGGCTTCGCTGGAACAACACAGCCAACAATCTGAGGCGACACGTTTCCAGGATGAGCTTCGGCCCATCCCATACCTCCTCCGCAGCAAGCGCTCCAAGCGTTGCCCCGCCTGTCGACACATCATCTCCAAGCCAGAAGCAAAGGTTCCGTCTACGCGCTTCAAAATCCGACTTGTGGCCAAGTCATACATCCCCACCATCACCATCAAACCCTTTGCCCCAACCGCCAAGCCTGTGCCCGTGACGTACAGGCCCGGCTCAGAGGAAGAAGCACCCCTAAAGGCGCACACCCCCTACCAGTTCATCCTCACCTTCAAGAACCCCATCTTTGAGCGCATCAAGGTCACTCTGGCGACACCGAATACCACCCCTGGCCGCTTCTCGAGCAGAGTCACAGTGCTGTGTCCGCAGTTTGACGTCGACGCCAACACGGACATGTGGGATGACGCCCTCAAGGAGGATGAGCGGGACAACCGCAAGGGCGACGAGAATGCCGGGCCCGAGGTGGGCAAGATCTGGGAAAAGGGCCGCAACTGGGTGAGCATCGTCTTGGAGGTGATCCCACCGTCCCTGAGACTGGATCAGCTGCCCCGCGGCCAGAATGTCGACAGGAGCCCGCTCAGGGAGGACGAGGACATTCTAGAAATACCAATGTTTGTGCGCATGGAATGGGAGACGGATCCACAGGTCGACATGGGAAGCGGAGGCAGCAAGGAAAAGGAGGCTAGAGAAAAGCGGGAGCTGGCATACTGGTGTGTTCTCGGTGTTGGACGCATAAGTCACGAGTAATGGGGAGCAAGAAAAAAGTTATTTACGACAAAATAGATACCCAATAGACGACGAGTTTTAGAAGAGGTGGTCATTGGAGTGAATTTGATCAAATCATGCAGAGGCAGCTTTATATCATTAAGCTACCTTGGTTTATCAGACGCCAAGCCCCCATTTTTGACCAAACCACCAAATGCTACGAAAGCAAGTTCCCAAGTCCCAAATAATTTTTCGTGTACTAGATTCGTTGCCTAGAACTCAGTGCTGGTAGCCTGAGGGAACTCGAAGTTGACGTTGCGGCCAGTCAATCGTCGGTAGACCTCGGAGTAGGTGTCGAGTCTGTAGTCGACACCACCACGCTCCTTCTCGTCGAGGATGACCTTGAGGGTCTTGCTGCCGTCCTCCTTGGTGCGGATGCGCTTGCCGACGATCTCAACGGGGTAGGTGAGGTCGGCGAGGATGGCATCGTGGACAGCAGTCAGGGTGCGGGAACGGGGGCGCTTCTGCTTCTGGTTGTTGCGGCTGCGGGCAGATCGCTTGGGGCGGGGGAGGATACGGCGGGAAGCGAGGATCAGGACATGGCGGTCAGAGAACTTCTTCTCCAACTCACGAGTCAGACTGCAGAAATATGATTAGCTTCTCTCAAGTCAGAGAGAGAGGAGAGAGACAAAAAAAACTTACCGCTGCTGGACACGGTGGAAGCCCTGCAGGGAAGGGACGGGGACAAAGATGACGATAGCCTTCTTGCCGTGGCCAACTTCGATCTATTCAAGATCCCAAAGTCAGCATGCGAGCTCCAGGACAAAACCTTGGACCGCTTCCCGTCCTGTTCCACAAAAGTCAATTGTACTCCGGCTAGGCGGCCGCGTCCCTCCAACTTCAAGGGGGCTCTCAATCAATTCTCTCGAATCGAGTAATCGCACTCAGGAAACGCAGTCGCAGCCATCGTATAGCTTTGGGAACAGGATCTCGAAGATCTCGGGCCTATTTTTTTGGTTTCTAGGTGTTCAAGTCATTCTCACCTCACGGGCAGAGACGAACTGCAGAGGTCGCAGGGCAACCTTGAGGTCGGCAGTGTTGGTCTCGAGATCGAAGAGAGCCTGAGCAATGTTCTGCTCAAGCTCAGAGGGGGTTTGCCGCGAGGGGCTGTTGGCCGCAATCTTGTTGATGGAGGTCATCTTGGCTGTGGTGCTCGACGATGGGTTTGATGGGTTGATCGTAGCGAACGGGTTTGGCGTCGTGGAAAGTTTTGGCTGAATTGAAACTTGGGGGGAAAATGCTCGCTAAATTGGGGTTTTCGTGCCCTCTGTGAATTTTGCGGGTCTGTGGGCTTGTGCGGTCAGTGCCTCAGGCTTTTGTATGTGTGGGGCGCATATCCAGCCTTTCCCAATTGGTATCGCAACGCTAAGCGCAAGACTGCTAAATGGCTTCAACCAATCTCCATCAAAATCTCAATATGAACTTGGAATGAAGTCGTAGGCATCTCTAGATGGTGTTTCAAAATAACCACTGCAGTAAATTGTTATGGATCTATGTAGCCCGACAAGACTCACGATGAGTGGAGTTGTCAGCGATTTGTCATACTGTCATGCGTGCAGCGAATGCAGAAGTCAAGTTTTGGAGTTGAACATCAAGGTAGCCTGGCTTACCCTGTGATCTCTCACATTACCAGCTTCGGATATTCCATACATTCAAAAGATGTCGCTATTTCCATCAAGAGATACGTCTTGCATGTGCTCTTACTTGGAGAACCGATTCGGTAAAAGCCAAGCTCGGTCCCCTGAAAACAACAGCAGGAGTATCTTATCATCAACACTAGATGCGCTCTTTCGTCCGTTAGAATGAGAAAACTTCTATTCCGAGAGCTTTGGCGACTGAGGCTTCGGTATTTGGTCATCTCGGCGACCTTTCGCTACAAATAAGACGTACATCGTGGCAGTGCCTCAATATGGCCTGCTGGCAAGGAAAGAGCAGGGCCCCTGAGTGCACGGCGTCACTTCCTTCCATTTCAGTATCCACGACTACCTTGATCTTCTTCGTGATAAATTCCACGTATTTTGTTCATTCATCCCTCCTCTCTCCTCTTCGCTCTCCAGGGTCTACAATCTTTCAATTCATCACCTTTCTCTCATTGTTCCAGGAGTTGTCTCTTCTTGACATTTTGGCACGCATTTCACTTATTCCATCAGACCCATCCAAATATGGTCGTCTTCTTATTGCTCGCCATATTTGGCGCGGCCCAAGTCCTCTCTCAAGTTACTCACAATGCTGGAGGATTCGCCTATCAGGGCTGCTCGAATATTGACTTGTCCTGTTTCGGATCCCCTATTGTCCTCCCGGATGGCCGCCTAACCCCAGAAGCCTGCCAAATCGCTTGCCAGGGTCACCAGTTTTCCGCCCTCCTCCCCGAGTTAGTATTCGCCTTCATTTCTTCCAGGTATCTCTACTGACTCTCCATAGTGCATGCCGCTGTGGCGATGATCCGAAGGCTGTCCATCCTATTGACGAAAGCAAGTGTGATCATGCTTGCATGGGCGATCGAAACATTGGCATGTGCGGGAGTGTCTGCCCAGACAATGCCCCCGGAATTGCGAATATCTATACCAGAGTTACCGTACCAACCAAGGAGCCTGTCACTGGTGAACTTTCCAGCCCTCAGACAGCCTCTGGATCGGCCGAGACTTCATGTTCGTCTTCGGTTCCAAGTCCTTCTGGACAACCCCAAGAGACTCCACGAATTACACCAGTAGGACCTGCTCCAGAGGTTCCAACGCCTGTCCCCCAAAGTCAAGGTCCCCAAGAATCACCTTGCTCTTCTGATGGAAACCCTACGCCGGGGTCACCAGTCCCTCCAGTTCCAAGCTATCAGGGCCCCCCTAGCAATGCACCCGGGCCAAGTGCATATCCTGACCCAACTCAACCAACACCAGCCATTGAGCCTTACCCAAATCCACCAGGGTATTCCCCAGACTGCAAACCATCTTCACCAGACCCTTATTCGAACGACCCACAGCAGTCGTCGCCGGGAAACAACTGCGGACCGCCTGGTGGATCAAATTGGTCTCCCGGTCCTTCCGAAAGTACCCTCTGGCCACGGCCAAGCACGAGCAAGCCAGATGGCGATCCTCCTGTGCCTTCTCAGGTGCTCAGCTCAGACTCTCCTCACGAGATGGTTCCTCCATTCTCGAGCATTGGAGGTATCTTACTTATTGCTGCTATGATGATGTGAAAAGATAGTATTACTCATGTCAGGTTGACGGTTCTGTCATTACAATTGTTCCAAGTATCTCAGCTGTTTGTTTTTGGAGGATTTTGGAGGTTAATTGATAGCTGTTTCGGCAGTTAGTGGCTAGGTAGTTCAACCAAGGCAGTGCAAGTCAGGAACATATGATGGTTGCCTGCTAGCTAATTGATTGTGAACATTGTTGATAAATCAGATGACGATTCGTGGCAATTACTAGTGACGAATCGGGATTATCGATTCTTGAAGCGAGATTAAGTGAAATTTGCACCCAACAGCCCAACTTATCAATCCAATAAGAAGTAAAACTCGAGATGATTGGATTTCGAGATGGTCGAATTTAGATGGTTGGCTTTTCTAGGGTACGTGTTCGTACGTGTACGTACAACAAGGGCATGCATGCAGTTCTGACGTGGAGATGCACAGCACAGACCAGGAGGGGCAGACGGAAGAGTGGGCAGTGTTCGGTGGTCACTGGAAAGGGGATCGTGATTGCGGGGCAATTGAGGTGCCCGTTGCTCCTCCAGCTAATAATTTTTGGGTATCTATATCTGCCACTGTCAGCTGGCTGGAGCTTGACTCGACATCTCCAAGATCTCTTGCAGCCTTTTTTGTCTTGTTGAGAAAATCCTATAGGTTGAATTGACTGCAAAGGTCCAGCAAGATGCAGTCTGGAATCTCAGGTAGGGCTGTCCTATAGCTCCTCACAGTCACCATAAGCTTGTCGAAGCTGACACCAAGCCTTGCAATACAGTTGCCAAGGAGCTCCAGGACGAGTTCGGCTCGATCCTCAGCTCTACAGATACTTTTGCCCTGCTAGTTACGATCCAAAAAGAATCCCTCGTTCCCATTACGACCATCCCATCAAAGTCTGCTTCATTTGACGAGAATGTCGCCAGTCTGCAGTCCCACATCAAGAAGGACACGGCCCTCTATGCCATCCTCCGCCGTCACGATGAGGCACCCAAGCTCACCATGGTGACTTATGTCCCCGACGAGGCCCATGTGCGCCAAAAGACACTCTTTGCCTCGACCCGTATGACACTTGTCCGGGAACTTGGCTCTCAACACTTTCGCGAGACGCTGTTCATGACGACACCGGACGAGTTCACCGAGAAGGGCTTCAAAGACTTTGATGCCCATAACCAGGTGACTGCACCTCTAACCGAGGGGGAAAAGGCGTTGGGTGAAGTTAAGAAGGCGGAGATGGCAGTTGGAACCGGCACGGCATACCGAGAAATTCATCTTAGTACGAGTCTGAAGATGCCCGTCAGCGCCGATGCAATTGCCGCCATGAAGGAAATCGGAGAGGGAAACCGAACGGTTGCAATGCTGGTAAGTACCTAATTCCCCCCTGACACCTGTAAAAGCTCAGTCTAACACGATGGTGTAGAAAATCAACCCAGCAAAGGAATCGGTCGAGTTGCTACCCGAGTCACCCAACCCCAGCTCAATCAACGAACTCAAGGGTGTTATCTCTGCCACCGAACCACGTTTCACCTTTTACCGATACAAATATACGCATGAAGGACAAGAGCACAACCCCGTCTTGTTCTTTTATACCTGCCCTTCAAATCAAAGCAACAAGTCAATCAAGAACCGAATGATGTACCCGCTCATGAAGCGTGCCGTCCTGACAATCGCCGAGGACCAAGCCGAGTTGAAGCTGGAAAAGAAGTTTGAGGTAGAGGAGCCAAGCGAGCTCACCGAGGAGGATGTGTTGAACGATCTTCACCCCAAGGAGGAGGTGAAACAGAGCTTCAGCAGACCCAAGCGACCTGGCCGATAAATATATAAGCGAGCTACAATATGATACACCATGATACAAAGACTTAAAGAAATGGAAAATAACTTTCAGTTATACAAAAAGATTTTCGATTCAAGCTAAAGTGTGCGCGGGTATTCCCCAAAGACACATGCTCCAGATCCCCTCCCACCAAGATAAATGCAATAGAATGTATGAAAAAGATGCCTTTCTCGACAAATGTACACTCGACTTTCACCTCAACAACTACTACCGTCGATCAACGTCTATGACAGGGCTGACCCTACCCATTCTTCTAATACAGATGCCCAAGACCAACACCATGAGACAGAAGAAACTTTGCTGCAAAAACACAAGATAATTCGCCAACTTTTCCTTACCCCAGTTTACTCTTCGTATTTACCGCCGGTGAAGGAGAAGTTGTTCTCTTCTAACCGGGACTTGAGGAATTCGTAAACGGTAAAGGTTACGGCCTGGCCGGGAGCGACACGCATTATTCGGGGGGTGATGCCCTTGTAGAAAGCATGGAAGCCCTCTTGCCTGGAAGAAGAATTGGTTAGTCATTGCTAATCTCGGCGATTGGGAAGGCAGATACTTACTTGAACATTTCAGCGGCAATTCCCGATATTCTCTTCCAGGCGGTGCTGTCAGGCGGGGCAGGAGTCTTTTGCAGACGAGTCTTGATGGTATCTATGGGTGCGTTACTCAGAGGTCCCATGGCGCCGCTCACGAGGCCGATGAGTGTCGTCTGCCAGCTGGGCAAGTTCCCGTCCGCGTACTCTGGCTGCCACTCCTTGAGCCAAGTCTTGAAGTAGCTGTACGCTGTGAAATTGACGGCCTGGTTGGATCCCTGACGCAGCGCCGTGAGGGACACACCACGGTACAAGGCGCCGAAACCCTCTTCCTTGACGACTGTGTAGAGCGCATGCGCAGCGTTTCGATACTTTGGGATATCTAGGGGATCAGCCATGCTGTGGTGCTGGGCCTGTAGACGGATCTTGATGACCTCCATGGGGGTGACGACGGCAACGGCCTCGGTAACTCCCGCGGAGAGACCGGCGAGGAAAGTAGCCTGGCCGGAGACCTTGCCGGTGGTCTTGTCGGCGAGGGCCTGCTTGTACCACTCAAAGGACGTGAAACGAATGGCCATCTTAGGGACAATGCCGGTGAGGACGGCGCCGAGGCCCTTGTAAAGACCGAGGGGTGTTTCCTTCTTGACTAGCTCGACACCGGTTTTGATGAAGCCGCGGCGGGGGGCGCCGGGTTGTCGGGCGCGACGAGAGAGCTGCATACGGACTTTGATTGTGTCTAGACGAACGTTAACATGGTTGTTTCGCAAAGGTTGAGGGGGGAGAGGTAGGGGGAGAGAGCTTACCGAGGGGATGGCATGCGAGGGCTTCCATCATGCCAGCACCACCACCAGCTATGGGAGAGGTTAGTATACTGACTTGAGCGAGAGCAATTGGGGGGGTTTTGTGAGTCAACGAACCGATGAGGTTTGTCGCCGCTGTGGGCGGTTGCTTTCCATCGCCTCTAGGCATCTTGAGTGTATCTTGTGTGTGTTTATTTTTCTTTGTTGACAAATTTCTTCAGATGGCCCGATCCCAGCTTTAAACCAACTCTTGTGGTGTCGCAATGGCTTGTTTGCGCCGTCTGTTGTTTGTGTTCCAGTTACCAAGTTGAAGCTATTTCGAGATGTGAAGCGGAAGCTATTCCGAAAGGGCACGAATCACAACACAATAGTAACGGGAGGGTTTGACGAACAATAATGGAAGAGGAAGAAAAGGAAGAAGAAAGGATAGTCTACCGAGAAGAGAGAGAAATAAGAGTCACGCACGAGACCAATGGATCTTTAGAGGAGATTTATTTTCTTTTATTATGACGACCCTTCTTTTTTGGCATATGATTCCGGGTCGGGTCCCGCCCCGCCTCCTGCGACGCTGGCCTTGGGTAAAGGAAGTATGGGAAAACGAAGACGCAGGTAAAACTAATACGGAATAACGAAGTTAGTACCTTGCGGAGCCCCAGTATACGCCACACGTGGGAGGCGAAAAAAGAGGACAAGCCAAGCGTCACAAGACAAAAGAACATGAGAACCAACGGCGGGCTGGTTTCCAATGCCTCTGTATGTGTGTGTATTTCTTACTCCCTTCGAGCCGGAGGGGCTGGGCTGAGGGAGGAGAGGGAAAACGCTTGGACAGAAGAGCAACAGCCCCCACTAGGTAAACTAGGTAAGCTGGCGTGTAAGTTGATTGTCCCGCGGTTGTTTTTTCCTCTCTCTTTCTCTTCTCCTGCGTTGCTGCTACTGTGTAGGTGGGAATAGGGCGTGGGGAGAAAGGTTTAAAGTGTCAGGGAGGGGGGGGCGTATCTCCACATCGGGAAATGGAGTGACATGGCCGGACGGGTGGAGGAATTTGGAGGACAAGGGAAGAGGAATTAGAGAGAGAGAGAGACATTGAACAGGTTTCGTGTTATTGTAACGCGATGATGCATTCCATGTAGCCGGACGATGCAACGCAGAGACAGCAAGCCGGTTCGTTGATGACTTGTATGTTTTTATCCCTCGATATCTTGACCTCTTCTTTTATATACAATTATTTCATGTACTATCTAGAATACACAAGCACAACTGTTGCTCACAGCTCATCCCAGTCCTTCAATTCAGCTGAACCTCTCTTTTACCGACCAAAACCCAGGGGCCGAGCTTGTGATAATGCGGGGTGTCCTCTCCTTCCTTCCTGCACGCACTCCCCAAAATGGAGAAAAACAGTACGTATCTTTTCCAGTAATGGTGGTGGGGGAAAGGTCATCCGGCCGGGAGGGACCGGGACTTGCTTCGTTCCCCCTCCCAAAACCAAAAACTCCCCAGGCCCGACGATTTACCGGCCTGAGCCGAGGTTCCAGAAAAGAAAAAGAGCGCACAGCCGGAGTTTTCTTTGAGAAGAGGCGATCCCACGAACTCCAATGTGGATGAGAGAGGGAAAGAAGGTGCATCACGTCATCAAGGATGGGGGGTGGTTTCAGATGCAAAAAGGTATAGTACTTGCAGTATAGTAGCATCAGATAAGATGTGTGCATATTTGACTCATCAAGTTCCATCAAGAGGGTAATCCACATGTTCATCTTCGTTCTAGGGGCGTAGACTTACTTGCCGTCCGTTATGCATCGCCATCTGGTCATAATATCCCATAAACAGAGCATCATCTACAGCATGCATCACCCTCACATCACCCCCAATGCGGAAATCATATAATCAACAAGAAAAATCAAAATTGTTTCCTCATACTCAGCATGTTGCACAAGCCACTCGCGCAAGCAGATACAAGTATATAAATAAAGCCATGTACAAAAAAGGGTGCTCCAATGCACTCTTCAAAGTTTCCCTTAAACGCCATTGCCATTGTTGCCCCTCAGCTGTTGCAAACGCTGACTCCATTTCCTACCGTCGTGTCGGCCCAGAACACCTAAAAGTCCGTCTAATTTTCCGGTTCGCGCGCCCAGGTTGAATGAGGTTTCAAACCGAATGTCCCGTCTAGGCCATGGGTAAGTAGGCGTAGGTAAAAGAAACAATGGGAAATCATCCCGTACAAAAGTCCCAAACGCCTTCATACCATGGTATCTCCTCAAGAAAACCCTGCAAAAAGAAAATGCTTCAAAAATACATAAACGCGAATCGGAAAGTGTGCGTTAATCGGAACGTCGTCATCATCCTTTTTCTCATGATGGTGTTCCCCTCTCTTCCATATGGTCTCCTTCAAAGCTGTACAGCCGAACGTCTCCGTCTTCGCTACCGCTCGCCATTCGGCTGTCACTCAGCCCAACGCAAGTCACTGGACCCGCATGTCCAGTAAAGCTCCGCTCACACTTGCCCGACCGAGGCTCCCAAATCTTGGTCATGGAATCGTTAGCTCCAGTTACGACCCGAAGTGTGTCGCCGACCAGGCCCCAGATCCCTTCGACATGGCCAAACATACTACGAATGCATTTGCCCGTGGCCACGTTCCACAACCGAACCGTGTTATCCAGCCCACCCGTGAGCATATAGCGTGGGGGTAGGGGACGATTTGGGTCCGAGACAAACCCATACCCGAAAGTTGAGCGATCATCTGTGGGCGCCGGTTCTGGCGATGGTGTTGGAGTTGAGCTTCGCTCGCTATGCACCGACATGGTGTCCGTTTTATCTGCGTTGGGATCTTCGTCGGGCTCAAAGTCTGGCGGCATCAGCAAGACTTGCTGCACCTGACCGACGTGGCCGAGGTATGTCTTGATGCACTGTTTCGAATCCATATCCCACAACTTGACTGACAGATCATCCGAGGCTGAGAAGACGGTTCGAGATGCAGAATCCATCCTCACATGATTGACCCAATCTGTGTGACCACGCAAGGAAAATGTCTGCTTCGTGTCGAAGCTGAATATCTTAACAGTCCTATCAATAGATCCTGATGCCAGGGTGCAGCCATCGAAATGAACTGATAGCACACCTTCTGTGTGGCATTGAAGAGTGCTGAGACACTCGCCCGTCTGCCAGTTCCAGATCTTGATGGTCTTGTCGAAACTTCCGCTAATGAGCTTGGAGTCGTCAAACTGTAGAGTCCTGATGGTCGAGGTGTGTCCCCTCAGGGTTCGGATGACTTCTCCAGTCTCAATGTTCCAGATTTTGATGGTGGTGTCGTACGAGCCCGAGGCAAGGATGTTGTGGTCGAACTGCAAGCAAGTGACGCCGTTCTCGTGCCCCTTGAACGTCTTGATGGAACATCGCCCCGTCTTCCAGTTGTATCCCACCTTGTACCGATCGCGATAAACGTCCTTCCATGGTCGGAATTTGCGCTCTTCAGTCAGCTGCGACCGTGGATCGGCCGATGCCTGAACTCGCTGTCGCTTCGCGCCTCCATCGCCACGAACAACCATTGCTCGCTTGTTGGAGCCTTGGGAGGACGACGAAGCGGGCTCGTCTTCGATTTCGGTCACACGATCAGAGTGCGCTGTGCGCTGGTGCTTGTTCCATGCCATCAACTTCTTCTTTTCCAACAGCGGTAGTCCCCAGCCACACTTGGTGCACTTCCTGTCAATGTGTTGTTCGCACATTCTATGCCAAACGACATCGTCATCGGCCAATGCTCGCCACCGGCGACTGACCTGCGCGGCTTTGCAAAGGGAAACAGTGTCGAGATAACAGAGGATCTTGTACGACAATTCGACGGGAAGGGTTGCCAGAAAGTCGATCTTGAGTTGCTCTTGGACCTCGCGGGATACGGTCGACAGCTGAGGAAAGCAGCATTGCGTGATGATGCCCTGGAGCATGAGTTCGCGGTGTTTAGCCGGTGCGGCAGAGAACAGAGACCAGACATGGGTTATAGCTTCTTGATCGGCGGTCGTAAGGCTGTTGAGTTCCTATGAGTGAGTGTTAGTGATGAGAGCTCCGAAATGTAGAAGAATGCGCGCGAGCATGGATTGAGTAGTGGTCAACATACACGCTGGATTATGCCCATCTTAGTCTCGTCGGCGGCTCGGCGACACTTGGAGTCGGGGCGATGGCGATAGCAATACTTGGTATTGGGATCCTTGGTGGTAGTCAAGGCATTCGACATGCCCGTGTCCCTGTTGTTATTCTTGCCGATGGGAGCGTAGAGATCCGGGATATGCTCCTTCAAGAAAGGGCTGAGGGTCTTGCCCACGAGATCAGACGGCATCTTGATGAGGCCTCGAGGAGGATCCTCCTCTGTTGGCCGTCGCCTATCGCAGTTGTCTTTGGAGGGAGGTTGAGGGTCGGCGGTATGGTCAAGGGCACGCTCGAGCGTAAAGGAAGTTTGCGTTTGCTTGGAAGACGAGTTCGAATTCGTTATGGTAGTAGTAGTAGTAGTAGTTGTCGCTGTTGTCAAAGAAGCTGAATCTGAGACCGTATCAACGGCCGACAAAGAGGGTTCATCTTGTCGCAAAGTGAAAGAGTTCGGCAGGTTGCCGTCAGCCATGGCGAGGGATTGCATGTAGATATTATGCGGTGAGTGACAATCGAACGACGTAAAGCCTAAATATTGCGTTTACAGGGCAACTCATTTGCTGCGCGGGCTGAGGTAGTCAGAGCCAGCGATGGCGTGCTCTGGGCTTAGTATTTTGAGACACCACCACAGAGCACAAGCCGTGGAAGCATAAAGATAGGACCAGGTACGATACGGCACGGTACGTATCGGGGGGTTCACCACAGGGCTGCAGAGTGAAAAAGAAAGGATCCAGTTGGGTGTCGACGGGTAGCAGCAGGAGGTGATTTCGTTTTGTTCGTCGAGACTTGAAACGACCAGGATGGAAGGATGTCCGAGGGGGGGCGAAGAGAAGCCAAGGATGGATGTAATTCGCAAGCAACAAACAAACATCCAAGAATGGATCGAAAGAGGCACGAGGACCAGCAGAGAAAAAAAAGAAGCGGAGCCCCTTTAGAGACCATCAAACGGCTGCTGGAGTGCTGAAGCTGGACTGAGCGAGCCAGTGCTGGAGGTGGGAGGGAGAGAGACGAGGGTTGGGGGGCGATTACGCTAGAACTAAGAAAGTTGAGTGCTCTGGGGCGGAAATGGCGTTATCGAGGCCACAGCGCCTGGCCCATCGCTGAATTTTCAAGGTATGGGGGATGCATGGGTCCTCTCTAGAGCTTCCTAGAGCGCCATTAGAGCACCATCAGAGCACCATCAGAACCTGAGAAGACCCTATCAGAAGCCCTGTAGAAGAACTAATAGGGGATTGAACAGGGGTGTAGGGGTCCCTGTCGACCCACCCCGACGACCCGAGGGTGGGATGGACTGACCGCCCAAGAGTCGCACCTCTAGAGGCAAAACGAAAAAAAAGGTTCTAATGGACGCTCATCTTAGTAATATTAAAGGTCCTTGCTTTGCCCTCCAGGGCTCTCGCTTTATCATGCGCCGCTGCCCACTATTGCCCGCTGCTGCCAGTAGCTTCCAGTCGCCAAGAGACTTCCAGGTTGGTTGCAAAGCTTTGACAAGCCGCCTGACATAATCTGCGTAACATCTTACAAACTTTTGCACCTCTCATCCATCTTCCACACTCGGACGGAGAGGCGAGGCAGACAAGTTTTCCGACTACCAACGCTTGCCGCCCCCAGCACACACTTGCTTTTTTCATCTCTCAAAATGGGGGAACACAAAGAAGGGACAGATCATATGATGCCTTTCACCGAATGCGATACCGGACCCATGCGCCTTGGGTAATGCGCATCATTACCCCCCTCACACCCCCCATGGCCATTATCCATCCATCGTCCTGCAACGTTGGCCAGATTAGTCGTCGTACATATAATTCACCTATGCTATACTATATCCCTCTGGGCACCACCGCTCGACGATGATCTCTCTCTCCATCTTTTAGCAAGGGGCTCAACGTTAACTCGGACTCGATTTACCCACGGGGATTTCGCGGGGACTTGGCGTAGAGAAACTGGGCTCCTACGCACATGCACACACTATCGTCAATGCACACATTTGCCATTGACTGATTGATTGATTACCCATGACTATTGCCATGGATGTTCCACGTATCCCATATTGGCTCCTACACTGACTCTGAGCAAACACGCAGAATGGCGCCATAGTTGTCAGCGAAGACGTCGTTATGGCAGAGCCCCTTTCTGTTGGATACACACGCAACCAAGGGTGCCACGACCCATCCTTCAATTTGCATTCAAAGCAAGCATCTGCCAGCGCATTCATTTACTGGCCGTTGCTGATACGTAGACTCGGGTCTGGTGGCGTGCGATGCAATGCCATATCGTGCCTTTTGGACGCATCCAGATCCTTCTATCCCGCCTCAGCAGCACAACGTAACGCAACACAATCACGATACCGAACGGCTACCTCGGCGATGCGATTCGATACAATGCGAACTGATGCGCCAGCAATAAGTCTTTGTTCGTTTGATTCGGCAGCACATTGATTGACAAGCCTTCCTTTCATCCTGGCAATAATGGATATCCGAATACGACCCCCAATGCGGCTAAGTTGCCGAGTTTCCCACAAGAGCACAAAGTATCATTTCAACTTTTTCAGGTGGTGATGCAGCATGTTGGGGGGCTTGTTACACCAGGGCAGATGTTTGGTATACTTCCTTTCATTTGATGCCTTATATCCTTCAGATGTGAAGGGGCCGAGACAAAGAGTCGCTTGCTGCCCAAATTGCGGGCGCAAGCATTTCCAATCCGAACAGGCCGGTTATGGTTAGAGTCGCATCATTTCTTGCTTACCGGTGTCATTCCTTCGCGTCATTTCATCCCTTTTGCTCAACATCCCTTTTTGAGGCTCGATTGTGCCATAGTGGTGTGAAATTGTTGAGCAAGGGTTGAGAAGCTCCTGAGCCTTCCTTTTGCCTGCTCCAACATTCCATGACCGAGACACGGACCTCCCCTACGAACGTGCACTGAGTTCTCTTTTCCATCTTCTTGATTGAGCTAGACCTATGGATGTCATATATTTCGGCCATTATGACGATTGATGGCTTGTATTTCAATTCCGGTCCGTTATCGGATCCAATGATTTGGCTCACATGTTTCATGTCAAGACGGACGCCGTGTTTCAAGATGGACTGTTTGAGACCTTTCCCATTCCTCTTCTCGGCGGGGATGGAAAGGCTGCATCAACGATCCAATAACATACATTGAGGCCATTCCCTTGGGTATTTTGACTCTTGTGATGTAGTTGAAGGTGATGCCGTGGCAAGCCTCCATTCCAAACCAAGGCGGGTATCATGTCTAGTCTATGCCAGTATCAAGATGAAAGATGCCATGGATCTCAATACTTCCTTTGGGCCATCGCATAGTATCGTTTTGGCCTTCTGTAGCGGTTCATTGTAGATTTCTCGCTCTTCAAATTATACCCATTCATCACAATGGCAATGGAAGGTCCACCAGTTCGCTATCCAAACCTGCCGGCGGAAGATGTATACAGAGCTGGCGCATCAACTCTTGCCGGAAGCAGTCCTCCCCTGAGTCCCAGACAAGAACTTCCAGTCTATCCGGTAGAAGGAGATGCACCGATATATGACGACGATGAATTAGGCGCCAAAGAAAAGGCCGCCAAAGCAAAAGCCAGGTCCAAAGTCCGAAAGGTTTTGCTCATCAGACTCTTATCGTCCATATTCATTACGGTGCTGGTTTCACTGTTTGTGGCGGCCGTCGTTGGACGGATAGAAAACGAGCGGGCTATTGAAAGGAAGTCTCATGGAGAGCCGATGTATGTTGTTTGACTCTCGCCTACTCTGGCATGGCTAATATGCAGCAAAGATTGAATACGACCATCATCACAATCACCGCGATGCCGGACAGAGCCAAACAAACTCTAGAGGCAACATCTACGGGGACAAGGCACCATAATCAAGTCTCAATAACGGCAACCGGGTCTGGAGCGACGGCATCGATGCCGCTTCAAACAGTTTCCTCCATGACACGCGAGGCGATTACCTTTGAATGTCCTAATAGCATGTACTTTACCGCCACAGCAACGTCAACGGGACCCTACCAAAGTCCGACAAATGAAGCCACCGACGATACAGCTGAAGATGATGGCCACGGACGAAGGATTATTGGCGTGTCGGTCTATTCCATGGATAATTGTCGGGTGGCCCGCGCGACGTACAAAGGACTCGGGGATGATTTGAGGTATCGCTGCACGCTTTCCTGTGATGGAGGAGAGGATGTTTTGCCGTATGGGCTGGGGCCTTGACTCTAAATGACAATCATACCCAGTGAAGTGATGGCCTAGATAGTGTTAGGTTATTATAGGAAGATGTAATGGATAGTTTATGTACAAAGGAATAATACGCATCTCGATTCATTTTCTCATGACTAAAGATCAGCAATGAGCATTTAATGAAGATCGACTTACATGAGGCCCGCCTTGCGGCTGATCCCCCTCGGGGCGTCTGCCTTCCACACTGCCCGGCTGACTCACAACCTTACCCCGTCCAATCCCATCCAACCCCATCCTAATATCGCCACGATCGACGAACCCAATGACCAAAAGCAGAACTCATTCATACCCCCCCTTATAAACAAAATAATAAACAGGTATTTCTCAGCGAAGTAGCGAAACACACTCACCTTTTGGTCGTCCCTTTCCGGGACGTAGTTGCCGGTTTCGGTCGGTCTTCGCTTTTTGGGGAAAGATTCTCTTTTTATTGAGGGTAGAAGTTCGAATCCCCCTTGTGCTCCCTTTTTTTGCTTCTGTGATCTTTTTTTTACTTGTATTTTGTCCTGTTCTTTTTTTATTTTTGTTTTATTGTGTGATGTGTGCTGTTTGCTGGTGTTTGGTGATGTTGTGTGTGACGGTGAGTGTCTAAAGTAATGAAGTTACCTGAAAGCGATCCATGGATATTCTTATCCTACGAGTACAGACTATGGACGTCATTTAATCAGAGATTTTATTGGTATTTAAATCATATCGGGTCATTCTTCAAGCTTGGCTGGTCCATAAAGACTTACGTCTCGTGCGTCTGTAGTCAACAAATCATGATATTTCTCATCTTCCATGAAGACCGTCCACATCCCACGTTTTCCATAATCGCCATATGGCTACCCTAGAAGAGGACGGCATCTAGCCAGTCACCCAGTCCTCAATCCTCTCAGGATCTGCATCGCCAACACAGCCACTTCAGCCTCACCACAGTCCCCATCCAACCATCCAACCATGTCCATATAATCCAAAATAATAACCAATCCTTTCAGCGAAGTAGTTTAACCCAACCTTCCCTTGGCAACAAGGAATCTTCCAGTTCATTGCTCCCCAACAAGGGAGACTTCGCTTTTTGATGGCCGGTGACTTCCGGTTCGAATCCCCCGTGTTCCATCTTTTTTTTTTTTGGTTCTTCGGCGTAGTCGTCTAGCACAACACAGACAGACACACAGTCACTGGAATGGGCACTCAAACGCAGCCACTCTCACCCGCCTTACACCCCATATAATCTAGTATAATAATCACAATCCCTTAGCGAAGGTAGCTCAACCCGAACGACCCCTTGTTTTCAGCAAGGGAACCAAAAACTGAAAGTCAACTTGCTCTCCCTTAGAGAGCCTTCGCTTTTTGTCTGCCGTTGCCTCGTTGTTCGAACACCATATCGAGCCATCCGTGGATCTCTTTTTTTGTTCACATTCGATATAGTTTGTAGTCTTTGAGGTGTTCACCTACACGTTGAATGATATCATGCTTTTACCCATGAATAGAGAGATACTCTAGTGATGTACCATGAAATCGCCATTAAATGCCATCTACTCTGTACTTTGCCCATAATCCAACTCTCCTCTGTGTTCCATCACCATTCAACGAGGACCTTTGCTCTCATCCTCCGAGACATTCACCCCCGGTATCCCCACTTACCCCTTTCGGCCCGCCGACTTACACACCCGCATCTCATCCAACCATCCATCCAACCAACCAAACAAACAAACAAGACATCCCATATAACCAAGAATAATAACCAACTCTTTCAGTGAAGTAGCTCAAACCAAAAAAACAGGCCTTTACTTCGGTAGAGGAAGTTGCAAGACCTCACTCCCCCTCAAAAAGGGAAGCTTCGCTTTTTGCCCCTGCGTTCGAACACACTCTCAGTCCATCTCTTTTTTTGCTTCTCTCTATAGTGTGATGCATCCCGGCTCTGGTTTATTCAGCTTGGTCAGACTAAGACCCAGCCACCACCACCACCACCACCACCAAAACCACGCCATATAGTCTATAATAATGACAGCTTTCTTTCAGCGAAGGTAGCTTGATCACTTCTTGTCTCGGCAAGATAACTCTCAAAGTGTTTACGGAGCAATATGCCCTGTATATGCTCTCCTCCGGGGGAGCCTTCGCTTTTGCTGCTCGCTTGTTCGAACACCCCTCGACGCATCGCTTGCTTTTTTTTTTTGCTTCACATACCAGCTTCATGGTGTTTTCAACACTCATTTTCTCTTGTGATTAGATTAGTGACGTTGCAATCGTCTACTTCTCAAGTATCTTATGAAGATAATGTATGAAATAAAAACAAAAACATCAACTTTCAGCAAAGTAGCTGCCCAATAATTACTTCTTCTCATCGAGGTCCCCAGAGTCTTCCTCACCAAGGGAACCGTCGGGGTTTTACGCTTCGCTTTTTGATGCTCTCCCGTTTGAATTCCCCCCCTTCTAGCATCTAGTATAACTTTATTGCATTTTATCCATCCATTTCATTATTTGCCTGACATCATCACTCAACGCCCCGTTTCCCTTTTGGGCTCGCCGACAGATTCCACCAGGCAGTCGACCCATCATACCTATATCAAGCAAAATAACACGCCTTTCTTTCAGCGAAGTAGCATAACAATCCATGTAAAGGGAAAACTTACTCAAAGGCTTAGTTCTCCTGACGGAGACGGCCATCTTCGCTTTTTGCTCCCGCGTTCGACTTGTCTCTGCGTGCTCTTTGTTTGCTCCTTTTTTTATTCCTGTTGTAGCATGACATGATAATGAATAGATGGTCCCTCTATAAGCGCCATACATTTTGCCTCTAAGTATCTATGTGATGAATGATGTGAGTAAGTAAAATAATACAAAACATCGTACAGTGCATTCGTATTTTTTTTTTTTTTTTAAATATTTTTCTATCAGTCTTCCATGTCTTGCCTACCTCAGTATTTACACTCCAGCTCATCTCACAACATGAGCCACCCTCCCAATACCACCATCCACATTTCCTATTTCGGCTCGCCGACTTACATGGCATCCACACCCCATCAACATATAAGCCAAAATAACAACAAAGAATTTCAGCGAAGTAGCTGAACAAGTCTCGTCTGAGACAAGCTGATAACATGTGTTTCTCGCCCCCAAAAGGGGTATCTTCGCTTTTTCTGCCCGGCTTTCTGGTTCGAACCCCTTCTCCCATCTCTCTCTTTTTTGTTCTTCCCCTTGCTCACCACTCCCCTCTTTTGACTCTTACATCTCGACGCCTACGAGAATCGGGTTATAATTACCTAGTAATGATACATCCATTTTCAATGAGTTCACTGTACTTTTATACATCATACTGCGGATTCGATGCCGCTCTCATATGGTTACCTCGTGGCACGTCATACACCTGGGTAAAATCCGTGGTGAAGCAGAAAGTGATGCTCATGATATTATCAAGATTTTGCAAATCATCATGGTTCTTCATTATTACACAAGACCCCAGTTGAGGGGAAACAGACATATCCAAATCTATTCCTTCCTGCATGCCATGTTCAACACTAGCGAAGCCAAGACTCTATACTATATAGACGGCAAGACGTCCCAGGTCCGTAGGCGTTAATATACCAAACAGAAAGTGAATAAACAATATCCATCTTCCTTGTCCTGCCATTCTGTATATACTCTAAATGCGTAAATCCAATGCTTTACCAGTCATTATCGTTGAGCTATACTGCTCTTCGTCGTAAAGTGCCCTATTATATCCTCCCATCATCTTCTTCTCTGGCCCATCTCATCCAACGCTCGTCTCACAATACCTAACGCCTCTACCTCCACATCTTGCCCCTTGCGCCATGTGTAAAAGGACACGCCGAGCTGGTCTAGTTGATCTTGTGCTCTTGCTACCCGCCGCCTCCAGAGTTCCAATTTCTTGTTCACCGGCTCCAATGGTGGCGATCTAGATGGTGACGTATTTCCAGAACGGCTGCTGGGCCGGTAGTAGGTCATTCCTGTTGCTGGCGTCGGAGCCAGAGACGGAGGCAGCGGATCAAACTCCACATCCGAGTTGGTCGATGGCCCACGGCCTTGGGCAAACATTCGTGGGCTGAGATTCTTGACACTGGATGATGGAGTTGCACGTCGACGCGGGGGTGGAGGAGGTGGCGCTTGTCGATCAGCATCCCTTGGCTTTGTGAGCCCCAACGTCTGCTGTGATGAGTTCTGTATTTGTGCTAATGGGTGAAGTGCTTGGCTCCCGCTGCCAAGGGCAACTGGCTTTCGTGGTGGCTTCGGTGGTGGTTGGTCAGCATCGGAGCCAGTATTGACGCCAGACAAACCAAGTCCCACGGCTCCTTGGTTGATTCCCATCACGGATGACGCGCTGCTCAAAGCTGCAGGCTTAACTGGCCGCGGTGGAGGAGGCAGCTTGCGTGACAGTAAATCTGTGGCACTGACGGATGGTCCCGGCCGTGATCTTTTCATCTGTTCCAGAGCTGCAGCTTGGTCCAATGCCGCTTCCTCAGGCTCTTCGGAAAAGTCAATCAATGTGCCCATCGTAGGCCCAGCAGACGCCCTTGCTCCACTAACAGACCCTGGTGCAGAGTTCTGTCGGACCCTGATACCTCCGTTTGGCCTGCCATCATTCGATATCATGCTAGACATCCCTTGCCGGGCCATATCGAATGAAGGTTCAAAATATGGTGTGCCCTCAGGTGTCGTAACGTCTCGAATAAAGACTGCAAGTACCCGCCCTGGATATGCGGCTGCCAACTCTGTATACACTTCCAGATCTGCCTCACCACTGTCTCCAACCAAGAGGAACTTTCGATTAGGAAAGTCGCGCAACAGTCGAACCAGCGTGTTCTTCTTCCGCTCTGCAACAGGCTCAAATATGCCCTGTAACATTCCAGAGTACTGCTTCAAGTGAAGTGACCCCGGCGGAAGACCGGAGAGCTTGAAGAAAGTCGCCAGCATTGGGAACAGCTGCCAAGGGCTATTAGAACAGTAATGTACGCTTACTCCAAGAGCATGCATATCGCTGTACCACTCTCTGACTCCTTCAATACTAAGATCTGCGAGCTCGCGTACGAATGTGTTTCGAAAGATTTCTCTCGCGCCACCTGAGATGTTGGACATTTTGATGGTGTCGTCGATATCACTGATTAGACTGACACCGTAGGGCTCAATAAGTTTAATCTCTTGTGTGGCAGAGATCCTCTCGTTGGCAAGTACTCTGATGTTGGTGGGCACAAAGTCAAGAGGTGCTCTGATGACAAAGTGACCGGCATCGTTTGTCATTACAGTTCGTGATTGGGACTTGCTGTCGTTGTAAAAGAATACTGTGATTGGGAGAGCGACAAGAGGGTTCGTCATAAAGGGAGCTATTCTGGCCATCAAGTTTGCGTTGGCTACCGCCAGTTCGGCATCCGTAAGCTCATTGCCGGCTGTGGAAGGCTGTCTGGGCAAGGAACTGGGACTACCAGGTGCCGAGTCCGGAGTTAGAGTTCCACCTATGCTAGGAGGCGGCCTGAGTGTATAGCCAGAATCTCCAAGGCTAGAGCCCTCTCGCGGATTCTCACTGTAAGCGCCTCTGCTGGCGATGTGTTTCTCCTCTTGGCCCTTTCGTTCAATCTTGGCGGCTTCTTGTGCAATCTTTTCCTGCTCGCGTAGTTCATCGTTCATTTGGAAACCTGGATTCCCCTGGTTCTGGTCTGCTCTTGGCGCTGATATCCCACTGAGTTGACGTGCTAATCCGATGAGAAACCGATTTCGCCTCGTCATAGGCCCGACATGTGGAGAGTATATCCAACCTCTGACGTCGACATCCACAATTGCCTTTTCATCCTGCGCTCTCTCCCACTCATGTCGCCAGTAATCCTCGTCCTGTAGACCCCCTGGAGGGGCTTGCGACTGCTGTGCCTGTGCCTGACTCCAATCTCTCTTTATATGTCTCTTGGCGTAGCATGGGAACAGCACCATCTGTTCATTGCCTTGAGAGGTGATGGCAACATCTGGAAAGGCACCGGGGATGTGTATAGTGCCCTGACCGTCGAAATCGCCATCCAAATCCCTTGCTCTTGATTGTGCATACGTCTCTTTGATTTCCGTCACCGCCTGCTGTCCTGTGCGGTACAGGTTGCCAGCAAGGGCAGCCAGTTTCCTTCTTCTGTATCCCCGCTCTCCTCTCTCTACGTCGCCTTCATCGGAGGCTATTGGCTGTGGCACATTGCTTGTGCCGGGTCCGTAGCCCGTTGGTGGCATCTTTGGTTGTCTATGCGATGATGCAAGTGATCTCCCCCTCACATCTTTGACCAGTCCTTGTCTTGGGGGACCGAGCAGCAGTCGTCGGCTATGCCGGGCGACGAGGTCAACGATTCGAGTCTTGCTGGCGCGTTTACGTTGCCGGCCTAGTATATAACGATATATTCGGCCCTGGAGGCTATGCTTTATGTAGGGAAGTGTATCGAAATGGAAATTGAAGAGTTTCTCGCGGTATCGCTCTCGGACGGATCTAGGAAACAAATATCGTAGGAGGCTCGGCTTGTGGCGTGGGTGTGCGTGGACGCGGCCAAGACCGAATATTCTGAATGGAGCCAGCTTGATATAATTCGAGTTTAGCCAGCTAATTGACGCAGAAGAACGACGCCACCGCTCTTGTCAACTCGGCCTTTATAACAGGCGGTTTCTGAAGGTGCCTGGTGGCGGAGCACCATCAAGTGCCGACAAAAGTGTCGTCAGTTTGAGCTCTCAGGCGAGCCAGTCTTCTGACAGGGAAGGGAGTCAGCGTGCTATTATCTAGATTATGCACATGCGGTTTAGGTGCTGATGTCGGCACCTGACATGCGCTAAGAGATCAACTACGGTTCATGTCGCGGACCAAGGTGAAAAATAGCCTTCATGTCTGAACTCGTGATCATGTTTGGAGAAAAATGAGCAGCATCTTCAAGGCAGAATCGAGTTGGAGTTGTGTTATGTCATCATTTTCGATGCGGGGAGGTGTCTCGTACCTGCGTATCGCTTTCTTCTTTCCGAGGGCGCCATCATGGATTTTCATGTGCTACTTCAAGCGACGCTTACAGGAACCAGCTAGTCTGTCTAAAGCAAGACATCAATTCATGACAACGGAACAACATGGAATTTTGATATTAACATGAATATATAATATTCTACAAATCATACAGCACTTTCATCGCTCATCTCCTTCCCTTCTTCATCTGCACCTTTGGCTTGCCCTTCGTAGGAACCTTCTTACTCCCTCCTTTGCCTTTGACAGCCGCATTGGCCGCCGCCGACTTACCCTTCTTCCACATGTTGCCCTCAGCTCTCATAGCTTTGGCATCCAACTTCTTCCTATCCTTGTTACTGAGCTTGACTGCACCCTTCTTCTTTGCCTTCTCCTTGGCTCCGTTCAGCTCGTCCCGACCGGCTTGTTTGGCCTTGTCCTTCTCATGCTGTGTCTCAAACCATGTTCGCTTGGGTCGCGACTTGATCTCCGCCTCGTGTTGAATAATGTTCTCGCCCCTCTTGATTTGCATCTCCGCCTGGGCAAGCTGCCTTTCCTCCTTCTCCTCCTTCATGATGTCCTCAATCTCATCCTCCATACCATCAATCTCGGCCTGCCATTTGTCGGCTACAGAGGCCTCTATGATACGGCTGATGATCTTGGATCCTTGAGCCTTTCCAGCCCTGACCGCAGCCTTGACTACCTTGCGATCTGGTTCAGCAGCAAGAGTCAATGACATACCGGTACGTCCGGCACGAGCTGTACGACCAACACGATGAACATAAATCTCAACGGATTGTGGGGCTTCGTAGTTGATAACGGTATCAACACCCTTGATATCCAAACCACGGGACGCCAAATCTGTTGCAAGGAGATAAGAGACCTTGCCATCTCGGAAATCCTCCACACTTGCAATACGCTACAGAATGTTAGCTCAAGTTTGTGATGGACTTCTTTTCATCAACCTTACCTGTGTCTGATTCAAGCTACCATGAAGCTCTGCACAAGAGAGCCCCAGTAAGCCAAAAATAATACGGGCTCTATGCGCTTCCTTCTTTTGACGGAAGAAGATGATGACTCGCTCCGTATAAAACTTCTTGCAAACGTGTACCAAGTAACCCATGCGCTTATCCTCGCGCCCTGGACGTAATCGTACAAACTCTTGCACCAGGGTACCCGCAGTCTTCTTTTGTGAATCTACCATTAGCCTGACTGGCTTGTTCAACCCAACCTTGATGAGGCGATCGACGGTAGATGTCATGGTGGCTGAAAAGAGCATTGTTTGACGTGACTTGGGCAGCGTGGTGAGAATTTCGTTCAGTTCATCGGCAAACCCATCCTCAAGCATTCGATCGGCTTCATCGAGAACGAGAATCTCAACAGTATCGACAGTAAAACTAGCCGAGTTCCTCATGTGATCGATAAAACGTCCAGGAGTTGCAATAATGACATCGGGTCGTAACCGGAGTTCTGCTTCTTGTGCCTTCAAACTGAGACCACCAACAGCAAGAGTGAACTTGATGTCAGTAAAGGCTGCCAGCTTCACAGCCACAGCATGACCCTGAATAGCCAACTCACGTGTAGGCGTAAGGATGATAACTCGAGTTGAGGCGATTTTTTTCGGTCGATAGAGTAGTCGTTCCAGGATGGGCAAAACGAATGCTGCTGTCTTACCAGAACCTGTTACCGCACCTCCGACAAGATCTTTACCCATGAGAGCAATAGGAATCGTCTTTGCTTGGATAGGCGTAGGTTTGGTGAAGCCAACAGCGGTAAGACCACGAAGGATAGGTCGAGACAGGGACATAGTTTGGAAGGACGAAACATCCGTCTTCTTTCCTGGCTTTTGTTTCTCCTCTGGAGCAAAGAAGGCGTCTCGCTTGGCTTGTTCCTCTGAGTCTTCTGGTTCGCTGTCATCGCCCGACATGTCATCTTCAGGGTGACCCACGGGTGTTGCGACGGAGTCATTATCTGAAGCGGGCTCATCATCCTCGTCGTGTTCGTCTTCTTGGTCGGATTTCTCGCCATCTCCCTGTTCAGAGCCTCCCTCGTCTGAATCGACATTCATACCAAAGGCATCATCAGCCAAGACCTCGTCATCTTCGTCGTCCAGTTCAACCTCGGCGTCGCTCTCAGAAGCTTCTTGGGCAGACTTTTCGTTGTCTGCTTTCGATTTATTTTCCTTCTTTTCTCTTCGCCTTCTTATTATCTCGTCGAGATCGGCAACAGCTTTTTCCCTAGACATGCTTTTTTTGGCGCCGTCAAAATCCCAGCCTTGGAATTCTTCGTCGCCGCCAAATTCGCCAGCATCCTCCATCATGAATTCGAAATCCGAGTCCATTGCACCATCATCTTCATCCTTCTGGCCCCAAATCCCATCAAGCTCCTGTCCTTCAGTTTCCTCATCATCCTTGCTCGTCTTGGTCGTCTTCTTTCCAGTCTTTGTCTTCTTTTTCGGGGGCTGCGCAGCGACCTCTGCCTCTTCTATGGGCAGCTCCTCATTATCCGAGAGGGTATGGATAAAGTCCTCCTCAATTGATCTCTTTTTAGAGGGTGCCATCTTGAATCTTGCTGCAATATGATGCTGCTATTTGCTGGTGGGGCAAGCTTCGCAAAATTTCAGAGCATCAAGCTGCACCTTGACATTTTTCTGCCGCCTCAAAATTTTGGCGGTGAGACAGGCTTATCAAGGCACGTGACAGTGCGCCTGGTTGCTACGGTACGTACCTCCGCCGTTTTGTTTTCCAAGGAGTAACCCCGCCACGGGTTGATTGGACGACACCGCTCAGCTGCACTTGGTCGCACTCGCACTTGAGAATTCCCATTACCTCCTTGTGCTCCGTACACCGCGAACGAATCATCGAATCATAAATTTCTCCCCGTCACCCTTTTCTCAGTCGGCTGCCTTGTCGCTACAACACTGCAGCCTTTCGTCATCTCTTTTCTCTACTCGATACCCAACGTGAACCTCCTTCTTTACGTCTTTTCTTTCTTGCGCCTTCATCTTTTCTCTAACCACTAAATCGTCGTTTCTGGTGCTACGAAGCATCCCCAACTCTAAAATGACAACGGGTGAATCAAGGTTTGTCCCGTCACCCCCATGGCGATTCCATCCGCATCTCAAACGCTTACCCGATCACGTACTACAGACAGGAGCTCGTCAATTGGCTCAACAGCCTCTTGCAGCTCAACATGACCAAGGTTGAGCAATGCGGTACTGGGTGAGTCGACGCTTTCACCCCGCCTATCGATCGACCCCGCTACGATAAATATCCAAAGAGATCTGACTAGAGCTTCCATACAGTGCCGCGCTCTGTCAGGTGTTTGACAGCATTTTCATGGATGTGCCCATGTCCAAGGTCAAATTCAACGCCAGCGGAGAATATGCCTATATTCAAAACTTCAAGGTCCTTCAAAGTACGGCCAGACAGACCCCCTGAGTAAGCCCCCTTTTCGCTGCAGAGCTTCGCCTAATCAGCTACATAGACACGTTTGCCAAACACCAAGTCGACAAGCCCATCCCCGTCGAACTTCTCGTTAGATGCAAGATGCAGGATAACCTGGAGTTCCTGCAGTGGACGAAGAAATTCTGGGATCTTAATTTCCCGGACCACGACTACGACGCCGTCGCGCGACGAAAGGGAAGCGGCCAGCCCGCAAGTGGAGGAGGAGCTGTTAGAGCTCCCACCGCTGCCTCCAACACCAGCGCGCGGCGGGGTGGCACAACGCCCAGCACCGGTCCACGCATCGCAAAGGCTGCCGGTCCTGGTACTGCGGCCTTGCAGCAAGAGCTCTCTACCCTCAAGGAGACGGTCAGTGGCCTCGAGAGGGAGCGAGATTTTTACTTCAGCAAGCTTCGCGACATTGAGCTGTTGATTCAGCAGGCTGTTGAAGAGGATCCCGAGCTGGAGAAACAGGAGGACGGCTTGATCAAGCACATCCAGACCATCCTGTACTCAACGGAGGAAGGCTTTGAGATCCCAGCCGAAGGAGAGGGTCTGGATGACCAGGAGACTTTTTAGAATAACCATGTTGAAATTCTTGGGGCATGGAAACTGGGCTGTTGACAAAAGGTGTTTCACGTTGGCGTTGATTTGACACATCACCGTGGCTGCATGTGTATGAACGCATAGCCAAATGGCGCCATATACATTGGTACTGTACTCTCTCTTTCGAGGGAAACTAGGATGCGTATCCTATAGGACGAGTTGTTAGAATTGTTGGACAATACATTATCCATTAATGGGAGATGCTGTCCTGACATGGGAGGATCGCGGTTTAATCAAACAGGCATCTATGCTTACATGGGGATACATGCATGAACTTGGTACCGAGGCAAAGCAGAGGGTATCTACAGGTAATTGGGAGCCTTGGGCTTCGTAATAGGCTTCGTAATAGTTGCCTGCAAATCCTTTGCGATTACGATGGAAGGGGAAATTATGGGGTTGTATTCCAGGCAGCATCAAGATGGTAAGTTTATTATGTGCCCATTGAAAGACAGTAATCTCCGAAAAAGGACTGCATCGGCTTGATGAGATGCTGCAAAGCAGGTGGGTTTGTCACAAAATACAATGTTTGGGTCATTATCGGAGGAAATTAACAGAATACTACCTTGTGTGGGAAAATCAGTCAGGCTCTTTGTTCAAACGCATTGATCTCAAGGGCGGCCTTAACCGAATGACAGGACATCATGTGTTGTCTTAGTGGTGGTGGCATCAGTTTCGGAACCAAGACAAGGATTGCAAATACGGGGTATCTGACACAATAAGAGATACCTTGTACAAGTAGGCCGCTCTTTTGATGATACTATAGAATAGTATTATTCACATTGGATCAGAAACAAGTACATAAAATTTTTGCTTGATTCACACTGTCAATCTTTCCGCCCTGTTAGATTGGGCATCAAGAACCTTGGAACCTGGAAGCCTCAAGTCAGCCCTGCAACTCAACTGGAATGGAGGGATGGTTCCTGTACGTGGATCAATTCGATTGCTGCTGGAGCCCTGTTGCCCTGTATCTGATGACTTTTAGCGCCTGGACATGCGTCCAACGTGCTAGCGGCGGGATCCCTTGCAGGGCCACATCAGGCGTTCTGCCGGTACGAATACGCTGAATGAACCTTGGAACCTTGACCCCGATGCCAGCGGACCCCCAGACCACTAAAGAAACGCCAGGGCCACTAAATAGCAGCCAAGTCTCACACCCATTAGTTATCACCGCCTATCGTGACGCATGCATTTCTTATTAAAGTCGTAAACTTTGAAAGTTGAACGATTGCACGACCCCAAAGTATTTATCACCGTTTTTTACTGCTACGAGACGACAGATTCACGAATTACGTCTCTTTTCTCACCTCATTTACTACTTTCAAGACATTGACGGAACAACATACGAATCCATATGGAAAGGATGGCACCACCGCCAGAAATCGCAATACCATCCACGAGCGTCTCGGAAGAAGGGTCGCCCAAGCCATATACTCTCTACAACATCACCCTCCGCCTTCCTCTTCGATCCTTTGTCGTTCAGAAGCGATACACAGACTTTGTTGATCTACACAACAATCTAGTCGAGCAAGTCGGTACCCCGCCGCCGTTCCCCCTGCCCGGCAAGCATTGGCTCAAGTCGACGGTCAAGTCGCCCGAGTTGACCAAGGAGAGGCAAGATGGTCTGGAGAAGTACCTTCGCACAATCGCCGAGTCGCCGGATCGGAGGTGGAGGGACACATCAGCATGGCGAGTGTTCCTGAGCCTGCCCAGCTCCAGCGCAAGCAACTCCACCATCTCGGCGGCGGGCATGGTACAGAACGCATCGGCGGCTATGGCGGATCCCGGGACATGGTTGGATATTCACAGAGAACTAAAGCAGTGCCTGCACGAGGCGCGGCAGTGTCTGTCCAAAAGAGATGGAGCTGCCGACAGCGGCAACCTCACGGCGGCGGCAGAGGCGGCTGCGGCGGCCAAGAGAGTACTTGTGAAAGCCAGCGGACTGGTTAATACCCTGGGCGATGGCGTTCGCAAGATGCAAGAGGCGAACAGGTTGGGAGACGGTGAGCTACGGCGAAGGAGAGATCTCATTTCCGCCGCTAAGATGGAGCGGGATGGACTGGACAAACTCGCCAGCAGCATGCCCGGCTCAGCATCTCCATCAAGTCGAACGGGTCTGAACCAGGTACAGGCTTCCTCCTCCAACAGAGCAAGCCTTTTGGGGGGCCATAAACCAGCACAGGGCGGTCGAGTATTAGGCGCTGTTTCAGAAACAGCGAAGACGAGGGAACTCGACAACCAGGGCGTCTTGATGCTTCAGAAACAGGAGATGCACGCACAGGACGCACAAATCGAACAACTGGCAGCCATCATTCGACGACAAAAGGAGATGGGTATCCAAATAAGCGAAGAGGTGGAAAGACAGACGGAGTTGCTGGACTCTCTGGAAGCGGACGTGGACCGCGTGGACGGCAAGGTCAAGGTGGCCAACCGACGGATTAAGAAGATGTGACTCCGTTTGGCCATTTTAGTTTTGAGGATGTTGTTATTGGTCTTGCGAATGGTGGTATACTGGGTGTGGTTTACAAAGACGGTATTTGACGGCCTGACTTGGGTATGGGAGTTTATTGTTCTAATTATTCTCCGTCTTGGTCGTTGACTTTAGGTACGGTACGGTACAGTACAGTGCAGTACACTACATGCATTATGGTGTCGTGTGGTTTACACACCAAGATAGCGGGCATCGAGTTGCCATGGGACAGCTTGGGGTTACAGGCGCACATGTAGGGCATTCACGGAGCCATCATTGATGAGTATTAGATTAGGCATAATGAATAAGAGAATATTGGCATTACTCGCATTTCTCCCATGTCGTCCAACATTCGGATGACAATATCAATTAAAGGCACGTGTTGGGCTTGAAGTGGTGCCCAGGGTCATGTTACGCATTCGGCATTGGGTCCGCAATTCGGAAAGAGTCCCAACAATGCTGATGATGTGTTGTTCCTGGACGTGGCAACTCCGTTTTAAATGGGTTGCATCGAGGGCAGCATGAAGACTCAAAGTGGATGGTCCAGCCTGTGCCACAATAACAGTCAGTAGTCTCTCAATCAGGACTTGTGTGCATTATAGCAGTCGACACTTGTAAAAATAGTAGTATATATAGTTTTGCCACTCCTGAGAAGCAGTCTCCCATCTTGACTCGACCATCCTCGCTCAGCAGCTCGGCACCAAACCGCTGGGAGACTGCATGGCGATTACCGAGTGCACGACTATGGCGCGCCAGGTTGTGCCTATTTGACGCTGTGACCCGGTTTCCCGATCTTGGCTTGGCCAACAGCTTTGAATGCGAGTGGATAAGACTTCCAACTTCAACCTGAGTGGGTTAGGCGAAAATCAAATAAAAAATCCTGAATACATGAATGAAACTGCGACAGTCTGAGACCCAATGACCCCCTCCCAATGAGGCCTTGTTGGTGGCGACGCTACCTACGTCACTTGACAACGAACGGACAAGGGTGGACCGGTTGCTAGGCAACGATTAAATTGGCAATTGGTGCATGTACGAAGTACGAAGTACACGCACCCCTGGAGGTTTTGAAGGAGATTGTGACAGAAGCTAATCTTGCATGAAGACTGGTTGTCAGCTGCGGCGTTGCGTCCTATTATTTGGCATCGCTGTTTTGAGAGTGCATCGCCAGTGCTTGCCACTGCCAGGATGGCGCGTTTCTTTTTCTGGAGGGAAGAGGCTTTCAAAACATACACACGGACAAAGAAAAACACCGTGATGGGTGTTTCGTGTTGTGATGAGTAGAAAGGAGAGCAGAATATTTGCTTGGCTGAGACGCGTGGCAGCTTGCCTGGCGACTAATGGGTGGCTGCAATTGACGGCGTGCGTGGAGTGTGTTGGGTACCATGGACGTGATGGATGGAGGGATGGTGGATGGGATATTCGGAGGGAGAGGGGGGAGGGTTGCAACGTGTCAGAGACCTTCATCAACCGCGAGACAATCCGATTGGTGAGAGTGGTGTGATTGTTGAAGGAGGGTAAAAAGGAGTTGCAACAGGTCTGGACCTTTTGTGACTGCGGATTGTTTTTGGCTGACTGCTTTGTTGCATAACCTGACAGCTGAGTGGCGGAGAAAGGTCCATGTTAATACGGAGTGAGTGTGCTCCATAGTTTGGTTGCATCTTGATAGAGTGGATGATGGATGGAGTTGAAGAAAAGGGTCTTTGTGGGTACTCCGTACAGTCGCTGAAGCTCTGATTATGCATAGCCTGAGGGGGAGAGAGGAAACATTTAGTGCCACGTTGCCCTGAGGTTCAATCCAATGTGAAGGTACTTGTACCTCGAGGGCTCCAAGGCAGTCTTTCAGGCTCCCCTTGCTAGGGCGTAATCAATGGAGGCTCTTTTACACTGATGCCCCTCTGTACTTTCGGTGTTGATGCCCTCAACACCAACACCAATACCACCACTACCATCACTACCACCAACTTGGAGAGCTAACCTATCCTCGCTAGTTGCTCCCTGACGGTTTTGGTGCTTTAGCGGCTCTGAGCAACCACTAAATCAGGCACTAAACCACCAAAGTACACTGGGCGGGACTAACCGGGAGGCTGCTGCGAGCGATCAAACAAGCTGGAGAGCTGTGCCTCCTTCCAAGTTCCCCCCGCTCATCCCGCCGCACCAAGTGAAAAGTTGAAGGTGACCCCAAAAGAGTTCAAGGTAAACATTCATCCCCAAGCGTTGGAACGACCTTTTCTTCTACTCTCTACTCTCTACTCCCTCTTCCCCCTCCACAACGCGCGGCGCACTATCTTGTACTTATCATCATCATCTCGTCTTGATACTCTCATTGTCAGCTATTTTCGCATTCTGCAACGGCCATATCTTGACAATATTTTATTTCTATATTTATTGGCTTTGACCATTTCACTTGACGTTGCGACGTGCGACATTTCTCGATCTACCCTGTGGCTTTTTTCTTTGTTCTTCAGAGCCGAGCGCTCGTTTGCGTGCGGCGGTTCCTATTGCTTCTAGGCTACGTAAGTTGGACTGTTGATTGCGCCAACCTCCTCCCACTTCCATGCGGCTCTCTTCCTTTTTGCGACGACACAGAATTCAACTGGTCGCATGGATATTAATACAAGAAATCACCCCGGTCGACAGCCTCTAAGACATTTTGACAATCATCTAATCCTCAGCTTGGTAGTTGTATCCCCCGACCCAGCCGGTCCTCATGGCTGTCCCAATACTCCTCTAACCAGGCGACTGCATTTGTTTTCCGGATCCTACAAAAAAAAAAAAACATAATAGCATCACGTCGCTTCCAATCGTCTCAACTACAGAGACCTGATCGCCTGAAATGAGCGGCGCTCCGCCTCCGCCTCCTCGTCATGGCGAGGTGCCCAGGTCCTCATCATCGGGTCTACCCCCCGGCAATTACGAAATCTTTGTCATTCCTCAACACTCTGCAGGTTCGGGTTTCCTGTACCTGCCATCACTGCAACCCAACATCAATAGCTTTGCTGCCGGCTTTGCTTCCGCGCTGATATTGGTCGTCCTGTTTCAAAGTCTTGCCCCAGCCTTTCGAGTTTGGTGGGCGGGGTTCAATGGTCTAGGGTCTATGGGCATGACACTTTTGATTATCGGGGTTGGATTTGGCGCCTGGGCTCTTGGACGAACGCAAACTCATGGCCCCCCTCCACCCCCGCCGCATTCAAATTCGACATCAGGTCATGGGCATGGCCCAGGCACGTCCGGGGCTTACAACGGCGGCTCAGCAGGATACGGTACTGGTCACGGTGGATATGGAGGTTTTGGAGGTCCCAATCCCGGGCCTCCCAACGCAAGTGGGCCGCCTCCACCACCGCCACCCCATGCGCATCCTCCCGGGGGTGCACCACCACGGCAAGACAGGCCCCAATCATCGTGGCAGCATGCAACTCCACAACAGGAAAATACACACCCGCCAAGACACGAGAGCGCGCAGTCATCATCATGGCAGCAAAATTCACCGCCCTCGGACGATAAAGCTCCCCCTCCACCAGACCCTGAAAAGAACCAGCAATCGACTCAGCGTCCACCTCCACAGTCCGAAACAAAGCCACGGCCAGAGACGAGAGCTGCGTCTGAGGCTAGACCGCCTCCGTCACCGGAGAGGAAGGTGAAAAAGACTGTCAAGAGGCCGCGCCCTCAGTCAACAACAAAACCACCACATACCGAACCCGAGAAGCCGTCGCCGCCTCCGCCTCCTCCTCCTCCTCAATCACCTGCCAAACCATCTCCGGAACCTGAGCAGCCACCGGCTGCCGAACCCGACAAGAAATCTGCAAAGAAACCGCGGCCTCAGCGGGAACCAGACACTGGTCCAGAGCCAATAAAGAGGCCGGCGCCTGAGCCAATTGTCCAGCCGGAGAAGGAGCCTTTTGTCGCAGCAGAGAAGACGCCTACCGTCGAACCAGAGAGGGAAAGGAAGCCACGCCCCAAAAAGAAGTCGCCTCGCGAACCGGTAAAGCTATCGCCACCTTCGCCCGAGCCACGTCTGGTCCCGGAGCCCGTCAAGAGCCCACCTACTCCTCCGCCCGAACCAAAGTCGGTTCCCAGTCCATCAAAGCAGGCCGATTCTCGACACGAATTAAAGCCAACTTCTGGGCTGGAAGGGAGCTTACGTTTCGATTCTGACATATCAGCGGCTAGTATAGCAGCGATGGGCGGTAGGTGGGATAAGGCGCTCGAGGAGATGAAGAGGAAAGAGGCGGAACGGAAACTTCGAGAAAAAGAACGAGAGCTTCAGGAAGAAAAAGACAAACGCCGCGATCAAGCCGCCAAAAAGCTAGCAGAATTGCGCGCCAAGGACGCCAAGGAGAGAGCAGAGCGCGCGAAGGAATTGCTACGGCAGGAGGCTGAGAAAAAGGCCAAGGGAGAGGCGGAAAGGCTCGAGGAAGAAAAAAAGCTGAAGCAAAGGGAGCTGGACCGATTGAGACAACGAGAAAAAGAGGCGAAGGAGAGGGATGAGTATAGGAAGAGAGAGGAAGGGAAAGCAAAGGTATTAGCCGAAGCAAAGGCTGCAGCAGAGGCTAAAGCTGCAGCCGAAGCCAAAGCTGCCGAAGAGGCCAAGGCTGCCAAAGAAGCAAAGGCTGTCGAAGAGGCGGAAGCTGCTGCCAACGCAAGAGCTGACGCAAGAGCAGCGGCTAGAGCTAGAACAGCAGCAGAAGCAGAAGCCAGAGCCAGAGCCAGAGAAGAAGAAGAGGCCAAAGAAAGGGCAGAAGCAGCAGCCAAAGCTAGGGTAGAAGCAGCAGCCAAAGCTAGGGCAGAAGCAGCAGCCAAAGCTAGGGCAGAAGCAGAGGCCAAAGCTAGGGCAGAGGCCAGAGCCAAGGCCGAAGCCGAAGCCAAAGCAGCGGAAGAAGCCAAGTCAGCTGTGCCCGAATTTCGTACCAGTCGAGTGGGCAGTAGCTATGCCTTCTCAAAGGTGGGCGAGAAGACACAGATGTGGCCCAATGGGCGTCCTACCGTTCCCCCGCCTTCTGGAGCTCCATCGGCAGTTTCATCAGCGTCTCCATCAGCTGCTCCGTCGACACACTCGAAGAGATCTGACGCCCGAACATCAAGATCGGAAAGCCCAACAAAACGATCTGAATACTCAGCAAGGCAGCCCGAGTATCCGAGGCAGTCTGAGTACTCACCGAAACAGTCTCCGCGTTCGACAAGGCAGTCCGAGTATTCGACAAAGCAATCTGAATATTCAACAAGGCAATCTGAATATTCAACAAGGCAATCTGAATATTCGACAAGGCAGTCTGAATATTCGGCCAGACCATCCGAGTACTCAAAAAAGCAGCCTGATACCTCATCTGCAAGGCGGCCTCCTCCTACTGCAAAGACATACTTGAGCACCAACGATGACGATGCCTACTCATATCGGCCCTATGATCAGCCCTCGAGACCAAGTCATAAGAAGTCGGGCTCCTCTCTCACCGGGTCAGATGCTTCATGGGCTGCTTCGCAAACAACATCGCGGACAACACCTCCCCCGTCAATGCGAGGTCCCTATACAACAAAGGACCCCGATAAGATTGTCCTCCATGGTGTTTATCTTTACATGAACCAATTCGCCAAAACGCCGGCTAGCCAGCTTGTTTCGGGAGTTGGGACAGTCACGGATGGCCTGATTCTTCGCATCACCACCGAGGGATTGTTTGTTGATGACGACGTCAGAGGGGTTCCTCAGCGCGAGTGGGACGTGAAAGCATGGACACTCAAAGCGACTGAAGTGTGGTGTCCCCCACACTGTTTGAGCTGGACTGCCCCACCGCCATCTGCTAATTCGAGGAGCTCCCCTGGTTTGCTTCATAAACTAGCAGCAGCGTCACGGACGCGCAACGCGGAGAGAGGTGCTGCCAAGACTTTGGTCGGAGACGATGCCGATACGTATCTGACGGAGATGTTGCGTCAGTGCAAAGAGTGCTGTCGTCTTGGCATGTGTGAGCGGAAATTTCAAGATACCACCATCTCGTCATCTAATGGAGCGACGGGAGTTTGGAAATCTAAAGGTTTGCACGTTCTTCGTGCCACCATCCGTGACCAAGAAGGCAAACGCTATCTATTTGTCATTGACGAGAAGGAGGGCTGGAAGTTGGCCATTGCGTTGCAGCGTCTGAGACGCGGATCAACGGTTCGACAGCTTGGCGTGGGCAGCATGGCGCCGTCGGAAGCCAGGGGCTTGTTGGAGAGTCTGGGTTGGTACGACTGATGAGGTCCGTTTCTAGATGAGACTGGCTTGGTTTTCGCTTCAGTACATAATCTTTGGGTCGAAACTCGGAATGATACACTTCTACCTACCGAGTGGCGCAGGGTTGGGTTATTTATGGGAGGGGAAGGGAAGACAAAAAAACAAACAAAGACTCTGCGATGGGTCGCAAAAGTGAAGGCTTCTTTTGTTAGAATGGAAGCGGGAATGCGTGGTGAAACAGGAAGGGGAGTAAATTTCGTCGTCGATTGTAGCAACATTCCATCTCACATATACCCCTGGCGAGTTTGTTTAAGGCTGGATCAAGATATGATTCAAGCCACGAAGCACATGAAGCAAATACCCCAATACATATTATAATGCAATATATAGGTAGTTTTCTGATCTCAGTCTGCCGTTTCTAGATGCAACCAGTGTCGTAATGCCTTGATTATACCATGTGCCAGTTCCATGTCCCAAGGGGAAGCCCAACGTTTGAGTGAATAAATGAGTTTGAGATGAGATTTTTCAAATTGAAAACTACCTAAATAGACATAAGAAACCATGCAAATTACGTTCTGGTATATCCATGCCAATGATCCCTTGTTGAACTTGATACCAGCCATTTTCCTCCTAAAACGATATGCCAACTCCATCAGAATCTCATAATAATGTTGAATCAATACAAGTCAAATAAGTCGAAAAAAGTCCGACTGTACTATGCCACACAAAAACAAACCCCCCCAATCTCATGATTCGCAATCGAAATCAAGCCTTTCTCTCTTGAATGTCCCACACTTGAACATCCCCGTTCATACGTCCGAGGAGCAGGACTTTGCCGTCGGCTGAAAAGTCGGCCGCGGTGACAATGTGTCCACCGCTGGTTTGCTCGTAGACCAGCGCCCCGGAGGCGACCTCCATGATGTCGAAGCCGTCCTCGGTGCGGCAGGCCAGGTACCGCCCGTCGGGGGAGATGCAGAGCGGCCAGCCCTCGGTGCGCCTCACGGAGTTGAGGTTGCGCGAGGTGAGGCAGCTCTCGTGGGGCCGCCAGGTGTGCATGACGGTGCCCCAGATGGAGGTGACGGTGCGGCCGTCGGGGGAGACGGAGAGGGCGCGCGGGTTGGACGAGTTTTCGATCTCGAGGCGGCTGATGGTCCTGCTGGTCGAGGGGTTGGTCAGGCGGACGGTGCCGTCGCGGGAGAGGGTGACGATGTTGCCGTCCGGGGTGAAGGCGGCGTGGGTGATGGTGTCGATGTGGCTGATGACCCGGCCGAGCCTGGCCCCCGTGCGGGCGTCCCATACGCCCATGCGGCCGGTGCCCTCGGACGCGGCGATGGCCCTGCCGTCCCTGCTCCAGGTGACGGGCTCGCCCTGGGCCTCTTTAAGTTCCAGGGCCGTCTTGCCGGCGTTGAAGTCGCGGATCATGACGGTACTGGAGTAGTGGTACTCGACACCGCCGCTGAGCTGGACGGTCCAGTCACGCAGGGTGGCGATGCGGTTGCTACTGCCCCCCGTTGCCGCGGCCGCGGGAGAGAAGGATGCGTGCGGGCCGGTGACCTTGGAGTAGCCGCGCTGGGTGGTGAGGTCGAAGACATCGATCCATGCCTGGTCTGTCTGGGCGCCGGCGTACACGGCGTAGGCGGCGGTAGTGGTAGAAGAGGAAGAGGAAAAAGAGGAAGAAGAAGAGGAAGAGGAGGGAGAAGGGGATATGCCGACGGCCTTGATCTCGGAGCGGGAGCAGGGACGGGTGTAGCGGAGAGAGAGGTTCAAGGCAGGGGTGAAGGGTTGAGTTTGTGGGTTGTGAGCGGACCTTTTTGAATATGATGAGTATATATATAAAAAAAGAATATTCTTGGTTTTGCTAGGGATGGGGGGTTATGATGACTTACATGTTGTCGTCGTTTAGTTTGGTTGAGCTCATGTGCTAATGTGCTAATGCTAAGGCAAGGGGGAGTGTATCGATGGGAGGAGTTGACTGGGATGAAGTGGAGTAGGAGTATCAAAAGTCTTGCTCGGATAGATGGAAAATAAGCTTGAATCAAAGTTAAGCTCGATGAAACACACTGCAGTGACTTTTCAGTAAAGACAGATGTGAATGATAGTGATGATGATGTCCTTTCTTTCTTTCTTTTGTCTCTAGATAGTAAACATAAAACGAAAAACAAAACTCCCCTTTTCAACAAATGCGGCAGTCCTGTATACTTATCAAACCCCTCTTCTGTTCAGAACTCCCCCCATAAGTCAGTAATGTTAGTAGTAAACAGTGATGATTCAATTCCCCTTTTCGTCTGCCCGGCTGTCAAAGCTCTTGCTTCCCGAAGAAGCTTCAAAATCTAGAGAGCTCGGGGTTTTTTCGCAGCTATTGCAAGGGCGTGGGATGACGCTCGCCGACGGAGAACGTTTTGGGGTTGGCCGTGGGAGCGGGTAGGTTAGGCCCAAGCGAGGGGTGGGTGAGCGGGCAAATGGGTTGAGAATGGGGGGTCATGGTTAGGAGAACTAACACTGCATAATACAGCGAGTCATGCAAAACTCACTTTCCAGATTACGAGGTACACGATGTGGTGCGCGGTATGTCTTTCGACACAAGAGGGATAAGCCATTGAGTAGACTTACCCATGTAAAGAGGTGTTAGTCCCTCTATCATTCAACCATCTTATCCGGGAGCCATGGCATGGTCAACCCAATCCGTCTCGCCGAGGACCCCATCAACCCTTGGACCCCAAAGAAGCAATTGCCCGTTCTAGAAACACCATCGTCTTCCTCTCCACGTGAGTCACTTGAAGAGCTCCAACCACTCAGAGCATCTTTGTCCACAAAACTAATAAAGAAAAGGATATGCGGCGAGCGAAGAAAGAAGTCGGCGAGACGGATATAGATTAGTGGCCGCTCGGTAAACTAGCCCAGTTTGGGGATAGGGGAAGGGTTCCAGCGGTGATGACCTGTACCTTTACAGCGATAGCGGAGGGGTGAATGATGAAGCAATGGTGGTGGAAGAGAGGCTTGGTCAAGGAAAATAGGTAGAGTTGCTTGGAGGATAAGTCGTTGGGGTCCCCAGACCTTTAGTATTCTATCCTATTCAAGGAGTTTTTTGTTCTCGTCACTCGACAAGGTTCCCACATGGCAGCCATTGAATTGTCCAGGTACTCTGTACTCGATTTGAAGTACCCGGTCATCAAGGTGCTCAACCAAAGAAGTGTCCTAATACGATCACGCACGCACTTCCCTCTCCTCTTCATCTTCATGATGCTTCAAATTATTTTTATTCTGTCCCGTTTTCCCTAATACTTTTCTATATATATATATATTCCCTTGTTTTGCAATACTTTTAAATCAAGCACCAAACTCGGCGTCGTAGTCAACCATGCACGACCTGTAGCGCACGGTGCTCTTAATCATCTTGTCCATCGCCAGCTGCAGGTTCTCCTTGTTCATGGGAATCTCCTCGACCCAGGTCTCGATGCCCTTCTCGACGGCGAGGTCCAGCATCTCGAGGATCTCCTTGCGGCTGCCGACGTTGGTGGTGCCGATGAAGCAGCCGTTGGGGATGAGGTCCCAGTACTGGAGCTTCATGCCGTCGCCGCCGGGGAGCCCGACCGAGATCCACTTGCCGTGGATGTCGAGCAGGCTGAGGTACTCGCGCATCTTGAAGCCCTCGTCGGAGCTGGCCGTGTTGATGATGAGGTCAAAGGTCATCCGGTGGGGCTCGTTCCAGCCCTCCTCCGACGTGGCCAGGAAGCCGTCGGCGCCCATCTTGATGGCGTCGGCCTCCTTGGCCCGGCTGCGGGAGATGGCCCAGGTCTCGGCCCCGAGCGCCTTGGCGAACATAACGCCGTAGTGCCCGAGGCCGCCGATGCCGACGATGCCAACTTTTTTGCCGGGCCCGGCGCCGAAACGGGTCAGGGGACTGTATACGGTGACACCGCCGCAGAGCATGGGAGCGGCCGTCGTGCTGGAGAGGCCTTCGGGAATGGGGTAGACCCTGTTTTGTTCAATCAACATGTTAGCGGCCAACTTCAGAACCTCATAAAATTGTCAGTGAACAAGAAACTCACCAGTATTCGTGGATTCTGGTGTGGGAAGCATAGCCTCCCTGCGTAGTCCAGTCGGTGCCAGTATAAGTGTTGGCATATGTCTGAATCGCGCTCCTGCAGTACTGCTCATTGTCGCCCTTGCACTGCCTGCAGTCCATGCAGCCGTGGCACTGGGCGCCAACACCAACTCGCTGGCCGACCTCGACGAGGGTAACCTTGGGTCCGACGCGGAGGACCTTGCCGACAATCTCGTGCCCGACGGCGAGGGGGTAGGGGCAGGCACCCCAATCGCCGTTGACGGTCAGCATGTCGCTGGCGCAGACGCCGCAGCAGTCAATCTTGATGTCGACATCGTGGTCCTCGAAAGGTCTGGGCTCCCACTCGTTCTTCTGGAAGTCGAGCCAGTTCTCGGCATCAGCCGACTGGAAGCCAACAAACTTTTCGGGGACAGACATTTTTTGCTGATATAGATGGTGAATAGTGTGGAGAAAGGATAAACAGGTCTACGGATCAGGGAATCATTCTACGGGAATTCACGAGCGGGAAAAAAGCAGATGATATATCTCTCAGCCAGAGCTTGTGAATATGCACATGCACGGACGGCACAGTAATATACATGTGCGACGAAACGTCAAGAACTCCACTGACCTCCCATACCGAGCCGTTCTTTCCACCTAGCGGAGCACTCGATTGCGCCTTTTTTTCTTCTCTTCCTTTTCATCCGAGCGAGGCGGTATTATATAATATCGGCTTACTCATAAAACACATGCAACCCATCTAAAGTTGAAAAAATCTCCAGTATAAGAGGTTAAAACAGGTGAGCCGTTTAGCCGTACCTTGTCTTGGAAATGCTCGATGCAGGTCTTGAGGTATTTTGGTCTGAGTGGAGGACGGCAGCGGACGTTGTTTTTGTCTCACATAAGAAAGCGGGTGAGTTGGTGGTGTTTGAGATGAGACTTGTTGCATCATTCAGTTGAGCGTGCAACAAAAAAAGAAAGATAACGTAATCCACAAGCGAGCGAACCACATAAGCGAGCGGACCACCTTTAAAAACGTACATAAAACACTATTTTAATCCCCTTGCAAAAACCACTAGTTTTTAATAAAACTTAATAAGATTTTATTTATAATATATACTATAATAAAATAATAGAATGATTTTTTTTTTATATTTTATATAATTTTATTTAAGAGGTTATTTTATATTTATAGTTATAACATACTTCAGAATAAGCTTTTAACATAAGCTCTTAAATAAAATTATATAAAATATAAAAAAAAAATCATTCTATTATTTTATTATAGTATATATTATGAATAAAATCTTATTAAGTTTTATTAAAAACTAGTGGTTTTTGCAAGGGGATTAAAATAGTGTTTTATGTACGTTTTTAAAGGTGGTCCGCTCGCTTATGTGGTTCGCTCGCTTGTGGATTACGTTATATATATGTATACAACTACAAGGAGGCATCCAGCTATTCACGCTCCTTGACCGGCCGCTCCCCCAAGCCAACGCCGGCGAGGAAGCAGATGCGCAACGCCGCTCCCGCGTACACCCAAGGCACGTTGCCCACATCCCCGGCATTCCAACCCGCGACGTCGTAGTAGATGCCGGGCCCCAGCGCCCTCATGGAGTAGAGGTGGCCCAGGTCGGCCACCAGCAGGACGAAGAGCAGCGCCCTCCAGACCTTCATGTCCCAGGTCGAGCGCAGGACGACGGCCTCGTTGAGAGCGAAGAAGAGGTACATGTTGGCGAGCTGGGACATGGCGACGGAGGTGCCAGACGACACGCCGCCATGGGCTTGTACACCGGAATCGCGGAGGAATTGGAGGTACTCGGGTTGCTGGAAGTGGGTGTAAAAGGCACCGACGAGGGCCGAGATGGGCTCGATGACGAGGAAGAAGATGCGGTAGATGAAGGGGAGACGAACGGCGGGACGTCTTGGGGCCATGATGATGATGATGATTGATTGATTGATTGATCGATTGTGCAGCTTTAATATTGAACTTTTAGGTATTTTTTGTTGGATATTTTTGAATTCAGTCTTTGGTGTTGACTGGGTGCCTGAAAGCTCTCCTTACCAAAATGTGAGATACTTTCGGGCAGAGAGTTTAGGGTAGCAATTTAGGGGTCCATAGTAGCATCGCATCGAATAAGGACGAATCGCGATACCTAGCCAACTAGCTGTGTGGGTGTGAGTGGGGGAGTTAATGCATGTCGAGGTGCAATGCATAATATACGTCATCGCTTGCATTGATTGTACAAGTAAGAACAGCAAAAGATGGCTCTGCTTAAGCAGAAAAAAAAAAGTCATGGCGATTCATTCACATTGTTTGGCTAGCCAGCACAGAATCGCAATTGCTGCAGCCACGTATCCAAAGGGCGGCCATGTGGAGGATATAAGCAACCAAGGGGGGTGGAAAATAAACACCAGAATGCTGAACATGGTAAAACAGATTCGTAGCTATTAGTCTTCGTCTCTTAGTTTCTGATGTTCCTGTTTGTTTCCTCTTATTTCTGTCCATTTCCCTTTGTTCCTGTCTATTTCTCGGGCGTTAAATAATTACTTTTACTATGGACTTTGATCCGGTGTTTTTTTCTTTCTCCCACGTGGGCAACCCAAGGCAAGGGCAAAGCTTTGTTTGCAACAAGTGTCATCTCATCACCAAATAAGGGGTGAAAAAAAGAATGGATGATTTCCTGCTGCAGAAGAAGACATGGAAACTTCCAAGCAAAGCATCTAGTAACCCCCAAGTTTCCCATTTCGAATTGGCGTTTTCATCTTGGGTATTATGGGTGATGTTTCTTACCATCCTTGGCTACGAGTTGTTATGCAGGGTCCCCCTCCCTCCAATGAACAAACCCTGAGAGCATGCAAAGGAAAAAAAAAAAAACCTTTGACCGCATTTGAGAAGAACGCTTGCTGGTTGGTGAATTCAGCTGCAGCTGCAGCCTACTTGTACATGTGCTTCTCAACAAACCATCAGGAGCCCATAGATTGGGTCCCCTTTTCTCTCTCTCTGTCTCTCTTTCTTTCTGACCGCATCGTATCATGTAACATTGAAACAAAAAAGTTCTGCAGGTCAAGTTCAAAACAAACAAGACAAAAAGTTGGGGGGACATGTCGGGTATATCATCAGTGGCTGCATTTAGGCCTCGTATAGCTTAATAAATAGTCCACTGGCTTCGAAACTTGCAATGGCAGGCGGGAAGGGTAGTAGTGGAAGTGGTGTGTGGTGGAAGTAAGGGTGAAGGTGAAGAATGAAAGGTCAATAGGGTGTAGGAGGAAGAGGAGAAGGACGTAGAGAAGGAGGGGGAGGTTTCTTGCTTTGGATCCATTGGCACTAGTTTGTTCAATATTTGCTTCATGTCAACACGACATATCATCATACAGATTGTACTCTGTATAATCCAAAGTTTGATATCGATAAACTGATTCTTGATCAATTTTTTTTGTTTTGTTTTTGTTTCATTGTCATGAATTCCTTTTTCTTGAAAGAGAGAAAGATGGGGAGAAATGAAACAAAAGTGTCATTTTTTCACCTCATCTTTGTGGAGAGCCCGTCGCTATGATTGACATACATACTGTGTCGGGCGGGATATTACTTGTACTACTACTATAACGGAGTACTGTCTACTCCAGAACCCCCATTTTCGGGGTAGCCGTGGGGATCAAGTAGATGCATGGATGGTTGCATGGCCACCAACGCACAAGTACATGCTCCGTACTTGTAGAAGATCAACAGCCAAACCAAACAAAAACAGACTGAGTAAGAAAAAAAAAAGATTTCAAGACCCGCAATTAGAAAAGGAAAAAACGGTCTCTCTGTGTTGGTCAAAGGCTCGGCGTCCCCGCTTACGATTTTATCCAGCCGGCTGCATCTCAGCGCTCACTATCAGTTTTTTTCTCTCTCAATCGCCGCTATTACTTGTAGTACCATTGATGGAATTTTTTCTTTCTTTTTGACCGCTGTAAAAAAGTCCCCTTGTTTAGTGGCTTTAGGCTTTGGAGGTGTTTAGGTAGACTGCTCGGGCTGTTGGTGCTTTTTTACTTTTTCTTTTCTTTTCTTTTCCGAGGAGAACTAGAACGTCCATCTTTTTTGGGCGGTTTTTTGAATTTACATAGTTGCGTGCTCTGTATGATTTATTTGTTTGAGTTGTGATGGAATTAAGTAATACCTCTACTGTAGAATGCTGTCGAGGCTTTTCTACCTATTCAAGCCAGCTGCAGAGAAGAGAGTCAATGGTTCAAGTCAAAAAGTGAATCACTCGTTTGATTTACTTGTACCAAGACACAGACAATGGGCGGCTTTGGGTGAACTTGGACAAGGGCCAAAAGGGTCATCATCCCCAGAGTTGCTCGAGTGCAAATGTCGGTGATGCTCTCCACCTACTATGGCCTAGGTGAGCTAGGTTGGCTTGGGTAGGGGTCCCGTCGTTTCTTAGTGGAATCTGGGGGGCGTCTCTTCCATTTTCAGCGACGCTGCGTTGCTTTGGGGCTTCTCTTGGGGGGGTGTTGCGCCATACCTCTTCCGACTTCCAGGGGTGGATGGCGCTTCTAGAGGCCACGCCAAACAACGCCTATACATTTTCCATTACAGGGACCAAACACGGCAAATGACATTCATCCCTCCCCCTCCGTCCCTCCATCCATCCCTCCATTCATTATCCACCTTTACTTTTTTTTCATAATTAAATTTAGTGCCACCAAGAAAATCATTAAAATCCATTATCAGCCAACCTTATCTAATATTTACACGCGCCTCTCCCTTTCTATCCGATCTCGACGCTCGACGCTCGACTCTACCCTTCTTCTTCTTCTTTCTGCTTTCTTGCAAGAAAAGGTCGTGTCCACCATAGCCCTCGCCTTCTTCGCTGGTTGGAGTCTTATCCTGCGCCTCCCTCCCCTCAAACCACCAATCGAACGGACCCCCCCCCCCCGTACGTTCTCGCAACCCTCAGAGCCAGTCCTGTCAGCAATCCGTGCATGGCCGCGTAGGGACACTGCATCAACTTTTTTTTCTCTCTCTTCTCGACCGCCCTATTCTTTGGCCCCTTCCCGCATTCCAATTGCCAGAAACCTTTCCGCCACCTACCAAACTTTTTTCGACCGCCAAATTTAGCTCTTGTTTGCTCGCTCTCTCTGTGGCACTGCTCAGAGTTTGCTTCCCAATCCACGTGGTCTCCGATTCATGCCCGAATGACCCCTGCTTGTCCTACGTTTGCCGCCAAATAGCAACAATTTCTCGACGGGACTTTTGATCCAACGCTGGAAACCCTCTTATACGAACGATATTCTCTCTCTATAGACCCTCGACACATTTCGAAACTTGACAACCCGTCACAACCACTTTTGGACGGATACGCCCGCTCTGGTTTGAGAAACCACCCGAGAGGCTTGGTACGTCGTACGTGAGCTTACGACTGCGTCCCATAGCCCTGCAAACTTCGGGGAATACTGGACGACGGCTAATATTTATTGGCTCCTCCCAGACTCCCAGAATCCTGTTCCGACCAACAACACGACCGATATACAACGGAGACTAGATTTACACGACCAAACGTTGCCATGACTAGGAGAATTGTTCCAATGGATGATATGGCGCCTGCTCAGACTGCAATGCCTTCTGAGCAGCATCTTCAACCTGGCGGATCTGGAGCCACCGGCCACCGAATCGAACGACCCTTTCACGACCAGCGCATGCGGAGCATGAGTCTCTCGCTTCCATGGCGACGCCCGAAATCAGGCACATTTGTTCAAGTTGACGCTTTGAACCTACCGAGGCAACTCAACGATCTTGCCATTGACGACTCTGAAGATGTTCATGAACCTCCCTCTCGAGGACACCGCGGACGCGCTCACAGCGCTGCCAGTGCTTTCAAGGGCGCGATCCGCCGAGCCTCGTACTCCTTAAAGGGCATGGTTCATCGTCGACCATCCATGACCACCGAGGCTACAGTCTACGAGGAGAGAATTTCACACGCGAGGCCCATTACATCCCACGGAACGTGGAATCGTTTGCGCCAGGCTGCAAGCTTTCGCCACTCCAGAGTGTTTGATCTTCCCGAGGACTCGCACAATACATATCGTCACGGAGCAGACTCCTCGTACTTGGGCATTCCTCCTCTGGGAGACGAGCCCCCAAGTATCCCCGTCAACTCCATTATTCCCTTTGGTGCCGGTGCGGCTGCCAAGGCGTCGGTAGCATTGCAGAATGAATTCGCTAGACAAGCCATTCCCATCGCATGGCTGCATGCCGGAGACGAGAACAATGACAGAGAAAGTGGCATTGGCATTATCGTAACCGAGGCCTTCCCTGAGTCTGACATGGTTGATGGGGAGTCGGTTCCTCTAGACAGCAACATCAGCAAGGTTGACTTTGTCACCAAACTTCCCACAGAATTGGCCATTCACATTTTGGCAAACCTAGATGCGGCCTCCTTGGCCAAGGCGAGCGCCGTCTCCCAGGGTTGGAAGAAAGTGGTTGATAACCAGCACATCTGGCGAGAGTCTTGTCTCCGGGAGACGACTAGCACTTATGCTACCAGCGGCCCTGTCAAGCCTGGCAGTGGCCTTGGTGTTCCCAAGGTGGCTCCCAGCAATGACTGGAAGGAGATTTATCGAGCCAAGTTGGAGCTGAGCCAGAGATGGAAGGAGGGCAAGGCTCGACCGGTATATCTCAACGGCCACACCGATAGTATTTACTGTTTGCAATTTGATGAGTATGTCTGACCTTGGTTCCCCCGAAACTGGACACAACTGACCCTTAATAGGCACAAGATCATCTCTGGTTCTAGAGACAAGACGATTCGAATCTGGGACATGCATACGTTGGAGTGTACACTGATCATCGGCCCGCCTGAGGTTGTCTATGGCTCGACCATGCTGGAGGATGCCGAGGGAAACCCTGCTCACTATGCGACATGCTCTGACAATCGCAAGACGGCATTGTCAACGCCAAACGTGGCGTCTTTCCCAGAGCATCACAAAGCGTCGATCCTGTGCCTGCAGTATGACGACGACATTTTGGTAACCGGCTCTTCCGATTCCACTTGTCTTGTCTACGACATGAAGGCCGGATATAAGCCAACACGAAGACTCCGCCACCATACCGCGGCTGTGCTCGACTTGGCATTTGACAAGAAGCACATTGTCACCTGCAGCAAAGACATTAGCATCTGTGTCTGGGATCGCGAGACAGGAGCGTTGCTTCGTCAGCTGCGCGGTCACACTGGCCCGGTCAACGCCGTTCAAATGCGTGGCAACACCATTGTGTCATGTTCAGGAGATTTCCGTGTCAAGCTGTGGAACATTGACACAGGCAAGAACATTCGAGAGTTTGCCGGCCACACCAAGGGTCTTGCGTGCTCTCAGTTCTCAGAGGACGGGCGGTACGTGGCCTCTGCTGGAAATGACAAGGTGATTCGCATTTGGGATGCCAACACTGGCGAATGCGTGCGGGAGATGAAGGCGCACGACAACCTCGTACGAAGCCTGCACATTGATAGCGTTAGCGGCCGGTTGGTCAGCGGCAGCTACGATACCGATATCAAGGTCTGGGACATGGAGACTGGGCACCAGCTGCTCGATTTCCCACGCTGGCACGCGAGTTGGGTCCTCAGCGCAAAGAGTGATTACAGAAGAATCGTTAGCACGGGTCAGGATCCCAAGATTCTGATCATGGACTTTGGCGCGGACGTGGACGGCATCGAGATGTTGGAGAGCGGAAAGCCTGGTAACCGGCCTGGCGACTTCATCTGAATGAATGGAGTCGGCAATCCGGACCGACTCTGGAGATGATACGCCCAAATGTGGAACCCCATGTCAAACGCAGTTTTTCTCTCTCGGGTGGCTCGATAATCTCGTATCACTGGCAGTGTGCGCGCATTGTCGGTCTTATTTCTCTTGCCGTGCGAGCTGGTTTTTGTTTTGTTTTGTTGCTTTCTAATGATGACGAGATGCGGATTGGGTATAGATTTTCTGGGCATTTATGAGCTTTCTTTTCTATTTTGTTAAAACGAGCAGCATTTCTTCATGGGAACAACCACCACCACTGCCCCCCTGGTTTCGTGCATCCACAACAGGGGGGGGTGGTTAATTTGGCAACTTTGGGCTGCAGTATACGCTTGATGTTTTTTCTGAAACCTCGTTTTGGGGGGTTTTTGTTTTAGACATGGCATGGGAGTTTGGATCTTTTATTCTTCTTTTTTCCCTCTCTTTTTCACACGAGGGTTTCTACAAAAAACACATATTTCTTTTTCGGTGAAGGGAAAAAAGCGTTTGATTAAGCGATTTGGGCATTATAGATGGCGGGGTTTTACTTTTAGGGTAAATGACTATATGCTTTCTTTCTTTCTTTCTTTCTTACCTCCTTTTAGATTACGAGTTTGTCATGGTTTGATGATGTACCTATCTTTTTTCCTTGTTATAAAGTGATATGTGTGTAAGGGTTGGATGTCGTGATGGTCTCTTTTCTTCTTTTTTGCAACTAGGCATGTCGTACATGACGAAACCAGGGGTTTGCGAAGATTTCTCGAAGCGAAGCTGTCAGACCATAATCCCTCCTGGCGGATATTACGAGAGGAGGGGCATAGTTGATCCCCACGCCTCCTACTTTGGTGCTGATTTTTGAGGCTATCAAGGTATCACATGAAGCTATTGGAGGTGTTCCCCTGGAACATGATGCTACGGCAGATGCCGGGTTGTGTTATACGCGGAAAGAGGGGGGAAGTTTTTGGCGGTACGACGAATTCGGAGTGGGTGTGAGGATGTCATTTACACAGGGAGAGGGTGGTTCGCGAGGGGGTGGTGGTGGTGGTGTTGAGCCCCGAAGATGGACCGTAGGATGTGATGATCGGCAGAATTACCATTTATGAAGACTGTGAAAGGGGTGTGAACGGGCTTTGTAAGGCGTGGCGAGAAGGAGGGGGGGAGAAGATGGTGGTGTTTGCGCGTGGGTTTTTTAGGGAGGGTTGTTTGATCTGGTGATCTGATGGTGTGGTGCGGTTCTGCGTGATGCTTGGGAATGCGGGTCTGGCCGAGTTTGTGGAGAATGGAGGGGTAACCCGGGGATGTTGGTGGAGTCGAAGGATGCATATTGAATCGGAGCAGTTGTGGATGTGTTGTTGAAGATTTTTCTCTCTTCTCCTCAGTTGGGCTAGAGAAAATATGGTCTGGTGAGAGATCTTGGCTCGGAATTAGCAAGGATGTTGATAAAAAGCCCCCGTAGATGGATTGCAACAGTCGTTCTCGTTGGGTTATCAGATGAGAGAGAAGTAGGGCGATAATTCATTACGGCCGTTGGGTGACGACGATGGCGGTTTTGGTTAGATCATGTGTGCCTGGCTATTCGCACGGGAACAAGCAGGTGGAAAGTCAACTAAAGTGCGGCAGCTTGCTTGCCTTTAATGGTTAGACCCGTAAGACCATCATCAACCAAGCTCAATATCCATCTTCTCGTTCACTGTATGCTGTGTAATCTTCTTGCCTGCTATACCTTGACTTGTCGGATTTCAATATTGCCATTGCATAGAGGTGAGCAGGTTTTGTTCGTAAGTTGAGCCAGTGAAGAAGCAAAGAAAAAGCTTTACCTACCCCGTGGGGGCCACCGAGGGATATAAATCGGCCGAGAACGATAATATCTGGGGTCGCTATAATATAGACGAGGCCCCGGATAATGACGTGCCTTGCAGGCCCCTGGTCCCTCCCCCAATTGTTTTCCCTTCCTTCTCCAGACTCCGAAGATGTTCCTTTTCAAGATGTTGGGGTTCGGGGAAGCGCGGATGACTACCGTGCGGGGGAAGAGCACGCAGCAAAGCAAGAGGCCATCCCAGGTTCTCGGCCCAGGGTCTAGACAGGGCTGTCGTCTTCAATCTATTCCTCCGCACATACCATACCGTATATTGGAAGAGAATCTGACCACGCCCTTGTACACGTTGGCTGATGGTCGGCAGTAGATGCAGATGGTTCCGGCTTCTCTCCGGGGAGTTGGCAATTGACGTGGCTCGGTAGGAGGCTTGGTATTTTGTTGGACCAAGCCAAGGTCTGAATATTTTCTCTCGGCTGTTTTTTCTCTCTTTCTCTCTCTTAGCCTTGTGTATCCTCAACCGAGGAAGAGCGGCTGAAATGATTAGAGAATATGGATATGGAGATGAGCCATGGTGAGTCCGTTTAGACAGTGTCGCAGGCAGAGTATGGAGATCGTCGTAGTGGGAACTGCAAGTGGTGCTGTTGGCTGCAAGTTTAATTCTTTGTCAAGTTGACGATTCGGCTGCAGCAGAGCTTGGACCAGCTGCACGCTTACCTCTAATGGCTTACTAAGTCCCGACTTACTTTTGAGAGCACCAGGCAAGGGGAGCCCAGGGAGGTTACAGGGCTTTTAGGGCCTTCAGGGCCAACAGCAGGCGCTGAGCCAGCAGCAAGTGCCGTAAAATGAGCACATGATTGGCGGTACTTCTCTCAAGTGACAAATGCTAGCCAGTCGTTGCCCTTGCTTCATCTCAATCTGGCACACCGTCAGCAATGCATCTCTCTCTCCCTCCCCGGAATCACAATTTGGGATCTCATGAAAAGTCGGGGGACGGCGCTTGTTCATCAGCATCTCCCCCCTGCTTCTATTCTAAAGAAAGTCCGGCGGTAAATTGATCGCCTCCCCGAGACGTCGACGACGAATGGCTTGGAGCTCCATACGCCCCATATCGACACGACACACGCTGGAGAGACACGGCAAGCCGTCATATCCTAATAACGCTGGCGGGTTATGCTATGGATGCATGGAGTAATATTCCGAGAAGCAGCCATTCCAACGCTCCCCGATCCAAGACATTTCAGCGTGCATTGGACAGACAAGCTAGCATGGTGCTTTGAAGGCGGGTGGTGGAACCCGAGCAAGTTGAAAGGGGGGGAGAGAGCAGTATGGAGAAGAAGTGAAAGTGATCCGGTGACCGGCAAGGTTTTCGAGCAGAGGATTAACCGAGACCATCATTGCCGATCCTCCTTATTCTAAACGTCCAGCATGACCTGACTGGAAATTGCAGAGATCTGCCTAGGGAACGATACCGAAAGCATTGCGACGACGATTTTTGCATGGCCCACAAAACCGAGCTGGGGCATGGGCTTGCTTGGCTTGGGCTGGCTGACCTCGGCTTGGCATGCAGTCCCACGTTTTAACTCTATTACTCCACACGCAAGTTTTTTTTTCCCTTCTCAGAAGCGACATGGTGAGCACAGATGCGAAATTTGGATCATCGCGATGCGCATGAGTTCCGCTAGTGTCCGCCAGCAGGGAACGGACTTTTCCCGTAGCACTTTCAGTGTTTAGAATGCCGATGTTTCATTGAAGATGAACTCTAGGGATCTCCGGATGGACGACTTGACATGTGCTCTGCCGTGAGCTGAGATGCTACAATTACGTAGGTGATATTGTTGGGGAGGCTGAGGGAGAGAAAGAGGAAGAATATGATGTGAACGGACTAGGCTGTGAGGTTGTGCAACATCTGCAAAGTCCTAGTTGACCTGTTTCCAGGGACTAACATGTTCAAGCTGCCAATTACATGACCGGTTTGCTCAGCATGATGCAACTGGCATGTAGGAATAATACGTAAACATAACGTATTGGGATAAGCATTATGGCGATTATAGTCATAACAGATTGGGTAATGAGATTTACAAGTCAAGATACTAGCAAGAACGTTGAGATGGATATAGGGGGGGAAACAACAAGCACAAATATGCCAAGCCGAGAATGATACGTTCATCATAACGCCCTCCACCTAGAAAAGAAAAGCCTTGCAGAGTAGCTCCATGGCTTTGCTTTGTTGGGCCGAGAAGGGAAAAGCCCACGCCACAGGGGCAGCATCGCATCGCGACAACGCTAGAGGTATGGATGGGCATGAACCCATTGCCTCTTTTGCACGCACACGATCTCGGTCGACTATATCGAGCGAGCATCCCTTGGGAAGGCGGCCAATGCTTCGTGGATCTACCTGGCGATGGATGCATTTCCGGCCCAATAGGTCGTGCCGTGTTTGACCCGTGCTTGTTTTAGGCCAAATTGGTGCTCTGTACCGTAGCTATGCTCTTCGGGATCCGCGAATGATCGGATGGGGGACCTTTTGCTTTGGTTACCTTGATACTGTAGGAATTGCTGCAAGTCTGAGCAAAACCGGGCTATATGCTACGGTTTCAACGAACTTGATCCAATAGTGCCTGTGCCCCCCGGGCCGAACTCTATTGTCTTGCGCCTCATGAGATCGCCGTTGGTTGTGTTGGATGCCTATTGCTATTCTTGTGTGCGTGGGTATGAGTGCGAGTGAGTATGAAATTTCAGTGCTGTTTGTCACCATCCAGTTGGGGCGCAAAGAGAGAGAGAGAGAGAGAGAGAGAGAGAGAAAACAAAAATAGACAGGGCAACCCCAAACCAACCAAGCCCCCTTGCCATGTCGGGGAATCTCGTCGTTTCATGCTGGCCAGGAATCTGAAGGGCGACAACGTCTTTGGGCGGCAACGAGCTGGCCTGGAACAAGAGGTGCTCGCTCACCCACCCAAAAGGTTGGTTGTACATGATGCATTCACGTCAGAGATTGATCGCACAGGAGCCACTCTACAGGTCGACAGGCCCTCTTAGCTACAGATACAAGTAGAATAATCTGGCCGAGACGAAAGGCTCGGACCGGGGGTGTATGGAACACACACATGGTAAGTATGGGGACAGCGTGCATGGGCAAGACATTACCTGGAGAGAGACAACGAGAGGTGGAGAGGAGAGGAGTGGAGGGGAGAGGAGGAGAAGAGAAGAGAAGAGAGAGGGAGGCGGCTATGCTTGATTGAGATTGTCTGAAACTGGGTTGTCAATGCCCAATGGACTGAGTGTGTTCCTGGGGTTGAACAGGGTTTGAACAGGGCACAGGGTTGGGACTGGGTTGAGCTGGGGTCCCTTGAATTCCATGACTAGGTTGATGCATGGCTTGCTTGGCCCTTGCCTGGCCCTGGCGTGGCTTGTTCTTTGGCTCTGGTGCCACGGCGCCCGCTGTGGCGGCTACGGCTGTCAGAAGGTCCAGCGGCAGCCACACCACCCACGCACCACAAGCAAATTACGGCTTGTCTCTGATCAGGTACGACAAACGCGTTTTGACTCTCCTCCCTCTTGGAAGAAACAAGAAGCAAAAAAGAGACACACAGAGAGGGAGAGAAAAGTCACTTTTGTTTTTGCTTCTGGTCGCGTTGCCAGCTAATTACTGGACAGAATGTACTTGGACCGTCTGTGGACCGTGTTTGGACGGGCTGGTGAATATAAGGCAAGTTCCCTCGGGTGGCAGCAACTACTGCTTGCCATTTTTAAGCATTCATTCATCTCTGTTCATTCCAATTTCCACACATTCTCTCCTTCTGTCTCTCCTTGAGCAGGAACCGCGTGTTGTTTTCTTTCTCGCATACGCACACACACACATTCTCTCTTCTTTCAAGAAGCACCACCAACAGCAACTGGATTCATTTTTCTTTGAGCCATCCCCCGCCCCACGTTCTTTCTCTCTCATTCTCTCTCTCGCTATACCACATTCTCTTACATTCTCTCTCTTTACCGTGTATCGTCGCTGCTTCCTGGTCCCACTACTTTTTCGGCCCGTCGCCCCCCCTGCAAACGACAAGGTTCGTCTTGACGGATCTCCAAAACCACCATCTCAACAGCTGCTTTATACATACAAGTACAAGCACACGAACAACAAACTTGGTGTGAGTAAGTGAATGGATGCAACGCTGCATGTGGAGAAGCCCTGAATCCTTGATACCTGTCATTTGTCGTTTGTCTGTTTATCGTTTTGTCGCAATCAATCACTCCACCAAGAAGAGGCGGCATCAAGTGAAGAGAATTGCATGCTTGGCTTGGCTTGGGACTTGACTGGGGGCGTCTTGCATGGTACTGCAGCCCGCTTGCTTCTGCTTCTGCTGCTTCTTCTGCTGCTCCTTGGTGGTGTGGCCCTCCTCATGACCCCCTCCCCCCCGTCACGGTCACCGATTTTCTCTTACCCCAAAAAACCTTACGCCCGAAGAAGAAGTTACATCGGCTCTTCTTCGACTTGGCTTCACTTGGGGCTTCTCGGTCTCATGCAAGAGTTAAATCGGAGCGCGTGATGGTGGGGACGGCCTGGGGTTGCAACTTGACTGGGTTGTTGTCATTCAACACCGCTTGCTGTCAATACCTTGCCTTGCCTACCTTGCGCATCACCACAAATCCACAACACAATGCCTATTATGCCATTATGCCATTGTCTCTCATCTCTATTCACTGCCCATTTCTATTAAAAGGCCCTCCCTCCTCCTCCTTCACCCCATCACTCCCTTTCACTTCTCCTTATCCCCCCGTCATCGCTTCTTCCTCACTTCTTGACGGCCTTTTACAATAGCCCTTTATCAATAACAAAGCTTCGGCTTTGAAAGGCTACAAGGGAGGGCATTCAGAGTCGGTACCCTCTTTATACATTGCATACACTCACTGCACACCCCTTTGCACATTTCTTGTTTGACATCGCTTCTTTTCTCCTCCTTCTCCCCCCCCCCTCTCCCCAATTACACAAGCATATATAAAGCAGCACCGTCACAGCAAACAAACTTTCCAACTCGTTCAAAACCACTAACTTGGTCATCTCGTGTAGCCTGTCTCGACTACGCAATTCTTTCAACACTCTTCTCATCAACATCACCAACAGGAGATACAACTACTTGAAAATCAGCTTCGCAAGAGGAAATTCCTCAACTACTTCACCATCATGATGGGCCTTTCGACCATCGTGACGGCCAGTCTTCTGGCCTTGCGCCTCTTTTCTCAAGAGGTCGCCGCTGCCCCAGCCCCTGGCATCTCTCTCGACGTCCAGGTTGGTGCTGTCAAGTCTGCTGCCGCAACCAGCTGGTGGCTTCCCAACATCCAGCGTCAGGGCGTTGTCCCCTACGGCGCCAATGCTGGCTACAAAATCTACCGCAACGTCAAGGATTACGGCGCAAAGGGTGATGGTGTGACCGATGATACCGATGCCATCAACAGGGCCATTGCCGACGGCTCACGATGTGGTCTTGGCTGCGACTCTACCACCACGTACCCGGCTCTCGTTTATATCCCTCCCGGCACTTACGTCGTCTCTTCACCCATCGTCTTGTACTACTACACCCACCTGATTGGCGACATCACCAGCATTCCCACTCTCAAGGCCTCTAGCAACTTCGCTGGTATCGCTGTCCTCGACTCTGACCCCTACATTGCTGGCGGTGCCAACTGGTACTTCAACACCAACAACTTCTTCCGCCACGTCCGAAACTTGAAGATCGACTTGACCGCCCAGCCCATCAGCACTGGTACTGGTATCCACTGGCAGGTTGCCCAGGCTACCTCGCTTCAGAACATTGAGTTCTTCATGAGCCGGGACACTTCTGCCAACAACAAGCAGCAGGGTATCTTCATGGACAATGGCTCTGGTGGCTTCATGACCGACCTCACCTTCCACGGTGGTGCTCTTGGCATGTTCTTGGGTAACCAGCAATTCACCACCCGCAACCTCATCTTCGATGGCTGCCAGACTGCCATTTACATGAACTGGAACTGGGTTTGGACCTTCCACGGTCTTTCCATCAGCAATGCCAACATCGGTATCGACATGACTGCCGGTGACGTCCAGAATGTCGGTTCCATTATTGTTCTTGACAGCAAGTTCTCCAACACCAAGGTCGGTGTCTTGACTCGCTACCAGACCAACCAAGGCTGGACTAACTCTACTCTCGTCCTTGACAACGTTGACATGACTTCCAACACCCCCATCGCTGTCAAGAACTCCAACGGCGCCACCGTCCTCAACGGAAACACCAACATTGCTTCCTTCGTCCAGGGCCGCTCTTACACTGGAAACAGTGGCAAGGCCGTCCAAGCCTCCCAGCCCGCCGTCGCCAAGCCTGCTGCTTTGCTCGACGGCTCTGGAAGAATTGTCACCAAGAGCAAGCCCCAGTACAACGGTGTCGATGCCTCCAAGTTTGTGTCCGTCAAGTCCAAGGGTGCCAAGGGTGATGGTCGCACCGATGATACCGCCGCCATCCAGGCCGTCTTCAATACCATTGGTGCCGACCAGGTTGTCTACTTTGACCACGGTGCCTACGTCATCACTGACACCGTCAAGGTCCCCAAGAACATCAAGATTGTTGGTGAGGTCTGGCCTCTTATCATGGCTGGCGGCACCAAGTTCAAGGACCAGAATAACCCCAAGCCCGTCTGGCAGGTCGGTCAGCCTGGTGATGTCGGCAATGTCGAAATCCAGGACCTCATCTTCGAGACTCTTGGCCCCCAGCCCGGTGCTATCCTGATGGAGTTCAACGTTGCTGGTGCTACCAAGGGTTCTGCTGGTCTTTTCGATGTCCACTTCCGCATTGGTGGATCTGCCGGTACTCAGCTCCAGTCCAACACCTGCAGCAAGACCCCCAACAGCACAGCCCCGCCAAACCCCAGCTGCTTCGGTGCCTTCATGCTGCTTCACATCACCTCCTCTGCTAGTGCATACCTCGAGAACGTCTGGGCTTGGGTCGCTGATCACGAGCTGGACCTTGGCGACCACAACCAGGTCAGCATCTACAACGGCCGTGGTATCCTCTTTGAGTCCACCAAGGGTACTTGGGGCTGGGGAACTGCCGCTGAGCACAGCGTCCTCGTCAACTACAACATCAACAAGGCTTCCAACATCTTCCTCGCTCTTGTCCAGACCGAGACTGCTTACTTCCAAGGTAACCCCGATGCCAAGGTTCCCTTTACCACCAACCCCACTTACGGTGATCCCGATTTCTCCAAGTGCACTGGCTCTACTTGCGCTCGTACCTGGGGTCTTCGTGTTATCAACTCTTCCAACATCCTCGTCTACGGAGGTGGCTTGTACAGCTTCTTCGACAACTACGCTCAGCCATGTGTCGATGCCAACAACTGCCAGCAAAACATGATTGACATCCAGAACTCACAAGTCCGCTTCTACGGTGTCAGCACCAAGGCCAGCGTTAACGCCATCACCCTCAACGGCGCTCCCGCTGCCCTTGACAAGGACAACCGAAACAACTTCTGCGCCGCGATTGCCTCTTTCACTGCGTCTTAGAGTGACAATAAGGAGGATGTTCCTGTCGCGCCCGGGCCGCAGGGTGACTCTGGATACCAAAACGAGCCGAGTAACACTATCCCAAACGCTCCGAATGGTGTGACCGTGTTGCCGTTCCCGTCTCAACCTCGTCCATCATGGACATGCGGCCCCGAAAAGATTATAACGGTGACAAGGACTGTGGTTGTTATTCCTGCTAGCACCTTTATTCCTTGAACATATTTGGTTGCACGTATATATACAGATAAAAGCAAATGCCAGAAAATCATCTTTGATCATTTTCATTTTTGCTTGTACAGTTCTGTGATTTTTCCTTTTTTTCATCTTTTAGGGATATCGGAATGGGAACGGGGAGGAAATGATTGGGACAATCGTGGATTCTATGGAATGGAAGAGCGAGGATAGTGCGGCAGCAGCGCAAGTAGCATTATCGCGAATGAAATCAAGTAAAACCTATCTCAAAGTGTCAAAGTTTCAATGTGTGTTTATGAAATGTGACTGAAGCTAGAAATGCACTTGATAACTCGGTCTGAAGCATCCTCGACTGTTGTATAATGTTGATGAAGCTGTGCCTTGTCCATTACAGTTAGGAGCAAAATCGGTGTCTTGTTCGAGTGCACTCCTTTAAATATTTAAGGCGCACGGACATGTATATCACAGTGCTTCTTAGCATTCTTACACACATGGAACTTTAACTGTGCTTAAAAAAATTCAGGTATAAGATTTGCCAAAGTCCAAAATAGAGCCTTAGGCAGCAAGCTCTAGGTGGCAGCGTAACGTAGCCACCGTATTCACCTAGCCTAAATCCGATCAAGGAGTTCTTTGGAGAACTTAAAAACTATATTAGGGAGATTTAGGATAAGCAGGAGGATTTTATTAGGGAAGATTTTAGAGCTTTCCTACATGATGCTGTTTGTGTTGTAGGCGAGCGAAAGAAAAGCGCTAAAGACTATTTTAGACACTAGGATTTCCATTAATGAACCGCCGAATTGAAACGCAATTATGTATTTTCTTCCTCTATGTTATCTATATATTATATCTGCTTCTTGTATTTTGTTAGCTTATATAGTCACAATGGAGAACAGAATCTTCGCGTGCTCAAAGAGACAGGAGATAGCGTACATAGACTGTTCAACAAATTTATATAACTAAGAAGCCCATGGATACAGCTCGAACAGCTTTACTCGATAAAGTCATTTACTATACTAGTGACGTTAATCATAGCGTTATAAAAAGAGTTATTTTACACTGATTAGGTCATCGCCCTGTCTTATATTCTAATTGTCATGAGCACAATCTGCGAAGCTAATTAGCCGTTAATTACCCGGCAAGATCGGCGATCAAAGTCATGAGGGATAATTGAGGCTGGACCACTGACGAGTCACGATATCATGGATTGATATTGGACATCTAGAATAAAGCAACGAGATCGCTGCTATGTAGTAGCTAGGGAGCTATTATAAGTAAATGGGGATTTCCTGAAGAAGGATATTCTTCAGAGATCAATAGAATCGATGATCGTCCTTTTGAAAGCAGCTAACTAGCTGCTCTTGAGCCTCGTAATCTCCTTCACTCAGATCATTTGGCACTTTGCTATCCCCTTTACGTCTGCAGTAATCCGGTCATGACATTTATTATAGATATATACTTTCTAAGAAAACCAGATTAATTATTAATATAAAGCTTTAGATAATATTTAAGCTAAAATTAATAGCCTTTACTAATTAAGACTAGAGTTTAAAATATTACTGTGTTAAAGCTGTTTGTAAGTTTTATTAATCGGAAGGATTGTTAATCTAAAATGGATAATAATAGCTAGGAACAGCTCGGTGAGGTAATAAAAGGCTTTATTGCTATTATATGATAGCTTTAATTAATTAAGTGTTTTTTTCTCGCTTATTTAAGTTACTTCCTGTATTATTCATGTAATACGGGGTTACGGCGCTTTGCGCCTTTGTTCCTGACGCTTGTTGTATTTTGATACATCTTATTAGATGCTTGATCTATAGCTATTACGAATTCGTTAACTGACTGACTGTCGGTTATGAAGAATGACTCGTTGATTATTGTGATTGCGATAATCAGCATCGAAGGAAGGCATCGTGAGGCTACTTGGGAGGGTGACGTTGGGCTTGGTGTCTTTCCTAACCTGTGAATGGTGTTTGTCATGGTTGATATCCATTACAGGCATTGGAGAATGCAATGAGAAGAGTAATTACGGTAGAACTTTACAATTAGTTGACACCATATGATATGATGATAACTCTTTGAACAATTTTCGGCTGCTGTTAAGTCGTATACGATATTCGGTCACATTAGCTTCTTCTCGTTACGGAAGAGATGGCTCCATGCTTGAAGCTGCCTCTCTATAACTGGCCACTTAATATTTATATCGTCGAATCGCTTGGTAATATTTCGCTCGGAACGCTCGGTGACGGGCATGGCGATCGTCGTAGCATCAGCCCTACAAGGCTTACTTGGGCTAGTTTTCTTAACAAGCTGGCTCAGCTCAGTTGGGATTGGATGGCAATTGGGTGTCGGAACATTGCAAAAGCTGAGAGTATGTCTTATCATCGCTAGGCCAATCATTAACACAGTCTTCTTCTTTACTCATAATTCAGGCGATGCGTGATGAGAACAGACTCGGGGCTGCTCCGTGGCTCCACTTGGGAAAATGTGAGACATAGAGGACACCGTGTTATGATTTGCCATGCCTCACTTGCCCTGATGAGGGGGTTGATGGAGCTTAGAGTTGTTTGGTAAAAGAGAAAGCTCGATAACTGACTGGGCCCTATTTAAGAGGGAAATTGCTAGGGTTGGAATCCATATTTGTTCAATGGCTCTGTAAGTTACGAAAGTGGCCTCCCTAATTTCTTGTGATGCCATCTCTGCATTATTGAGGTCGACCTTTGGTAGATGAGGATCATTTGTCTCCATTTAGAGAAGCTCCGTGTGCTGGCGAAAAAGAAGTAGATGGCAAGTCCTATTACAGCGTCGTAAATTGCTAAGAGTGATCAATCTATTGTTGCTTTGTGACTCATTCGATATGATGTCTTGGATTAATGAATACCATGCCGTTCTCTCTGTCGCCTTAGTATAAATCGTATTATCCTTCTTTCCCTTTGTGCCCGTTCCTAGCTGCTGTCTCACCGCTGGATCTATCACCTTAACTCCACTTTCTAGTTGATCAGGTAAGAGTCCAAGTAATATCCCATCTCATTGATCCTAATTACGAGGCTTCTAGTAACACAGGCCCCAAGCTTGAGGAAACAACCAGAATCCAACTCATCTACTCAACACTTCCCGTACCGATCAAGCGGACATTTCACCAATCTGATGGCAATTCCGAAAACTGCAGTATCACCACGCGGCCCGTCCTGCAAGCAATGGCGACCGTAGATTCCGCCACGGCCAACCTACTTCCTTGGTAGTGTAATCTATCACATCGGTAGTCTGGCGGGAGCCAAAGCACTGGTTTCCCATCCTTGACGACCCACGTCTGGTTTTCTACGCCGTAGCCGGAGTAACAAAGCCGCGGTGTAGATGCCTCGGCTGACTGTGCCTTGGGAGTGGACAACTGGTCTGGGGCCAGGTCGACCCAACCTTTAGCAACACGGAGACGAGAGTTCGACTTCGGATCGAAGAAAAGATAAGGAGAATACTTGTCCGCGTTAAGCGTCTGGACATGGTTGCCTGTGATCGTATCCCAGATCACCACTCTATTATCCAATGTTGCGAAGGCGACCCGCTGGCCATTTGATGAGATGGCTAATGAAAGCACTATCGCTCTAGGATGGTCGACAATATCCCGGAGGTACGTCCCCGTAGTCGTGTTCCAGACCATGATCCTGCCAAGAGATCCTGTGGCGATGATTTGACCATCCGAAGACATGGCTATACTAACCATACTACCGTCACATTTGAGTGTATGAAGGCATGTGCATGTGGTCGTGTCCCAGATACCGACCGTAAACTGACTAAATCCCGAAGCGATCCATTGACCATCTGATGAAGCTGCTACTGCATATACAGCGCTTTCATGGTGAAGTGTGCTTATACATATGCCTGTAAATGTATCCCATATTTTAACTGTCTTGTCCATTGATCCTGAAATGACTTGGCGACGGTCCGGTAGAATAGCTATTGACATTATCTCGCTGTCATGACCTCTAAGTGTGTGGACACATGTACCGATAGTCGTATCCCAGATCCTGATGGTATGATCGAACGATCCCGAGACGACCCACTGGCCGTCTAATGAGACAGCCACTGAACTAACAGCAGCACTATGACCCCCTGATGTCTCGGCGGATATATCTGTACTTGCATCCCAGATCCTGATTGTATTACCCCCCGATACTGAGGCAAGCCGCTGACCGTCAGACGATATGGCCACTGAATAAACCGAGCTATTATGGTCTATAAACGTTTGGAGGCATGTCCCTGTGAATGCATCCCAGGTCTTGATGGTCCCATCGGCTGATGCCGAGGCAATCCGCTGACCGTCAAACGATATGGCTACTGAATGAACCAAGCTATTATGGCCGTTAAGCGTATACGTGCATAGACCTGTAATAATATCCCAGATCCTAATTATCGCATCATCTGCCCCTGAGACGACATGCAGGCCATCTGAGAAGATAGCTACTGTAAGAACCTTATTGGTATGATTGAGTGTGTGAAGGCATGTGCCCATTATTGAGTCCCAAATCTTAACAGTTCCGTCCGTTGATCCCGAGGCAACCCGCTTGCCATCTGACGAGATGGCTATCGAACGTACTTCATCAGAATGACCTTCAAGTATCTGGCTGCATGTGCCCAAAGGCAGATCCCAGATCTTAACCTTATTCTTTTCATGGCTTGATGAGGCCAGTCGCTGACTGTCTGACGATATAGCCACTGAGCATGACCATGTTTCATAATCCTGATCCTTGATTGTATGAATGCATGCGCCTGTAGTTTTATCCCAGATCTTGATTGTCTTATCCGATGATGCCGAGATAATTTGCTGATTGTCTGATGAGATGACTACTGACTGAACCATATCGTCATGACCCCTAAGTATTCGGCTACATGTACCCGTCGTCGTATCCCAGATCCGAATTGTGTGATCCCACGATGCCGAGGCGGCCCACTGGCCATTTAACGATAGAGCGACTGAACTAACCCTGGCTTGCCCGGCACTATGGCCCTCAAGAGTTTGTAAGCAAAAATTCCAGTTTTTCTGAACCATAGTATTGTTACGGATCCAAGAGGGTGCGTGGTGACTAAATATCTTTCGAATCAAGCTAGCTTCTGGACTGAATACAAGGGCCGATATATATATTTGGAGTGGCGAATTCTCGGTTCCCCATTTGTTGTAGAGAACAAACCGGTACGCATCTTGAAGTAACTCACGTGTCTGTCCTTTGGGCGATTTTGTCTACCAATTATTAGTTTCATCCATGGATACTGTAGAGCAATAGACTGACCCTGAATAACGTCTCTAGTCTTGATATCGAGAGGACGCCGTTCGAAAAATTCCGTAGGAGGCTCAAAGCCTCGAGCCAATGCAGGAAATGTTTCCGCACAAACAAGGAAACCATTCCATTGTCGTCAAGGTTGGTTCGATGTGTGATATCACCATCGTTGGTATTTCCATTACAGAAATGGTCAGCCCAGTAAACACAGGCGTATCGAACACTACCCAGTGGGTCCGGATGCGGCGTAGTAAACTCATCGCTATGAGTTCCGGGGTGTGGCAGCGCGTACATGTTTTTGTGTAATTTATTGTCCATGGCATTCAATGATTGGGAAGAGATGGTATAATGTACAGCCTCGCGGCCAGAAGGGAAGATGATGCCCTGGGCTGTCTCATTGTCAATCAAGTAGTCCTTGGCTGATTGATGAACGAAATAAACGGTGCTGTTGCGGACTGTCAGGAACGAGCCGCATTTGTGAACTAATCTTTCCAGCTTGGCCTCCTCTGCGAGATTGCCTTGAAAGCCGGCGAGGACTGCTAGTTCCGCTAGATGCAGTGGTCGATATGCAAGAGTTGTAGTCGAAAGAACTCTTCGACACAGGTCTGGATCCTTATTCTTGAGGCGGCTGATCTGCTCCAGCATTCGCGAATAAAGTTTCGTAAGGTCATTAGGTATATCCTCAAGGTGCCTCAAGATTTCAGAGTTATCCTCAAATTCCGCATTCTCCATCTCTTTTAGTTCATGAATAACGAGAGCAACCCAGAGAAAGGTTCCATTGGCCTTTTGACGGACTAAGTCACGAACCTGATCTTTCAAAATCACATCTTGTTGTATGGAGGCGAGTTGGTTAATTTTATGGTCAATATAAAAGTCAACAGCGTTAGATATTAGACCAGCGTTTACTTCAAGGCTCAGGCTCAGGTCTCCGTCGATATCGGATAGCGCCAACTTGTGCTCGATTTGCGGCCAATTTCGACTAGATACGATCCATTTGACCTGAGAGGAAACCGATAGGCTCTTGATGAGATCTAAGATCTGGTCCAAGCCCGAAGAACACTCATCAAGAGCATCGATGATTAGGTATGTATTCTGTAGTGCCAAGTCTTGAATAATGTCGGTCAGGATATCGGACAGAACCACCCAAGCATTTGCACCCTCAAACACCTTGCCTTCGGGTATATCGTACTTTTTCCGTACATGCGAGATGAGTGGCGCATGCTCGCGGATGAGAAGGTAGATGATGCCGCGCAGAACGGCTGTAGCGTTGTTGAGGTCTTGGTCGGTAGCCTGGCAGAAAAAGTAGGATATAATTCTTGGGCTGGTTGCCTTTGTGCTTAATTCGTTAATAATACCGCACAATAGCATTGTCTTCCCTTTACCTGGATCGCCTCTGATCCAAAGCAGCCGGTACTCATCGTTGTCGCGCCAGCTTTGGTAGTTGGGGTCGTCTAAGATCCAGCAATACGACTCCAGCAATAGACCACCTTTAGTCTGCTCAATGCGTTTCTTATCGTCGCTAGGATCAGTGAGACGCAAATCTCTCAAACACTGTCGGTCCTTTTCGTCCATTTGAAATGTAACAAGACGGGTTAGGTAGGACGACATTTCCTGGCCGGTATAAGCTTTAAAATCGTCAGAGAGGACGCTTTCAGCTTTCCGGATAGCGTCCACGTTGCCCTCCCAGTCATCCAATCCAGCCAAGTCTCGTAAAAGAACAATACCACGATGGCTGTAGTATGAACAGATGCTTTTCATCACGTACAAGAGAACTAGCTTGTAAAAGCTAACAATCTGTATCTCCAGTTGATATCGAACGCCAGAGAGGTCATTGGTATTGATGGTTTTCTTTAGGAAGACACTGGATAATTCCCAGTACCACTCCATCCTCCTAATGACGTACTCGATGCCATTACGGTTCGCTTCCGTTTCGGATATAGGGTGTTGAAGCATCTCATAGGTGAGTCAGTGTGTGAATTCCGTATCTGTCCCATACATTCAATCTCACCTCCAACAGTACACATGGGCCGGTCCAAACAAGAGAAGCTTGTGGCAGGGTTTGGGCGGCAGAGCTGATTATATCTCTTGCGTTGGGGACAAACTGCATAGCTGCGCCTATATTTTTCTTTACCTTTGCCTCCCGCGACGTCTTTTCAAGCCCATTACGAACGAGCTGCTGCATCTGGTTGCGTCTCTCGGTCGTATTGTCCTGAACGATGGCGTTCCGCCCAGACTCGCCGACTGGGGAACCGAGATGCTGGCCACGGAGTTTGGAAGATAAAATCTTCTCATATGCCTGTACTGTTTCGGCTTCATCTTTCTTCAGCTCGTCATACGCCTGATCCCAGAGTTGTTCGGGCCGCGTAATAGGTGCTGCGTTAGTAAAAGAGGAACGGCCAGAGAGCGGCAATGGGGTGGGAGCTAGGTTGATGAGGCTATGTGTGTTCAGGAGGCCAGGCACTAGCTCAGCGTTAGATACGTTGACGATAGAAGCCCCCACAAGACTTGCGCCAGCAGAAGAAGTCGCGACCAGAGTATTTGCTGTGTCCTGCTCGTTGCCAGGACCTTGAGTTTTTGGCTCGCCTGGTCTAAACGTGCGCCTGACTCGATGGTGAGACTTCTTCAACCAAGTTCCCAAAGGCATGGTAGGGATAAGATGGCGTTGCTTAATAATTCATGTATAATCAAGTCGTGAGAAATAGAATAGACATTATCAAGACGAGTGCTTCTACGACTTTGCCCGACGATTCTAGAGGTCATGGGCAGCAGGTAAGTTACACCATACACCTACATGCTACAATCATTTATAATGGTAGGGCGGGGTAAGGACAGGATAACGAATTAAATCGCACGTATCGCGGTAGCATTCAAGAACTTTCCAGAGCTCTTGATTCGGCATGGCAGGTACGTCGTAGGTATTTCCGATGAGGAGTAATTTCTTACAACACCAAATCTTGACATCTACAAGTGTAACGACAAAGGTGGGATTTAATCGATCCATGGATCACACTAAGGTAGCTAGAGGCTGGAGCTCTTAGGCCAAGCAGGGACAGCAAGTGTGCAGCTAGACGCAAGTGACTCCACACCATCTCAAGTTCCAATGCTTGTGATGATGGCATGCGAGTGCGAAAGTAGAACGACGGGAATTGTTTGGCAAAGCTGTTATATACATAATTCCGTCCCTTTAGTCTCACCCTCACTCTCCACATTTCCAAGTGACACAAGCGTGAAGTCCCAAATACGGACCCCTGGCTGAATCAGAATCAGGGGTACCCCTTAGACATTTGTTGGGGAAACACGTGACCTGGTGTCGCGTTGCTGATCAAGTTGACAGAAGAATATTAGAAGAAGCCTGTTCGCCGCGACGCATTCCGACAAAGTCATCGTTCAAATACATGCCATCTCACTTTTTTTCATAAACAAAGAACTATACAAAAGGTAAATAACAATAACAAATAATTTAATTCCTCTTTTTCATTTATAAGCCATGGATCCGGATCCCAGAGTTCACAAGGATAAGTCGCTTGAGTAAGTCCCTCTTTTTTCTTTTTGTGTTCTCCCCTTTGCAGAGAAGCGCTTCTTTTTTATTTAAAAAAAATGGTACACTCATCTCCCTCGTACAGCTTGAGCGGCCGATCGATCCAGGTGATTGTTGGGTCGGAGCCCCCCATCACGTTCAGCGTGCATGCGAACCTGGTGTGCGCATCTTCCAAGTTCTTCAAAAAGGCCCTGAGCGGGGACTGGAAGGAGGCCGAGGACGGGAGGGTGAGGCTGGAGGGGGACTCGCCGGACGTGTTTGAGATTTACCTGCACTGGCTGTACCAGCGGACGCTGCCGGTGCGGATCGACAGCCCCGGGCACGAGGGCAACTTTGAGTACCTGCAGCTGGCCAAGGCGTACGTGCTGGGCGACATGCTGCAGGCCGACACTTTCAGGGACGCGGCCATTGACGCCATCATCAAAAAGGCCACGACCAAGGCGCTGGACGGTGCGACGTGGTTCCCCGTGGGCAACGTGATCCGCTACATCTACGACAACACCGTGGACACGTCAAAGGCGCGGCGCCTGCTCGTGGACCTGTACACGCACCACGGCCACGGGAATTGGCTGTGCGAGTGGGCGGACGCCGAGGACCTGCCAAAGGAGTTTCTGCTGGAGCTGGCCGTTTCGCTGCTGGACAAGAGGACGAGTCCGAATAGGGCCTTTGTGTCGGGGATTGGCACGTGTGAGTACCACGAGCATTCGCCGGGAGAGTGTCACAACGCTGCCACGCCAAAGAAGTCATGAAGAGAAGGAGGAGGAAGTGTATGAGAGGGAGATGTTGAAGGGGGGAGACTGGATTACTATACTAATTTGGATACTCTGTGTTATGCTGCGCATCACGGGGTTCGACACATGGCATCGATACGGGCATATATTTTGGGATGGAGTCTTTGTTTAAGAGTCAAGGAAGAACTAGTTTTCCTTGTACGTGTATATTATAAGGCTACCAAGCTATTAATGAGAGAGATGTGTTACTGATACGATGACTGGAGTTATATCCCATGAGGCAACGTTCCTTCGGAGCAGTTTAAGTTATATCCAGACTGCATAAGCTTCTTTTACAAATCATGGGGGGAAAAACAACGGCGCATAAGAAGCCACCTCTCATTCAAGCTCAAGTTCTCTTCAGTGGACGCCACGAGGGCTCGAGGCTGATGAGCAGGATCGGCTCTTTTGCATGACGCTAAATTCTGACCGTGGAGCGCCCCAACATATGCAGAAATCCTTTGGAGACGTCCTGGGGTCATCTGATTGGCTAGAATTTTGAATTGGAGGTACAGTTTCATATCAAGGACTTGCTGATTCTCAGTGGACATGGATTGGAGCAAATCAAGGTTGAGGCGCAGAAGTGCGCTGGCGTGTAGCTAAACTTGGTCACAAACCAGGGTAGAAGGAAAGAATTGTTAATCGAAAATGAAAGACCTGAAGAAGATTGAGTGAGGTTATTGCAAAGGCCCTGCCAAGACGGCTTGTGGCTTGCATTGAATGGGTTGACGGGAGGTGTTGGATGGATATGGGCGCTTGAAGCGTTTAAGTGAGGCTGAACGGTGATGCAGGTTGATGTCGTGAGTGGCTTGTCTCTGAGAGGCAGGTGGCCATGTTTTATTGTAATGAATTCATTAATCATGTCTATTTTCATATTCACAGAGATGAGCAAAGAGTAATAGTACTCAATATCCAAAGGCTCACCCGTTGAGCGACTGTGTATTCAAGTCCGATACAGATACGGGGTTGGTGATGCATGGCAGAGGAGCATTTGTCCCGAGACGTCGCATCAACATTCTTCAGGGGGGCGGCTTTCTCCGTCGGCACCCACAAGCCCTCCAGCACTCTTTTTTTACCGCCCGGCTCCAGCCTCCACCGCGGTTGTTTAAAATCCAGTCTAAGAGCATTGGTTTGTCTCATCGTGGCATCGTGGCTGTAACCCTGCTATCCATCTGCCACCACCCAAAAGAACAACCATGCGATGCGAAAAAAGGGACTTGGCATGGAACCTGTTATAGAATGGTCGGTTACTAACATTGAAGTTTATCAAGTGATGATGCTTGTTTCCAGAACAACCAACTTATGGAAAACGGCCTCAGCCCTGTGGACATCAAGGAGGGGGCTGGTGTGGAAGATGAAGTCACCATCTCCAACCGCCAAACCAAGGACATGCTTGGTTTCATGACAATCTTTCTCCTAATCCAGCGAAACGAGCTGGAAGGCGAACCTGCATGGTCTCTCCCTCTCTCCCTCATCCATACAATCTAACATGCATACAACGTTTATAATGGGTCCGTCTGGCTTTAATGATGCAGCCAACAAAACGACCAACTCTCGCTTAGTCCCTTGAAGGATTCTATTCTTGGTTTCCTGGTTACATGTGCTTCTCTCACACACCTTTTTTGTCCCGGATTTCCATAGATCAAGGTCTGTCAAGCTTGTGAACTTGTGCCTGACAGATCTTTTCGTCTCCATCATTCCATCTACCCGAGCTTGGTAGCTCCGTGTAAATCTTTCTTTCTTTTACATACATCTCTTTCATACATACACATCCTTTCATTTTCTTCCCCTTTTCATCCTTTCTCCTTTCTCCCTTCTCCCTTCTCCCACATCACACCCTCCAAAGGGCTTCAACCACCATGACAGACTTCTCCAACCTCAAGGCCGCGAGCCTAGACCCAAACGCATGGTACCACGTAACCGAAGGCCGCGTCGACAACACCACCTCCTCCAGTCTCACCTCCATGCTCCAAATCACCGCCGACGGCACCCCCGCCGTCTGGGCCGCCGTCAACATCGACCAGTACTGGCAGTTCCAGCCCACGGGCGACAAACCCGGCCGCTACCAGCTGCGCTGCACAAAGACCAAGATCGACAAGCAGCTGAGCGTGTGCTTCGTCCCCGCCGAGGTCACGACGGGGCATACCCGCCCCTGTATGGCGAGCTCGAGCGGTGATGATGCGCAGAGGTGGGACGTGGCCGACTGGGGGGACGGGTCGTTTAGGATCGTGAATGTGAGAAATGGGACGGATTATGTGATGGATGTGCACAAGGGGAATCCGCCGTACATGAGCTCGAATTTGAGGACGGATATTGCTCAGCCTGCGCAGCATTGGATAATGACGAGTCATTCGAAAGTTGATGAGGCGGATTATTCGACAATATTTTCGGCTGTAAGTCGCAATACAACCCTCCCCTCTACTGTATAGTAAATATCGCGAGGCTTCAAGAAACTGACATTGTACTCTCAGTCAACTACAGCTACCTCCACTTCAACCACCTCACCATCCCAAACCAGCTCCCCTCCCGCCTCACACACACACTCCCACTCCGGCCTCTCCTCCGCCGCCGCCGCAGGCATAGGCATAGGCGTCGGCCTAGGCCTCATACTCCTCGCCCTCGCCGCCTTTTTCCTCTACCGCCACCGCCGCCGCTCCGCCCAAAACATGGCCGAACTAGGCGCCTCCTCCTCCCCCCACGACGAAACAAAACCCTCCACTCTTGCCGACCGCTCGCCAAACTCCTTTTCTCCCCTAACGCCCAAGCCCGAGGACACGCCGCAGTCAGGCGACTCACACGAGCTGCCGTATAATCCTGCGCCGGTGGAGGCGCCGACAGATTATCATCATGAGCTGGACTCTACGCCTGTACACCCGTATTACGGACGGCAACCCAAGGCGCTATAAAAGCGAGCAATAAAAAGAGGCTAAAAATGGGGGGAAATACGAGATGGATAGGAGTAAGCGAAGGTTATGGATTGGTTATGAACTTTGATATCCCTTGATTGTACTATTCTGGTTAGAATACTTATTGAGCGTTGGATGATATATTTTATCATTTTTTTTTCTTTTTGGTATATGAAATAGATTTCCCTTCTTAATTACTTTGGTTGAGAGTTGGTATCCTAGTGTGTCCGTTGAAGTTGGGATAGACCCGGGTCTTGAATACATTGAGTTTATCACATTCATATCCATCATAGAGTCAAGATTTATTCATTCATTATACAAAACGGCCATCGTAAGATGTAAATGTTTAAACTGAGAGTTGTATACAATATCCACCATCAATCCGCCAACTTCTCCATCAACATCTGCACCGCCGGTATATAACACGCCGCCTTCTGGAAATCGCCCAGCTTGACCCTCATGAAATCAAACGCCAGGAGCACATCATGCTCCCCGCCCTCCACGCGGTCCCTCCTCAGCGAGTCAGATTTGGAGTACCGCTGAGAAAAGTGCGTGAGGAGCGTGCGCCGGGCCTTCATCTCCTTGGCCACCCACAGTGCTTCTCCCATGGTGGAGTGCTTCTTGGCCTTGGCGTGGTCTTGCTTGTCGTCGCCAAAGGTGCATTCGTGGACGAGCAGGTGTGCGCCCTCGCATTCTTGGGCAAACAGCTTGGAGGGACGACAGTCGCCCGAGTAGGCAATTTTGAGGCCTGACGTCAGTTCTAGTTGGGTGGCGTATGAGCGCCAACAATGAGGCACCGGGATGCGCTTGATGGAGGCGAGGCCAAAGTTCTCTTCGCCAAGGTCTTCGCGGGTTGTCAGGTCCCTATCCTTTTCCTTGGGGAGGGGGCAGCTAGGGAACCGCAACCGGTGGAATCCAATGTCTTCGACTTGGGATAGCTCCTCCAGCAATACTCGGTACCGTCCAATACAAGAAATAGCCAGGGTGGCATTACTATTGTCTTTTAGAGTCTGCTCATACCATGCCTTGATAACAGTAGGCGTGCCCATGTGGTGGTCCGCATGAGCGTGGCTGATGACGATGCAGCGGAGGTTGCGCAGGACGTCCACAGTCTCTTCTTCGCCAAACAATCGTCTAATCTGCCCAATTGTGCCCTCACCGCAATCCAACAAGTAATTTCCGATTCCAGGAACGCGAATCAAGGTGGCTGAAACGTTTCTATATTTGCTTGGGACGGATGAGCCTGTTCCAAGAGGAATAATCTCCGCATCTCGGTTGGGAATGTCCTGCTCCTCCTTTTCGATCTTGGCAACGAACTCGGGATCCGTAGCCTCCGCCTTGGCCTGCTCAGCCAGAGCCAAGACTTCTTTGTCTACTGAGTTGTATGCCTCGATCAGATCGGGAAAGGGAGCCATGGCGTCATCATCAAACACCCGTCGGGGCATCAACTGAAGCTTTTTACCGGCCCTTCCCAACTCGATGGGAGATTCGGCTGGGGGTGCTGGATACTTGACCGTGTTTTCGAACTTGAGGATTGGGAATCTCTCGGGGTCGATTCTCCGGAGCTTCGCCTGGATGGTGGCCGCACCAGGATGTGTAATCATGTTGGGGCATGTATCTTGAGCACAGAAAACGTGCTTGATTTGAGAGTGATCTTGAGTAAACTTTTGAACTCGAGCGTTTTCGGCAAGACCTGGACCTAGGATCCAGTACATGACTGTAATATCAGTCATGAGCTCAGCGCTCTTCCATTCCGGTCTCTCCATGAAAGAATCCAAATATTCATGGCTTCCAATATCTGCGACAATAATACCCTTTCCTGGCTGACGTTCGCCGAGCACCATTTCAGGGGTCACCGGTCCATTCGTTCCCGGAGCACTTTCGCCAGAGGTCAAGAGCCTGAAATCCTTTGGCTGGACACCAAGAGATTTCGCTAACGGGGCGTTGAATTTACCTCGACGGGAATGGCACTTGACAATGTAGCTCATCGAGGTTTCGCCGTAAGTGGTTCGAGGGAGGGGGAAGTGATTAATGGCCAGGATACTGTCGGCCTTTTCTTCGTTTCCAAGTTCGCCAATATCCGGGAATAGCCAGGCAGTGTCGTTGGGATTTGACAGCTTCACGCCATCTGCTGCATACGGGCCCTTGTATTGCTTCAATACACTGTTTTCGACAATGACCGCCACGTCGGTGGGCTTTAGTTTGCTTAACTTCACAGGTATCAAAACCGACCTGTTCTTCAAGCTACCATTGAACATGATCCTCTCCACAATAGATCCAGCCACATCCGGGTCTGAAAGGGTTGCCCGGGGCTTGAACGATTCTTCCTCGGCCCCGTCAGGCGCTTCTACTCCATCTCGGTCCTCACCGATATGGCGTCGTTTGCGCGGGCTGCTCGATCGGGCTCTCCTCGTCGGTATTTTCCAGACCTTGATGGCATCGTCTGACCAATCGGGCTCAATTTTTGTGGCATCTTCGGCTCTTGGATCTTCTCTGTGTTCGTACGTGCGCACACAAATGGGTTGCCGAAAGATGACGGGCCGACAAGCGGCAAGGGTGTGGCACAAGTTATCAGCTCCATGGACGCCAATTCCTGCGTGCCTCGTTTTGTTTAACAGCTTCAGGCCCTTTTTCTCTCTTTTCTCGTTCTCCGACACTGTGAATTCTTTGGCCGACTCAATTGCGCCGCCAACGCTGAGCAAGTATCCGCATAGACCGCCGAGCTGTTCCCAGCTTACTTCGCCGCTGAGGAAGACATGTTCGGTTCCTCCCATACCAATTTTGCGGCTCCCAAAGGCCCTCTGCGTTCCCTCTGCTACTCTTCCAAAGACGTAGGAGCGCTTGTCGTGGTGGATAAAGATGCAGGACCCTGGTGTGTCCACCGAGGGGACGGAGGCGACCTCAACAGTGGTGGTCATGGTGCTTGCGTCGTGGTAGTATTTTTTGTCGAGTCTTGCGTATGATGTTGATGGATAAAAGGTCGAAGGGAATGTGAGAGTTGCACCAATGGCTGATGGCAAGTATATAGACCGTATCGCAGGAAAGGATTGCGGTGGTCGTCTAAAGCATTGAGTGTGGAGAGTGTTGCGATGGATGAGCCGCCGTCTACCGAACAAATTGGAGGCGAAGCGAGTTCTTATAACAGTTTGCGACACAGACTTGGTAAGGCGCCGAGAGATGCATGACTCCATCAGCGAGGGAGATGGAGAGAAAAGGAAAAGACAGAGAGCTTTGTGGCTTTGTGGGCTGCATCTGCAGGCAAACTTGGATGGACCCCACGATGACTGACTTTTTTTCGGCGAGTGACTGATTGTTGGAGGGAGTACATCTTATCGATAAGCAGCTATGCCGGAATAGTGAAGCTACGTCTCTTAGTTTCTAACATTTCTGTCTGCTTTTTCTGTCTTTCTCTGTTTCTCTTGTGTCTTTCTATTTTTCTTGTATCTAACGGTACCTCTTGTATCTATTTATTCACCTTGTGTCTGTCTATTTCTCGGGTTTCTCGGGTGTTATTCAATTACCTTGCCATAGGTGTAGAACTGCTTGTAGCTAACCTAGAGTGAGATAGCTCAGCTCCCACACTAAATCCAAGACCTCTCCGGTCAAGACTCATGCACTCATCTTAGATGCTAATAAAAGTATCTAGGTATGTCTGCCAAGCCGGCTCACATTCAAAGTATGACTCAATTCATGTCACAACGGCTTAAATAAGTTCCTATCAGGGTTAGAAAAAAAAGAAGAAAAAGAAAAAAAAAAGCAGGCATGGTAGATACATCTATTTATACCTAGCGACAACTATCTCTGTCCAAATCACCACTACACCTCATACTCGGGCAGAATACCATATTTCCTAGCATACCGCCCAATCATCTCCCTCGCCTCAAAGATGCCCTGATATACCTCTACAGTCCTCCGCCGAACCAATTCATTGACCTCATCCTCACTTTCAGCATCGACACCAAATTGCCCGTGCAATAACCGCCAGTAGCATTCATACTCTTGCGAGTCCTTGTCAAGGAAACTTCTGGCTTTGATGAGAACGACGAGGAGATGGAGTTTGCCGCAGGCACCTGAAATACCGACCTGGTTGATGTCTTTGGTCATATCACCCATCTTGGTACTGAATTCATTTACTTTTCAGGGCCGTTTTTCAGCAAAGTATTCACACATGTCCGAGAGAAGAAAAAGGGGGGGATCCGACTTACTCTTGTCAACACATTTAGTATTGCTCACCGTTCCCCACAACTTGTAGAGATTAAAGGCCAAAACAAGAAATCCGAGTAAAAATACCCATCGTGGAATGAGAAAGCCAAACAAACAAACTATGAATCCGATAAGAGTCCAGCTCGCCTGGGTTCGACTGTTGTTTTCCATATTGGTGGCCAATGTGCTGACAGCGCATGATAATACTGTGTTGCTTTCTAGGACTCCTCGAAGCGGTCTCACAAGATGGTCGATTCCCAACTCTGTTATAGGTAAGCTATCAGTCAAGGCTCAAGGCCAAGAGGTACAACTTTCAGTCACATACCATGACTATCGCTCGCCTTCTTCACTTCGATGCCACAGTTGTATACCGGCATCATACTAGATACCACGAGGTTTACGAGGTCCTCCATTGGCACCTTTTTCAACTCTTTCATAGCTCCCTGTTTCGGTTCGTAAGCATACCTGATTGTGTTGTCCAAGGAATACAGGCTGGGGACATACTAGCATCTTACTGCTGGAACTCATCGCCTCCGCTAGTTGAGATAATAGGGTCGCAAGTTCGCCCAAGTAGGGATCCAATTTTATCCTGCTGTAGGTGGTTTCAAGCTCTTTGTCAGATGAAAACGTCAGGAGCCTGCCGTATTGCTGAACAAAGCATTGTGATAGCCACAGAGCTTGCCCACTATCCTCCTTATTGTTAGAAAAGGTCAACCGAAAACACTCGTAATGGATGTTGTTAACATACGCCCAGCTTCGCCTCTCATCTTCATCCAGATTTGAATCTAGCAAGTAGCGATCGTAAATGTCTCTCAGCAGCATCAAGATCAGGTAGCTCCCAAATCTACGCTGTTCGTCACGTTGTAGGTGGAGGCCAAACCCCCATTCAGGGACGACTTGGAACCTGTAGGTTGAGAACTGGTGCAGTCCCACGAGCTTTGCGCAGAGGTCTCGAATGATGGTTGATTGAAGCAAATCCTTGCCACGGCGGAAGTCGTGGCACAATTTGACCTTGTAGATAGTAACCACCCTTCAAGTTAGTGGATGGCAGAGGATGAGGACGAAGGAGATGAGATGTTGTTTCATGAACCTACATTAATTGTACACCCAGAGGCCCCAGAGCATCCTACTTGTTGCATGTTTGAGCTACATTCGTGCTCACAAGTCCATTCACAGTCATTCTGGTCGTCCTCAAAGAGAGACTCGATGAAGTTATTAACATCATTCCGATCCATGTCAAACCTCTTGTCCTCGTCATCCATGTCGAACTCCTGCTGGAGAAGGAACACAACATGGACACTAAGACGCGGTGAGATGATCTCTCGCAGAGCTTCGGTAGTCGTAGCTCTGTCCATGGCCGCCGATAAACTCCAGAGACTTTTTGTTTCCTGGAGCCAAAGGCCCATTCTTCCCATGGCCGCAACCACATCATCCATGATAAAAGGTAAAATGAGGCTATCAAGTAAACCTATGGCGTTTTTTGCAACACTTGGCAGAGGATCAAAAGAAAATGAATCAATTCAATTTCGAATCAAAAGTAGTGTAAAAAATAAAAAGAATACAAAAAGCTACCCCATGTTTTCCGTGTTATCCTGCAGTCCTTTAAATCCGTAAAAAAGCCCAGATGCATCCATTCCCAAGCCACTGCATAAAGCAAACGCCCGCCATTGACCCGGCCCAAGTTCAACCTCTCCCTCGCGAGCAAGAACGCCTATCAAGAGCGCCACATTTCTCGCCCAGCTGAACCGCCGCGCTGCCGTCTGACTCCTCCCTTTGGTAGCGCGATGCCGTAGGACCTGAAGTACTGATAGTCCCATTCAGCCTCGAGATCGATCCGCCGCGTCAGTTTGGGCTTTGTGAGGAGGCCGCGGACGAGCGTTGCGCCGGGCAGGGAGGCGACGCCGCCGAGGAGCATGAAGACGGAAGAAGAGGCTCCTCTAGAAAGCATGATGATGGATATTTATTGTTTCTTTTAATGAGGGGTGTCTAGGTGGGCGTCTTTTTTATAAGACTTTTGTTTTATTTTGTTTGAGAGACTACCAGATGGAACGTATTGAGCTGATGGAGTAGGTAGGCAGTCTTTTAATCTTGCACCTCGAGTTATTGAAAGTGCACGAGTAGAAGAGAATGATTTTCTATGCTGAATCTTGAATAATTCCATCATTGGAAACGACATGTTTATATACTCGATTTTGACTCTCAACCACATCTCAACAATGCACCTCTCATGTCGTCCAGAAAGCCACGACCCTGCGGATGGAGGGGTTGAAGATACCGGATGGAGGGGTTCACCTTGTCGGAGGCGCCCCGATCAGCAACGGAGATGGAACAAAACTCAATCTGAGATATCTCAACGTTTTCCTGTCTCCTTCAAATGCATCTCAACAGCAGAAATAGAATCATAAAGTGTTTCTTATCTGTCTCGCTCTACTGCAGATAGGTACTCGACCGACATTCCAGAGTTGCCCCTCTTTGATTGACGTCGTTTCTACGTTATAAGTTGAATCACCAAACTCACAAAACCTACCTAGTAGTTAGCCCCCAGTGTGATAACCTACAGCCTACAGATAGAAGAACCATAGATCCGGGGATGTCTTTCAGAATCCATATTACAGTAGCTTTTCTCGCATGAAAACGTCAAAGGGGAAAGAAGATGAGTCAACATTGTTCTCAATCCAATCAAGAGGGGGAAATCGCAGGATTACTAAACTCTTCTATCCAAATTACCCAATTCGGCCAACACAGGCATCACACCGTAACAAAGACACAATTTGGTGATGGATGCTTTACTAATCCCACCGAATACCACCCTCTCTCACTCCATGTCAGAACCTTTTTTTTTTCTCCTCTCTTTCTTTCTTTCTTCTTCCTCTTTCGTTCTCGTTCTCGCTCTTCTTTTGATTTAGTCCTTTCAGGAAGAATGACTCCAAATCTCCTGTCAGAAAGGAATCTAGCTTTCCTGTCAAACTGTATGATTGCATCATCTCTGATTACCAAGATATAGATAAGATGCTGTCGATACTCACATCAGCACCAACAGCGTCGCAAACGCAACCCCTCCATTTCATTCGATATCCATCTTCTCATATCCAAAAACCCACAGTAGTCTAATCATTTTATCGTTCGCGCAATTACTTTGATCAAATGCATAATCTTCCTCACCTGCGTAGTATCCACCCAAAAATGTTATCCCATCTACCGCATCCAACTTCACTACTAAAGACTCCATCCCGTCTTCTTCACCTCCCTCTCTCACCACACCTCAGTCGCATCATCTCAACCCCTTTTCATAGTAGACCACTATTACCACTATCATCATCACCATCATCCTCACGCAGCATACACTCCACCATGTCCCTCCACAAACCCCACCCAGACTTCAAAACAGTCGAATCATCCCGCCCGCCCTTTGACGCCTCCAAACCCGTAACCTTTACCCAGACCCCGAACCCGGACTGGAAATTCGGCGACGGCGCAAACCAGCTCGACGTCAATGCCAATGTCAACGGCGGGGGCGGCGATGCTTCCTCCAGGAAACATATCCCCATCGATCCCTACGCCGAGGGCAGGCCTTCGCTCTTCAACTACAAGCTCCTCATCTCCGCCACCGTGCCCCGCCCCGTCGCCTTCATCTCCAGCAGGAGCCCCGACGGCAAGACCCAGAACCTCGCACCCTTTAGCTACTTCAACATGATCAACCACGACCCCCCGCTCTTCGTCGTCGGCATCGCGGGAAACCTCGACGCCCCCAAGGACACCCTCAAAAACATCGTCGAGTCCAAGGAATGCGTCATCAACATCATCTCGGAGCACTTCGTCGAGGCCGCCAACTCGACTAGCATCGACGCCCCCTACGGGTCCTCGGAGTGGGACGTCAGCGGCCTCACGCCAGAGTACTCGACGGAGACGGTGGCGGCCCCGCGCGTCAAGGAGGCCATCCTGAGCATCGAGGCCAAGCTGGAGAGCGTCAGGGAGTTTGAGAGCAAATCCGTACCGAGGAAAAAGAGTGGTACCTTGGTTGTCCTCGAGGGTACCAGATTCTGGGTCCGCGAAGATGCCATCAACGAGGATCGCAGCCTTGTAGATCTAAATGTAAGTGATGCTTGTCACACAAAAACGAAGAATGAGAGAGTTGAGAAGCGCTAATTTCATCGCAGGTTCTAAAGCCAATAAGTCGTCTGGGAGGAATCACGTATGGCCGAACAAACGAAGTCCTAGAACTTCCCCGACCTCACTTCGAAAAGGACTTGGGGGGTCAACAGGGTCTTGACAAATTGCAAAATTCAAAAATGTAGACAAATCAAAGAATCGTATCAAGCAGCTTGATAAATAAAATAAAATAAGAGGGCTTTCACATAGATAAAAAGAAGAAATCCAACTTCATGATGAAAACCTTTGATTACGCGGTTTCAAAACGCGTCGCCCATGGGGGAAAAAAAGATGAGGATATATATATATACAAGACATATTATCATCGCATCATGCATGCTCGTAACCTAAATGGCTATGCAAATGAAAAAACATCATTAAAACTCCTGCCATCACCGTCCCTGCCCAATGAAACTAAAATGAAAAGACATATGCTCGAAGACGAGATCCCGAAGAAAAAGGCGAATCAAGACGTGAGGAAATTGTTCTCAGAAATAAAAGCTCTGCCCTGGCTTCGAAATAATAAACTCACAGCCCAGCTCCGCATCCTCCTCGTATTCAAGCAGCTGTTGCAGTATCATGTCGCCTGGTTCCGGCCCATCTACCAGCGTCTCCTTGACGTGTATGATAACAATCTTAAGACCGTCGAGTGGTTTTCGAACCTTTGGTAGGTTTAGGATGGGGGCAGGCATCTCAATATCACCAATCGACAAATCTGCCGTTGGCGTAGCAATGTGTGGTGTCTCGTGGCCGACATTGTTCGACATGTAGTCTCCAGATATAATTATGGGGTGTGCCGATTTGGGCGAAACAGGATCCTCCGGACCCGGAGACTGCATGGCGGGAGCTCGCTTGCGGTGTATTTGGAGTTCCACCACTTCCTCGGGGCCCCGCTTGCGCTTCTTGGTCTCGAGGTTGCGAATCCTGCGAGCTGTTTCAACCTCATTTGCCAGCGCCTGCAGCTCCTCGACAATGAATGCGGGCTTCAGGTGCCCAAAGAGTCGCTCGTTGGGCTGCGCATCTTCGTAGCTGCACTCGATGAAAATAGCTGCCAAGAGACCCGATGCTATTTTTTGGGCGGCCTCCTGCCAGATGTGCAGATTACGCGGGCTCAGAGAAATGGTGTCCGGCTCCACGTCTCCAAAGATGAGCACCTCGCGAAAGCTGGTTTGTTCTTGAATGAAGTAGGCACTAGAGTCGTAGACACAGGGCCGCGGCTCAAACATATCGCCTCCTCCGAATTGGGGAGACATACCTCCCATACCTCCCATGCCGCCCATACCACCCATGCCACCCATGCCTCCTAGGGCAGCCGAGGGCAGCATACTGGGGCGGCGCGAGAACGAAGGTGCATAAAGGTGGCTGAGGGTGCCGCGACGGTCCATGTGGCCGGGGAAGTCGTGGGCGGCATGCAAGTGGGCATACGTTTCACGTCGGGCCATGAGAGCGGAGACGTCCTGGCTTCCAAGGCGCAGCGAGGAAGAATTGCAGAAAGATCCACGATGGGTATGCTTCTCCATGCAGTGGCCATGGCTCACACTCCAGGTCTTGACGAGCAGCCCATCACAAACTTCCAAGTATCCGTCGCCCAATGCCGGACTGCCACCTTCCACCAGTCGGAGGTATGTCAGTAGACCAGCGCCGTTGTTCTCGTCACTGAGATTGGGCCAGATTACGTTGTTGAAAATGTGCGTCTTGAGGGCCTCGATGGTGCTCGGTAAGCCGGCCAGCTTCTTTGGGCGGGTGCCCGGCAGGCCGGCAGTGTTGATAACAAAGGCGGAGATGTGATCTAAATGCGGGTGAGTGATGAGATAGGTATCGACAAGGCTGCGAGTGACGTAGGCAGCGTTGGCCTCGGCACTGCTATGGGGCAGCTCAAGGCCAGCAAAGGGACCCGTGGTCAAGACATGGGGACTTGGGATAGATGATGGCGTCGGAGTGGGCGGCGGTGAATCGGGAAGAGCTTCTTGGATGAGGCGGGTAATGGCAGAGAGGTGCACGCCGCCGTCGACGGCGACTATAGAACCCTTGCGCCAGTTCTGGGTTACGGAGCGAACGAGAAAGGCAGTTGTGTTGGATTCTTGGGGACCACCACCGGAACCCTACGAAACGAGATTAGCTGGACTGTATCCCTAGTAATAAATATGAGATCTTGATTGATATGTCGTGTCATATGAAAGTTAAATTTTTTCCAGCTGAGGTGAGCTGAGCTGAGATGGCATAGTAAAGAGCTTCAGGACAGGACATGGCCCTTGGCGTGATCAACGGAGCATGACAGGGCACGGAATGTCACAATCTTCGGTGATTGTCATTTATTTTTCCTTGATGCGCATGACTGTTTGTCTTGCTTGCCGATCTAAGCACTGGCCCTTTGCTAATCAGGCCGTGGGATCAGTGCAAAGAGCGATCCATACAAGTTGCTTGTAAGAGGGAGGGGGTTGTAGAGAGGGCAAATGAAGAGCAAACAAAAAACAAGAACTCAAAGAAAGGAAAAGAAAAACAAACGTGAAGAATTCAAAGGGGGCACACATACCAGAACAATGACCTGCAACGAAGGCCGTGATTCATCCTCCATCGCGTAAGAGAGCCACTGTGGTTGTTGTTTGACTTTGGAGGTTTCGACGTAGGTATGTATTGCGTTGCGTTGCGTTGCGTTGCGTTGCGTATGATTCGCCCTGGTTTTAAATGCTTGATGCTCCCAACTCTTTGTTGCTGCAGATGCTTCGCCCCCACTGAATGCCCAATATAGAGACCTTTTTTGTACTTGTTTCCCAACCGATTAAAAAATAAATGACTCTTTGTAGTTGCAAAGAAAAAAGAAGAGAAAGAAAATATATCCAAAGATCAAAAAAAGAAAGGAAAAGAAAAGAAAAGCAAAATATTCAAGCCCACCCTTGGAAGGGGGTCTGAAGAATTTAGTTGATCGATTCAAGTCTCTCTCGCTCTCTCGGTCGCTCGCTCTCTCTCTCTTGCCTCGGATCCTTTCCTTTCTGCTGTTGCCTCTTTTGGTGGCTGCTGAGCGACTGCACACGTGACCCCCCCGTAGTTTCTTGTTTCAAGGCGGCTCCGGAAGCGTCTTCTCTCACCCACCTCGCAGCTCACAGCCCTGTGGAGAAATTGGAATTGGAGAAATTTGGGGATGTGATGACGGTGGAGGCGGCGGCGGCGGCGGTCTTTCGAACTACCAAAGTTCGAGTTGCTTGTTCTGTTGGTGGGGGTAGTAGTAATGGTAGTAGCTGTTATTGTTGTTGATTCTTGTCTTTTTCGTTTGTCTCAGAGACGAACAATTGTTGGCTTTTTCGTTTCGGGTAATACAAAGAAGCTGTACCTCGCCGAGAGTATTGTTGCTTTTTGAAGCAGGATGAATGAACTTCTCAAGCCCCAGGGCGTATCTCGGATAATGGATAATAATACCAAGTATTTGTCAAGGCAAGAAAGACAAAATGACGGTATCCTGCTGGTTTTTATGAAAGGGATCCCGAGGTAGAAATAACTCGCCCGCAACTCGGAGCTACCGATTCGACGTGGCACAACAATAAAAAAAACTGATACAAATCTTGAAATGCAAGCAGGCAGTAATAACAACAACGGCAACCCGCAGGGCTTCCTTTTTGTTTTTGTTTTTCAACTTTTTTTTGTTGGGGCAAAAAAAGGGAGAGAGAAAAGACGAAGATGGGAGGGAAGGAGAAGAAGTAGACGAAGAAAACAAGACGAAGACGAAAAAGGATACCGAAGCAAGATCGTCGTCTTCTTCTACTCCGTACCTTCTCTCCCTTCAATAAGCCACTTGCTTATTCTTATTCGTGAACTGGGCGTCCCGTTCGTTCATTCGCTTGATACATGCATATACACATACACATACATACATACATACATACATACATACATACATATTACATTACATCTACACACATGCGTGGGGAACTGGACCTCCAGCTTGCGTTTGAATAGCACAAAATTGACCCCCAAACATTGTATTTCTTTTTCGTTTGTTTGGTCCGGTCCGGTCTGGTTTTTGACACCTCATTCTTCCGTCGCCCTGCCCTTTTTCTCAACTTGACCTGGCTTGGCTTGGACTGGACCTTGGACCTGGACTGGGCTTGGGCTGGGGGGCTTTTCTTTCTTCATCCATCCCACCCACACACACACACATACACACCCTCCAGGGCTGTTGTTTGTTTAGCGTCGCCCATTGTCAGTAGTGGCTTCGGCGATGCCGCGCTCCCTTGCATGGGTTGCAAGGCTCCATTCCAACGTCCCGGCCAGCCGGCCCCACGCCCACGGGCCACACACAAATTCCCCCCCTCTCCCCATGCAACCTCCCAAGGTGCTACGGCGAACTTGGGCTTTTTTTTTCTTCTCTCCCCCTCTTCAAGCCAACGAGAGAGGCGAGAGAAGGAGAGGCAAAAAAGGCTGGCAAGGCTGGTCTTCGGATGTGCGTGACTCGTGCTCCCGATAGGCTGTAGCACAGCATAGGTAGGCAGCATGGCATGGCATAGTATACCATGCCACAGCATAACATAGCACGGCTAGATATAGCAGGAGGCGGCGGCGTCAGATGTATCGGATAGGTATGTGGTTAGTGTTAGTTAAACTTGTAGGTTACCTGACTATGCAAGAACTAGATACCTAGATGCTAGATGCTAGTCTGGTTGAGGCTCCTTTCCCCAAGCCCTGGCCTCTTGATCCTTCTTAGCGACCTGGGTGAAAAGTGAAAAAGGGCTCTTTTTGGAACCTGAGAGCCCAGTGCATCCTGTCGGGGTATGGAAAGACGTGATTCCATTGGGGGCCATGATGCGCCGGCGCTATCACTTAAATTGATTTTGTCTTTAGAGAACCTTGTATGCTTGATCAATACGTGTGTGTGTATGTGTGTATACCCAGTGTCTCCTTGCATGAAAGTTCAGGTCCAAGCAATATATGGACACACATACATACCATATGCGCATAGCTCACAAGGTATAAACACTCACTTACATGGATGCGCGCATACATCAATCTATATCATCTCGTATTATCTGGGTCCTACTTCATCCAGTCCTATTCTACGCAGAGGCGTCTATCCTCTGCCTCCTCCTCCTCCTCCTCCGTCTCTCATCCCATTCTTCCCTAGCACAAGGCAGAAACAAAAAAAAAGTTTGATACCCTATCTAAGCTCTCCAAAGAAAAGAAAAATTGTCTTGTCCCACCTCTGCATCATAACATGGGGTCCCCCCTCCCTCCCCCTCGGATCTCCCAAACTTCGCTGGTCAGACCCCCCGTTGTGGGGAGGCTGAAAAGCCGGCAAACTTGACACTTATTTAGATGGGGCCCCAGTGTCAGCGGCACGGCGACTGCGAACTGCGACTTTGAACAATTTTAGTATGTAGGTAACCTCATTGAAAGAACCGAAAAAAGGGTCCCATTGAAATGATTTTTGACATGACATGAAAAGACAATGGAGGACGAAGAAAGCTCGGCCCATGTCGGTTCATCGGTATAGGTGATAGATGACACATATTCATGCTTGTCTCTGTCTCTTGTCTCTTGTCCTTGTCTCTCACGGACACAGTCACATCCATCGTCACGGAGACGTCGAGTAGCCCTACCGGATGAGATCCATCCCTCAATTGCCATCCCGTCCCGTCCGGAGTACTCCGAATGGATCCCCATTTTTGTCTCGCCGGGAGATTTCAAGATACAGATGTCGTAGCCATTGTTACTCTCTTTCTCTCTTTTTTCCCTCTCTCTCTCCCCTCTTTCATACCCACCCCTTCCCCCCATTCACATGCCATGCTGCATACAAACACACATAGGGACACAGACGCATATACGTACATATTATATGGGCTCCATCTATCACTTTCGGGCTTCTTACTCAAAACAATCTCATTTTTCGTTTCCTCCCCATCATGTGCAATCAACAATAACTAAAGGTGCTAATTAACTACCTTAATTTGACATGTACAAGCGTCAATGCGAGAGAGAAAAAATCCCGATGACGACGCCTTTGATCGTGCACTCCGTGCCGCTTGGGGACACACCAGGAAAGAAAAAAAAGACGCCATTGCTGATTTGCACTTTAATCTTATGCCCATAATAAACCATAGTACTCCGTAAGCTCTTGTGATATATTAACCCTTTTCTAACATAAACACAAAAAAATGAATGATAATCAACGTAAAACTCCAACGGGTATTATAAGCCCAGAGTAAGCTCCAAGGGCAGCCCCAAAACTATAACACGCCCGTCCTATTGGATCATCCCCATCGTAAACCAGATGACATATGAAAAGAAAAAGATTAACAACACCAACAACCTTTTTGACAAAAACCTTCAAAGAAGAACAAAGCGCCTTGACCGATCACATGTACGTCATTTCAACGCGGGGACCTACCCAAATGTATCCAAGGTCAAACGCCATTGTTTGGGCACTTTGGTTGATGATGTTGGGTCTATTTCCAACCCCCCCCCCCTAACCAAAGACAGAAAGACACAAAATCCAATTGATCCTCCTCACATTCCTCTTCCAAGCGAACAAATCACAAATCACAAAACTTCGCCCAGGTCCGGTAGCCACTCTTTTTTGGAAAAACGGGCAAACAAGAAAAAAACAAAAGGCACCAACTTATCTAACCCTCGGTAAGATCCCCTTTTGAAAAAACAAAGGCTTTAAACAAAACCCACACACACACATACGCATACGCACACATCAACTCTCATGCATGCATGCGGAGGTCACCGTGGTCCCGGAGCACTAACCCAGGGTAGCACCCTCTTTTCGAACGGGTGTGTGGTCTTAGACCCGGGCCTACCACAGGGTCCTCTTTCTGCAAGTCAGAGCCAAGCCCTTCCGCCTCCGGGAGTGCCGATGCGAGGGGGAGGGGGGGTGGTTGGCTTGCTGGTTCCCGGCATCCAGGGTCCATCGATGTTTGCTCCGGTTTGTGACGAATAGCAGGCTCCCACATCCGTTCTTTTACTACATTGCCCCTCCCCCCCCTCTCCAATTTTGCCTCGCCGGGAGGAGGAGACAATCGGATATGAATGAATGCTTGCTTGCTTGCTTTGGAGCTACCATCCTCGTTCAGAGACATCTGTTATGCTGGGTTGGAGCTTGGGCCATCGCTCGTGACCCCATTGTGAGTCTGGTCAGTGCGGTTTACATCATCGGCGTCACCTGTAACAGCAGGAATAAGGTTGAAGGTGTCCTCATCTTGGAGATCATCAGCCCTGAAGAGGTCTTCCAAATCCACCCCGTCCATGATGAAGCCCTCGGCGGGGTCCCAAATACCCTCAAAACCACTTGACGTTTGTGTTGTAGAACCTTCATTATCATTATCATCACCCAGTTGCCAGGAATTGAAATCTTGTGCAATCTTCGTATCTTGTGTCGTATTGCTAGTGCCGGCATTTGACTCCTGGAGCTCCTGAAGTTGGGCTTGAAGTGAGTTTTGGTCCAACATGTCAGAGATAGTCGGATTACCTTGGGCATTAGCATCGATGTGGCTTTGTCTCACGCTGTCTTGCGGTTCAGATCGTGATAGGGCTAGGTTTTCTTGCGGTTTGACGACATCCAATGGCTGCGTACGTGCTGTGTCATGTGCGCCTCTGCTGCGAAGTGCATGCCCGGATGTCCCAGACGAGCCTCTGGAGGCCCGTGTGTGACCCTCGCCAATGCTAGGATAAGAGCTCTGGCCGCGATAGGACGTCCTTGGACGCTTAGCCCGTGATTCGCCTTGCTCTCGAGGTGAATCCAGGGGGTCAATGTGCATTGGTCTCTTAATCCCCTTACTCTGAGCTTGCAGCATGCGGGAATCCCAACTGGGTCCCGGTGTCTGATGCACCTGTTTCTGCATGGGGTGCCATTGTCTTAGCAAGGGAGTCCCAGAGGTGACAGCACGTTGATTCACACTGGCATTAGAGCTTCGGGGGTCGCGACCGTTGCCTGAAGTCCGAGTCTGGAGCAAAGCCGGGCTGGGTGCGGTGCTTGGAGCTGAGCCATGCGCTAGCCTCGGTGGTGTTATCAGAGCCAACGAGTTCATGTATTCTTGGGCCGATTGCATCGCATTCATCGAATTGCCATGCTGTGTAATTCTCGAGAGCGAGTGTCTGCTGGGTAGCATCCGAAGTCGAGGCTGCCCAGGAATGTGAGGGGAATACGAATCTTGAACCATACGCCCGTTTCTTGTCTCGCTCAACCGTGTCTGCTTCTTGGTATCCTTTGCCTTCCTGCAAGCCTCGACGTAAAGCTCCAAGTCCCCCACGTGTACATCAATCGTTCTCTTCTCCTCCTGAGTCTTGTGCTCATTACGCCTCACCCGCGCCTTTTGGCGAGCTGCAGTCTGGTTGTCAAGGTGATACTTGTTCAATGCGTACGACAGCGTCTCGCTGTGTGGTCGAGGGACGCTTAACGGGCCATTGATGCGCCATTCCTTTGTTTTTTCTTCAATCCAAGAGAAGTATGACTCCCTGATGATGCCCGCATCCGTTAGCTTCTCTAGTGTCACCACACTCCTGTCCTCGTTGGGGAACTTCCGGTGTTCCGGGCGCAGTTTGCCAGACATATGGAACTCCAGGGGGTCAAAGATTTGTTCAAAACACCAGAGATGCATGGAGCCAGCAACCTTCAGGGGATCCTTGGTTCCATTGGATGTCAAAGCTGGAGACTCGTCAAAGGCAACGCGAAGCCAACCAGCAGTGATCTTTCGGTTCGCAACAGGACAATCAACCCATCGGCATAGCCTATCTTCAGGATCTAATCGATGAGTAGAGTGTGTCGGGGCTTGTTGGAGCCAAAAGATGGTGTCCTTGGGGCATTGTGTCATGTACTCCCGTAATTGGGTTGCGTCAAAGCAACGGTCGAGAAGCCACTGCCCCTGTTCAGTGTAAGAGAATAGATGCTGGTCATTGTATATCAAACTACCCCATGTGTTGGGAGCGGTGGCTCCCGTCTGGTAGCACGAGGATGGGTCCTGTCGCTGTCTTTTAGCTCGATGATGGCTGATTTCCTGCATCGAATTGGATGGCTGGACATTCTTGCGAATAGCCCCAGTGCGCGCCATCGGGTTCGAGCCCAACAGACGATTTGGAGGATGTGATTGTTTAGTGGTCAGTCCTGTTGAATTAGTGTGGCCTGTACGAAAGCCCCCATGGTTTGAGTTCCTCGTGATATTGTTGACGGCCCAGGGGGTTCGCCTCAACTTCGTATTCCAGGTTCGGTTGAAAGCCCGGTTCTTTGGATTGCGAGTGCTGTTCGAAGGATACGCTTGATTTGCTGCAGATCTATTGGAACTGGGAAGGAGGTGGAAACTTGTGTTAGTCTGTGCTGCTGTCGTGGCATTGAAGTCAAAGTCCGCCAGGGGATCTTGAACTACGTCGATATCATTAGCTCCTCCATCCCAGTTTCTTTTGCTATTATTTGATGCGAAAACATACCCTGCTTGTGATTCATCCCTTGTGTCAAAGTCCGGGCCCCATGCAAGGTGGCATCTTGATGCACCGATGGCATCTCAGCCCCGGCTTCATCTGTCTGGACTCCAGCTATTCCAGCGCCCGAGCTCAGTTCATGATGTTCTTCTTCATCGCAAGGCAGATAAGCATCCGTGAACAGGTCGTCCGAAGGAAGTCCGTCTATTTCCATTTGGGCAAGCCATTGTGAGCTCAAGTACGAGTCTTCAGAGTCATACGTATCTAGAAAAGTACCCATGGCGATGGTTGGTGTTCAGGGATGCTCTATGTTTCAATAAGTGAAGCGATATTGTTATACGGATCAGAATGCTAGAAAGATGGTCCTCACTGGGAGACGAAGAGATATTTGTTTAGATTTAAACACATTCACTGCTTTGATGCAGGCGTTACAGACTGCTGAAGAAAGGACGGGCCAGTTCATTGTCCCCAGAGCGCCTTCAACAAACGGACCAAGCCTTTTTAGAAACAAGAGATGCGCGGTGACAATGAAAAAGAGACAGGGCACAAGGCTAGTTGGTAAATATGGTTTATTTGACATTCTATACAATGGTCAATGGCGTTGATTTGTTCAGTTCATTTGTGCTGTTTGTTGTGTTCGATTCATCTATAATTGACAGTCAGCAATGGCTTCACAGCAACAAGACAGACAATCGTTTGTGAAGGAGCAAGAAAGATCAGGAGAGCTCAAAGCAACCTTTCTTCCACATTTGGGTTCAGAACAGGTCTGTGAATGCGGTTTTCATCATAAAGAGATGGATAGAATATGAATAAAGAAAATTGGATAAACTCACAATCACAATGGATGGGGAAGGCCCACGGCGTCCAGAGCTGGTGAAGTCATCCAGGTCAATGATGACTGCTCCAGATACAGTAAGTAAGCCTTCCCTCAGTGCGCTTGCACTGTTCATGAAAACGGAGACATCATAAATTAGCAATCATAAAGAGCCTGTAATGTAATGAGGCATTCCGAGGGACATGCTAAAGATGTAGAACCCATACAAAGAAAAAGGGCAGAAAGAAAAGGCTTCTCGTGAATGGAGGAGGTTTCTGTGTAGCTGTTGCTATTGTGGGGCCGGAATTCGGGTTAACAGAGTCTCCCCTCCTCTCAGGGTTTTAAGCTGTCAAATTAAGGGGTACGTACCTGTCAAAATGGAAATTCCATGGATGGATGGATGAGATGGAACGTTGGTTGGCTTTCGGTTTACCAACATTGCCTGTAATTGTCATTAATCAAGTCCAGCATTTGGATTTCTAAGCTCCAGTGCTGTATCTACTATTCATCTGATATGACTGAAAGCTGGTCCTATGGATATCCATCCAAATCTGAGGGAAGTTGGTTCCTATTACACCAGAAGATTTACATCGGCCTCAAGTATATGGAAAACTTCGAATTACTAAACAGTTTCTATCATCTATAAATATAACTACTACTGACTGTTTCTTCCAGTTACTTTCATCCATATGTCTTCTTCCTATTCAACTCTAGGGATCGGCATGTCTAGGACCCATAGATCTGCAGAGAGAAATCTGGTTAGGATACATGACATGAATGGCGCTGCATTTACGATATGTCTTACCCCAACCACTGTCGATCATTTGAATGATTGCAGGATTTTTATTTTTTCATTTTCATTGAAAATATTGTTAAGGTAATTAAAATACGAATTAATGGACTCCAATGGTGTATTTATAGGTATGTTGCTCGTTCCCTTACTTCCTCGCCCCTGTTCACCTGCCTTCTTCAGGGTAGGTCATGTTTTGAGACGCATCTCATCCTCGTGTTCAACCGGACCAGCTTCCTTGCTTGGTTGATCCTCCCGCTGTATTTAGCAGTCCGTGCCCTGGCAAGTTAACCGCCCGCCACCACTGATTAGCCCCTCGTTTCATTGCCCCAGTGCCCAGAGCCCAGTGTCCAGTGCCTACTCCGTAATAGTGCCCAGAAAGTCCCTGAGGCCAAACTTGGAAAGGACAGGGCAGCCACCTTCTCGACTTCTCCAGTCTCACTTGCCTGTGCTGTGTGCTGTACCTTGCCTTAACCTACTACGTCACGAGACTGACTCCCGTCTCTTTTCGTTTGACTGCAGCGAGCCTGGGCATGGCCAAGCGCCAGATCCTGACTTTCTGTCAACCTCAGCTGCTGCGCATTAATTCAATACCAGCGCGCCATTGCTCTGTCGACCATGGCTGAATATAGTCCCGAGCTGCAGGCCAAGCTCCAGGACCTTGAGCGTGAGTTGGAGGTGAGTTATCAGCAGCGCAGCCCCTCTAGCACCATTGACTATTCCACCATGTCCATTTTCCATGTTCATGGGGAGAGCCAGTATCGCTTTGCTTTATTTACCGACGTGACCTCCAAGGCTAACATCGCGGCGCATAGGAAGGTGATATTACAGAGAAGGGGTAAGCAGCGCAGCAACTCGAATAACTAGCGACCGTTTTCTGTCGCCAAATCTTCTTCTTCACCGTCTAACGACATTTACAGCTATCAGAAGCGACGAGCATTACTGCTCTCCCAGTACGGCCAACAACAGCAACAGCAACAATCCGCCCCAGTCCCTCCACCACCTCGATCTGGCTTGCAAATACATTCTCCCGAAAGCTCTGCGCACCCTTCTAGCGATGGACACCGAGGTTCTCTCGCAACAACCGTCGGCAGCGATGGCTATTTCGACGCGGCCTATACCCAGGGCTCTCCTGTGCAACACCACAACTCAGGATATGGCCAACAGCAAACAACTTCGTATGCATCATCCGAGGCAACCCCCCCCGGCCTTCTGCACCCTGGCGGCCCAATTGGCGAGCGTCCAATACAGCACCGAGAATCGCTCTTCATAGTCCCAGGGTCAAGTGACCCTCCCACTAGAAGTGGAACAATGGTTTCGGGCGATTATGCGTTTAATCCAGATCAACATGGCACCTATGCAGATTCCCACAGACCGTCGGGTGGCGATGGCAGGTCGAGAACATTATTAGATTCTCAAGGTTTTTTCTCGGATTTTGCTGGCCAACAAGCCTATGATCAGAACCAGCAAACCTATGACCAGAACCAGCAGACCTATGACCAAAACCAGGTTTCGTACGATCAGAATCAAGGCGGCGGCGATTATGGTGCAGCTCCGAGATACTCCTCTAGCGATGCGTTTTCTCCTACAGCAGCCATGGCCCCGCCAATGCTCACGGCTAGCGACCTCCCTCCCCCAGAAATCCTCGAATACCAAGTACCTCTCGAACCGAGAGAAGTCCCGTTTGCTATCCATGACCCTCATGATAGCAATACTCCAATGTCATCGTTTGACAACATGGCCGCTGTGCTACGTCATCGAGCTCGTACAACCGCCAAGGTCCCAGCATATTGGGTCTTGGATAGCAAGGGCAAGGAAATCGCTTCCATTACCTGGGATAAACTGGCCTCCAGAGCAGAAAAGGTCGCTCAAGTTATTAGGGATAAGAGCTCACTCTATCGTGGAGACCGAGTGGCTTTGGTATACCGCGATAGTGAGATCATTGATTTTGCCATCGCTCTACTCGGCTGTTTCATTGCCGGCGTCGTGGCTGTACCGATCAACGACTTACAGGATTATCAGCGCCTGAATTTCATACTTACCTCGACGCAAGCGCACTTGGCTCTCACGACTGATAACAATTTGAAAGCTTTCCAGAGAGATATTACAGCCCAAAAGCTTACCTGGCCGAAAGGAGTCGAGTGGTGGAAGACCAACGAGTTTGGTAGTTATCATCCTAAGAAGAAGGACGACGTGCCTCCGTTGAATGTTCCCGATTTGGCTTACATAGAGTTTTCTCGCGCTCCTACTGGCGATCTGAGAGGTGTTGTGCTCAGCCATCGTACAATTATGCACCAAATGGCGTGCCTGAGCGCAATCGTCTCTACAATTCCGGGCAATGGGCCAGGCGATACGTTCAACCCCTCTCTGAGGGATAAGAATGGAAAACTCATTGGTGGTGGAGCAAGCAGCGAGATAATGCTCTCCTATTTAGATCCCCGCCAAGGCATTGGCATGATCATCGCTGTTCTATTGACTGTATATGGTGGTCACACAACCGTCTGGTTCGACAACAAAGCCGTCGAGTTACCAGGTTTATATGCGCACCTAATCACCAAGTACAAGTCGACAATCATGATTGCAGATTATCCTGGCTTGAAGCGAGCGGCTTATAATTACCAGCAAGATCCCATGACGACGCGTAACTTCAAAAAGGGAATGGAGCCGAATTTTCAGTCGGTGAAGCTTTGCTTAATCGACACCCTCACTGTTGATAGCGAGTTCCATGAGGTTCTGGCAGATCGATGGCTGCGGCCACTGAGAAATCCGCGCGCTCGAGAAGTTGTGGCACCAATGCTTTGTCTGCCCGAGCACGGTGGCATGATTATAAGCGTCCGTGATTGGCTTGGTGGCGAAGAACGCCTCGGAGTACCGTTGAGGTTCGATCCAGATGAAGACCCAGATTCGGGAAGCGACCAAGGAGACAAGGAATCCGAGAAGCCGGCTAATGGGTTTGCAAGCTTACTAGGCGGAGGAGCAGCGACACCAAAAGAGCAGGATGGGAAAACGGAACTTGGCGAAGTCATACTTGACCGCGAGGCTTTGAAGACAAATGAGGTGGTGGTCATCGCTCATGGCGACGAAGCACGAAGAAAGACCTCACTTGAGCCAGGTGTGGTTCGAGTTGCCGCGTTCGGTTATCCCATTCCAGACGCTACTCTCTCAATTGTGGACCCAGAGACCGGTCTGCTTGCATCTCCCAACTCTGTGGGTGAAATTTGGGTTGATTCTCCATCCTTATCGGGAGGCTTCTGGGCTCAGCCCAAGAATACTGAACTGATATTCCATGCACGTCCGTATAAATTCGAACCGGGCGAGCCTACACCGACTGCAGTAGAGCCAGAATTCCTGCGCACTGGTCTGCTTGGTACCATCATTGAGGGCAAAGTCTATATCCTAGGATTATACGAGGATCGAATCCGGCAGAGAGTTGAGTGGGTTGAGCATGGTCATGAGATTGCCGAATTCCGCTACTTTTTCGTTCAGCATATGGTTGTCAGTATTGTCAAGAATGTCCCCAAGATCTACGATTGCTCTGCATTTGATGTCTTTGTCAATGATGAGCATTTGCCTGTTGTCGTCCTCGAATCGGCCGCGGCTTCAACAGCGCCCCTAACCTCTGGTGGCCCGCCAAGACAACTTGATACAGCTCTTCTTGATTCATTAGCGGATCGATGCATGGAAGTGCTCGTGCAGGAACACCATCTCAGGCTGTATTGTGTTATGATCACAGCGCCCAATGCCCTGCCGCGTGTGGTCAAGAACGGAAGACGAGAGATTGGAAACATGCTCTGTCGCCGAGAATTTGATTTAGGAAATTTGCCCTGTGTCCATGTCAAGTTTGGCGTGGAGCACGCTGTCCTTAATCTTCCCATTGGCGTCGATCCCATGGGCGGAATATGGTCACATGTTGCATCAGAATCACGAACTAACATTCTAACTCCCGCTGACAAGCAATATTCGGGTATCGACCGAAGGGAAGTAGTCATCGATGATCGAACATCAACGCCGCTCAACAATTTTGCTTGCATCACGGATCTAATTCAATGGCGTGTTGCTCGCCAGCCAGAGGAGTTATCTTACTGCACCATTGATGGCAGGGGCCGGGAAGGGAAGGGCATCACCTGGAGGAAATTCGATTCTAGAGTTGCGGCCGTGGCCATGTATCTGAAGAACAAAGTCAAAGTGCGACCTGGTGATCATCTGATCCTCATGTACACACACTCGGAGGAATTTGTTTTTGCCGTTCATGCTGGTATCAACTTGGGAGCTGTCATCATTCCTATTGCGCCCCTGGATCAGAACCGACTTAGCGAGGATGTACCTGCATTCTTGCACGTCATTGCCGATTACAAGGTTAAGGCTGTTCTCGTCAATCATGACGTTGATCACTTATTGAAGCTCAAACCAGTGGCTAGCCACGTGAAGCAATCGGCGCAAATATTGAAGATCTCCATGCCTAACATCTATAACACGACGAAACCGCCAAAGCAAAACAGCGGGCTGAGAGAACTGGGGCTGACTATTGACCCTGCTTGGATTCGACCTGGATATCCGGTCATTATTTGGACATACTGGACACCAGACCAGAGACGAATCGCAGTTCAACTTGGACATGACACAATAATGGGCATGTGCAAGGTGCAAAAAGAGACGTGCCAGATGACAAGCTCAAGGCCTGTCCTTGGATGCGTGCGCAGTACAACAGGTCTCGGCTTCGTGCATACGTGTCTAATGGGTATATACATTGGCACGCCGACCTACCTACTATCACCTGTCGAATTTGCGCAGAATCCAATGTCTCTATTTGTGACTTTGTCGAGGTATAAGATTAAGGATACCTACGCTACTCCCCAGATGTTGGATCACGCCATGTCATCAATGGGAGCCAAGGGTTTCACACTGCACGAACTCAAGAATATGATGATCACAGCGGACAGTCGCCCGAGAGTAGACGTATTCCAGAAGGTGCGTCTGCATTTTGCGGCGGCGGGTCTCGATCGTACGGCAATCAATACCGTCTACTCGCATGTGCTCAACCCGATGATTGCATCAAGATCATATATGTGTATTGAGCCAATCGAGCTCTGGCTCGACACCAAGGCGCTTCGTCGCGGTCTTATTGTTCCCGTTGATTCCGAATCGAATCCACAGGCTCTTCTTGTACAAGATTCTGGCATGGTACCGGTGTCAACCCAAATTGCTATTGTCAATCCTGAAAGCCGCATCCATTGCCATGATGGAGAGTATGGTGAAATCTGGGTTGACTCAGAGGCTTGTGTCAAGAATTTCTACGGTTCCAAGGATGCATTTGATGCCGAGCGGTTCGATGGACGCACAATGGATGGAGATCCCAATGTTCAGTACGTTCGAACTGGTGACCTGGGCTTCCTGCATAATGTCAGCCGGCCTATTGGCCCCGGTGGCGCGCTCGTGGATATGCAGGTTCTATTTGTGCTGGGCAGCATCGGTGAGACGTTTGAGATTAATGGATTAAGCCACTTCCCGATGGATATTGAGATCTCTGTGGAAAAGTGTCATCGGAATATTGTGCCCAACGGTTGGTAAGTAGCAAATCCCAGAGTTGATGTGCTGACAAGAATATTTGGCTGATACCTCTCTTAGTGCTGTTTTCCAAGCTGGAGGCTTGGTTGTTGTACTGGTCGAAGTAAGCCGCAAACCGTACCTCGCCTCAATCGTCCCCGTCATTGTCAACGCGATTTTGAGCGAGCATCAAATCATCGTTGACATTGTTGCCTTTGTGAATAAGGGTGACTTCCCCCGGTCGCGTTTGGGAGAGAAGCAGCGCGGCAAGATCCTTGCAGGATGGGTGACACGCAAGATGCGTACAATGGCACAGTTTGCCATTCGAGACCTCGACGCGAGTGCCTTTGGCGAGGCAGGGGAGATACAAGATCACCATAGAATGTCAACATCGAGCGCACGTAGCTTGGGTGGCCCCGGAGGCTCTGGGACTATGAGAAATGTCGAATATGCACCACAAATTCTGGAACAGGAAGAATATGCTCAGCATATGGATCAGATGGCCGGTCTGCCACCTATAGGCGCTGCAATGGGTATGCCAGAGGATCAAACGACACCTACGGGGTATCATCCTGGCATGAGCCACGGGGTTGCGCCGTCGATTTCGGAACAAAGCTACCATCAAGGTCATGGGGGTCATCAGGGATACCCCTTTGAGGAATTTGAACGAGTCGACTCACGGGGATATGACTCTCAGCCCCCCGCAATTGAGCCCAAGTCGGCAGCGAGATCTACGTACCAGCCGGGGCCACCGCAGATTCGCCTTCCTAGCGTTGATGGACACGAGCCGGTTGAACTATGGGCAGGTGACAGCCACGGTGATGAGGCAGACTGGACGTCAGACGCCATTATGCATATGAACCTCGCCGGAAACGGAGGCCAACGCAGATGATGACAATGGACAAGATGAGAGATTTGTGTAATGTTTGACGTTTTGGGTTTCTTCTTTGTTGGATTCGTCGAAGAAGAAGATGGGGTTAGAAACAGAGAGCGAGCAAGTCAAAAGAGTGATTGCATTGGAAATAAAGAGGAGTTGGGCTTCTTTTTTTGGGTTAAAAAAAAACCCTTTGACTGGGTGGTGATGGCATTGGACTTTTTTGTTTGTTTTTGTTTTAGTTGCTTCATTAACGTTGAATTGTTTTATAAACCGTACAAGAGTTAATACATGAGATGGCTTTTCTTTTATTTACCGCATCAAGGAGAAAGCTTTGTGGTGTTTTGTGTGTGAAAGGATGTTGGTTTATTTTCAGAAGGTGGGTTGTCAGGGGGCATGAATGAGAGTTTACAGTTATCCATGTCACTCTACAGTTTACTACGCCCCTATCTATCTTCCCCTCCAGCTCATTTGAAGGGTCTGTCTACTACTTGTCCTTTTCTTCTTCTTCTTACTCTTTCTATCTCTCCGGTCCACCCCATCCCATCGCAGCATAACAAGAGGCCACATTATCGCCTCCCGTTACGCTATCCCTCCCCTCTAGCTTAGCCAGCGCCGCCTCGCGATCTGTCTCTATATCTACCATGTCTAGCGGCGATGGCATGGCGGATCCACGCTGCATGGTAGATAGCATGGAGATGGTTTGGTTGAGCGGTGGTATAATCCCTGCCTGTCTTTGTGTAGGTATCTGAGTGATTTCGTCTTGAGAGTAAAAACTGGATAGTGGACGTGGTGCTGGTGCTGATGCTGGCGGCGGCGAAGGTAGCAGTGATGAAGTCGTGGGGATGGCGAATTCGTTACTTTCGTTTTCGCTGTGCGAGTCGATATGGAGGGGGGAGGGCGGCGTGACTTCGCGGGGTGACTCGACGTCGCTTTCGTCTTCTTCGATTTGGCTCGTCCAAAAGTTGTCGCTATGAGTGTTGATACGAAGTTGTAATCTTTCGTGGTTGACCGCGCTCTCCGGCGTCGATGTTTCCGTACAAGGACCTGATTCATCAGAAAAGTCATCGCCCCCGAGAACCAAGTCCCGATAGTCCTGCATCCAGTATTCTTCCTCCCCTTTGATTGCCTTTCCAACTCCCACTTCTTCCCTGCTCGGGAAATGTTTCTCAATAGGCGGCAACTCTTCCTCGTCTAGCAAGTCGCTCAGGTTCAGTGATCCAAACCCCACTAGTCCCAACCCTCGCAAATCATCATCATTGTCGTCCGAAATACGTTGGATCCTCACATCCTGCTCTTCCACCGTCAAACCGAGCGCGCCCGACATCTCCGCCATCTTGCCCCGCCGCACAGCACGACGACGGTGCCTCCTGCTCCCGCTCCCGCTCCGGAAACGCGGCTGCCTGGGCATCGGTAGCCCATCCTCCGTCATCCTTATCATGAGGTGGCCCTCTGGCGGCGGGAATCTGCCTCGGCGAAGATATCTGCCCACTTCCTTATCCCTTCTCCTCCTCACCTTGGTACGCATGTCTACAATGTCCTCCACGATGGACTCGCTGCAAAAGTGCACGACGCGCCGACAGCTGGCCTGGTAAAACGAGACCCACGAGTCCACGATCCGGAGAAGACGTGGTTCCCTGACCTTTCCGCGAGTGTATCGTTGGAGATATGCCTGGCGGGCTATCAAGCTCGCTCGAAGATCCGTGAGATATACGGCCGAGCCACCAATAACAGCCAAAATACAAGCTTCGCACCCCGACTTTGCGCACTCCGGCACAGGAGTCCCGAGCTTCCGTCTGAAGACTCCCTCGTACCTATGCTCCCCAATCCACAGCGCCGTTAGAAAATCGATGCGCTCCATCCAGCCATGCAGCGAAAGCGGTAGTTCCTGCCTCAGGCGCAGGCCCCTATATCGATTCGTTTGAATAGTACACTCATCTGCAATCAGCAGCAGCAGGTTGCGGATAATGCGAGGGTCCATGGCCTTGTGGGCTGCACACAAATTTGCACGTCCCGAGCAGAGAGGTAAGTTGTGCTTGCCCATGCTAATAGCCAGGCGAGAAAGCAAGCCCGTGGGTCGTAGGAGGCTTGAGTCGAGGCCCCTGATACGGCGTTGCTGTTTGATCAGCCATTTGCTGGCTTGGTCGCCAAAGTACATAGTCGAATCCATGTAGAGCATTTTACTAAGTTGTTCCAGAGCCTCGTCAGAAAGATCCGCAAGGCCTAAATTGTGTCTCGATATGGCAAAGGACATATTGCCATGAGTGCTTTTTATCGACCCCTATTTGGCTCATAGCTCATAGAAAGAAAGGGAGAAAAAAAGAGACAACAAACAAGTCCATGTAAATCCCTGCGAAACGTGGCTGTCAACAGATTCTATATAATAAAAAGATAGAAGTTGTTAAGTTCCTGTTCAAAAATCAGTAAAGATGCTCATCGTTCACGCAAACGTACATGACTTGAACGGGGATGCGGAAGTGAACATGCAGGAAGAAGTCTTGTTCCAGCCTGCGAATCGTTTTGTATCCGACGTGTGTTTGCAGTTCCGCCCCCCCTTTTTTCGTTTGTAGCCTTGTTCACCACAGGACGGAATGCCAAGTCAACGCCACACCCCAAAAAAATTGCCATCTAGTTAAGGTCTATGCCACGATGATCACATTCTCCGCTGGGGGAAAGATTGAAACATCTAAATAGATAGCTGCCAATGTCAAGACATAACTCTCATACTGCGGTCTCGAAACTCTCATCAGTATCTCTGCAAGTGAGCAACGTCCTGTCACAGGGCAGGTAAATAGTTGACCAAAGGACGAAATGAAAGCAACTTCAACGACTCTCGAAATCGATGCGACAGTTGTAGGGGTATATTAGACTCGAGACGACCGGTACGCCTTGTCCTCCAAAATGAGACGCCAGCCTAGCCGAATCGCGTGTTATATCCTTTCTGCATGCCCAAATGTAGCGTTAATGACGGACGCCAATCTCCTCCATTTGATATAAAACTCTCGAAAACAAGACGTTTGCCGGATATGAAAAAAGACAAAACAGACAAGCCATAGCTCAACCGCTAAAGTACAGTGACAAATATGTCGGGATGCTGAGTCCCCCGAAGAAAAATAAATAAATACCATTCCACCATTGCGCAACCTGGGAAACTCCTTATCATGCTCATATGGTCGTTATAGTAAAAAAGTGCATCATAGTCGTTCGACAGCGGGTCATCCCACAAAATGAGGGTGTCGCGCTTTCTCCTGCTCCATTCGTTTCCTCTCTAAGCGAATCTTGGCTGCCTCTGTTCCATCATCAGGCTGAGCCATCTCCTTGAACCAAGGATGTTCCAAAGCCTGTTTGGCAGTGATGCGATGTGCTGGGTCGTACACGAATATCTTTCTCAGCAAATCAAGAAAATTTCGAAAGAATGTATTGTTCGATGGGATAATGTCCTGTAGCTGTTGTCAGTGACTTCATCTTTCGAGAGTCTTTGTCAGTACGTACATTCAAATGCTTCATAGCCTTGACAAATCGTCGGGAACCCCGGGTAGTCTCAGGCGTGGGATAATCGAGCTTGAGGCGCTTGAAGTATCTAAGATTTATGTTAGTTTAAGCATTTCCCGTTCTGCACAATTCCGATACTCACTTTGCAGCTGGGTTACCACCATTTCTTGTTGACATCTTGTTGACAGCCTGAACCAAGTGGGTGTCGATTCTAGAGCCGACAACAGCTTCCATCATAGCCAGATGCTCTAAATTGTCGTGGGTTTGGAACAGAGCATCGCCTGTGAAGAATTCAACGAGAATGCATCCAATGCTCCAGATGTCGCAGGGGAACGACCAGCCAAGACCGAGAATGATCTCGGGTGCTCGGTAGTGTCGGGTTGAGACAACTGAAGAATGATATTCGTCCTGGAACGTGGCAGAACCAAAGTCGATTAACCGTATCTCAGTGTCTAGCAATACCCTTCGCTGCGTGGCTTGCCTGTTGATAGTTGTCGATGATGAGGGAATCTTTCTGTTATATGTAAATGTTTGGTACGCATTATCATAGAGCAAAATATTCTCCGGTTTCAGATCGGTATGAATTAGGTTCAGATCGTGTAAAACTATACCAAACGTTGTCAGTATCTTGCCGTTACCTGTCGAATATCGAAGCACTCACAGGCCACGCTGCTGAATAGTTGTCGGGCAAAACTTTGTATATGGCTGTTGGGGAAAGGCACAAAGCCATTTCCTTTAAGGAAATCGAATACGCTCTGTCCAAGGAGATCCATAACAATGCAGATATGGCCTCGGAAGTCGAAGCAGTCTCTCAGGTGAATGCACCTGTTTCTGTCATCCTCGTCGTTGGCCTTGATTGTGGCAAGCACTCGGAGCTCGATTCTTGACGCATCCCGGTACTTTTGAACAGATCGAATGATCTTGACAGCCACGGCCTTGTTCTGCTTGCGATCATGAGCCTGGACGACCTTGCCAAAGGTCCCCTGTCCAAGCAAACGATTGATTCGATCTAAAACGAGTCAGATGGAGGCATTTGAGGCAATAAATCAGTACAACTTACACTTGTCTGTGAGATCTGCGTCCGGAACTACGATATAGTGGCCGTCATCGTCATCAACCTTGACATTTTTGTTATAGTGCTGCTGAGAGCAAAGTCAGTAATTATGTCGTGGCATCTAATGAGGGTAGGTCAAGCGCCTGCCAGCAATGAGAAAAACTCACATCTTGAATGACTCGTACGTGGACTTCGCCGGCCTTTTTAGGAGGGAAAGGCGGCGGTTTGTATGTTGCAAACGGGCCAGTGAGCACATCGACTTCTCTTCGCTTGGCCTCGTTGGCAGTCTGTTGTCGAGTTGTCCGCTTTCGTTTAAGAGGAGCGGCCGCCTCACCATACTGACTACTTGAGGCCAGTGACGTAGGTGCAGTTGTGAGCAGGGCCGAGGTGCGATCGCTAGAAATGGTAGAGCTGCTGGGTGTGGTGTTTGGCAGCGGAGTGTTTGTCTGCGAAGTCGCGTATTGGACGTGGTAACTGGTTGGGGGCGCTTCATCCTTTCTCCGCTTCTTCGCGACCTGACGACCAGTTGCATCATGGGTCGCAGCGGCGGTGCTGTTTACGACTTTTCGGCTGGTGTTGGCTTCGGGTTCGGGTGTGTCATCAATAATGATGATCTCCTTGGGAAGACCATTGCGGTAAAAAGTCTTCCAGTCGGGTTCCCGAGAGCGGCGGCGTTTTCTTGAAGGCTGATCGTCAGGATGCGTCCCTGCAGCCGCCACTGCAGTACTCGTCAGTGTAGATGTATAAGCATCTTCGTATCGGCTCGTGGCAGTCGAGTCTGCCGCATCGTGGAGTGTATATTGAGCGTGAGAGCGAGTCGTTGCAGGCTGATGGTGCAACTGGGCTACGCCATCAGTTGAAATCTGGTAGCCCGCGTTCTCGGCTGGTTGGTAGAATGGAGGCAGGCGTGCAGAGCTCTGTGACGACGAGGCCGCTGTTGAACCCGTCACCGGCTGAGGGAGCAGAGTATTCCCAACTGTAGAACGGTAGTTGGATGTGGTGCTCGCTGAGTGGCCCTGATGATGGTGTGTAAAGGCCGCTGGGTGATAGCGATGTGAATGGTAGGGAGGCAGAGTAGCCACGGCCGTCGTTGGCGTCGACATGCCTATGATGTTTTTTTTCCCCTTCAGTCGAGGCGAATGATTTACTTGACAGTAATTAGTCGTAGGCGTAGTCGATTGCCGTCGAGTTCGGGTTCCAAATCGATATCGAGATGGAGGTCTGGAGTCGAGACTGGATTGTGATGGGAGACGGGAAAAGTCGAGGGCACCACCCAAGCCTGAGGCCGAGAATAGATCGAGTGCGAGTCAATAGACCGAGAGCGTGCACCGCCGTTCTCGTGGGCATCTGAAGGCGAATGACCCTGCTGGAAAAGGTCTCTTGTACCTGGTGCTTATTACCAAGGACACTGGGCCGAAACTTAGCACGTTGCTTGTTGGGGCAAGGCTTCCGAGGGGAAAATAAGGATGGTCCTGTCCTCTCTTGTCTGGCTGTCTGTCTGTCCGTCCAGCCCTCTGTTCAGTAAGAAAAGTCAGACAACCGGAGGGATTGTATAATAATAAAACAACGTTTTAATTTTGAGTTTTTTGGCAGGAAGATTTGTGGCGTCTTGTTTCAAAGAGCCTAGACGAAGAGTGAGAAACTCATTTGGACCCAATTTGAGAGAAGAATTAAAGAGGCAAAATGATTGAGAAGAAAGAACCAAATTCAAAACCACCAAAAGGCAGACACACCACTCTCTCGCACACACACACTGTCTAGACGGTCTGTCTTGGAATGACGGCAGAAAGTTGGAATTGGCGGAAACGATGGGATGGGACGGGCGTGGTGAAAGCGTGACAGGCTAATGGCTAATGGTACTGGTATTGGTACTGGTTACAGGTACTAATAACTGGGGAAGGGGGGGCATCCATGGGACAGACAGGGCTTCTCCGTCGCTTGCGTAGGTTTGGATTGAGTGGGAGTGAGTGCGTGAGTGAGTGTGAGTGCCCTGGAGCGACAGCAATCGCTAGGTATGTTCCATGCTCCGTGGGGGGAGGGAGCGGGACCAGCAGAGAGTGCAAACCTAAGTCACTGTGTGTGAGGCTCACTGTTGCCATCAAATGCAATGGGTCCATCCATCCATCCATCCCATCCACCCGATGCATTTTTCACAGCCTGCAACAGTTATTGCCGAGCAGAACCTGGAACTTTACAACAAAAGGTACCTTTACCAACCAAGACACCCAAACACCCCAGCAGCGCTGATGAGTGGTCGCTGGGGTTCACTGGGGGAGGAGGGGGGAGGGGCGTCTCTCCAGCTGCCCTGATGGGTGGATGGACCGCTACAACGAGCACGAACGAGGTAGGGTGCCTATAAGTGTGCCTATGGGGTGTTGAGGGTGCCTGTACTCCGTACTTTCGTAGGTACCTCTCTCTGTACGCGAGCTTCCCAAGACCACTAAACTGAAAAGGCGCAGTGGCAGAGCGGATACCCCGTGAGTCTAGAAACAGGAGGGCAAAGGGCTCCAGCTGGCTCTCTCTTCCCTCTCGTCTGTTTCTCGCTCACTCGCTCGCTATCTTCACGTCTGCAACAATCCATGGATCCTTTTTTTCCGATCCATCGTTATTAATATCAAGCCCATACGTGGTCCCTGCGGTATCAGCCTCGGAATCTGACGCGGCAAAGAAATGATGTTGATGTTTGTTGTTGCTGCTACTCCAAATATTACTACTATCGTCTGGCCCCCCTCCCTCCCCTCTCCCCATTCGATATGATTATGCATGCAACAACACAACCTAACGGCGTCGGCTTCGCTCTCTTTCTGCCATCCATGTCGTCTGCATTAGTACATTAACCTATCATAAACACCTACATACCAAACCTACGTAAGCCATCCATGTACGCAGCATGTACAATGACACCAGGCACACCCTAACGCATGCAGAGAAGCTGAGGGTGCAAAATGCAGCAGCATCTAATACTACTATGTAGTACTACTTCTTAACCGGGAAAATAGCCCAGTTTTGCTTGCTCGTACCGAAAATCGGTTGTTGGGGCGATGAGAGGAGAAGGAGGGGTGGAGCAGCAGAGTGAGGCCGTCGTGCGGGCCGCAGATGCACGCACATACAAGTACTGCGTTCAAAGGCCGCCATCAGAGCAAGACAGGCAGGCAGACCAAGACGGACAATAGAGGATAATAGTATGCACAGACTTTCGGAATGGGGACTGACCTGGCCTGGTCTGGTCTGGTCTGGCTTGATATGAACGTCTTTTTGACTCGTACATAGGTGCAAACAATGATGGGAGGGGCCGAGGCTGATCTGCTTGAAAGCAGTAATGGGCATGTTCTCTGGAAGGCAAGTACTTGTAAGATTCGAAGGACTCGACTCTGATACAGGCTTGTTCCTGAAATTACCTCCGGTGCCTGTGACAAAGCAAAAGGCAGAGTGGAGCAAACACCCATCCATCCATCCATCCATGATCCATCCCTCCATCGATTCATCAGCACGCCCCAAGGGAATCAATCGCACACTCTTCAGCAGCATCGTCGGTTCACCCTAGCAGCCGGGCATGAATTAACGAAAGTGCTATTACTCCTTGTATAAGCAAACTCTTCCGGAACTGTCATTTCGGGTGTAGCGGCTGTCCTATTTTTTCTCCTCACTCATCCATCCCATCCATCCATCCATTTGTTTATTACTTGTACTCAAACAGTCTCCCTCTCTTCTACTCGCGCCTCATTTTTCTTTCCGATGGTGGCTTCATTCAAACTCATCGATGCCAATTCACCCACTCTCGGATAATAACAGTCCCATTCTCCCCGTCCACTCCCCTTCCCCCCCGCATATCAGGCTGTCTAGTGCTCCCTCCCTCGTGGACGTCACACAGATCCGAGGGGTCGTGACCACCCAGCCGTCAACAGATTTGGGGATCCCACCAGCTGGATTGTCCTCCTAAATCAGGGTCACAGCCCATCACCAATCATCTGCCCTTGCACCCTCCTCCTCCCCCCCGGTTGACACGCTTTTCCCATTTGGCCAACTTCTCCAACGGAGATGAAAAGCGTGTTCGTTCCCTCGTTCCGATACGGTTCAGTCCATGATTGCCTGGTTGGACAGGTCGTTGTTTTTTGGTTGTTGTTGTCGCCATGCTTTTCTTGATTTCATGCCCAGTTTCCAGCCCAAAAGGCTTTTGCCACCTGAAAGGATACAGTATCACCCAGGACGGAGTATTGCTACCTTGATAATCTAATACAGCTGATCGATCATTTTCCTTTCCCTCTCAGGTTTAAAATTGGCACTCTCTGCAGCGGGTCAAACGTTTTCCAGGCTTGGACATTCGAGGCGTGTGTCCAAGTCCCACCACATTATGTCACTGGACCCGGTTCAATCCCACACAATGTCTGTGGACTCGTGGACTCGTGGGTCTTGGGGCCCTCTCCGCAGCATTTAAAAAAAGGAAGATCCAAGTCATGTAGCAGCCCGGTGGTAACCAGTAGTCTCCCCCACCAGCCAGAGCCAGAGCCAGAGCGAGACTACCTTGGACTAATACCATCCATGGATAATTACGGCCACTATAACTCGGCGGCATAATTGTTGTCCAAGGTTGCCAGAACCTGTGCCACCACCGCTGATACGCCACGATCAAATCAACTTCCCCTCCATTACTTATTCATACAGACATCCAATACGTCTTCTTCGCCTCGTTGGCCAACGGTAAAAACCTTCCTTTATTATGCCCTCAAGTCCGCCAAGTCCGGTTGCGTCACATCCCAGCACCAGACGCCATGCATGGGGCTGCAACAAAAAAACAAAAAAAAGAAGGCACCCGTATGTATACCCAAACAAGGCATGTATCTAAAGAGGGAGAGAGAAGCAGCATCATAAGCACTCTGTCCAAAACGCCCCAGAGGTGATGGCCATACCACTTGGCTGTCTTACCCGATGCCAGGCCGTGGACGCACATCAGCTAACGCTGAACCGGTGGCATCATGGCTCTCTTGGCGAACCCCCGAGTCATTCTCGTTCAACAGTCTTCGGCAACGCTGATCTTGGTGGCAACATCCTTCCATGATAGCAATCATTCTGCCTTTCTATTAAGTCATTTCCATTCCTTGTACTCCGTAGTCGAACGCTGTAGAAAGAGACATCTTTTCCAAGTTCACCAAGTCTTCGGAACATGATCTCATTCTTAAATTTTTTCAACTTCGCTTTTTCAAGACATCAGCACGGCTCAGGCACACACGGGCCAGCAGTGCAACGGGGCTTCTAGTAAGCCCTGTAGGCTCGCCTTACTCAGCCAACCTAGCCGCAGGATGCGTGCTCCAAGAAATGGATGTCAACGTTACCTTCTGTGGTTGTAGCAGCTTCACGCTTTAATTTGGATCCATGCTTTAATTTGTGAACCAGCATTGACGATGACTTCACCAATTATTACCGTCGCCAATGTCGACACCTGACAGCTCAACTGTCTGTCTGTGAATAACTAGATGCCAAAATTTATTGATAGTCTACTCATGTATCCGTCCACAAAACTCCTTCTCTACCAGGTAGTGATTCCTTCGAGCGAGCAAAGACCAAGTCCTTGGAATTTTTATTTTAAGCCCCCGATCTACCAATCTCTGACACTGGAATGTATTGGTGAGATATCCGAGTGCTCCGAATTAGCACTCGCCGGGTTTCAAAGTTGCTCCTTCATCAGAACTTAATCTTTTATAATGCCCTCCAAAAACGCCTATACGCGTAAATCATCCGGCGCTTTCACCGCTCGTACGTTATGAATACGAATCGTGGCCTACGCCTGCTGACGTTGGAAGTGTCCTGATTTATGCATCTACCGCTGTGGTTTTATCATTTTTTTGTTAGTCATATACGTTAGAGTGATGACCATGCCCATGACTTGAGGTTCCAGAATAGGATCGAGAATTATAGACCACGATTGAACCAAACTTTTCCACCATTACCGCCCTTTCCATGGAACTCAGGTTCCAGGCTGTCGGCATTGATCTCTTGTTTTTGCGGGAAGACTGCCAGCGCCAGGGGAAGTGCTGCAAAGCTGACAGAGGCAATGAGACCGAGGTTGATGCCAATGGGGATGGCAGAAGCCACTCTCGGCCGAGCCTTGAGCCATTCTTTCTCAAACAGGTTCTTGTACCAAGCCTGCTTCATTTGGATGTGATAGAGGGCCAGTGCCGGTAAGATCATAATGGGCGTGTTGTTGATGACACGGCTTGCTGCGGTCTCGTAGACGGCAATCTTGGCCGCCTTTCTACTTCTGCCCAATGAGGCGACATCTGCCTCGGATTTGCCCTCTGCCTCCAATTTCTTCTTCTCTTCGTCAGATAGAACGGGGCGAACATCAATTCCGGTCTCAATCTCTCCTCTGCGCATGAGATATGCGTTGAGCGCACCAGCTGAGGCCACTGCTGCAAAAGGCACGAGTCTCCTGAGAATGTTCCTTGTGCTCGGCGATACCTTTAGTCTCGGCACCAATGCGTTAAGACCCAGGGCCACTGAGCAAGAAGCTGTGACGGCCACAGCATAAGACTTGGCCAGTGTTTCGGTGGTCATTGGTGATGACTTGTTGGCGTTGGAGCTGTTGATGGCGACGTTGAGGGACTGGTTGGTGATTTGCCATGCCACAGTTCCGGCTGTTCCAAGACCTGGCTGGAGCATACCAGCTGTCACAATCAGGTTTGAGAGGACGAAGCAGGACATTCGGAATGGCAGAAATACAGGCTCTCCAGTGTCTGGATCAAGTCAGTGTTGGCATTGATATTGATAAGAGATGTCGTATCTGCCGTACCTGGATGGAGGGTCGAGTCTACAATCTTCTTCGCATGCCATAGTTCAGGAGTCATATGCTCAAGCTTTCCGGTCTTGTAGTCAGTAACCAACTGTTTGGCATGCGCAAGCCCCGTAGAACCAGCGAAAAGGGTGCTGCAAGAGATGTTAGATTAGCAAACAAAATCACCCCATATCAGAATAAACGACCATGATATGAGATCTATGGCCGATTCTGTTCTACATCTTCCAAGAGCTTGAACATTGGACTCACCTTGGGTCTGTGATGCTGATCGTGTGCCGGACTCTGCCCAGATATGTGTCCAAATCATATTGAGAATTGGGCAGGTCGCGGTGGCCTGGCAGAGAGGACGACATGATGGAGAACTCTTCTAAGATGCGATTTGACTTGCCCCAATCTTTGATAACTGCCTCTGCCCGTTGATATATTTTGACAATGGTTCAATGCTTGTAAACATAGCTGTCCGCAGGTCGGCGGGGTGTTCAAAGGGGATGATTTGATTCGAGGTCCGGGCGGTGTCCTTATGCCGAGTCACGACGATGATAAGCGCGATATGCGACCGATCTCGGCTTAGAAAGCAGGCGGTCACAAAACACTTGGCAAGAGCTCCGCAAACGTTGCATGGAACAGGTCAGAATGTGTATCCAGATATTCCGTGGAACAAATATCCTGCATTTTTCTCAGAACATATCATCTACCTACTTGTCTCTATTTACGGGCATATACGGACAATACCCAGTAGTAATCGAAAGTGTAAGCCCTCCAGGGCTGTTAGCTGCTCAGTGTGGCAGTTATCTATTCTTCAGCCAATAGCAAAAAGAAGCGAGGTAGATCTTGGCGCTTGGCCCAAAAGTTTATTACCAAGACAATAAAACAACCAGTTATAATACTTGGATTCGGTTTCTGCGGTTGAACACGCAAAAAACAAGAACAAAATGCAAAAAGAGACATCCAATCGAGGATTATAAGCTGATAAACACGACCACACCAGGAGTCGAACCTGGAATCTTCAGAGAAATCGGGAGCTTAAGCCGAAATCTGACGCCTTAGCCATTAGGCCATGCGGCCGATGCGTCTCTGGCAATTTAATGATGCTGATGTCGGTGGGTGGATGCTGCAGAGAATATTCGCACCGTGCGTACAAAGCTTGTACGCCAGTCTTACACAGTGTGAATGAATATACACATACAATGTCTAGGCCTAACGTTGTCCGGCTATCACAACTGGACGACAACAGTGACAAGCCAGAGAAATCCGCCAGAATCATAAAGGAATTTCGAGGCTTTTGAATCCAAATATGTAGAGCGTCTTAAAATAATATCTTGACTGGGGGAGACCAACCGCAAAACTACTTCTACTTCAAGAATAAGAAGCAATGAACACTTCGTTCTTGGAAGTAGACAAGGGAGCTGGTATACCTAGTACTCAAACAGTAGATTAAGAAGAGATTCAGCAAGTGAAAGATTCATTTCTATAAATACTTAAATCTGTAATACTTTTTAAAGACACCAATAACTACCTAGTACACATATTTACCTAGGTCGTTATGCACGTGGAGTTGCAGCGCAGTCACTCAGCCAAGTGTCCCAGAGTCGTCTAGAGAATGAATGAAGCAAACACTCAGTGTGCAAAGTGTTTTTGACACCTTCGATAATGAGAGTTTTTGAGAGCAAAAGAAAAGGACTGGGGAAAAGTGAGTGCCCTAAATTGTGCCTGCACGTGAGCCTGTGAATCAGTGCAGTGGTTGCTGTTGCCTTATCAACCCGGCAGCTGTCAACACCTCCTGCCACTCCTCTCTCAAACGGAACACTCCATAGCAAATAAAACTCTTTCCTCTTTGCAAACGGAGTTTCATCCCTCCTACATCCCACTTCACATTGCATGCATAGACCACCTTCCTTCTGTCTTGCCCTATAACTCTTCCTCCTGATTGCAGGTCAGTCTATCACTATATACATAACTCAACGATTCAGACTAGGAATAGCTGGCGCAACCTGAAAAGAGAATATCGAAAATGTCTCTAACGCCTCGAACCGACAAGTTTGAGCGCGGGGGGGCTGAGAACCAAAGTGTTATTGCAGCCTGCAATGCGATTCGACAATGGTTGTCGACGCCGACCACAAGCGAGCGTGCCAAGAAGAAAGGCACAGCATCCCCGCGACCAAGCATCCAAACGCCACTAAAAGAAGAGAAAAGAGTCTCTATCGTTACTACCAAAACCCCGACGATTCCGACCCTTACAAGCGTTTCCGGAGCAGAGCAGACGTCTAGCTCTGCACATGAATTGCCACCTGTGTCCAACTTAGCCCCCAAGCAGTTTCAGAACCCAACCTCGAGCGTCCACAATAACGTTGTTGAGCAGATCATCGAGGTCAAGCAAGAGACCGGGGAGCCTGTGACGCTGCAGATGATTGATATTACTTCGCCGTCCCAAGTCCAAAAGTTAAAGATCAAGCGAAGCATCGACTCTTGGAGCATCAGCGAAAGATCTTACGCCACTGACAACGATGACAGAGATGAGAATCGGGTGGTCTCAGAACTGGGCACATGCCCTGTCGGTCGCTGGCTGCTCAAAACAGCCGAGCCTCCTAAGCTATCTTCCGCAGTTATCATCATGGAGGCATACACCAGAGATATTGACACTTGTACTGGAGACTTACTACCGGAGATTGAATATCCTGAGACGCTGCAAGAGAGGCTTGAGGGACCCTGCAGGGATCATCAAGACATGGCCTGGCGACAGGCAAATATGACCTCGGAGCTACAAATCCGGCGCGAGATAGCTAGCCGTGAAAGATTAGCTGCTGCCATCAGAGCCCATGTTCAGGCTGAGAAGGATGGAGTGTCGGCAATGGAAGAAGAGGAAATCACATGGCCAAAGGCGGATTGCATTGTGAGGCCTGCCAAGGTCGAGGACTTTCAGCGAATTGCAGATATTATGAACCAGGAGAGCAGCATTGACAAATGCCCACAGATTGTGGAGTCCAAAGTTATCACAGCCTCGGATATCAAAACGATTCACGCATCTTGTCGCCGAGCTCTACAGCCATTTGTGGTTGCTACGTCTCCTGAAGATGAGCTCCTTGACCGGTCCAAGTGGCCCAAGAATGCAGATAAGGCATACAAAGAGTACGTGCAGTATAGGGGGTCCCAGGGCGAGAGACAAGAAATAATCTTCGGTTTTGCCTTTGTAAAGGATGCAAGGCTTGGCATGTTGGAGAGTTCATGCCCCGGGTCAAGATACTCTTGTCAAATCAAAATGGGTGTCGACCCAGATCACCGCAGACAGTCATTTGGCTCAGCGCTGCTTGACAGAATCCTTCGGTCCGTTGCACCCTACCACAAAAGCCTTTTGGACTATGCATGGCGTTGCGAGAACTCCGACCTGGTTTATGAGGATTTCACGGGACACAATCGCCGGCAATATACCCGAGTCTATCTGGAGATCCTCTGTATCAGCAAGAAGCATGTGGATTACACTTGGAGAAAAAGCTTTCTCGCCAAGTTTGACTTCAAGGAGACCGCATTCTTGTCTCATGCTGTCAAGACAGATCGAGGATACGAGAGCCAATGGTTGAACCTATCCTTATGGGCCCTTGACGCACAGCATCCATCCAGAATCGTTGAAAATTGATTGGCTTCACTGGATGGTATTCTCGTTCAGGCGCCGTATAGCGGTTCATAACACACAAAACAAAGTGTTGCATATATCTGTTTGCAATAATGGGTAGTCAAGGTTGGTCTTCACTTGTTTCTATCGCAATAGATCTTGACTGATGTTTGCTTAGGTATAATCTTGTTGCCCATACAAGTTGTTCAGGGTTTGCGGGAATTGAAGATTTGGTTTTGTCAGGGGATAGATTTGTTAGGGATATCGCAAGGATTTTGAGTGAATTTGGATTGTCGATGGCTAGTAATTTCGAGGATATCTGGATGTGGCGAAGGCAATGGCACGTCCAAATTGGTGGCAGTTTGCAGGATGCAGTTGGGTTGCAAGTTGCTCTAGGCACCTTCAGAGGCATCACGTGTAGGGTATGATGGGCACCTGAATTTGAGAACACTTTCACATTCAACGTCAAAGCAAGCATCACTCTCTCTTGCATCAACTTTCAGGTCCAATATTTCATAAATCATTTTTTGTTGACCCCTCGCTTTCATCAAACTTCTGAATACCAAGCACCGTTGCGAACTGCCAACGCCATGTTGTCCATATTGCGAAAGGCACGCTTGAAGGACAAGGAGATGAGGATACTGATGCTGTGTGTATCGCCAAATTACAGGCCGGAAGAGCTTACCCTAAAATAACGATGCAGTGGCCTAGATAACGCGGGAAAGACAACAATTGTCAAAAGGATCATGGGCGAGGATGTGAACACTGTCAGCCCGACTCTTGGGTTCATCATCAAGACCATTGATTACGAGGGGTGAGTCTTTGTTTCACCGAGCACATATCAGGCAGTGGGGGATTGCCAATGCTAACGTCAAGACACTAGATACAAGTTGAATATATGTGAGTCTATTCGACGCGTTATGCAGATTGCGGCTGACTTTTGGTAATTAGGGGATGTGGGTGGTCAGAAGACGCTGAGGTCGTACTGGAGGAACTATTTTGAGAAGACGGATGCCTTAATTTGGGTCGTCGACTCGACTGATCGACTTCGGGTGGAAGACTGCAGAGACGAGCTCCATGGCTTACTCCAAGAAGAGGTATGATTATGGTACCACTGCTACTGCTACTGCTACTGCTACCATGATGTCATTTCTCGTGTGACGCATTGCTAATTGGAACTCGTGACACAAGCGACTGGCTGGAGCGTGTTTGTTGATATTTGCAAACAAGACGGACGTCGACGGATGCATGACAGAGCAAGAGATCATCTCGGTTAGTGCCCTGCCCCCTCAACGAAGCTTATGCAAGGAGAAGATTTGACTCTTTGGAATAATAATACTTTTTGTACTAATTGGATTCTGCTCTGTCTAGCTGCTACGACTAAAGGAGATACGGACACATCAGTGGCATGTCTTGCAGTGCAGTGCCATGACAGGGAAGAACCTTAAGGAGGGCCTGGCATGGGTCGTTGAAGATGCCAAGAAGCGGCTATTTCTCTACTAACCCATAAACGAGATCACGGATGAGGGTCATGATGGCTCGTGATGGTGGGTGGTGTAAGCTTATGTATTTAAGAAAACCCAGGTTGTCATGGGCAATGAAGAAGAATCATCGACTTGTGGATAAGAAGTCGCAGAAAAACCTCTCATCTGTGGGCTACGTCTGAAGCGGAGCAAAACTCGGGAGGTAAAAATGTTAACCTATGTATGATGCGATGATGTTTTGGACGCATTCGTCCCAAGTTGAGAGGTTTTATTGGTGGTCTACAAGGTTGATCCCTCGAGCAAAGTTTGCTGCAAGTCAGTAAACAACGAATTGTTTTCTTGTTCTACTAACTCCGTACGAGTAGTATTTAGTTTTTTTGGTGGGAGCTGAACACGGCCAATGGCAAAAGAAATGTGCCTGTGTGTGGCCTTGGAAAAGTGCTTATTAGGCTCTGGAGTGGATTGATTCGTTGACGCGGCGGGCACGGGATCGTGTTTGTGGCTGGCTGGTTCGAGATAAACAAAGTGCCTCTTTTAGTAGTTTTTTTTTGTTATTATTGTGTTGCTATGGATGATGGGGACGGGAGTGTAAACAACAATAACAACAACCAAAAAAGAAGAAGACGAAAGAAAAAGAAATCTCTTGTGATGGACAGCGATGAAGATAATCCCATGTGAAAGGAACTGCTGCCCCTGATGATGATGATGTCGAAATGTCCACCTCATCCAATCCCCAGGGAGGTACCAACTGTAGTTTGCAGGAATGGGAGAACGGGGAGGGGGGGTCCTTTCGATCTGGGCCAAATAGGGGGTCGGGTCGGTTATCCAAGACCTCCCCTGGTGTTCAATACCGACCGCTGCCCCCTTGCAGGTGCAGTAGAAGGCGCTGGAACGGGGTCCTGAGCCTGGAAGAGATTAGGTCCACGGCGGGTGCCATGGCGAGGGCTCCTGGAAGTGCTGGCCTCCTGGGAGGTGGACAAGTTGCAGGGCTGTAGAGACGCTGTAAGGGCCTGTAGGAGGCTGTGGCAGAGAAGCCCTGTCCTGTCCACTATGATTTTGTAATTTTTAGCGGGCCGGAACACGCATGGCTCCCTACGCGCTAGATAAAGGGCTCCCCCATCTACGCTAAGCCGATGCTACCGCCCGCCTTGTCAGTCCTTTGGGAGAACCTTGGAACTTAGTTTGGAAGTACAAGTCAGTGACCAGCCGCAAAAGCACCCCACCGCCCAAAAAACAACAAACGAGGCAAACATCGCCAGTTTTGCAAAGTTGTTTTCACTAACAACCAACCAGTCGCTACCTCTTACCAGACAGGACGAAACGCTAGTTTGTTCTTCTTTAATGACATGCCATTCCAAAGACCTGCCTTTTGAAACAACGGTAGAAGAGTAACGGAGCGGAAGAGCCAAAGGGGAGAGACCAAGCCGAAACGACAAAAGCAGCCAGCAAGCCCAGGTCCAGCCATGTCGGACGAGGTGTCACAGTTCCTCGAGCAGGTCGAGCGCCTGCGCGGCCAGCAGATCGAAGACGACGAGATGCGAGCACGCGAACGAGAAGAATTTCTAGCAGCCAAACGTGAACGCCAAGCTAGAAGAGAGGGTGAGTACTTTGGTCACTGTTTTTGCTGCCTTTTCCGTTCCGAACTTTGTGTTCCCCTTATCGAATCGTGGACAGCTCTAGATGGTATTTTGACTTTGGTGGTGCATTGCAACCATGGTCGGCTCTCTGGCTAGCCAGCACACGTTCTAGTTGATTTTGCTGTATTTCTTTTTCAATTGTTGTTGATCGAGGGTTGTAAAGGTGTTTACATAGGAGCTCGGAACTCTTGGTGCGGCGATTGAGGCCATCTTGCTAACTTGACACTTTTTTACCAAGAACGTGCTAGATCTATCTCACCGCTGAAATCATCACCCGCCAACACTCCATCCCCACGCTCGAACCGCCGAACTGTGCATCTGTCAGAGGGTTTGAAGCTCGATTCACCCAGCAACGATACCCTCGACAGACTGCGAGAGCGATCAGCCGAGGCGGAAAAGGCGGCCATATTGGATGCACGATCCGACGCAATGGCATACTTGACAGCGGCCGCGAAAGAGAACGAAGCTCCACTAGATTCGGACTCGAAACGGAGTGACTTCTCGACAACAACCTCGAGGGGCTCTCCTCTCTCGTGGCAAAGAAGAAATAGTCGGGCCAACACCCGCCCATTAAGTGTAGTTGCGACACAAAATGCCACGCAGAGATCTCTGGCTGAGCCCGTAGATCTACAGCCATCCGCATCCGCATCCCAAGAACCAACCCTCTCAAAAGAGCAGATCGCCCAATCTCTTGCGTCCAAGGACCCGGCATGGTTCCGCCAGACTGCCGATAGAGGCGCTAGCTCAGCGGCTTATCGAAAGAACCAGGTCGAGGATGAGGACCGGCTGGACATGTCATCTGTTCGCGCGCAGCTGCCTGGCATGACGGCCGAGACTCCAAAGGAGCGCCCTGCTTCCAGATCTGGCCCCAACACACCCGCCCAAGGAAAACTCACGTCGCCTTTGCCGTTGAACCCTCCCCAGTTTGACGCTCCCGTGGAGAAGCTCCAGATCGAGCCGCTAGCACCACAGCTGACCGGCCGAACATCTCCTATGCGTACGACTTCACCAACAAAAGGGATGGGTGGCTTTGTACAGAGCGCCATGATGAAGCGGAGTGACAGTGTCAAGAGATGGAGTGTCGCTAGCACTGCCGGCTTAACTCGCGGCGACTCGCTCGCTACAAATCGCGGCGCTGTAGTGGCAACAGCCTCAAGGCCACAGAGCGTTGTTGGACACAGCGCACCTACCACAAGCAGACCCGCCTCTCGACACGCGGAAAGAGATACCTCATTCGAGGCTGCTCCAATCGAGCATACCTCGCCCAAAACTCCTACCAAGGCAAGTCCACCTCAGCCTCAAAGGGCAATCGAGGAAGATTCTGCCATTCCTCTCAGTCCCTCCAAGACAATGGAACCGAGGCGCTGGAGCCCAACCAAGTCCAGCTGGCTGGAGAGTGCTTTGAATAGACCTGAATCACCTCCAAAACCACCGCAACCCAAGGCACCCCCACAGCAACCCGCATGGATGGCTGAGCTCAACAAGCCTAAGGAACGACCGGGACACCGGCACCAAGTCAGTATCAGTGGGTTGAAGACCTCGTCGCCCATGGGTACAGTGACAACTCTAAATCCTAAGGGTCTGGGTGGCATTTACTCCCCTCCAGTAGGGGGAAACCCGCGCTCATCAACTCTCAATCTCGCTGGAGCACTGTCTTCACCGGTTCCTGAGTCGGAACCTTCCAAGAGGAAACCACAAGAGTACGAGGAACCGAAGCCTGAACGGCGCGGATCTGCTGCGCCTTCACCAGTGACAAAAATAAAGCCGGTGACACCACCTAAAAAGGACTTCCGTTCCAACTTGAAGCCCAGAGTTGCGGAGCCTCAATCCGGCAAGTCTGAAGAGCCGGAGTTCAAGACGGTATTCGGTACGCTTCGCAGGGCGAAGACTCAGAATTTCAGGCCCCCCGATGAGCTCAAGGAGAACATTCTGCGTGGCAAGGCGTCATTAAATCTGACAGATGGCCCTCAAAGATCTGTGCTAAGGGATGATTTCAAGGATGCTATCCTGAAGAAGAAAGCTTCCTTTGCAGCTTCCAAGGTGGAAGGCAAGGGCATCGCCGCGAGTACGCCCTCTGCACTTGACAAGTCTTTACCCGAGGGCCTTGCCAAGAGAGCAGAGCTGGGCAGACAAATGACTGGACCAAGGAAGACCGTTTCTCCTGACACCACGAGGTCGCCTCCTGGTGCGGCAAAGAGGGACTCTCCCAAGCCAACCCCAGGCCCGAAGAGAATATCTAGCCAAGCAAACATGGCAGCCAGACAATCTGCGCCATCGTTGACTCCCACAAAAAGCCCCCCAGCCGAGAAACCTCGTCGAGAAACTGCCGAGTCTTCTACATCATCAAAGCCTCAAACCTCACCTCGCAGCCTTCACAATTTGAAGACGAAGAAGAGTGCACCATCAAGATTGGGGGACCGTTTCAACCCTGCCTTGGCAGGCTTGCTAGCCAGGGGGCCGCCTCCCGTGGGCGGCAACGGAGGCCGCGGCGATGACTCCAAGGCCGCAGACTCTGCGACCGAACCGTCGGCCCCTGGACCTCAGCTAACACACATGACTAAGAATCGAGCCCGTGGACCCAAGAGACGGGCCCCGACAACACCCTCTGCTTCTGCGGTGTCACTACCTGACTACGAGACGCCTAAGCCGTCTGAAGCTTCCGAAAGGCCGAAGCCTGAGAGACCCGTAAAATCAGCGCACTCATCTTTCATTGCCTCCACAGATGCTTCGGGCAGCTTTAGGTTTCCAGCGGGTCTGGAGCCCGAGCAGCCCAGCTCTGCTTCAAGCCAACAGCAGGCGGCAGCAAAGGCTTCTGGACGAAGCAGGCCTGAACCGATAGACACCAGGGGTATGGAAAGTGAGCGTTCAGCTCGCGCGTTCCACCGCCGACAACCTACTGCACCTGAGAAGATTGTCGGTGATTTCTCATCGCCTTCAAAAATGGATGAACCTGAGTCTCCAAGGAAGCTGGATGCGAAGCGCATGTCCAAATTTTTAGCAGAGACGCCAACTGGCGACTCAAAGCTTGATACTTTTAGAGAGCCAGCCAGATTAACGCATACAAGAACTGGATCATGGTCTCCTACCAAGACTGAACGATCATTCCCAGAACCCTCACCTTCTACACCGGCGAGACATTTGAGAAAGGATTCTGTCAAGAATGCTGCTGCGATGTTTGGCGGAGCGTTAGTAAAGGCTCCGGTTCCTGGCCCTAGAGCCTCAACCTTTGTACTTCCGCGTGAGGTAGAATCCCCTTTGCCATCTCCCAAACCTTCGCCACCAAAGGCTGCTTCACCAATGGCTGCCTCACCAAAGGCATCGCCCAAGGCACCATCTCCGCCCAGAGTTGCATCGCGTCCATTACCCACTCTGCCATTTGAAGAAGAGCCCATATCCCCTGCAGTAGCATCTCCATCTCGGTCACCCTCCAAACAAGGCGGTGACGTATCCGCCCTGTTAAACGATTTCTTTGAGCCCCCACGTCAAAGAAAAAGCTTCAAAGTGGACACTGCTGAACTTCTCACCAATCGTCCCAAGATTGGGGGCAAGATCAGAACTATCTCATTCCAGATGTTCCAAATAGCTGCGGACGGAAAGCAAACACCCGTCCCCCAACACAACGAGCGAGTTTTGTTTGAGCAAGAGATGTACATCTCATCGCACAACTTTACTAATGAGGCTGGGTGGAAAGTCCGTGAGGTGTATTTCTGGATCGGCGACGAAGTTCAAGAAGATTATGCCAAGGAGGCAGAACTCTTTGCCCAACGGGAAGCCAAAACAGTAAGCGGCAAGTTCATCAGCATGCGACAAGGAAAGGAAACACCCGAGTTTCTACTGGCCCTGGGTGGCGTCGTTATTATTCGCAGGGGCTCGAGCATTAAGTATGACTCGCTTGCGCCTAGTATGCTCTGCGGTCGACGATATCTCGGCCAGGTGGCATTCGATGAGGTTGACTTTGAGACCAACAGCCTTTGCTCCGGTTTCGCGTTCCTCATTGTCCATTCCGGCAACTGCTATCTGTGGAAGGGAAAGGGGAGCGACGTGGAGGAGCTCAGCTGCGCCCGGTTGACTGGCATGGATCTGTCTCTTACCGGAGAACTGATTGAGTACGACGAGGGACGCGAGCCTGCTTCTTTCTGGGAGATGCTGAGCGGAGGATCAAAGCCGCACTCGGCTGATCACTGGAGGCTCAAGCCCAGTTATGACAAGTACTCCAGTAGACTCTTCTGCTCGGATGAAGACTCCAGACAACAGGTAAGCAGCGACGATGAACTGGCCTTTTTATAAAGCACCTTGTGTGTTTGTATGTGTTTCGGTTTCACCTCTCTCATCCCTTGACAACACGCCTCCTTGTTTCGATCCCTTCGTTTTTACATATTCTCATGTCTACTCCCCACCATTCTAGCTCTTGTTTTGTTACCCTTCATAGCTAATGATAGTATCTAGGTCTATGAAATTAGTCCGTTTAATCAGGTTGATGTCTCACCATACAACATCTACATTCTCGACGCCTTCTTCGAGATGTATATCCTCGTCGGCGCACAAGCCCAATCCCAATACTCTTCCTTCCGCAATGCCCTCGAGTTCGCTCAGGAATACGCCATCTTTGCTGCCAGCATGGAAGATCGTCCCTTTGTCCCCATCTCGACTGTTGTACTAGAAGGTGCTCCCCGGGATCTTAAGCGCGTGTTCCGCAAGTGGACCGATGAGCGATGCCCTACCCTTTTGAACGCTACGTCTGAGGAGGCGGGGCTCAGGAGGGGGAGGAGTTTGAGGGTTGTGCCGTTGACACAGGCCCTCTTGGCGCTGAAGGAGTAGAAAAAACATTTGCTTTTTTTCTTCTCTTATACCTTTTTCTTTTCCTCTTCTGTGGTCTATTTTATGAGAATATGGAAAATTGTTTTTCTTCCTTTGTAATGTATGAAATGAAACAAAGAGCGGTCGGCTATTTTTGCGTTTGTAGATTGCGCTAAAGAAAAGAAAAGGCGTATGGGAAGCATGCATACAGACTTTTTAAGACTTATATACTCATATATATACGTCCACCCCTATTTGAAGTTTAAAACATCTACTAGACATTGTGTGTGAATTCTATTGTTTTGTTTCATTTTGACTACGGCCAACTTGAAGCAAAAGAGCCATTTGAATCAATAAAGTTTTTTTTGATTCTCTGTTTAGTGTATGATGTATTCAAAAAGGTGTATTGAGGTACGAAAGGCGATCCAGAAAATGGAGATGCCCTTCCATGGTGTATGATGTGTATGATGTGTGTGTGTGTGCGTCTGTCTGTCTATGGGGTATCAATTCCAAAATTGACCAATGTTGTAGAAGGTTGCTTGCTCGCCCAATTGCCGGAGAGGCAAAGCTCTTTTGTAATCTTGTAATGTTTTGAAAAATACCCTCCCTGCGCCCCTTTCCCTGCGCCCCTGCGCCCCTTGGTGCCTATTTCATGTTTCCTAGCATCGTGATTTCGTTATCCATCTGAGGAGAGAGAGAGAGAGAAGGAGAGAGAGAGAGTTGAAGGGGGTGTTTGAATGCTGATTGTGTTTAAGCGCTGACGGGAGCGCCGGTTTCGATGGTCTCGCTGGCTGTGACGGGGGCCTTCTCTTCTGGTTTTGAGATTTCGGCTGTGGAAGCTGGTTGCTCGAGAGAGGCGGGGATGGCGACGGGTTCGCCTCTGGCCTGTGCGGTGAGGATGAGGAGTTCCTTGAGCATGAGCTCTTGTGTTGTTCGAACGAGTTCGGGGACATCGGCGGGTGTTAGACCGGCTGTGGGAATTGGGTCAAGAACTGGAATGGTAGTTAGCATGCGTCGATGGAAGAATCAAGGGGGGTAAAACTCAATGGATCAAAACTCACTCTTGACAGGAATCTGTCCGGCCTTGAAGACCATGCCCTTGATATAAAAGACGTGGCTATAGTTGGCAACGACGCAGGGCACAATGGGCACGCCGGCTTGGACGGCAAGGTGGAAAGCGCCCTTCTTGAAGGGTAATAGCGTCGGGTCCTTGGTGTAGCTTCTGGTGCCCTCGGGAAACATGTAGACGCTCTGGTTCTTAGCCTTGATCTTGTTGGCGGCACCGTTCATGACGGAGCGAGCATCCTTTGTGTTGGCGCGGTCGATGAAGACAGTGCCGCTGAGGGCCATGAACCAACCCAGGAAGGGCACCCACTTCAGCGAGGCCTTTGCGGTGACGCTGCAGTACTGGGGGAACAATGCGCCGAGCATGAGGACGTCGAGCTCGGTCTGGTGGTTGCCGACGAAGACGGCGGGGCGGGTGGTGGCCAGGACGTTGTTGGGGTCCTCGATGGTGAAGTAGGTGCCGGTGGCGAAGCGCATGGTATAGTGGAAAGCCCTCGCGGTGGCCCATTGGGCAATCTGCTGCTTCCCGACTATGGTGAGGAAGATGGAGGCGACGACGCCGTAGAAGGCGACGATGCAGAGGGAGATGTATGCGGCGAGGGAGCGGGCCACGAAGGCGGCCTTGGGGACGACGGCGGACATGGCGTATAGGGAGATGGTGAGCAGGCCGTAGTAGGCGAAGAACCTGGCGATGTAGCTTAAAATCAAGCTCATCTTTTCTAGGAAGAAGAGAAGAAAAGGAAAAGAAGAAGAAGAAGCAAGCTAGAGGGTGAGGAGGGGGGGAAGTCTTTTTTGTCTCTCTCTCTCTCTCACACTTTCTCTACTCCCTCACTATTCTGTGTCCGGCTGGACTTGGTGGTTGGTGGTAGTAGTAGTAGTAGTGGTGGTGGTGCTTGGGTAAGTAGGTTGTTTAAGCAGTCTGCTGATCAAAATTGACGTAGTAGTAGTAAAGTAATACATTAGCAGTGCTGGTAAGGAATAATAGCGTCTGCGTTTTGACCCTGGCTTGCTGGCTTGCTTGCTGGCTGGCTGGAGGGGGGTCCAATGACAAGTCCACTAAATCAAAGGCTACAGTTCCATGCCTCCGAGAGAGTGACCGTGACGGTTCGTTAATTTAGGCTGGATGATCGTGAGCGAGTGAGTAGAGTGAGAAGAGTAAGAAGAAGAGGGATCGGCAAGCCCGTCGGGTGACAAATGTTTTTATTATTATTATAAGGGAATCACAAGCCAAGCCAAGCAGGTTTCAAGGGTTCAAGACAAGCTTGAGAGACATAAAAAAAGAATTTACTTGTATTACTACTTTGTTGAGTGTGAGTTGAGTGAGACGGGAACTAACAACGTAGCGGCGGGGATTAGAAGGAGACGGCGTGTGCGAAGGGAGAAAAAAAGATTGATTTTCAATTGCCTCGGCGGTTTTGGTTTTCTGGCTTTGGTTGTGGTGGTGGTGCTGGTCTTTGTTGGTGGGATGGATCCGTGGAGGGGACAAATAATTGCTGGGGTAAAAGTAAAATGCCACTCAGTCCACCTGCAGCCAGTGGGCATCATTCATCATCCAGTTGTTGGAGGGGTTCCATTGAGGGTCTGAGTCTCGGAGGGGTGCCCCATCACTTTTAGCGGGGAGGGGGACTTTGACACCCGCCGGACTTCAAACATCCATCCACTACAAGGTTCCAAAACAGTGATGCCCTTCTGTAAGGTACTGTAAGGTACCTATCGCACGGCCATGCATGGCGCTAGATGGCCTCTGGAAAGAAATCTACCTGTTTTCAACCCTTTGCTTACAACTTGGAATTTTACACCGTACTTGTCAAAGGATTCAACATCATCTTAAGTCCGTTCGGCTCATCGGTTTAGGCATGTATATCATTTACATCCTACCTACCTATTCGAAAGACAACTCCCGTAGCACGTCTCCACAGTGTCTTCGACGTGGCGCTCATTGACAACTCCCACTCCAAGTTGACAGTGGTCAGTGCTTAGGCACATGATGGCCTCGGGTATCTTGTCGTACAGTACACAGAGACAAGTTTCTCCGCAGGACCTGCAAAATCTTTGATTGACATGTTGTGGCAACTGATGACATCCTATTGGTCACTCGTACGGTTCTACAATTGCCCAGTCTGAATGGCTGCCCAATACCTTTCACTTCTGCATTTGCCTGCATGTACATACCTTAGTACAGGTAGTGCATCCTACCTTATATCATTCACATGTGAGAGGTCCTCCACCGGAACTACTATTTCTCCGTTGCAGTATCATCATCAGCTGGATCACGTGAGACTCTACCTGCCGGCTACCGGATGGCCTGCAGCACTGGCCTCTTGCTGCTGCATCCCTGTTCGTCCAACGCAAGGCGCAGCAGCAGCAGCAGCAGCAGCACGGCAGCAGCTCAAATCCAGTCCAACCTTCTCCCGCATATGCGAGGACGCCAATACTCCCACGCAACGCATTTAATTAACCAGCTCTTCTTCAGCTAATAATTACTGCTCATCTTTTGTGTGTGTGTGTGTTGTCTTGCTGTTGTCGTTGTTTTTTTTTTATCGACAACGGCGCTTCCAGGCTTGCTCCTGCGATTCTTTCGCAGCTGCATCGGCCCAACGCCTCTTATCCCTTGTCTCATCTCTCGTCTATCGTCCATCAGCTCCCGTCTCACGTCTCACGTCTCTTTGTCTTCCTTATCATTGTACTATTCACTTCGCTTCGCTTCGTCCCGTTTCGCTACCGCAGACAATTAATTGCCCGTATAATGCCATCGTCCATATAAAATCGAATCGCCATGGCACCATCCCGCCGCGGTCAACCTTCCCACCTCTCCGTCCCGCCGCCCTCGGGCACCCTCGTCGACCTTCCTCCCATATCCGCCTTGTTCCTCATCGACTTTGACGTCAAGGCTGGCTACACAATTGCATGGAAGCGGGCCGTCCCGGAACTCGAACTCGAAGGTCTCGTCGAGTACAAGTCCTTGCCGTCAGGCTTGCACACCGTTACCGATGATCTCATCTACTTTGTTCACGATGGCGCTCATGCTGGCTTGAGCGCTTTCGTCAACGAGCCTTGCGATGAGGAGGAACTCAGACATGCGCGAATGATTGCCGTCGGCATTCTTGTTCCTCTGAGCTATGGAAGGCTGGGCAGAGCTTGGAGACACGCCAGGACTTTGAAGGAAATGGCATCGTGAGTGTTACCTTGCGACTACGTATCCGTGCATGATTGTGAATGCTGACGAGGCAAAAAGTAAACTCGTCAAGGATCGCAATAAGACCGAAATCTTGGAAGCTTACTGGGAGGCCAACAAGGCCAGCGAGGGGGACAAGCCTTCGGACTCTGTCGTTAATACCCCCATCTCTCCGTTAAATGAGCGACCGCGTAAAGGACATGGTAGGTCTCGATCTGCCACCTCCAACACGACCTTGCTCAACCCCGACCACAAACTCTCTCCATTCCACCCTGCATGGAGTTTGACCAGTCTGCTGGACAGATTCGGTCCTCTGATATTCCCCATTCATCGGGCTGCCATGCTTCGACAGCGCATTTTAATTTCGTGCCATGCTCCCGTACATGAAATCTGCAACTTTGGTAGGCGAACCGAAAAAGAAAATCCACCCTAGGATATTGAAACCCAAGCTAACTAGGGATGCAGTATATAATATCTCCATTCTATCCAATATCCCACTCTCAGTGACAGATGCCTTACCTACACCGGCACCGCCCCACCGCCTGCGACCTTTATTCAATATTGGCGTGCATGATATCCCGTTCCTTATGGAGGATCTGGAGGCTTCCAAGCGGGATCGTAGCGGTGAAATTGCCGTTGAAGATGATTCTGGCTCTGGCTGGATTGCCTGCACGACTGATAGCATCCTTGCTATAAAGGATACCTTGTGGGATATGCTCATTACTATGCCTCCAGACTACTCCGTCAATGCCAAAGAGAAAGTTTGGCCCGTTGTGGAATGTCCTCGTGGTCAGCCTGTCAAGGCTACTCAACGTGACCTCCGTCGTTTCAACGCCCTTCGCACGGGACTTGCACGCCTAGCCGCCGTCACCCCCGCGACTACACCTGGACCAGCAGCACCCGCATCCCCAAGATCAGAGACTTCAATACGGTTGTCGACTAGCCATTCTCATCGAATTGTCAAGGACGAGCTCGACTATGCTACTGACAAGGTCATTGAACCCCTGAGCTGGACTGCCCTCGCTTATAATGGATTTATGTGGTGGGCCAGCGCTGGCGAACAGCTTCGTTCGGAAGAACAGGATGAAGCGGCCCGGGATGCGGCACTTCTCGCTGATGAACCAACGAGCAGTACAAATAACTCATCCATGTCCGTTCCCCAGGTGGTATCTGCGCCGCAACCGGACCTTTTAACCGACTCCATCACTTCCCTTTCAGGTCGCTACGGATCAAGTGAAACCGAGGCTCGTATAGAGCTCGCCATAATTGCTTACTTTCACCGTCTTACCACACAAATGCTTGATGTCCTTGTCGACCTCGCTGAAGCCACAGATGAGGCGTACCCCCCCGAAAATCGCGAGGAACAAGACGAGGGTCTACTCCCCAACGAGTTTGAAGATCCGGGTGCTAATCCCATCACGGTCGATAGCCGTTCCATTGAGAGTATGGGACTCGATGTGTGGAGTGCTAGCGATGCGCTTTTCGTGCAGCAGCTTGTCGCTCTGTATTTTGGTCGACAGGCGCGCATAGATGGCAAAGGGATTGAAATCTGTGGGGTCCGTGTATGTTAAAAAATTTTTTGTCTTGCATGATAATGCTCAAACTGTTCAAAGGGAAGATGGTCGGGTGAATGTCCGGGTCAATGATTATTCTAACTGTCTGGGAAAAGGGGGGAGGAGGAACGGTTGCTGTTCGAATCGCTATTTCTAGATGCATGTCAAACTCGTGTTCACGCACAAATGTATCCATATCTTTGCTATAAAACCCAGAAAAAATACATATGCTTGCATGTGGACGTCAAAAAACTACAAGAGGGAAAAAAACACTGTATATATAAAAACACAAGATCCCTATAAACCTCAGAAACTCCATGCCCTTAAACTACATTTCGGCAAACCCTACCCTCCCATAACCTCCTTAGTGCAATTACAACTTCTGCCTTTCGAACCTGCTTCAAAACAATTATTTTACGCAGTCCCCGAACATTTGATGCAATGCAGCCGGCGCCCAAAAGTTTTCCCAATGTTTTTTTTTGTCAAGTTCTCCTTTACGCTAGAAATTTGGTCTATACTTATGACTCATCTTCTGTGTCGGTGTTTGTGTCGCTTGTGTCATCCTCCTCCTCTTCTGTGCCAGACTCATCATCCGAGTCATCAGCCGTCTTCCGCTTGGGCTTGGAAGTTTGGCCACCCTTGAGAGCCTGCATTTGGCCGGCAATGGAGTCTGAAAATACATGTTAGCTTTATGTTCGTGGGCTGGCAGATTAGAAAATGATGGCTTACCCTCTTCTGGCTCGCTAATGTCGTCGGCCTCAATCTCAGTCACCTTGCTGGCATCTTCAACAACCAGCGTGACTTCCATCCGTGTGTCAAATCCAACATAGGAGTCGCAGACAACGTGCATGACAAAGGTGTAGTGGCCTGCCTGAGGAGGAGCCGCAAACTGAGCCTTGAGGGTCTGCATGGCAAATGTAGGCTTGCCCTCCTCGTCGAAAATAGGCTGGTCAAACTTGTCAAAGGTAAAAGGGGGAACAGCCATCTTGTCTTGCTTGGAATCGCTCAGGAAGGCGTACCACTTGGGAGTCTGTTCGCGAGCATAGTGAGGCGCAAAGGTCAACGGAGGCAGGACGGAATTCTCTTCGATGGTAATAGACTTTCCGTCGGGACCCTTGACCGTCTGCTTCTTGCGACCCATGAGTGCGTCCAAGTCATCTTCTGCGGGATCAACGTCCTCCAGAGACAACTCGTCGATTTCGGGAATGTTCTCAGTGCCAGGGGGGATGAAGCGACCCTTGATAACAAGCGTGACTAGAGAAGAAGGGATGATAACACGCTCGCCTGTAACCTTGAAGAATGCCTTGGCAACGCGGAGGTATGGGAGCTTCTTGCCAACATTGATAGCAGTGGTGTATTCCTTTTCGCTCAAGAGGTCGCTGCCAATAGCAAGCTTTCTGCGCTCAGTGTCGGGGAGATCCATGAATTGTTGAACAGTTTGGTGAGTCTTGGAGTCGCCCTCGACCGCCGCGGCAATCTTGTCTGTGAAAAAGGGGAGTTGGAGGAGAGGGGAGGATTTCGGAGAGATGGCTTGGATTAGGCGCTGGTTGACCTGGAATGAACCAGCAATAGGACCAATGTTACCGTATGCAAGAGAGATGGCGGCGAATGACTGGTTCAAGGTTCGAGCAATAGCACCAATTTCAAATTTGGCCTTGGTCAAGGTAGCGTCATCGAGTTCAACACGGCCAAGGTAAGCCCACAACAAGGCAAGAACCTTGCGACGAACACCACCATCGAGATCTTCGAGCTTCTCCTTGTCCTTAACGGAGAATCCAGAAGCGAAAGGAGCGGTTTCGCCCTCGGCTGAGATGCGCGACTCGATCTTGGACAGACCAGATTCAGCTTGGTCACCCTTAAGGATAGCACTGAATTCGTTGCCAGTGCTAAGAGCAGTGATGATGGCACCTTCGTCCATGCCTTCGTCATATTCCCTGAACAGATTGTTTGCGCTCTCCATCAGGACACCTTCCTTGGACCTTCTCTTGGTTCCATACCACCACGATCCAACCAGGTAGGGGAGTAAGACACCGAGAAGTCCTGTATAGACCAAAACAAGGTACTTTCCATTACCATCGGCAATGATAAACTGGGGCAGAGCAATACCGATGCTGAAGCTCTGCTTGCCGTCGGGATGGCCGTATTGGATATAGTTGTTTCGCACCTCCTCGTCGGTCAAGGCTTGGTAGGCTTTGGAGATTTCGACATATCGGTCGTTGAGCATTTCCAAAGTCTCGTTTTTGGCGGGATCCGGCTTCACCTTGTCGGGGTGGAACCTGACGGAGAGTCTCTTGTAATGTGACTTGATTTGCTTCTCTGTGAGGGTCTATGTTTCGGTCGCATGTTAGGCTTGTGGTTTTGGGCGGAGAGAGAGACAGGCGGGAGCCACTTACGTCTTCAATGCCTAGAATATCATATGGATTCCAGATCTTAGGAACCACCTTCTGTGTGACCATGATTAAGTAGACCATGCCTCCCATAAGCGCCCATCCTGCAATCGAGAACAGTGCCCGCTTAATCTTCCTCTGCTTCTTCTTTTGCGCCCTGCGCAGCGACGTTACGACTTCGTCATGTTGCGTCTTGTAGTCGGACTTGATGCGCGGGGCAAGCGCATCGTTATCTGTGCTTTTGGTGAAGAGAGTATATGTCAAAGGCAGGGTGACAAGTCCGGTGAGAGTCAGGATAAAGAAGGGAAAGAACTGGCCCTGTGAGAGAGAAGCAGGTTAGCATCATCATCATCAACGTCACCATTGCCGTCGCTATCGCCGTCGTCGTTTGTCGCCCAACTTTCGTTTTGGCGACTGTTGGAGGGGCCAGATTGCACGCAAGACAATGCAATCTAGCAGAACAGTCGATGCGAAATTCAAGGAGATGCAATCATACCTGCTCATCGTACGAGTAATCTGAGCTCATCTTGGCGATTGTAGGGAGCTCAGCCCGCTCGAGAGAGAACTGGAAGTGCGGATTATATGAAGGGTTGTTTGTCTAGACTTTAAACCGTGGCCCTTCAAAAGTGTCCTGAAATGATGTACCAAATAGTTGTATATGTGGAAACTGGCGTCCCTGGCTCGGTGCTGGGATTATCCGGCGCCCCCCACAATACCGACACGGTGTTCTCATGAAAAAGAAGGGCCTAGAAAAATAATGCAATGTGTATAATTTCACGGGTACCTGGATGCGCTAAGTTGTAAAGGGAAGTTTTCCTTGCATCATGCCACATGTGTCACTTCACAGATTGTTACGCTATGCCTTTTTCCGCTACTACTCTATGCGAAATGTGGTTCAGGGGTATCTTCATTCCTTCTAAAGAACATCAAAGAATATCAATGACATTGTTTGTCAGTCGTCTTATTACATAACCAATTTGTTCGCCAAAATATGTTCTAATTAAAATGCTTATTGAAGTGGCATGTCTTTCTCATCATATCCATCTACTCATCTTCAATTTTCTTCCTTCTCTCTTGTCTCATAATCGTCTGGAAGTGTAATGTTCTCCTCGGCATCTGTGTCGTCCTCCTCCTCGGTTGCCGATGATCCTATCGTCATTTCGCCCATCAGGATGCTTCTCAGATCCTCTTCGCTATGAATGGTCTGAATGCTACCTCGTCTAATCCATGGTCGCGTCTCACTTCTCCCCTGCTCAATCAGTTTTTCTATCTTGAGCCGATTGGACAAAAATTTTAGCTTCGGGAAGGTACTTTGCTGCCCTTCATGGAGCATTCGTGCAAGGCGTGGGGCATCGGGATCCGTTAAGATGTGCCAATAGTCTGACGGAATGGACTTGGGCCAAATCGTGATTGTTCCACTAAACTCCTGCAGCCATAGCTGGCTCCAATCCTGGCCTAGGGGACGAGGTAGCAGCTCGGCATGTCGAATAAATCTCAGCCACTTGGTTAGGTCAAGCTTGAGATAGTTCTCAAATGCCGACATGAGGTAGCCACCTCGCCAACCACGGCCCTTACGATGCGTTACAGGGAGCCCGACAGTGCCCCTGGAGGAAAAGAAAAACAGGTTAATGTGTGGGTTCACCTGGCTCACAATGGTAAAGTTGACGTTGAAATGAGTGTTTAGTGCCTTGATGGGGATGTCTGTTCTCAAGCTTCCATCCTTCCACTTGTGGCCAAATGAGTATGGCGCTAGGGTTCCGTCTCGATTCTTCATCATGAGGACGACCGGGTTGAGAATGCCCGGCACAGCAGCCGATGCCAGCACGGCTGACCAGATGACACAGTCAGGACTGGTCAAGTAGTTGCAGAGAATAGTGGGAGAGTGAGGATCAGCCGGGACGCAACTGACGTTGAGAATGCGACCAGTTCGTTCATACGCCTCTCGGAATGTCATGGAGCCTCTAGTAAACCATGAGCAGCGCTCAGCCCAGTCAACCGAATCGAATCGGGCTCCAGTTCTCCACCATCTCATAAGCCAGGTTGTAACTGACTCGCGGCATGCGGTGATTTTTTCCGCCAACGCAGGTATCAAGATCTCCTTCAATTCGTCGTTTGTTCGCGTAGCAACAAGGGCCGCGATAAGGGCACCACCACTGGTGCCTGTGATGACGTCAGGAAGTAAGTCGGCATCAAGCATTGCCTTTACGATTCCAAAGTGATAATAAGCAAAAGTCGCGCCGCCAGAAAGACAAAGTGCGGTTCGGCCGTAATTGGCGTTCATGTGCTTGAAAAGGGATCGCTTCTGTTCCATCTCGAGATACTCCGTCTTGAGTAGAAACTTGAGGCTTTTCTCGACTGTTTGAGGTTAGCAACTTGGAAACTGTACATGGAGGAGTGCGGGCTTACCATCATCAATGAAATTCTGAACCAGATTCTTGGTCCCGTAGTAGGTCTGGCTGTATAATCTTGGATTTTCCACGCCAACAAAGTTATTCTTGACGCAGGCTTCCATCAACGTCTTCAGATCATCTACCGCCTTGCTCAATTCAGTCAAATCACCCTTGGCTTCCGCGGCCTCGGCCCTGGCTCTCGTTTTGCGTATCTGTTCCCATACACGCTTTACGGTCTTTGAATCGTAATAGGCAAAGTCGTTTACTTCCTTCCAGGTCTGTCTTCCCAGAAAGTCATCGAGATTTTTCGCTGCAGAGACCCAGCCCTTGTAATCGGACGTGCGCCGTAGGTTCTTGCGTAGGATTTCTCGCTTGCCGCGCCATGCGAAGAAGTGCTCGTATGCAAAGATGTACCACCTTGTGGAGAGATAGGCGATACTGAGACCGATGAGCCAAGAGAAGACGAAAAAGAGTAACGGCCACTTAGATAATTGGTATAGATAGCCCTCTCTGGTTTCGTCTGTGGTGCGGGTTCCTAGCAAACTGTCGACCGTCTTGGATCCTTTTCTCCTCCTTTTCGAACCTCGCTTATTTCGATACGCCTTGGGGTTGATGGGTGCCCAGTCATTTTGAGCAGTGATGAAGGTTCCTTGGTTGAGGGTTGGTGACGTTGGTAAACCTCCTCCAGCAGCACTAGCAAAGGCCGCGACAGCGGCGATATCATCCTCGAATGCGCTACCGGCCTGTGAGCTGCGCTTGGTGAGATTGACAGAGCTGACGCTCCTAGGCGACTTTAAACTCGAGGTTTCGTCTGCTGGGCTCTGCAGAGGGTCGGGCGCTTGCAGAGCCGTCTCGAAGGTCGCCAAGTCTTCGGGATTAAGGAATTCGGTGTCGTGGTCAGGTATGACGGATACATCGAAGGCCTCGGGAGGGAAGCCGTAGGCGTCATCGTATGGAGTGACTTCGGGGTAGGGTTTCGCCATCTTGACCTATTAAACTAGGTTCCCCTCGGATGTGTCGACGATATGATGGATGGCAGCATTGAAGAGAAAAAAGAAGACGGGCAAAAAAGGAGGCAGACAGTATGAAACTGCAAAGAACTTTCTCTCCCCCACGATAAAGTAATGGAAGTGTCCTCCCGAGTCCCACCTACCTACCTAGTACTTTAAACGGATGACGTCGGCTGTGGCTGGACGAACGTTAGCGAAAGTGTCAACGGTGTATCCGAATTCGTTGGGGATGAGTGGGTCACCTTTGGTGCCTTTTAGGGCCAATCAGAGCGGAGGGAATTGGACAAGGGACTGGCATGTACCTTGCTAGCCTTCATGTCACTCCCTTGCATTTTCCCAAAACTGGTCATTCAATCCTGGAACCTCGGCCTGTGACTTGATCACTCATGCATCAACTTCCGAACTCCATGTCTGTCTGTCTGTATGCAAGTTTGCATTGCATTGCATTGTGCATGAAAAAGGAGACGGACAGCCAAACGTATCAAGGCTTTCGATTACATAATCTGCCATTAGATACCCTATATACGGCGCATGCTCCAGATTCAGTCAACGCGAAGAAGAATGGTTTCAAGAGCCCAACTAAGCCAGTCAGCATCCGTCTATTCCGTACAACAGCGGTGGTCACTTCTCTCTCATCTCCGGCTTGTGCAACATCGTGCTCGCACCGGACTTTTGTGATCGGATTTTGTTTCGCATAAATAAACATGTGAAGAAGGGATATTCCAACTAGCAGCTCCCTGCAGAGATCGAGATCTATTTTAAGTTGCTAGATTGGCTGAGGGGACTTTGCTCTGTTTCTTGATGTCACTCCGTATAGTGCGATGACTGAACTGCGCCCAGATCCTCATATGTAGAAGAAAGCTTCAAACATAACAGCTTGTTCTGTAGTCAATTCCGGCCACTTCTGCTGCGCCATATAATCACATTGGATTGCGAATCGAGCAAGTTTGACAAAGAAAACATATTCGCTCATGAAGATTTGTTTGATCTTTGTGATTCTCTGGGCTTCTTGACCGTATCTTCGACATCAGATGGCATATTTACTCTAGCACTCTGGCACAGTGGCATATAACAGCTCCAGTAAAGTTATACCACAATTGAGCCAATATGCATGATCCTCTGATAGGTTCTTTTCTTGGAAAAGATCCTAGTGGGGCCCAACACCGAACAGGTCCATGTGGTCCATGGCTATCTAGAAGTGCTCCTGGCGCTTCTCATACTCAACGAATATGATCACAGGCCTAGGATTTGGCCACCTATTACCAGCCGCGGTTTGTGATTCAACCAAATGGGCAAAACAAAAATCATCTATGGATCTAGCTGGATACCATTTCAGTTAGTTGGGGTCATGAGCTCTCACTCCTGGTACGGAAAAATGGATCGACATTGATCATCGGCATGGACCGAGGAAATTAAATCTCAGGTTCCCCAGGAGTGAGAGTCGTAGTCATAGCCAGCCAGCAAAGAAACGGTACTTCCTGTGAAATCCTTATTTTTATAAACTTTATATTTCGTATCGTTAACTTTGCAATATAGACCACGAAATGTGTCCCCAAGCTTTGACCATTCATCTTGTTCCACCGCAGTAGCAAGCACAGGCACTTGCTTGAATAGAGTCGCTAAATCTAGAGTGGCAGTATGATCGTGTGTCAAATCGTTTGATCGGTTTTATCGAGAGATTGGGCTTCATTGTCCATATTTCAGACCTTTTGCTGCTTTATGGTATGAGGTGGTTTGACCAGCGGACGTCTAACACCCCATAGATCGGGGTTTCATTCTCCAAAGCAGATGCTAGAGATGACATGGAGCAATAGCGGGATACTCTTCTACTGTCTCGTGTAGATAAAAGGAATCTAGATAATAAAGTTACCACTTTCCCATGTCCTACACGAAGACTAGTTCTACCGGCGCACTTTCCCTACTCCAAGCTCTGAAGTCTGTAAACAAGTTCTCGTATTGAAAGTTGACAGCCATCGAATAGAAGACTATATTGTTGAATGCCTGTTACTCGTATTCCTTCTTATTTGGAGCTTACAGATCCTTTAGTTACAAGCGGATTGACTCCAATGAGACCTTTGATGTTCTTGATGAATGTTGTCAAAGCAGTCAGGGAGTAAGTCCATACATAAGCTTGAGATATGATGACAATCTCAAGCTTAGCCGTGCACTGCCATGCAACACATCCTGGAGCAATCACGAACCACCGACTGACACCTTCAGGCTTCAGTAAAGATACCGAGCGCTTCATTGATACATAAAGACAGATCTCGTCATAACCGCACACTAACAGTAGTAAGAGGGAGCCCGCCTCGGGTCCACCCGAGTTTGGCTAGGTAATAAGGACGGAGCCATTATGCGATCTAACTGACAGGTGTTCATGTTTTTAGATGCCTCTGTCGTGCCGGAGACCCGTGACAATCGGTTTCCGGAGTTTGCGGGCGACAGCGTTGCAGTGATCCTGTATGACGCTGTTGGTAGCTGTTGGACGTTGTTGAACGCCTGCATCCTTTGTTCTGCCAACACCACGCTCTGATAGGACTATAAGGCACGGTGAATTTCCCACATTGCATACATTAACTAGTCAATTAAACCCTTGTAGCAGCCGTGATATTTAGGTTGCTCCTCTATTCCCCTATGGGCTGCCTCTGAGCGATTTACATCTCACCCCAACCCCCAGATCATCGTGTATATCTCAGTTCCAAGATGGCCAACTACACAATTTCCGCATGCACGGTACAAGACCATGAGGCGCTCGCCCGCAACAACATCAGCGCCTGGTGGAGCGATGACCATTGGACCATCCCATGGCGCCACAGGACCCGCGAGCACCTCATTGAGCAAGTGACCAAGCGTATGCCGCGCACGTTGCTGGCCAGTCGCGACTTCAAGCGACACCAGAAGGCAGTAGACCCCGAAACAGGCCGTATACTAGGCTGTGCCCGCTGGACGCTGCCTCTTTCACACGCGACCAATGCGGACGGCACACCGGCGTGGCCAGAGGCGCTGGTCCCAGCTGTTAGTCCGGAGGAAGAGGCTGAAATCAACCGAGTTGCTGATTCTGCCATCTGGGATCCGAATGAGGAGTCAGATGTGCTGTTTGAGCCAATCAACAAGATCGAAAAGGAGCTTATGGGCGACAAGCCTTATATGAGTAAGGAAACCATCTCTCTGACCTTAGCCTTCAGTATGCCATTGGAAAAAAGAAACATATCTAACTCTGAACAACGTATAGTTCTAGTCTTGCTGGCTGTTCACCCGGAGAACCAGGGCAAGGGAGTGGCTAGCGCATTAGTAGAAAGTGGTATTAGAGAAGCGGAAAAGCTGGGCCTGGATATCTTCATCCTTGCCTTTAAAGCTGGATTGGGATTGTACAAGCGGCTTGGATTCCGCGTCCTGCGGGAGTATGTACAGGATGATTCCATGTACGGCGGTACAGGCGACCATCGCGTTTATTATATGACGAACGAGAAGAATCGTGCCTCTGATGAGGCATGAGGCTTGAAAAGACAAGGGGGGGAAACAGTAGTGAGCAATATTTGTTATTGAATCCTCCGCTTCAATTGTCTATAGATAGTTTTATATATGAAGCTTATTGAGTCTATGGGTCATATTTTAATAGTAAACGGTTAATATTTACTTGGCGCCGTAGCATGATCTCAAGCCTTTGCCGATAGCATAACCGAAATCTTTCGTCATTATTGGTTACTAGCTCAGAAAGATTGTTGTAAGGCTTTATAGGTAGACTTTTATTAACATTGTAAATATGATCTTTGAATACTTTACCGTATTAACTTACCATTAGCAAGTATAAGTAACGTATCGTACCCAGAACCTAGACACGTCAGACTTCAAGTCAAACTGGTAAGTTGAAGAGGATGATGCGGCGCCAAGCACAACAATCACTCATGCTTGGCACTGCTCGTCATGACTTTGTTTGCTCTTTTTGGGAGTTGACCTGTAATCCTTGTGGAGTGTAGTCAATAGGTAGCAACCTTGGAACCTTGTGATGGGTGGTTAAAGGGGCCAGCCCCGCAAACGCCATTCCTTCTCAATCCTTCTCCCATCCATCCCGCAAATCCTGCGCCCGTGGTGCTTAGCCAAGACAATATTTGCATTACCAACTCTTGGTGGGCTTCGCATTGAGATGCAGGAAATGCTCGGCTCAAACGGCGACCCCCCTGGTAGAAGACGGCTAGACGTGGTCTTTGGTGTGACCGGTGCGGGATTCCGGATCAAGGCCGAGAATAGACTCGCCGGCTACCGAATTGGCGATGGCCACCGAGGAAGAGGGGAGGAAGTTATATGGATCCAGAGTAAATGTTGGATGCATCTTCCGGCAATAGCTCCTCCTGGCTTCCAGGGGCGAAGCTCAACCTGTCCTATTGATTCGGCTCTGTAATCTTAGGGATGGAGGATTTGGTTGACTTGCCAAATCGACTTGGTGTGGAATATATAATATATATCATCCTCAGACCGTATACGAGCTTAAATTAAAGGGTCGTACACCCTCTTGGCAATATAAATTTGTGCAACCACAGCCTGTTTTCGGAGATGTCTTCTTTGGGGTATGCTGTAGGCCATAATTTTCGAACCTTTAAGTACGACGGAGAGTATCACAAATTAGTTACCTGAAGTTATTAAAAAGTCCAGGGTCAACTGTAATCATCACCATGAGCGTTCGTCGCGCGGCCATGGCAAATGCCAAAGCCATCAAGCGCAAATTTCACCACTTGGAACAGCAAAAGATCCCAGAGCAGTTGATATGGCTTCTTAATAAGAACACTCAGTTCATGCCCAATCCAAAAGACACCCTCAAAAACTCTACAAAGCAGCAAGACAATCTCCAGAAAGCTCAGGGGCAAAAGGAGAGTATATCGCCAGAGCTAAACCATGTTCCATGGCTAGCTACGTACACTCAATTACCAGATGAAGTATACCGTCCAAGACCACGGTGATATTGAATGAATCCAAGCTCATAATTGTAGCTCGCCCTTGAACCATTCCACTACATTACCTCCCTCCCTTCCAAAGGAATCCGCAAATTAGCCATCGAAGCACTCGACATATGGTACAAAATTCCACAAGAGTCGCTCGACGTTATACATTCCGTCATCGATATGCTGCACAGCTCGTCTCTTATGTGAGTTTTCCTTGCGTTGGCTATTTAGACTCCATGGCAGATCCTGCTAAACACTGATGCTCCTAGGATTGATGACATTGAAGACAATTCTCCCCTCCGCAGGGGATACCCCGCCGCTCACATGGTTTTTGGAACAAGCCAGGCGCTCAACTCTTCGACTTACTTGTTTATCAAGTGCCTCAATGAGGTCCAGAAGCTATCTTCTGCGGCGGTGGGCATCTTTGCTGGTAAGTCATCCCCTCAACGCTGTTTTCTAGACATGTTACGTTAAATCTTCTACAGACGAGCTACGCAACCTTTATGCCGGCCAAGCATACGATCTTCATAGAACGTTCCTCACGGAATGTCCAACAGAAGAAGAATACATCAGCATGATTGATGGGAGTAGGGAACACTACTTTGCTACCCTCGCCATTTTTGACAGATTACTAATGACCATCATAGAGACAGGGGGGTTATTCAGGATGGCTAGTCGACTCATAAGATCAGAGGCGACACAGAACAGGTAAGTAGACCAAAAAAATCCCATTAAAACTAATTATTCATTCTGTTACAGGGACCTCGAAGTAGAAGAACTCCTCACATTCATGGGGAGATTCTTCCAAATCCGAGACGATTACCTAAACCTGCTTTCCATAGACGTAAATCCCCCCCTCCCTCCCTTTTTTTTCATTCTTCTTTCCTTTTTAGACAAACAATTTAACGACAAGACAGTATAATTCCCAAAAAGGATCATTCTCAGACCTCGACGAAGGAAAGTTCTCCTTCATGCTCATTCACGCCCTCAACACCACCAAAGACACACAACTCAAAAGCCTCATGCAAATGCGTAGTAGGCAAGGAAGCCTATCTCCTGAGCAAAAGACGCTGGTCATGAGCCACTTGAAAGAATCCAAGAGCCTCGAGTACACGTTATCAGTGCTTTGTGACTTGCAGCGCGAAATTGAAGGCCAGTTGGGGAGGATAGAAGCAGTCGAGGGTGTGGAAGGGAATATGTTGATAAGGGCGATTATGGAGAGATTGAAGATTGGGGATACAATTTCGAAAGAAAGAAAAAAGGACATAGGAAATAAATAGACAGTCTTTGTGAAGTTCTCTCCTCACCATGATGATAGCTTGATGATGGGATTTGTGTTTTTTTAGATACCTCGAGCGGGCTATTGGCTAATCTCGTGAGGATATCAACAGTATCTGAGCATCCCCTTAGATGAAGATGGCAAAGAGGACGGATCCGAGAAGAGTTGCCACCGCAGCACCAGTCTTTGAGCCCGCACCAGTAAAGTAGACGGGAGGGGGAAGTCTTGGTGGAGCTGATACTGATGTATTGTAAAATGGAGTACTGGTCGTACTGGCATCAACATCATCGGTATCGACATCAGCAGCAGCATCGGCATTGACATTGGCATTGACATCGGCGCCATCGACAACAGCGTCGGCATCAGCGTCGGCATCAGCATCAGCATCAGCATCAGCATTGACAGCGGTATTGTCATCGGCATCATTCTGATCAAAACCCTCCAGTGCAGGCGAATCTTGGATATTTTCCTCGGCATCGAGCGCCTTTTCTACAAAACGGCCCTCGTCGGATGCATCCACTTCAGACTCTTGTTGTTCAACAGCTTCCTTGTTAGATACAGCCGTGACACCCTGCTCCTGTTGGACCGGGCTCGTGGCAGATTCCTCTGCGTACCGCGAGCTATTATTGGGGATAGGAAAAGTGGACCACTGTGGGCCCTTCTTTCGGGGCCTCCAGCTCGTGGTATAATTATCCTTCTTTGATGCGTTATCGAACACTTGCTTTGCAAAGTCTAGCATTCTAGGGGGAGCCGTGGGGGAGGTAGCAGGACTCGTGACTGCGGCAGTTGGCTCTACGTCTCCCAAGGTCAAACCAGTGGCCTCGGGGACGGAGACTGTAGTCTCTGGATACGAAGGAAAGTTCGTAACGGGAGCCCTGAATTCGCCCGCGCGTTCTGCATTGTTCAAAATGCTGATTACAATTTCGCTGACATCTGCGGTTGGGTGTCGGGTCTTCCAGGCATCAGCAAGCCTCTTCTTGAAGATGGGCCCTTTGATCCAGTCTTGGATCCTCCTGACCATCTCCGGGTCGTCTCGAGTATAGCTGGAAAACCACTGTCGGACTCCAGGAGGCAGGGCTGTGTCCTGAGGAGCAGAGGCTGTACTCGTAGGAAGCCATCCTGAAGATAGCGGGGGCGGGCCGGTGGGAGTAGGCTTGCCAAACTTGTATTTCCTGAATACAGCTCGCCATTTTCTGAGAATTAGAGTCATGAATTTGTTTATGGCATCCATGTGCTTCAAAGTAGCCGTGGGCGTAGGGGCACAAGCCGTTGTCGTACGAGAAGGTGGTGGTATCGTAAGGCTCGGCATGCCGATGTCAAGGAAATTTGAAGGCACTGTCAGTTGAGAGGGTGAGTCCGTGGGAACGGCAGTGGGAGCAGGGAGGACAGGCTGCAATGGCCCCTGAGTCCATAGTGCTCCTTGTTCCGTTGATGAGGTAGACGTTGCAAGGATCAAGGTGGTCCTAATCCTTGAGGGCACCACAAGACCAGCGATGGCAACTTGGCCAAGGAGCACGCAGCGGATAAGATCCTTGACGTGCATGTTTGCGAGATGTGAAGAGTTGAAATCTAAAGTTGACTGACTTGTCCTTCAGGTGTGTCGTTACACTTGGTGAAAGAAAGAAGATGAAGAAGACATTCTCTCTGAAGACACATTATGCTGGGACTTTATAGTCGGCGGTGTTTATATTCAGTGTAGAAGATGGAACTCTATATTTGTTTATTTTTGCAAGATCAGAGGCCTCAAAAGCCTCGAGATAGCCTTGATGGTTAACCATGATGAAGCCTCTTGGAACCAAACGCAAGCGCAGAGTCAACTTGATAGAAGCCCTGCACAATAGACCCCGATATACACGTAAACTTGGCTTTGGGTGAGGAGCCCGTCTTCGCCACAAAGTCTTTTTGGCAAGATAAGGCCTCCATAATCTGCTTGGGATCAGAGGCATCGCCCATATAAAGTATACACGGGTTGTCTTAGCATGAGCTTATAATTATAGCTGCTGTGGAACCAAACCTTCCAGTGTTCCTCCAGGTGCACGAAGCCGCGTGTCCTTGTTGCACGTGTCGCCTTGCTACTCCAAAGGGCCAATTACGCTCACAGCCTAGAGATTAAACTTGGTGAAGTTCGTAGTAGTACGAGTGCTGTCGCCATTATAGCCCTACTTTTTTCAGAATAGACTTTGGCAGAAAAAGACACCGATAGGTAACCATAAGCTCTAGAACTGCGACTACTTTGCAATTTGGAAACGTGATGAATCATGAATGAAGCTTGACACGTTCACACGGCAACCGCAGAAGCGATCTGTCTCCAACTCGAGCCTTGCGAGACTGGGAGGAGTAAAGTCAGTGATGAAGGGCCATGCCGTTGACCCCGTCTGATGTAGGCAGTATGGGGCTTGTACAGAGTAATGAATAATGATAAGGATGTCTCAAGTAGAGCTGCTGCGGGCTGGTGGTTTGACAAAACACGAGGCTGTGATTCGTTACACTGGGGAGACTGAGGGTCAACGCGGGGCATTTTGTGGCGTACTGAAACATTTTCAAGGTTCTGGTTGATCCAACAACATGACATGTGAAGAGTATGTACGGAGTACGCGTGGTGATATGGAGGGAGGGAGGGTGAGGCGACAGGTAGAAGATTATGGATGACAAAAGGTTCTTTGGAGTCAGCCAACAAGGCAACAAACGAGGCTGAACCTCCCTACAGCAAGAACCCCTAAATATCAATGGATGTCCCTTCCCTACCTTTGATTCCAACCATTTTCGTGATTAGAAAGAGAGACACATGCATAGTTTTATCTAAACCCTTTTCTGCTATTGGCTCCTTCTTCTTGGAGAGGCGGTAAATTAAAATACTAACTACCTAGTAGGTAATAGATACTGCTCAATGCGGCTTGGTTCCAAAGAAGAAGGCGATAATCTTGAATTTTATGGATCCATCACGAACCTGCTCTGAGAACCTTGATGGCCCACTGCCTTCTGCCCGCCTGCCCGCCTGCATTCTGCCGTCAACGTGCCACCAAAAGAGGCCCAGAGGCCCAGCCTTGGCATCTCCGCCCGTAACTGCTGACATGGACCTGGATAAGAATGGATAACAAGGGATTGCACGGCGGTCTCTACTTAATGAAAGCCTTTCCCTTGTTGATTTTTCTTTCTTTCTTGATGGACAAGGAAGTGCTGCGCATCAGGGCATCCATCATACCCATTTTCTTGTCTGCCTTGTCACAGGTAGCCAACAAGGTACTTGCTTGTATAATAATTGCATATATAATACGTCAGCCATCAAGTTGTTCATTCCCAGCCCGCCTTTAACCAGAAACAGCCACTCTAGCGGGACGCATCCCACCTTCAGCCTCACAGACCGTCACCGAGCAAAGTCAAGTCCGGCATCTTCCCAAGCGCGCGGGCATAGAAAATTTCCTAAGAGAAGAACAAAAACCCAAGTCAAAATTTTTTTTGGGCGATTCAGATCCATGAATTGCGGTGGCTGCATCTATTCTTGTTGGAAGAGTCAACTTTGTTGAGGAGGTCTCGCCATGAAGTTGGCAACCAGAGACTTGGACAATGATACCCGTGGGTGGATCTTGTGCCTGGTCAGCGGCGTCGGTACGTGATACTCGAAACCCTTCTCTCCATGCCTATTAATCACACAAACACGACTCTAACACGATGAATCCAAGCTTGCGTCGCTGGTGCAGCGATAATATGCGTCGACCTCGTGGTGCGCCTGATTCCGGGCAAGCAAAACTTTCGAATCCAAGACAGCAATGCCTTTCTTGCTTCCTCCCTGAGCTTGAGCTTCGGCGTCATGGTAGGAACTATGCACATCTTCATAGGTGCTCCCTTGTAAATTACATTGGCTAATGAGTAGCTGTGTGCAGCTCTTTTCCTCTCTCTATAGCATGCTACCCGAGTCGAGGGAATATTTCAAATCGCAAGGATGGTCCGATCAGTCCGCCGGCCTTGTCATGATGGGCTTCTTCACCGTAGGCTTCGTTGGTATCCAAGCCGTCTCTCGCCTTCTCCACCAATTCATGCCCTCCCACGTTGTCGACTGCGACCATAGCCACAGTGAGGCGACAACCCACGAAGCACATACCCATACCGATGATCGCGGCCACTCGCGATCTAGCCGGGCCCGAAGACGTATCTCGAGACCCCCAGAGAATAAAATCCCTGATATTGCAGAGAATGGAAGTGGACAAGGGAACGCAAATGGGAACGCAAATGGAAACCACACTATACATGCCCACGTTAGCGAATCGACTCCGCTGCTGCTATCAGAGACGAACGGCACATCAACATTACCAACAAGGCATGCTTCCACGAGGGCCGATCACAGACCGACTAGCCCTCCTCTACTTGCCACTCGCGGTCGGGCTATAGCCACCGATACAGCTGCTGATAGGCGACCATCCATGTTCGAGGTGCAGAAACGGGTTATATCATTTGTCAAGGATACCAAATGTAACTGCGATGAATCCGGGCCCTGCTATGGATATACCGACCCTTGTGGACAAGAATGTTTCAAGCATCTAAGCAGCCGTGCCGCCAGCAACGCCCGTCCACTTCCAGCCCTTCGCACCACCACCGGGCACTTTCACTCTCATTCCGAGTCCGTCTTCCACGGTGACCATGATCATGCCGATGACTCGAATGAACCACCCATTAGCCCGCGCTACCAAACGAGCCGTGCTACATCTCGGGATACCTTGGCCCCGATAGAAGATGAGCCTGAAGCGGAATATCCCTGTGATCAAATGAACGAAGAAGACATTGAAGCTCAGCACCATCATCATGTCCCGACAAACGCATTCCTCTCCATCGGCCTCCAAACCTCCATCGCCATTGCTCTACACAAATTCCCCGAGGGCTTCATCACCTTCGCCACGAACCACGCCAACCCTGATCTTGGATTCAACGTGTTTATGGCATTGTTTGTCCATAACATCACCGAAGGCTTCGCCATGTGCCTGCCGCTGTACATGGCTCTTGGTTCCCGCTTCCGCGCCATGGCTTGGTCTGCTATTCTAGGAGGCCTATCGCAACCGCTTGGAGCCGGAGTCGCTGCCTTGTGGTTTAAGCTCGCAAAGAAGACACACATGACTCCCAGCCCTGTGGCGTACGCTTGTCTGTTTGCCATGACTGCGGGCATCATGGTCAGCGTGGCCCTCCAGCTCTTCGTGGAGAGTCTAAGTCTGAATCACAATCGCAATTTATGCATATTCTTCGGGTTCCTCGGCATGGCATTGCTAGGAGTCAGCAATGCTCTCTTCGCCGCGCACTAAAACATCAACAGACGTCACGCAACAAACCCGACTTTATGACTCGCTTTTCAAAACCTAGCTGCGCACACTAAATAGATTATGGATAGCGGCGTTCTGGGGGACCTATTATCATCGTCTTTTTTTTTCCCTTGGGGAGGAAAACAATACTCCCTTTAGCATGATTTTCTTTTACGAGTAGAAACATACCGTCTTATACGGGGACCGAACAGGATACGAAAGGAAGGGTGGGAAATGTATTTTTGCAACAACGATAGCATCGGACATTCGTATAGTAACAGCATGAGCGTACGAATTTATAAAGAAAAAGAGCAAGTTTGCATATCAAGTCTGGTTCATTTCTCCTTTTTTCTTTTTCTTTGTGAATCCCCGTACTTTGCTTTTTTCCGTCGTGGTAATTATTCGTTGACCGTCATGAGCGCCCCGAATATGAACTACGCCTGGTAGTCCCCCGGGACGAGATAGATACAGCTATACATGTTACATGAATGAAAGCAAGATGGTACAGCATTACTCCGCAGATGAGTAAAAGAAAACAAAAACAACAACAAAATACAGTCAACTTTTTTTTAGAATCCTCCGAGTAGGGGGTCGATGCTGTGACCTAGATTTGATTCCCCGCGCGTCAAGAGGAGGATGTTGGCCTCGTCGTCGAGCCATTCGTCGTGCGGAGGGTGATAGTCCATCTGCGCCGCGAAGATTTCCTCCTGCGAGATGGCTTCCGTCCAGCTGGAGGAATCTAGGGGTTCAAAGTGCTGCTTCTGGTCCTCCGAGAGGTCCGGGGACATGAAAGGGGTGGAGTTGGGGGATTCCTCCGGGTCCGGGTCGTGGACCTTTGAGATGTGGAGGTTCAGGTCAAAGTAGCGACTGAAGCCTTCGTGGCAGCTGGGGCACTTGATCGTCTGCTTCTTGACGTTGGTGACGCCGGCGAGATCGTCAATCACGTCGCTCAGGGCGGATTTGTCCGGCTTGGAGTGCTTCGGCCGTTCCTGTCCCAGGTGGATGAAGCGGATGTGGTCCTCCAGCCTGACCTTGGTGCTGAACTTATCGCCGCACCCCTGGGCGTTGGACCAGGCCTCGAGTCCCGGGCCCGTGAACTCGACCTCTCCGCAGATGAACCGGAACCCCTCGTGGGCGGTGCGGATGTGGACGTTGAGATTGGATTTCTTGGTAAACTTCTTCTTGCAGTTTTCGTAGGGGCAGGCCACCGTTTTTCGATCCTCCACCGTCTTGCCGGAATGGTGGATTTCAATGTGTGTCTGGAACTCCCACTGGGAGCTGGACTTGTAGTCGCAAAACAGGCAGTTTTGATGTTCCTGCCTCATGTGCTGCTGCAAGAACGTATCCGTCGTGAACCCTACCCGCTGCACAGTGCCATCCTCTAGGGTCTTTGGCCCGCACTCGCTGCACCAGTACTTGGGATCTCCGTGGTCTCTCTCCTTGTGGCGATTGAGCGCTGGCTTGGTGTCGAACCCACTGTTGCAGCCGGGCTCCGTACACGGGTATGCGCGCTGTCCCATGTGTTCCTTTCGCACGTGCTTGTTCAGGGTCTCCTTCTTCCTGAAGCTCTGCCCGCAGTCTTGGCAGCGAAACCTGTCCGCGCCCTCGTGCACAGCCTGGTGCCGCTTCAACCTCGTCCCCGTGACGAAGCTCTTGCCGCAGCCGTCCCGCTGGCAGATGTACTTGCGCTCGTTCTTGTGCACCGCCTTGATGTGCTGCTTCAGGTGCTTATCTTCTATGTAATCCTTGTCGCATCCGTCGTGGGGGCACTTGTGAGGGCGAGAATTGGTGTGTGAATTCATGTGATCCCGCAGTCGGGCGGGACGGTTGAAGGACTTTTCACATCCTGGCCAGTTACACGCCAGCGTCTTATAATCGCTGGGAAACTTTGTTCGTGGCGTGGTTGCGGCAGTCACGGGAGAGTCGACATCGGCGCTCGAGTCGGGTGTTGGAATTGGTGTATAATCGTCATCTTCGCAGCCGTCGTCCAAACCATCGGAAAGGTCTGGAAGCAAAGATTAGTTTATTACGTCAACAGCACCTTTTTCTTGAAGCCAATTGAAAAATCCGTACACTCATCGTCATCTTCAATGTGACGCTTCTTCAGCGGAGACGCCTCGGGCGCCTCCTCTATGGCTCGGCGTTTGCTCATGATGCCCTGGTGGCTCCCAAACTGGGCATATTTTCGTTGTCGATTAATGGCAGTGGCAGAAACTGCAGCTTTTCGGGCGGTGTGCGAAGAAATTGTGAACAGGGCGGGGAGGTGTGGCTCGGTGTGGCTCGGTGAAAGCGCCACTCAACGGCCCACTTTGCTGCACGATTACCGGGGAAGCTACGGAAAAACTTTCGATAAGGCCCTTTAATTCTTTGGCCAAACATTTTTCACGAGGCTGAGAAATCATCCGGCAGCATCACGACGCATTGAGCATTCAATTCCACAGTACCACTTATCTAAATTACACCATCCATACACACCGTCAAGATGTCTGACTTTGGCGAGGACGATGCTAGCGTTGGCGGGTGAGTTGCATGCGGTTTTGTGCTGCGCCGGCCAAGTTCCCATAACTGATCCCTTATTTCTTGTAGCGATGAGCCCATGCTGGAGGAGGAGGACATGACCGAGTTTTATGATGCCGATGGCCCCGATAACGACGACGAAAACGCGAACGGCGAGGATCAGGACCACATTGTCATCTCTGGCGATCCATCTGCTGCTGCCAACGCAATCAAAGACAAGTCTGTCAAGGACAAGAAGATTCCCGACGACCAGCGCCTGACAACGCCGTATATGACCAAGTACGAGAGAGCGCGTATTCTCGGTACGCGTGCGCTACAGATCAGGTTCGTGACACTGGGTTCCTGGGGTTAGCTATGCGACCGGGGATGCTAACGAGGTCACAGTATGAATGCGCCAGTGCTGGTAGATCTAGAGGGCGAGACAGATCCTCTGCAGATTGCTATCAAGGAATTAAGGGAGAAGAAGATTCCCTTGATTGTGCGAAGATATCTCCCCGATGGCTAGTAAGTCTAACTTGATTCGGACAATCCCTTGGGTCAGTTGTCTAACACATCCTAGCTACGAGGACTGGACCTGCGAAGAACTCCTTCAATAAGGGGTGCAATTTCCTGGGTGAAGGGGCAGCAAAGGACGCCTGGTTCGATTCAAGGCGCACATATACCCGCCTCAAGTCATAATCAAGCCAAGCTTCCGGGGCGCTTTCTTCATCCCGTGCGATAGAGGACTTCTCCGGAAGCCGATATTTTTGTTTACACAGCGCGGCGTTTCGAGATTCAATCAATTTGACACTAGATAAGATTAAAAGAACGATATATCACAGTATGCGTTTCCTTTATTCTTGATGGTGGTGTAGAATCAAGCGTGATCTTGAACTAGAGATTGTTCAAAAATCTCTAGTCGTCTAGACGGATGGAACAAACAAGGAATACGAAAGAAAAAAAAACGGCATGTGTGAATAGTCCGCGGACGTGTAGTCCAAAGGCTTCCACCTCGTGTTCAGACACGAAGCAATTGCGTAAGAGTTGACAAGGCATGTGCTTACTGCCTCGAAGCATGGAGCCTGGTTTGGTTGTACAATAACTATGCAAAGGATGATGTTGATAATCATGGCGGAGAATTCAAGGAGATAATATCCACTTAGTCTACTACATGAAATTTTACAATGACTAACTACTATTCGGAAGAGGCTCTGTGCATAGACAACTCATGTGATGACCAAGATGGGATATGGAAAAGGTGATGGCTCTCGAGGAGCGTCATATGGTAACGTTCCATCCCTCGGCCCAATGCCAATGCCAGTGCCAATGCCAAATGAACGATCACTTCTATAAATGGAATTCGACAGACAAGTACTATGTGAATCTGCAATGACGATGATCGACAGGGTCGGACTTTTGGGAGCTTATCAAGCTTGGCCTGCTTGGGCTCAAAAAGAAAAACATGTTTTTAGTTGTTGGAGTCCGAGGCATTGCGGGCCGTCGGTGCCTAGCATACTAGGTATGTAGCATAGCATTACCTCGTAATTAATAAGGCCGGATCACCGAGACAAGAGGTTCCATTCGAGCTTTTTAGAAAGGGAGTGTCAGACCACTTTGTCGAGTTGATTAGGTCGAGCCAAAGGTGCACTAAGCTGATTACAGGATGAAGGGACCCATTTTGCCATAAATAGAGGTGTAGGACCATGTGACATCATAAAAGTCTTGTCTGAAGATTGAGACAATGCAAGGAGGGAGCGGACGAACTGGACGATGGATGAGTAACCTGGGAGTGTTTTTGTCCCAAGCAAACCCGATGGATCGTGATTCTGTCTAACCAGCCAAGCATGGATGCATGTTTTTTCCCTTCAAGATGTGGCTGGATCGCATAGGATCGCAGAGGATGCGCTCAGATCCATCAGCAAGAGACCGTCAGCACAGCTTCTGCCTGATAAAAAAGAAATACAGTACTACCGCGTAAGGGATACAGGGATAATCCCATGCAATCTTACACGTACGGACATCGTTATGCCTGTCATGACTCTGTGTGCCGCATCAGGCCTCCAGAGACAAAGAAAAGAAAGAAAGAGAAAACTCCACGGAGAGTAAAAAAAAAAAAAAAGAGGGAGGCGGAAACACTTGCCTACTGCCGTCCTTGCAGACACGAGGATAGCTGCATTGCCACGATCACACATCAAACATTACACAAAAGCTCAATCAACCCTTGTTTTTTTGTTCTTTTGTGTCCGTGACATCAGCCGAGCCAGAGCGAGCAAGAAAAAAAAGTTCCGGATTGAATGTTACCCTAATAAATGTCCCACCCGGCAAACGATGATCGCCAAGGGGGGAGGGGGCACCAAATGCCGGGACGACAGATTTGCTTGTGCGACCTCGTATTTCCCCAATCTTCTTTTCCCCCCTTCTTTTCTCAAGGTGAGACCCATGCGGGAGAAACAGGTCACGAGATCAGAGCCTATGATATAGATGATGAATCCATACCGTTTGACTTGAAATAATTAAAACTTGAAAGATATGATGGAAGTAGTAAGAAAAAAGGGGAAATGGAAAGTCACAAGAAAATAAATAACAGGCAACTCCCGAAATGGAGAGAAACAATTGATACCCATTAGGTAGTATGAATCCGTCTTCAGCGCTGCCATGCTCAGCAAACACCAGAGGCAAAGCTAGCCCGCCAAGAAGGGCACTGTAAGAGGCAAACACGCAAACAGGGATGGCCCAAGAGATGGACTGTGACGCTATGATGGCGCTGCCCGCTGCCAGCAGGTTTAGCTGCATATGACGTCGAATTACCGCGGGCCAGCACTGCCAACGGCCCCCAGCTTTAGTGCTAGACAGGGTAGCATTTTCTTGGGCTGGGCTGGTTAAGCCGAGAGCGAGCAGCAGAAAGCTTTGGTAATAAAGAAAAAGTTGATCGTGTTTCTTTGTCTTATCCACAAGGTGATACTGGATGAAGCCTGTGGATTCCTGACAAGGGAAAGTCGGCAAATTCGCTCTCTTGGCGGAGGGCAGAAACAGGTAATAGTACGTAGTTTGTAATACCCGTGGACCTTACTGTAGGATTGATAGTGGCAAGCTTCCAATTTGCAATGCCCTGTGCTTTGTGGTGCAACGTTTCCCAGGCGGGAGACACAGAAACAAAGCAGGCACAGATTACGTCGGAGCATTGGAGGGATCGATCGTCTTACTTGTACAAGTATAAGAGGCTGGGTCTGTGGCACCACAAAGTCGAGAGGTTGAACGACATCAACTCACACACACACAGTATAACAATCATCTGATATTAAAACAAGTCGACGATCCTCATTCCAATCATCAATTCACATACCACCCACTCACTCATCACTTTAAACCAACCAACCACCCAAAAAAACACCACCAATACACCACACAATCGTCATCATGTTGTTCACTGCCGTCGCCGCTGTCCTCTCCTCATTCCTTGCCGTCTCTGCAGGCCCCATCCGAAAGCGTGAGCTCGGAGGTGTAAGTCTACTTTCCCCCCATCATTGCCATTATGGGTATAAACATATTCTACAACATTTACTGACAACCATCACTTATAGGTCCTCATCTGCACTGGTGCCAATGCCACCGGAGCCTGCGACTACCAGGTCTACGAGATGAACAAGTGCCACCAGCTCGAGGCTCCCTTCTACCAAAACGTCGGCACCTTTGCCCCCGACGGCGAGCCCTTCTTCTGCTTCCCTCGCATCGGCGACTGCGGCTCCATCTGCACGAGCCCTACCGGCTGCACGTTCGGCGCCGTCAACTTTACATATGAGCACAAATACGACATTGCCGCCATCAAGTGGAATACCTACTTCCGCAGCTTCGACTGCCAGCACTACTAAGCAAGCTCAAGTCTTGAAACAAAAACAAAAAAATATTTCTTCTCGGCTTCTTTTCTTCTTGATATTTTTTATACCCCAACATTCCTTACTTTTAATGACTAATTCGGCGGGCGGATGCAAGGGGGGGAGGCGGACGGATTTGAGTCAAAACATAGACCAACTGCTCAAAGCATGAAAGACGGATCCGATAGGGCCTGGAGTTTGCGCTCCTTTTTTACTTGTATTATTATCAGTAGCATCGCTATTAGATGGGGGGGGCATCGTGGGATGGGGCATGACGACATGAAAAGCACCTTCATACATAGATTACCTAGATAGGCATGAACAATGTCTTTGTTAAACTGGCAATACTCGTCATTCGTGATACATCCAAGTCTTCTGCCTCTTATAGTACCTAGTAGGCACTCTTATTTATGTGGATTATTCTAGTCATCGGGAATGAGCAAGGCAATGCAATATATATCCCGTCCGGAGCGTCGGGTAATGGAGGGGCTCGGCATCAGTGGGGTAATTGAGCTATCGATACGGAGCATTTACATCATCACAGCTTCATAGCGAAAGATTGTTCAACCTCCAAATTTATCCACAACACATTGTGTTACTCTTGGGAACGAATTAACAGATTCAGGCAAATACCAAAGACACACCTTTTGAATAATTGGAAAACTGTAGCTCAACCCCCATCATGGCGACCATCACCACCAACGCCACCATCCACAGCTTCGGCGGCCGCTTCCTCAAACTCTCCCACCAATCCCCCACCACCAGAACGCCCATGAACTTCACCCTCTTCCTCCCCTCCGGCACATCCTCTACCTCCTCGTCCTCCAAGTTCCCCTTGCTCATCTACCTCTCCGGCCTCACCTGCAGCCCCGACAACGTCACGGAAAAGGGCTTCCTCCAGGCCCACGCCGCACCCCTAGGCCTCGCCCTGCTCTACCCGGACACCTCCCCGCGGGGCACCAACCACCCGGGCGAGCACGACGCCTGGGACTTTGGCAGCGCGGCGTCCTTTTACGTCGACGCCACGCGGAGCCCCTGGTCGGACAACTACAAGATGGAGACGTACCTCACCAAGGAGCTCCCCGACCTGGTCTTCCAGCACTTCAAGGAGCTCGACCCGGAAAGGGTCTCCATCGCGGGACACTCCATGGGCGGACACGGCGCCCTAACGCTGTACCTGAAGAACCCGGGCAAATACAAGAGCGTGAGCGCCTGGGCGCCCATCACCAACCCGAGCCAGTGCCCCTGGGGCGACAAGGCCTTTACGGGTTACCTGGGCGAAGACCGGGAGGAGTGGAAGAAGCACGACGCCACGGAGCTCGTCAAGCACTGGAAGAGCGGTCCTCTAAACTGTCTCATCGATGTGGTAAGGTTTATGATTATTCACAACAACGTATTGGGAAAGCTTGGAGAGTTTGTTTGCTAATGTACATGGTAAAGGGAACGGCGGACAACTTTTACAAGCAGAGACAATTGCTCCCGGAGAACTTTACAGAGGCCGTCAAAGCAGCTGGAATCGAGGGGCTTAACCTTCGCTACCAAGATGTGTGTTCTCTGTTGCCAAAGCCCCGAAGTACTAGACAAGATATTGACCTTATAATAGGGATACGACCACTCATACTTTTTCATCTCTACATTTGGCGAAGACCACATCAAACATGCTGCCAAACACCTTGGCCTCCTATAAATAAAATCTCACAATAAAAAGATGAAGAAAAAGAAAAAGAAAGAAAGAAAAAGGCGACCAATGATGAAGAATGAACATGTACACTATTTCGTGTATATACGTCTCGCTAATGGATACATGAACGAACAAGAGGGCCGTGATGAAAACGTAAGAACCACTCCATCGTGCCAGACAAACACCCCCTAGCACAATATCCCCCCCCCCCCCCTTTTCTCATCTCCGTCCAAGGCATCCAACAACTGAGAGAGAGAAAGAAAAGAAGTACAAATATACAGCGAATGATTGACAGAAAGCCTCCCTTCCCATATCATTAAATAAAACAAAAACAAAGATCCCATGATATCAAATCCGTGAGAACCCCCATAATATTTGCTCCCCTTCTCCCAACCAAGCCATGAGAAATAAGTCTGTTTTTTTTTTCGACAACGCCGCCCAAGTAAATGATGTGTCGCATTCGTATGAGGTCGTGTATCTCCTTATTGCGTGTAATCCGCCCGGCAGTATCCCATCTCAAAAAGAAAACGAAACAAATAACGCCATTCATACATCTCAATAATAATAAAAAGCGCTTTCAGATAGGAAAAGGTTCCTAACTGATTCTTCTCTCCAATACGGGTGCCAGGCCGTCTTTTTCCAGCTTGGCTCGAATCTCAGCCTCCGTCTCACGACGGATACGCTTAAACGCAAGCTTCTCAAAGCGACTGAGACTCCTCCACCAATGTTGCCCAGCCTCATGCTCGGCTATTCGCTCAAGTAAATCGGCCGTCTTGACTCTAACCTCGCGTTCCTTATGGAAGAGACCGAGTGCGATATAAAAGAGTCCTGCGTGTGATTCTGGTGCTACGTCGAGTAGCAGGCAAATCTCATCATAGGAGTGAATGTACTTGGCCAAGCTGAGGTAAATGTCTCGGCTCTGGGTGGGTGACAGGCGCTGCATGCGAAGTCGATCATGCATATGGGCTAGATCCAGCCCTTTGAGTGGACGAACGGTGTATAACTGTGCGAGATCCTGAATCTCGATTAGTACTAAACCCCATAAATTCCAGATTTCAAAGCACATACCTGAATGTAGCTGTAGTAACTGCGAGTGTTACGCCAGCCCTCGATTCTCGTCACGTTTCCAGCGAGCTCCTTACACTTCGCTGTGTCATCTGCCCAGACATACCCATGCCCACCAGATCCCTCTACCGCCAAGTTCTGACCTTCGCCGCCAGGGTGCAGAGCACTTATGCCGTACACACTTTCCTCAAATTGAGCAGCAATTCTCGTAAACTTGTTCACCCAGTCCCGCCACTTTGCACGAATCACACGCTCGCCATGCCTGGCACCAATGCTCCTTAGGATATCAGCCATAAAGACTCCATCTCCAGTCAAGTCTTGCGCAGCACCGTTCACCCCGCTCGCAACGCTGGCAAGAGTGGGATGCTGCTGTTGGAAATAGACCAGCCCTTCTGTGACTGCTGCCAGGTCGATTTTGCTGCTAATTTTTATGCGTCCACTAGGCAGGTCGCACAGGATGTCCCACCATTCAGGATGGAGCTCAAACGTGGGATTGGTGACACCCGCAATAAACCCCGGAACATTGAGCAAATCGTCAATCTTGGTCAGGTCTGTGTAGGGGAATGCGTGCCTGGTGAATCCCCGGAGCATCCCACCAGATGCAAGCGCGCATGCCGCAAGAACCGCTTCCGCCACTTCCCCGGAGGGCATGTTGTGTCCCAGGAAGATGATTCTTTTCTGCGTCAATAGGGCATTGACAAGCACAACGATTGGGTGCGTATGGGCACCGTTTGTTGTCAGATGGGGGTGTAACACAAACGGCTGTGGCGATTTTACGTGGGGTTCCGAGAAGTTTTGTATCAGTTTGATGAGGGAAAAATCCCCGACGGTTTCCGGCATAACGGCAGTTGGTATTTTGATAGGAATAGGAATGCCCTTGTACAAGACTCTGCTCTCGAACTCGTGAGTGTCCCGGGCCACGGAGTAGGTCGACTGCCCACCTTCGACGTGTGCTTTGGTGCCAGCCCTAGAGATTCCACCCGCAAAAGGTGGGCTGTGGCTTCTGTCAACCGATCCGGTTGGAATAGGTTCGCCCCTGTCTTCGGCCATCCGCATCTGGATCATCCTTTCAAACTTCTCCACGAACAGATCCTTATTTTCGCTTGCCAGTAAAAGATTTCGCTCGAGAAGACTCAGCTTGGGCATGAGAGACAAATCCATGGCATTGACTGAGTCGTACAGCATGGCCAAAGTTTCTGGCACGGGCGACTTGAAATATTCTTCCAAAGCGAGCAACAAGAGTGGCTGGTGCAAACATGAGACGTTAGTTCATGCAGTCAAATGCAAATGCCCGATGGGCCCGAGCAGTAATCACACACCTTGTATATGTGCAAAAAGGGATGCCGTGTGCAGATGGCCATTGCCTTGACAACTGCTCCTCGTTTCACAGACTTGTCGTGCTTTGTATTTACCAGGTTCAGAACATAGATGAGCGGGGGGCCTTCTCCACCTTCAGGTTCACTATCTGTTGAATCAGCATCTTCGTCGTCATCATCGTCATCGTCATCTTCATCCTCGTCGTCATCGGTTTCGTCTTCCTCTTCTTCCTGGGTAGCAATACCGGCGGCCCTCTCCCGTCGCATTCTCCGCCTTTTTCTTCTCTTCTCTTTGGCCAACCGCTCTTCATCCTCCTCCTCGGGTGTAGTATCTTTATGAAGGAAAAATATTGTCCAATCCTGATTGCGAGCATGTGCCTGGTCAGGAAGCATCAGCTCTGCTAGCATGTTCTCGTCTCCGGTAATTGCAACAGGATATTGATGCTCCATGACCGGGCCGCGGTCAATGTCAAAGGACGCTACCAATATGTATTCGACATGGTTGGCTGTCGTCCCGCGAGGATACTGAGATCGAAGCCTCCTTTGAGGATACGAGTCTGCGTTTACTCGCCGTGGGGCCGAAAGAGACGAATGTTGTGAGGAGGGTCCAATTGATGGGGTTTTGGACTTGGAGCTCGGGTCGGAGGTGCGATCGGTCTCAGTCATCGGCGGATGAGGCGACCTAGATGGCCGCGAGTTGAGTGACATTTGCGACGAGGAGCGCGATGGAGGAAACGAGGATAGAGAGGTTCGGCGATGAGGCAAAGAAGCATTGGAGTTGTTGTTGATGCCGTTGGATCGGGACATGTAGGGAAGCGCCATCGCCATTGTGATGGAGGATCAATCCGACACACCAAGGTATCAAGCTCCTCCCAATGGCGAGCCCATCAGCCAGCTCCAAGGTGTCGGATAGGATCGGACGATGCTCTCGGTTTCGGCAATTGCAAAAGCTGAATCACAGCTTGGACGTGGTCTGCTCGGTAGATTCACAGCCTCGAGCTGCAGCTCCCCAGAGGGGCCCTTGACCCTTGGACTATTCTCTGGCTCGAGCGGTCTACTATGGCTGTCGTTCCGCCAGGGTGACGCCCCTATCCACCCCACATGCAGTGGTGGCAGCCACAGGGTTGCAGGAGCACGCGATTGCCGAACACCAGCAGACGTAGGAGAGAGCAGCGGAAGAGGGGGCCAATTGACAGATACTCGAATGCGAGGGATACCGAGACATGATCTGCTACGTTTTTGCGACGAGCCCTCCTGAAAGAAAGTCCCAAACAGGGGCGTGAACTTGGTGTGGCTGTTTGATCTCCCCAAAAGGGAAATGTGGTGTGTGTGGACGGACAACCAACCCCCTCCCGTGTCGTGCTGAAGGCCCCTGGAAAAGCGGCCAGTGATGGCGCCTATAAGCGCTGGAACCTTCTGTAAAGTGCCCCATTTGGCTGCTCTCAAGTGACCTATCCCAGCGCGCCTATCACCACCAGGACCCGTTTTTCCGGCAGGGAAGGCTCGGTTAGCGCCGAGACCTTTAGGCGCCACTACAGCTACGCTGTGGCTCATCGACTTGCTCTGCATTCAGTGTAAAGCGCCACATAATGCACCAGCCACGGAGCAGCATACCAACTCATGCAAGGCTGTCGTTGTCATGGGCTCTTGATTTGTTTACTTTGGTGACAACCCACAACTGTCATCTGTAAGCCATCTTTCTTCCCCACCACGACCCAGAACCAAGGACAGCATTCCACAGACGAATAGTTATCAGGAAATCCCTGCGTGCATATTTCCGCCAAGCACTCCCTCCTTTTGAAATCGGCACGTCCAGCCTCCACGTAGTTGTTTCTTGGCCAACCAAGTCGCCGGTCTCTCTGGAGCAGATCTCTTAACAATTTCATCATGGTACTGTGTACAAGCAAGAACCCTGCATCCATGCGGGCATCCTGCTAACGTTGCCCTTGCCAGTCTGTCTCCACGGCCTACAAGCCGTCTCCTCTAGGTTACGGATCCCCTCCAGCTGCTCGCAGTTCCCCTTTTCGAAGGCCTGAGTCTCCCGCCTCACCTTCCCCCCTACGATATTCAACGACAACACCAGACGGGTCACCAACCAAGGCCAAAACGGTCGGCAGCCCTTTACGATTCGAAAGGCCAACGACACCAACCTCGCCCGATAAACCGACGGAAGAGGAGGAGCCCAAACCCAAACCCGAACCCGAACCCGAAGCAAAAATGGTCACCTCACCCCATAGACCATCCTCATCTGGATGGGGTATTTCGTCAAAGTCCCTGGGAAGTGTCAATGCTCTTTCGCAGCTTCAGCCAGCGCAGGTCAGGACATTGAGAGATGGATTTCAGATCTTAGATCGAGACTGTGACGGAATCGTCAATAGAGAGGATGTAGCAGACATGCTCAATCAACTTGGTAAGTGTCAAATGTCTACTTTGTTCGTTTGTTTGAGCTCTCCCTAACCATTCATAGGTCTCCCTTCCGGTCCTTCGGAAGTTGGGCAGTTCTTCCCACCATCGAAGCCACAAACAATCAGTTTGGCCGCCTTCCTCAACTCGCTGGCGGAAAGCTTGGCTATACTATCGCCAAGTAGTGAGCTTATGTCTGCATTTTCTGCCTTTGACGATGATGACAGCGGTCAGGTAGACTGGGCTGAACTGAAAGATGCTTTGTTGCACACACCGCCAGAAGCGGGACAGCCAACGCTGAGTGCGGCTCAGGTTGACAAGGTGGTGGAAGGCTTCACAGGTCGCCGAGCCTTCAACCGTAATATGAATGCTCACCTGGCAGCGAAACGAGGAGAGGTGTTCAAATATCAGGAGTTTGTCAACTCCATCATGGGGGCGAATGGAGGATCGGAGGGGGCGTCACATCAAGGCTCCGAGGATCAGTAGGTGGTTACCAGCCACCCCAATGTACGATAGATGGGGTTTCTGGATTTTGTAATGAGTGATGCGATCATAGTTTACGACTGATTGGATTGGATAGCAAATAGTGTTCCAAGTTTTCAAAGGAAGGGGCGCAAGTTGGCAGGTCGAATGCATGCATAATATTGAATACCCATGCGTAAACACGAGAAGCGTCGCGCTGCTACTGGGTGCCTTGCAAGCCCTGTTTACGGAACAGGTTCCCTATGGATTGAACCCGATGATCAGCTGATGATTGTCAAACAGGAAAGTAAGCCGGCTGGTTGATAAAGAGCAAGATTGGCAGAGTGACGAAATGACTGGGCCAACGGCAGATTGCAGGCCCCAGGATGGCGAATGCAGGGCCAATGGGTAGAAACCCCGGGGCTCATGGGCCCTTTCTTGGCAATGGATCTTTGAAATGTCTCAAGTGTTTTGTGTCAATATTGCTTTTTACGTGCACTGGACCGCTGAGGTCAACACCTGTCACAATCTCGGTACTGCCAGGGCCAAAAAGGGTCTTTTTCGTTTCCTGTCAGCAAGTTCCGTAGATTTTGTAGTGATGCCCACTCGGTCTGCCGTTGCTCATATCCTACAGGTACGGAGTACAGGTACAGGTAGAGTGACCTTACTCGGACTGGACCCGGCACTGCGGCGAGTGCATTTTGCGGGATGCAAGGCTGACGTCTCCCCAGTGGACTTGCAGTGTTACAGTGGGTTGTTAAGTGTTTCACTGCCCGCCAATTGTGCCATTGAGTTTCCCTGACCCACTGAACCTTCTAGAACCACGCCCCTATACATGCAACTTTTCCGATAATTGACTCGATGAATTTACCCGCTATAGGCTGTAACTGGCTAGCGAGAGGTGCTATAGTTGAAGGGCATTGTGAGTACGGAGTACAGGCAGGCAGGCAGGCATCCATTCAAAGGAATAGGGAATAGATTTGCCCTCTACTAGGGATGCCGGCCGGCGTTGCCATAACAGCACAGTCACGGTGCATCCCAGCTGCACAGGTTATTGGGCTGATGCATTCACTGGGCGAAATTCCAGCCATATAATTCGGCGGCGGGCGGCCTCGGCGATTGATGAGCACGCACACGAAACATACGATGAAGCGAGCAGGGAAACAAGAAAAACAAGGGCAACAAAAGTAAACAAGAGAACAGCCCCTCGTTGAACTATCTATCCCCTGCTCTGTTGGATCCATCTATCCGGCGGCTACGGCCCTGCAACAAACCATTTCCCAGACATTCACTGTCTCCAGGCGGGTGTGCCTCGTTGTAAAACACCTTATTTTGCACAGTCGGGTGGAGAAGGGCTCCAAGACTTTCCAGGTTACTGGTCAGTGGTAGCACTCACTGGTAGGCGACCAGTGGTTGACGACCCCCTGGCATTGGTTCCCGTCACCTCGAGCCCCAGCACCCAGCGGCCCGCCTCCCGGGTAGTGGTACATGCAAGCATACAGGTACATTCCAGAGGACAGGTGGGTGTATTTTTCCATTCAGTGGCTCAAAGAGAGACCAGATTCAACGAAATTTCTGACGTGCCCCCCCCCAGCCAACCCGCCCGCCGCCAGGCCACTCACCAATCTCATCAGTCCAGCCAGTCCAGTCCAGTCCTGATCCAGTCAATCAATCCTGTGTTGTCCTTTTTGCTGATGAGCCTGACGAGGTTGTTGTGCAGCTGATAAATCGTGGGCTGGCTGGCTGGCGAGTTCGCTTGTTGTCTTGCTTCTCCTACTCCGACTTCGTCATATCATTTCGCTTTTTTTTCTTCCTCTCTCTTCTCCCTCCTTCTCTCGGCCTGCTATTCCATTTCCATTCTTTACCCATTCACCGGCAGGCTGCCATTCCATTTTCTTGCCCACCCCTGACACAGCGCCGGCTGACGACGGATTACCCTACTATCCACTACAGTGACACGGCGCCAGCCCCCCCAGGGCATTTCTGTCTGTCCTAGCTTTTTAATGCCCGTTTATTGCCTAGATACTCCATACAGTCCTCTGGAGTTCCAAGTATCCGGCATAACCTTGTTACGGGACAGCCCTTTACAACAACCCTCCAAGAAGTTTTAACTTTGGCCCCAATGAAGCTCTTCAGCAGCAGTAAGAAACCGGCATCGAAGAAGAACGCCTCAGGTTCCAGTCTTGATGAGAGCGAGGAAGCTCAAACTCAGAACCCTAACAATAATCCCGAGCCCTCTGCGCCCACAACAAAGTCTTCTTCCACCTCTCCCAACAGAAAGCCGTCGCGGCCACTCTCCTATCGGGACGTAAAATCTTCTGCGTCAACAAAGTCCCGCCTCTCCAGACACTCTACCGACCCAGGCTCTTCTTCACGTCGCTCCGCCAAGTTCGACCCGGACACGCATCCCTTGAATCTGCCTCCTGAAGAGCGAAAGCGGTTATCAGAGTTATCCACTGCTGCCATGAGCAATCGCAACTCCATGGACGTCGACAAGGAGCCCGTTAATGGCGCTGCGTCGCCGCCGCCGCCAGCCAAGTCGAATGCTTCGGCCCAGAAGAACTTCGCAGTGCCCATCCCCAATGGAATGAATCACGACGAGGATGCCGCGCCCCCGCCCCCGCCGCATAAGTCCAATCCGTCCAATCCGTCCAGCCCCATTCCCACCACTGTAGATGATGCGGAAACATACAAGACGGCGGGCAACAGGTTCTTCAAAGAGAAGAACTATGTCAAGGCCGTTGAGCAGTACAGTAAAGGTTTGCACTTGCATTGCATATACCCCGGTTATTGATGAGATACTAATGCCATTGATTTTTTTTGGTAGCCGTTGATTTGTTCCCAAACTCGGCGCTGTACCTGGGAAACCGGGCCGCCGCCTACATGTCAAGTGGAAACTATGAGGCTGCATTGGACGACTGCACTCGCGCCACGGACATCGACCCGCAGAATGCCAAGGTCTTGCTGCGTTTGGCCCGCATTTATACTGGGCTTGGACGTCCAGATGAGGCCATGACAACATTCAATCGAATCCATCCACCACCGTCTGCCAAGGACATGTCTTTGGCCAAGGAAATGCTTCATCACATCAAATCGGCGCGAGACTCCCTGCATCGAGGAACTGCCATGTCCATGGTGCTCCACGCTCTGGATCAGGCTGAGCGAGGACTCGGCCCTGGAGTCGCCAGGCCTCGCAAGTGGCTGCTCATGCGGGGCGAAGCATACCTTAGGATGGGTCGTGAAAATTCCCTCGGTGAGGCACAAGGCATTGCCATGTCGCTTCTGCGCAGCAATAGCCAGGACCCCGAAGCGCTGGTTCTTCGAGGCCGTGTTCTCTACGGACAAGGTGACAATGAGAAGGCCATGCAGTACTTCCGTATGGCGTGCAGCTGCGACCCTGACTATCGAGATGCCATCAAGTGGTTGCGAATTGTCCAGAAACTAGACCGCATGAAGGAAGAAGGCAACGCAGACTTTAAGGCTGGCCGCATACAGGCGGCCATCCAGAAGTACACAGATGCATTGGCTATCGATCCCACCAATAAGAGCATGAGCGCAAAACTGCTGCAAAATCGTGCACAATGCAATATTAAGCTTAAGCTATACGATGAGGCTATTAAAGATTCCGAGCGGGCTTTCGGTCTTGACCCAAGCTATACCAAAGCACGGAAAACCAAGGCTAATGCATTAGGGCTGTCTGGCAAGTGGGAGGAGTCGGTGAATGAGTGGAAGTCTATTCAAGAGTTGGACCCAGAAGATCGCACCGTTCCCAAGGAGGTTCGCCGGGCCGAATTGGAGCTCAAGAAGAGTCAGAGAAAGGATTACTACAAGATCATGGGTTTGGAGAAGGACGCTGATGCCAATGACATCAAGCGCGCATATCGAAAGATGGCCGTGAAGCTGCATCCTGACAAGAACCCTGGGGATGCTGAAGCTGAGGCCAAGTTTAAGGATATGCAGGAAGCCTATGAAACGTTGAGTGATCCTCAGTAAGTTTGCCCACATTCGGATCTTATCGTCTCATATACTAACTGCCCAAATAGGAAGAGAGCTCGCTATGACAACGGCGATGACCTGCTGGACCCATCTGACATGTTCAGCTCTGGTGGTATGGGTGGTGGCATGGGTGGCATTGACCCCGAGATCCTTTTTAGTATGATGGGTAACCAGGGAGGCTTTGGTGGTGGTGGTGGCTTCCGATCCGCTGGAGGATTTCCTGGAGGGGCTGGTGGCTTCCCTGGAGGAGCTGGCGGTTTCCCTGGAGGAGCTGGCGGTTTCAATTTTGGCGGCCCTGGTGGTGGTGGCAGACAGCGAGGGGGTTTCCCCTTCTCGTGACCAGCCGATGATGAAGAAGACGAAACGGAGGACGACGAGGACAGTGAAAGCAACGCTGAGCCACATGGGTCGTCCCCCCGTAAACATCACCATGCGTCAAGCAGCAAACTACAAGACGACTTCCAGCAACACCGAGTGATTCGCGACGAGCTGGTTGACTCTATGCGACGATATGGTATGTGGCTCTTGGCGGCACTCGTTCTACTGCCGCTGCCACTGGTCGCTTTGGGCTTGATAGGCATGGCATTTGTATACACGTGCATGAAATACAGTGTGCAGCGCCGAGGCAGAAACAGCACAACAGGATAGACATGTTTTGGAAGTTTTAACGCGCATTTCTCATTGCTACGGCGTTATGGGACTAGAAAGAGAACGGGAGACGATGAAGTCGGTCTTTTTACTGCTACCCTTGTTTGACTTTGCAACAAAACGGAGGGGAGCCCGGTTGGAAAGGGGAAAGGGATGACATGGGAGAAAAAGGGAAAGATTGCTTGGGTCCAGCAAATGCCTGCTGAATAGGACTACGCGCTGTTAAAAGCAGTAAAGGTCTAAAGGGGCTGGACTGGGCTGATAGCATATCAGCTGTATAGTCGCGAAAGTATATAGATGAATACGGGACGTCCCGTCTTTCCCACGAAGTATGGCTTCAAAAGAAAAATAATTGTTTTTTGTATCAGGTGTAGCCTTCTTTCCATAATGACTCTAGTCCCAATGCCGCAATTGTGAAATCATTGACACTTGGATATACGCCTCGAACGCCGATAGCCAGCTCCATGAGCCTATTCATGGCGCTGGCATGATAGATCTCCCCTTTGTTATGCGCAGACGATGCATACAATTTTGGATCTGTTGGTCAGCACAAGGGCTCCTTTTAATTGCCTGTTCCTTGCCCACTCCCAGTAGCCGGCCTGCTCGCCAGCGTCATTCCCGCCCCGGCGGCACCCACAATGTCGGCGCCGCTCCCACCCGTGGCCTCCAGCACGCGGGCCACGTCCTCCCTAAGCTCGGGCATGGCGGTGGACATTTGCTCGGCCAGGACGTCGCGAAAGGAGGCAAAGGCGTTCATCTTGCCGCGCATGAGCTGGTTGCCGCGGCGGACGAGCTCGACGAACTCGCGGGTGTAGATGTCCGGGTTGCGGCCGTTTTCGACGTACTCGAGGAGCTCGGGAGGCACCGAGGGGAGGGTGTGAGGTGGGGAGGCGGCCGTGTGGAGTTTTTGGAGGGATTGGGAGAGGGTTTTTCTGGAGAGCTAGCTGTTAGGGAGACGGACGAGGAGGAGTGAGAATTGGGGTGTTCTGGGGGGATAAATCGTACACTTCGTTGGAGAGGACGTCTCTGCTGGAGCGGCCCATGGAGTCGTAGGTTGAGACCTGGACCATGATCTGGTAGAGGTCCTGGATGATGTCCTTGAGCTGTTCTGCTGGGAGTTAGTACGAGGGAGCGGTCAGGTGTGGATTAAAAATTGGTAGATCATACGCTCAATGCCATCGTGGTCTATTCGATCGACGGGAGCCATGGTTGCGACCGGTGAACGTAGCGAAGGTGAGGATTGGTATTGAGAAAGTCTTTAGTTTAGAAAGATCCAGCTTATTGAAGGTCATCGCATCGATAAGCGCAGCCTGATGCAGGTAGGCTTGATGCAAGGCTTATCCGTAATAGTGGGACAGACCCCCCCTCCACTGTTAGCCGCTAATGATGTTGGCAATTGCCTGCAGTCAAAGCCAGGAATCTCTAATTGCTACGTACTCCATACTCTGTACATCTTGCACATTTCAAGGTGATACCGCAGCAGTGGTTTTTGATTGAACCAGTCATCCATCTCACAATAGTATATAACTTGTGGGTGGAATTGTTCTTTTTCATTTCGTGAAGTATTTTTATCATGCACAATTCTTTCCCCTTTCTTGCACATCAACGAGTGGTATAACCACCGTTGGCAAAGATGGTCTGCCCTGTGATCCATCCACCCTCAGTACAGAGGAATCTGACGAGGGGAGCAATGTCTTGGACGTCGGTGAGCCTGTTTTCCAGGGCCTGGCTCTTGTGGTATGCAACGGCCTCGGGTGCTTCCTGTGGGTAGAAGAATGCTGCATAGATATGATTAACTTTGAGCCCCTGGGGGGAGGAGGTGGCAGGCTTTTTACTCACGAGTATCCATAGGGCCAGGGGCAACATTGTTGACGCTCACTCTTCGGGGCTGGAGTTCCTTGGCGACTCCTCGGCAGAAATGCTCGACGGGCGCTTTGGAGCCGGCATATGAGGTGTAGAATCCGGTAAAGGCAGCTAGCAATGCCGTTACGATGGTGATGAGCTTGCCGCCGTCCGATACGTGTTTGGCACCAGCCTTGAGGATGAGGAAAGCGGACTTGGAGTTGATTCTTCAAGGGGTCACATCAGTACAAGGTCATGGCCACCGGAGAGATGGGGCCTGGATGTTACACTTACGCAAACATATCATCGTACTCGGCTTCCGTGATGTCTGTTATGGGCTTCTTCAGGACCTTGCCAATGGTGTTGATGACGATGTCGATCTTGGTAAAGTCCTGGAGGACGGAATCAAAGAGCTTGTTTACAGCTGCCTCGGTCGTGAGGTCGCCTTGGTAAAACTTGACCTTGAGGTCGGGGAACGAAGTTTTGAGCTCCTTTTCCAGATTGACAGCATCTTCCTTGGTCTTGTCTGAGTTGTAGTGTAGAGCGAGACTCGCGCCAAGGGGGGCCAGTTCTTTGGCGATGGCAGCACCGAGGTTCTTTGCGCCGCCGGTGATGAGTGCAACCTTTCCTTGAAGGGCCATTATGATGATGTATTAGGGGGTGTGATGAGATGTAGTGCGGTAAATTATGTTCAGTTCTTAATTTACAAGTCATTTACATTTACGAGCAATAGTGGGAGTACCATTGGTTTTATATGATCAAAAGTCCATGGCCACAACGGACAATGGACATGATGAAGCCTTTATCACGACATGGTTGAATATTGGAAAATGGAAAATGAGGGGAACGACGGGTTGCATTTTCCAATTCCGGCTTGGACCCAACTCATGGACAAGCTTTATTAGTAATGACAGTGGTTAATTGACTCCGAGCTAGAGGTCGTCGATGCAGAAACCAAGTTGGGAAATGGTTCCAAGGTTGTGATGCAAATGCTCCACCCACTTTAATAACTGAGGGGTGGCACCATCACTGTGAGATACAAGGAGGCTTGATTTCTACATGTATACCTAGTACTTACTTGCGAGTAATTCTACTACTTATACCCAATTCTCCTCACTACCATCTTCTCTATTGCATTTGTATTTTTATATATTTTATCATTCTTTTCTTTTGTTCACACAACGCTGTGGCTTTTTATTCCTCTGGGGTGTCAAATTGGCTCCCTTCACTTGGTCTGCAGAATCGAAGATCCTGGCTGGCTGAGACTGGGCTGTCTGTTCAGGTACCCCCGCACATCGTGGCTCCAGCTAGCAGGGCCTTGTGCATTCTCCCGATCTGGTAAGGACGATATCATATGTAGGGTCGGATTGACAGGCAAGTACATGCTTGATTGAATATTGCAACTCCATACCTACTTTGCTTGTCGAATTGCTTGTGAGGGCGAGCGCAGCATTGGCTTCAGAGCATTTGATTTGGTATGCGTTCCGTACGCGACTGTGATATCGGCCGCCTGTTTGGTGCTTGTACGAGTACATGTAACCACGGCATGCATCAGTGGCTTGTGTCTACAGGGCTTATTCTCGTCTCAATTGGCTGCTCTCGTCACGTGTGGAGGCAAAAGCAAGGTGAAGGAGCAAGGGAGGGAATGGAAAGAAGGGAGGAGAGACGGAGGAAAGAGGAGACGAGACGCGAGGGAACCATATGAGCTGAAGCAACTGGGGAAGGAGGTGCAGAGGTGGTACTTGCACTGTCCCCATGTCTCGTTCCGTGTCTTTTGACTCTCCCTCTCCTCCTCCTTCTCCTCCTCCCTATTCAGCCCATTCCATCTTCATCCTTGCTCCTCCTCTCTGATTCAACCCTCACATTCTCGCGCTGCTCCACCTTTGGCTTGATTGACTGAACTGACGACACCACCATTCGCCTATCTACTTGTCCATACATGCGATACGTGTTCGTCCAAGGATACTTTCACATCCATTGCACACGCCCCCTCTGCAATTGAACTTGGTACTGGTCTCCGTACTAGCGTGATTCCCATCTGCAACGTCCCCGGGCCGTTTAACCAGCTACGACGACGGACGCGGTACCGTTGCAGCACTACCGAATCATTCGTCTGTGCTTGTACATACCTGCTCCATCGCATTTGATCAATCGACCTTGGCCGTGAGGAGGTTGTTGTTGTCCCAGCACCATGTCCGCCGCTACCGCTTCCCTGGTCCCGGTCACTACCTTTGAGTTTGTCGTCGGAAACCGTCCGGATCAACTCAAGGGCGGGTCCAGCAAGAGGCTCAGATCTCATCTCTCCAAGCAGAGCTGGAAGGCTCACTTCGCTGCCCAGCAGGAAAAGCAAGCTGCTTCCTCGACTTCTAGCTCCTCATCTCCAGACCCAACAGACGAAACCCAGCCGCAGCAGCAAGTCCAACCGCAGAATGATGAGCGATCCAAGAAGAAGAGACGGAGACGACGCCAACTTGCTGTCACCTATGAGCTCGAAGTGGATGCCGACGGCGGCCACGAAGCAACCATAGTTCGTGGTACTGATTTGGGCAGAGCTCTCATTCGCGGCGATGATGTGCCATCTTGGCCTGTCATTCTATCTGTCGACCGTTTCTTCGGAGGCGTTCGGGTTGATCCCTTCAAATCATATCCCGGACCTTGGAAGGAGTATATGCCTCGTCTGGTTGATCATTGTAAGTCCATGTCTCATATCTCACACATTATTATCCTGGTCGAGACAGAGTCAAGACACACACGCGTTTATATACGCATACAAAACTATATTACAGCTCTGGTCTCTTGTTTCTCCCTTATTCACCGCCATGACTCGTCAAAATGATGTATCAACTAACATGGCAAAGACATCACCCACATGGCCGTAGACATCCCAGAGCTTGATCAACCAGGCAACAAGGGCCTCCTTCGTACCCGCTGGTTCCGCCTCGCCACCACCGACATCTCCACCTTTCAGGTCGTTATGCTACTCTCCGCCGCCAATATCATCACCGTCAAGGGCGGCGTCGCGTCTGAGCTTGGCTTCCAGATGTACCAGCTCAAGCACGAGGCCCTCAACTACATCAATACTGCCTTCAAGGACGAACAGAAGCGTCTCAGTGATATGCTCATTGGTGCCGTTGCGAAGATGGCTAGCTTTGAAGCTATGCACGGCGATGTCGAGGCATTCAGGCTCCACATGTCGGGCTTGAAGCGCATGGTTCAGATGAGAGGTGGGTTGGCCAAACTTGGTCTTGGTGGCCTGCTTAGACGTATGATTGTTTGGATTGATCTTAACGGTGGCTTTCTCCTCAACGAGCCCAGGTACTTTCCTGGCCAAACCTTTGCTGGCGATGAAGATGAGATTCCGGAACCGAACCCAGAAAGATTCATTGCCATTTAAACTCCATCCTTGTTACTTCCTATTATGAATTTTTTGGGTGTATACTACTTGGGAAACTGGTTTGCAAAGCATCAATCTTTTGGAGATTATTGGATAAAGTTGGATTCTCTTTATTCTTATTTTCGTATCTATACTATGCTATTTTACCCGACATGTCAACTGTTTATCCTTAAATCCATACCCATCATTAGCAAACAATCTTGAGGACGTTTCTTCACAATTCATTATATCCCAAGCACTTGATCCCATGCAATTTGATTACTTCGCATATTACCCTGCTAATGCTGTCTTAAATGAGTAAATAATTCGAATGAAATAAAATGAATGTTCATTAGTTCTTTAAACGAGTGCCAAAGCACCAATCATGCCGGCCACGAGAGCCAGCGGAGCATGATACATGTGTGCCGCAGCTGTGGGCACCAGAACTGGACCGTACGGCGTAGTTGTCTTTGAAACGGTAACTTTTGACGGGACAGGATAAAACACGGTGCTGGTAGCAGTCACCACTTGCGTTATATCCTGCCCGGGGATAACAACTGTCTGTGTAACGGGGTAAGCCTCTGTGCGAGTAACGACATCGACCTGTGTCTCCGTCTGTGTGTGTCCCGGCAGAGTGATAGTCGTGATGATGGTGCTGGGCCTCTTGACCTCGATGATCTTGGTGGTGGTGTAAGTGACGGTACTTTCGACGCCGGAGACGGTGACGACTTTGGTCGTGGGGCAGAGGCTGGTGATGGTGGCGTATTCCACGTCCGTGGCCGTCCTGGTGTGGTCCGGGCTCTCGACAGTGCGGAGGATGGTGGTGGGGACCTGGACTTGGATGAGGGAGGTGGTTGTGTAGGTGATGGTCTGCTCGTGGCCGGCGATGGTGGTGACCTGCGTGACGGGGCAGAGACTGGTGAAGGTTGAGTACTGCACCGCGGTGGCGGTGAGGGTGGCGCCGGGGTTGCTGACTGTTTCACGGACGGTAGTTGGGATCTCGGTTATGATGAGGGAGGTGGTGGTGTAGGTTATGGTTTGCTCGTGGCCCGCGATGGTGGTTACTTGGGTTACGGGGCAGAGGCTTGTGATGGTTGTGTATTGTATATCTGTTGCGGTGATGGTGGTGTCGGGTTTGACGATTGTTTCGTGGACGGTAGATGGGATCTCAGTCCTGATGAGGGAGGTTGTGGTGTATGTGACGGTTTGCTCGTGGCCGGAGATAGTGGTTATTTGGGTGACGGGACAGAGACTGGTGATGGTCGTGTATTGTATGTCCGTTGCGGTGATGGTGGCGCCAGGGTTGATGACGGTTTCGTGGATGGTGGATGGGATTTCGGTCCTGATGAGGGATGTGGTTGTGTAAGTGACGGTTTGTTCTTGGCCGGAGATAGTGGTGACCTGCGTCACAGGGCAAAGACTGGTGATGGTTGTGTATTGTATGTCCGTTGCGGTGACGACCGGACCTGGGATGATGGACGTGGCGGTCACGGGGACCCAGGTGACGACGTTGCTGGTGATGGTCCGCGTAGCCGTGTAGGTGGTCCCCGGCGCGGTGATGATCTCCGTGGTGGGGCAGACGGTTGTGTAGGTGATTTCCACTTCGGTGGTGATGGAGGCGGTGACTACTGGGCCGGGAACGGTTGCGGTTTCGGTGACGGGGATCTTTGTGATTACGTTGCTGGTGGTGGTGTACGTTGTTGTGTATGTTGTTCCCGGTCCGGTGACTGTTTCGGTGACGGGGCAGATGGTTGTGTAAGTGACTTCTATCTCGGTGGTTGTTGAGGCTGTGACGACGGGACCTGGAACAGTTGCGGTTTCGGTGACGGGAATTTTTGTGATTACATTGCTGGTAGTGGTATACGTCGTCACGTATGTTGTTCCCGGTCCAGTAACCGTTTCAGTGACGGGGCAGACGGTCGTATAAGTAACTTCCACCTCGGTGGTTGCCGACGCCGTGACCACCGGGCCGGGGACGGATACCGTGGCGGTAATGGGAACCCTCGTGGTGACGGGACTGGTTGTGGTGTAGGTTTTGGTGTATGTAGTGCCTGGTCCGGTGACGGTCTCTGTTACGGGACAGACGGTGGTGTATGTGATTTCAACGTCGGTGGTTGTCGTTGTTTCTGTTACAGGGGGAGGGAAAGCCGTTGTGTGCTGGCAGCCTTGGCATGCTGTAATGGTTATGGTGGATGTGGTGAGATCAGTTTGGGTGTAGGTTCTAGTTAGATTGTTAGCTGACTGAAGCATACGGGACATGGTTCAGGGGTTGCTCACGATGTTCCGCTGGTATACGTGTGTGTGACGGGGCAGGTTGTGACGGTCGTATAAGTCGTCATCGTCACCGTCGAATTGTCCCATCGTTTCTCAAACCCGGGGAGATTGTTGCCCAAGGCAGAAGAAATTGCCAGAGCAAAAACGACTCCAGACCTCATCATGGAGAGAGAGAGAGAGAGAGAGAGAGAGAGAGAGAGAGAGAGAGAGAGAGAAAGAGATGAAAGTTTCAAATTTGTTTAATGTCCAGCTCGAGTTGTAGGGATGAAGTTGGTTGAGAGAGTGAATGATGAGATGAGTTGGATGAGATCGAGGGGGGGTCATGAGGCTAATAAATAGGCATACATGGGCAGGTGTTCCTCTACTCTCTTTGACTTGAACATTGTCATATTTCTGAGGCTGGAGTTGCAATTCGAGAGGGTCTCTGGAGCAGAAGGTTTGGTATAGGTGGTTGGGGGAAACTATATGCTGGATGTGGAAGTCATGTAGTGGAGGATTATTCATGATGATATCCATTTCATTTGAGCCACATTATAGTAGAGCTTACTGTAAGAGTGATAGAATATAGGTAATTCATAGAGTAGCCAATAGGTATGGTTCGAATAAAGTTCAGGATCCATCCGGGCGATCTTCCAACCCACAATGGCGGCCAATATACATGACCGGATTCGGCAATTATCGGATCCTTGGGCGATATATAGATGGCTGGTGAAAACCTTGAGATCTAGGAACCGGTTTTCCGGTACGACGGATTAGGAAATAGACGGGAAATACGTTTTCAATATTGTCTCTTTGGTACGACTCTCTTAGTCTGTTGGATGCAATATTGCCATGTTCTCACGAGAACGAAGTATCACCAACATCATTTGCCTTGAAACATTAAATTATTGATCCGGGGAACTTATTTACTTGATTCATTCTCTATCTCCTATTTACTAAATATGCTATTGGAAGGGAGAAGATGGTAGAGAGAAAGTAAGATACACTCGTTCGTGGCCCCTGAGTTGAGACCGGAACATGCTGTCTAGGGTATCTCCAAATATTTGAATGACAGACAACATTTATAGCACACTACTGCAGTTAATCTATCAAGAATCGTCATTGCCCATTTCACTATGGATTACGAGAATCATAATAAAGGCAGTGGATAACCTCATCTCATACTCATGGCTCATGTCTGAGCAACCCGAAGCAGACATCTGCGAACAAGAGCCACGATATTTCAACTGACGACAAAATACGGGCTCTTGTATCAGTCAATGGCTAAAGAGAAGGAATTTCGCACATCTCGACACTATCAAGCTCTTCAAGTAGTCATAAAAGACATATACGGTTCTAGCAGTCTCTCATTATCTTCAAACATGATCAACTCACGCTCGCTATCTTCATTACATCATGTACTATACACATCCTCTCGTGCACACATTACTGCCTCCTAAACGTCTGCGACGCATCCACTAACAAGGTCGCCACCAACAAAATCGCGTTGAATATCGCCATCATATAAAACGGAACCCCATTGGACCATTTATCGAACAATAAGCCGCCCACCTTTGTAAGAATCAAGATGGCTGCACCACCGCACAGGGAGTAGACTCCGGCAATGGAACCCTTTAGCTTGACCCGTGAGCCGGACTCATCCTGGCTAGACAGACGGATAAGGGGTTCACCCTCTGTAGACTCATCTTCGTCTGGTGCGAGATATGAGCCTCGTCGGGTAGTTCGGGGTACATCAGCAGCCAAAATGCCGCGGCCCAGTGAGCCCAAGCTACACACTATAGACCCAATCTGGCTGATGCCAATAAGGGAGACGACAAGGAAAATGACAGGGCTGCCGCCCCTTCCATCCACGTTTTTAATCTCCGGACTTGAAAGCCGTGGTAGAATAACGTAGCCAATGATGCCAAAAACAGTAGCCACAACAATGGGGTAATTCACTCGCCCAGTCCGACTTGACGCATGTCCAAACAGGGGTGCACAAACCAAACCCATAAGCTGTGCAGCACCAGTCAAAATGGACGAGAGAATGTAGGCTTCACGGCACTCTTTCTTCAGCTCGGGTGACGGATCATTGGGTGAGCCCTGGCAGAAACCGTTCCGGATGAAGAAGGTGTTGATGAAGAGGGGAATAAAGAGCGAAATGGCAACCGTTGAAGCTCTTGCAACGAACCCACCAAGATAGCCAAGCGCAATTCTTGAATCAGTAAACCCAAGCAGCACCGAATCTTTCATCAGATGAAGATATGGGATCACCTGCAATAGCGTTAGTGACAAGCCCATACAATAAACCAAAGCAGCTGTGACAATGTCTTACCTTTCTTGGTGCTCTTCCTCCGGGAAACAAATGAGCATCCTCCTGGTCGCCATCATGGGGTTTAAGCCCAAGCAGCAACCTCCACCCCTTACCTTCTTCACTCTTGATATCGCGCAGCCCAAAGGACACAAAAATAGAGACTACCAGCGCCACCGCTCCTACGATATAAAAACTATACTCGACGGCCTTGCCGGGGGTCACACCATCGACTTCACCAAACTGAGCAGGCAACGGCAGGAAGAAGCTCAGAGCCAAGAGAGCTCCGCAGCCAGTGAACAGGCCGACATAACCAGCCAAGACAGATGACTTTCCAGCCTTGCCCGACGTATCAGAGGCAACAGAGGGGCGTCGCTCGTTGGATATCGATCGGGTGTAGGCGTCCGGCGTAATTGTTGCCTCAGATTCAACTGAGAAGGCAAGGCTGAGACGACCAGCAGAATGGCGGTCACGCCCAGTCCTCACGCTTTCATATGCATTACTGGGTAGCTCGCTGCCATCATCCGTCAACGTCGGTAGAATCGCCGTCACCATGGTCGCCCTATACACACAAAACACATTAGCACAAACTCGAACGCACGTAAACCATGCACAAGGGGGGAGCGGGTTTCCGCATACGTAGCCGACCCTCCCACCGCAAAAAATATGCGCGCCAGGAGCAACTCCGGGTACACATTCTTCGCCTGCACAAACAGCACCAGCGCCACGCCGACAATGGCATACCCCATTACGGCTACCCACCGCACGCCCAGCCGGTCCGACACGAGGCCCCAGGCCGGGCACGCCACCAGCGCAACCAGCTCGTCGGCGAAGCCCAGCGTGCCCACGACGTTGCCCACGCCCTCCTTCTGGCCGATCAGGTCGGTGACGACGAAGGAGACGGAGCTGTTGAGGAAGACGAGGAACGAGATGGAGAAGAGCGAGATGCCGAGGAGGTACGTCACTGCCTGGACTGGGGTGGTGGAGGCCGCAAACGGCAGGACGCGGCGGATGGACGCCATTCCGTCCTAAGAATCTAGTGAATGATGTATAAGGAATATATATATATATATATATATATGAAAAATCGAAGCAACGCGCGAATGATTTCACATGGCACAGCCGAGGACGCAACAACAAAAAAATAAAAAGAGACAAGTCGTTGGGTTCGATGACGAGCTTGGCGCGGGAGTTGAGCTGAAGCTTAATGGTGTGGAAGAGCGGTTACCTCCTCTAAAGTGGATGCAGGTACATGCTCGGCATTTAGCCCAGCGCGTGACATGAGAATGTTTGTACTTGTTTTGCCGAGTCACAGCATGACCCGAGACAAAACCTACTAAACTAGGCAATGGAAAATATACAAAAATCCTCCCTTCTTACGTCAAGAAATAATTACTACAGTACTAGGTAGGAACACAGATAGCCACAGCATTTAGGTACTGTTAGGTACTCATCATATGTTGGCTTGTGCCTTCATGGTTCAAGCTCACTCGTCCCGTCATTAGCGCACGGCAATGTATCGTATCTCCGCTCCTTTATCGTGACTGACTTCATCCAGCCTCGACCAATAACAAAACCTCAACACACCCCCGACAGCTTCCTCATATCAAGTAGTCAAACATCTTCAGTCTTTCATTTTTAGTAATTTCTAATGGGACATTATGTGTCAACGCAATTCAAAGCCCTCAAGGCCCATTTCCGAGCCATAACCCAAAACTCCAAAGCTCCCGTCTTTGCCTCCCTAACGCTTGTTCAAAGAGACAAATGTGCCCAAGTTATATCCATGTTTTCCATCTTGGCCTGCTTTACCACGCCCAGAGCACCTTGTGGTGAAGAGTTCGAGCCCCCAGTCTCTCAAACTCAAAGGGCGTAATCCACGAATCGTTCGTCGACAGCTTTGCGAATACGCTAGCTCCCTTCCACGCCACCACTTGCTCGTCCATATCTCTGGCACTCCTGCTGATGAGGATTCTATCGTTCAAGTCTGGCCTTCGTGCCCTGAGCTTCTCTTCCAGTACGACGGTAAACTGCGGGATCTTGGAGCCGCCGCCAACAACCATGATACTGCCCAACAAATCACGCATCTTCTTCTCGTCACCCTTGGCAGCGTTTTGGATGCTCGTAAGAATAGCAACATCCAAAGGTGCCAATGGAAGCACAGAGTCTCTCTCCGACGCCAAAGATTTAGGGCTGCGGGCATTCGGGTCAACAAACATTCCCGGCGGCGGCTGTGCTTGCGATCCTTGTCCTGGTACAGGTGTGCCCACTGCGCGAGGTGCAGGGCTATCACCGTTGAGGCCATCTCGGTTTGATCCAAAGATATAAGGTGCAGGGATCGGGGTATTGACCCCCTCCGGTGCTGGAGACCCAGCATGGGAGCCCATGGGGGTTCCATTCATGACATCTCCACGGCCGAGGAAATTGAACGATGCCTTCTCCTTGCTCGGTGTCGAAACCTCAGGCTGTGACTGGGGAAAGCCATTGGCACTAGCGCCCAGCGAAGGCTTCAGCAGAGTCAGGATTTCCAACTGGGCAGCAGAGGATGGATCATCTGGGATATCCACATCGTAAGAATTGTAGGACCGCTCCACTAGTTTCCGTCGGCCTCGGAGCTTGGTGCTATTGTCAAAGATGGCAGGATCAAACACACCCATTGCTGAGAGAATAACCTCGTCGTACGTCTTGAATTGATATTTGCGTGTAGGCTTGTTGGGCGCTCGAACATGGAAGTTGTAAAGCTGGACTGAGATGTCCGCTTGAGCCATGGTGCAGTGCTTGATCTTGAGCTCCTCAGCCAAAAGAAAGTCGTATCGCCTTTGTAGGTTAATCTCCTGATATGGGAAGTTGTCGTAAAGCATCATTTTGATAAAAGTTTCCGTAATGTCATATCCGCCATATTTCAGGTTGATTCTGGAGTCATCGATGCACAGGCCGTCCTCGACGCAAGTCACAGACGTCTTTTGCGCCCCAACATCGACAACGCAGGCTTGTGTGTAACCGGCACCAAACGTCGCAGCCATGCTCTCCTGAATGAAGCATACCCTGTTAAACTCGAACCAAGTCATGCAAGACCGTAGAACCTGCTCCACAAACTTCTTGTCGTACAAGTCCGGGATAACGAAGACACAACTATACTGCTGCCATTCGCTATTCGTAACTAGCCCAAGTTCCTGGCGCAAGGCTTTATCCAGAAGGGTTTCAAAATCATCAAAGAGATGTTCCTGACTTGTGTATCCATCCTCGTTCCAGTATCCAAGTCGAAGGGGCCACCACAACTTGAATTTAGGGTTCGAGTCGTCCGGCACACGCAAAGCCTTATTTCCAATGAAGCAGGATGCAAGTGATTCGGGATCCTCGAGCTGACTGACTTCTGTCCAGTCAATCTCTAGCGGGTCGTTGTGCATCTGGATGATTTCGGGTTCCGTGCGGCGGTTGTAGGTCTGAACCAGCTCCTTGGAGTTGGGCAGCACTTTGCGTTTGTTGGCGCGCATCTCTACCTTGAGATCGTTGCACATCTTTTGATACTTCTTTGACCATTCCTCGCCATACTGCTGGTCTGTTGTTTTCGCCTCGAACTGTCGACGGGGTAGAGCTTCGTGCATGTCTGATTCCGTCTGGGGGAACTTGGTCGCGAGTGTTGTCGGTATCGTCTTGGGGAGTGCATCGCTGGCAAATCCTATTCGCAGGTTCTGGCTTCCAGGATGGATCACGATGACTCTGGATGGATCCAGACCACTCGAAGGTGTCGCGGCGCCATCTTCTTCATTGAGATCCGGTAACGGAAGGGGTAGTTCGCCATTGGCGTTTTTCGATAGAGCTCGGTCGCGGTCTCGAGCATTCTGTACTAGTCGATCGCGAGTTGCATCGCTCTGTAGGCGGAGAGCCAGGACTTGATCATCTCGCTTCATATAATCCCTAACCACAAGTCAGCTCGTGCAAGCGCAAGGAAGATCAACCGTTACCGCGTACGTATAGTAGTTTTTTTGGTTGATGGGTGTCACATCAGGCCATGATGTCAGTTTCATGCCATTGTCAGTCCTCTCCAGCCCTGCGCGACAATCTCGTCAGCCCCATGCCATTTCGATCAATACAATGCCAACACCTAATGGCCTGAACGTCAAGTTTGCCATCAACTTACCCTCTCGAAGGAGGACTCTCTCCGAAACCTTTCCAACCATGATGACTTGGTGAACCTTGCCACGATGGTTGTCTTTGGAAACTTGGTCACGCGGTGATTAAGATATTGATGTTTAAGTTTTTGGTAAGTTCATTCTCACCACCTCGAAACCCCGGACGCGCATTGGCGTACCTTTGCGTTCAACCTGCACTGTGATCTCAGATTAGCATACCGATAAGGCTTAGACAAGCTTTGGCGGACCTTTAATAATCCGTGTCATCGAGTGTTGCCACAAACTGACCATGAGCCACAGCAAGAGGTTGTGGCTGAGAGGAAAGGGGACGATGAAGTGGGGGCGCAAAGCCAGGGAATTCCCCTGATCAATTTTAACAAGGACTAATACTTGGTGAACGAACTGCTCACTTTATTAGTATCTGCACAAAATATATATTTGCCCACTTTGACAGCATAAACAGGTGCCTAATAAAACACAAAGTACACCCATATCACCATCCTTTATGAGGATTTGGATACTAGTTGCGCAGTACAACGCGTTCACGGCCAACTAGAAAGATACCAGGAGCCTCAGAGTAACAGGCATTAAACAGCTCCCATACTTTGCTCTGGACGCCTATGGATGCAAATATCATGGGGGCTCAGCAGAATTCGTATTTCATACATGTTCTCTACTACAAAACAGATGAGTTACAAGTGGTCATTGGGTAGTTGGCTAATGGCCGCTATCCAAACACCAAAATCATTTACTATGATGGAGAGATGATGGCATTTGCCTTAAAATCCGACCTAAATCTTAGGCTTCGACTAGACTTTCAACTTAAAAGTCCGGGCGGTGTTCTTATGAAGCAGTCACACTATCACGTTCTCTTGAGAGAAACCCGGTTCCGCTTCATCTTTTCTAGTCCTCGTCCATCGGCTATGCGGTACTCCATATGATAACCTTGCCCATAATGTTCCATGTAATCCCGATGAACCAGGTTGATATTTGCCCTATAGCCAAGGTTCTTTGCATACTTGACGGGCGATGAAATCCGGCAGGCTGGTACCCGCAGGACTTGTGCGTCCTCGACCGGGGAACATGCACCCACAAGACATGGCATGCTGTGAGATCTGTGAAAAGCGAAGACCAATATCTCATTCGGTAGTTCGGCCCGATCAGGGTATCTTTATCATGCCCGTAGTTGATTCATGTCCAAAGTTGGTTCATGCCAACTCCAGGCACAAGTAACTGCTTGCCTGGTCCATCCTCGTAACAAATCTGAGTGGCAGCAAGCGAGTAAGCAATGCAGCATGAGGGAAGACCAAACACCGGCGGATTTAGGCGTTACGACAACGAGAACAATGCCTTGACGAAGAGGTCGAGTCTGCGGGAATGTCACGGCCACAGTAGGTAGTGTCGCTGTGATGCATTCCTTAAGTCCACGACAGCTCACCCACAATCCGACAACTTGTCCGCAAAAGGAGCAGCAACAAACTCCGCATCAACAGTCACCATCCAATCCCGAGCGGCCGTCCGGTTTGGCTCAGTTCCCCAGAGTAGTACCAGCCGGATCCAATTAACCCAGTATCATCACACGCTCTTGACTGATGTACCTATGTATGAGAGGACAAGTTTCTATGCCGAAGATGACAGAAGAAGCCGGCTAGGTGCGGCTGGATGGGGATAGATGATGACTTGGGGTTCACATCTGTGCCCTACTACAAGGACTACTTGTAGTATCAGCTCCCCGCAAATGTTTTACAGACGGAACGGGAACCCGCTTGCCGTTGGGTTGCCGGATAATTAGGGTCACGAAGTGGAGTAGGCTAATGGCTGGAGGAGGTTGCAAGGTCGAGGAGGATAAGCTCAACAACTGATGTTGGATCTGCAAATTTCCACGTCGTTACACGAGCTTGGGTTAACTGCACGTCCTTAGTGCATGGACTAAATACAGCAGTACATATTTTGAAGAAATAGGACTAATATCAAATATTTTATCAAATATTTTAGCCTTTATGCTTGCCCTCACGAATAGATGAAAACCCATTTGTACCAAGGACGTAAAACATCACGGGCATCAAAGACGGCATTGAAGGGTACCGGGTACGGACCAATGCAATATGGGACTTTGTCTCTGGATGAGAGGCTGGGCACAGACCTTGAAATCCACGAATGCTCTGCGGACTGGAGGATTTGTTTTGTGATCAGATACTGATTCATCTGTCCATACTGGGTGGGGAATTGTGTTATCATGGATCCAATGACGGCAAAATAAACAAGAACATGATGCAGGGTGCGCGCTCTGTTCCCGGTCGGTTTCGCTTAAAAACTTAGACAGACCATATCACATCCATGATCCATCACCTTACATTGCATCACATCGCATTGCAGTTGGACCCATGCCATACAAGTATTTCAACACAAAAAGAGTCCGTGACCAAGAGCAGCAACAAGTGCGATATTCTCATGCCCATTAGCCAGGCTCTGATTGGCGGGAGCACCCGCTCGTGATGCCACTGAGGCGTTGGCAAGGCTCCCTCGACAGGTTGGTTTAGGTTGTCGACACGGCCATGCATGCATGAATCCATGCTTCCCTACTTACGTGTTGCCAAGGTAGTGCTTGTATGTACGGAGTACTTTGCACATACCGTAGGCAGCATATCCACCGAGAATGCTTCTTTCTTGGTTGCCCAGTGCTACCTGACACTGCACACGGCACTGCAGCCACACGGTAGACGTGTAGTATGGAGGTGGTACTCCGCAATGTGTACTCTCCTCCTCCTCCTCCTCATCCTCCTCCGCCGCCTCCTCCTCCTCCTAGCCCTTGCTTGGCAAAGTTCTCGGGCTTCATGGGTTCCCGGCTGGATCTAGGGTTAGATCCCGTCTGAACGGGCCAAAAAAAGAAAAGCAGCTAAATTATGGATCAATTGTGCTTGCTCATTATTAGCCTACCTGCTTAGTACCTCCGGGTATGGGGTCCTTGTATTTAGCACTCTTTGGGGTGAACCGCTGCCCTCCCTCTCATTTCTACTTCTATGCTCGCTCCCATCATACTGTCTACCTATTTAATTCCTTCCAAATCCTTTTGTGTTTTGTTGCGCAATAAGCTTTGGCTTACTTCATCATTTGTTCTGTGGATTGCCCTCCCTCTTCTCAGAGAGCTAAAAACCATTATATCACCCCATTTATACAACTATACAACCCCCCCTCAATCCTTCAGTGGCAGCCTGTAATTTCCAGCCCAACACTGGACTGGCCTTCAACTATGGCTCTGTCCACCATCCGGCAAGCGGTCGATGACCTTGCCAACATACTCGGCGTGAAACCATTAACGATTGGTCTCACTGCTGGGTTTGTTGGCTATCTCATCCTGTGTTCATCTCTCAGATTCCAGAGGCTCAAGAGCTTGCGCCGTCGTTACAACTATCCCGACCGAGAGTCGCTCTCTCGAATGACCAACTCTGACGCTCGGGAGATTCTTCAAGTCCTCTCACTCTCTGAATTCCCCCTCTTCTATGATCTGTCTCTTCGATTTGCACTTTTCAAGGTAATACAATAATACTCAACCTCACATACCCAAAAACAAGCGTTAACATGGTCATCTTTAGACGTATGCCAACGACAATGTTGGAGACCTCTTGGCCACAGCCAGCGATCTTTCGAAACCAACACAGGCTTCCAAAAGGTGGGGCAATCCTTTCCCTTGACGAGTGGAATATTCCCCTTGACTAACATATGTCTTCTAGATACGACGACACCGCAGTCATGTATGGCTGGTAAGTTGGCCCCTTCATGCCCTTTAATGCGACTGCCAATAGGGGATGTTTTATAGTGGATGCTAACATCTTTCAGCATGTTCAAGTTCCCGCCAGGCTCCAAGGAGCTTTCCAAGACCGTCGGGCGCGTAAACTTCCTGCACAATCCATACGTCAAGGCTGGCAAGATTCAGAACAAAGACTTTTTATACGTCCTCTTTGAGTCCATGTACGAGCCCGTTCATTTCATGCGCCTCTACGAATGGAGGGAGCTCGCCGATGTCGAGGTTGCAGCCATCGCCATGGTTTGGAAGTACATTGGCGAGATGATGGAGATTGACTACAAGGCGGAGCTGGGGAAAGACCAGTGGAAAGACGGTGTCGAATTCATGGAGGACGTCAAAGCATGGGCTGTAAAGTATGAGGACGAGCATTTGAGGCCTTCGCCGGGAATCGCAAAAGTGGGCCAAGTTTCCATGGACCTGCTTCTATCTTCATATCCCAAGTTTACACGCCCTCATGTATATCAGACGCTTCTGGTACTCCTGGGCGAGCGGATGCGGTGGGCCTTTGGGTAAGTACTCTTCCGTCTTGTCATGTCTGCAGCAACTAACACGGCGGTGGACAGATTTCCCGAGCCTGGGGTCGCAGTGACAGCACTTACATTCTCCGCTCTGCTGATCAGGAAACTTTTCATTCGCTACCTGTGTCTGCCTCGCTTCAGCCCCCTCCACCTCATCAGCGACCCTGACCCCCAAACCGGACGGATTCAACAGTTTCGTTACATGAAGGACCCTTGGTACAACCCTCCGACTTTCTGGAGTCGCTGGGGACCCGAGGCCTTGGTACAGCGCGCGTTTGGTCTCAGCCTCCCTGGAGATGGCGGTCCAGAGATGAAGCCCGAAGGTTTCTTGTTTACGGAGCTCGGCCCCAGAGCCAAGGTTGGTAAAGGCGCCGAGGAGAGTGAACGCTTGGCAGAGATTGCACACACAAAGATATCGCCCACGTCGTGTCCGTTTTCATCAGTGTCGCAAAAGATTCAGGTCTGAGATAATTTGGTGCATGCATGAATGAATGAGCGTCTTGTTTGTTTGTTTATTTGTATGTTTACTTGTTTGCTTGTTTGCTTGTTTCGGTTGGCGAAGATGGTGTGTGGCTCCTTGCATGGGGCTTTTTGTAAACACTCCAATATTGTTTATTATTAGATTAATAATGAGCAGATGCAATTTAATCCCTGTGGAACCAAGCATCCTCTTTCGACCCCATTTCTTTGATTTATTTCCCCTTTCAGTGGCCTGCGTCTTTTGCCTGTTCTTGGAATGTGGGAACATGGGATTGGCTAAAAGAGGAACGGAAGATTCCCCGCAGAGTCGTCTTGGCTCAGCCTCCAGATACCGGGCAGGCAACCGACGTCACCTGACAGCTGAAGGTTGATGACGTTGCCACTCACTTTGAACAACAAACCTTCAACATTCACCGAAAACATCACTTCTTCATATGTTTCGCAGATTCCTTCACCTTTTTCAACGATTCCAACATTATTACCAGCGACCTTCATAAGCATCTTATTCAGGCATAGAAGGGGGCACGATTGATCCACACAGTGACATCATCTACTTCCCGCCAAAGGTTTGTTTGGTGACTTCTATTATATTCAATTCATCATGCCTGTGCAGGTGTTTACGTCGAGCCCGATCCATGCCTCCAAGGCAGACGGCATCACTCCCAAGACAGCAGGGCCAGAAGACGGGGATGCGGCGGTGCCGGCAACAACGACAGCTACAGCAACGGCTACAACTGGACAATATGGCTACCCCCCAGCACAGCCCGGAGCTCGACTATCATTACCCATTCAAACCGGTGCACCACAACCCGCATATGCAAACAACTACCAAGCGACGCAGACACAATCTAGCTCTAATCCTCCACCGCCTCAGCCCGGCGCGGTTCCTTCACCCCCTGGAGGGCGACAGATCCCACCACCACCACGAGCGGGAGAACCTTCGCCACAGCCTCCACAGATAACATCAAATCCTATGCCACCTCAGATGAACTACCCAGCTCCTGCAGCTTCGTACCAAGGATACCGAGCCACATCAACATCAACAACATCAATATCCTATGGCCCCAAGCCAACGTTCTTACAGGGAAGTGACAGTGGCGGAGCAGACTTCTCACACCCACCAGGATATCAGCAGAATACCAATGCAGCAGACTTCAGCAGTTCCCAAAGAGCAGCTTACAATGCGTCTCTCCACCAAACCTCTACCGGCGAAGAGGAGGAGGGGGTGTGGGGCACTGCGAAGAAATGGGCCGCCGCCGCGGGAGATAGTCTTGCTACCGCTGAGAATGAGATCTGGAAGAAAATCAATAAGGACTAGGGATCCTATTTGAGACGACACGATCGACAGGCCCAGGGCTGGAGGGAATCGTCACATCCGTCGGTGTAATGTGGAATGTCAATTCCCAATACTACGACATTGAGCTAGTCATCTGCACCAGATATGGTCGGTGTATTCTATGGGCACCAATGTATTATAATCATGTTAGTTTTGTAGGCTTGGAATTAAACAGCGCTTAATTAGGAACAAAAGGACGAACCACAAGAACCACGCCCTGGCGTAGGCGATATTGAGAGCATGAATGACTTGAGACACGAAGGAAGCCCCCTCAAACACTTCTCCAACAAGATGAGTAACCGGAGTTCCGACTAAGCTTCTTCAACAATTTTCTACCAGTGCAGGAGAGGCACTCTCTGCCAAGTTCATAGATGCGACTAGTGCTGAGTCTCTGGTGATGTCTTCTTCCGCCATGACCACACTCCCACACACATCCATAAAACGCCCTCAAATTAGTATCTGATATTAGATATCCCAATCTTATTATTATTTTCAAGATGGAGGAGGGAGAAAAACATGCTCAGTCAGGCGACCTGACGTGTGTGAAGTTCTGAAATCGGCTCAAGTTTCAGTCGTCTCCTGGGCCGTTTCAGCATCACCAGTTTCAGCTTCATTTTTTAGGAATAAAATAAACTTTGAACGTCAGAGCTCTTCCAAATCACCTAAGGAAACCGGTTTCAGACGTCTTGATTCATTCAAGCGATGATGCGTCTCATGAAATCTGGAATCAACGTACGGAGTCGGAATCTTCCAATGCCGCTTGTCAATCCGCGAGTGCCAGTAAGCTTTTAAGATCATCAGATCGTGGCCTGTCCCACGTGCCTATTTCATCATCCGGTTTCCATCATACATTTCTTCTTTTTTCTTACTTTATTGAAGCGCAGATTCGAGGGTTTATAGATCAAGTGAGCCGTTCACGAGAGGTACCGGCCGATAATGGATGCGAATCATACGGGTGAACAACTATTACAGGGCGAATACATGACTCCATTGGATACTTCTTTGATGAAGTCAATCCTCGAGTTTCAACGGAGATCATCGACAATGACGGAAGATTACTCATTCAAGATGGATCAGGGGACTCCTGCATTGTTGTGCGTGTCACCCTCATGGTATCATCAAAAACCCGGCAAGCATATATCTCAATCAGCCTGTGTGCAACCAGACATACATTCTTTCAAAGTCGTGAGTAACGAAATCTGAAGAGCTCTTGAGAGGGAAGGAAGTTGTATCCGGAAGGAGAGAGAGAGAAGAAGAAAAAAGACGATGCCTAAAACTTTGCTAGGAAAGTTTTGAAGCTCAGATCCTGGACCCGAATTCGCCGCTCGACTTCTTTGGCGCCATTGAAGATGTGTTGTACATCCCAAATGTTCTCCAAGCTGAATTTGCACAAGATGCAAGCCAGTTGGGATTTGATGGCTCTATCAAGACATGCCAGGGTCTCACTTCTGTAGCCAGTCAGCGTTCGATTCGACATGTCTCTGCTACAACCTACGACGGGTCCTCGTTGAGCCCACATTGCCATAGAGCATCAACCTCAAGCTCATCGGGATTCTCGGGGCATCTCTTGCCTATGGATTCACACTATTTGGCACCACGGGGGAGAGTTAATCGAGCAAGAGCCCAACACTACGAACGAGATAATCATTCACTGTGCTCGAGTGGGAGGCTGGCCTCTTGCGGCAGCAATACAACCCGCAGAAACAAACGTCGTTCGAAGAAGGCGCATAGAGCGATACGACCAAAGTCAGTATTGACTGCTTTACATGACGCAGGTGGAAGAGCCAAGCCAGCCTCAAGCGAGTCTCCAAAAGTATCGCTGCTCTCAGAAGGCTTTTCCAATGCAAATCCAATAGACCCTGCTAATCTCAAACAAATGCCAATGTCCCATGGCACTTGTAGCATCGACACCACAAGTGCTGCAGACTTATCATCTCATGACTTTCTAGACTTAGACAGTCCACCAAATCTGTTCAAATCCTTTTCCGGAGAACAAGAGCCGCCGTCGCAAGAAGACCTGAGCCCCTCGGATCCCAACCTCGTGCCCGTCGAGCAAAAGCCCAGATTCGAAAGCGACCTCTACACCCCGCGATGGGTACGCGGCCACGGCACCAAACGGGAGGGCTGGTGCGGGCTCTGCAGGCCGGGGAGGTGGCTGAGGATGAAGAACTCGACCTTTTGGTACGACAAGTCGTTTACGCATGGGATCAGCGCGACGACGGGGCTCGTCTTTCAGGGCCCGCTTGGTACGAGGCGCGGTGGGAACAATTCGATCGTGTGGGAGGGGTTCTGCGGGCATTGCGGCCAGTGGGTTCCGCTGGCGAGTATGAGGGGGAAGGGGACGGCTTGGTTCAAGCATGCGTACAAGGTAACGTTTATATATCAGAGTACGGCAGAATGCTCTCAGGGAATCTCTAATATTGTTACAGTGTCACAAGCACATGAATACTTGAAGATTTCAAAATAGGTCATGGGGTCCGATCTCACAGAAGCTGTCTTTCCAAGGTAAACCCGCGGGCGGGACAAGGGATCACACATACAAGGACATCAAACTGAGTAGATGAGTTCTTGTATATAGCTTCTGGGTAGCTGTGTTATAGATGATGTGACGAATACTACCCTTGGAGACTCGGCATGATTATAGAGATTGTTGATTGACCCTTTGAGGCTTTGAGATATGCACGATTACTCATGTATTTAGCACCACTCGAATCGTATGCTTTCGACGATGAACATGGTACTATCTCGATCATATCAATTGGGAGGTTCAGAGCTGAAGCTAACGTTGTGAGTTCGAGATGATAAGCGTCAAATATTAGCCAGCAAGAAGAAATCCAACAGCATATAAGAAAGATGCAAGTATATCAGATTGAATTTCGAGGGCTGGATAGTTTTTACCCATGTCATCAAGTTTTCAACGATCAATCACATTCTCAATCTATATCTCGCCTCGGCTCACGCCCACAAACAAGCCTGGATGTTAATTCAGCCATGATGGCGGTTTGCCAGTCGGCCCACACCACCTTTATGCAAGCACTTGGAATTCCTATGAGCCAATCGGCCGTGTTGTTTGAATGATTTTCCCCTAGGCAACCTTTGATTGAAAGCGCCATGCACGTGTTCTTTGGAAAACTAAGAAGAAGTCCTCGGTCTGGAGATTTTCTTTTCTTTTTTCGGGGTAAAAGATTCGGGGTAAAAGAAAGAAAAAGAAAAAAGAGAAAAAAAAGAAAAGAAAGATTCTCTGCTTGTCAGTCGATATGGGGAAAAGGCGGAGATGTTGCGAATGTGGTGGGAGTTGATGCTTGGCCTACGATCTGACCCATTCGCTGACGAAACCCCACTGCATCACAGATGGAAGCAATTAAAGATTTGGATTCACCTGTCCAAGTAAAGGGCCTGTCTACAGAGTACGGAGTACATAACGATGGAATGCTGAGCTGATAGCACAAAAACCAGCCTCTCGGTAGAAGCAGGAGATTGCATTGGTGCTAAATGAAAAATGGATGCACCATCACCCAACGCTCTGGTTCAGCTCACACTGGACGCCGGGACTACACCTGTTCAGGATGGGCACATACGGGCCGACAGATTCACTTTAACAAGTTGGGATTTGGTTTGGTTGCATTTGATGCACAGCTGTGAAAGCACGCGATCCCACCAACTAACATGGAAGCCTCCTCTATACTTGATCTTTTTTTTTCCTGTCTTCTTCTTCTCCTCTTCTTCCTTCTCCTCCTCTTTCTCCTCCTACGTGGACTTTGGAAAATGGAGTTTTGATCATGGCATTTTTGTTAGTGCTGATGCTATGCAGGTACGCCCGCTTGGAGCTCTTTGGTCATGTCATGTTTGTTGGCTCCCCAGCTTTTCCCCCCCTTTGCCTACCAGGAATAGACATAAGAAGCATCCATAGCTGGCTGACTGCCTTTTTTGGTGGGGGTTAAGCTTGGTTCGTATTCTATATGAAGAAAAGAGCGGAAATAATAAAAGGGCCTTGGGTAATAATTAACCGGAGGCGCGGATACCGAGGTTGCACTGATGATATCAAATAAAATAAAAAGGGGAATTGATTGATGAGAATCCACTGAAAAAGGAATATAAAGTGTAAATGAACGGCGAGTCCCGTCAGCGATAGCTTTCAACAATATTGAAGGATACCCTAGAGCATGTGAAAGAGAGAGATGGTGAGAACGAACCCAGAAGCGGCTGAGACAGGTTTTAGCCGGAATGCCCTTAGGTCGAGGTCGATGAGTTCATCATCGCGACATTGTCTCGTTTGACAAAAGCGTTGGGGGCTGCAAATCTAGATTTCTCCCCCTTCCCCAAAGAAGCAAGGGATGGACGATGTTTGTTTTACTTGTACCAAGGGAGAATGGGGAGCCGTTATCAAGGGAATAAATACTACCTAACCAAGAAAATCAAAGCAAAAAAAAAAATAGAAAGGGATAAAGTACAAGTCGAATGTATTAGATACATGTAGTCTATAGGGTAGGAGAAGAAGAAGATGAACTAGGAGTCTAGAGCAACTAAAACTTGAAGAGATAGATAGAATGGATGGTTGGGATGGATGGTTCCTTTTTAGTCTGGGGTAAATTAGATCGAGATCTGGTATTGTTGGCTGATGGTAACCTGGGCAGAAGAAAGAAGAAGGAAGCTCTAGAAATCTTTAATTGCCTCCATACTACTCGTCTCTCGTAATACAAATTGCAAGTAACAAAGCATGGAGACAAAGTCCATTGCATTGCATGGCGGTCAAGAAAATGGGAAACCCATGGATGGATGGATGGATTGATGGGTCCCGTCCCGGTGTGACGGGAATCATGGATTCTTGCCTACCTTATCCATGCAATCCCCGATTATGCTTCTGGGCTGGTGCTCAAGCCCTTCCCCCGGTTCTTTGCGCTTGGTTGAGAGAAATCTGGCCCATCAAGCTGTCCTGTCTTGTCTTGTCTTGTCTTGCCTTGTTCTTTTTTTCTTGTCTCCGATCCTTGAAATTGCCCCTTATGGACATGCCCTCCCCTCTCTTTCTGCTTGGCATACGCTTTGATGAGGTGTGTGCTGTCATCAGCTGTCATCTTCATACCCATCCCATCCATCACATCACATCACCATTGACCGTCTATTCGTTTATCCGGTAAAGTAGATATAACGATGACGATGAATACTCCGGTACCCTCCGATGGATGATGCCCTCTCTCTCTCTCTCTCTCTCTCTCTCTCTCTCTCTCTCAACATTTCATTTCATTTTCATTTTCTGCTGAAAAGCGGGAGCCGTGTTCGCTGGTGAGATTGCCGTGTCTCGAGTTTGTCCGGAGGAGTCCCGTACCAACTCTTTGTGTAGGTTAGATAGTAATTAACCCAGAGGATGGACAAGCCGCTTTATCCCATTGTAATAAAAAGGGGTTACTTATTACTACTACTCCGCACAGCATTTTATTTTATTTTATTTATTTTTGATAACAAGGCTGAAGAGAGAGGTTCGAGAGAGGAAGATCTGACCCAATTTAGGCATAGCCATTTTTTATTATATTTTATTTCCTTGCACTCATCGTGATAAGCGCCCAGGATGCCAGTTGTAAGAAGAAGGGCTTCAGGGGGAATCAAAAGTTGCTCCATATCGCTGCATCGAATCATGGCACTTTGTGCAACCCAGACCTGACGTTAACGGTGGAGTACGACCGTGTGCAAGTTGCGGATTAGGTGACTTGACAAAAACAGAATTTACCGAAGCTCCATGCTTTTTTTGTAATACTACGACTAGTACGGAGTACGGAGTACTACCTACTTGTACGTTGTTGGTATCTACGTCTTATCCCGTCCGTCCATGCGAGACATGAATCATCTCGTTACGAGCTGCGAGCATCTCATGCATGGGATGTCGAAGCTTGGAATTCATCAACTTGTACTCTGTAGAAGTAGAATGGTTGCTCCAGCGTGAAAGAGGTGTAGGTACCTTCCATGGCAAGTTATGTAGACGGGCTACTTGATGGTTGGCCAAGTTCAAACACCAATGCTCTCTCTGTCCAGGGCCGGTACCTTGCACTAAAAGCTTGCCGAAGCTACGGAGACCTCCCATGGCCATGCACATGTACAGGTACAACCCAAGTAATGGATCCATGGATCCATTCTTTCTTCTCCACTGCAAAATGCCCGCCCTATAATCCTGACATCTCTTGGTTCAGGCTCTGACCCTGTTCCCCTTTGGCCCCGGGCCCCCCCTAACTCACTTGGTACCTTGGTAGCCCTGCCAAGTACAGTACCTACCTAGTGGCACCTAAAGCTGGCGCTGGACCGCTGGACCCTCACAGCAGCTGGAGCCGGGCGACATTGGAACTGGGGTGCAGTTGATTGTACAGGTACCGTCCGCCGCTGTGAGCAGTTGAACTTGCAGCAGCAGCAGTTACTGCACCAACCAGCTCAAGCCTCCGTGCGGCTGCAGCTTCTTGTCGCTTTCAGGTGGCCTCTGCCCATTGTAATCCAACCAAAAAGCACAACCCTCCCAGCCAGCCAGCCCTTCCCATAATACCCTGCATAGATCCATGCAACTGAGTTGGCCCACTCTTCCCAACAGCCCTGCCTCTTGTCTTTGCCTCTGTCTTTGCCTCTGCCTCTGCCTCTGCCTTCCATGCAAGGTAGTGAGTGCATGGAAGTACTTGTACCCCCAGGCAGGTTCCAAGGTTCCAAGGTTCCACTAAAGGTCGAGGTCCAGTCAGTCAGTCAGTCGACATTGAACGCTGTCTTGTCTTGTCTTGTCCAAAAAAAATTACCGGCTTAACGGAACCAGACACCAGAACCAGAGCCCAGAACAGCCAGATCACACCACACCACACCATCCATCCTTCTGCTGCCTGCACTGCCTGCCTACCACTGCCTAAGAGTTCCAGTCCCATCCTCACTAACAGCACCTGCACCAGCGCCAGCACCGGCAACAGCAACAGCACCACCAGCAGAAACCGAAACCAGCCCAGTTCAGTGACAAAAGAAGGTTTGGAGCATCACCACCAACCAACCGACCAGACTTGGATACTACTTTGTCCATCTTTCATCCTCCCTCCCTCCCTCCTCCTCTGGCTTCATCCTCGTCCATTGTCTGGGCCGCCGCTCAATCCCTTCCTTCCCTCTCACAGTCTCTCTCTCCCTTCCCTTCCCTTCGGCAGCCATTTTAGACTGAGGCAAGGAAGAGCTCAAGGAGAACAATCTCCTCCCTTGGTTCTGTCTTTGCCCTCCTCGTTTGTCTTGGTAAGACGCTCTCATTCTCTCCCTCCTCTTCCCCTCCGTGCACTCCCTTTTTTCACGCCTCTCCAAGGAATCTGGCCATTCTCAACGACGTCTGGAAGCACCCGAGAAGCTAACCTGATTGTTTTTTTGCTTGCCCCCTCGCTAGATATACTTGACCTAATGACCTCCCTCGCCCTGTCATGATCACAACGATAATTTTTGGATAACGATAAACGAGCCACCGGCGATTTTGCATCTACATCATCTACATCATCTAAACGAAACAACGGAACAAAAACATATATTTTCCATACCGACATTCAATCTATCCCTTGCTTGTGCTTCGCCCTTATCAACCTCTTACTGAATTGATCTCGTCAGCTTCCAACCGCACTGCCTAATTTTTCTTCGACTTCACGGCGACCCAATTTGGCGGTGCACGCACCTGGGATGCTTGTGGTTGGGTTATATTGATCCACAATTAGAGCTGCTATGAGTGAGGATCAATCAGTTAACAGGCATGTCCATCTCGGATCCAATATCGATAGCTATTTTCCCCAATCGAACCCAACTTTGCTGACCCCCTTGATTTCCCTCCAACAGCTTTGGAGATCCAGGCGCTCAACCACCGACGCCGAAGCAAACCCCAACGTCTGCCGCCTTCCCGAGTCCCATCTTCGAAACACCCAAGCCTCCCCAGGGCTCTTTCGCCGAATCAAGCGGCCAGACGCCACGCTACGCCGAGGACTATTCAGTCTTCAACGCAACCCCGGGTAACCTGCGGGGGACCCAGAACCCCTTTGCCGACTTCATCTCCGCCGATCTCATAGGTTCTTCACTGGGCCACAAACGATTATTATCTGCCGGAGAAATTGCCGTTGAGATAGCATCTCGAGGAACCTTTGTTTCGCCTTATCCAAACGCCCGACTACCTCCCGTTGATCCGTCTCGACGCTTGCCTTCGTCACCGGCTGCCTTCATATTCCCAAAGGGGCCTTTGGCTGAGTCAGAACTCCAGCTGAGCCCCAACCTACCGCCGCACGGCAAATCATCCAAGAAAGTACGTCGAGGAACTCTTACCCTCCCGAGCTCCGAAGCAACCCAGGTCCTATCACCGCCACCATCGGCTCATAAGGGTGGCAAGAAGCTCGCCCCCAAGGCCAACAACATGCAAGATGACCAGCAATATGGTCACCATGATTATGAGAACTTACAAGCCCACGAGATGGCGGCCTTGATGGGTCATACTGGTGACATGTTTGGGTATCCAATGTCTGCGCCCGGAGGGATGCAAGGAGCATTCTGGGACCCGTCATCCATGAGTATGGATATTGACTTTGGTGTAACTCAGACAAATTTTTTCCAGCCATCTCATAGACACACAGGTTCTTTTGATTGGAATAGCGATATTCAACTGTTTCAAGACCCAGTCCCCCCAGCACCAGCTCCGACAACGCACGATAATGCTCAACCAACTCGGCGGGAGAGGGCATTGGCCCCTAAACCACCCGCTTCGGGACAGATGATGGCTCCTGGCACTACCGCATCCAACTCAGCGATTCCAGCAACATACGCCGCGATGGACGATCCCTTTGGTTTGATGAGCCCCGTCGATGGGGTCGATCCTGGATTGCTGTACAGCCGACCCCCAACCTCTTCGATGGACGCCGAATTTAATCACATGGTTAACCCTGGATCTGCGGAGGCTGCTGTTCTAGAGTCACATAATCTTCATGCGACAGGCCAGCTCCGTCGAGCAAATACCACCAAGGATACAAGGAAGGGCAAGATGCCGGACCGGTCCTTTACAAATTCCCCTGCCAAGTCCAACAATCGACCTGGTCTTGAGCGCAGCATGAGTGATAATAGGGGCAGGAAGGCTTCGGGGCGGACGTTGCCAGCACTAGCACCTGCTGCAAGGCCGACGCCCCAAACCGTCGGTTCTAGCAATGATGCCGGCAAAGCGGGAGCGAAGCCTTCGGGAAGGATATCGCCTGTCAAGATCCAGCGGCGACTTTCTAGTCTAGCATCTATACCAGAGTCAATTTCCCAGCCCCAGCTCGTACGACCACGAACATCTGTACGATTTACCATTGATGCGCACGGGCGGGCCCGAGCCGAAACGACATTTTTGATGGATGAAGCGGGCTCCTCTGGCATGACACGCAGCAAAAGCTCCCGGGAACTCTCGACCCGGAGTGGTTGGAACAGTTCGGAAGACGAGTCGACTGATGAAGAGCCCATTATTATTCCTAGCCGGACCAATTCCTTCAATACATCATTCGCCTTGCCAGACCCCCGAAAACCTGTCGGTTCCATCTTTAACTCTTCTCGTCGTAGTGTTAGTGATAGAAGTACTAGTGCTTCGGTGAATAGAGATGGATCGGCCGGGCCCCTCGGCGAAGGTGAGAGCGAGGCGGAAACGGCTTTGGCAGAGCTTGAAAAAGGAGGGGATGCGGCAAGCGAACTGCGCAAGGTGGTGCAGGATCGACAAAAGCGATCGATGCAAATGGAGAATGCGCGATCACAGCGATCATTGACTACAAACAACCTTGGGAGCTATAATGGCAGCACCATTTCTCCAGTAAGTCTGACGGATTCGGCATATGGGACAGAAGGATACGAAGTCCGTTGTGTGTGCAACAGGAAAGAGGTTGATGGGGGCCACAGCTTTATGCTTCAATGGTATGCCTTCCACCATGCCTTGACGCATATGATAAATTTTTTTTGTTTTGTTTTCTTTCTCCTTGGGTTAGCAGCTAGAATCTTGACTAACATGAATGTGTCTAGCGAATCGTGTGAAATGTATCTTCATGGAAAGTGCATCAACATCACAGCGCGTACTAGGCCGAGCGTATACATCTGTGGTTTCTGCGCAAACACGGGGACCATGGCGGGAAGACGGGTGCGGGACACCAACCGCGGAAACACAAAGGGACAAGCATCAGTCTTGTCTCCCATCAAGAACAAGTTGTTACGACAATTTGGGCGATAGTCGAGGGAAAGCATATCATTATTGATGGAGTAACATATGGGGGGGTAAAGCCATACCAAGGCGAATATTTCATGTGTCATGTTGAAACTAAAAGACTATAGGGGCTCTCTGCCATAAACAAGTACTAGGGAAATGTAGACAAGTATATAAGATACCCTGAGAATCGTGTGCGAGGAATCTTGAGAGCAAGGAAGTTGATGTATTCATACGAGGAGCGGGGATGTTTATTTGGGGGAGGGGGATTTCTATGCATAATTGGTCTGGGAAGGGAGGGAGTTTGGTTATAAGAGATATTCGATTACGTCGATGATGATTCTTTGTATGACTTCGGGACAAGCCGAAGATGTTGGTGTTACCGTGCTGAGGATGTGATCTGCTGTCTATCAGTAACGAGTAAGGGGGTTCTCGAGGTTAATTTAATGTACTAGGAGAGAGTTTGACTACTTTTCTGATTGACTCCCCAGCACGGGAAGAAGCTTAAGCAGAGTATATTGATATCCTGCATGCATGCTGCGTCTATCCAACTATGAATTACCCAATGCATGTCTATTCTCTCTCCGGTGGGTGGGTGGGTGCATGATTTTTAAGCTGCTTTGTTTTGCATGTACTATGTCACCAAGCATAATCTCACAATTCAGAGCACCGAAAGATTTACCAATACAGCTAGATTGTTCGGAGATGTTTACCGGCGTGCAATTGTACCTTTTTTCTTTACTTTCTTTCTTTTCATTCCATTCCATTCCCCGAGCACATGAAAAAAGGGACCTTTTCATCTTGTCCGGTCCTGGACCGCAACGAACTACCACGAACAGCTTACAAGCCGAAAGCGGGACGGTGGCCCGAAAGCTCTGGAACCCCTGGCACGGCCTCCGACTTCGGGCAACGCGGGGCGGCAGGCCTTTGTGCTGTAGGAGGAGGAGGGAGGAGGAGGGGCAAGGTTAGGTAGGTTGTGGCATCACTGATAAAGCTTCCCGCATCTTTCGAACCTTTTTTTGTTTTGTTTTCTTTCTCTGCAATAAGCATCTACGTCCTCCATCTTATCTTTTAATTGAATCGTCAATTGATATCTGTTGTTTCTTCTTCATCTTTAATTATCTTTATTATTCTTTTGACAGACAATGGCGGAACACAATATTGTCGTCTTTGGTGGTGATCATGCTGGCCCGGAGGTGAGTTTTGATGAAAAGAGAGAGCTCCTTGATCGAGAAGCTCCCAGAGAGAGAGAGAGAGAGAGAGAGCTTTGCCTGGACTAATTCTTCTCCGGTGTAGGTCGTTGCCGAAGCAATCAAAGTCTTCAAGACGATAGAGCAAAACAGCCCCAGCGCGGGCAAGTTCATTCTCAATGACCAGCTACTAGGAGGCGTAAGTTTTTGCCCCTCCCTTTCTGCTATGGGTGGATTTGGGAAACAAAAAAAAACTAATATTCTACCCTGGTGAGTAGTGCTCCATTGACGCCCACGGCGAACCCCTCACAGACGTCGCCCTCGAAGCCGCCAAGACTGCCGACGCCGTCCTCCTCGGCGCCATCGGCGGTCCCGAATGGGGCACCGGCGCCGTCCGCCCCGAGCAGGGCCTCCTCAGGCTCCGAAAGGAGATGGGCACCTACGGCAACCTGCGCCCCTGCTTCTTCGCCTCCGACGCCCTGGTCGAGTACTCCCCCCTCAGGGCCGAGGTCTGCCGCGGCACCGACTTTGTCATTGTGCGCGAGCTGACGGGCGGCATCTACTTTGGCGACCGCAAGGAGGACGACGGCTCGGGCCACGCTTGGGACATGGAGCCGTACTCGAGGCCCGAGGTGGAGCGCGTGGCTCGCCTGGCTGGCTTCCTGGCCAGGGGAAGGGGGGAGACCAAGGTGTGGTCGCTGGACAAGGCCAACGTCCTGGCGACGAGTCGACTGTGGCGCAAGGTCATGACTGAGACCTTTGAGAAGGAGTTCCCCGATCTCAAGGTCGAGCACCAGCTCATCGACAGCGCGGCCATGATCATGGTCAAGAACCCCAGGGGCCTGAACGGTGTTGTCGTCACTAGCAACCTGTTTGGTGACATTATCAGCGACGAGGCCAGTGTTATCCCTGGTAGCATCGGTCTCTTGCCCAGTGCCAGCTTGAGCGGCATTCCTGATGGCAAGGGCAAGTGCAACGGTATCTACGAGCCTATTCACGGTAAGATATACTCCCCTCACCCTTTTCCTGTTCTTTTTGTTCCTCTTTTTCATTTCCTTTTTTCTTCTTTTTTCTTTCTTTCTTTCTTTTTCTTTCTTTCTCTTTTTCATCTCTCTCTCTCTCTCTCTCTCTCTCTCTCTCTCTCTCTCTCTCTCTCTCTCTCTCTCTCTCTTTCTTATTCTTTGCAAAATATACTAACAAGCGTTCCTTTAGGTTCCGCCCCCGACATCTCCGGCAAGGGCATCGTCAACCCCATCGGCACCATCCTCTCCGTCGCCATGATGCTTCGCTACTCCCTCAACCTCCCCAAGGAAGCCAAGGCCGTCGAGGACGCCGTCAAGGCCGCCATCGACGGTGGCCTGAGGACCAAGGACATGGGCGGCAGCTCCGGCACAAAGGAGGCTGGTGACGAGATTAGCAAGCACCTGGCTCAGATCCTCAAGGCATAGGATTTAGGGATTGACATGTTGGGAAATTTATTTTTTTGACTAAAGATGAGAAAGGATATAATTTCTTACATGCAGTGTAAAAAAAAAAAAAAAGAGCAAAATGTCGTTATGAACTGGAAATAGCGAAGATGATTTTGATTGGCATTTAGGTAGTTGGGAACATTAGTATATGAATGTTATGAACTTTCAAAGATGGCTTGACTGCTTTGGACTTTGAAGAGATATGATGAGACGTAATATGCTTGTAGTCTCTTGGTATGTGACTCTATGGCATTACATAAACAGTCTCGGAGCACGATGTTGAGGAATATAAAGTGATGGCGTTCGTAGTTGATATCAATTGTATATTTGCCCCTCACCTAATCATGTCTATAAATCTTTGCTGACTATTATACACCAAAATCTATAAGAAAGATAACCTTGATCCAACTAGTACATAATAATGGGGAAGAAATACTTTGACAATGGGCAGTCGACCCCTTTGGGTATTCTCAGGGGTTCATGGATTTTCACATTTGTTTAACCCCTTTTATGAAAGGACAAAGCAGTATTCCTACATCTATTGATTTTCTTGGAAAAAGGGAGATATTCAAAGCTCATTTTGGCCTTATATCTCCCGAATTTATAATAATCCAATACCATAAGAACATCACCATGTAAGAAACAAAGGGGAATAGGGGTTTAGTCACTCCTTCTCACGTACATCATATCAGGACGAAAAAAGAGACCCCTTACTAGATATTCTTCATGGCTTTCATTGGAACTGAAAAGAATTTTGTTGCTTGGCGCATACGAGAAACCATTTGTAGTATACCTAAGTAAGACTCGTGCAGCAACTGAGCCACCTGAACTAAGACCATTTGCCGCCTCAGTGGACGACATAACCGTAAAACTAAAATGGTCAAACTTCTTTTTTTTGTTCTTCTTCGTTCGACTATCAAACACAAGGCTTGCCTCTTTTTCCTCCTCACAGTATTCTATGTGGGAGCCGAAAAATGCCCAATATCCCTCATCACTTAGATAAAAAAAAGGAAAAAAAGGGTCTTTTGTTTTCAGTTAAGTGGTGTTGCGCGCTTAGTTGCCGCCCAGGCTGGGGAAGGCAGACTGGTCGCTGGTGTTGATGGGAGCACCGGGGCCGCCTCGGCCACCACGGGAAGGACCACCACGAGGACGGTCACTACCACCACGCTCGCCACCGCGACCGCCACGAGGGCCACCACGGCCGCCGCCACGGGCACCACCGCCTCGGGTTCGCTCAGGCTCAACGTAGCGAGGATCGAAGTCAATGGTTTGCTTGGTCTTGCGCTCACGCTCACGCTGCTTCTTGCCGTAAGTGGCAGAAACGTAATCGTCCTCAACCTTCTCGAGGGGCTTGGCGCTGGCCCACTTCTTGTCGAGCTTGCTGCCCTCGTTGGCGGCGCGGACGTTGAGTTCAGTCTCGAAGGCGAGCTTCTTCTCAGCGACCTGGGCGAGGTAATCGGCGTAGGAGACGCTCTTGTCCTCAGGCTCGGCAGGCTCCTCGGGGGCGGCCTCCTCAGCCTGGGCATCCTTTTGCTCAGTCTCAGCAATGACCTCACCGGCCTGCTCATCCTTCAGCTCGGCGTTGCCCTCAGTAGCACCCCATGACTGGGCAGCTTGCTTCTCGGAGCCACTATAAAAATCATGTCAACATGCGCTCTTCAAATCTACGGTATGAAAGGCGAATACATACGTGACACCAGATTTGTTAGGGTGTCTGTCATTGTGCTCACGGGAGAAGCGAGCACCACGGCCTGTCGTGGGTTAGCAGAGTCCAAAAAACAATGGAGCCTCTACCCCGTGAAACAACACGAGAAGACTCATTGGCGATCTTTTGCTCACCTCCACGACCACGGGCACCTTGACCACCACGAGGACCATCTCTAGGGGCCTCATCAGTGGATCGGCCCTGGTTACGTTCCCGACCAGCACCGCGGTCACGGAAGGCTGCGCAACAGGCATTAGCACAACAAGTTTGCAGTGAGGCAAAAAAGCATATTGCTCGGATCTACGTACCACCCTCGTTTCCACTGGGGCCACCACGACGGCTGCCACCAGTCCTTACGGGGGCCGGAGCGGTTTGAGGCTCGACGACATTGCGCTTAGTGGTGCGGGGGTTAGCCTTGTCCACGGTCTTAACGGGGACAACAGGCTTCTCCTCGCCATCGCTGTCGTTGCCTGCAAAGACGGAACACAGTCAGTCCTGAGTCAATTAGGGGGGGGGGGCAGCGTTCGAATGCTCGGCCGAGGGGGCCTCAATCGACGCCGTGCGGGGAGGTGGGAGAGACGGTACCGAGAAGGGCGTACAGGTTCTATATGATTGCGACGGTTAGTATCATGATGGAAGGGTAGATGAGAAGGAGAGAAGAAGAGAAGAAGATGATCAGAGGAGAGGGGGATTGTATCCTCGGAGGATGTTGAAGCGCCAGCGCAGTCGTGTATACATGTATATGGATGGATGGATGAGAAAGCATCCACCGATATACGCACAACATACGGAGGCGGGGTGACGAATCGAGAGAAGCAAAAATTATTAAAAAATAAAATAAAAAACTTGACAACGACGACAACAACACCAGAGCAAGAAATTGTGTGTGCATAACCACATAACCATGAAATATCACCACATACCTTGGAGGCGACCGACATCTTGGTCGCTTTTGGCTGATCGCCTACCGTCAGGGCGTAACTTGAATGGCGGCGCTGGTAGTCTTGCTACTTGAGGTGGGAGAGAAGAAGAGGTGTTAAGATCGCATGACCTTTATGGCGCGGCGAGGGACCAGAAGGCGGGTTGTGGAGAGAGAGTCAGCGGGAGTAGAGCCCGGAAAACTGGTAGTGCGGGTGCTGATGGCAGGGCAAGGCAGAGCAGAGCAGAGTCAGAGTCGGAGTCAGAGGGAGAGGGAGGGAGAGAAGAGAGGGAGAAGAGAGGCAGAGACAGAGACAGTGAGAGAAAATGCACGATCCAATCCGTTTTCCGCTTGGGTCGAGGGCCTATTACAAGAGAGCGTGGGAGTGATTGAGTGTGTGAGCAGGTGGTGAGCAGGTAGTGGGTAGTAGTAGCCCCAAGAGCTGTTGTGTGTGTGTTTGTGTGTGTGTGCCAGGTGCTAGGTTGCTAGGCCCTGCTGCTTGCTGCATTGGGGCAATGGTGAGAGCCAACCTTGATTGAATTTACTGCTAGTAAAACTAAAATAATAATAATAATAAAAAGGCGTGCTGGGGGTGAGGTCACACACATACGCACACACACGCACACACACATTCTTTGTGCTCGCTTAATTCCCGTAAATATTTTGTGGTGACGCCTGTTAGGGCTCCAGTACGTTGACGAGTTAGTGCACAAAGTACCTGACGTCGTTGCTAGAACATGCTAGTAGTACTAACAAGGGCTCTGTGCCTTCCCTTTAGCACACATCAACTCAACAAGCAACATGTTATCGAGTAATGCAGGCACTTGATATAGATGTGATACATGATGTCAAAATCTCTACACTGGGACATGATCAAATATGGAAATTATAATAGATTTGTTTTTTTTTGTGACAACTTGAAGCGGCTCTTGCTGACCATGCGTTTCAACTTGAAGTGTTTTTGTTCCCTTCGTTGTTGGCTGCCCCCCCCCCTTGTCATCATGACCAAAGGTGAGGAGGTACCCATGACCACCAGGGAAAGATACAAGCTCAGCTACGATGGTGTCTAGGGCTACCCGCACCACCAATGCCATAATTTGTTTGGGCGGGACAAATTGGCAAGACAGAGTAACAACGTCATTGAACAAACTCAATTCTTGTTGCATTGGTTTCAAAATCATTTTACCTGCAGCCCTGGTACCTCATTACCTAGATAGTACCTACCTCTACCCAGCACTCACTCTCGCCGTATTACCTTGGCACTTTGTTGTGTAAGCAATCAATATTAATAATTGCTCAATTTGTTCGTTTGCTTATTTATTTATTTCTCTCATTGCCTCGGTACGACCGACTTGTCCCCAAATGCAACTGCATGTGTATGCGTGTGTGTGCTCCTTTTGCATGGGAAATATTCCGTGTTCCCCCTCATGCGTCATCAACTACGGGGAAACCAAGCCAGGTCTGTTTGCGGCGGCGGCGGAGAGCTGTTTGTAGCTTACAAGTGACATCACTGCATGGGAGCAACCGCTCAAGCGTCTCCAAGCTATAGCAGTTTCTTAGAGAGCAGTTACTCCCAGCATGGGAGCTCATGTAGGTAGGGCAAGGTACCCGGTAAGCAGATCGCAGTAAACACCAGAATGCTCTAATTATAATATGCATTTATCAAGCTGCATACGCATGAATTGCAGCCCCGACCAGCCGCTGAATTAATCTCCTTAAAGAAAGTAGAGAGTTTATATAGATTGTAGTAATCAATTTCCCCTTGTTTCTGATGCCTGCTAGGTTATGTCCACATGAAGCCAAAGCCCCTCCTCCCTCATTTTGCCTTCATCAGTGGCGGAGGCTTCAAAGGAACCAGCCGTGAAGCGTCTTTCCTCCCTTCAGAAGCCACGTGCGATGGCGAATTGCAGAGCCTTGGTATTCTTGAAACAAACTTCTTTAGCTTTGACTTTGATAGTTCATGACCATCGTCCGAGGTTGCTGTAGGGAATGGTTCTGAATGCCGGTAGGATCTTCTGGATTGCGATGGACGCTTGAGCGATTCCTCCCTGACAACAGAGAACCCATGTGGCTTCAAACTCAACGAGCTTGCGCTATTTCTCAAACCACGCAGGTGGCCTGTAGTTGAAGAGCTGGGAGTAGAGTTGTTGCTAGAGGGATCTCGGACGACGTCATTTCGAGCTGGTCCCCCCCTAACCATTGAATTTGCAGGTCGCTCGATAAAGTCGGGGATGGGTTTCAACGGATGAGGCTGAAACGACGGGTTGCTAATAGGATCGTACAAGTCAACCCATATCGTTGAAGTCAAGTTCGGAAGCATGTCGTCGATAGGTTCGTCGGGTTCAATGGCATTTTGAACCTCCCAGCGTTTCCTCGCCAGCCCCCCATCCACCCGTTCCATCCTTCTCAGGCCCCTTTCCTCAACACCCTTCTCATCCAGCCCATCAACTTCAGTCTCGGCCACGCATACAGCACAGAGAGGAGGTTCCGTCACCTCTCTCGCTCGCCCAAACTCGCTGCCCGGGGCTCCGTCCTCAAACAAAGCTTTCACAGACGTGCCCTGGCAAATCGCTCGACTTCCATAAAACAAACATCCGTAGCAGGCTCTGTGCCAAAAGCACCACCCGAGGCTGACGCATTCCTCCCCCCGAACAACAAACTCTCCACATACCTAGCAGATAGAGAGGTCTAAAACAGCAGTCGAGCATCGGGCACATGCCAGCCGATGGGCACGACCAAGCACACAAGGCGGTCCAACGCAGAGGACGTGGCAAAAGGTGCAAGTGAAGAGGTTTGGACCACGCAGTGGCTTAACGTTGGGATATGTAGCTTCCATGGAGACTGACAATAATCCGGTATTAATGTAACGAGTGATGCTTCTCCAAACTTGCAACGAGATCGGATGTATATAAAATACATGTAAAGATTTCTGAATGAGTGTGTTAATAGGTAAGAGAGGTGAGGTTTGTGACGTTCTAGTCGTCGAATTGTTTTGACCTGTACAGCAACTCATGATCTTGACATGACGGGCAGGCGCAATTCAACAGTAAATCTCTAGCAGTAGTCACCGAGGGCACGCAATGAGCAAGTAGCAAGTAAAGTAAAGGGTCATCATGATTTATTCTTGACATGTCATATTGTGTCTCTTCACAATTAAAACACCGTTTTCCATCCCCCCTAAACGCCAAAAAGAAAAAGAAAAAAAAGACAATCTTCCTGAAAAGCAATAGACATCAAGCAGAGCATATCCTATACAAGGTTCTCCAGCTATAGGAAACAGTCTTATCAAAACTCCAGCTGAATTGAAGAATCGAACCTTTCCATTATTCATTCCAAAGATTTGCTTCATCATAGCAAATGTAGTGGTCCAAATGTGGTCAACACAATGGACACTGCTGTTTTAGGCGCCATTAGACGCGCCGCAGCGCTGAGTAATAGCATCGGGGTTTCATATCGTACAATGAGGCACACATGATGTAAGGGGAGGGGGCTCTCAGTTTCCATCAGTTCCGTTCTGCCCGGTGCTTCGGGCGAGCAAGCGCGTTGAGACGGCTCATGTCAAATACAGCTCGCTTTTTGGCTGGCGTTGCCGAGGCAATTGGACCAGGTGTACGGCCAGGTGTACGGCCAGGTGTGCGACCTAGAGGACGAGCCGGGGTGCGGCCTGGAGTATGACCAAGTGGTCGGTCGAGTCGCATCTTCTTGGCGGGAGTTGAGCCAAGCGGCTTAGGAGTTGCTGGTGTTTCTTTCTCAGCAACGTGATCTTGCTTCCTCTTCTTGGCAGCTCTCTCATCTCCCTCCTTGACCATATCCGAATCAACGGAACTAGCACGATGTCGCTTCTTATTGGACATGCCATGCGGGGCCCCAGTGAGCACCTTGGGAGGTGATGGTGCCGCATTTTCCTTGTTCGGATGAGATGTTGATGGAGGATTGGGGAAGCCACCAGGCATATCAGATGAAGGCTTGATGGAGTTGCGTACATGGCGTATGCTTGACTGTGCGGGAGATGCACCGAAACCTGTGGGTGATGTACTTCCAAAATTAATGGTATGGTCACTGCGGAAGGTGAAACTGCTAGGCACCGACGGCTCGGGTTCCTTGGCAGTCTTCGATTCCGACTCGATGAGATGTTTGAAGCTAGAGAGGTCAGGGTAGGCCACATCGCCAGACTTGGCTTTCACCAAGACGCTGTCAAGTCCTGTATGCTTCTTGTCCTCAAGGTTGAAGAGGGACTTTGCCTTTCCAACAAAACCAGATTTCTGAGGCGAAGGGGAATCCTGATCTATCGCGACACGCACAGCTTCTGGTGTAAAGGTAACATGCTTGGCCAACTTTCTACGAGGGGTAGTGAGAGGCACAGGTGGCAGCACTTTGTGGGTGCGCAGTGGTGCTGGCGTCTGCGACTGAAAGGGGGCTGGCTGCGGGATCCCAGTCTGTGAGCTATCCAACTCCGTTTTCTGACCACGAAGAATTGATTTGACCTTCGAGAAGCGGCCAGGGCTAATGATACGCCTCTTCACGTCCAGCGTCTTCGGTTCTGATGCGACGGGCTCTGCTGTCTTTGTAGTTTCCAACTTCTCTGGCTTTGATTCACCTACGTTGCTAGGCCTTGGCGATGGTGGAACAAGAGAAACGGTGGACTTGGTAGGACTCATCAACCGGGAGAAGCTTGATCCTGCCAGAGCTCGTGGTTTCTTGGCACTGAATGTTGGCTGGGGAATTGAGCTGCCATCGCGTGACACAGGACGGCCGGACGACGCGTCATCATCTGCTTTTTGCTTGAGTCTCTTTGTAGAGAATGAAACAGCCTCCTTTGCTAGAGTGCGATCCTTGCTTGGGGTAGCAATCTCTGTCTTTTTTGCGGACGGTGGACGATTATCAAGGTTCGCGATGGACGGCTTGCGCTTCAAGTTGAGCTTAGGACGACTGTTCGGGACATCTTCAGAACTTGTCGTCACTAGGGACTGCTTGGAATTGGATTTGTGTGGTGTTGGAGTTGTATCGAGATTCGCCTTCGAAGGAGTCCGCTTCAAGTTGGACCTAACAGGGGTAAAACGTCCGTTTTGTGCTCTCCATGCCGAAGCGTGGCCTTCGATAGAATCCATTTTCTTGAACTCGGCCATGTGAGCAGCGCTAAAGCGTCCGGTTTTGCTCTTGGGCTTGGCGAAGGTACGTCCACCGAAGCTCGAGTTGGATGACTCGTCCGTCTCTCTCTGGGCGATCAGGTCGGCCTTGATTTTCAAGGCATCCTCTCGAAACTCTTCCATCATCCGCTGGGCATCGCCACTCAAGCTCGGGCCGGGAGCCGAGCGATCAACTCGAAAACTGAACGCAGACGATGGCACACCGCCCATTTTGGTTGGGGTTGACTCGAGCCCCGAGCCATGCATGCTGTCTCTTCTCTTGTTGGTCTTGATGTCGGTAAAACCTAGTCTCAACGCCGAAGACGGTGCCATAATGGTGGATTGAAACTTGCTGGGATGCATCTCAGTGCGAGGAGGCCTGAGGGCTGATGAGGCAGGGGTTGCTGGGGTGGGCAGAGGCGACGCGGCGACATCGCGACGTTTGGGGGCTTCGCGAACGGGAGATTCATGTTGTTCGACGACGGAATCTAGCTCTGGTGCGGCGGGCTTGCTCTGCATCGATTAGTTAGAGACTGCTGAGGACGTGTCGAATGCTGGGAAAACCTCTTCACCTTAGAAACTGTACCGGCCAGCCGAGCAGATCGGCGGCGTGTCACCGGCGCCATGGTTCTTGATGCGCGCGTTTGCGATACAAGCAAAGAGTAAGATGGTTATCGATACACGATGATGAGCGAGATGAAGCTTTCGAGTCTGAAGAAGGAATGTCCCTGGCGATTTTCGTAGCGTGATGATGTCAAATCAGATGGAACGACCTTGTTGATTACCAGTGGGGATTTGTTTACTTCCAAGTGGTCCAAGCTCCTGCAAAACACGGCACTTTATTCGCTGAAACAGTGCCAATCACAGTGTCAATGATAATCAACACTTCACACTGTGGATTGCTTCAAGCCTAACGAATTTGCTCACAGAGATGCTTCAATTTTGTTTTCATTCAATGAGGATTGCTCTGTATTTTTTCGCGTTGCAGTAACGGGATTCGCTACTGATGGTTTTCCATGATGGATAGCCACATAAACATTACCCAAGTTTTCGAGTCTCTATGCAGACTTCCATGTTTCAAGATGCAACGGTAGGACAGTGATGCCAATTGGACCCAATTGCATCCAAAGTCCTTTATGCATTCTTCCAGTCGTCAACATGACTAGGCCGCATATTTCTGTTCCTTTGAATATGACAGAAAGAACATTAGAACTATGGCGGTTCTCATAGATTCTATGAGCGTTTCTGGCAGACAGTGGGCGAGGATGGGTCTTTAACAACTCTTTTTTATCTCAATCACTGCTGGCCAAAACCCCGAGGTAATGTCCGGCAAGCTGTCACCATTCACAGGATAAATGATACAAGCTCTTTCAAAGTGGATAAACAGATACGAAATTGATGGCGTCATTACTGGCTCGTCTATTTCTCTAGAATCTTCTACCTGAGTTAAATACCTGTACCTCCTCTCTTGTAGCGTTTTCCACTACCGCAGGACTGCCAAGGGGTGCCCTTGGACCTCAATCTTGTTGGCAACCCTGTTCATCAGCTATTTCTCAGCTGAGCCCATTTCAAACGCAACCCCGTCTGCAGAAATACCGCCATGCATATTCCGTAGTCTTCCGTTTTACATTACCGAGCCCTAATTGGGTTTACCGAAGGTCTATACGATTCGAAAAAGTGACGGTTATGCTGCAGTCATTCCGTATCCTGTCTCCAGCCGCGTATCTGACGGCCCAATGTAAGCCGCCAAGGTGCCGTTGCGGAGTCCTCCGTCTTCCGAACCGAAAACCGGAGCCTTCGGAACCCGGAAGAGAGACGCAAATGTAGACTAGAATCCTTCCAGAAACACGCTGGTCCACTGAGAGGGCGCGGCTGGTGAAGCTCGCTTGGAATACCAAGACCAAGAAATGACCGAATGTATCGTCAGGACTTGTCTAGAATGAACAAAAATGGATACCGTCCGATGAGAATGCGAGAAGCTGAAGCAGAAGATGTTTCCCGACCACTTGACGGGACACATCTCCAGTTTTTACCAAAATCTGGATGCCTTCCTATTGGGACGGTAATAAATGACAGCCAATTTGGATGTGGCGTTTCGTTGAGAATATCGAAGGAGAGCCCATCTTTACGATGTCGTCAACCCACCATCCATCACGATCTACCTACGATATAGAGTTTAGCTTGGGGCAGACGCACAGTACCTACATAAAGTAGGTAGTTGGCGGAGACTGCCAAGTGTGTGACCGTAAGCTAGGTATGGAGATGATGCAAGAAAATTTTCATCTCCTTCATGGTCTATGATCTCTCAGACATTATGAAGAGGGAGAAATCATCTTGATGAGCAAATGCGCGGCCCGAGGTGACCCACGATTTCTCCATCATCTGACTAGAGTGAGTGTATGACAAAGCTAACTGTGACTTGTGCGACGGAAGAGACGGCATGACTCGTAATACTTGATTCTCATGTTTTCTTCTCTTCTCGTGAGAAGAAGAAAGATTTCTCAAAAAAGTTCGGACCTTGGATTCGGACCACTGCTACTAACGGTCGACGTCAAATGCATCTCCGCGGGCGTAGGTCCCGAGATCGATGGTGGCGCTGCTGCTCATCTTCACACTCCATTATCGGCCATTGCTTTCTTACTTGTAGAAGAAGACGGCATGGCAAGTTCCTGTGCATTTTAAACTTTGAAAGACAGACCGGCGACAATCATTTTCTCATTATTATTTTTCTGCAACTCTGACGAGAATGTACAAGTAATTGCTGCTGCAGCACCAACGCTTCCACTTGGACACGCGGCACCATAGTCATCGGTAGCCTGATGAGCTATGTATGTAGGTAGGTATGCGGCCAGCAGCGGGCCTCGCTGAGAACCGTGCTTGTTCTCCGCTTCACGCCTTGATCACGCGGACCACAGGTCTCAGGAGGATTGCAGGAGCTGCGTCCGAGCCTTGTCGGCCTTTCTAACTGTCTCAAAAGGAAAGCATGTTGGTGGTTAGAGTGGTTTGCGTAAGAAGGCATGGAACATGAAATGTATCATCGATTCCTAGGGCTTTGTTGGAGCTTGAAAAAGCGCCTCCTCATTGTCGACATCGGATCGAACCATCTGTTATGCATCATAGGCAGACCCGTGTCTGCATCCATGACCTAGCCGCACCATGGTGATCAAAAGGGGGCAACCAATGATGATTACTTGGTGAGACCAAGCCTCGTCACCACTAAGCCGGCCTGAGATCTGTTAGGCGAACGCCTTGACCGGGCATCCGGCACCAGTGTGCATGGACGACAGCTCAGCAGCGGCAGCAGCAGCAGGAGTAGCAGGAGCAGCAATTAAGGAGGGCTCCGAAGCCGTGCTCCGCAAAGGGCGGTTGTGACCATCATATCCAATAATCACATCAAAGTGAGTACGGGCTGGAGTGGGATAGTCTAGGACCTGATTTGAACAGTTGGGGGTTCGTGTGAAAAGGGAAACCAGGGCAGACATGGCATTATTTCGTGGGGAACTCCAACAAATGGCAACGGTGTGCGCTGGTCTGATGCCAGTCTCAGTCGGCAATCGTTGGGGCTCTCTCACCACTACCGCTTCCGCCCCGGACATCAGATTCAAGACAAGACACGTACCAAAACAAAGGTTGGTCTGGGGACACGCCTGAGACAGCTTAAGCTTAAACAGAATGGGGGAACAGATTTGGGGCGACTGCGAGATTGGCCCTGTGTTGCCTTGGCGGGAAGAGGTGCATACATTAAAAAAGGAACGATACTATTCATACCCCAACATTAATACCACCTTGAAGGTTAGACCGCCAAGCCAATGTCAAGTTGTGAAGAAAGAGACAAGAGAGACGAGAGGGAGAAGGAACGCTGGAGTAAGTGTGCTTGTCATACAAGTACTCCGTACTTGCCATATGTACATAGCATGGCGAGCTTTACGACGGGCGGGTCGTCGGGTGGCCGATGGAACCGACAGGATTTGCCCAGAGGTTAAGGCAAACAACTGGCGGCGGTACGCCGGTGGTACTTGGCACGAACCACGTAGCATGCGGCGAAACAGCGTGACTTTGATGCCCCGCAAGTTCCCCGTGAGTAACTCTCACAGACACCGACGCTAGCTGAGCTCTTGGCGTCGCTCAATTTCTGTCTCCGGTTTTCGGTCCTCATGGTGCAGGAGCTACGGAGCACTACTGGGGGAGCTCCACGAGGCAGGCATGGGTTTCTCCACAGCGGCGTGCCTTCCCCCATGACAAGTCCCCATTTTATTTTCCTCACTTGGTGTTGGAAAGCTCTTCTCGAACATGTTTGTGTCGTGTTTGCACATTCGTGTTGTATGTCAATCTGAAGCGACAAGACGGATACGATGACCACACTATTGTGGGCAGTCCAAGGTTCCGTACAGGTATGTATTCAGTGTGTATTGAATACAATACATGCACACTCTCGGTCGGTATCCGGGGATGTTTGCTTCGCCTGCAGCCCCCCGGTGAGGATGAGCTTCCTCCAATCCCACCCCCTACCGAACAAGGGCCCGGAAGCGGGGGGTCCACATAACCGCCAGACTTGGCTTTTTTTTCTTCAGTGAGACCGTGCAGGCAGCAAAGAGATTTTAAACAAGCGGACTGAGTGGTGCAGTGCAGAGGCGAGAGCAGCAATGCATAACAAGTCGTACCCAAAAAGGAGGTAGATGTGGGTGAAAAGACTGGGGTTAGAGCTGCTTTGCTTCCCCAGCCGTTGAGAAGAATTGGGATGTCGTCCTTCCAGGGACCCCCAGCCTAGAACCCGGCCAAGAGACCACCTGACGTGTTGGCTGGGGAGGCGTTGAGACTCGAAAGAGCCAAGACCGGTTGGGCGTTGCAAGGTCACCACCCACCTGCCCACCACTTCACTACCACGCCATCCACGCCTCGTATGTGCAATGTGCGAAGGCGCAGGCAGCTTTGGTGAAGCTGTATGTAGGGGGGGAGAGGAGGATAATGGACTGGTGTCTTTGATCGGAGCATCAAAGGTCGTGGGGGCCAGCCGCATGTTAAAAGGTCGTTGATGGGGTTGATGCTTAGAGGCCGATATAGGTATGATGTCCATCCCTACATACCGTACCTCTACATCACCCGTACCAAGAACAAGGGAGCCAACAATGGGAGGCGAAGTGGATTGGTGTGGTGGTGTGCGGAACTGGGGCCAAGCAAATGTAATGTACAGACATGCATTTCCGCATGTACCTCGCACTCCAACAAAGCAAAGCAACCCTCCGTTCCGGACGTCAATCCCATCCACCCATCCATGATCCCTCATCTGGATGGGATAGGATGGGATGGGGATGAGCCAGCCAGCCGGCCAGCCAGCAAGCAGCACCAGCGCCAACGCCGAGCTCGCTCCACACAGTCCGGGTCAACCATCGACCCTGCATTCACCAGTCCAGTAGTCGACTGTAGCCCAGCCAGCCCAGAAACAGACGGGAGTCTAGCGACTGGGCGAAGTTGGAAGTGTGCAGCGCAATAGCCAGCTTGCCAGCAACGCCCGCGGTCCCCCATAAAATGGGCTGGGGGCCACTGGGCCATTTATTTGCCTGGCCTTTGCCTTGCCTGAAGCAAGCTGGTTTGGTTTTATTAAGCTGGTACTGGCACTGGCACTGACGGGACACACCTTCAGGGCTCCAGCTCCCCTCTTCGCAATTCCCATTACATAAAAGACTTTTCCTCCCACCAGCATTTTCTTAGGTCTGTACTTTCGTATCATCGACCCAGACAAAAGCCTGCAAATAATCTTCCTGGAACAAGTCGGACTACGGTCATAGTACCTTATCTCGCTGATACCTCTTCTTTTCTCTTACGTTTTATTCATTCAAGCATACCTAGCTGCCGCAATCCTTGGCCACTCATAGGCGCCACAAACGCGCTGCCGAAACGCTTATCTCTGGGTGCCCGGTCGTCTTTGGTGGACTTTGGTGGTCTTTTTCGTTCGCTTTTGCGCCTGGAGCCCTGACATTACATCTGCCCGCCCGCCCGCACCGGCCAGCGGCCAGCCCAGGTCTCAAGATAACTGGGCGAACCAGCACGTTTTCGATATCGAACCATCCCCCCCCCTTCCAATCTTTGGTCTCTCTTGATAACGCACGCTTTGGCGTAGCTTCTGATATCATCTGAGACCAGCTGACGTCCCACCCAGACGACGTCACCGGTAACAGGGACGCCGTTTTGTTTGTTTGATTCTCTGGGGCGCTTGCCGCAGCGCGGCTGTCGTCTTGAGGGCCCCGCGCCGCTACTGAGGTATGGCCGACAAGATGTCCATCGACAACAAGCCGAACACTTCCCCCCGGGACGAAAGCGATGATTCGACTAGTTCCACCCCGGAGAGAGATCAGAACCCTCCTTCAACCACCCCCAACAACAATGCCTCTCAGGATAACATCCAGCAGCCAAAACGAAAGGGCGGACGCAAACCGGTCAGTTACAGCTAACCCCCCTACCTGGCCAATGATCCTCTTCTTCCTGTATCGCCCTCAGCCCATTGTCAACCAACCTCACCACCAGCGACATAGTGAAACTGGTCATCGAGGTGTTAGTGAGTGTCGGTAGCATCAATTACCCTTCATTGGGATATTCCTTTGGTCCATATCCGGGTAAACATCCAATAACAAGAACAACGAAGCTGACCTACTTCGTTTAGATCTATGCTACGTCCGAGGAGCGCAAGCAAAGAAACCGACAGGCGCAGGCCGCCTTTCGCGAGCGCCGCACCGAGTATATAAAGCAGCTAGAGGAGGCAATTCGTGCACATGAGTCCAATCTGCATAGCCTGCAGGCGGCCCACCGCAATGCCGCCGAGGAATGTCTGATGCTGCGATATAAGAACTCTCTCCTTGAGCGCATTCTCCTTGAGAAAGGTGAGGAAAAACTACTTTACTCTACACCCTCCACAGCTCCAATCTTTCTAACAACCTTCCAAGGTATTGATGTTCAGGCTGAACTTCAGGCCAAAACTGGCAGTCCAAACTTGGCCCCCTCTCATATGCCTCAGAATTTGGTTCAACCGCCTCAGCTCCAGCGCACAATGATGCACCGGCACCACGCGCGCAAATCAACCTCCAGCATTGCCCCCAAGACTGAACCCGGCACCTCTCTTCCTCCACCGCTACAGCCTCACAAGGTAGTAGCGTCCCCCAAGAATCGGCCAACGCCATCCTCGCACTCCAACTCGCCAAATCCTACCAATTCCGCATTTTCTCCCACGCCGTCTGATAGCTTGTCAATGAGGGGATCCATGTCTGGTCTTTCACGGCAGCAGATGACTCCCATGTCTATCACTACATCAGCGTCGAGGCAGCCCATGATGCAGGCTGGAGCACGAGGGGGTCCTGTGGGTTCCGGGGCGTCGTTTTATCCCACTCCGTCATTCCAAAACCATATTGAGCAGCTTGGTGAGTGCACAGCATGGATGCTCCTAGGCTATAAAATCACTAACATAGTTCTGTAGAGCAAGAATATGAAGCCGACATGGTGGATGACTCTGAGATAGAAACACCAAGCGGGCCTGGTCCATACCCAGGTGGTTTTAACGGAGAACAGCAGCCCATGTTGCTGTCACCGGCCTCAACTGGTCCGGGACATCAAGTTCCAACGTCTAATTCACAGTATCCATCGATGACGCAGCTGTTGGATCAAAATGCTGATTGGGATCCATTTGGTCTAAGCGCTAGTATGGCATTTCCAACTCAACCCTTCCAGTTTGATCAGCCCAGCATGCGTTGAAATCTATCTGCCCTGAATCCGACCTTGGTTGAAAGCCCAATGATCAACACGAATACCTGTGAAATGGTTAGAGTGAAATGATCTGATTTGGGCGGTCCCAGGGTCGGGCTCAGCTTTCTACCTGCAAAGTAGTGATCTGCTTTCAGCTAACCAAATCGCTCTTATCGAGCAAATACGGAAGACGGGACGATCTTGAAAACGATCTCCGTCACGAAAAGATATGAAAAATTGATGATATTCGATGGGCTGTGAAATGGTTTTCATCGGGTCTTGATAGGAGAAGTCGGGTGGATGAAGCAGCATGCATTGACAAGCTCAGATACATACACGGCTCGATCCCTGCATGAACTTTGAGTGGAACCACGATCACGATCAAAATGAAAATAACCCGACGAAACCACGTAAATCCTCAATCATCCTCGTGTCACCTGTGTGTGGCACAGATTAGTCGGCGCTCCCAGGACCAACGATTGGGCCAGCATCAGAGTCGTCCCGAGGCGGTTGTGTATAACCATAAGCTTCTCATAGCCTATACGGACGCTTTTTCTTCTAGTTATCAAGGAAACACTCTTTTCTGTTCAAGGAACAGTGTATACAACAACTTCGACACCATGCCCATGGCAACATGAATTATTTTGGAAATGGTGACATTTACTCCGAGGAACGATGTGATGGGTATACCCAGTGGGCCGCTGGATTGGTGCCATGGAAAAGGCGGGTTTATAAAAAAAAGTAATGTGACATTTGGTAATGAAAAGTTATCCTTATGATGGAACGGCGTTTTGTTAAGGGTGGTGGATTCGGATATGGGCAAAGACCATGACTGGGAAAGGGTCTCACGGCGGCTTGGATTGGCTGGGTAACGGAGGCATCTATGTTCCAGTATAGCGTGCTTTTGAACAAATACACTGCTAGTTGGTTTGCATTTCGGGTACGCAAGTGTGAATTATGGTGGTGATACGTATCAATCGTAAGATCGCAAAAAATGTCTTTGTAGAGTTTAGGGTAAGAGAGCCTGAACACTCATGTCGAGAAACATTGAAAATAAACTGAAGCTGGAGCCATCTGTGTCGATATGGCCCATATAAAAAGAGGTTCTAGGAGCATGTGGAGGCGAGACACAAAGACTTGACAAGTTTGGTTGACCAAATAAGATATTTATATCTAACTCTATTCTATATTGTGAAATCTATAAATCAGTTACATGATTCTAGTCTAGTCTATAAATCCCATCATAAACGCCGTCATCCGTACGAATAAATAAACCACATCACATTTGTGTACCCATTCGAAGCCTGAACAAGCTCCCACATCAAAAGGGTCAAGCTCCAAAGCAAGACATTCCCTGCTGGAATGACTTTTCCCACCATACTTCAAAGAGTAGACGACTCCCATCCCTAGCTAGCGCACGGAATCTCCCCTTCTTTTGAGTCTAAGCCTTGGGGGTAGGGAAGAGTGCGTCTCCCAGGGTAATGGCAGACTTGCCGAAATATTTAGCGAAAACCGACGCCAGCAGGAGGACGAGGGATATGGTCACGTTTACCAACTGGTAGAAGGAAAGGAGGGCCCATATAAGGCATGAGGGGACGTGGAAGAGCCAGCCTAGGTAGAAGGTAACGGTGCCCAAGCACAGGAAGGTGGTGGGAATGATGACGGATAATAGAGCCATCCAGGTACGGAGCATCCGGATAGGGGCACCGATCTTTGGTGCGGTCAATTGCCGGGATAGGTTGGAGATGCCGAGCCATACGAGGGGCAGGGGGAGGAAGTCGCGGACGGGCCCGGTGACGGTGAGTGGGAGCAGGTCCTCGTGGAAACGAATGCTGTTGGGTATCACGACTGTCTGGTACGTCGGGACGAGGAGGTGGATGAGGGCGGTGCGTCCGTAGGAGGCAGTCCGGACGAGAGTCTCCCTGTCGCTCCTCATTCTCAAGCATAGGGCGGCGAGATCATGGTGGTAGCCTCCGAACTGGGGACCAAGGGGGCTTTTCTGTTGCTGTTTCTCAAAAGCGGGGTGCCAGTCTGTTTCTGGGTTCCAGACGTAGAAGAAGTGATGTTGCTGCTGCTGCTGCTTGTTGTTTTTGTTTTGTGGTTGGCGAGTGGCAGCAGTGGCGGCGGCGGCCATCTCGGCCTTGACGAAGCGGTAGACATGGGCTCCAAAGCCATCATCATGTCAGCCTCCTTTCTCCCCCTCGATCGATATCACGCGCGCAAGAGATTCTGGAGTATGTACCTCCTTCTAAAGTATGGCCTCAACAGACCCCTGTGGGAGAGCGATCATGGCAGCCGACTGGAACGTGTCGAGGAACGCCGGGCCAGAGTTGAAGGCGCCGGGGACGACGGCCATCTCCAGCGACCCGACCTTTTCCAGGGCGCTCCGCCTCTCGGAAAGACTGTCCTTGCTGTCCTCCCAGAGGGATGGGTGGACCTGCTTCTCCAGCAGCTTGGAGAAGCGATCGTGCCCATGCTCGTTGAAGCGCTGGATGGCCTGTTGGCTGGTAAGGCTGCGAACGGTCCGGTGGTTGGACGTTTTGCGTGATGAAGTGATGGCGGCAGCGGCTGTTTCAGGAGTGATTTGTGAAAGAAGCATGGTTCAGGGGAATGGAAAGTCTGAAGATGAAGATGAAGATGTGTGTTTGGATCTGATGGTTTCTAGACTCATTGTTACCGACTTTGAACGGGTATTTAAGGATTTCTTTTCTGCCTCGATGAATGAATCAAATCTCTTGATTGTCGCAATATCAAGCATAAAAACAAGGCTTTTCTGGTGTAACACAAACATTCACCTGCCCTTGGTGGAGCGAGCAAATCAGGCCTCACGCTCGGTGAGCATCCTGCAGATTGTTTGCTTGAGGCTGAGGGGGAAGGATCATGCAGCATCGCTTAAACACGCACCCATACATCCAAGGGAACAAACCCATATTTTCATGCACCGAAGCGCTCCTTCATTACCATGATGCATGATGGACTTCCGGAAGGGGCATTTTTAGGCATTCGCGATGTAGAGAAGCAAACATAATTTATTTCATCAAGTCGTGAATCTATATCCCCGGCCACCGCCTGGTCGGCGAGGCCGAAGTTCTCCTTTTTTCCATCTCTACCATGTTGTGTATACCTGTTAAATGCCCAAATTCCTGTACATTGACACCGAGTCCTGCACAATATGCCAATACCCTAAAAAGTTCTAAATCGTTAAACCGTTTTCATATCTCGAGTAATCGTAACAAAAAAAAAAGATGAGAGTGTTGCCATGCTGCCGAAGTTCGAAGAAGCTACGTGTGCGTCCAATGAAGCAAACAGTTTGTCCCTGGCGGGCCTTCTCGTTGAAGAAGCAAGCCCCGGCATGTCTCTTCGTCTTTTGGGGTGGTGTGCGTAGAAGTGGCTTAGATGAGCCAGTACCATAGCAAACTGCCGACCGTCAAGGTCCAAACCCAAATCATGCGGCCCTCGAGGTCTGCACCGGTTGTTCGGGCGGCTGTGCTGTTCCAAAGCAGGGCTGTCTTGCCTAGCTCCGGAGACTCATCAATACTGCAAACAACTTTACACTTGCCATTGTCCCCCTTTCGGCGGACAAGTTGGCCGTGAGGACCAAAGCTTCTCTTGTGATGCTCAGAGACGCTCTTCTCCGTGGTATGATCACTGGTAGTAGAGTTGTACACCATCTCGATCCACTGGATGTCGAAGCTAGCCTCCTCATAGACGCTCATGTTACCGCTCCAGCTGCCGCCGTCGCTCCATGCATTAAAGTTGAGGAACGAGGCATCCTTGGGAACCTGGATGGAAATATTGGCAGTCTCTTTGCCATTAACAAACCAGACACTGCGCTTCGGGGTCCAATCAAGGCGGTGGACGGCCCAATCGGACCACATTAAAATATCCGGGAGGGTGGTGTTGTGAGACGCTTCTGTGTTGCGTGAGCCGTCCGATTTGAAGCCTGGCTGATTGGTGTACTGGATCTTTTCACGGGGGCACCGGGTCAAGACCTCGAGGTCGGCTTCCTGCACACTGGTGTCGGAGCTGCCTTGCTGGTAGGTGAACATGGCTGTCACTGCACCCGGACTGCCAATTGTTCGCGCCAGCATACGGATCGAGATGAATTGATAGTCATCTGACCTGGACTGGAAGGCTGCCGCCGACTGGAACTCGGGTAGGCGCTTGGTCCGCATGGATAGATAAGTTGCCGATGCATTCTTTTTATCTCCATTCTTTTGGATAAAGACATTGCTTTGCGAATTGACCATCAGAACAGTTGAGCCGGCAGCCAAGCCATGCCCTTTGCCGTCTCTGTTGTTCCACCCCTGAAGCTGCCAGGTGCTGTTCCAGTCATCGCTGGCAAAGTAGTCGCTCGTCACAGGAGCAATGGCAGCCTGTGAGTCGTTCAATACATACTGCGGTACACCAGCGTATTGGGGAAGACTCCTGAAGTCGAAAAACATGTGCTTGGAAAAATAGCCCGGTCCCGTGCCATTGGTGAGGAAGCAGTCACAATCATCACCATTGATAATGGGCTTTGGGTCGTCATTATGCTTGTGTTTGGCGGCGACGCATCCTGCGAGAGCAGCTATAACAAGAGTTCTCAAACAGGGAAACGAGCGTGCGGATGAGCAATCCATGGTTGAAGAAAAAAAGACCCAACAAGTGTAAATTGTCAATATGCGTCTGATATCTCATGAGGGACCAACAATAGGATCCCAAAGAAAAGCCTCATAAGGAGAAGATGGATTGGATTGCCCAGTTACCTGACACTTTAGCTATTTTTTTCAAAAACAAATACGAGGGCAGCAAACCTTGGGATTTATTTTGCAGCAAAGCTCGGCATGCTTGCCAGCCAGCCAGCCAGCCTCCCAAGAGACCCATCCGTCCCATCCTTGCCAATGCATTCGTCCAACCAGCTGTTCCTCGTATGGCGAATGCAACTTTGTGGGTTTCCTGCAAGTTGGATGGATCCTCCTTTGACGATCCCTTCACGATTCGTTAAGGCGTGACGTGTGGTCAAGGAGGCAGTCTCATTTTCACTGGTTAGGTCTTATCCAACAGAGCCCAAAATGTGAGACATCCATGGATTCCTTGAACAACCAGACAAGCCCGCTCAGCTGCCAGTGCGGCTCGGGTCCATCGTTGGCAGGGATACTCCCAACTCTCCTTGCTTCGTTTCATGGATCGGATTAACCAAAACAGCCGAGGATTCTCCGTTTCACCGCCCACGTCCTTTTTTTCTGCAACGTTCGCTTAAGCACGCCGTCCGTTTCTCCATCATCGCAACTGGAACTGCTGCTGCCGCCACTGTTGCAGGCTCCATCCAATCCATTCATTCATCCAACCATCCAACGCTGCCCAATACCACTACCTACCTAGTAGTCTACCAAACTAGGTATACCCAGCTCAGCGGCCAGCTTCTGTAGGCTGAAAGGGAAATGCTACCGGCGACGAGCTGGCAAAGATCTTGAGAAGAATACAAAGCGGCACATCAGCCTGTCCCTATTCTTCCTCTTCGTCTTCTTCTTCTCTGATAAATCTTTTTGTTCGTGCTCAAAATAAAATTCCCCGCTGCTAAATCTCTAGGTGCATAAGTATCATGACGATCGTATCACTTTCAGGATACTCACATTTGCAGATGATACCAGTTTCAGCTTCGTAAATCAGAACTCGACACGCCGCCATCTCATCTTCCCCCCTTGGTCGCATACATATTTTCTTTTCCATTTGCCGGCTAGAAAGTATGTCGTCACCAGCTCCTGCAGCCACGCTCCGTGAGCGGGAAGCCGAGTCGCCATCCTCGGCCGGCGAACCCACCCGGGATGTGATCAAGGAAGACGACGACACAGTAGCGGATACGACGTCTGCTGAGTTGGACCATGACAAGTCTGAGACAGCATCCGAAGGACAAGTCGACGAATCCGAGGCCGAGTCGCCAGCCGACGCCGAGGATGCAGCTCCTCCCTTGCCGAACGAATCCGTACCCGATGGGCCACCGCTGCCAAACGAGCCAGTACCTACACCAGAGGATGACGGTTGGGATTGTCAGTGGGATGCAAATGCCCAGTCCTGGTTCTTCTACAATCGCTTCACCGGCAAGACCCAGTGGGATAACCCTCGCGTTCCCACCGCAGTTAGTGCTGTCGCGAGTTCTGCCCAGGATAGCGGCAGCGGCAGCGCCCCACAGCCGCCTGCGAACGAGACTCCATATGTGGGAGGTTACAATCCCGCCGTTCACGGTGATTACGACCCCAACGCTTGGTATGCCAAAGGCAACGAAGAGGAAGATGATGCCTCTACCGCCCTGTCTGCGGACCCGTCAGCCGTGTACAACGCGACGGTAGGCTTCAACCGCTTCAATGGCAGTTTCCAGGCAGACGATGCGGGCCCCGAACGACACACCGATGAGGCCAAAGCCAAACGGCAGATGAACGCCTACTTCGATGTCGATGCCGCGGCTAATGCCCACGGGGGACGCAGCTTGAAGGCTGAGCGGTCGAACAAGAAGCCCTCAAAGAATGAACTCAAGGCATTCAAGGAGAAGCGGCGCGCTAGAAAAGAAGAGAAGCGTAGAGCATGGCTTAGAGATTAATGCGATGGAGGAAGATGGTGTAGGAAGAGAGGGTTTGAATGACTGGAGTTGGCATTTTGTGTGTTTGGGATATAATTCTCACTGGGCGGCGTTGGTCTGAAATGGCGCGCTTTGGCGCCGTTCGTTTTTGTTATGGCATCTTCTGAAGGGTGTCCGCCTTTAGCACGTTGCAATTTGCACTTTATAGGTGGATACAATGACCTTGGATAGAGGCATAGAGTCTCGTTGATCTAGCGATGGCATGAGCATCAGTTCTACATTGTCTACCTAGAACCTATATACCCAACCTTTAGTACTTGACAATATATTCTTCCAAGAACCCCCTTTTATTCTTCTTCCTCGTCCTCCTCATCCTCATCCTCATCTTCCAGCTCCATATTCAAATGCACACTCCCATCACTCTCGTCGTCGTCGTCAGAATCCTCATCGGCTGCTGCAGATGCCGTTGGGAGCTCCGCGACGCGTGCGGGCTCTACATGTGTAGGTGTAAGCGCCTTTTCTAGTTCCTGTCGTTTAGGCTGGGTGCGGTCCGGGCCCTCGTGTTTCCTCTTGGGGGGGGAGGCTTCTCTCTTGAATGAGGCATTTGGCTCGAAGGGGTTGCTCTGAATAGGTAAATCGACCTTGGCTTGTGGTGCGGAGGGGAGTTCGCCCGTCTTTGGCTCTTCTTCGGTGGTCTCGGTTATGAGCTCGTCCTTCTCCTGGTCGGACATATCCTCATCCTCCTCATCCACCTGTTCTAATTCGGCGATTTCACCGACAGAGGCAAACATTTCGTTTCCGCCCGGAGCACCGCTGGTACGCAGATTGCTGCGCAAAATCTCCAGGCCCTGATCGTGAGAGAATTGTCGCGAGAGGTGAGGGAGAATGCTGGGGTATATGCGTCCGCGCTGGTCCTTGTATGGGTTAAGAACGCTTGAGAACATGGCATCCCGGTTGCGTGTAAGAATGGCGGTCTTATCGAGAAGGCCACGAAGGGCGGGCTTGAGGTTTGATTGGGGCAGGTGAGAAAAGATTGCTGCTAGAAGCTCGATGGCTACGACCTTGTGATCGGTCTCAAGTGCCACGGTCTCAGTCGTAGCAGCGGCCCGTGGTTGAAGGAACAGATCCGTATTCACGACAGCCCCGTTCTTCTTCGAGTCTTTGCTTGCGGCGACGGCGGGTTTCTCTGGAGCTTTCAAGAATCCGGCGTCTTGCTGCAAATCGCGACAGCAAGCTCCGATCAGAGGGTCGAGCATGTCTACGGATGCCTTGGATAGTGTTGGACCGGCAAGGTTCAATATGGCGTTTAGGACAATGTATCCTGTCATGCGAACGGTTGGAATGGCTATGCCGGACTTGAAGACTCGTACAAGGTGGTCGAGTATTTCGGGAACGAGAGGCATCATATGAGTCCCTAACCTCTGGAACAAAGAAATGATAAGCCTCATCGCCGCCACGTGAATTTCCGGTATCAGGCTCCAAAGTTCTTCCTTTTCCTCTCGTCCAATGGCTGGATTTGTCTCTACGGACTGTTCCCAGGTCTGGGATTTCGACAGCTTGGCGATTAAGCAAACCCTAGACACTGTATCCATCAATCCGCTTATTGGTATATTAACAGCGGCTTTGGTCGGACATTGTAGAATATCAGCCAGGTAGTGGAAAAGTCCAACCAGTCGATCGGTACCTGCATCAAGTCCTGACCACGGCGGAAGCTTGTCGGCGGTTGTGTCTCCGCCCTGGGGTTCTCCCTCAACATCGACTTTTGACCTGCCGTGACCACTGGTTGCTTCCCAAGACTCACCGACAGCACGGAACACCTGGTTAGCGGTGTCGTGAAACTCTTGTAGGGCTCCATCGAGTAGCTTATTCCACTCGTCGCTGCCGTTGGACTTGGCGGCCACGTAGTGAAGAGACGCGACTACTCGCCTGGAGGCTTTCTGCAAAGACTCGGATACGGTGCATTCATCAGAAAAGGTCGGTGCAAGGTAGCCCCTGACGGCAGACTTGATTTGTGTGCCGAATGGTCGGAAGGTAGGAGAATACAAGGGAATAAGAGTGGAGAAGGATTCGCAGATGGTCTCAACGAAAGTCAAAGGGACTGTCAAAGGCTGCCCAGGTACCTTGGTCTTGATAAGTTGTAGGCAGGCAGTGATAAAAGCCGGAATGGTTGGCGTGGCGATTTCTCTGACCAGTGTTTGATAGGGATGAACCAGCAGGTAAATCTTGGTGAGAGTCACTACTGCCAGCTCTTTGGAGGCAGCAGGATCCGCTTTCTAAGGAATAGTTAGACTCTAGCTCACATGAAAATGGTATCCGCTTCATACCTGAATGATGGAGAGTAGCCCGCGCACCCAAGGCTCAGCACCTCGAAGAGTCTCCCAGCCACCAACATCTACAGCAGCTTTGATTAGGCCAATAGCAGCGAATCTGCCCTCGCGGCTTCGACCGTTTAGGAGAGTGGTGATGCTTGTCCTAAGCTTGTGAGCATGGATAGAAGTCTGAGATGCGTCGCCCTTGAGTTTCTGGTCCTGGGGTGCTGATAGTGCGTCCTGGCATCTAAGGACATGGCGGATAAGAGATGGAAGTGAGTGAGGAAGCTGAGTGGGCGGGATGGAGGTGAGCTTTCGGCACAGAACCCTCAGATCCGGCGGGAGTGAAGTTGCCATTTTAAATGCAGATTTATGACTTGACTGGCTGATGGAAATGTGGATTCCTTGTCGTGGAGATGTAAGACTGAATTCGATGTGCAGATTTCTCAGTGATGGTGTGATGAGATGGGCAAGAGAACAGCGGGATAGCAGAGAGAAGGTTGTGATAGCTGCCAGAGTACACCCAAAGTGAGTAACAGCGTTGGAGGGTTTCTTTCTGTGTTTTTATCCTCAATTGATGCCCTATAATATCCTTTATTCGTGGATTCGTATGACTTCATCCATGAAGTTGTCGTCGTTGGAACTTTTTTTTTCTTAGCGATACGAGATTCCAGGTACCTTATCGCATTTATCTCTGTTTGCCGTGGGGTGCTCTCATGGCAGCGCTCTGATTGGTCCATGGTCATGCAGCACTATTTTTGGTGCTGAGCGCTGAACATTAGCATTAATCCCTATTAAGATACTAAAAAGGGATCAGGGATACAAGCATTATTATTAGGTTGTATAGGTTACTCTAGGTTACTCTCAGCCAGCGTGTGCAAGCAAGCTCAACCACACCCACATGCATGCGCTACGCGGCGGGTGGATTTGCTTCTACTGGTACTGCTGCTGTCTCTATGGAGCAGGCCTATAGGTAGTCTACGGAGTACTACTGCTGCTAAACTGTTCCGTCATCTCCCACCGACCTCCCAGGCTTTCTCTTCCTGCATTCAACCTCCGGCTCAGGCAATTCTGTAGCAGCGCGACGACGACAACGGCCTTTACAAGGGCATTTGCTTTTATTAGCTTTGAGCTGCTTGGGGCCTGCCTGCGTCTTGCCGAGCCTTTACGACCATCCTCGACGTTTTATGAGCTACGCCATGCATTTGAAGCTTCACAACCCTTAGCCGACGATAACCAAGAAAAAAACCCCTGAGCTGGTCGCAACATGACTGTAAGCCACGACAATCGATATATCAGCCAAATTCGAGTACTAACCTAATCCTCCTCTTCTTTCGGTTATAGACCAAGGGTGCGCGATATGTTGAGCAGCTCGATGACGCTCGCTGCGAAGGAACTTGGTCAGAGGTGCCTGAGCTAGTTCGCAAGGTTCGAAAACATCTACCAGGACGAGAATGTGCGCCAATCTGCCCAAATGAACCCCCCCGGTGAACGTTTCATAAGCTAACCATGCCCGATTCTTTTTCCATAGGCATTGTATTTACCGCCGAAGCTGAATGCGCAATCTCCAAAGTCACCACCGGTGGTGCTCGATCGTCCGCCGCTACCACCGCTCGGGACCTCGACATTTCCAACAGGGTACCGAAACTCCAGGCCGCAATCGATGCCGAGACTGTTCATCACGAAGATAGATTCCAGGCTCAGGTCTGCCTTGGCTGGTTACACTGGGTGGTGGGAGAGTACAGTCTGGCATTGGAACGGCTGCCCAAGAGCCTGGCCGAGGAATACCCAAGCATCAACCCCGAGAATACGACATCGGAATGGACCAGCGTGTGTGCTCTCAAGGCTGCTTACCTCAGAGCCAACTGTTTTATGAGGGAGGGTCAAAGAGTACAAGCTCTGGGTGCCTTGCACCTTGGACAACCTTCTCTGGCTCGAGTGTGGTGCGGTCACGGAATTCGAAAGCAGTTGAGGTACTGGTCCGAGCTATTTCTGACAGAGCACTGCATGCTCTCGAGCGAGGCACTTCACAGCAGTGAGGCGGCTTTGGATAACCCGGATTCCATCGCCTGTTTCCGATCATGGTCAAAATACTGGGAGGTCATGTCCGCCCCTGTTACAGGCGGCTTTGGGTTCAAAGGCTCTGTTCCCAGGAGAAGGATATGGAACGAGTACTATCTTGCCTTGTCTCGTATTTTAGAAAACGACTTGCCTTTCTCGACCGACAGCGTGGTTACTGACATGTCAGCCCGCAGTCAGTTGAGGGTAGAGCTCAGACGTGCTGAAGCTGCCTATCAAGCGCTCTTGCTGAATGAGACTACTTTTCCTCGAGCTGACGAAGAGCGGGCTGAGATTGAGGCATTCGTCAAACAGGTTATAATGAACTGGACTATTCTGTGTGGCCGCGGATGGAGTGAGCAGGATCTTGGTCAGGGCGGTCGACACAGTCTCAGTCGTGGGGTGCTCGACATTTTGTACAGCGCGGCGACCAGGACGTACCACTCGACTGCTATCCTGAGATCCCTCTTCACCGTTCATCTATCCGTTGCCGAATTTGAGCTTGCTTTCAAAGCCCTCGATTCCTATCTGGATATTGTCAAGAAGGGCAGGGCGCGGGTGGAAAAAACAGGCCACCCGGAACCTAGCTTGGATGACGACGGGACTGTTATTGATACAATGGCGCAAGCTGTCTTGGCTTTGTGTCGCTATGGTCACCATGATGCCGCCGAAAGGGCCCGCCATCTTGGAGGAGAGTTGGAAGAATGGCTCTACAAATTGCCTCACGTCAGGGGACAGGAAAATGGCACACCGGTAATAGCAGAGGATGAGCCAGAAACTGAAGTGCAGTCAAATGTGCCCCCACAAACGATCGCCCTCGCTTGGCAGGCTGTCGGCTTAGCCCATGCACACTGGTCCCGAACAACCTCTGAGGCGGGATCAAGAGCTGAGATCCAATCAAAGGCTATCAGATGCTTGCGAAGATCACTGGCTCCGGAATTCGGTCGCTCCAAAGATGTCAGAAGTTTCTTTAGTCTTGGACTATTGTTGGCTGAGCGGAGAGAGCTGGCAGCAGCCATTGAGCTTGTGCGAACTTCCTTGATTGCAAGCCATGGATATGAAGAGGATTATAACTTATTCTATGGTCCATACTGGCTCGAACGATCGCTCATTCCAATGTGGCATCTTTTGGCGCTCCTTTTAAGTGCGAGACAGGACTATGTCATGGCCGCGAGGGCTTGTGAGGGAGCCTTGGAGCAGTTCAAAGACCAAACAGTACTCTTTGGAAAGGCAGACAGCGGTTTCCGAAGTGAGCACCTCAATGATGCGGAAACGAAGAATGGGGCATCGGGACCTAGGGGAGGTCTGGTGGACGAAATGGACGATTTGGAGAAGGAGGGCATCTTGGATGTGAAAATGACACAACTCGCCTTGATTGAGCTTCTCGAGGGTCCAGATGTTGCTGTGAATGCAAGCTACGAGTTGCTCACCTTATTCTCAAGACTATTTGGCAACACGGATGTGCAGCCAATGATCAAACCACCCGTCGTTCAAGAGCCCCCGAAAACATCTGCCACTTTCCGTACCATCAAAGGCAGCATATTTGGCTCACATCGAGCGAGGCCGCCAACGAGACAGCCGAGTACACTGACGGTTGGCGAAAAGTCAACAACCACGCTGCCAGCCAGGCCAGCCACGTCACATACTATTGCCGCGAGCATAGCTCCCACGCTTCACGTTACTGGTGAAAACGGTGACGCACGATCACGCAGCGGTAGTCTGGGACAGAGGCAGAGAAGTGAATCCGGAAGACGTGGTAGCCTGAAAAAAAAGGCAAGGAACGGCAGTAGGCAGAGATCATCAAGCGCTGGTGGCGCCTCGCAGCATGTCGCTGACGGAGAAGCTGGCACGTCCGATCAACCAAATGATTTCTTCTCGTCCGCCGGACGACGCCTCCAATCTCGGATAGCAAACGCACGAGGCAGGACGCTTTCATCGTTGAACTCCTATCTCTCCACAAACTCCAAGTCGAACGATATTTCTGATCTCTCAACAGACGCTACCCTTACGCTGCCCTATCTCCTCCCACTTGTCCAATTTCCTAGAGACAAGGAGAGGGCTCAGCGAACTGCGATTCTGGTCAAGGTATGGCTGATGATTGCCGGCTTCTATCGTCGCGCAGGCATGTTGGAGGATTCCCAGGGTGCTGTCTCAGAGGCTCGGAAGTTGGTCGACACTCTCGAGTCAGAGTCCACAAAGGAGTTGTCAGGTGGTTCCGGCACGACTGCAGGCTCCACTTGGGCTGCGAGGAAGAGCATTGATGAATTGTGGGCTGATGTCTACTCTGAGGTAAGTTATCTTGAACCCAATGATGATTGTTGTAGCATATACTGACTTTTTTCCAGCTTGGTCTGCTGTCTTTGACCAAGGAAGCCCCGTATACGGCGCGATTAGAATTTGAGTCAGCTTTGACGCACTGCCCTGACCATCCAGCTGCTACTGTTGGACTGTCCAATATTCTGCTCGACGTATACGGCGAGAAACTACTCCCCACGCCGGCCATTCCGCCTCTAGACGGTTCCGAATCATATGATGTAGCGAGCTACATCTACTCGGACACCTATTTGGAAGACCCCCAACTCAAGACGCTTCCATGCACTCCGCTAGGCCTTGGCTCCGAGCTTTTAATCTCGGAACCCGCCCACAATGCAGATAAGGATGAGTCAAAGAGTGAAGACTCTGAAGGCTCTTCTTCTTCTGATGGGGACCAACTCCCAACGCCATACAAGGCTACTCGCCTGCCTCTCATGGATCGTCTTGCCGCTCGTGATCGTGCCTACACGCTGCTGTCTGGCCTTACCCGCCTCGGTACAGGCTGGGACTATTCAGACGCTTGGTTCGCCCTTGCACGTGCGCATGAAGAAAACGGCCAAGTCGAAAAGGCAAAGGAGGTTCTGTGGTGGTGTGTCGAACTTGAAGAGGCCATGGGAGTACGCGACTGGCGCTCACTCGCCGGTGGCGGTTACGTGATTTGAAGCATACAGCATTCTTTTTTTTTCTCTTTTGGGAGCCATGATATTCGGGGGGTGATTTCTAGGGCGGTTCTTAGAAGTGGAAAGGGAAAAGAAAAGTGATAAAGAGATGGATGAGAAAAAGGAGGATGAACACGTCAAAGTATATTATATGACTTTAATTTCTGGGGGGTTTCAACATTTCTTCATGCAGCGATAGTGGGCTTGCTTAGACTTGGGGGGGGAGGAGCTGTGTGCAGCACGTATTGGCCATGGCTTCTCGGTATTTAGCTGTTAATGTCGAATTCATATTATCACGCGTTGGATGGGTGTCTGTTGTGATGATGATGATGATGATGATCTAACATTATAATGCTTTGCTGTAACCGAAACACACTGATGTCTACCTACTCCCAAACTCCCAAATACCCAAACTCCCAAATACCCAAATACCCAAACTCCCAAATACCCAAATACCCAAATACCCAAATACCCAAATACCCAAATACCCAAATACCCAAATACCCAAATACCCAAATGCTCAAATGCCCAGACTCCCAGACTCCCAAACTCCAAAACTCCAAAACCAAAAAGCCAAGAAATGCTCATCTGGGGGGCTCAACTTTAGCTTCTACCCCAGCTTCAACTTCAGCCTTTGCCCTTGCCTCCTTCTCCTCCTCCTCCGCCTTTGCCCTGGCCATTGCCTGTGCCTCCGCTCGGCGCTGGGCCAGCTTTTCCAGCTTCTTGGTCCTTCGGGCTGCGGCTGCGGCCGGGTACCTCTGCTTCTCCTTCTCCCTCCTTTCTTTGGCCGGCTTGCCCGACAAGAACTTGATGCTGATCCCTAGGCGGTTCAACATCTCGGCCGTTGGCTCGGAGGGCGTCTGAATGCCTGTCTGGACGTTCATCTGGACGTTCATCTGGATACCCGTCTGGATACCCGTCTGGATACCCGTCTGGATGCCCATTTGAGGAGCAGGTTGAAGAGCCGGTTGTTGCGGCATTTGGCGGGGCATCTGGGAGGGCATCTGAGGGGGCATCTGGGTGAGCATCGAGGGATCCACAGTGAGCATCGAGGGATCCACGGTGTTCATCTGCCAGGCCTCCTCCTGGTCCCACTGTACAGGCGCCTGGCCATACCAGACGGGTTCTGCCTGGTTTACCTGGCCGACCGGATGTGCGTTGTAGGCAAAGTCCCACACATCAGGCTGTGGCTGCGTCTGCTGGGCAGCCCCGTACATTGTCTGGCCCTGAAAGGCGGGCCAGGAAGAGGTTTGGACCTGGGGTCCGTAAGTGGCCCCGTATGGGCAGCCCTGTGGGACGTTCCCATCCGGCTGGACGTCCGTTTGGACGGGTAGGTTCCCGTCATACATGCCGGCAGTGGGCATGTTGCCAGAGGAGGCCGCCGCGTCCGTGTACCCCCAGCCGTATAGGGTCCCCCAGCGCTCAAGGTATTCGTAAGGACAGGATTGGGACTGCATAGTGTCCACGGGAAGAAGGAGAACAAAAGATTGGATGTGTTTGCTAGAGATGGATTAGCGACTGAGGTGAATAGAGGTAAGACAGTGAGGGAATGGAATTGTCCTCGTCGATGAAGCAGCTATGGTAAATGTATATACTCACGGGGGAATAGGTCTTTGTCGATGCTAATAGAAGGTAGGGTGTTAGAGTACTGGGTATGTATATATAAGCAAGGAGACGACTTACCCTTGTCAATGAAGAAAGAGGCGTTACCACCGGGGGAATGTATCTTCCTCGGAGGTAAAGATGACAGAGCGTTGTGTGTCAAGCAGCAGAGACGTCCTGAAGGATGTAGAGTCTATGAATATGCCAAATGAGTCCGTATGGCGAGTACGTATGTGCTTGACTTGTTTCGTATGCTGATGGATGGATGGATAGATAGAGAGTGAAGAAGATTATTTCGAAGAAGATACGCCATGCTTTTATATTCCCAAAACCTCTACTGGGTGATTGCGAAACTCGAGTAAAGTTCTCCTTCTCATAGTCATATTGTAGCTTTTTAATAACAAAAAAATGGCTTGATATCTTTCAACACTATTACGTGGAACTCGGAAAGTGGGCGGTCCCAGATGGAGCAATCGAGAACGACGTCTCGGCTATCTGGCCCATGCTAAACGACTAAAGGGAAGCTTGTTTAATGTGTCTTTTTTGAGTTGTAGACGTAGTAAATCAAAGTCTGAGTGGAAACACGTGGCGGTCATGTACTCACGATACCCTCGGGCGTAGTCCGCATTACGACTGCCATTATTGCAGTACGGCCAGTAAGAGATTTGATATGAAAAATTCTAAGGCATCTGAAGGTACTCTCCCATATCCAGGAGCATGGAAGGGTACAAGCTCCCCAAGCGAATTACAAAGTCTCTTTGTCTGCCCCCTGCTCAGTCAACCCATCACACCATCACACCATTATCAATGATGGAATACACTCCTAGTAGTTCTTTCTGTTTGACTCACATTCAATACACTCCCGGATGCTTATTCTTGGTAGTCTCCACTCCCTTATCTACCAGGTACTTTGAGAACGCTCCTGCAAAGTCTAAGATGATCAAGTTACATGGTACTACATGGAAGGGACGAAGCCAGGAGAGCCACTCGCCCTGACTGATTGAGCATTCACCAGTCATGTGGTTGTTTTGACTCTGGCAGGTATGACCAGGTAGGCTAATTTAAATAAATGAACGACATTTAATGGTACTGCCTTCCTTTCGGATGTACTAATTCAAGAGACGTAAGAATCTTTGAACCCCGTCCCCTTTTTTCGATTTTCGATTTTCAAGGTTATTATTTTCCATGATTTCTATTGGATGGTTTTCCCCCCTTTTCTGTAAAAATAGCACTCCATATTCCACCAATTATTAATAATCAATGCAGAGATATATCTGTTCATTACCTATTTAGTCCCTGTAGAAATATTCCACACATTCAAGGGTGATTATGTGGTTTGGCGTTTAGATGATGAGCCCCCGAGTCCAGATATTCGAGTTTTATGACATGACAAGTACACTGTACGATGCCAGTTGGAGTATATATCGTCATATTGTGAATTCAGGTCCATTAAATCTGTTCTCCAACATATATCGCAGCATCTACAGCTCCATATTCAGTGCTAAACACCATATAGATATCAGAAATTTATGCCCAAATACTATTAAATACAACAACATCCATTTTAATCGACGCCAACCCAATTTACAAATCCCATAATTCGATTTTTCTTAGCCCCCAGTCCTAGAGCCCTCTCGACCCCTTGGTCCCAAGGTACAATGATCCCACGTACCCTGGCTGGACTCCTCTAGAATACCCCCAGCCGTGGCAGTACAGCAAACATCAGACTTTTCCTATCATCAAAGTTCAAGCCATTACTCGTCACGCACAAGACAGAACACGTAAGAACGCGAAACAGACGCGGGATCCCTCTTCTGCCTAAACACATCGTGAGTTTTTATGCTACGGTGTGAATAAAAAAGACTACGTACACTGACTAAACTTTTTTAAAAAGAAATCCACAATATAGAATTCATAGAAACACTTAGTCAGGTCTTCATTCACTTTCCGAGCTTAATTTTATTCTTATGATACCCCTTTCAAACTGTTGTTGCGTACATCTTGTAGCATCCATCCCGTCCTACTACGAGTTTGAGGTTGAAAGTGGGCGTTGCCACTCATGCGTGTAAGTTGATTGGTGAAAACGATTCGGTACTTTGTCCTGCTCGCTAATTGTATGTGGCTCAGATGTACCCCCCTTTTTTCACTCCAGTTCCCGGTGTCCTCGATACTCGGAAGCGGCGCGGCTCGTGGTCAAACATTCCCATTGTTATAACCTTTGAAACAAGATATAGTTTCTTATTGGTCACCTTTAACGTCTGCCGCGGAGGCGATCAGTGTTCTCATAAACTGTTTGGGCAGACTCACGATCGAGAGTCAAACTCAATTCTGCAACTAGCAAGGTTTGTCTACCGCCGGCCATGACGTTAAAGAGTCCCTCCTGTGTAAGAGAATATCAGGACTAAGCTTCATCAACCCTTTACTATTACTTTTTTAGATTATAGTTCATCCAAACTTGGCTTTTGGACTCTACGAAATTGCGTGACATCGAATTTTATCCTCGACATTCTAGAGTCCTCCGTCCCATTGGACACGCCCCTGATGGTATAGGCCACCAAACCTACACACCACATACAATCACCAACAACGCACACACAAGACACCAATCAATGAGAAAACATAATGTAAAAGGTATCATTCATTCATTCGACTCCATCACGCTATCCTAGATACCCTATCAAGATACCCACATGCCCCACCCCATCGCACGTCACCTCATTTGCATCATGAACAGACACAGCAACCGTTTTTGACTAATTTTGCAAAGGGAAATGTAACCTTGTAATGATGTTCCTCATGACTCTATAATATGCCTGTCCCTTAATCGTCGTCGTCGTCTCGTTTATGTCTGTCTTGGTTTGGTTGATCCATTTCGTCGTATGCCTTCCTTCTTTAGTGTCGATTATTCATGAGCCCCTGCAAATACGATGAAAGCCTTCTCTTGTCTGTAGATGTCGTAAGAGTTCTCAAAAACTCATCACCATTAATTCCGAGACTAGGAAACACCTCGTTCTGCATCTGCTGGATAAACATATCTCCCGTCTTGGTGTAAATAACTTGCTCCAATCCCGCAATCTCAGTCAGCACCTGCTTTGTCTGTGCATCGTGCGATGGCCGTAGGCCGGGGTTGCGTATCACCTCCCAGCATGTAGAGTGAAATCTGTCAATCATGAACCGATCGAACCCAGGAATTGCCGGGTTTGGGCTACCAGTCGGCGCTGTGGGATTCTGCGAGATGGTCGCAACATCTGGGCCGCCCCATAGAGTGGACATGCGCATCATGATGGTGAAGGCGAGCCTGCTTGGCCCTATACCTCCATCCAGTGTCTTGCCCAGCTCGATGATGGATGAAATCATTGGCTCAAAGAACCCCTGGTTCGCTTCGCTAACCAACACACCCTCCAGCCCATTGTGCAAGATGATCTGGATAAATGACAGGTACTCGCGTCTTAGCTCCGCCAATTGGATCTCATCATCAGTACCCGTGATGGGCTCGCTCAAGCCACCAAAGATGCGCTGCAAGAGGGGTGTCAGAAGCATGTTGAGGACATCATAAATCTCTGCCTTGAATCCAAACACCACTTGGTCCAGGAGCCGTAGGAACATTGCCATCTCATCTTTTGATGAGCTCTGAGACAGCAGACCCTCGATCCATTGTGGGAGCTGGGGCAGAACAGCAGCTCCAAGGACACCAAGAAGTTTGGAAAAGGCAGATCGGCAGGCCGTTCTAATCTCGGATGAAGAGTTCACTTCTCTGAGGGCAATCAGAATGGCCTCTGCGGCCCGAGAGAACTCGGTAGTCACAAGCTTATCCGGTGGCGCATGCTGGCTTGATGTGTTTGATGAACTCGGCGCCCAGTCAGAGAAACCGTGTGCAAGTGTCCCCAAAGCCATGACAATATGGTGAATCTGCAACGCCGCCTGCGCATCGCCAGACTTTGCTCGAGGGAGGTGAACCTCCATATCCCGGAAAAGGGGATCCATGACCGAACGCACGTATAAAGCCTGCTTATCCGGTGGTGTGCTGCTGGTCGAAGAGATGCATCCAATTGCTTCAAAGAGATACAGCTGGCTGGTAAACAGTGCATCGGCAGAATGGTCGGATTCGTCCGATGACATATCATCATCAGCATCCTCGCCGGGCATCTCGGCCTTGATGGGCAACAAATCCCCAATAGACTGGATGACGGTCTCGGCAACATTTCCCACTCGGCTGCGCAGCTGCTTGATGACTCTGTGGAAAAGGTACCAGGACCTAGTCTTGATTCGAACGTGATTGTGATGCACAAGCCGCACGAAATTCTCCAAAACTTGAGGAATGTACTGTGAGTGAGTCTCAAAAACAGCGCAATAGCGATTGCAAATCTCCATATACTGGAGCAAGATTGCAGGGTGAGAGAAATTAGCGATTCCTGTTTAATCCATTAGTCTCATGCCCTATTTGCTCCGCGCATCTTGAAAGAATGGGATACTCACCAGATTCAACCATCTTTTGCATCATTACGACCAATCGTTCCGAAGCTTCGGGGGATGGCTGGTTCTTGCTACCAAGTCCTTGGTTCGGCAGTGCCAGTTCCCCAAACAGATACATCATATGCAGTGCAAGGTCTAGATCCCGCCAGTCCATATGCGAGCCCTGTTGGTCTAAGCTTTGAAAAGTGTTTGCCACCAGATTGCTGAGCACTTCCATGTACAGCCCCTGATCAATTGCAGCAATAGTCTTTTGCAGGATTTGAAGCCTCTTCCTTAGCTCCTGGAACTCTGCCTCATCGGTCTGCTCGTCCTCATTACCCCACATTGTTGTCTCGTCGTATCTCATCTTTCGTATAATAGCGTTCAAGATTGGCGGGAGCATGCCGCGGTAGTCTTGGTTGAGGTGTTCCGATTTTCGGAGGAACGTAAGGAGATCCGTCAGCGCGGGTATGACCGTCGAGCAGATTTCATCGTACTCGTCCGCAAAAAATCGCAGTAAAAGGGGAAGGAATCCGTCCAAGTGTTGTTTAGCTCGGGCCCGGGTCTCTTCGTTAGCTTGATTGTCATCCAGGGCCTTGATAATATCGGCGACGATTGTGTTGACAAGTTTGGCAATGACCTCGGCAAGATCTATATCGTAGTTCGCGGTACCCTTCGTATCATTCAACATTGGGCTGCCAACCAGCTGGCTTACGATTTCTTGCAAATTGAGGAAGGAGATCATTTCCATCTTGTCTGATGATCGCATCTTCTTGCCACAGATTTCGGTGAGGGTATCGATTGCGGTATCTCTCACTTTATCATCTATGCCCGTTCGTCCCACTACGGGTAGTAGCAGGCCCAACATGTCCTGGTTGATAACGAGGGATATATCCATCCAGCTGACCCATTTTCCAACAACTTTCAAGACCAGGTCTACAACAACGTCGTTCCCACCGTATTTAATCAGCAGTTGCTTCCAGGACTCGGCCACCTTTTGCATGTCTTGGGCACGCAACTGATCCTTCAACTCCGTATTTCGCTTGGCCTCGCTGGACTCTCGAGCCAGGAGCATGTCGGCAATTTCGTCGTGCACCGACGAGAGAACTCGCAAGTAGAAAAGAACACCAGCAACATTGTCGACGTTTCTGGACAATCCAGTGAGGTCCAGAAAGTCGTCGATGAAGCTCTCCCAGCCGTCGCGGTAAAGAAAGACGAAGAGGTAGGTCAGGGTTTGCGTGAGTTTGTTTTGCAGATGTGTCTGATCGGGTTCTTGTTGGGGTTCCGGGCTGTATGCGTGGCGGACATATTGCAGCAACGTATGTTTGAGCAAATTCAGGCTCTCGCGGTCGAAACCTTGGGTATGGACAGCGTAGTTGACCACCTCAAGACACACCATGCGTACAACCTCGGACTTTCGCGGGACGCGGACAAAGAGATTCGTGCATACTTGCCAGCCTTGTGGGTCGGATCGCAGCTGGTTCAAATACTCAAAGGCCTGTTCTTTCACCGACTGATCGGAGACGGGGTTCGACAGAAGCTCGACGGCATTCTCGACCTGGTAAGAGATTGTGTCAGCCATCGGACATTCTTTCATTGGGTGAGTCATGAATCGATGATGAGGTTGAGGTCACTGCCCGCTATCGAGAGCGGTTTGTTACTCATCACGACTTGGACAAGGACAAGGAAAATATGGCGGGGCAGGTGCACCGCCAGCATGGGCACAGCGGAAATGGCTTGGAGACGAAATCAGACCAGGAGCAACTCGACGTACCTGGGCCTCCATACTCCAGACGAAATTGTAACGAAATTTAAATCAATAAAAAAACCAGCAAAAAATGGGATGTATATGTAGTTTCTGAGGTTAACGCTGCTATAACTCCGGCAGCCTTGTGTACGCAGCATCCAGCATGCTTATTGTGTTTGGGCGGCGACAAGGCTACCGTGGAGGCATGCCTAGGTCGAAAAAAAAAGGCAGTATCGGAGCTCGACCAGGCAGGGTAGCGAAATTTCTTGGAGCTCGATGTGGACTCAAAGGACCGACTAGGAGAGCCGATGCAAGATTCGCTAGGGTTACGGTCGTACTTGGGTGTCTCTCGGAGGGGTGAATATGCGTCTTTATTCGCTATTTCAAAAGTCGGTGCAGAACCTTTTGTGCTGATGTGGGGGTGTCTTTGGCTTTTGCTGAGTTGCGTTGTGTGCCTGTTTGAAGTTTGGTGCGGAAGATTTTCGGGCAATTGTCATGCTGTGGGCACGGAGTCAGCACTGTGCATGGACATGCAAAATGCACCAACCCATACAGTGTGGAAATATCATGCGGCTCGGCTACCATGGAATATGGCATGGTGTTGGGCCACGTCAAGCTGCCTACCTGCCTAGCCCATACGGAGTACTCTCTTGATGGACAAGCAAAACTATTTAATAGTATCCTGCACGGGGAGAGTGTCGATTGGCTATAGAAATATCGAGGCTACGTACAAATATGAGCCATTATGTGTCAGATCTCGTGCTCACGTGAGACAGAACAGGACAGCACATTGGCACAAAAACATACGGGTTTTATCTCAAAGTCGGGAAGTCTCGACTGTTGGCCGAGATAGCACAAAGCACAATTATCGTGCCAATCCCAAATCAAAACCAACCTGCGAGATACGAGTGTAAACACTATCAATAGAACAGTCATCTCTCTTGATGATCACGAGGACAGATGCATCTCCATATCGAATCAAAACTCCCCACACATAAGTGGGTCTGTCTCCAGATCAAGGCTTTCCCCAGATGCAGCTGCATAAAAGTACTCGGATCTCAAGCCTGGATGTCATTTCGTCAATCGATGATGCTTCGGGCTGTGTCAAGCACCGGCCCTCTTGCGGAGTCGTCCCGATATGGATCGTGGTCAAAGTTAGGTACCAGGTTGAACAACCCGAAGGAGCCTCTACCGAATCTTCCCGACGGACCGTTGTCAACAGAACAAGGCTATCGTTGTGACTTTGTCCAATTAGATAAGCGTCGTTATCGTCGCTGCGAATTCGCTTAATGTTGTCGAGATCTTGTGATAACAATGCTGTTATCAGCCTTATGAGCCAGTCTCGGCTATAAATGCCTGGGAATCAAGGTCAAGTATCCAGATAGGACAGAATAAAGTCTGGGGTTGACCGGGTGAACCCAGATCCAAGGGCGTGTTGAAGCTCTCCATCTTGAGAATCGGAATCATCACAATGATATGTCGACCAATAACAAAGTGCGGTATGCCCTTCGATCCGATAACTGCCTCATAACAACCTTTCTAACCATACCGGTGGCTCCTTTTGCGGGGGCAGATGATTTATTAATTCCTATCGGTGTTGGTTGCTCAACGCGGGACCAACAGCAAACCCGAATGCATGACTACCCCAACCTCAAATTTGCGCTACGAGTCAGAAAGATTTTCGTCCTGATGGGTATTGTCCGACAGATAAGCAGTGAGCAATTTGCCCGTCACATGTAGTGCAACGCCGTGGGAGGGAGCCGTAGGGGTCCGATAAGGCGGATGGCATCCCTGCATGTTGGCGATCGTCATTTGTCCATAAGAAAACAAGCTTGCTGCTAAAGACACGCAAGACGTAGGACGCCTGTTAAGCGAAAAGCCGAACGGCTAAGGAGAGATTTGGATTGCGATTGTCAAGTGGCTTAGACGGCGCAACGTCATGGTGATTGGCAGTTGAGCAGAAGATTGCATGGCAATGGTGGTTTTCTTATTACTTGTACAAGCAGTTGATCAAACAGCAAGCTTCAATGACCACGTGCTACACGCGTCGCCGCGACGATCAATGGAGGTGGTTTTAATTGAAGGAGCCCAGCTGACGTACCTCCTTGATACACTGGTGTGCTACTCGGTCGGTCGGTCGTCTCCTTTGTTCAACTCACCGCCGTCTGTCTGTCTGTCTGTCTGTCAACCAACAGTCAGTGTGTGTGTGTGTGTGTGTGTGTGTGAGTGACAACCTCAAGTGATGGATTAAACAGACGGATGGATGGGCATGCATGGCCAATGTGGCGGTGTCCCATCAAACACACCAAATGTTAATTAAGATGGATGGTTCTCTCCAATCCCCAGTGGCGTTCGCTCATTGATTTGCGACAAATCATGGTTCATTTCGGCCGATTTATTGGTGAGTCTGGTAAGATGGATGGTTCCAACGAGATGACACACCTTCTCTGTGTAGCTTAGAGGGCATATTAGCCCAGCAAGTTTGATGCTACCTACCTACTTGTACTCCGTACCTACCTTATAGACGACTCTATTTTTGTCGCAATTAATCTACTTGTATCAACGACAGCTTGTCTACTGTATTACCGCCCCTTTTGCTCCCAGCCACATAATATACTTGTACTTGTAGCTGAAGTGTCAAGTATCACATACAGTATTCTACAGAGTACAGGCAACTTACTCGAGTGGCAAAACACCTTGACTGAGAAATGAAACTCCCCCCCACGGACACAGACGTCAGAAAACAAGGAAGCAAAGTCAACAGTGAGATATTGACTCACCCAACCAGATGACAAGGAGGAGGAAACATCCCGAACTGGACGAGAAACCGTCGGTTCCTGCATTAGTGCAGACGTGGCGCTCAGCGGGTGCCACCAGGTTCGGTCCAGTAGGTAGTCGACCCTATTGAAGGTTGTTTGGTTGTCCAACTTCAGGTGATTCCATGGATGACTAGTGGGTGTGATTGTCGTTGCAGTGAGCGGTTACATATGGATGCATTAGAGTTATTAGTTTAGTGCATACGGAGGAGATACCATGCATGGCATTCGTATTTTGATTTGCCCAAGGGGGGATGGACGACGTCTCCGAGGTTCTTTACACCGACGCCATTGTTATGCCTCTCTTCTGTCTAGTTCGACTACGGACTAGAACTGGAAACACGACATGAGGTTTCTTATTGGCATCTTAATTAATGAATAGCAGGCGACCTATTATAGTCTACCAAGCCTAGGATGGATGAGTGGTGGACGTTTGCTGACGATCCATGGCAATTGAGCCCTCAAAGATTTTTAGCATGTACTCCGTAGGTTTCTTGCTTCTTTGTTCGTCAACCACTACAGCACATGGATGGATAATGGTATTTATTGGATTGTTTGCCACAAGTTGCTGCTATTCAATATCGTCCATTCGGTCAGTGGATGGGAATGCAGCATCGGAGATTAGATTGTATCCATATGATGGGATCTGCTGCAGCCAAGAGACCCGGCACCTTTTGTCCTTCGGTGATGGCACATCATCCATAAATCTCACCGTAATTCAAAGAACCTGGAAGTGACTCCGAATGTACCGCGAGAAAATGATCCGTCGGGAGGTTGGGCAACCTCGGGCGGCCACAGTGAGGGCTCCAGCTGCTGTTGGTGCCTGTAGAGGTCCATGTTATAGTGGACTACAGCACTGATTGCTACCTGTCAGTGCCTAGGTACCTACAAGGTACGGAGCACTGTACCAACGGCGCAACCAGGACCTCCAGGTGCCATGGATGATCCAAGGCCTGATAGTCGCCGTCTCCTTTCATGGATCCTCGTCCTCCTCCTGCCTCCTACATTTTCTGTTCCTTGCAACAATATCACAACATGCACACATCCATGAAACTGTCCCAAACAACATGTTGGTTTTTGCATGAATCAATTTTGCCCCCCCCCTTTCAAAGCCTCGGACATGTCTCTTACAGACAGACAGAGAGACAGACAGACAGACTCGCATCAATCAATCTCCCTCAGAATGACTAAAACATCGCCTGGGTGAACCAAGTGGCCCGTCCTCCCTACCGATCAAGCACTTGTACGGGTGGCGGTAGGTTGAATTGATCTCATCCAAGTTTTGCGTCTCAATCCTAAACAAGGAATGACGAATCGGGCGCAGATTCCACCGAAATTGACTCTATTCATGTGCCGAAACACAACTTGAACCTTGGAAGAGGGGAGCCAGTGCGGCACAAAACAATCACACACAACTCATCAACGGCATTTCCGGTCATGATCCAGTCAGAAACAATGCAAATTGCATGGCCGAGATGAGAGCATTTGGGGCCGGCGCACTACTGAGCACCACGAGCTCATCCAGCGCTTAAACAGCAGTCTAGAGAACCTAGCGATCCAACTCGACGATGTGACATTACAACCATCTTCCCCAGAGGTACGGCGGATACTACTCCGTACAAGTACTACTTGTACAAGCAAACAAACAAACAAAGGGGGGGTCGTCTTGTTACACATTTAGCGGTGATGCTGCAAGGACGCCCGCCTTTACTCCATAATCAGTTCCGACCTGGCCAAAGAGGAAAGGGAAGCATACAGGGATCGCGGCTAATGAGAGGCCGGATAAGTTCCATCTACTCACATTGTTGCACACTGAGTGGACCTCATTCTTATCCAGTCACTACAAGCATACGCATGGCATGGGGGCCGCCTTGACTTGTCTGCACATACTTGTACCGTTGCAGTGTGTGCCACACACGGTACGGAGCGAACATGTACCTGCAGAGAAGAGATGGCTAATAACCTTGCAAAAAGCAGGGTGGATGGATGCATCATGGGAATTGTGCATGGACCGTGGCCTCTGGATGGTGGAGAGTGTTACTGGCGCGACCTTCATCCCCACCGGGTTTCTCCACTGCACAAACCCCTGGATTAGCGTCTTCGTCTGGTGCAATTTCCCGGGGGTTGTTGTTGTTGATGGATGCATTGATTGTGAAGACAGGTCGAGTGCCAATGTTGCTGACTTGGCTATTAATACTCATCCATCCTCTGTCCATGTCCGGGCTTCTTTCTTTTCTCGTTCTTCTCCTCCTCAGCCAAGAAAGCAATATCACAATCAAAGCCTAGCTTTTGACTCGCCTGACTTCGGTCGTCCATTCTTTAAACACTTTCCAACAAAGCTTCCAGCTTTTTTACATTCTTTTTTTCACATAACCTTTTTTCGTTCGTACGAACAAGACATTCAAGATGCGTTTCTCCGTCGCCGCTGCTGTCCTGGCCACCTCGGTCTCTGCCCAGGTCAACCTGCTCACCGATGCTCCCGTCAGCACCGCCTACACCACTCAGTTGATCACCATCACTGCTTGCGCTGAGACCGTCACCGACTGCCCGGCCCGCTCTACCACCGTCAGCACCGCTGTCGTCCCTGTCACCACCTCTACCATCTACGCTACCCACGTCCACACCATCACTGCCTGCGCTGCTGAGGTTGTTGACTGCCCGGCTCACAGTACCATTGTCACTACTGAGACCATTGCCGTCTCCACCACTGTTTGCCCCATCACCGCCACCGCTACTCCCGTTGGTGGCTGGAACGGCACTGCTGTTGTTCCTCCTGCTGGCCCCACCGGTACCGGTGCTCTCCCCCCTGCCGGCACTGGCATCTCTCCCCCAGAGCCCTCTGTCTGCGTCCCTGCCGTCTCCGTCACTGCCATCACCAAGAGCTACACCACCGTCCTCACCTCCGTTGAGTACGCTACCGTTGAGGTTCCTTGCCCCACTGCTCCCGCCGGCAACCCTCCTGTTGGCACCGGTGCTCCTCCTGCCTCTGGCACTGGTGTTCCTCCCCCCGTCTTCACTGGCCCTGCTGGCAACGGAACGTAAGTTGATAACCCATACCTTCAAACTACTATAAAATATTTGATGCTAATATCATGCACAGCGTTCCTCCTCCCGTCAGCGGTGCCGCTGCTTTCTCCGGCTCTGCTCTCTTTGCCGCTGCCGCCGGTGTCGTTGCCCTCATCCTGGCTTAAATCTCCCCTTTCGACTGTATAAGTTGAAGCCTGCAGGTTATGGCGACACTTTCTTTAACGACAGGCCATTTCAGGACGCTCGGTTGGACATGTACAGAGTTTAACTAGGCATTTCTGAATACTACTAGCATTTACGGCAAAACGGTTCTTTTTTTACCAGTCTCACTGGGAGGTGTATGTACTTAATATTCTAATCGTATTGGGCGTTCGCAGGGACGATCTCCGTCAATTCGGGATGCGGGTCCTGTCCTGGATGTCTTTATCAACGAATCTTTGGTTTTTGAGTCATGAACTTGATATCAATTGACGAGCTTGCTTTTTTGTTTTTTAACGAATCAACCTACTGCACACTACTTGAATCTTTAACGCTGTGAATTGGTAACGACTCTTGCTTTTTACATACATGCCCACTGTAGAAGAAGCTGGGGGCCGTAGAAGACCCTGAAACGTCAAACGTCAAAGAGACCTCCCCCCCTTGTACAAGCTTCATTTCGTGGAAATTAGACCGAACATGAGGTGACGTGATGTGTGATTGGCTGGCGCTCTAGCATAATGAAATGGAAATAAGACCAACAATGGGAGGTGACAATGGTGATTGTTTCTATTCAATTAACTTGAATCAAGCTAGGTTGGTTGGTTGGTTAGATTGGAGTTGCGGTGTCTTGTGCATTGGGCGCATTATTTGATTCGATTTGCACTAATAATTATGCAATGATAAACCAATTATGCGGGAGATGTGCATTAAAGAGGTTTGGGGGTTAGGTTTGATGTCAAAGCTTGATTGAGATCGACGTATGGTGTAACTCCATAAAGATTTGTTCATGTTTTCAGCAAACCATCAAGACTGCACAAGAAAAATGGTCAAGCTTGGGAATAAACCCTTATTGGACACATGATACTTCTCACAAATATGTGTCGAATCATTCACTCCATCAAAACTCTTCTCTTCTTATCGTTTGTAGCGTAGATATAGATTCAGCCCTCGAGTTCGCCCATGTATAGGGTAATGACCCTTCAACCAATGTTAGCATTTCGAATACATCTTCTTACGAGCTAATGAGTCATTGAGTCAAAGGGCTTGCAAGAATGCCTATCAACAAACCTCTCAAGCAATAGCTTCCACAGAGTATCATTCAAATATGCCACAGCACGCCCGAACTCGCTGGTTGAAAGCGATATATTGATCGCCTTGGCGTTTTTCTCATGCGAATCTGCCCCCGGCTATGAGGCGACAGACAGCGAATGCCTTCATCCTCGTCTGGGTCACACGATAACTCTCCAAAACCATGCGCATGGGAACGCGGAACAACGACCCTGTTTCATAGGGGAGGAATGTCGCGTGTCACAAAAAGCCTATTCATTGTATTTTTTTGGTGGCTTTTGTCTATTGAAACCGGGCGTCGTATCGAAACAATCGTCTCGTGGGAATGAAAGCTCTGTTCCCGCGTGGTAAACATTCCAGATGCAATGTTTGTTTCTTCGTTTTCTGCGAAGCATCTGTTTTGAAAGATGTGTCCGTTTTGGGCAATCTTGCTCACGTTGCATGGTCCATGATTGGGTTGTTTGTCTATCCCTTGTCTGCATTCCTCGTCGTATGAGACATTGCGTGTAAGCCGCAGCATTGCTAAATTCCGATTCAACTGGTTCCTGAAATAGAAATATTCGGCAGCGCGAGTGCGAATTTCGATGCGTTGGACGGCTTTCGGAATAGCGGGTTCGCGGTCGCGAAGGATCGAGAGTGGGCCTCATCCCGTGTATGCTCCTCGTTGGGTGAGACGAGCTTAATTGTTGGCTCGATTGACGCGGGATATGGAAGATGTATGTAAAGTATCTGCGCATCAGTCATTCATCAATATAAAAAAGACGTACAAAGATGAATGAATTATCAATACGGCTGGGCAGAACGTGGCCAATATCCACAAAGGTCTGTCGGTAAGATATATCGTAGTTCCAAAGAGGGTTATAAATAGGAGCAGTATTGAAACATTATGCAAGTACGCCAAACAGCTATAGTTGTAGCAAACAGCCCTCCAGATGCAAGACCAAGATCATCTGTATGATAGAAAAACACAACAACGTCATTTGCATGCCGTCGTTCCAACTTATTGACAAAGATAATGGTGGTTTGCAGTGTTGCATCGCTCAGTCATGATACCCTGTAAGGTGATTTTGAGGAAAATCCGGCTCCATGGCTCCGACATAGCCGCCATTGGTTGTTGTAGGTCTATAATTAACGTGTGGAATGATGACGCCGCAAGCGCATTTCGATGATCATTATACCCGCGTATTCTGAAATAATGGTGTGGTCACACCTGGGTATGTCTCTCCATGTGTCTGGTAGTGATCACTAATATGTGTAAAATCAACCATTCGTGAGTGTCGATCGTGAAGCTAAGTGAGCGAGGCCAAGAAATTGTCTTCTGTTCCAAGTATATCATAAAAAGTGTAGGCTTCAGTTAGACTATGTATGGGTGATGATCAAATCCGTAGCCGTGGGACATCATCATGCTCGGAGACGGGCTGGCGGCGGTCGGAATGGACTGCGCGGAGAGTTTCAGATCGCCATGTGGGGGGTAGATCAGGGGTCTGTGAGGTCAACCCCTCGCCTAATCGCTCCATCCAGCACCGGAGAAGTATCACATACATACCACAGAAACGGTAGCATGGCTTAGTCCGATGCTGCGATACTTTGGCAGTGGACTCGTATCGGGCTGCTGGCTTGGATCCTTGAGGATTCGCTGACTCCCGATGTGTTGTCTTGGATACGCGCGATGCGGGATGGTTGCGCTTGGGTGCGGGTCGAGTATGTCGAGAAGGGCTGCCAACGAGATGGAATGGGCGTAAGAGATATGGTTTCATAGTGTTGCATGCATGATGAGCGGAGTTTGATTGGCGTTTCTGGAATGTTGACGCAGCCGTGAAGAAGAAAAAAACTGTAAGCACTGCCTCCCCCAGCAATGCTATCCTCCATTTGGTCAAAGTAGGTCATCCATTATCATCTAGAGGACTGAGCGGTAGTGGACTTTTGCTTGAAGCACTTTGGGACTCGCACTCGCGATGAGTAATCTCGGGCAGAATATGCCTCGATCTAGCAGCAGCTGCAAGGTATCGGAATCAACTCTCAAGTATGCTTGTTGGTTAGTTCCTGTTTATGTATGTTGGCTTTGCTCTGGTGACGTTGCCAGCCCTACCTTTAGACGGACCTTTACAGGGCCTGATTCGCAGGGTGCTTTTTAGAAAAGCCACAAAAATAGGTGCTTGCGAATGTCCACGTCAACGCTATCATTCCAGAACCGAACCGCAGTGCAGTGTAGTGCGGTGTGGTTGGGCTGAGGGTTGGGGGATGGAGGATGGATGCTGCATCATCCACGTGTTGAAGTTGCTCCGCGCCTCCTGGTGGGAGTTGAATCCTGTGCCGTTTGCCTTGGCCCAAGGCGGTTAGCAACGACCTCGCATTCTCTTATCGGCGCACTAAAGCTCGCATCTCTGAATCTTTCAGCGTGAGCAGAGCCTCCGTTAGCGGGTGGTTAGTGTTTTAGGGCTTCTGTGGCTTGATCCAAGAGCCCTAGAAGGCTTCCAAGGTTCTGTATTTGTCTTTTATCTTTAGGGTTTGTCCACCTACTAGTACCCTGATGATCCGAGCCATGGATGAGCCAAGTCGTCATACAATTCATTCATCAAGATCAGCTCGCACTCGCTTCGAAAAAAAGAAAAAAGAAAATCGATTAAACAAGTCGTCAATCTGCATATTCAGACCATCTAGCCATAATTATCTCATCGCAATATGGTGTAACTCTGTCTGTTCCTTGGAGAGGATCGATGGATTACATATTACCGTCAGCCACGAGGTTGTCGTTTCCACCCCACCATCAGAGATGCATGAGATGGATGCATGGATGCCAAGGTACAGGCAGGATTGTGCCGGACCCACTCCGCCACAGCACGGCGGACTTGATCAGCCCAACATGCAGTCTCCAGTGCTGGTGCTGGTGCTGGTGCCAGTCCATCTCAGGTCCGGGTTGCCAGGGTCAATCGTGCTCGCTCATCGCCTACTAGACCCTCGCGGATACGGTGTCATGCCGAACGAGATGGAGGATGACGGTGACACCGGGCTGAGCAAACATGTGGACTCCCCCCTTGCGATATGCGAGCGGAACTGGTTGTCTCGAGCAAGTATTTGAAGACAACCAGTTCCGCCACTTTAACATCTTGTTCCCATCAGCAGCAGCAGCATCAACAAGTCAACAAAGAAGGATCCTGAGTGACATTGCATGAACCACTCCGTTCCTTGACGGATATCGATATATATCTTCTCTACCCGACTTCCAGCCATTCTCATCTGTTTGACTACACCACACTTCTTCTTCATTCAACGCCTCTTTGAGCAGTCAACAGCCACTTGCCTACACAATTGGCTCTAGCTACCTTTCAAACTCACCTTCAAGTCAATCTAATAACATCTATCCACCATGCCTAAGATCCGCCCTCCCGCCAACATCACCGCCTTTGGCAAGGATGGAGTCTGCGATCTTGATACCTGCCCCATTGAGTGGAGCATCTACGGCTACCGGCCCTCTCTTCCCGCCAATGTTGTTTTCGCGGCCGTCTTTGCGGTCATAGGGCTTGTCCACTTCTATCTCGGCTTTAGGTGGAGGAGCTGGGGCTTTACCGCTGGTATGCTCCTCGGCTGCGTCACCGAAGTCATTGGATATGTTGGTAGAATCTTACTTTGGAATAACCCGTTCTCTTTCCCCGGATTCATGATTCAAATCGGTATGTCATCTACCCTCCATCATGACCACACAAATATACTAACATTCATTTAGTCTGCCTTACCATTGCCCCGGTCTTTTACACCGCATCCATCTATGTCACCCTGTCAAAGACCATCGTCTACCTTGGGTCGGATTTATCGCGCTTCAAGCCCCAGCTCTTCTACTGGATCTTCATTCCCTTTGATATCGTCTGTCTCATCCTTCAGGCTGCCGGCGGTGCCATGTCAAGCAATTCACATGGCTCCAACCAGGCTGGCATCAACATCTCCATGGCTGGTTTGGCGCTGCAGGTCGCCGTCTTGACCATCTTCATTGCTACATATGCCGACTACATGATTCGGTATTTGCGTTCTGGCCGATATAACGGCTTTACCTGGCGCTTCACCACCTTTTTTGTTGGCCTGTCGACTTCGGCTGTCCTTATCTTGGCTCGTTGTGCCTACCGTGTTGCCGAACTCAAAGACGGCTACGCAGGCAAGCTGATCGCTGAGGAAACCCCCTTCATTATCCTCGAAGGCGTTGCCATCGCATTGGCAGCCATTGCTCTATACTTTGGCCACCCAGGTCTCGTATTCGATCGCCAGGATGGCCAAAATCGAGGCAAGTCCATGTCAGAGGACAGCGAGGGCGGCACTCCTCCCATGGCCGGAACTCAGGGATATCCTCGATACGCCCCCAACTGAGGAACGGACAAATTTTACCCAAGAACAAGACCCCATTGAAGGATCAATGTCCTCATTCTCCCCACCTAAGAACTTTGGCAGTTAATATATTTGCCGACGAACCTTGATACCAAAAGTGCAACATCCAAAATTCCCCGGACCTTGGAGTCCAATGTCAGTTGTTTGCGAGGGCGGTGCAAGCCCTTTGTCTAGCTCGTTTATGAACTCTTTTTTTTTTGTAATTAATACAGGTATAGAAGGCTTTGGCCAAGGATTAATCCAGTACAACTTTAGTTACTATAGCTACAATGAATGATATCACATGAATAAGATTCTTTCTCTTGATGATAGCTACATCGTGACTCCTGACACCTCGGTCCGGGCTGATTGCATTAGAAATGAAACCCTCTATAATTGGTACTTTTTTATTCAAGTTTGAAAATATCCCTTGAATATAGTATTCTTACTGCTACAACTCTGTTTCTCAATTTGAATGTTTTAGAAGAGGCAGCCTCCGCCACATTAAACCCCAGATGAACCTAATGTTCACGGATCGTCACTAGTACTTGAAACCCCATATTGAAGTCTAGATGCTTGTTTATATAGAGGTAAATGGTTAAGGCTCCAATACATGAGGAGCATGTTACAGTCAATCCAGGGCAATGGTATTAACTATGAGAGATGTGGTTACGAGTAGATACGTACAGAAATGACAGACACGCATGGCAACGAGGGGAATTCTCAGAAACAACAGTAATCCATAGACATTTTCAGAAACTTAAATGAAAATGAGCCATACGAAAAAACTCTATATTGCCTACCTATTTATTCTTTGGTGCCGCATGTTCTTTTTGCTCTTTTCCCAATTTCGTACTATTCACTTTGCAAACAACAGATTATTTTCAACCATCAATTTTCGTATCAATCATGGCATCGTTTGGTCGTAGACTCTGTCTCGAAACCTCTTCTTGTTCTTCCTCGGCATCCAAGAAAGCTATGAAAGATGATCGGATAATATATCTCCTCGAATATATTGAGGATCCTGAGGCCGCTGATGGCACCGCTGCCGACCTCGATGACATCGACAGCGAGTTGAGGCGATTGCTATCGCTGAACAACGACTCTTCCCCAACCCGTGTCCCTTCTATCCCGGAGAGAAATACAGGGTCCTTTAGGAAGATTGGTGCCGGAGCGTGCGGCGCAGTTTTCGCTAAAGATGACTGTCTTGCAATCAAGCTGTCAAAGACAAATGATGACGAGCCCCTCTGGAACGACTATCTAATGCACTCCAAGATTGAGGCACACTTATCCAAGTACTCCATTCAAAACATCTGCGTTCCCGAGTGCTACTACTTCAATGGCAGAGAATCCTCCGCATTCTTCAACCTGCGTCCCGGACTTGTTAAAGCAGCTGAACAAGTTTGTCATCTTCCAACCAGCGCTCTCGTCACCGAACGCATCCTGCCGCTCCCCAAACCCACCCGGGATCTCCTCATCCAAAAGTACTGCTCACCAAGGAACAAGGAGATGGCTTTTGTGGACCCGGCAAATGAGGACTGCCTCGTGCGTGTTTATCTCGGCTCCATGCAGGGCAAAAGCAGCGGGCTGTTCTTCTCCCTGCGGAACTTTAAGCTGCATCTGAACCAGATGATGCATCTTCATCTGGATGTGAAGGAGTTGACTGAGAGGATGGCTATTGCGATGGCAATCATGCACTGGTCTGCCAGGACGGACGCTCGAGACGTCGAGTTTGTGCTGGGATGTTCTAGAAGGACGCCGCGAAGGACGTCCGCCGAAGAAATCGAGAGATTGACTGGACCTACCACTACAGGACCATCCACAGGTCGGGACGAGGATTTCTTCCGTCATACCATACAGCTGTGGGTCCTTGATTTTAATCAGGTCCGCCAAATCACCATGGACGAAGCCGGCGTTGCCATGGCCGTGGAGGCCGCAGGAGTCAACGATCCCTATCTTCCTAAGCCCCTGCAGAGCTCGCTGATGGAGAGGCGTCTCTGGAGCTGGTTTGTTGCGTCTTACCTCGGCGCATCATATGAGATTCTTGGACAAGATGAATTGGCATTGCCACGCATGTTTATCCAAGGCCTTATAGATGTGCAGAGGAAGAAACAGCAACAGTCGGCTGAAGGGATTGATTGATCCGTTTCCACTGTCGCCCGTTGTTCCTCATGTTTCCATGGATTCCTCAAATCTCCCACTGTTTCTCTTGTATCTGGATATTTCTGGATATTCCTAGACATTCCTAGGCGTTCCTAGACGTTCCTAGACATTCCTATATATTTCTAGATCAATTAATCCTTTATTTCTTATAGTATAGAACCACCAACATCTATGCAGTCCTCAATTTGCCGTCTCTTATGGACGCCCGGATTGTCTTCGGCGAAGCGGCCCCACCTTGACGGTAACGGACCTTCCCCGCCCGGGCAAGATCGATGGGCCCCTCCAAAGCCCCCCAACTTGCCTAACGTCGTCCCCTCCATACAGATTTCTCCCTTAGCTCGGCTTCTTCTTCTCCGCACTCGAACCCTCCCCACGATCATCTCATCCTGCATCTCTTAAGCCATCCTCTGCTCATCTGCATGATCCGCCTCTCATTGCGACGGCCGAGGACAGCAATTCAACGCTTGATTGACACCAGACGAACCTCTGTCGCAGTACCATTTTCCACGACGACCGCCATCATGGCCCCTCCCGCAGCCGCCCTCGACTTTGTTGACTTTGTCAACGCCTCCCCTACCCGTACGTGTGTCCGATTCGTGCCAGGGCATTTGGATTCAGTCTTTTTATAGGGTGTCAACCGATAATTACTGACATGTCTCGCCCACAGCGTACCACGCCGTCCAGTCTGCTGGCGCTCGCCTCGAGAAGGCTGGTTTCACCCTCATCAAGGAACGCGACTCCTGGGCATCCACACTCCGCCCTGGAGGCAAATACTACCTTACCCGTAACGGCTCGTCCATCGTTGCCTTCGCCATCGGCCGCAAGTGGCGCCCAGGAAACCCCGTCGCCATCATCGGCGCCCACACAGACTCCCCCTGCCTGCGAGTCAAGCCCGTGTCCAACAAGAAGAATGTCGGCTACCTCCAGGTCGGCGTTGAAACATATGGTGGCGGTATCTGGCACTCGTGGTTCGACCGTGACCTGAGTCTTGCCGGAAGGGTGTTGGTCAGGGAAGGAGATAACATTGTTCAGAAGCTGATCAAGGTGGACAAGCCATTGCTGCGTATCCCTACGCTGGCCATTCACCTAGATAGAAGTGACAGCTTTAACCCCAACAAGGAACTCGAGCTGTTCCCTATTGTGGGCCTTGCCGCTTCAGAGCTGAACAAGGGTAATAACCAGGCTTCGGAAGGACCCGGAGAGGATAACGAGGACTTCAAGCCCCTCGAGAAGATGGATGTGCGCCACCACCCAGCTGTCTTGGATGTCATTGCCAGCCATGCCGGTGTTGAGGTCCCCTCCATTGTTGATTTTGAGCTTGTCCTCTATGACACTCAAAAATCCTGCATTGGCGGCATCAACGATGAATTCATCTTCTCGCCCCGCCTGGACAATCTGGGCATGACCTACTGTTCCATTGAGGGTCTCATTGCCTCCGTCAAGAAGGAGGAATCTCTTGGAAACGACTCAATTATCCGCATGACTGTCTGCTTCGACCACGAGGAGATTGGCTCACAGTCTGCCCAGGGTGCCCACTCGAACCTGCTTCCATCAGTGCTGCGCCGTCTTTCCGTTCTGCCTGGAAATAAGGATGCCTCTAGCGATGGTAGCTATGTGGCGGTCCAGCACGAGGGCGAGGAGGCAACGGCCTACGAGCAGACGCTGTCCCGCTCGTTCCTTGTCTCGGCTGACATGGCTCACGCCGTGCACCCCAACTACGCCGGTAAGTATGAGCCGTCTCACCAGCCTGCCATGAACGGTGGCACGGTCATCAAGATCAACGCCAACCAGCGCTACGCCACCAACTCCCCCGGTATCGTGCTACTGCAAGAGTGCGCCCGCGAGGCAGGCGTGCCGCTGCAGTTGTTCGTCGTGCGCAACGACTCGCCCTGCGGCAGCACCATTGGACCTGGCTTGGCTTCCAAGTTGGGCATGCGAACGCTCGACTTGGGCAACCCGCAGCTGAGCATGCACAGTATCCGTGAGACGGGTGGCACAGCTGATGTGGAGCATGCGGTCAAGTTGTTTGACCAGTACTTTGAGAGCTATGGCCACATTGAGCCCAAGATTTTGATTGATTGAGTGGGCGAGAAAGGGTGCTGAAAATAAGCATACGATACAACTGTTAGGATTATGACCATGAACGGTTACATGTGATGGCCTAGGTTTTGCATAGTATGAAATAGGATGGGAATGGAAAGCGAAGCAAGGGAATGGGTACTCAAGGTCAGGGATGGTCCGTGTTGACCATGTTCACAGCATCTTCTCGAATAGAAGAAGAATCATACGAGATGTAGCATCACTTTCTACTGAGTGAGTAGATTCATCAACCTTGAAACGTATTCGGTACCATGTCCCGTAGTAGACACCACCCCATGTTTTCCAAAGCCCAAGTAAAAAAAAAAAAAAAAAAACTCATACACAATAAACCGCCCTTCCGAGATAAACCCAACCGGCCCTTGTTCATGTTCACAATAATCCATCCATTCACCCCTCCATCCCCATCAGTTCATGTTTAAAAGCTAATGTACAATAAATAAAAGAAAAGGAAATAAAAACGACCTATATAAAATGATATACATTATTGGCCCATGGAGAGACTTAGTGCTGCCACGGCTGCTGCTTCTCCTGCTGTGGCGATTCTACTATCTGGTAATAAACTCGGTTGTAAGCCTGTTATGACTGCTGCTGCCGCGTCTCTCGCAGATCCTCTATCTGTTGCTGATATCGATGCTGATGCTATCACTACTGCTGATGTTGTTGTTGTTGCCGGTGTGGAATCACTCTGACTGCTGCTTTCTGCTTCTTCGGTTGTGTCGCCCGTAGAGAGGAAGAGGAGGTCGGCGCTCTCCTGAGAGGATTGGTGTGGCGGCAGTAACTGCGAGGCGGGCTCTTTGTGCTGGCGGGTCGAGTTTAGGGACTGGGCGCGGATGTGCATGTTGGAGCGGCGGGGGAGGGGCTTGGGTTGGAGTTGGGAGAGGGGGATGGAGGTCTGGCCGGTGCGGAGCTTGTAGCTTGCGAGACCGAGACGGAGGCGGAGGATTTCGGCTTTCTGTTGGTGTTGTGAAGATGTAGGTGTTAGTCAAGTTTCACAATTGCATCTTTGCGAGGGAGGTTTGGAGTTGTAGGGTTTTCGTTTACCTCTCTGGCTTGTTCTCTTGTGAGGGAACGCGGCCTTGTTATTGGTACTGTGGGAGCGGTGGTGGTCGCATCGGGTTCTGTTGACATGGACGTTGCCCAGGACATGTCCCCCGAAAGATCGAACAATGAACTCGTATCTGGACTCTGTGATCTTGATATCGCATCCTATTTTCCACCCCTCCTAGTTAGCCAACAAAACAACAATGTTCCTCCCAGACGGGCCAACCAAGGCACGAGGGAAAGAAAGAGAGAGCGTTTCAAGTATACCTCATCAACGCATGTCTTCTTCACAGCCAGACTCCCCTCCACCTCATCCTCCACTGCGCGCTTCCTCCCTTCCTTCAATGGACTGATGTTACTGTTCCCCGCCACCATGATGCCCGACTTGCCAGCCGCCGGTGACGACATGGCCGGCATCACGTTCGCGTTCAACGGGGCCAGCGCCGCGCGTCGCTTAACCGGTGATGCAACAGCTTCCATTTTGTGAAAAGAAAAGAAAACCCTTGTGTATGGTGTATATATATATATATATATAATCGATGAAAATAAAAGCAAAAAAATAAATGCGTTGTCGTCGCGACGAATTGGTGACGGAAGGGGATGTTGGTAGTATAGCGATGCGTATTGTAGAAATGCGTCGCGCGCCGCTCACCACCCCAGGAACAGAGAGATAGATAGATAGAGAGATAGAGAGAGAGCTAAGGCAGGTTCCGTGCGTTGCGTGCCGGTCCGATCCCCAATATGCACCTCACTGATCTTGACTCGCTCACGATATAGCCCCAAGCAAGTAAGCTCGTAAGCAGCTGTGGTCAAGCAAAGACGTGACTGATGGAGAAGATAAATACCTAGGTAGGTAGATAGATCAACCCCTCAGGACATGAATTGACAAGACACAAAAGACACCAAAACAAAAAAAGATGAAACACAACAAAAGCAAAATAAAAGGAAAAGACAGATTAACGTGTATCGCCCCAAGCACGAAACGTTGTTTGACAAACTCGTATCAAACGCGCTGATTATCGTGGATAGTAACAAGCATAGGTATTCTATTAAAGAAAAGCGTGGTGGGACGTGAATTGGGTCCCCCCCAGTTTCCTATTTACAAATTCCTTATTCTGGACTAGCCCGCATCAACCAAGTCCCCCTCCCCTCCGCTTGCCTTCTTGCTCCTGCCCCCCTTGCTGCGCGTCTTAGCACGAACCCGCGTTGATGGATCCAAAAACACTTTGCCCTATTCGGTCTAGCCTAACCGTTCATTGAATTGTGGAGAAAGATCCAGGACCAAGGGACCTACCTTCCTTTGTGCATCAAGGGTCCAATATCACGGAAACAACAAGTTACGATATCGAATGCCACATGTAAATACTACCATATCATATCCCCATCCAGCATTCTCCAAAGACTGGGGGTACCCAAGTATCAAAACTTCATGGCATACACACACACACACACACACACACACACACACACAAAAACACATATTAATCATAGGTTATAAATCGAAAAAGGAATAGGTTGTTGGGATGGCCCAAAGTCGCCAATGTAAATTCAACTTTGCTACTCAACTGTCGCAGTAAGACGACAACATGTCCTCAACTCTAATAGACATTGTAGTAATGTCAGAAAAAAGCAAACAAAAAGTACCACTGCATCCTTGCGATACCCTCCTCAAACAAAAACAGGTATTATCCGTCTTTACAAAAAAGTCCAGCCGTTCAACTCATCAAAAAATAAACCAGAATGCACCAAAGCCTCTCTGCGTTCAAAAATATAACCATTTCGTGCTGAGCCGAGCCTCAACGCCAGCGCTAGCCTCTTCTTACATCCGCAATCCGGGATGTTAGATCTCTGTTTTTTTCCCTTTTCCTTCCAGTTCTGTCCAAATCAATGACCACTTAAGCATCCGTCGCGTCGTAACGATGGGTATATATCCTGAGACCTTGCCACCAAAAAACAGGCGGGGGAATAAAACAACAAAAATCAAATACCCTCCTTCCTATCACAACCACAACTGCCTCTCTGCCACAGCGCAAAATGTAATCCGTTGCTCCGAAAACAAGACACAAAGGTATTCTTCTCCCCCTCTCTTTTCTACTGATCCGCTTCAATAATCAAAAGAATAAAGGCTCGTGTCCATCTGGAACGGCTTTGAGAAATCAACCTCAATATCGCCCCAATCAGGTATAGCGTTGGCTGATGGGTCTATTAGAAGTGATGGGTCAAGTGTAGCTTCAGAAGCATCAAAGACACCCATGTTTCCGTCTAGGCTCGCATTGCTAAGATCCATGAGAAGATCAGTGTCGACATTCTGCCAATTTACATCAATGTCTATCGCTGCCCCCTCCGAAATATCGCTGTTGGGCTCGCTTGATCCGCTGTCTTTGATCGAGTCTGGTGTATCATTCGGGGTCAACGATCTATACATGTTGGCCTCGGCCACAATGTTCGGCAGTCCGTTTTCGAAACCAAGGTTCTGAAGTAGCGTTTGGGGATCAATGGTAGAATTGGCCCAGGCATCAGACGGCATTGGTGCCATACCGCCCTCCATCTTCACTGTAGGGTCCGTCTTCATACCAGCCCTGGCTTCCTGTTGCATAGCACTCGCCGATCGCTTCATGGCTGAGCCATCCTGAGACATGGGTGTGTTGCCCATGTTGCCCGGTGTCTGACCCTGCTTTGAGGTCGACAAGCTCATGGCCGGCGCAGCCTCAGCCGGTCTTTGTTCCTTCTTGACGGTTCCATCAGGTTCCAAGCCCAGGGCCAATGCAAGATTCTCTTGCACAAACTTGACCGGATCTTCCCTGGGTTTAGTGTGCTCTTCCTCAACGTGATTTTGCAAAGCTTGTTCGGTAGGGAAGCCGATGGTTGACATCTCACAGTCCTTTTCCGAGCAGACAAAGACGGGCTTCGGCGGAACCTGAGCCCGTCGCATATCTGGTGATCCATTCTTGCTAATCTGAGGTGAAGGGGTAGCCCCTTGTGAGGACTGTCCTGGTTGCGAACCCGTGAGCTTTGCCTTCTTGCGGGCCGGTGGCAGCTGCAAATTGATATCCTTTGGTTTGTTTGCGTAGGCGGGATTTCCATGAGGCGATGTGGCTCCGAATGGGAAAGGTGGCTGAGTTGTCGTCGGTGCAGGAGGGGCCTGGCCGGCCTTGGCCGCGGCCGGCTTCTGCTGATTCAACTTATTTAGCGCCTGGGTGTTCTTCTCGAGATTAGCAGCATTCAACGGAGCAGGCTGAGGCTGCTGCGCCTTCGGTTGCTGCAACTGTTGCTGCTGAGGCAGCTGAGCTGCTTGCGTCTGCGGTGTTCCTTGCTGTTGCGGGGGTTGAGACTGCATCTGAACACCAGGCTTCATCATGCCACGACCCATCACACTGGCAGCCAGATCCTTAGCCATGCTCTCAAGCATACCACGAGCTTCGTCCAGTTCGGAGCATCGAATGCTAAAGCTATCTCTCAAAGTCGTCATATGCTCTCCGTCGGCAAATTGCTTGATAATACGGAACCGCTATGCCTCATGTTAGCTCATGCACGTCGAGACGGTGGTGGGTAAAACTTACCATTCTAAAGAACATCTTTGCACGCGCGTCATCACGAGTAAGTGCATACCATTTGCCAAGGCCACGCCCGAGCTTGCTCATATCTGTAACGATCCGCCTGAGCTTGATTCCCGTCTCCGCAAGCTCATCGGGACTCATTGGGATAGCTGGCATAGACTCTTGCAAGACTTGCCTCTGCTCGTCCTGGCCAATCGTTCTGAGGCGCGCCATGGCCTCCGAGCCGATGTTGCCGCCCGGTGTTCCACCATTCTGCATCTTCTTCATTTGCTCAAACTTGGCACGCTGTTCGGGAGTCAGGTTGGCTTCCTGTTGGGGGGTGAGCTTCGGGCCCTGCTGCTGCTGTTGGGCCTGCTGGCTAGGCTGGGAAGCTGGTCGAGATGTGGGGGTGGGAGCCGAGGGTTTGGTGACTGGAGTGTCAATCACATCATCAGGGCTAGGACGTTTGAGGTTCTTGGGCGGCTGGGGTTGATTGCGCGCTTGGTTCTGATTCGGTGTTGGGTTGGGTTGCTGCTTTTGACCACCAGGCTGCATATTTGGAGTCTGAGCCATAGCGTTGGGTGTGGGTTGTACCTGTTGTTGAGGATTGCGGTTTGGCTGCTGAGGCTGTTGAGACTGCTGCAGTTGCATTGGAGCTTGAGGGCCAGCCATCGGGTTTTGTCCAACTTGTTGACTCTGCGCCTGGGCCTGCGCTTGTGCTTGCGCTTGAACATGAGCAGCTTGTTGTTGTTGTGCCCGAAGCTGTTGTTGCTGCTGCTGCGGGAGCTGTTGCGATTGCCAGGTATTTCTCTTCATCTGCAGTATTAGCTGTCGTAATTGTTCATCCGGCAAATGGGCCACATTAGCCCTCGTCGTGCGAATATGCATCATCTCTTGGGGGGTAACTTGGAGGAACTGCGGTGGAATATTCCCCATGGGTCGTTGCATGCCAGGTTGTTGATGAGACATTTGGCCAGCGGCCGCGGCTGCCATTGCTTGATTCATCATGTTTGGATTCTGACCAGGTTGTTGTGGCATAGAAGCCCGCCTTTGCATCATCATCTGGAATTGCTTCTGTTGGAGGGCGCCAAGCTGATTTCGGATATTGGGTGCAAGGGCATTGCTTTGCGCTATCCAAGCCTTGAGTTCCCTCCATTTCTTAACTTCCGCGGGCATTTGACCGATTTGATTTCCGATATTAGGAGGCAAGTCCATAGAATCCATGAGAGCCTGAAGCTGATGGTTGCCGCCAGGCATTCGTGCCATCGGCATTGGCTGTTGCGGGTTTGCTGCGCCGGGAACGTTGGATTGTGGCATACCTTGTGGGCCCGGAACGCCCGCCATATTCGCAGCCATCTGACCAAACTGATTCTGTGGACGATTGGTCATCTGTCCAGGCATCATCTGAGCCCCATTCATGGCCATTGCCTCTTGGCGTGTGCTCTGCCACTTGCGCATGAAATCGTTGAGCTTGTCGGGTGTGAGACCGTTGATCGCTTGTCGCTGTTCCGGTGTCATGTTAGCGAGCATATTGTTGAACGCCTGGTTATTGGGTCTCTGAATTCCTTGGTTGAATCGTTGATCCCCGAACTGTATGCCGCCTTGCCCCATACCCTGCGCACCAATAGGGTTCATGTTGCCGGGTGGTCTAGAGACCGGGGTGTTCAACATGTTCATACCGGGACTCTGCGTTGTCGGAATACCAGCGGCCATCTGCTGCTGCTGGCCTTGCATCTGCTGCATCTGTGCCTGAGCTTGAAGCTGAGCCTGGGACTGCTGGGCAGCCTGGTTGAGCTTCAGTTGCTGCTGCTGCTGGGCTGTTCGCGGTGTTTGGTTTTGCACTTGCTGGTTGGGTATATTTTGATTGCTTGGCTGTGGCGTAGCAGTTCTGCCAGCCCCACTGGCAGGCACAACCATTTGGCCTGCTTGTTGGGCCAGCATGCCGTTCATCTGCTGGTCCTTAATGCTCTCCATATTGGGTGTAAACTGCGCAAAGTCGGGGCCGGGGCCTGCCCCCTGGCCACCATTCATCATGCCTTGCCGTTGCTGCTGTAGAGACTGCTGGCTATGCTGTTGTTGCATCATGGCAGCCTGTGGATTGCCTTGGTTCTGGGGTCCACCAGCCTGTTGGAAGCGGTTCATACTAGTCGCCTTGAGGGCTTGAAATGCTTGGGTTTGATACCACCATACAAGCGGATCCCGGCCTGTCGCCTGAAATTCAGCGATTTGCTGTGCTGTTAACCGCTGTTGAAGTTGCATGCGTGTGGTTGCCTTTTGCTGCTCTGTGGCCTGAGCCATCATCTTTGTCGCCAGTTCGATCACCTTGCTCTTATCGGCATTACCCAGTCTCGACATTTCATTTGCAAACATCTGAGGTCGTGCCTGGCCACCGGGCATTCCCATGTTCTGCTGACCTGGGCCAATACCCCGGCCAGCCTGGTTTGCCATTCCCATGGCCATTTGCTGCTGCTGCTGCTGTTGCAAGAGTTGCTGTTGTGTCTGAGGCGGTTGCGGCTGTTGCTGGGGCATCTGCGTAGCTTGCATAGGATGCTGGAGATGCTGAAACCCTTGCGGGGGTGGTTGGCCAGCGCCTCGACCCATTTTGGCCTGCATCATCATGGCTTGTGCCTGCGCTTGTGCGTGTGCTTGCGCCTGAGCGTTGGCGTTGATGCTGTTTTGAAGATTCGGTTCATTTGCCTGTCGCTTCTTGAAGAAATCCATGGTCTTGTTTTGCATGGCCTGGTCATACGCTTCCTAGAAAAGCAGTTAGCACGCGGGAAACGAATGGATAAATATGATAAAAGAAAAATCAAGTTCCTTACCTTTGAAGGTGATTTTAGAAACACCTCTCGCTCAAAATTACAGCCAAACTCCGTCGCCCGCGTAAAATCTATGCTGGTCATGGCTAATGTGATATTTGTTATACTTTAAAACCTTTGGTCAGCAACAAGCACAAAAACGCTAGCTATTAAAAGGGGACGGTGGTAACTGAGGGTCAAAGGGGGGAGGGGGGCAACACATGTACGTACAGATCCAAGGTTTTGGCCATTCGATCACTGATGACGACGCTCGACTGCCATGTGAGTCCATTCGGCGGCGGCATGTTGTGAGTGAGGTTCTGAAAAACAACTTGCTGAAGCTGACTAGTCGTTGGCTTGCGCAGCTGCTGGGGCATCATTTGGCCTGCCCCAGCCATGTGCTGCATGTTGGCGGCCATGGCCGCTGGGATCCCTGCCGGTCAGGTCCCGGGTTTGTCTGGTCGAATTTCTCGAAGACCGATTGAAAGAACAGTTGGTCGTCGCAAAAGAGAAACTCGATAGTAGACGCAAGATTCGAATGCTAGCAGAGAGTGGAGTTTTCTTGGAGAAATGCTGTACACCAAGACCGATGAGTGAGCACTGAATGGACAGGTGCTATGCGAATTATCTGCTTGTCCCTTGATATATGGAGCAAGCAGCCGTCAAAATCTCTGCACGTTGCCTAGTAATCCCCAGCACAGTCCATGAAAAGCTAGGTCGATATGTGCAGCTGAGCAAGCGTTGGGGGGGTGGTGTTGTGCAGCGAATGTGAAATCACACGTGCAGTGAGGAGGTAGATATATCGTAACGGTAGGTGTGGTGGTTTGGAGGGTTGCGGAGCACCGAGAGGTTGGTGCCGTGGTGGATGAGGAAGCGTCGCTCAACCTAGACCGTGAATAGTGGTGGGATCGTGTGTTCGAAGACTGAAAAGTCGGGATTCGAGTCGCCAGCGATCGGATTCTGGGATCGACGTCGAGAGCATCCGGGGAGGGAGGGGAGGATTAGAGTTGACGGCTCAGTCTTGGTAGATGGAAGTTTGTCAGTAACAGTGTCGTTTGTAGTGTAGACTGACAAAGGCTTGTCGTGTGTCGTGTTGTGATGTTTAAGTAGTCCCCCGTCCGTTGAGTAGCGGAACGTCGAGAGATGGCGGCGAGCAAAGGAACCTGGTCAAGGCAGAACCGAGGGAAAAGATGTGAATATGAGGTTGAATTTGAATTCGAATTCAAATAGAGAATCGAAGAATAAAGAAGAGACGAGACAATGAAGGTACCTTGGAAAGGGAAGAAAAAAACTCCACGAGGGGAATAAAGGACCAGGTCTGCGACAACGCGGAAGAGAAGGTGAGGTGAGGAAGAGAAGTGCGTTGGAGAAGCGTTAGAAAACGAGGGAGCGGGTGCAGACAGGCGAGACAGGCGAGACAGAGTACCCAGGCGGCGGATTAAAGTTCTGGGGGGGAGGGAATCTGCGTGACTGGGAGTCGGTCCAGGTTTTTGGGGGGTCCAGAGAAGAGGGCCTAATTCTGGTTGCCCCGTCTGGTGGTTGGCTGAAACGCCGCCAGAGCACCACAAGGTACCTGCTAGGTGGTATACTGGCTTGACTGGGCTGCCACCAAAAAAAGAGAAAGAGGTACTACTGGGTACGTACTCCACTTCGTACCACCACATGTACCTCCTAGTACCTCTAAAGGTACCTGGTCTGCTTTACCGCAGCGGACAGGTAAAAAGACAGGGCAGAGGGGGGAAAAGAGGCACAGCACAGCACAGCACAACCTACACAGCACAACACAACACAATACCAATACAACATCCATTTTACAGAACAGACATGGGCTAGGAACTGGGCCGGCAGACAAGAACCGCAATCACAGGCGGCAACGATGCTAAGCAGCCGCTAGAGAAGTAACCTGGAAGTGAGGCGACTTGATTAACAAACCCTAAAATAAAATATAGAATAAAATAAGCAGAGAGCATGTTCATGACGCCGATGATATGCTTTCAACAAGTTGCCAGAGCAATGGAGAGGTAAATGACATCCATATCCATACTATTCAAACAAATCCATCCATGGATTACTTGGAGGAAGACGGAAGAAAAAGGAAGGGGGGAAAGGGACAGCAAGCCCAGTCTAGCGCTTGTGCTCATGCTCATGCTCGGAATGGCGGCAAGCGTGCGTAGATATGTACCAAGATGTATGTATGCATGTTGATTGCAGGTAAAACTGAGGTACCGGACCCGCGTGTAGTAGGTAGCATAAAGTGAATCCGGTGAGAGAGAGCAAGGTAAGAATTGGAGGAGAGGGGGGGTATAATTCTGCATTTACACAATCGCGCGCGCAAATACTACAAGTCGATCCGGATCATCAGAACAACAGACACGAGAGACTTTGTTCTCCTCTCCTCTCCTCTCCCCCTCCCTCGTACCAAGATCCAACTGCGATACCCTGACCATCAGTATCTACAAGTAATAAAATATATGACAGTACTGTTCAAGATCAAATTAGGAGGTGCATACAGACATCACCATAGACTCTGTGATAGAATAGGAGCGAGAGCAAAAATATCCAATGTCAGTAGGTAGGAAGGTACATACATATCATCCATCAGCAACGCCAGCAGAGCAAAGCAGAAACATCAGACCCATGACGCCGACTGGGGGAGGGGGTGCGGGATATGGATCCCAGGATGGATGGCGGATGGTGGGTGGTAGGTGGTGGATCATTGGGGGGTCCCTGGGGGGTCCCAGGGCCTGGCATTGTCTGGCGGCTGGGCCGCTGCTCGTGGATCGGGCTTTGCAGGCTCTTTAGAAGCCACACAGGCGCCAGAAACTCTGCTCCCGCAAGTCAGAAATAGCCAGTGGGAATGTCGAGAATCGACAAGGATGCGCTGGGTAGCTGCGAGCTAGAGCTTCCAGGGGTGGCCGTTTTGTTCAAAGCCATCCCCTGGCCATGTGGCACCATGTACCCAGGTCGTTTTCTATTAACAGAGTCCCAGCATCTTTGGCGTGCGAGCATGATAGCAAACAACCATAAACCTACCCTCCATTGCTGTCCTGGAAGGGTTGACGGCCCGGGGGCAGCCTGCTGGGTGCTGCAGGCAATGACACTAGTTGTGCTGTAGCGCTGCCAGGGTCAGTATCTTTGAAGGTACTTGTAGGTAGGTACTTGTTTTTAAGGTAAGGCATGAAACCCTTTTGAACGGCGTCCCATGGCGAATGCCGCAAGTGGTGTGTGTACGATGTTGTGTTTTCAGATCCAAGGAACAAAATAAGTCGAAGAGGAAAAGGATAGTAAAAGTAAATAGACATAAAGCTACATCATCCATATCCAATTGCAGAATCTGCTCATCATATGGAACAAGACAAAAAACCCGAGACCGTCTGCCAAAGGTGAAGCACTGGCTCCGTGTGTTCGTTTCGTCTTCTGCCGAGAGTCACTCTTTCACGCCTCCCGAGAGCAAATCATGCAAGAACGAACGAAAGACGGGACTTTCCAGTTTCCATGGCGCCTTTTTTTGTCTAAGCCACGCCTTGTTTCTCTCTTTCCCTCTCTCTCTCTCTCCCCTCCCGAGTTCCTTGCATTGACTCACATTTTGAAGTTTTTCTTCCTTCATACTATGAATTATTTACCATCTCATCGCCAGTAATATTTCGACCCATCTCATTTGGCTCCAATTTATCTTGCTAACCTACAGCCGTTGCCAAATTGAAACCAGAAAGAGGCGGGCTTGTTTGGGAGAGACGGCACTCGAACGCTTAGGCGCAGCTTTTGGTCGACTCCCTGACGGCCGCCGATCTGGGATCACCCATGTCTAGCGTCCACCGCGCACATGGATACTAGCACTTTTGGCCCCCTCTCAGTCCCCTCTCAGTGGCCCCAAGGACTGTCTTGGGTCTTTACTACCTCGCAGGTAGACGTCGAGTCCCTGGGATGAGAGCCACAAAGGATGTCCTCCGGTCTCCTTGGACGCAGCAGAGCGCTTGTCAGAGCAAACCCCAGAGGAGAAACACATCTGCAAGACCCGTTGATGCAGTCAAGGTTTCCCAGAAATAGCCACCCACTCACCGAAATGCCAGAAGACGGTCGACATGTTGCATTGTTACACGTTGTATCTTGTTTGCGCATCTGCACCACCCACCACCAGTCTCTTTGATTAAGTGCCTTTGCCTATGGATCCTCGTTACCCGTCCGTCATTTTCCCACCAACACCACCAGCAAATAAGCTTTGTTTCTTCGCCAGCGCTTTGCTACTCCCTGGCAATTAAGCATAGTACCACAAGCGGAAACCTCAGCCTCTCCTACGAGCTCCAGCGTGGTCCAGCTAGCTGACATGGGATGAGGAGAGCCAACGAAATGTTTTCGTCTCCATTCAGAGTTTAGGATAACACAAGCGGATGTACGTAGGCACAGGTATTCTCATGGGCCCCCGTACCGTCGACGAAACGGCTGTCAGTAGTTCCAAGTTGGGTGCATTAGTCTGCCACGCCCACTGACAGACTGGGCAGCGGTACAATGCTCCATCTACCGACTGGGAAATGGAAGCAAGCTTGCAGAACTGGCTCTTACTCTATAGCTCTACTAATTCTTGCCGTTGTGATTCATAGTCAAACAATGTTCATTTCATCATCAACATCCAGATGAAATCAATCGAGGGGCATAGCTCTTTTTTCCTGTTTTCCTTTTTCTTTCCCTCTCTCTCTCTCTCTCCAACCATCTCCGGCTTCTCACCAGGGCAGGGTTCCGGTCAGATGATGGAGACACGGCGACCGGGGGGTGATCTTTTCTACGTTAGCACCTGACCCCAGTCTGGCAAGGCTTCTCCGTTGACCTTCAATTCGTCCATGTTGGCCTCACGCCACACATCTTTCGGCAAGGGTCACGTCTTTCGTTCAGCCCGATGAACCATCAACCTTTTGAGCGAAAACAAAAACCGCCCAGTTCGTGAGCGCTGGGCAAGGCAAAAATGAAGGCAGCTTCGTTTGATTTTTTGAGTTGCGAATTCCAATCCTTTCATCCTACGACTTCTAGTTGGGAAAGAAAAAACCGGGTTCTTCTCAGGGATTCTTCATTAGCCACCGATGCCATCGGGTTGGCCTGTGGAGAGCTTATTTCCCAACTGCACGCAACAAACTGGGCCAACTCCGTGCTATCCTGGCACAAAGTACACCCTACTTGGCACAGTTGCCGTATCAGACGCAGGCGCACGTGGGCAATAATGTTACCTTCCTAGACGGTGCAGTTCTTTGGCATTGTGTATATTCAATTCGTTTGAAAGATAACAAACAAACGGAACAGAGCCAGGTGCAGAGAAAAGAAGACGGACGCATCTTGTATGCTATCTATCGACCAAGATGTAATTTTATCATGGCATTTCGCTGGTCATGTTGCCTCGGATTCCATTCTCTTCCATTTGTTTGCGTTTTTGTGTCAGAGGCGCGGGGCTTGGTGTGCCATGTCGCCCCCAACCACGACCTTCATTTTAACACAACAAGCTTCCCTTGCCTTCATCAACAGCCACCCGTAGTTGATGAGCGTTCGTGATGAGAATTGGAAAAACCACGAAGCACGCCTCGATACGGCGCCACCGCTTTTGCAGTCCGCCATGACAATTCAAAAGAGACGTAGTCTCAAGCCCATATGGCACTTTCATTTTACATTTGCATTCCATTACTCTCATTGCTGTGGGAAGGCGATATGTGTGCTACATCCCAAGTGGTGAGGCGCTCGTCATATCAGTCCTTGTGCAGTACAAACCATATGTTTTGTGGGCGCGTTTTCTCAGTGCAAACTCCAGATATTACTCTACTCCACCGAATCATCACCCTGCCCATTTACTTGTATGTATGAGGAGAAGATCCTTTCAGATAGCTAATTATGGGCAGGTATGGTTGTACTCGCACGGTGGATGAAGAAAATTGCATGTCGAACACTTACTCCGCATTATCTGTGCGTTTTGTCGGTGCGTTTCAAGCTCCTACAGACACCTCCAGTTTGCGGGTTCAACGCACAGAATGACGCGGCAAAGAAAAGCATCAGTTGGTGCGCACTGCACCGCATGTGCCTCGCTGCGGCCACAGAGCCCTCGATGCTAGGCTTTCTGGGTTGCCCTCCTTTCTCGAGGCAAATTTACGCCTATTCCCGTTTTAGTTGTGGGATGGTCCCCAGACCGGGACGGTGCGAAAGGCTCATGGCCGCCACACGCACACAACAACTGGAGCTTCAACAGGCAGTGTGTTAGTTAGTGTTGTTGTCCATGGACCTCGGGTTGGCTTCACCAGCATCACGTCAGCTTTCTGCCGCGCGGGCTCTATTTTGGGGGCCAACCCAATGTGCACAGCGTACACAACAGAAAGGCAGAAATGCTTCGTTAGGTGAAGAGAATATATTAAAAAACAGCAGTAGGAATGGAATGTTAGCTCACCAGGCAACAGTCACGGACAATTTTGGCGACGTTTTTTTGGCCCAACACAATGAGCGCTTGCAAGTTGGTGATGGTCTCACATCCCTTGCCGGTTTATTTCTGATCAGCATGCAATACCGAGCGGCTCCCGTTGGCTAAAGATGCTGCACCATAGCATCATCATTCCACAGGTACAGTATGTACATACTTGTAGGACGGAGTACTCTGTGTGAAGCCCCACCTGCGAGGTGATGGAGCTGCACCCATGGCGGTCCGTAATTAACGGTGACCCTTTTTGGGTGGTTCGAATGATTGATTTGACGCAAGGTGAGGAGGTGAGGCGAGTACATCATCCCACGCCAAGAATTCTTCAAGAAAGACGGATATAAGCTTATGTTGCGACATGTGTCCACATCATATAGGGCCTCGTGTAGAGGTGAGTCCTGTCGAAGTGCACATTCATCACGGAATCCAATAAAACATTGCATGTACTGAGTACTGCTTCAATGTATACTTGTTCATGCGTCTACCTTCGTATCAAGTTTTCGTATCAACCCTTTTTCAATTTTGTTTGCATGGTGGCGATTCTTGGTTGTCTGTGCGCTGTTAGCTCCCGTCTTAGGCTGGCGCTGATCCTGCCTTTTCTCTTTTCCTCTTTCCTTCTCCCTCTCCTCTCTCGTCGTCCTTTCTCTCCCGCCCACCCACTCATTCACCCCCCTTGAGAGCAACAAGGAAGGTGCCCTAACCTTGGTTGGTGCAACGCATACATTTGATTGATTCCAGTACCAGGGCAAGTACCAGCACCCGTACCAGTACCAGTACCTTCTACGGAGTACGTACAGGGAGCCAAAAAGCAGTGATCGTGGCTGCCGTCCATCCACCCCCAGCCCTGTAGCGATTGCCTAAATTCCCCAGTTATCGCCCGCGTGTCTTAGTAAGCGTCCTTGAAGACATTCTGAAAATAACCTCTTCTTGTCATGCACCAGATCAATCATGCCCTCAGACGTCTTTCTTTCTTGCATCAACTTAGCTCAACTCCAAAAACTCATCGTCTTGTTTTTCTTGTTCTTCTTCCTCTTCTTCCAAAGAACAGATGCTACTATTCATTTGTTTTGTTCCACGTTCTTCAAGAAACGACCCTAGCGACCCTAATACATACTTTGTACAAGTCTCTTTCAGGCCGCCTGTCGGCGCATCTTTAGTTCCAAGACATTTCGCTCTCAAGTCTCACCGGCTCGGTTCTGTTTCCCTGCAGGTACCAGAGTCACCACCACCACCCATAAACTCGACCACATTCCCAGCTTGTTCTGTGTGTGGTTTGCTTTTCTGCATGTGGTCGTCTTAGGCTAAGCGTTGGGTATGTTTCCTTTCTTCTCTCTCTCCTTCCCTCCTTCTTAATTGCTGGCGAGGCCAACCAACCCCGTGGCGTTGTGCCGCATCGTGGGGAGAGACGGTCAATCCGAAGCTCCCGTTTGCCATGGTCTTGACTTTTATTAGCTGGTCCAATGGGATTCTTACCGTGATCCGCCAAGTATTAGTGAAGCATGTCACTTGCTCATTTTTCCAGTGATTCATTTTGTTCTCTGGCTTTCCAGCTGTGTTGACAGAATCTCTACTTGCCTACCACGCGGGAGAAGAAAAAAAAGAACACCGGATCAGAGCCCGTGGCAAGGTAATTAATAACGCCCGAGAAATAGACAGAAACAAGAGAATCAGATGGGCAGAGAAGAAACAGAAACGTCAGAAACCAAGAGACGTAATAGGTACACATCTATCTACCATTCTCAGCGTTCCTCCCCTTGCCTACCTATGTATGAATGAATTAAGCTCATTATCAGGTCACGTATCAGTTTCATGCCACGAATACTTTCCTTCTTCTATCCCTGGTCTTTTCTCAAGGGTTGGGGTGGCACGATGCATGCTACCCTGCACTTACAGGGGAGGGAGGGAGGCATGTAAGTCGACGAGAAAGATTTTGTCGGGTGCATGAATGGCATGGCTTGAAACCAATTTCATCGAGTGGTGGGAAGTGGTCGCCTCAAATTGCCTCCTCATCACTTGCGCCATTGGCATTTGATTGCTTGCGTTTTGGTTTTCTTTTTTGCAGCGTTGATGTGCTTTTCTAGCCCATACATGATATGCAGCAATCAATCTAGTTATTGACGACAGCCGGGCGTGCATGAGCTGAAGGTACAGTCAAGGTATGTACCGGTGTCCCAGAGAGGTCGGGAGGCTTCAGAGCCATTGCAACTTGCCAGACAGGGAGAGACACATGCAAGCAACTGGGACAATGCTACGCGATATCACGAAGCAAAGCGATGGGATGTATCGTATACATGACGGCAGAGGCCATGATATCTTGGCAACTTCGGCAGATCGTCACTATATAAAAACAATGGCCTGTCTTGAGAGCCAAATTGGATCATGAGGTAAGACACCTGGCTGGTTGACGTGGATGTGCCAGCCCCAAGAACTACCCTTTACCATCATCCCAAGTATTAATAAATGTACAAGTAGAGCTTCCGCTAATTGACTGACTCGCTACGCTCATAATGGCAGTGTGGGAAGGTAGTGGAATGACAACTGGTCGTTAGGCAATTGCTGCAAAGAACCACCTGCAATGCACCTTTGCCAGGATCTCCCCAGCATGGACCACATTCACCGCTGATTCCATGCATCGAGCCCCATATTTCGGCATAACATGTCTCTGATTGCGCCTGTTCTGTACAGAAAATGCAGGTGTTTATTTATTTGTTTGTATGTATGTACGGAGCACCGAGTATGGATACTTGTATGTGCACTTGCAAACGTTTTACTCTTTGGCACTAATAATAACAATAATAATTAGTTGTCAGTTCTGACAAGTCCCCAACATAATCTCTGGTCAGTCAGTCAGTCAGTCAGTCAGTCAGTCCCATCGTCATCCACCGCATAGGTAGTCTACTTGTCTACCTACTCGATCTCTTACTCGCTTGTTCACCTGTATTTCCAGAAGCCCCCAGCCCGTGGCCGACCTGCAGACACCGACGCTGAAGCGAATGGGCGGGCAACACGGGCAAGGCGATGCGGCGCTCGCCCTCCCTCGAGCCCTTTTCGCTAATCAGAAGACAGCGTCACACACCATGAAACAAGGATTCACCCACACTCCGTCGGATGAGGAAAAATCGGGGCTCTGCCGTGAACGCCTTAACCTACTACTTGTCCCTAGCCACAGATCTCGCCCTCCCTCCCCTTCCCAAGACTTGGTCGAACTGGGACCCCCGAAGTGGACACAACGGTACCTGATGCAATACCGGGCCCTGCAAAGCTGCTATACATAAGGCTGAGCACTAGGTATTGTGATCACCATACTTATAGTATGGAGATGCCGAAGAAGTCATGCTGATCATATTATCCACAAGGTATACGAGTACATGGCAAAGCCGTCACTCGAGCAAACAACGTACTTGTAGTACAACGGATCATCATATGCTCTAGACATCAAGGCGGGATAATACCGCATCTTGTTCATGCTGCATCAATAACATGATCAAAACCAGGGAAAAATCTCAGCCCAAATGATCCAAAAAACGGCTTGTACCCACAGTCCGCTCACCACTGGCCCCGATGACTCTTCTTTTCAGCTCGTGTCAGCAGGCACAAGCAGCTTCGCACACACGATTGGACGCCGCCTCGGCAGCAGTGCGTCAGCCCACGTTGGAGTAGCGCACCAAGTTCAACAACTCTGGGTCCCGGTTTGGCTGCCTCTGCCCTCTGCCCTCTGCCTCTCTGCCTGTCCCAGCCTGTGCCCCAGCCTTGTGGACAATCGGGCAATGCATCCGGATCTGTTTGGAGTATCCAGCTCCGTTTTGGTGATTGACATGAAGAGGCCATGATGCCAAAAATACGCTATCGTGCATGCATTTCGATTTCGGTGTGCAATAAACTACCAGTCTCGGAATGCAGCCGATGCACCCTGCTTGCCTCTACGGCCGGCAACTACTCCCTGTTGAGGATATTAATCCGTTCACTTTAAGGAAATCAAACTTGGTGCATGCATGCATACATACATGCATCAGCGAAATCAACATCCCCACCACGATAATTACCAAAAAACTGCAATGTTTTGCCCCCGTTTTGCTGTCCAAGCTTCTGGTTGGCCATGGCACAAGATACCATGGAAATTTGACATTTTCTCCACGCAAGGAGGTTAACAAAAAGAAAATCAAGAAAAAAAGGAATTCAACATGAGAGAAGAAAGCATTGACAGGCACTCGCACATACATATGGATGATGTGCTTCGATAAGACAAAGCGAAGATGCATGGATCCCTCTTGTTGCTTTCTCCATTACTGGCATAATATCGTAGGGGAGGGGGGAGAGGGAACTACCTTGCTTGGACGCCACTTTTCATTTACTGCCAATATTGGTTCACCCAATCTTGAACAAGCCTGGACGGTGACCGCAGGTAAACATGACTCGTCGATTCTTGTTTTTTCCCTTTCCCTTCCCATTCAATTCAACGTGCGATTTACTGGCACTAGCTAGTGTCTGTTTTCCTGCGCATCACATCCCTGGTAGATTCGGCTACCGGATTGACGTCTTTGACATTTCGCCTTGCAACCGTTTTCAAGGTTCGACGCTAAACTGAGCACTCACACGCTTCTTCCATGCTCCATGCGAAAAAAAAACAAACGCCAGGCACATGATGGGTGTTCCGATCTCCCCCTCCCCCATCTTTCCCCAAGTTAACTGCATTAGAATAGTCAAGTGCAAGTAAACTACAAGTAGGGTACTAAGTAGGGGTGTTTGGGGAGGGCTGGGAGCTAGGAAGTGCCGAGAGAATGGGGGATGAATCGAACATTTCTGCCGGGCATCGAGAAGAATTGCCCCCCCTCTCTCTTTCTCCCCCAAATGGGCTTTTGTTATCCATTAGCATGGGATGCTTGATGATGATTTTATGCGTATATGGCCTGGGGATAGAGTAGCTTAGTGATTTGATCGAGATGTGCTGATCGTTACTTTCAACAAAGGTAAAAGGGAAATAAACCGAGTTGTTGCTGGGTCCTCCATACATGGAAGACTAAACACGTGCATATTGCAATACTTGTAGATAACAATTTTTATGTATTATGAGTTCTATGTGTTTCCATCATTTCTGTACCCTGTACTCTATAGGGGGCACAAATCTCTAGTTCTGCCCAGCTACTGGGTCAACACCACCATGGTAATCTTCGCCCTCAACAAGTGATGTTTTCTCTCTCTCCCTCCCTCCTTTTTTATTCTCATGCCTCACAATAGAGTACACGCTGTAGAGACCGTCCAAGTTCATCTACTTGCACATCTTCATGGCCATTGTAGGAAGAAGAAAAAAAGGAGACAATTCAGGGGTACAGATATAAAGGCCCACCAACAACTGCTTGTCTCAGTATTGGTGTTTTTTATTTTATTTCTAGACTTGCATTCGCTCTGGGTCTTGGATCTATTTCTTTGCCAAGGCAGAACCATTTTCATCATGTAGCTTAAACCCAATAGCTGGACACGCAAGTGTCCCTCAATGTAGATGAATGTCGGTTGGACTCTTGGCCGACGAGACGATATCCTCCCACGGCTGTGGTAGCGGTGGAGGTTGCGGCGGATCTATAATGATCTCTGCCTCCTCTGTCGTTTCTCTCATCTCACCATCCTCACCCAAAACTGACCAAGTCGCCTCCACATCACTCGGTTTTCTGTGTCCCTCGCCGTCATCGTCAGGGCATCTCTCCCTCTCTAGCTTCATATCCATAATCAAGCTCAATTCCGGGCAGTACTCAAAGATGTCTTTTCGATGTGTCACATCTCCCCATACCTGTTCATTCAATTCGGATCCACCACCTTGAACATGATAGCCCATGGGTTTTTCCACGTATACACTTTCGACGGAGAGAACACCGTCCAGCTTGGATGCGACTTTGGCTCCGGGAAGGACCCATAATCGCTTGCCAAACCACTCGTCTTCTGGTTCAGAGTCGTTGAAGCGGGATTGAAAGTTGAGGACTCGCTTAATTACCGAAACGCGCCGAAGACTTAGCCCGCCGTTTCCAGAGAATCGATCGTCTTCGGTGCTATAGGACGATGCGGGTTAAGTAACTAGTGTCAAGGGGTTGAGGTTATTTAGTTGACATACCGAGGCGAACCAGCCCAATCCCAGTCAAGCCAATTATCCAAGCTGATTTCCGAGTTTGCACACAACAGACTGTCATATTCGTATTTCAGGATCCATTCAACTCCCGGGAGAAACTCGTCGTAGAATCTCCTGTCCGTTAGCATTCGGAAAATATCCTCCTTCGTCTCGATACCCCACGGGCTAGGCAGCTCCATCAAGTCGAGCTTACCAATAACTTGGTAGTTCTTGATGGCATAAGGTCTGCTCACGGTAAAGACACTCTCGCGGGAGCCGATGAAGAGGAATCGCCAGTCAGGAGGTACGACGGAGATCATGTGGAGGATCTGGGGGACGAGGTGAGGGAGAGGTCGATATTCGATTAGCAGAGCGAGCTTCGAAGTGTTGAAGTTATTGCGAGGGTCATCCGTTGTTGGCCAGTCTAGTTTGATATTGGGTATCATCTTTCGAGCTTCCTGGACTCTGGCCTTGACCAAGGGCTTGTATGTGGGCAAAAGATATCCTATCAGCCAGCTTATAATGTTTCAGAATCAGTTTTAGGGACAAAACCCCGTAGATATACTCACCAGAAAATCAACAGGATCATGAGGAGAAACCGAACGGGAGTTAGAGAAAAGACTGTTGAAAATCGTCTTTTCGACATTGTGCTGTAGCGATCATCCGAGACCAGTATGTTTGTTCTCCGAGTATTCTTCAAGAAGAGTCATCGAATGCAGGGGACTCTGATGCCATCTTGTAATTGAAAACGAATTTGGAAAAAGATAAACTTGCCATGACGTGGGGCGGTGAGGCAGTTTGATGCTCACAAACTTGGGGAAGGAGGCATCACCGGGGCTAACCTGCCATCCACGAAACAGCCGAGTCGCCCAGTTCAGACCTCAGAAGCTTCAAACTCTTCTTTTTAACGCCTGTCGAATGAAATTACCATTAATCTTTTATTCCGGCCATGAATTAATTTGTTCCAGAATCCCTTTCGCTGTCGCGCAACCGAAATGGTCTGGCATCTTGATGGTCAACGATGGTATCCCCACCTGCCAGTGTCGCCCCTGAGTTCTCGAAGAACCCGTTCTGCGATTATTTGGCTGAGCTGCCTGTTCGTTAAAATCATAATAAAAATAGCAATAATTTTATGGAGAATTAGGAATGATAACTAACAAGATTTTTGTAGGCTTTTGGCAATGCTTCTTGTGTTTCTCACCTCCGAAAGCACCGGCCTTGGCCATCACCTCCTGCGCATTACTCTCCAACACAACACCAGGGAGAACGCCCTCCTTTCCTCATACAACGCCTCCAAAGTCGCCCTCCTCATCGAAAACCGCCCCATGCCAGTCCTCGCCCCATTGATGCTGCACTTCATCTCCGTCGCGCCCCCCGACTGGCGCTTCCGCTTCATGGGCTCCTACGAATCCGTCACCGTCATCAACCGCTCCGTCGCCATCCGCCACCACGTCGCCGCCGGGAAGCTTGACCTCACATATATCCCCTCTAACATGAGCACGGTAGGCCAGGAGATGATCAGCCGCTTCCTCACCACCCTGTGGCTCTACGAATCCGTCTTGCAGCCCGCCGAGTGGTTGCTTCTCTTCCAGACGGACTCGATGCTTTGCGCCAATAGCAGGCACGGCCTTGATGACTTTCTCGAGTATGACTGGGTCGGTGCTCCATGGAACCCTACCGGTCGATGGGGCGGCAATGGTGGTTTGTCCCTGCGAAGAGTGAGCCGCATCATCGACATTCTGCGTAACCAACAACGAGCCCATGATTCCGAACCCGAAGACGTCTGGCTCAGCGAGAGACTTGCCCATCATCCCGACGGTAAGGTAGCCAACGGGTCTGTTTCTCTCCTCTTCTCGGGCGAGGTGAATAGTGGTCTGCCAGAGCATGTTTCCAGGCAAAGAATCTTGGATAGCGCCACCTTTGAAAACGAAAGCACTACCGGTAGCGAATACATCGAGGGCATCGATAGCTGGAGGGACGGTTTCTACGAGCCCATGGGGTACCACACAGGTGGCAGTGGCGCTTGGTTGCATGGAGAAATATGGGGGACTCCTGAACTTAGGTCACACATATGGAAGTATTGTCCCGAGATCAAGATGACTCTGGCAATGGATGTGGCTCAATATGTGCCCGGCAATTGTGGTTCGCGATGGGCAAGGAGTGTAGTTGTTGATGACGATGTAAATGTATAACGATTCAAAGATACGAGCGTGCGCATGAGGCGAAGTAGGGATGAGTTGAAACATGGATATTACTGCGCCTAAGAGTACACTGTTTCATAGTCTTGTCATTACAACCAACTACTATCTTGATCCGTCCATATTTTGGGTTATAATAAGAATTGCCCATATTAACAAACATAAAAACCGTGACATCCATAAGCATACAATCATCTAACATCTCAGCTTAACGGTGCATAATTTTAGCCGGCAACAGCGCGACCCACGGCGCCGGCAAGCTCACCGAACAAGATGCCCTTAAAAACACTCTCGCCCATGTTCTGCGACCAGGCTCCGGCCTTGCGCAACTTCTCCTGCCAAGCGCGCTTCTGCTTCTCGCTAAGCTCCTCCCACGACTTGGCCTGGCCGTGGACATCCTCATCATGAACGTCGAGCTTAATATCGCCTACCGCACCGCCGTCGATGGCGGTAGCGGGGTGCTCAGATTCCCACATGACCAGAGTCTCGCCTTCAGGTTTGATGGTACCGGCAAGCTTGGAAACCAGATATTCTTGAGAAGAGAAGTATTCTGGTGTGTGGACTGGATCGCGGAGCGAGCCATAAAGCCCAGGAAGGAACCTGTGTGCGTGAATGATGGGCTGGCTCTTGCCATATATCTCGAGAATACCCTGTCCAACAATAGCCAGGATGAGGACCATGATGCTCAAGGTGATGACGACACCACGATTGGAGGGCGCCTTTGAGCGCATGGCGATGACATATCGGTCTGGTTTTGGTGGGGTCTTGGGATCCACAGCAGCCTTGTCGACATGTTTCTTCAAGGGAATGCTATGTACTGCAAGGTTCTTGTGGAGTGTTATACTAGCAAGTTTAAGAAATTGCGTGCGTGTAGAGGATTTCGGAGGGATGGGATTGGAGAAAGCGACGCCAGTAATATTCTCTTCGTGGTGAGCATTCTTGAGTGTATAGAGAGGGTACAGGTTGAAGAGAATCCCTATCGATGAGAGAATCTTGTGCTCGACGGTGTATAGATATATGGAAGAATCACTAGCTGCCACAGCAATGGCAAATTGTGTGTTGGTGGTAGGTGTTGCGGGGGACACATTGGCGACAGCTAGTGCCGTCGCAGAGATCCTCGTGGGGATGCGGACGTTTGCTGCAATGCGAGCCTTTTCGTGGCCGGGAGAAGGGAGCCTGAATCCCTGGATAAGAGCACCGCTCTGTTTGGGGAGATTGGAAATAGCGAGGAGGAAGTCGGGTGTCAAGAAGCGAAGAGTTCGAAACGCGGGCCGTTCGCCGTGATCGTCTTGCATTGTATAGATAAGTTCTGGCTCGCTGTTCTCCTTGCCCACCTTGACCAAATACAGCTCGTACTTGTAGCAAAAAGCTACCAGATACTCCCCTTCTCCGGTTTGAATAATGTCCAGCTCCTCTGCATCTTTTGGTAGTTCCATAACGCCTCTGATTTTGGGCTTGGGCACCGAGGCGTCAAAGACAGCAATTTGCGGATCCTTTCCGAATCCCGAGGCCGCTGCACCGACTTGTCCTGAAATGCGCAACACTCGCTGGTAGGCCTCTGCATTGGGCTTCTCGAAAAAGGCGCTGCGTGAGAGCTCTGTGACGATGACTTCGGGGGTCTTTGCGCCGGCTGATGCGCGCGCCTTGGATTGCTCGATGGCCAGGGCTCGGAGGTGGTGGTTCGTCCCCTCCTCGACTTCTTGGGGGCTTGAGTTGACGCCTGCAAAAATATATGATGTTTTGCCCTTGCTGCCGGCAAAGGCAAGGGACATGACGCTGTCTTCACCGGGAGCAATTTCGAACTCGCCGGCTATGCGCAATTCATCCTGGCTGGCTGTCTCAAGAACCGTCTGGGACAAAGCCTGGTTAGCATTGCGCCGCTTCTCAACTCGAGGGCTTGGTTTGGATTCGACATACGATCTTGTTGCCTACGCCACTGCGCGAGGTACCGCCGCCTCCGCCAACGACCAGTCGATTCGCATCCTCGGGGTCGAAACTGAGGGAGTAGAGGGGGTAGTCGAGCGCTATGTTTGCGCGGGGGAAGGGAGAGGCCATGGCCAAGTCTGTCGGTGCGCCGAGAATTGCGTGCAATGGCGGGAGAGGGTTGATGATGGATTGATTATTTCTACCCCGTCTTGAGCTGGTGGGCAGGGCAAATGAGAATGCGAATGAGCTGCAATTGCGACTGAAGGGGCCTGAAGAGGTTGACGATGATGCGAGTCTTTACAAGTTGGAAGGGGTTCGTCGCTGAAAAGGGAAAGGCCAGATATGAAGTCAGCTGGATACGTTCTTTCTGCAGTTACTGGGGTCGTGATTGCAGGTGGCGGATGTTGGGAAAGAACAGCAGCAAGTAGCCACTGCCAATGGGAACCTAAGGACCTCATGATGATATAATTGATAAAAACTTACCTAATCGGGCAACATATATTAAATTAATTAAAGACTTGATATTTTATTCTTTTGATATTGAAAGTTGAAAATTGAAACAATGTCATTTATTCATTCAATACCCAGTAGATGATTTCTTTGTCGTGCATCGACACTTTTGCTCAGGATGAGGGGGGCCCTTTGCGTGCGAGGTTGTTGGTCCTGATTGGACTTGATCGTCATTAAGACTGCTGAACTATAAGGATCCTCCCCGATGAAGGTATCCCGAAGTCTTCAAATACCCACGGAGGATTCTACATGGTTCTATAGAATATTCTATTTGACTTCCAAAAGTAACATCTGACGAGCCCCAAGTTCAGCCATGTTCGATTGCGTGAGAGAACTTGATTTTGGCTATTCCGTTGGTACGTTCCGACTCACTTTGTTGAATTACAACATCTGTAATAGATGAAACCACAAGAAGATAAACGCATAGTGTATGGTGATCTTTCATCATTAAGCCGAATTACATGTCGCACGTGGTTTCTCGAACGTGGTCAATCTAGATGTTGGAGACAGTCATACAGCAACATTAGCCCCAAAGACTTGACCAGCTGATACCGCCACATTGAAGTTATCGTAAACTCAAGTGTACAAACCTGCATTTAAAATTTTGATTTAATATACATGTTCATTATGACAGGAACTCTACCTGGGTAAATGAATCGTCTGAACTAAAGTATAGAGGCTGCCATGTAAGTTGGGTAGATATTAGTCAAAGCCTAGAAATAAACCACCACAATGACTACGATATCGTCACATAGATCTACAACGTGCCTATATCTGTCCCTTTTTGAAACAAGAGGCTCTGGAATACCTCGTTAGTTGAGTTGTTCATGGAGTTTCCATACCTGCCATGATGCCATCACTAACACCCATTCATCACCAGATCTTACACCACCTCTTACCCAAATCACCCTGGACGCCTCATTCCGAACAAATACAAACAATTATTCATTCGTCAAGTTAACATGCACCGCCTTGACCGTGTAATACCCCCTCAACCCATCCTCCCCCAACTCCCTCCCCAGCCCACTCTCCTTCACGCCCCCAAACGGCACCCGAAAGTCGGAATCGTTGCTGCTATTCACCCACACCATGCCGGCCTCCAGGTCCCTCGCCACGCGATGCGCCCTCCCCAGATCCCTCGTAAACACAGCGCCCGCCAGCCCATACCTCGTGGCGTTGGCAATCTCTACCGCTTGCTCCTCGGTGCCGAACCGCGCAATCGCCGCGCAGGGACCGAAGATCTCCTCTTGGAATACCGGGGCGGAGGCGTCCACGTCGGTGAATATCGTTGGGGGTGCGAAAAACCCTCGGGGTGGGACATCTTCGCCGCTCGGGTGGATAACCGTGACGCCGGACTTGCGAGCCGAGGAGATGTACGACAAGACTCGGTCTGCCTGTGCCCGACTGACCTGCGGGCCCTGAAACGTCCGCTCCTCAAAAGGATCGCCGAGGACCGATGCCCGCGCAGTATACGCCTCGAACTTGTCAACAAAGGTGTCATAAATGCGATCCTGGATCAAGAGCCGCGAAGTCGCCGTGCATACTTGCCCCTGGTTATCCATGATACCCGCGTGCGCCCACCGTACCGCCTGCTCCAAGTCCGCATCATCAAACACAACCAACGGTGACTTTCCTCCCGTCTCTAGCGTCACTGCCTTCATGGTCCCGGCAGCCATGCGCATCACCTCCTTTCCCGTCTCCGTGCTCCCCGTGAACGCAATCTTGTCCACCCCGGGATGCTGCGCCAGCGCCGCACCGGCTTCTCCTCCACGGCCGTTGATAATATTGACAACGCCCGGGGGGAACCCAGCTTCGCGAATGAGTCCCGCTACGTAGAGCATGGAGAGAGGCGTCTGTTCGGCCAGCTTTAGCACGACTGTATTTCCACAGCACAGCGCCGGGCCCAGCTTCCATGCCGCCATGTCTAGGGGGTAGTTCCAAGGGATGATTTGCCCGCACACACCGATGGGCTGCTTGAGAGTATATGCCATCTTGCGCGGGCCGACGTCAATGACTGAGCCCGGGTTCTTGTCCGCATACCCGGCGTAGTAACGCAATACTTCAGAAAAGTGCGGTACATCAAAAGAACGCGAGACGGACAGCGGCTTCCCATTGTCCAAGGTCTCAATGGCAGCGAGCGTTTCGCTGTGCTGGTCAACAAGATCGGCTAACCTATTCATGAGGTACCCACGCTCTGTGCCTGAGAGAAGTTTCCATGAGTGATGCTTGAGCGCCTGCCTGGCCACTTTGACTGCTTTGTCAACATCTGTCTCCTTGGCCGCAAATACAGAGCAAATATCCTCCTCAGTACTGCATGAGAGCAATAAACGTTGTTAGCCAGAATAGAGTGCCTATGAGTTTGTCGCCGACGTACTATGGGTTGACCGTCGTTATCTTGTCGCCACATTCGCTCTCGATAAACTCGTTTCCAATGAATAAACCCAGCGGTTGTGTCCACTTGACACCATTCGGTGCCACCAATTCCGTTTTCAGTGTCGCTAGAGGTTTGGAGCAACTGAACAATCGACTGGGCACGTGATAGAGGGATTTTCTGCCGAGAGTAGACACCTTGGATGCCCTTGTAACTCTCCAATTCAACATTGCCGTGGCCATTTTCCCCAGTAGGTTTCCCGTGTGTACAAGGTTAGCCAGTCCTTCAAGCTTGTTCGCCTGACTAGCTGTGCCAGCAACGTTGTAGATAGTTGACAGACTAACATCCAGCAATTACATCAAATTACCCCACATTCGGAATACGGCGCCCACTCTCCGACTTGGACTCGCTTTCTTCATGGCTCGACTTGCCAAAGCATTGTGTCGTCAATTACGCTTCATGAGGCAATTGACCATGGTATCATTGTTGGTCGTGTACAGTTTATTCATCAAGTAGTATTCTTAATAGTCAATATCCTAAAGTAATTTCATTCATATTCCTATCAAAGACATCATTACACACTCATCTAAAGAAAACCCTCGCTTGAGGCTCGACCAGGTTTCAAGTCACCACTTTGTTCCTTTCAATTTGTTTAGTCCAATGGCATATCCATTTGCATAATTCCTGGCAAGTTCTTACTCAACAATCGTCAAGTTAGAATAAAGGCCCATTAGGCCCAAACACCATATCAATCCAGTTCAGACAAATATAGAGTACAACACCTCCTGAGGCTCTCTGGAATGGGTCTGTATCCAATCTGGTATATATCTCTTTTTCTAAGCCGGGACATATTTCAACAACATCATCCTGACCACGAGTGGTCTGAAAATATAATAGTCATAACCAAAAACCACCAAAACACCTCGTTTTTCAATTTTTCTGTTCCCCTCCAAATCTCTCCATCCTTCTGCAGCATTCATCCCCCTAGGGTATCTTTCTCTCAAATCCATAGATAAGCGCCTGTTGACGGGTATTGTGTTGATATAAACAAAAAAAAAGTTGCTGGGATATCTGAAACTGTAGTTTGCATCTTCATTCCAGGGCAGGCGAGGTTAAATTCTTTTAACCCGGCCACCGCTCTGAAATAATCGAGTAGAGTCGTAGTCGAAAAGAACAAAGAGAAAATAAATAAATAAAGATAAACATCAAGGCGTGTCCTCGTCCCAGTTCGATCGAAACTTGTCAAGCAAACAGCGCCAAGCTCCAGTAATCCAGCATAAAGAAAGTGATAATCGAACAAAATAAAAATAGCAAAAGATTGAATCATAAGAATATAAAAAAAAACATGACAAGGACGAATTACTACACGTAAAGTCAGAATGTCAGTTGCCCGACGGAGAGTGTATTTGCGCTGCTGTAACCAGAAACCCAAAGATTAGAACGTTATATTCGACATCGAAGTAGTAATTCAGCTGAAGTGAGTAAACATATGTAGTGCGTTAGTTGTTTGAGCGTGCCGTGTCGTTGCCGTTCCCAGCACAGGCAGAAAAAGGTTTATAGGTTTGGTAGAAACACGGCGCAAGGCCATTACCATTGATGGGTATCATGTTGTTTTCGTGATGTTGCCCAGCCGGTTTCATAATGTGTTGACTGAGCGGCTCTCCACTGCCCAGTTCTGAGATCTTGTTCTTGCGGTTGCCCTGAGGGTAGACCCTGACCGGAAGATGAGTGTCCTTCCATAGCTCGTAATGGTGGGAGTCTCTCTCCACTGGCAGACGATGCAGCTGAAGGCGGTCGTGGGGGGATACCATAACCCTGGCTATGCACCGGTGGTAAGCCGTGTTGCATAGAACTCGATTGGGAGGCATATACTGGCGTCGAGAACTCGGGCCGCTCATCCGTTCGACGACGCTGTATGGGTCGATCAACGGATGACCCTTCGCTAGAGTAACCCTGGTTTGGTGTGGGTATATGCTGTTGGGTTATTGGGCTCCTATCGCCGAGCGATCCCACACTCTTTGTTGACACGGGGCTCGGAGGCCCAGCAGCATGATTGCTAATAGACGGTGTTCGGGCAACCACATCCCTGAGTCGGTTACGTTCGTCGCGATAAAAGTCCCGCTGTTGTATGATATCATCCATCTGCTGCATCATCTGTTGTCGCTCGTCCTTGAGATCTTGGAGCTGCTTCATGTTCTCTTCCTGTAGAGTCTTCTTCTTCCTACGATGGCGTGTTGACGCCTTAGCATTACGCTGTCGCTTCTCGTCTGCCTTCTTAGATGCTTGAGAATAGTCAACCTGGACAGGAATGGGCGTATCACTTCCGGGCAAGGTCATAAAGGCTTGCTGTGGTTCTACGCCAGAAAAGCCTTGGCGACGCAACATTTCCGGCCAGAGCGAAGATCCTTCCGTTGGTGACTCCATCCTCGACATTGGCCGACTAGGTGGCGCCGGTGGGGCTCCATGCTGGAACTGCAATGGAGCATGCAGCACTTGCGATCGACCTTGTAGATCGCCGTGCGGAGGTATTGTTGGGGGTGTTATATGTGGAGCATCCAATGGTCGAGCCAGAGGCTGCGAGATTGACCTTGGCGGCGTCACCATTGGAGTATGTGTTCTCGCTGCCATACCAGGAGGCTGATGTAACCCAGGTGGTAGTCTCGGCTCGTCGGCAGTATCTGCTTCGTAGGGACGTTTTGCAGGCATTGAGTTTGGAACCATGGATGGTTGTTGACGTGGATCAAAATCTCTCGGCGGCCCAGGGTGGCTGATGCTCATCGCTCGTGGAGGCCTTGGGCTGAGAACTTTTCTCGGATTATTAAGAGCAGAAAACGCAGGGTAGTTGGTAACGGGAGAATTGCGCTCAGACATCGGCGGTCTACCAAAAGGAGTCACTCCAGCGGTAACCGGTGTTGCAGGCAACGAATGGGTTGCAGCATGGCCCGCGTAGATGGGTCGAGGAGCGCCATAGGGCGTCGAAGATGGTCCCGACAATGTACCTTCAGACTCTCTCGACCGTGAGGAAGGTCTTCCACCGGCTTCGGAACTCATGGGGCGCGGCTCGGACGGATTCAGAATGTTGTGAACTCCCAATGATTTGGGGGGCAGTTGTTGACCCATTCGACTAATGTCAGTAGAGGTCACGCCAGCAGACTCATACCGTACATCGCCACTACTAGACTGAGGAACGTAGCGAGCCGACGACACCTGGTCGTTTGTGATGGGGGATATTGAGGAGCGGCGAGACGCTGGGCGAGGGCCAGGTCCCCTCTGCGACATCGAAACCTGATCCCCTACGCAGTCCTGGTCGCGAGGACCGGTACATTGACTCCTTCCCTCGGCACCAATCGCAAATTCGCGGCTCTCGCTCTTCGGGGATGCGTTCTGTGAAAGGCTTCTAGGTGGCCAAGAGGGTGTAGATGGTGTTCTTGGCGAGTTTGGTGTCGGTGCGCCTGTAGAGTCAGTGACTACAGACCCAGGACTGTCCTGAGCGGGAGCAGGCGTGGCCCGGTGCCGCAGGTCTACAGATGAGTTCGCCAGGGCGGACGTAAAAAGGTCGGACCGGCTGGGAATGAATACCCAAACAGTCCTGGTGACCAGCGAGGGTTGTATATGAAGAGGCCTGAAGGCCGTCTAAGGTCGGTGGAGGAAAGAGAAGAGGGGCGTGTTGCACTCTCCCTATCACAATTCCAGACTTCCCAAGTGGACTCAAAAGCTATTGCTTTAGAAGGGGTTGGTTCCAATAGAGACCCAAGACTGCAACAACAGAGTCAGGGGTCTGTATGGTTGAGGTAATGCCAATCGGCTTGGGCGACTAACCGCGAACTATCCCAAGTTGACACACCGATTTGCCACAGCGGGAATTAGTCGCGAAGTCGATATCAGACCCGGTGTGTGCTAATCACTCTTCACCAGGTTGTCAAGGTGATTAAGTAGTTACTGGAGAAAGGGTCCTTTCTTTTGATGGGGGGATAGTCGGCGTGGTGAGGAGAGCTGAAACTGCAACAGGATCATCCAATGATGCAATCGAAAGGACGGCTCAGCCAGTCAATGGCCTACAGACGTGGAGCACTGGATAAGAATTGCGCCGTCCAATAGCCCGTTGGCTTCGAGGTTTGCGACTTGGAAGATGTAGGAAAGAATGATTTCTTAGCCGTCGTCTTGTCGTAGACGGTGCTCGAGGCGTTGTATGGACCACAGCGGAGATAGATCGAGTATGGATGGCGTTTCAAGATGGATATCTTGAAAAAGTAACCGGATTGATTGGAACTATTGAGTCCAATTGTCTTTTGAATCTATTGTTAGGAGCGCCCAAACACAATGAAGACGGTTGGAGAAGATGTGCGGAGAAGATATGAGAGGAGTGGAGGAGGAGGAGTGCAGGTCGCGAGGCGGTAATGAAAACAGGAATGACAACAGAGGTTGAGATGATGCCGGGGAGGGATCTTTGCTTACCTTACCTACCGACCGTCGATAAAGGCAGGGCAAGGTACCAAGACAGGGACTTGACAACCGAGCCGATCTGAATGGCAAGGTACTTGAGGGCACTTGTGAGCTACTTAACACAGGATCGTTGCCTCGCAGAGGTCAGAGGGTGGCGGGTAAGTATGTTCAGGTCAAGGCCTCGAAGCTGACAGTCACGCGCGGTATCGGCGTGTAAGAAGGAAAGATCGGAGTCTGTGTGACGAGAGGTGATGGAAGAAAGTCTTTCATCTCAGAGCTCCCGGCGATGGAGAACCAAGCCACACAGAGGTAGGAGCTTTGACTCGTAGACAGGACCTCGTTGCCCACAGTTCCCAATTCTGCCACGCCAACAGTCCCTGTTGATGAATGGACATGCTTTTACGGTTATGCCAGCCCAATAGTGTCTCACAGCCAGGGTTTATGTGCGAGTTACCATGACCATGGGGGGTGGAGATGCACCATACCATTTTCTTGAAGGGGAGGACAAGAAAAAGAGAATGGAGCTAGGGCGACTACAAGAGACGTCAGTCAGTCAGTCCAGAAAAACCACTTGTGCGTACCAGGTATCAGAAACGCACACTGCCGCAGAACAGACCCCATCGATGTTGGAACCCTGGTCAGTTTCCAACGAGAGAGAGAACCCACACCACAGCTCTGGCTCCACGATGGTTGTGTGGGAGGGGAGGCGTGTCTTTTAGCAGGGGGTCGGGAGTGCCACTTTAGTAAGTACAAGTAGTACGGTGTGCGAGTGTGTACGTGCGTGTGCGTGTGCGTGTCTGCGTGTGAAAGCGAACCCCCCTCCCCCCTCCCCTCCCCTGGCCAGGTTTAAGACGCTCCAGAGGGATGGTTAGGCTAGCCAGGGCTTTTGTCTCTCTCTCACCGTGACCGAGATGATTACCAGGGGGGGGCATTGCTTGTGTCAGTGTTGTCTGTGATGAAAGCACAAGCACCGCCTGGAAGCGCTTTTCCGAATTGCGTTGCTGGCTGGCATTTTCATTTTTCATTTTTTTCGACATGGTGTTGTTGTTGTTGAGAGAAAACAATTTTCTCTGCAGGCATTCATGGGATGGCAGTTGCAAAACGGCAGGAGACCTACTGGCAAGTACATTCTACACGTACCTTCTCCGTTTAGTGTCTCATCCAGTACCCCCATGTCTGCAGAGTACGGAGTACAAGTGCCTGCTGCTAACCTCCAGGGCTGGCTGCCTACTAACGTCGACCAAATTGGTGGGTGATATTGAAATTGGATGGAAAAGGCTACGGTTCTTTAGTGGCATGGAAACGGGAAAAGATGGCGCGCGCTACAGTTCATGTGTAAAATCAACCAACTTATCATAGGCCACAAGGATCCATTTCAGCCTTGAAAAGCAAGCCATACCTCCTCATTCATAAAGTGTACCATCCGTCAGTGGCCTTCATACTACAAGTCCGTTTTGCCTCCTTGTGCAGAAAAAAAGCCCAGAACAAGGACTAGCAGTCATCACCACCACCCGGGTAACTCTTCCGGTGCGCTGACTGGTCGCTAGCTTCATCCATTAATACCTACTTGCCTACCTGTAGATGATGTATGGACAGAAGCACAGCAGCATACTACAAGTACAGTGGTTGCCAACTAAGAAAGGGTAGCCGATGAACGATAGGATCCATTGCTACTCCGTACATACATACATACATACCTACATACATACATGCCTAGTACTATACTCTCACTCCCACTCCCACTCCCACCCTATCTATCGGTCCATCCATCTGTACAATTTCTGCCTCGGTGGTGCTTGTCCATCTGCATCACATACATATACGCATGCAGCGGAGAGAAGTATGTGATGTTGGATATATAGCCGCCTAATGTAATGTATCACTCCGTAAATGGAACGCCACCGCCAGCACATACAACGTGTGTCATGGCATGGCATGTCATATCCTACTATTCTCGTTCGTCTCTGTGGTGATGGCCATGGGTGGTCCAAAAGCGTGGCCAATTCTTTCGTATCATACATCACATGAACACGCATACGGTCAGCCATCATTGGCCTCGATAGCTCCGGAGTTGCCCTTACATACTAGCAATGACCCCATATCCAGCAGTGATACGGCCCAAGTTGGCAAAACCTACAGCAAGTCCTCCTTGGCCGGCATGGAGAAGCGTCATGAGCACCTACATGCCTAGATGCCTACTACATACGTCTAGACGCGTCCGCCGCCCATTGTTTCGAGTCCCGAAATAGTAGTACTTGTAGAATGATGCCCTTCCGGCCTGCTCCTAGCCTTCAGGCCATGACGCGCTGGCACATGACGTCTGGTCTCCCACCTTGAAGAGGTGTCCAACACGGGCACTGTACATCCGGCCAAGTACATATACACCCACTTACATCAGGCTGAGGTACAGACAAGGGGCACCAAGTGGCCTGTACTCGGAGATACGTGTGCCTGGGTCTGCCAACGGAAACGACCCGAGGCGACCAAGTAACGCCATATGGGCCTGTAGCTGGATCCGGTTTGACCCTGTTTGGCATGGCATGGCAAAACTGTGAGGTGGCGTTACTTCTGCTGCTTTGAAGGGCGGTCAGCATCTAACCAGCTGGCTGCCAGGTTCTACAACGACCCGGGTACCTGTACTTTGTCCGGAAGTGATTTGTGTATGTTGTATGCGTGCTTGCTTGTTTGTGTGCGTGCTGTGCTGGTGAGGTGATTTAGAGCGCTCGCGTGTCCAAGCCTGCAGCCAATTCATCACATCCATCCCACCAACAGGTCACACTAAGCCATCCCATTCATTCCAGGAAGGACCGTCATTAAAGGAAAATAAAAAATAGACAAAAAATCATTGGCGAAACTACGAGTTAAGCCTGCTGGTCCAGTCACAGCCAAGTTCCATGCCCTGACCTTGCACGTATGTAGGTACCTGGGCACAAGAATCCACAGACACGTCGTAGTACATACATCAAACAACTCACTAGCACAGGCGGCAAAGAGGGTTCCAATTGAGCGGTCACCAACATCCATTGCCTTTAAAAGACGACACTAGTCCAGCATGGCGCGTTACATGCACGTCTACCGTAGTCCATCTCCGAAGCACTTTGTAGCTGCCTGAGCGGATCGTGGTCTACCTACCTACCTACCTACCTACCTACTCACTCTGCACTCTACTTAGTGAGGTGGTGGTTGTAAGTTGAATAGGACTAGATGGTGAGGCCTAAAATTCACCACATGTTCGGGAAGAAAACCCTCAGGGGAGAAGCTCCCTAGCTAGTGAGGCTGGCTAGCATCAAATCCAAGACAAACCCCCCCGAGAGCTTTCGACCTACCTTGCTAAGAGGAACTAATCGACCTTACCCTTCCAGCTGGGAGCACTAGCAGTCCCGACGACGGGAATAGAAACCAAGTGTTTCCCGTGCCAAAGAATGATACGACGGGCTCGTAAAAGGTCTGGATAATGTGTGTAGCCCTGTCTAATCATTGCTTCATGGCCATTTGTATGCCTGGAGCTGCTGTTTGCCACTTGCCACGTTTGAGGAGTTGTCTGCTTATATGGCTACCTACCTAGGTAGGCAAGTAGGGTAGGGTACGCCAATGCTCGCTCGCCTCGAGGAGCGACAGGCCATCAGGACAACAGGGCATAGAAGGGTGAAACCAAGAATACAGTATGCGCCAGGTTCGACAATGGAGGCTACGTGTGCTTATGGCAGCTACTTTTCAGCCGATTTCACTATATGATATAGGCTCTCTGTGACTTGCTGCCCAACGAGTATCTGTGACACAAAGTCATTTCCTCCATTCCTTTTTCCGATAGAGCCTCAGCCTCGTTGGATACAAGCGTCCTGACAGTTGCACACGAAATATTACCATGGAATTGCTTGTATAACCACACAGTCGGCCTGAACACTCCCCCACCCCCTTCTCTCAAGTTCCATTGTTTGTCTCGGGCGCGAGCTGAATGTGGCTGTTAGTTAATCCGATCCTTCCATCTCTTGTAGGATGTCAGCGGTCACCAAAGCAGCCAAAGAAGATCAATGCCATGGACGATCAAGAAAAGTGAAACGAAACTGAACCGATGGCACTCTGCAATCCCTTTTTATTTGCAACACAATTCATGTCCTTACTCTGACCTGGCAATGGTACATGTAATTACTACCTGGTATGTCGTGACTTGGTATGTACCTAAAACTGTAGGTCGCGAGAGGGAAACTAGGCAGGTACCTTCTGACTTGAGTTCCGTAGCAGCTTCCTCATCAAGGTGCTACCCCAGAAGTACAATTGAGGTTCTATCCCCCCTCTCCCCTCTCTGTTTCTCTCTCTCCATCTCTCGAAGCGAACACAGAATCAACAACTCCAAGACAACAAGTTCCTGACTTAAACTCATATCAACTTAGTATGTCCAAGCAGAAGGTCGCATGTCCTAACTCATAACACATTTTCTCCTTTTGGATCGACAGTGGCTGACTTCAAATCCCTAGTTGTGTCTCGACAGGCAATCCCACACCGGGCATAGCCACCCATCGTCATCAAGCCATTCGGTCTGACAAGTGGTTGCAGTGAACCCGCCCCCAAGCCTTGGGAACGACTTTGCACCATTGCTGGCCCATACAAAGCTCGTTCTTTCGCTCTGACCTCCCCACTACAAACCAGAGCTTGGTACATACGATACGCGCCGTGGGGCTTGGACCCCTCATGTCTCTCTTGCTGGTTGGGATGGTGAGCTACCCTTGAACGTTCAAAGACCTTCGCGTTATGACCAAGTCTCTAGTACGCTCCATTTGATCTAGTTGAGAAAAATAGTAGGATGCGCGAAAATCATATTCGGTCGGGTGAAGAAGAAAAGAAAAAAACCCCCAGCATACAACAGCAAGGTTGACACTATTATGCGGCTCAACATTTCACTGTCATCCCGCAGACAATAGTCTATACCCCGATCGTGGCACATTGTACCATCTCGCAGATACGCACCTGCAGGACTCTCAGCCAACACATCTCGCTGTGCATTTGCAGACCCGGAAATGTCCTTTGTACATCAGACCCTGCACGTACAAGAGCCCTTACACCAATGAGCGGTCATACCCTTGAGCTCCGCCTGATGCGTCAATGCGCTTGGCGGTATCACACATGGATGCATGCCGGGTTTCCACTGCAGTAGTCCCTGGCTCCCGGGCCTGCTAGAACTGCAAGGCAGGACCCAAGATGCCCCAAGACTCCATACCGAAACATGCTTCCCTTGAGGCCCATTATGCGACCTCCCTTCATCGCACAGAATACAGAAGCCAATCGCTAGCTTCGGCTCCACGGCGGCTGCTTGATCTTTGGAGATGGCCAAGCTAATTTCACACTCCTTCTATGACATAACTAGAAGAACAAGCTTACAAAATTTATTGCAACAAACATACTTGAGTTCCGACTTTGGTGGATTTTTCTCTTTCTCTCTCTCTCTCTCTCTCTCTCTCTCTCTCTCTCTCCATGCACCCTGGTAGGTCAGCAGATAAGTACCGAAACAGAAAAAGAAAGAAGAGAAAAAAAAAACAAGGCAAATTCTTCGCCACGACAGGGTAAAGCTGCAATGCAAAGACAGGTGGCAGAGACACACACTACGCTGCTATCATAAACGCCATCCATGCTCTAGTTTTCTCCCCCTATTCGCTCTTACAGTGGAACGACATCTTCACAGGGCTTCATATCTTCCCCCAATCAATACTCTGCCTCGGTAATTGATAGCAACTCATGGCCTGTCGGGGAACGAACCGTTCAAAATTTTATTTCGCCTTGTTATTACCAATAATACATCACACTCCTTCTGGCAAGGCACTACTCGTACAAACTTCTTCATTTGATTTGATTATATTACCGCCTTCTACCCATGCACATCCTAAAGGTCCCCGCCAATTGGAGCAACGTGGTCAGGAAGTGAAATGAAATGGCGAAACGAAATTGGTCAGGTTATCCGAATTGCAGGGGGAGCTACGCCTCTGCCACGGTTCTTTCTGAAGGTGGCTTGCATCATCACCCGCCATGGAAGGCCACTTTCATGACTTAGCACTGAAGATCGAATGCTTCTGGATCCGCATTCTGTTCAGGGTCGTCGCATGAAACCCATGATCTACATACTCTCCCTGGACAAGAGGTCATGTCGGCTAATACCCTGTCACTGGCTGCTCCGTTGTCCCGGAATGAGAAGGATTTTCTTTCCCTTTCTTTCTTTCTTTCTCTTCTATTCTTCCCAGGAACCTGGGTAGGGTGGTCACAACGCAATCACCATGTCTTGCCTGGTTCGCTTACCATCTTACCTTTATCTGTTGTAATGACAACTCGACTACAGATTCGAAAGACCAGTACGGAGTGCTCGGTATGTAGGCTAAAGTCCTTCTTGCCAGCCTCTCATCGCGCAGGTTGGCGTATGTGTATTTAAGTGGGCTGTATAAGTGGCCGTGCTTCTTATCAGGTCGGATCTCTAAAATGCAAGCAGCATGTATGCGGGGATGAGATTTCATCTAAGATCAAGCACGACATGCGGCTCATCCATTTCTTGTTCATCCGTGCTGTCCCGTTGTTAATATATCCCCTCGGAAACCACTTCCCATGCATGGATCAAGCAAGACCACCACTTTCCGCATCTATGTACAGAAGGGATATATCTGCCTTTGCGAAGACTGCAGCTTTGCAAAGAGAATTGGAAGCAATTGGCCACCAACAGACCACGCCAGCACAGTCTTTAATTTTTGCACTCGGCCCGTCCCTAGCTTCAGTGAAGCACAGTGCTGGCCTCACCAGCATCATCATTACACAAGCTTCAACTCAAGAGCGCTGAAAATGACGTGTTGATAAACTTTGCGGTCACTCATAGACCAATTCTTTCCAATTTCCATCATGGCCTGTCGACAAGGCGTTGACGGGCTAGCGGAATGCTGTGACAGCATATCATTACCACGCAAATCTCGTTTCTGATGCGCTATTCTGCGGGCTGTTATTTGCGCCTGGAAAACCGGGTTGGGTGGAGAGGTTACAAGGACAGAGCACCACTCCCATCACTTGCAAATGGCACGGCGGCGGCTCACATCACGCGGAGAGAAGATGTTTTCTCAGTCTTGCTTTGCCTGCCAAGTATAATCGAGCCACACAGACGGGCGGTAACTGGACATGGGGAGGGGGATGGCTCAGGCCAGAGACAAGGGGCGCGCTGAGACCATGGAATGACGCGCGATGTTCTCCGTACCGCATGTACCTATGGCTTGCATTCGCATACTGCGACTAGTGCTCGCTGTCCCTGCAAGTTACCATGGGCATGGCCCATCCACTGGCCCAGTTCATGCAGGCAACCTTGATGGTCAGCGCGTTTTTTTTCTTCGGATTGTGGGCCTATGAGATCCTACCCGCTTCTCAAGGAACAATGCAATTCATATTATCGGTCTGCTTAGCCTACGACTAGACGCTCGGTCGTGGACGTGGTTTGGGCAGTTGGGGCCACGGCACGTTGGAGGTATATTACCATGGTTAGCCCTTGCAACGCTACAGGCAAAAACATGAGGAACGGCATCCAATTTGGAACGGTGAGATCATGGCCCCCGCTCAACACGTTTACCCCTGCTGGATGCGTCTGCAGAGAGACACATGGTGCATCAGCAGCTCTCCAACGTGGCGGTCACGCAACGGTTTACTTTTTCCTCGGTTCCGTTTGCCCTAGAAGATGTGCCTCGTTGGTGCCCGACGTTGCTGGAATGCTTCCCCTGTCCCATCTAGCGGATTCTTGACGTGCTTGTCGGAGAAACTCAGACGATGAGGGAGGTGACAACAGGTACCTTGACCCTGTTTGACTCAATGACGGCAATGGGCTCTTCTAGGCTAAGATTGACGGGGTTAGTGAGGTCAACGAGGCGACACTGCCGGTCCCCGACCGACTACGGTTTTTCTCGGCTGCGAAACCCAACCACCGGCGAAAGCTAAAGCTTGATGTGACCAACGCCATCACTCAAAGTAGATCACTTTTGCAAGGGATATATGTACTGTACCAAAGAGGTACAAGACCCATCATTTGGGTTGAGAAATAATGCATTTGATGCTAGTTGGCCAGGGATTGCCAATGCTTGTCCGCATCAGCAACCAGCCACGTGAAGAGCACCACCGACGTCCCATCTTAATCCGAGTTTAAGTCGGTACTGCCCTGTCGCGTCGTGTCAGACAAAATTTCCGTCGCGCCGCGGTAATACTAATATCGCAACAATAGAATGACAGTATGACAATAGTCATACGTCGTGAAACTCAATGGGCAATGACGATCGTCGTACGCACGTCCAATTTATCTGGTCAGACACCGGCCGCAACAACTTCCACTGGAATCCCGAGCTCTAGGGACGGGAAATGCATGAGTACAAAGTACGGAGTACGGAAGCAGTATTTGGCTACGCTCATGCAGACTACGGGAGATTGACGTACTGCACGTAACCTTCTATTTCTCCATTCTCACAAGTATTGTCTCGGTCACCAGGGCGCCGCTTCAGCGCCTTGTCTCACCCAAAGGTGCCGTGTCTGAACACGAAACCACTCCCTAGGGACGGTAATGCAAAAATAAGAAGAAGAGTGAGAGCAAAAAGCAAATACATGGCGGTATCGCCGTCGTGAGCTCGGTTCCGGGTTGCCCTGTTGGTGCCGCTTGGACTGATGAACAGTTTCCGGGATAGCGAAGCCTCTTAGACATCAGGCAAACACCTATGCTCCCTTTTTCCTTACTAGAAGCGCCAAGAATACTGAACATATCCATGGATGTCAATATTCTAAACCCATTATCTTGGGGCAAGAAATCCCCAGTGGTTGGATTCAGAAAGCACTTCGAGGTATTTCCCGAACATGCATGAAACCCCACATTAGACTCCATCGCCTTGCAACCAACCCCGCTGCTACCCCTCCACAAGAACCCAAAGATATGTTCAAATGAACAGCATTTCAATTTGTAATTAGAGCGTTATTTCATTGAACTCGAATGAAACAGAAAACATCCGGGCTCTCTTTCTTTCCATGATAGAGTTCATTATTCGACCCGCACAGCTCAACCACCAACTGCCTATCAATTCGCAAACAGAATTATGTCGGCTTTGAGACTCCAAGAATGGACTGTGGACAAGCCCTGGCTTGACCTGCACTGTGCACTCGGCGAGGGTCCGTTTTATGAACAAGCTGCCGACCTAATTCGCCTTGTGGATATCAAGAAGAAACAATTGCATAGTGTTTCCGTTCATGATAGTGGCGATTGTGCATCATTGCGAACAATTCAACTCGATATCTGCCCAACGGTCACAGCCGATATCGCGGGGGTGGATCCACGGGATCGAATTTTGCTCGGTGTCAAGTATGGCATTGCAGTGCTAGATCGCCGAACCGGGGTATATGAGATGTTGGCCGAGTTCAATGAGGAGCGCAATGAGCGCCTGCGTAGTAATGATGGCGCAGCAGACCCTCACGGGAGGTTCTGGCTGGGAAGCATGACCGACTTTGTCCACGGAGACGTCCAACCCGAAGGTATAATTACCTTTATGACTTTGCAATGATTGCATCATACATATCGAGTTAACGCATTGTTATTATTTTCAGGTTCTCTCCTTCGTTTTCAATCTTCCAATACTGGGGAGAAGGTTATTGGTAATCTCAGCATCCCAAACTCAGTCGGCTGGTCACCCGACAACAAGATAATGTACTTTACGCATTCCAAGTCGCGAGAAGTGTTTGCATTTGATTATTCGCCGGAAACTGGAGACGTAACAGGCAAGCGACTCTGGTACCAGCATGGCGGACTGGGCGAACCAGACGGATTTCGTGTTGATATAAATGGCAATATCTGGCACGCCGTCTACGGTGAGGGTCTGGTCCTTAAGATCAACCCTGAAGGCAAGGTAGTTGGCAAGATATACCTACCAACACGCAACATCACATGTGTACAATTTGTGGGTACCGAATTGATCATCACATCGGCAGCAGATGACGAGGGAGAAGAAACAAGCAAAAAATACGGCGGGGCGGTATTTAGAGTCAACGTTGGTACAGCAGGGTTGGAGTTATTCAACTTCAAGATGTGACAAACATGGAGCGCTACAACCAAGACCATGATTGATACAGGGTAGTCGTTTTCTACTGCAGGCCGCGATGGCGTCGCAAAACTGCCAAGTGAGGGAGTGGCAAGTTGCACGCCTGGCGTGGAGTGAACAAGCAAAACACGTCGTATGAAATGATCTAGAATCTCACTAAGTTTCCATATGCATAATCACCTGCATGTGAGGCGTCGGTTGGGTCCAAAAGAGAGTCCCGAAACAAGACATAATCTGTAGGCCCATTGGACCTGAGACAATGCGCTTGGTCGAAATGCATGTTGCGCCTTGTGTGCCAACTAAGCAGTACAGAGATGGTACCGGCACTGATGCGAAATGTTTCCGTCGCAAGAAAAGAGGGACATGATACGACGTGGCCTCGGGTTGGTACCTGAGGGATTCAAACAAGTACCCATTCTCTTGAAGTTAGGGGGCTCGACCCGCCTCCGCTGCACCGGGTATGCATCCTCGCCTGAGACAGACCGCCGGGGCGGACACCAAAGCAAGAGGGACGATTTGGAAAAGAAGAGGCAACTATAAAAAGCAAAAAAAGAGCGACGAAGGCTTGCATGCCCATGAGAGGCGTCGACGGTCGACAAACCAAGATAGGACAGAGGCCCCCCCCCTAAGAAAAAGCACAACTGAATATTTGAGCTGTAAGAGGAGATGCAGAAGTTTCTCCCTACAGCAGTTAATGTTTTTTTCTGCTTTTTCTTCTTCGAGCCGTCCCGCCACTTGGGATAAGCCAGTCATCAGCACCATAGACGGGTTGCAGACGAGTGTTTTTGCTTTTTAATACGCTACAACTGTTTCTGTTTTTTTCTTTTCCTGAACACTGGTTTGGTTTTTCTTTCTTTTTCTCATGGGCTGATTAGGTAAAGGCTGTGACCGAATGTGGAGGGGGTGCGAAACATATCGTCTCTTTTGAGGAAGCAGAGACAGTGCAGTGTGACGACAAACAGCACCAGCTGGGACTCGGACTCTCAGAGCAAGAAGAAAACGGTTAGTAAAAGAGCTATAAAGTCAGCCCTTGTCTGCTTTTTGTCGCTGCCGTTGCTGATGCCGGTCTCCGTTCAGACCAGACGACGGGTAAAACAAGACGGGCTCGTCTTACAAGCAGAGCAGACTTGGAACAAAAACCACCACTAAAGCAGGACAGACGAGAAACAAGAGGCCATAGATCACACTCAGCCTCACTTGCCGTCACATCCCTCCCTCCTTTCGTTGGGTCAGGTTGCGCCGTGTTGAGCTGTGCTATGTTGTGTCGTGTCCTGTTGTTTCGTTTTCTTTCTTTCTTGTTGGCACGCCCCCCAGCCGTTCATGCGGATCGGATCTGGTGGCTTGAATTTGTTGGCACGAATCGCGTCAGCCATCTCTGCTTCCTTTGCTGTTTTCTGCAACTTGCCTGCTTTTGTGATCGATGCTAGCTTGATTACTTAGTTTGGATCCAAAGGGGGGGTCCCCCAGGTTGCCAGGCAAGATATGTATGGTTTTCCCAGATACGATGTGCCCTTTTCTGTTATTGATGCAGCGCGCGTGATGATGAGGATTTGAGATACCTTCTGTCGCTCAGTCAACTCGTTTACTCACCGCCGATGCTGCAGCAGTAGCAGCAACTCTTTCCCCCCCAGCTCCTCCCCCTCCCCCTTCAAACTCAGCCGCGCGTGACAACGATGCGGATGGCCATTTGAGTTTTGAGCCTTTGCTGGACTTTGACTGAAAGGGTTACAACGGAGAAAAGTACCGTTTTCTCTTGATTGCCACACACCCCCTGGTCGCAGCACACATCGTCTCCTCTCCCCCATCCAAGCTATCCTATCCTATCACATCTTTGCCATGGCCTGGCCATTTCTCACCGCCCTGATGCGCGGGTTGGGTGGTTTTTGTGTCCACGGCCCCGGTCTCCGGACTTCCGGCCCCACACCGTCGGGGATGGTTGAGTAAGCAGATTCGGTCATGCCGCCTCTGAGGCCTTTGGCGTCGCTCATTGAGGGATCGTGACAGCGACCAGTGAAGGTTGCTTTGATCCATCTTTGATTAATTGATCAGTGCGAAGTCAGTCTTAAACCACGCAAAGATACTATGACATACTATAAACAAATATTGAAAACCAATATGAGCAGTGGAACGAGCCCCGTTTCAATATCGGAAAATACTACAGCACTAATTCTATTCATTTAATTTTTTTCTTCTTTCTCTCTCTTCTCAACAGTTTCAATTGCAAAACCTAATTCTTAGTTGACTTTACAGGTTACCCGACCCGTTTGTCCCGTCTGAGTTGTTTGTTCAACCCCCTTCACAGAGCAACAACAGGCACCCCCACCCTTTTTCTTTCTCTTTGTCTGCCTCCTCCCAAGGCGCGGATGAGCCTGCAGGAACCGCGGTATTGAGACACCAACCAAAAAGAAAAAAGAGAAAAAGAAATAAATGATGTGTGCGTTGTGCCGCATGAGAAACATACTGCATTAAGTGCAGTGCGGGTCAAGTCGATCCAGGGCCCCTAACAAAAAAAAAAAAACCTCACAAATAAAAAAAAATAAAAAAAAAATAAAAAAAAATAAAACACATACATACGAGGGTCCCTTTTTGGGTCTGTTTGAATGGGGGGGATGGATACCGGCCTCCTGCTGTGACGCGGCGGGCCGGCGAAATACCTCTTTTGCATGTCATGCTGCAGGGAGGGAAGAGAGAAAAGCAGAATGAAGCATCCCGATAGAGAGACAGAGACAAAGACGGGGAGTAGCATCACACACATCACATTACATTGCTACATGGTACAAGTAGTTGGCGGTCAGAGTCTCTAAAGAGAAACAAGTGTTTTTTTTTCTTTCTTCCCTGAATGGCTTTGACTGACTGACTATCCTTTTCATGCGTTTGACTTTAGCCTCGTTTCTGGCTCTGTCTTATTACAGATGGAATTGTGTCATTTTTTTTTGTCGCTGTTCTCTCTATCAGTATCTCAAATCATCATGTCGAGGTATCTGCTTTTCACTACAGCACATGGACTATATGCTGTTCTGCAGTCTCTTACACCGCCGCGCTGGTCCGTTCCGATGCTGCGGTACCGCGGAGAAAATACCTGGCAATAAACTACTTGGCAAGGGAAAATATGGGAACAATTGATGGATATGGAGGGGGGGTTACCGCCGCACATATATGTATTGGGACATGTTTTTTCCCTTCTCGGCCACCTCACATGAGAGGTAATGCAGGTAGCAAGGGAGGTAGGCAGGCAGGCAGGCAGAGAAGGAGCAGCGGCAGCAGCAGCAGCAGAGACAGACAAGGCAGTACAAGTTGGTGCATGATGGGATGGGGGGGCGACGACGCTGACTTGGGACAGACGCAGGGCGCGCGCATGCGGTTACTGTACGTGCGTAAACGTGCATTGCACAACGACGTACATGCGTGTGTGATGCCGTGACTTACTCGTGCAGGCGTACATCGCTTGGTCTCTTGTCTCTGTCTCTGTTTTTGCTCTTGTCTCTCTCTTGTCTCTCTCGCGTTTCCTGGGATTTTGTGGTTGCAATGCAAGGGATTGGGCAGCCATTCATGCGGGTTTGCCTCCAGGGCTGTCCGTTTTGGTCTTGGTCTTGTGTCAAGCCAGCTGGACCAGCACTTTGGGGTTTCCAAGCATGGTTCCCTCTCCAACCCTCCCTTCATCCCTGACCCTCCCTGACCCTCCCCAATGGGATGGGACTTCCTGGGGGGGTTGCCTTGCATATTGTGTGTGTGTGTACTCCATATATGTGTGGTTGTTTCTGAGTGGTGTGAACAACTCATTAATTCGCTCTATTCCCCCCCCTCTTCCCCCCTGGCTTTGCTTTTTCCCTCCGCATTTTGGACCATTCGGAGGTGAAGGAACTGGGCAAGGGAGGAATGTATTCGTCAGAAAGAGGATCCGATGAAGAAAAAAAAGGCGCCCTCCGCTGGGTGCGCCCGCTTTATTCCGCCCCAGCCGTGTGTCTTTGGAGGGAATTTACCGGTTGAAAAAGATTTGAACGATGAAATGCATCTTCATTCGTTGATTCATGCTCTTTGGCCCTTTTGCTTTTTGGGAAAGGGATTTGCCGGTTGGGAGAGCTTTGAGTCGTAGGAGGTACTTGTTTTGTTTCTCCCTTTCCCTCTCCCCCGGGTACAGTTACAGTAACATGGGGGGGATGGGTGGATGAAGCTGCATGCCTCATCACACTGCCATATCTTAGATCCCCTCTCCCCCCCGTCTCAGACAAGAAGAAACCGTGCTCATCATCATCATCATCATCAATTCCGTTTTAACCTTTTCCAGAAACCCGGCACCGAAAATGCAAAACTGGGACGACCATTTTCGATTCCCTTTTTTCTTTCTTTTCACCGTTTTTCCTTGGAACTGCCCTTGTTATTAGTCCGTCCGTTTTACAGGTATGGAGTATGTCTAGGACATTTTTGTTTCCTCTTTCTCGAGTAACCGAAGTCCAGAACATACATATCCCTAAACGCACTATCTCGGCTTCTTTCCCATAGACAGACGGACAAACAGATAGATAGATGGACATACATGCTCCTTGTCGTAAATATTAACTCTTGGCAAAGCAGGGAACGAACAGGCATGGCATTTTCCCTCCCCCCTGGCTTGCCTGCTTGCTTGCTTGCTTCTCCCTCCCCCCCGCAGCCCACATGATGCACCTCCTACCCCCCTCAAGAAAGATAGGTACACTTTGAACCCTGCTTTGCCTCTTTTTTTCTGTCTTTCCCTTTTCAGATTTTCTCCCCCCTGGGATTTTTTCTTCCTGCAAAGCAGAGGGAAACGAGAGATGGGAAGCGAGAACCCGGTAAAGGGTATCTAACCCTTAACCATTCCTCCCCTCGTTGGGCTGACATGGGGGAAGGGGGGGGGGCGTATCAGTGGTGATAGTTGTCACCAAACCTTGCACGTTAAAAGAGGGACCCCAGTCCGTTTATGTCGGTGAGAATTTTTAACAGGCCTAGCCAGAAGAAAGAACTCACGATGGCTTCGTTTAAACGAGAGAGGTAGGCGAGGGGGGAGAAAAAAAAAAAACAAAAAAAAACCACATGGTTTTCTTGACTGTCTTGTCACATCGCTTCCGGCGCAAAACGACAAAAAAAAATAAAGCATTTCCACTTCCACTCCTCTCCCCCCCAGCAAAGCAAAAACCCACTGTCGAACTGGCGCAATGGCATGGGGTTTTCTTTTCTTTTTTCTTTTTTCTTTTTCCCTTTCTCTCTATTTTCTCTTCTAGGTTTAAACTTTTACGGAAAAAGCTCGCCAAGGTTTTTCCCTTTTTGTAGACCGCCCCTTTCGGGGGGAGGGAAGGGAAGGGGAATATGGGAATTTGGGGATCGGGAAGGGGGGGAGGAGGAGGAGGGAGGCTTGGTGTGTTAGACTATCCTTTGCACACGTGTACAAGGGAAATGCTAGCCAGCCAGCCAGCCAGCCGGCCAGCGGACAAGTTTGTTGACATATGCACGCACTTTGGGGTTTCCGTTGTTGTCCGGGCGGCTAGACGGCGGATTCCGGACTTCTTCATGGGGAGGGGGGGGTTTAACATTTGTTATGGAACCCTTGGGGGGGCTTTGTTGTTGTGTGAGGGTCCTCGATGATCCATCCCGTCCACTCTCTTTCCTTTCCTTTCCCCCCCTCCTCAAGCGAGTTGTTGTATATTGACTCTCCTCTCATCTCCTCCCCTCCCTCCCCTTTCTCTCGTTTATATAAGCGAACCGAGGTTTGCTTTTTTTTTAAAAAACTAAAAAAAAAAAAAAAAAAAAAAAAAAAACTAAAGACGAAGTTACAGTAACAACACCATGATCAGCCTGAACGAGGAAGATTGAAGGCGGAAGAGGAGGAGGAAAAGAGGAGAAGGAGGAAATAAGGGCAATAGTTTGGGTCTTAGTCCAACGCCTCATTTTTTCGAACAAGGAGAAATACACACACATAGAAAAAAACAAAAAAAAAACGATCGGGGTGCTCCGGGTCATCGTCCCGGGCCGTAGGATTTGATAGTTTTCTAGTTATCTTCTTTTTTTTGTTTGTTAGTTAGTTAAAAACCTGTTGGAACTAGCAAAGAGAGACGATTTAACGGTACAAGCATTAGAGTGATTTGTGTCACATGTGAGTTTTAAAATACATGGTTGTGCTTGAAAAGGAAAGAAAAAGAAAGAAAAAAAAGAGGTTAAATTAATTGGGTTGAATAGATTTCGGGAACGATGAGTTCCGAGACTAGGTTTTGATGGGGTTGGAGGAGGAGGAGGAGGAGGTTGGAGAGAGATGTGTTTGCTGGGTGAGTGAGTTGTCAATTTGTTGCCAACTTGTTACCCAGGGTGAAGTTGACAAAGTCTGTTGCGAGATCAACAGTAGGGGAATAGCAAACATGGATCGATGGGGATTGACTTTTTGTAATGTGGAAACAACACTGTTGTTCTCTTGAATGGATTGTGGGTTGCCAAGTTTTGATATACTCTCTGTTGATGCCTCTACTTGAAGTTGTTCATCATCATCATCATCAAGTAGTTAGAGACCTTTGACCAAAATCTTTCCAAGTTATTGGCGTTACTATCTAATTAGCATAACTCTTTGCAATAGTCCAACAACGCCCTTGAGCAGTAAAACATGTATAGCCTTGTAGAGTCGATTCAGCTTCAGTCATGGAACTTTGAAACCTCGTAAGGGGAAGAACACCATTAGTTACCAAAAGGCGTTGAATAGATCACTGCTAAATCCATCCTCTCGTTCTTAACAGGCTAAGCAAACTAAGCGCACACTCGTGATATCGTCAAACACCTGTGGCAGGTTGTGTTACAGTAGTTGGCGATGATACCAAAGACAAGATGATCGAGCGTGGCGAGTATAAACTACTACTTGAACAAATTACATGTCATTCTAATACGAATTGGTCACATAACCAATGACACAACCATTGCCAAACGCTGAGCAACCTACTCGCAAGTTTCTTGTTACTAGGCCATCGCCAATCTCATTCCATGTCTAGGATCTGATACGGACATATTCGGACTCCATGAAGCACTTTGTTGTTTTCTATGATTTCATAATATGATCAAGCTTCAGCTGTTCCACGAAATATTGCTTGAGAAAAGGCTCTAAATGGTAATGATACCTTGGATGGGATACGAACATGACTTTCTGGGTATCTCATCGTCGCCCTCCAGACCAAACTGATTGTATACGATGCTACTACTGACAATGATCAAGTTACAAGTCAATTGTGTACGCAATGGCAGTTATTGCGTAGAAAGATATTGTCATTCTGTTACTAACTCATATCCTCTTACCATGTAGCCCGATTTACCTAACAATGCACAATCTCTATCCTTCTCCATCACCCTGTTCGAGTCCATCCTAACATCCTCGCTTATGCCTTTCCCTTCCCTTTCTCATCCCTCAAATCTGTATTAAGAACTATATCTTCTTTGTATCTTCTGTGAACTATGACTGTCAAGCCCTCGATGCCGGAGTCATCGCAAATATGCTGGGTTGACTTGTTCTCAATGTTGACGTCTTCCCCATGCTGACAAGTTTGATCTTCGAGAGCGTTCAACTCGATTTTCAGCTGCTCCAACTCGGAAGTCAGGCCAATGTATCGCGTGCGCCATTCGCAAACATGCTGGCTGCTAGAGCCACGCGATTTGGTATTGAGTGATCCCGTAGACGCCTTGGACTTCTCCTTCTGTTGCTGTGTCATGCTTTCCACGCTATCCTCTTGCTTATATACCGCATTCTTCCCTTTGTCTCTCTTTATCCCAGTCCCACTTTTATGGTCCATTTGATTTGCCGAAGGATCTTTCGTTTGTTGCTCGTCAGATGCGGATGACTTCAACTGTTCGATTCCTTGTTCGTTACCCTGTATACCGAAATCTTTGTCCATTTCTCTGAGTTTTGAGTGTGAACCAGATTGTCGGTTAGTCGATTGCGACTCAATTTCAAGCACTGTAGATCGATCCTTTGGCTTGAGCAAGGGAGATGATGTCGAACTACACTGGAGGCAAATATCACTGCTCTTTCCAATGTGACGATGTGGTGTCTTGGGAGAAAGATGAGAACTCAATTTTGAGTCAGATGCTAGAGGCGTTGGTGTCATAGAAGGAGATAATCCTTCTAGACTTCCTTGTTTACCAACTCCCTTTAATTGACGCTTCCATGCTGAGAAATCGGACATCTCCATATCGCGTTGAGAGTCTCTTGAGACGCTGCCCACCTTCTTCAAGGAATGCCGTGTCCAGGGTGCTGCCTTGGAAGTCTTCGTTGGGGTTGCAAGATCTACCTCTTCGACTCTTTTGTGACGTGGCCAAGGATCGGATCGAAAACCCTTCTGTGATGGAGACGATTCGTTCATGTTTTGTTCATGCCGATGCTTAGCATGACCATGGGGTGTAGATGCGGCTTGAAGCTCCTGGAGTAACGACATTCGACGAGATGAAACGGGCGTCTTTGGGGGAAATGGCGTTGGATCTCTTGAGATTCTAAAATCGGTCGAGTTCTCGCTGTCATGAATCTGAATCCCATCAATAGCTAGCTTTGGCGCCTTGGAGCTTTCACCATGTTGCTCTTCCGAGACAACCTTTGTGATGTTAAGAGCATCTCTTCTAGAGGGGGTAAAGAATATGTCGTCATCGATTTCATGTGATCCAAAGAGTGGCTGTTGAACGATGATAGCGTCGTCAGAAAGATCGTGCATTCGTCTATGGGCTGGAATTTTCATTGTCCTGTCCAACATTAGGTTGCGAGAGCCGAGAGGCAAAGGACTCGACAGTCTCATATCTTTGGTAGAGCCTTTCCCCTTGGACTCATAGATGACGCGGATTCCTTTACTCCTATTCGGAGAGTGTGTGCGGGAGGCCTCAGCAGATGTGATATACCCCGACAGTAAGGAGCTAGCTGATGTGCCCGAGAATTCTTTTCTACTTGTGGTATCCTTTGCAGACCTCTCCCTCTGTATTCCTGCTGTCGTAGCATTAGAAGATTGATTCCTGCCATCACTATTCAACCCTACGTCTCCTGTGGTCTGGCGTCGCTCAAGAGATCGCATAGCAGCACAGCAAATGCAGTGGCGAGTAGGATATTTGCTGACTTGACAAGTTGGGCATCGTGTTTTAGCACATGGCTCTGCAGCCAAAAGCTCGCTATGATGTCTTTCTGTGTGCTGATGGGGAATGCAATCGGACAGTCGGTTTGAATGTTCCACTTCTGTACCAGTCTCGTCTACATCATGTCGAATGGCCGTAGTTCGATTTCGTCGACTCTTTGACGAACGTCCAGATCGATCAGTTAGCCCGCGGATACTCGATTGTTCGGTCTCAACCGCAACCTGTTGGTCTGTGTTGTATTCCCTGTCCTCCCTGAGATGATGATGCTGAGACGCGCCGGCTCTATGATCTTTCACTCCGTGTGGCGTGTTTGGGTGAGCTGTAAAACCTTCGATATCCTCAACCTTTGTAGACTCATCTACAATCTCGCTGGTGCACTTGACGCAGAACTCGTGCCCACATTTGACGCATCGTGTCTTTGAATGCAAGGATTCGCCGCAAGAGTGACATATTTGGATCGTTCTCGTTCTCGATACCGGTCGCTGTTCCTCATCAGACAGCCAGCCCTCTGGTCGTGTAACACCATATATATCAAAAATATCCAAGACGTCTTGCTGTTGGTTCGTCACCTCCTGAGCGATGGGCGTGTTTGTTTGTGATCCTAGAGATGAAGAGTGAGGCTCCTGAGAAGATACGGGAAGTTCTAGCTGAGGGGATGATATCGTGACATCTTTTCTTCTCGAGTGTAGTGTGTGAGAATGGCGTAGAGGGCTCTTAACGAGATTCGAACGGCCTACAGAATTACTCGACTTCGAGGACCTAATGTTTTGTCTCATACGTACACTTCCGGTTTTAGAAGCCTCCTAGGCGCTCCCAATATCATCGTAACTGTGGCACTCCACGACTCTTACGCCTGCGTATGCATGCCCAACAGGAGGAGAAGCCGAGAGCTCGAGTCTTGTCCGTCGGCAGTCTGGGCTGCAGGTTCTGTCGTCTTCTTGATGACTCGGTGACGCCTGGCTCTTTGAACGATCTGGGCTGGCCATGTTGGTGAGTTGCTGAATGCGTGCCTCGACAATGCCGGAGGGTACTTGATCCCTCTGATTTTGTAATGATGAAGGATGTGTCATACTGTCAAACGCCCTGAAGTGAGATGATACGAAATATTACTCGCCCAAAAAAAAAGGGATGAAAAGTGTCGTCTTGGCTCATAAATATTTAAATGGGAGAGATAAGGAAATGAGAGGCGGGAAAACGGAGCTGGTATGCCTTTCCGTGTTCTGAATCATGCATGTAATAGGGGAAAGAAATACCAGTCAACGGAAACGAGGTGGAGCAACGACACATTTTCATTCATTATTTCAGGAGCAGTTGCTACCTACGCTGATGGGCTCCTGAAAGCAACCATATTTTCCCCCACAGAGCAGAAAGCAAGCAGTACAAAGTTTAGTCCGCGGATGGCAGCACCACGACGGGGAATCAATTGTCTCGGCTCTGCGCTAAGGGGACAGGTAGGAAATTTGATGTACAAGGATTTTATACCACTACAGCCAGCACCGATTTATTTGACAAGGGCAGACAAGGTCTCGAGAATCTGCACACAGTATGATTAGCATGGGTTCGATGGAGAAAGTACTTGTAGTCGTCGACCTACCTCCAACTCGATCTTGGCCTCGGCGATATCCTGCTCGCTTCCGCTTCCGCTGGCGACCTTTTGGGCCTCGGCAATCTGGGCACGAATGGCATCGGCGCTGAAGTCCTCCAGGGGGTAGGCCTCGGGGGCGTTGATGCTCAGGACGGAGTTGGGCTGAACCGACGCAAATCCACCAGACACTAGAGCTCAATCATCAGTTCAAGGTTCCATCTCGTTCGGGGCGCATAGGGATCTCGTACGGAAGAACTGCTTGGGGGCGCCGCTCTCCTCGACAATCTCGACCAGACCGGGCTTCAGCTGCTCAATCGAAGGAACGTGGTTGGCGAGGACACCCATATCACCAGTCTCTGCGGGGATGTTGACCTGGACGACATCTTGCGACTTGTAGATGGACTGCATGCGGCAATTAGCACCCGGCGCACCAATTCTTGCGCATTCCCCGTTTCCGCCCAATTGCGTTGCGTATTCGGTAAAAAGCGATCGTTTCACGGGTACTTCATACCTGGTGAGGCAGAGACAGGCTCAGCTTGATCTGGGAAAAGGTTAGCCATGGGTCTTGTTGAAAAATCAAGATATCTCGGAGTGTCCTGACCTTGTCGGGGACGGCCTCAGCGTAACCTCTCCGCTGGATGGCCACTCGCATAGCTGCGGGGCGAGCTCGAAGAGCCGCACGGGCGACACGGAGGGAGTTCATGATGGCTCAAGGGGATGATTGAGTTGAATCTTAACGTGAGCTCGATTGAGGGTCGTTGGTAACGAATCTTTCCCGAACAGCAGTCACAATTCGGCTACCGGGAAAATCCGCCCGTTACATCACGTGCATCGTCACATGACTATATATTCACCATAATCTTGGCTTACCGCTCTAGCCATATTCAACCCTTTGCACGAAATTTATGGAGGAAGATGTCACAGGTTGACGATATTCAAAGGCTGTGGAAGCACTCGATATGGGACGATCCATTCTATGATCCATTCTATGGGTTGGTATGTCTGGTTGTTGACGAACGAAACATGTTCCGGGAGACCCGGGCATTGACTTGACCTACCTGTACGACGATCGACATGATTCGCGATACACTTCATGTTGGCCATCATGTAGCCAAAGCTCTACGTGCGCTACCCGGTATTCTCTTTCCTCCCGCGTTGCGCCCTGTGATGGATGTTGGTTTAAGGGAATGAGGATCGAATCGGAGCCGAATCCGTCATGCACTTGACCGCATGAGCTGGCGACCTATCACGATGCAAGTCTCCCGGGAATGCTGGGCTCAGGTTCAACGAGTGAACAAGATGTTTGCACGCGGGATCGGGAAATGCTACGGACTTTAACGACGCAGATTCTCTCTCCTCTCTTTCCTCATCGCCGAGACTACGGACTGCAAGGGAACAGGACAAAGAATACTTGGAATGCGGATACGGCGGACCGAATAGTGTTACACCACACACGCCACTTGCCTATCGCTACATTACAAATCTCGCTGTTCTCTCCTGCTTCATCGGATATGGTCTGAGGATGATGCCCAAAAGTCCTCGTGATGGTGGTAGTATATACCGACGAGATGATGTTGGCGGATTCGAGAACTGGCAGAGTGCCATCCAGGCTTCCAGCTTCTTGGTCGCGTGTCGCTAACAAGGCCTGGAAGCTTGTGGGGGGTGCCCAACTCGGATCTGGACAACGAACCTTGAGGGGGGTGGTCCAATGGAATAAACACCTCATATGTTGTATTCAATCACTGGATCGTGTTTAGGTGGTGGTTTAGTGTTTAATCCATCGGGATTACTCTCCGCTATCGCTCGGTGAGGTTCCCGTACGACCTTGGCGACGGGAATACCTGCAGACTTGCATGAATCACCGCTGGAATGATAAAGCAGTGCTGGAATCGTCTAGACTTGCCAGCTCGGGATAAGTTCTAGGGCTGGCTCAAAGTTTCGAGGAAAGCTACGGAATAGGTAGTAAAGTTGTTGTAAGAAACGAAACGGCCTCGGCAGCCATTTTAGGGCTCCCATGAAGTGCTACAACAAGCGCGAAATGGGCGATGGAAGCTATGCTATGCCTGTTCCTGACAAGTCCCCGGGCTGGATGTGAAGAACGAAACGAAAAGGAAGCATGTTAAAGCCCGTGGGATGGTGCCGGCGACGGTGCGTACTGTGTGCATACGTCGTCGCCTCTCTAGTCCATCGCGACACCACGAAAGGCAAAACAAAAAGAGGCTTCCTTCACAAGGAGAATTTTCGGGCTCCGTCGCTAGGGCCAAGCGAGAATTTTCATTCCACTTTTATGGAATCCACTCAACCATTCCATCGGCTCTCATCGGATGACTCTTGTGATTTTAGATTCCAACGACTTGGAGTCATTTTTTGTAGTTTAAAAAGAGAAAAAACTTTCTTTGTGGTTGGGGACGTGTGAATGGCTTAGTTTGTGGTATGGAGACCTGTTGATGAAGCCCATTCAACCGCACTGTGCTGCTGTGGAAATGGATATTGCAAACATTTCGACGGGGAGAAGCTGCTCCGGGTGGACTCACAGTATGAATTGCTTCAGGGCCTCCCAATGTCACGATGAAATTTCAAACTAAAAGGCCAAGAAGCGCCGCCAAATATTACTCCGTGCCTCTTGTGAGACGGTTCGACGCAGTGCGATGCAGTTTGCAGTGCAATGGTTCACATTTCTGTTCCTCCCCCTCCCCCTCTTCCTCCTCCCTCCTCGTGCACCCCTTTGCACCAAAAGTCTTGGCTTGGCCTCGCCGAGAGCTGTCATTTAACGTGCTTGGGCACACTAAGTAGCAATAGGTAGCCACCAAAGGGAACGGCCCATGGTCGCTGGCAGCGGCTGGTAGGTATCAATCTCCCTTTTTTGTCGCTGATGGCGTCTTCTTGGCATTGTTTCAATGGGAAGGCTTCGAATCCATCCGAGCGCTTATCATTCGAGACTCATTCGAGTCTCATTCGAGTCTCATTCGAGTCTCATCTGGTTATTCGAGAACAAAAAAAGAAGAAGTGAGACAACGCAACCCAGATTTGAATCTTGGGTATCTTGTCTTGTCTTTGCTTTGCATTCTAGACCCCCTTCCGACTTACAGTTTTAAGCTTACCTTGCTCATCTTCGCCTACATCGAACTCTCTCCCCTCTCCACTCCCCTTCCCTCCATGCGGCCGCACGATATCACCGTCACAGTCGTATATTTTTAAGGCAAAACGTCGAGTCAGAATGACGGGAAGCCAATAGTGTGGTAGCATTGAGGCTGACTCTCTCGCTGTCTCAATCTGGTTGCTCCGTACGATCTGGAACGGAGCGGCCGTCTTGGTCGACTTGCATCTTTTCCAACATTTACGGAGCCCCAGAAAACACCTACAGGTGAAAAGGGTACCTGTAAGAAAGAAGAAAGAAAAATAAAGGGAGAGGCTGGAACAATTGGGGGGGGGGGGGGACCCTCTGTCCAGCGTTTAGGCGAGCCAAGCACGTGTAAGAGAGTTGGACGTGCGTGCTCAGACCCAAGACAACACCCACCAGAGAAAAAGGTGAGTTCCCACACCTTGAATTGATTGGATTGAACCATTTTGGGCTTGCGTCTTGCCATCGTGGCCCTCTCACCGCCGGCAGGTGGGCTTGCTTGTTTGTACGATTTACGACGGTGGACAGGGCACACGCTGTTGGCATTGGATGGCCTTGATCCATGCCTGTGTTTTTTATCCATCCGTCCCGTACGTATGTGCTTTTGTACTGGTGGTATGTACATAGTACTATGTAGTATGCACCTTGGAGGGACATTCACTCCGTCCAGTTATCCATCCTTGTTGTCGTGCTATGGTGCCTCAGGCGACGACATAATGAGGAGCAGGAGGAAGAGAGGGAAGCGAGAGGAGGAGGAGGAGCAAAATGCTGCTTTGGTTCCATTGCCGACATGGCTCCGACAACTATTGCATGGACCAGAATAATGATTCGATCGGTATCCCTTGTCCTTTGACATCCTTGCCCTACCTTGCCTTGGGCATGAGCATAATCGAGACCACTGACAGCGTGGCGTCATTTTCCCTGCATGGGGGGGAGAGATAGGTAGTATGTAGGATGGGGGATGGGGGATGCTTCATGCAATGCGTGCAGGCAATCTCTCGTTCAATCAATAAAGAAAGCAACGAAACCCCGAAGCAACCCCCATTTCCCCCAATCTGTAACTGCATTTCCATCCTACGCGCTGAAGCCGCCTCGCAATTGGAACAGAGCAAAAGGGATGGGATCCATGAAAGAAAAAGGATGCGGGGTCTGCGCGGGAGCCATCTTCGACGCGGGGGTCCCAGGCCATTTTAGTGTAAACGTCTTTTCTTTCCCTGTGTGATGGCTGTCCTTTGTCCTGCGTCCTGCAGCAGCAGCAGCAGCAGCAGTAGTGGTGATTGTGGTGCTAGGTAGGCATTGCTTTCTCCGATTGCTTATGCTAGTCGAAGAGTTTAGGGGGAAATCCCCCAAATTGAGCTGTTTGGCTGGCTAGCTTCGTCGCGGGATGCGATGGGAAAATGATCAAGTAGGGGTTTGATGGTGGTTTACTAGTGGTAGTGGTTGGGCTGGGGGTGGGATTTCCAACTATCTCAGGTTATGCGTAGTCGCCGTCGTCTTCGTCTCGTTGGTGTTTCGGCGACGCTTTGGTTCATTGCAGTACTGTGCTCGTTTCTTATCGAACCCCTCGTGGCAATATTTGGGCTGAAATAAAGCCTGGATGATTTACTTTCTTTTTTTTAGGAGTCCCTTTTGTCTCATCTTGGGGCAAAGACACGGAATGATAAAGAATGAACCCTCCTGCCGATCTTGATGAGTTGGTGATGGGGGCTGGTCACGATGTACATGGTATGGTATGGACACGGAGAGTGTGTGGAAGTTGAAGGTGCATGGAGAGAGAAAGACGGAGAGAGAGAGAGAGCATCAGCTGAATGGCGCTATGACGAAGGCGGTGGATGAAGATGAAGAGGAGCGTGGGATGAACATTCGACTTTCAAACAAACGCAGCTATTTTGGCGCAAGTAATATAAATAAAATGTGATGGTGTGAAGATCCCCCATTCACAGAAGGCTTTTGCATATGATACGCTCGTGAAATTGAGCGTGGGCATGTAGCCTTTACCCGGGGATGCCGTGCATGTCCCCCCATCCCATTCCATCCCATGCCCATGGCATGTTTAGACACACACACACATACACACAGACAACACGCATGCCTCTTTCCCACGATACGTGCGTCCAATGTTGGCAGGTCATCTAAAAAGAGCCATCGAAGAGAGAGAAAGAGAGGAAGAGAGAAGGAGAGGCCCAGAACCAGGGACTGTCGCACCGGCATACCAAAGGCGGAAATATTCTGCGTCCATCATTCCCAATCAATCCACCGTCATCGCCCCGGGTCTCACCTCTAAATGCAGAGTTTCTGCTGCATTCCTCAGCCCTTTTTTTAAGCTATCAAGTTTTAACATGAGCACGCATCTGCAACGATGCTACACGCGAGAAACATGGCCAGGCGCGAGGTTAATTGCCCATTGTTACCGTTTACCTCCTTTATGCTTCAGCGCACGTTCCATTGAGCGTCATGGTGCAGCCTCGACTGTTTGGCTCTGTTGTATATCACTTCCTGATAAAGTACGAAAATGGGAACTCACACACACACTCACACGCACTCACACAAAGCACACACACAAGCACGTACAAGCACACACGCCCCCCGTGTGGCCATTGGCTTTGCCATGCGACGAGAGCAACGCTGGGCGAATCCTAGTGCTGCCTCTTGTTCGTCTGGCTGGGCGGATCCTGGTCATTGTCTCAGCCATGCCATGCGGGTCACGATGGACAAAATTACCGGCCGCGTTCGACGCAGAAATTCCACGGGGGAGGGATGGGATGGGATGCATGCGGCGCCCACCAAAGGGCCCAAGGGCACTCAAGCACACTGCAACCTTTTTAGCCAAGGGCGTTGAGGCGCTCCCAGAAGCCCTGGAGTAATGCACACACAGACAAACCAACACATAGCTTCCCCTTCCCTGGGGATCTTGTGATGTTTGGGGCGCCATTGTCGTCATGGTGCGGCGCAAGCTCTCGAGCCCATCGACTGGAATAGGCCATCCGGATATGGAGGGTGAGCTGATGTTTTCCTTTTTCTTTCCTTCTCTGATGAAAGGGTTGCCAACTTGGACACGAGGGAGACCAGGGAGCAGCTTTCTCAGATGTGCCGCTCGCTTCCCCGCTGCATCTACAAACCAGACAGATGACCATGCAGCAAGAGGAACGAGGGTCTGGCCTTGCCAGTCTGTCTGTCTGTGGTTATTTGTCTCGTCATGCCCTTGTTTCGTGCCCACCACCCCCTTGTCGAGCGTGCTAGAATGCTACCTGGCCTGCATGTGCTTTTTTGGGTGCTAGGTAGCACTGACTGCACAAATGGAGTAGGTCTCAGATGTCAAAGCCGCGAGTGATAGGTTTCCTCTCTCGCTCTCGCGCACTCTGTCGCTCGCTGCGCTGCGTCGCTCATGCTCACACGCTGCGCAGTAAGCAATCTGACAGAGGGATCGGGGTCAACTCCTGCTGCGACCGTTACTTTCTTTACCACGCGACTTGCAACGCTGATTGTTGTTAAGCATAATCTCCTCCGTCACTTGTAAGAAACGGCGGCCGATTCAGCATCTCACCTTTTTTTTTTTGGTTTTATTCCAAAAAGGGGATGTGTGAATTATGTAAATGCTCCCCTCCCCCATGCAACCGCAACCACAACCACAAACCATGATCAAAACACACGCTCGCTCAACTCACTCTTAGTCACACACACTACAACTGCCCAAGCCAAGGACCCAATGGATCAAATCTTACCGCCAACACCCAGATCCATCTGCTCCTTGGCAATCTACAACAATGACATGGGCAGGGGAGGGCAGGGCGAGCGAGGCTACCAAGTAGGGACACCTCGGCCGGTTGGATGAAAATCAATCGGCCCCCAGAAACCAATGCGGCATTCGGCACAGGGCACCACCAACAAGGTTGGGTTTAATGACCGTGATGAGTACTACAAGTACGATGATGACAAGAGGGTAATCCGTTACCCGTCGTGCCCGTCCGTCCGTTCCCCCCGTCCCTCCCCCCTAAGAATTACAGGCGGCGACAACGAATATGCCTCATAGTAAATTTGGGAACGAGCGAACTCAGCGAACAACAACAAAATAACACGGATGAGCTATTCCTAGCGTCAAGGGGCGAGTGATGGATCTTTTGGTCGCGCGTCAGAATGGGGGCGCCTACGCTATGAGAATTTAGAAAAACAAAAAGGGATCGCCTCTTTTGAACAACGTGGACAATCCAATTTCACCGCCCGGTGCAAGCTCATGAATCTGATACTGTAGGTGGTACGGGAGTACAAAATGGTGTAGGATGATTAATTATTCAAACCTTTTTGAAGCTGAGGCGAGGCGGTATGTACAGTAATACGATAGAATTCAATAATCCTCATGGCTGGTGGGTGAGATATAGTGTCTTTGTCCGTTGTTGAAAATCTGATGATCATTACGCGGTGCGTTGTAATCAAAACGTAACATACTGTATACCTACGTAAACCACATTCATACAAACATACATACATGTGTACGTACGGACATCGATCCATGACATTTACGGCATGGTATAAGCTGCAGCGGCGGGAGAAAAAAAGAGCTCTACTACATCTACTCTGGGTATGCAGTGTGCGGCCGTCGTTGGTCCAGAATACATTAGTGGTTGGGAGGGACACACACACAGGACGGGCAAACAGCCTTACGACGGAGTAATTCGAGTTATTCCTTTGCAGGCGCTGTAACCAGAAAGTTGGATCCCGTTCCGTGTTTATGTGTGTGTATCCTCTCAGCGGCAGAAGTACGAAAGGGCCTTTTTTGGGGGAGGACGGGGGAGCCAAGAGAAAGCTCAGCTTTGCTGCTGCTGCTGCTGCTGCTTGTTGCATCCCACATTCAATGCTGCAGGCTTGCGTACCTTACACATACATACAACCTTGAAAGGCCGTAGGTAGCCAAAGTAGCTACGTCTTACAGTAACAGTGCAGCTACAGTAGCATGGATGGGAACAAGTTGAGGCGCAAATCCCAATGGCCGCACGGCCACTGGCTTTGTCAACCCACATCATCATTATCCATCCTCGGCCGCTTTCGGTAGCCCAAGGTGGCGAGGTGTCCGTCTGTCTGTCTGTCTGGCTGCTTGCTTGGGTTCCATGCAACATTCTCCTCTCTCTCCGATGGTCCAGCTCACTCAGCAGAGTAGCAAGCGTAGCAAGCGTTGCGAGCGTTGCAGCGCCTAGAAGCCTCAGGCCAGCGGTCCGAAACAGCGCCAGAAGCAACCTGGATCCGATGAATGTGGGCACCCGACCCAAGAGAAGAGGAGACGAGAGACAGAAGACAGACGAGAGACCCTCTTTTTCTCCCTCCCTCGACTGCTTTCCGAGACAAGCTCCGCTTCGCTGGTCGCCTGTCTTGTTCCTAATCAATCAAATGTTGGCCGAAATCTGAATCTGGGTCCCGGCTGACGGGTCTCGCTCGCTCCATCCATCCCTCACAAAAAAAGAGGGAAATACATAAAAAAGATACCAATCAAATCATTTGGATAAAAGAAAAGGGAGAGAGAGCGAGAAATAAAATATCGCACTGTACCGAGGCAGATGACCCCCCCGCGGCTCCAGCGGTCCACAGCACTAGAACGGTTGGGAAATTTCACCTTTCGGAAAGGCCGCCCGAATGGAAGCGATAATAAACCAAGAAGTACGGAGTAGAGAAGGCACAAAAAAAAAACTGGAAATTAATAAGACGACGCGCATTGGCCCTCGAGCTTTGGGACAGTGTGGCCTACACGGTGGTGGGCCAAGAGAGAGAGGAAGAAAAAAACTGCCTGCCAAGCAAATCCAAGTCACAACTTTGCCAAAAAGTGACCTGACCTACCATAACAGAAGCGAATTGGGAGACACGCGCGCAAGTGCTGTTGCAACGCCAGCAATGCCAAGAACAGCCCAAAAGCCCTCATTTGAGACTGGGCAGAGAGAAGGGAAGGAAAAATAGGGTGGCTTCGCTTCATCTGCTGGGCGCCCTCACACATTTTTTGTGGATGTGCATTGCATTGCTGTTGCGCTCTCTTTTTCTTTCCCTTTCGGTTTCTCCCCTTCTCCTGCTGCTGCTCCCACTTGTATCTAATTTGCTTGCCCAGGATACCTGGTAGGCAGTTAGTGGGAGGAGGTGGTACCCCCACACGCCCCTACGTGCCTACAGATACCTAGTATGGATGGAGTATCTGCTCTTGTTGCTGCTGCTGCTGCTGTTGTCCTGCACAGATTGGATGTTTTGTTGGACGTACATACATACCTGCCGACCTACATACATACGTCCGTGGATACATGTTGCCGCTGGCGTGTGAGAGGTGCTGCGCATAATAGCAGTATGTAGTACCTGTGCCCAGTAGGTAGCAGGAGGTACTCCGTAGTGCAGGAAATACTTCTCCATACTGTACCTACTAGGTAGGCAGGATGGATGGAATCCACGGAGAGGTAGCCCGCGAGTGCAAGCGCTGTATTTTCATACTGTACCACCTAGGACTGGGAGAACGGAGCCAGACCAGGCCAGACCAGGCGAGAGCCAGACCATCCATCCACCCCATTTTACTGTACTAGCTATTTTGTGCTGCCGCGTGGGTTTCCAATCCAATTATTAGTCCGCAGTCGCAGGTCGCCAGTCGCAGGTGCAGGTGCAGGCAATAGCGAATATTATTCTCCCAAGCTACTCCTGCTGTTGCTGCTCCTCCTCCTGCTCCTCTAAAGTCTCCAGTTATCCTTCCCCATTCATCCATCCATCCATTCCAAACTCTTTCTTGTTCATTTCTCCTCCTTCTCCTTCTTCTTCTTCTTCTCTCTTCTCCTCTTGCCTGCAACACTTCGTCCACTCGCAGACGCATCATTCGCCTCTTCCTACCTACTGGGTATCCATCCATCCTTGCGACCCCTCGAAGGAAGCAGTAACAATAACGTCGCATCACGCACGCACGAGGAGGGCCCGCATTGCATGCTCCTCCATCTCCCACATCTAAACCACCCGCCGAAGATCACTGCGCTGTGCTGCGCAGCCCGCTTAGGCACACCCCCAAGAGACTCCCAAGAAACACCCCCTACCACTGCCGGGCTTCCTCGTCGTATCACTTCCGCCACGCCACATCTCAACGGACGTCATCCGGAATCTGCCAAGACTGCTCTTGTTACCTCTTCCGAGCGCCTGCACAGCCTGCAGAGATCCCGTTTCTTTTATTCGACCCTTTTTTTATTTTTTTAATCCTGACCCTGGATCGGCCAAACAGCTGCTTCCCATACTCCCTTAAAACTGAACTGGGGGGTGTCAGTCTCAGACCAGCCTTATACACCACTTCTTTTTTAGGCTCTGCCTCCCCCATATCCAAACCCTTTTTTCCTTCTTAATATCTCTGGCCATCGACCATGAAAGTTTGCGCATTATAGCACAGCTGTCCTCAGGGACACTTTACTTTGAGAATCCCATTCTCTACAAACATCGAGAAGTCTGCGCCGGCTTGCAAGGCTTCGTCTGCACGACGCAACTTACACACACCACTTCCAACTCTACTGCTCTCGCACAACGTCTGCGATATCATCTTAAAAAGCCTCTTAACATCTCTCGACTTACTCGACGTCGTTGACCGACAAGTGCTTTCAAAGAAGAAAAAAAGACAAAGCAAATCGGGACATCTGCTTCTTGTCTATACCAAACGCACAGTTTTCAAATGATCGACTACTTGACCTACAATCATACACACTTCAACCCAATTTTCACAATGGCGAATATCCCACCCATAACTTCAAGAGCTCCCGAATGGGCTGCTCAGGCAGCCGACGCTGCGGAAGACGTCGACGAACCACCTGAAAAGCTGCCAACAGCTGCTTTCAAGAGATCCACCATTAGCCGACCGGTTGGTCAACCTTCATTGTTGACCAGAGCCATTTTGGCACAGTCTGATGAGGAGACCGTTGGTCACTCAACCACCTTCAACAACAACTATCGCCGCCGCTCCATGGCCAGCAATATCAGTGTTGCTTCTACTGCTGACCTGACCAGTGATACTGGTTTCACAAGCCCTTCACGAACCAGCACTCCTAGTCCTCCTATTCCCGATATTTCTGTTCTGCGATTGCACCCTAGCATCGCCGACAACAAGCCTACCTTTCTCAGCAACCTCGCCTCTGCCCTGGGTGCTCAAGAGCCTGCCAAGGAGGCTCCTCGAAGGCGATGCATCCAATTCGCCTGTGCTGCTAAGCCTAATCCCCAACCACAGGTCGCACTTGCTGCACCTCCCATGGTCAAGACGGCTTCAGCACAAGAGACACCACGACGCCCCTGTATCAAGTTTGCCTGCCAGGCACGCCCGGCTTCTACTCAAAACACACCACCCAGGTCCATTACTCAGCCATCAATGCCAAGCAAGGTTGAGCCTGCGACGCCCAAGAAGGGTTCTGCGCTCTCAGCTACGCCCTTGACTGCCCGGCCCTCTCCTAACCGAATCCTGTCCAACAAGGGTGCCATGACTCGGCCTCGTTTCTTGCGTGCTACCTCGACGGATCTTATCAGGGATGGCTCTCAGTTCCATGAATTCGCCAGTGATACGGCTCGAGAGGATGACTGGATTCGAAATGACAACTCAACCGTTCAAACTAAGCTGACTATCAACGATACTCTCAGCAAAGAGAACACCATCCGTCGCCTGGCGAATGAGGTTGAGGAGGAGGCTCAGTTGGAAGAGGAGGAAGCAGAGGAAGCTATTGATAATGATGACGACGATGAAGAGGAAGATGATGATGAGGAAGACGAAGATGATGATGATGAAGACGACGATGACGATAACGGAGTTGACATTGATGTTTGCGAAGCCGAAGAGGAAGACGAGGATTCAGATGGCTATCACACTGACGAGGAGACCGGCTTTGCTGATTCTGATGAGGAAGATGACGGGGACGAGAACATGGTTATGTGGACCCCGGGCCGTGGCGCTCCCATCAGAAACTCTGGTGTGCGCTTGACTCGCCGATTCTCCATGAACGAACAACATTCGGATTCCTCGGCTGCCTCCAAGCGCAGCGTCCGGCGCGCAAAGGCTCGCCCGATCGGCCCTACCGCTGAGGCCACCGATCTCCCGGATAGCACTGACTTCGTCTGTGGTACCTTGGATGAAGATAGACCCTTGGAAGAGGTCTTTATCTCATGTCTCGCTGCCCGCCGAACTGAGAAGCTCCGTGTTATTCCCCAGGATATCGACCCTAGCTTCCCAGCTGACGACCTCGATGAGGAGGATGAAGAAGATGCGCATCACGATAGTGATCAGAACGTTTGGGTCATGGAGGATCTCCACCATGACCAGGACCGTTCCCGCAGACGAAAGAGCGAGCACACCTCTCCTCGAAGATTCCGTTCCCCTCCACCAACAAAGAGACACCAGTCTCCCCCTCCCCCCAAGGCTCGCGGCCGCTCTCCCAAGCTGCTCTTTGACCGTCACTCACCTAGAAGAATTCGGTCTCCTGCTCCCAAGGTCATGACCACCCCATCCCAGACCCCACGACAAGGGGCCCACATTAAATTTCACCTCGCCGGCCGACCCGGTCTTACTCAGACCAAGTCACTGCCCCGACCTGCCGCCCTCTTCCGCCATCCTAAACAACAGCAACAACACAAGAGCTCCAAGACGAGCTCTGATAACGACACCCATGTTCGCGGAGCTATCGATATCGTTAAGGGCCTTGAAAAGAAGCGCCAGCGAAGAAAGGAAAAGTTCATGCAAAAGTACTGTAACCGTGCCCGCCGCGGTCAGATTCCTGAACGCAAACCCCTACCCGGCCTAGGTGCCGAGCGAATGAAGGAAGTTGGATTGATCATGGCCGGCAAGAAGGACCAGGGCAATTATGTCCTTTCATTCTAAACAACCCATCGTTTCCACTATTTTTCTTTTTACCTTTTTTTCTTCTCTATTTTTAGCCATGCACAGCATTGGAGTCCGGCATTCAACAGCAAAGGGTTCCAGTCCCACAGTGATGAACGGCGTTGGCATGGCATAGTGTCAATATTTTCCATCCTCTTGCAATATTCTTCCATTTATTCTTTTTTACCCTTTTTCATTTCTTGCACTTACGAATCTTATGACCCTGTTTCATATTCATGTAATTACACTTTATTTGTGGAGAGACTCATGCTGGAGAAGCTCCTGTACATAGATCTTCATTATGGGCGGCGGATAAAAAATCAACGGGGACAAGGAGAGAGGCACTGATTGCATTTAGCTCGGATACCCGGTGGTGCATGGTGCACGGGGTCCTTGGCGTTGGGGAATAAGAAGCAACAAAAAGTGTTGTGACAAGACATTAGGTATCATTATGAATATTACAGATGCCAAAACATACAATTGTGCCTGCCTACCCATGACCTCTGTGATGTATTATTGACTGTGGCTGGTGATGGAAGTTGAGGCAACGTGTTGTCATGATTCATCGTTATTTAGTTGATCTAGGACTGTACATTGACTCACCTTTGGGAGGACTGGCTTGATATTCATATCACTTGATGTGATGAAGTGTCCTTTGGCGTCTACTAAGTCAGGGTTGTAAGTGAAGGTGAGATGTTCCCTCGTGTTGCCACGTTTGCTTTGGTATGGTGGTAGGTTTGATGCAAGGCGTTGGCACGATTATAAAATATGACAATATGATGCGATAAATTCCAAAATACCCTTTTCCATCTTCAGACAAGACCTCTATTATTCCAAGAATTCTCTTGGGCACAATTTCCCAATTCGTAAAACGAAAAAAGGAGCCGCTGCTTCCTCAGCTGAAGATAAAGTCAAGCGGGTCTTACCGACCTTTGCCCTTGCACTTGCATCTTAGTGCCTGATTAATTAGGCATTGCACGTGCTACGGCGATACCTTCCCAAATTAACTTGATTGACTGTCCTTTACCATCGTCATCCCTCCCGCTCCAAACTCTCGCCCGATCATCATCCCTCGGTCAACGCCGCCTCTCGCTTTCTCACTCGACTACCTTTTTTACATACCCAGAGACGATTACGATAAACGATACTACATTGCCCATCATGTGGATTGTCAGCTGGTGTATGTTTTTTTCTTTCTTTCTTGGATTTATCCCTACCCTGCTGGCTCGGCGAATATCAACTGACATGTGCCCACCTCGACAGTTTACGATGTTCTCTCTTCGCTGGGTCTGCTCAACAAGCATGCGAAGCTACTTTTCCTCGGTCTCGATAATGCCGGAAAGACGACTTTGCTTCACATGTTGAAGGTACGTAAGGGGGATGGTGGAATATACCATTTGCTGCTTGGGATAAGGAGCGCAAGCTACTGTTCCAAGGTGGCGGGGGATGCAGTCGAGATAAGCATAAGGGGTGATGATTCTAACGTGAGCGCTTCTAGAACGACCGAGTTGCCATTCTGCAACCTACCCTTCACCCAAGTGAGTCTACGACGACCTCTTTTTTCTCTCGCACTTTGAATAATTCTAGAGTGCTAACTCTTTGACAGCCTCCGAGGAACTTGCTATCGGCAACGTTCGATTCACAACCTTTGACTTGGGTGGTCACCAGCAGGGTACGTACCTCGCCTCGCTACAACTACACTCTTTGTTCCAACTTGATACTTACTCCATCCCTTTCAGCCCGCCGTATCTGGAGAGACTACTTCCCCGAAGTCAACGGTGTCGTCTTCCTTATTGACGCCAAGGACCACGAGCGATTCGGAGAAGCAAAGGCCGAGCTCGATGCCCTCCTGTCCATGGAGGAACTCGCCAAGGTCCCCTTTGTCATCCTGGGCAACAAGATCGACCACCCCGATGCCGTCTCGGAAGACGAGCTGAGACACCAGCTCGGTCTCTACCAGACCACCGGAAAGGGCAAGGTTCAGCTGGAAGGCATCCGCCCCATCGAACTGTTTATGTGCTCAGTCGTCATGCGGCAGGGATACGGTGACGGTATCCGTTGGTTGTCCCAGTATGTATAAGGAGGAGATGATGATGATGACGACGATTTTTTGGAAGAAAAAGTGGTAGCGGAAGATTATCGAAGATTATTAATGCATTGTTTTCAAATGAACTTTGTTTTTTGTAAAAACCTACACGGCTTATGGGAGATGATATCAACCATACGTCAATCACTAGTAGGCCGGTAGTTGCTTAATCTAGTATTAAACGGTTTAAATATACTAAATGCACTATTGTTTACCGGCCACTCCTATCTAGCAATATGTGATGTAATTTGTCACACTTTTATGTTATTTGTTTCTGTTAGGTGTTGTCTATGGCGCAATTGACGATGTAATCTCTAGATTGAGGTAATTGATAATATCTTGAAATTGCCCTCGTACAGCATGTAATGGGAGACATGTTGGCCAAATTTTAATCCACGTGGAATATGATTTCGTACATGTCTACCAGCTGCAATAATTGTATTGACTCCATCCCTGTAACATCTCCCTATCCATCGTATGGCAAACACGGGGTGATGTCTTGGTTCTACTGGACATTAAATCGATTTTCACAAACGGTGCTCCGTGCTTTTGCAAAGAATAACAAGAAACTCTTTTTTTTGTTTTGTTTTTACTATTCGAGAATTGGTGACCATGGTATTCTACCTAAACAGATATCGAAAAGTTGTAGCCGAAAAGTTGTAGCTTTCTATCAAGCCATGAAAACAAAAGGTATCTCTTTTTTTAAAGTCTCAACAAAAATGTGAAGAAGTAATAATAAACAAAAGCAGTGTTTTGAGATTTGGAATGCCCGCCTAGACCCATTTCATTCTTGGTATATCATGTAATCGGGGAAACATTAGAGAGAGAAAAAAATTAAAAATTAGAAATTATGGAGTTTTTTTGTTTTGTTGTGGAAGAAAGAGAGAGAAAAAAGTGTGAAATTAACACTTCTTTTGGTTTTGGTTTGTGGTATGCCCCCCCTTTTTTTACTCTTCCTGCGTTATATCGGCCATTTCGTACATCCAGTCGCTTGCAAACTCGAGGTGTTCTTTTAGGCTTGAAATCATCCACTGGAGCTCCATCTGGAGGTCGTCTTGGGAGGCGATACCCTGAAGAACCTGTATGGAGGGATTCCTTGGCAAGGGGGGGAGCGAGGAGAAGAGATCGTCCATTTGAAGGATGCCGAGGCCGGAGGAAGCCCACTGGATATCTGACCGCTCGCCGGGGGTGGTGGGCGTACTCTGCAGGCCGCTGTGCTGTCGGCTGAGAGAAGGCGCAGAATCCATGTCGCTATCAATGTACAGTGATGGTGATCGGGTAGTCGTGCTATCGTAGTCGAAATGAAGAGCTGCGGAACTTGATATTGAGCCCGAGTACCTCGAATAGGGTCCCTGGGTAGGTGATCCGCTTTCGATGACTTCGCTGAGTAGACAGGCATCAAGGTCTATGAGGCTCAGGGAGGAGTCGCGGTTGGGCGGCTGCTCAAACGAGGGGACGGGAGAGTCGGCGTATTGATAGGGCTCAGCGGGAGGTGAGGAGTTATTGCTCAGAGAGTCATCGTTGTTCATATCATTGTTCATGTCGTTGTTCATGCTGTTGTTCATGAAGTTGTAGCGTGGACTGTCCATGCTAGGGATGCTGGGGGTCGTCGAAGCTGAAGTAACACCGGGAAACGTCCAGTCCTGCGTCCTGCGTCGGGTAGATTCAATGTACTCGGAGAAGTCGGTTGATAGCGGCCGCAGGGCCGGCTTGATGGTATCCATGTCAATGTAGATGGACGCAGGCCTTTCAGCAGCATCCAGATCGATCAAGGAATCCCGAGATGATTCCGAGCCTTGCACAAGGGCTTCGGATACCGGCGACAGAGTAATCTTCCCATAGAAGACGCGCGAGTTATCGTCGTACTTTGAAAGAGTGTGTGGGTCAAATATCTTTTCCAGAGGAGCCTTGACCTCTGGGGTATTTGGGGGTGGACGGCGGCGACGTTGAGATTGGGTAGGCGTGTCTTCGAGGCTCGAGTCGGGAACATCTTCTTCAGACGGTCGAATCCTCCCTGGGCTTGTGAGTGTGAGCTGATTCGAGTCGTCGAAATTCGATTCCGCAAAGCCACTGAATTCCCAACCGCTTAATCGACAAGGAGAAGGGTCCCTGGAAGGTCCTTGAGCACCGCCTGCCGAGAAAAGGGACTGTCTGCTTCCGCCCTGTGCCTCCCATAGTTTGTAATCCGCAACGAGCTTGGAGAGGGACACGGTGGGATATTCCTCGTCGGTGTCGAAAATGTAGGGGTGGTTTTGAATGTCTTCGATGGGAGGACGACGTGATGGGTCTTCGACTAGGCAGAAAGCGACTATGTCCTTGAGTCGATCGGAGAACTTGTCGCCCTGCAGACGTGGAGTGTATTGTTTGAGGTAGGAGCCAAACTGCTGGATATTGATCCTCTGAGTAGCATTTGGTGGTAGTCCGGAGGCAATCTCATAAGCCATAGATCCAAACGCCCAGATGTCAACCTCGCTACCGTATGCAACGGATGAATCGAAAAGTTCCGGCGCCATCCAGTGCAATGTTCCCGTGACAGTGTGTCTCTTGTCGAACTTGGTCTCCATGATGCCCGCCACACCAAAGTCGCAGAGCTGGACACCTCCGGCCTCTGTGATGAGGACATTGGCACATTTGATATCCCTATGGATAATCCCTTGCTTGTGCACCCAGTACAGGGCTTCTGCAACTTCTCGAAGAATAGGGATGATCCATTTCTCGGCCAGTCCGCTCGTTGGACGCATCAACGAAGCCACGCTTCCGCCGGCGCAGTATTCCGTAACCATCCATACCGAGTGGCCAACAAGCAGCGTATCGACGACCGCATTGATATTCTTCGCTCCGCTGTTGCTCAGGGCCTTGAGCGTGTTGACCTCCTTGACAACATCGCCAAGCGTATCCGCCTCCCTCGGCTCGACCGTGTCCCCATCCTCGATGCTGATGACCTTGACCGCGACCGTCTGCCCCTGTTTGCCGCCCGAAGCTTTATACACGCGACCAAAGCTTCCCTTTCCGATGAGCTCCTGGAGTTCGTAAGGCGGCAGGTTCCTGTTGGCCTCTGCGCATTCCTTGACGACAATGGCCTGGGCCGTCCGCGCGTCTTCAATGGCCTTTTGCTTCGACTCTGAGAGGTAGTTGGCGTCTGGGAACTGGAGGGAGAGCATTGTGCTGCCGTGGTTGATTCTAGGGGTGGGTGGGATTGAATGCACTAATGCAAGCACTACCTTACAACTAGCACACACAAAAAAAGAGAGAGGGAGCGCTGTAAGGATCGTGCTAGGTGCTGTAAACAGTCGCTGTAAAACAAAACAAAAAACTGGAAAAGAGTGGCTGTTAACGAGTGTATGAGGTCAGGCAGAAGATCACAAGAATTACTTCAACGAAGGCTTAGACGTTCCATATGATTTCCCGTAGTGAGTAAAAGTCATAGGAGAAGTGACCAAGTTCCATGATTTTCTTTCAAGGCGCGAACTACGGGGTAATACCTATAGGTGCAGGCATGGGCAGAAAAAGAAACGTGCCTCACTCTCCCCTTTCGCCAGGGCAATTTACAGAGGTCTGATTAATTATGCTGCCCTGTTCAGCGGGACAAAACCAGGGGGTGCTGATTAGCACAAAAAGATTAGGTACAGTGGGGAGACAAATGTACCTACCTGGCTTTTTTTTCGCTTAAGGTAGGGAGCTTTCGTTGCCGAAGTCACGCTAGGCAACCGGAGAGGGGCAGCAGTTGGCAGCAGTTCCCTCAGCCTTGTGCTCGCTCGGAGCTTGACAAGGGTCCCGTGAACCACTAACAGACGTCAGTTACTTGTCTCTCAAGAAACTCGTGAGCACCGTCAAAGCAGCCTCGTGTCATAACCAAAACGTCACTACCAATTATCCTCTCGCCTGACTTGAGCTTGGGGATATTCCTTCTCAGTCTTGCGCATTCCACCTCCGCCAGCCGTCGTCGTCATCGCCGCCTATATAGATCAGACGCTCGCCCAAAGCGCCCGCCGTCCAAGATGTCGAAATCTTCGTTTGCTGTGATTGCTGCTCTCGGTGCCGGAAGCGGTGCTGCCTTTACTGCCGCAATGTATTCACTACGCTCAAATGACAAGAAGAAACCCGAAATGCAAGCCGCCACCTCTCCTACAGTTGCCTTCGCATCTGCGCCCGCTCCCACAACCACACTCGCGACCATACCTACAACACAATTCTTTGGGACTCCCGCCTCCCCCACGCCTTCAACTCCCGCCGTTTCGGGACCCGTCAACCCGGGCGGTCTCTTTGAGTATGGATTCCCGGGTCCCATATCCGACATTGCGACTCGCTCTGCGCTGATATCGAGCTACGATCGTCGCACCCGCAACCCCCACTGGGTCGTCGAGCACATCACACCCGAATCCCTCGCCCATCGCGGCGGCGACCGCAAGCACAGCCAGTTCCTCGAAGACGAGGCCGTGCCCGCCAAGTTCAGGGCCGTCCTCAAGGACTACTTCCGCAGCGGCTACGATCGCGGCCATCAGGTCCCCGCCGCCGATGCAAAGTGGTCCCAAAAGTCCATGGACGAGACCTTCTACCTGACCAACATGTGCCCCCAGGTCGGCGAGGGCTTCAACCGTGACTACTGGGCGCACTTTGAGGACTTTTGCCGCCGCTTGACGCAGAGGTATCCTTCTGTGCGCATCGTCACCGGCCCGCTCTACCTCCCCCGCAAAGACCCCACGGATAACAAGTGGTACGTCAAGTACGAGGTGATTGGGAACCCACCGTCTGTCGCCGTGCCCACGCACTTCTACAAGGTCATCTTCGCCGAGGACGGCAACGTTGGCGGCAACGTCGCCATTGGCGCATTCGTCCTGCCCAACGCCCCCATTCCCAACTCCAAGCCCATCACCGACTTTGAAGTCCCAGTCGAGGCCGTCGAGCGCGCCAGCGGTCTCGAGTTTGCCACCAAGCTACCCGTTCAGCGAAGGAAGAGACTCTGTACCGACACAGTGTGCTCGCTGGTCATCAAGGACTATGCTGATAGGCAAAAGGCCTTTGGCAAGGGAGACAACAAGGCGCTGCCTCCCCCATCATAAGAGCTTGGATAGGATATTGATGAACTGGGCTGCTTTACGATTAGATGACGACGATGATGAACTTCATTTCATTAAAGCACACTAGGTACAGACACACACACACACACACACACACACACATATATATATATATATATATGCCTGAGATTGCTTTCGACCTATCCCCCTCCTCCACATCTGCCGTTTTAGACTAGGCATTTGTTAACATCTTTCTTGTCACATATTTCAAGATTAGAGGGCGTTTGAAGTTTTGAGCATGGAGATATACAGCCTGTTTTCCCCCTCATCACATGTATACTAGATAGCATTCCCCATCAAATAGAGAGCATAGTGCTTGTTTTCTCTACCTATAATTTCGAATTCCTGTAGAGTCTGCTATATGATAAAAACAAAATGATACGAAAGAATTTAGAAACTTCTTCTCCGAGCTGATTCCCTTTGTACCGTCAAACGCCGTATGGGTATCGAATCATCGACTTTTTTTTGCTTGCAAATCTGTCTATCTTGCCCGGGTATACTTCCCGTGCCGCTGCTCTTGGCGCAGACTCTCCTCCTGGCTGGGAAGCGGGGCCCGTCGCCTATTGGGGTCCAAATCCGCAGGGTTGACAGGAGGGGGTGGAATAGGTAGTGTGAAGTTTCCAGGGGGAGGCGGGATACCTCCAGGAGGCGGGATGAACCCCGGTGGAAGCGTTCCTGGTGGGGGGAGAGGAACTCCAGCCTGCTTCATAAGCTCAATAAGCTGTGCGGGATCCGGCGGGTTGCTCATGTCCATGCCAGGTATAGGAGGCGGCGGTGCTCCATTGAAACCCGGTATGGGGAATGGAGGAGGTGGTGGTGGCGGAGCAGTAGAGCTGGAACCAACTCCGGGCACAATGGGAGGTGGTAGAATACTTGAGCTAAGGCCTGGCACAGCGGTTCCACCACCAAGAGGAAGACCAGGAATACCAGGTAAACCCGGTACCATTGGTTTCTGTACGTCCTGGTCCACCAGAGCATCCATCTCGTCCTCAAGCTCCTGCTGTTCCTCCTCTTGCCTCTGTCTACGATTTCTATGACGATCCCACGTGCCCTGTGCCTCAGCTGCAGCCTCACCAATATGGTACCTATCCTGAAAGACGTCGGCATCACCAGGGCGGGCACGTGTCCAGAAGCGCGTGATGCGATCGTTTGAGCCAGACGCGAGAATGTGGCCCAAGGGGTGCCAGTCGAGGGACCAAATAGCATAGTCATGGGCGAATGGGACCTTGTGCGTTGGCCAAATCGATTGCGCTGGCGTTGTAGCAGGATCCAGACTGTCGTAGGGTGCGACTGTGAGAGGTTGTCCTTGTGGGGTATTGGGTGAGTCCAGAAGATAGTGGAACAAAGCGCCATCCATTCCACCAGTAGACAGGAGGTTAGGATGGACAGGGTGCCAAGTAAGCGTTGAGATATCTTTCTCGTGGCCTTTTAAGAGGCAGATATCACGCATCATTCTCAAGTCGAAGATGCGGGCTGTTTGATCTCGAGCAGAAGTTGCTAGGCATTGACCTCGAACCTTTTCGAATAGTACCTTTGTAATAGTACTCTTGTGCCCATGCAAAGTCGTTAGGCAACGACCCGTACGAGGATCCCATAGCTTGACTAAATGATCCTTGGAGCCAGAAACGAGTAGACCCTTGGTTGAATGCCAATCAACAGACTTGGCGTCCCAGCCATGGCCTTCCAGCTTAGATTCCATAGACCCAAGCGCAAAGTCAAAGATCTTAAGGGTCGAGTCGTCTGAAGCCGTGACAAATTTGGAATCACTTGGACTGAATGCCAAGTCCCTAATAGGATCGGAGTGTGCATTAATACTCTGAACGTTATTGAAGTTTGGCTGCCAGTATTTGATTATTCCGTCATGGTCTGCCGAAATCAGCCAGTCATCGCTGTGAGAATATTCCAAGGCGCGAATGGCAGAGTCATGGGCTTGCATGATGGTCTCGAAATTGAAACCAGTACCATTCCAGAGAGTGAACTCGCCACTCGTTGACGCAGTTAACAATCTTCGCCCCTCTGGGGTCCATCGAACCACATTGATGGGATGCTTAATTTTGTTTAAGGAGGAATGAAGGTGCTTAATGGGGATCGAATCGGCTGCAAATGCTGGGCGTCCAGCTGGTGGAACCATCTTCAAGAGTGTCAGTACATTCGTTAACAAGTATCCATGATATCTTTGTTGCTCACATCCACTATATAGCTTGCACTTGGACGTTCAGCCTCACCAATGTAGGAGCCTTTGTAATTGGGAACTCTGTCTCGACTCCAATGTGTAATGGTTGCGCTATAGTCTGTGACGGGTCCTTTAGAGTACATTAGTCTAATAAATCGGAATATTTGGTTGGGATATTTTGTTTGCAGCGAGGGCAAAGAGTGCCTTGTTCTGCCAAAGCTTGCATAATGATGCACGAGACATTCATGATAGATGCTGAATTGGTCACAGATGTGCATATCGTTGTCTCATGTCAACCAGAGTGATGCAAAGGCACTTGCCAAGATACAGTCTGACGCCGAAAAATACACGTGTTTTCTTTATTGAAGTGGGTTTTGACAAGAATAAAGATTCATATAATGAGCTTCCGATGCATCATATGGCTAAAACGGACTTGATTGCCTCAGTTGATGAGACATCATTGAAAGACGGTAAGATGGTGCATCTTAAAACACGGAGGGAGACCGGGGGTTCGATGCATGTCAAGGGCATGGAGAGACTTACTTCGACCTCGAACTTTCATGTATTGGCCATCCTGCCCCTGCCCACCACCTCGATCGCCATGATCACCACGAGGCTCGTAGGCCATCGTCGCGGTTACTGTTCAAAGCCTGAGCATACACGAAGAGTTGGGTGCAATATGAAGCGCTATTTCATCCCAGGGTATGTATAGTTCACAGAATGAGATGCTATCTCATTGAGTAATTGAAGATAATGTTGCTATGAGGGCTCGCCGGTATTGAACTGGTGGCGATGATTGATGGATGAAACCTTTATTGACATCTGCTTGAAGCTTCATGAGAGCTTGCCAAGAAATGAAACCTGATTGGTTGACACCACGTGACTTGGACCAAGCTCGCGAATTGCAAGGGACCCAGTAACTTAGTCAGCAAGAGAGGCCGTCCAAAGAAGGAAGCGCAGTCGAGAGAAACGATAGAGCAGAAGAAACGGTAACAGTGTAGGTGATTTGAGGAGAGAATTAGTGAGCTCCTTGTTTGTGTTGGCTTTCAACTCCATCTCTTTTCTAGTTGAAATTCTATTTGTTTAGACATGATGATATGCTACCGCAAAGAATGCCCTTTGAGTCCATACTACCTACTAGGTAGTACTGGGTAGTACTAAGTATCAAGTAGTAATGCCCAAGCAACCAAGGTGCACTATAATAGCCTCTGGATGGAAACTTACATACGGATGGGCGTCCCTTTCCATCTTACTCCTTCATTTAAATTACCTAATCATGCACGAGGAAATTTCTTGCAGCGTAAGCTGCATCCTCATACCACGGCGCTTTGTTGGTCATCACTCCCAAGCAGATGCAGTTTCACATGCTTTTTATCACTTTCTCGTCTCACTCACAATCTGTCCTTCGTACATTAGTTTTTAGCTCCACTGTAACCTGGAGCTCCCCTTCTGAGACCCGCTGTTTCCCGCCTGCTGTACTGCACAATTTCTGATGAAGCCGAGTCAACTATCCTCTACCACTGTATTGGCCACCAACCACAGGCCCTTGTCTACACGCCCCCCTGAAGGAAGAGCTTGGCACGATGAACGCTGTTGGCGGGACTTGATGGCAACTCCAACAGGTCGCGTGTTCGCGACAGACTAGATACGGTTAGTGAAGCCATAAACGGCAAAAAACGACCTACCTCAACCGCTGCCCGAGATTTTCGTAAACAAGATTGGAGATGGATAGTTGACGCGAGTCCCACTGCTGTACGGGCCGGTACAGACCCGTCGTTTTAACCTGATGGATGAGATATGAGATTCCATTGATATATCTCAAAGTATCGAATGAGGAAAGCATGTAGGCCACTATTTCGAATCATTATCAGGGAAACGGTTCAGTTGTGGGATAGCACGACGCACCATGACGTGGAATCTCATGGGACCGCTGCCCCAGGAAGCTGGCGAGCAACTCTAGGGCCTGGGCGCCACGCCGGACCGCGACTCTGTAGTCGTTCATGCGGGTGTCGGTACTATAGTTTATCTTGCCTTTGGTCTGCTGGAAACACTCCTTTATCCCGCAGTTGATTACCGTTGTCAGCTCCTTCAGGTCCTTGTCGTAAGTGAGGAAGCCTTTATTGAAGGCGGAAATAGCCACATCGCCAGTCGCGATGGCAACCATGATAAGGAAATCGGCCTCCAGCGAATCCTCGTCCTCCGTCCTCAGCTTCTTCAACTTTATCACTCTCCTAATAAACTTTGAGAATATGTCCTCTATATCATCCAGGTTGTCACTCTTCGCAATTCCATCCAGTCTGAGCTGGCCCCTCAGGGTCATGACGTCAGCGAAAGAGGATATACCGCTGTTCCAGTCTTCCTCTCCCCGAGGCATTTTTCTGAGGATGCGGGTGACTTGCGTCTTCAGTTCGTCAGTGACTTGACCAATCTCCTGACCGACCCCCTGACTGCCATCCGCACTATGCCTGACCGGGTAGAGGTGATATACAAAGCAGACGATGTCCTTGTGTGCAAGGAGGCCCTGCTGGTGGAGATACAGGGCCTGATTTGGCATCCATGTTTCGATGTAATGCAGCACCATCTCCTCTCCAGAGGCCTCAGGAGACGCTATCCGCACCTCGACGGCGATATCTTGGGGCTGGTTGGACAAGGGGACCATGACGGCCATGTGCCCCTCCATTGGCCAGACCGAGATGCCCTCATGGAGACGCATGGCGGCTCGGTAGCTTGGCGTCCTGCCGCCGAGGGATTTAGACTGTGTGTGGTAGTCAGTCACCATTCCGGAGGCGAAAGGGGCATGGGATGTTGTCTACCAGCGCCTGATGGCAAATATTCGAGTACTTCTCGCAAGCCCTCGGCAAGCCATAGCAGCGCAGTGCGTCTGACACCTGCTGTCTGCAAGGCGAGACGACCAACTCGTCCACAGCTTCTTTTCTGGGGCCATCGATTTCGCCTAGAGAAATGAATTTGTCGGACTGATTAGGCATCTTAGCCCGACGACGGATTGGGGTCGCCAGCTTCGTGCGGAGTGCCCAACGTCCCGCTTTACGAAGTAGCAAAATGTCACGTGGCTGAGGAACATGCTCAAGACCACGCAGAAACTGGTGGCCTATACCCGCCGAGATGCCTCGACAGTTGCATATGGCGCTGAACTGGAACGGGGTTTTCTAGTCGTCTCTGTAAGCGTGAATGTAAGAAATCCATGATTAAGTGATGTACAAGTGGATGGTTGTGGTTTTATCGACTAGAATGCAATCCATGTCTCATGTGGAGCTTACCCCTGGGCCCCTGGCACAGTGTCACATGCGTGTACGGAGTACGGAGTAGGTACAGTATGTAGCGCTTCTCATTAGCTTCCGGGCCCACCAGCATCGGCTCACTGGCTACCTACCTGTAGTGTCTTGCGAGCGATGCAGCGGCTCAGCGCCTACAAGTATCCACGCGCAGTTTGGTTATGTTCGAAAAATAGCTCGAATTTAAGCCCCTGCCCTGCGAATGAGAAATTCTCAGTTGGCCGGATTTGTCTTATCTTGCCACTTTTGGTTTTTTGCCTCGATTCGGCTTTGGAGGTCTGACTTTTTTTTTGCACCGAGGCTCATCTCGTAGGTAACAAGGCTTTTCTCGGCCGACTGGAGCGGAGGACTCTCTCCCTTGAGCAATAGGTTGCAGTTAGGTCATAGACATTATGTAGCTATGTAGCAAGTAGGTAGGTAGCGAACTGGATGTGTGGGATGCAGCCACGTTTGTTCTCGGCATCGATAAAAACTTAATGGAACCCCTCCAACTTTTTAAGCTCCTTCCTTCTTGTTTGGACATGCACAAGGTAAACATACCTCCTAGTACCTACGCCGAGCAATATCTGCCTCCCTGGTGGTACCCTTATCAGTGACAACCTCGTCGCTTCGGCGAAAGGCCTCCCAACTATTATCTTCCTTTGGTCGCAACCCAATCGAAGATGCCGTCGCACGATAGCAACGAGTCGACATCGACAGGCGTTGAGGTCTCCTCTGACGTCGTTTCCGAGCGCAAGGCGACTGCTCCTGCAGCAGCTACGCCAGATCTGATCTCAGTAGAGCCAGCCAATGGATCCATCAAGGAGAAGATCAGCAAGACGCCCCAAAAGAAATATCGCCATGTCGCTGCTGTGCACTCCATATCGAGACCATCATGCTTGAGCCACGACTCTCCCGTAGCTCCCAGCTTTCTTGGGTTCCGTAACCTCATGGTTATTGTCTTGGGTATGCCACTATCATCATCATCATCATCTCACCATGGCCCAGTATCAGCTCCTACAGAGCAGAGCGGGGAATATCTTGCGCGGGTCGCTAACCCTTGGCAGTGGTTGGCAACCTCAGATTAATGATTGAGAATATCCAAAAGGTTTGCCATCATTATTCACCACCACGGCCCCGGAATCTATGCCTAACATTAGTATCTAGTACGGTGTTCTGATCTGCATAAGATGCCACGACTACAGACGTCAAGACATGTTCCTCGGTGCCATTCTGTACTTCTCCATTCCCTGCCACCTCTTCCTCGCCTACCTTATTGAGCTGGCCGCTGCCAAATTTGCGCAAACTTCAAGGAAACGCATCAAGGCCGACGCTACTGGTCCTTCCGACGAAGATCGAAGAAAGTTCCAATTGACTTGGGTTCTGGCAGCATTCCTTCATGGCATCAATATCACCCTTGCTCTAGCTATTACGAGTGTCGTGGTGTACTTCTACGTCCATCACCCCCTCATTGGCACCCTGACGGAGATGCATGCCATCGTTGTATGGCTCAAAACAGCTTCCTACGCTTTTACCAACCGAGATCTTCGACACGCATACCTACATCCCGCCGACGAATCTAATGTTCCCGAATTATACAAGTCTTGCCCTTATCCTCAAAACGTTACCATTCACAACTTGGTGTACTTCTGGTGGGCCCCGACCTTGGTCTACCAGCCAGTGTATCCACGAACCGACAAGATCAGATGGGTCTTTGTTTTTAAGAGACTCGGAGAAATCTTCTGCCTTGGCGTGTTCATTTGGGTTGCTAGTGCGCAGTATGCGACACCTGTCTTGACTAACTCGCTGGAGAAGATTGCGTCCCTGGATGTTGCATCAATCCTCGAACGACTATTAAAGCTTTCGACTATATCGCTTGTCATCTGGCTTGCCGGTTTCTTTGCCCTTTTCCAGTCTTTCTTGAATGCTCTGGCCGAGGTTCTTTGCTTTGGCGATAGATCATTTTATGATGATTGGTGGAACAGCGAGTCTCTCGGGGCTTACTGGCGAACCTGGAATAAGCCGGTTTACACATACTTCAAGCGCCATGTTTATGTCCCTATGCTCGGCCGTGGTTGGAGTCCCGGGGCGGCCAGTTTTGCAGTCTTCTTTGTGTCGGCTGTGCTTCACGAAATTGCCGTTGGCGTTCCTACGCACAACATCATCGGTGAGTCTCCTTTGGATTCCCAAACCATCCATCTTACTAACAACCCTCAGGCGTTGCTTTCCTCGGCATGTTCCTCCAACTCCCACTGATTGCCCTCACCACACCTCTCGAAAACATGAAACTTGGGCACGGTGGCAAGATTCTCGGCAACGTCATTTTCTGGGTCTCCTTTACAATCTTTGGCCAGCCTTTTGCAGCTCTCATGTACTTTTATGCCTGGCAAGCGAAGTATGGTAGCGTCAGTAAGATGATGCAGCATTAATTCCTTGGGGAGAAGATTTTAGAGTTGCTCATGAGAAATGAACGAATGAGTGTTTTGAGCGGGCTCAATTTCTTTTTTTTTGGTTAGGGAGGCGCGACGTCCTATATTCATTATTAAATAGCTATAATTCAGTCCTTGATCCCCTTGAGGATTCAACATTTTTTTTTTCATGACTATCATCAATTGACCATATTGGAACGGATCTAAGTCCTGTTAAAACAGCGTATGTGAATACGTACTTGATCCCCATTCTCTCATCGTATGAATGGCATCATAGTGCCAACTCGTTTTCTATAATTCAGATAATCCTCCTGGAAGAACTCCACCAGCTTCTCCTCCTCGATCTGAATCCTCTCCCTGAAAAACATCCACAACACGGCCGCATAGCCCACGAAGCAGATGGCATTCCCCAGCACGAGCTGCGTGCCCAGCCCCCAGTAGAAGAACGCAGTGTAGCTCGGGTGGCGCATGACCCCGTAGATGCCCGTTGTGACAAGTGTGTGGGACTCTACCTTCTTGGTCTGGATGTGGTGGTTGAAGCTGGCCCCCGCGTGGAGCATGGCGGCGGAGCGGACGACCTGGCCCGCGACGGTGAAGAATATGCCGAGGGCGAGGAGGAAAGGGCCGAGGTTGAAGGGGGTCCAGGCCCGGTCGGGGAAGAAGACGCTGACGATGAGGCACTCCAGGAAGGCGGCGGAGTGGGCGATGGCGTACGAGGGCCAGTTGGCCGTGAGGAGGTAGCTGTCTATGCAGGCCACGGTGGGGTTGCCTTCGGCGGTGGTCCAGAACTCGAGGAAGTGGAAGACGGACAGGGAGGAGAGGAAGAAGGGGACACGCCACGCGGGGCTGTCCGTGAAGATGAGGATACCCGCCGCAACGATGAGGCTCGTGGCCAGGGATGTGCCCATGAAGAAGGCTCGAAGGGCGATGCCCGAGAGGGACTTTGGCTGGCCTGGGTAGAACGGTTTCATGACGGCTTCCCTGGCGACTATGTTGCGGGCCTCATAGTTGCGACTGGGGTCGGAGAGCCATGGCGGGAGGTTATCGTGGTCATGTTGAAGGTTGAGATGGAGGTCGTCTACCGTCGAAGCCGAAGGGTCCATGATGGTGAAGCTTCTTTTTAGGAAGTATTAAAATAAATAAATAAATAAATAAATTTCTAGTAGAATTCCGTCTTTGAGGAATGAAAAAAAAAGGGAACAAGTTCGTTAATGAGGGTGAGCGTTTAAGATATGTGTCCAGCTGTCATTGTCGTGTTGCCCGCACTTTTTTTGCCTAGGGGGATTTTAGGGTTGGTTGAAAAGTGATGTGCTTTGGTGGTGGTTCAAGAAACTTGGAGGTGTGACTAGTCGGATCTTGAAAGATGGAAACGACAAAGAGGTTATGTTTGTCACTTCCTGCGCGAACAAAAAAAAAAGTCTCATGGGTCGATTGTTCTATGTGGAACAATATGAAAGTGTGTGGTTTTAGTAAAAGAGCTGTGACCTCTGGCTTCGTTTATGGTGGTCTCATGTTCCCACTCAGGAGAATGTGGTGGGTGAGGTTGCATGCTCTGTCATCGGAAAGGGTCGCTGGGAGTATCCGCAGCTGAGCTGAGCCACACTGGGGGTTGAGCCACATTAATCAATACATCCTACCCTATCACTCGTGAACATTATAGACTCATGCTGATAGTTGTCTTACACTAAGAGAATAATCTCGTTGAATATCTTTAATTTACATTTATTTCGTACATTTATTTATATTCTGTTGTTGATCTTCTTGGCTGTCTTTTGAAGCAATGAACTTCTTGTAGCAAAGTATGAACTGCGAAAACGAGTGGGTGTTCTTATGACCCCTGAGCCCCCTTATCACATAAGGACAGCCGATCTTCTTGCTCCTCAAAATATAACGACGCGAATCGAAACACACATGCCTAGGTACTATGCATTAAACACTTATGACTTTATCATAGAAAGTGGATTCAAAAGGACAAGAATCATCATGTAATAGGCGTTGGTCTAGAAAATTATATGGCAAGTCTCCGTCTTACAAGGAGATTTCATCTAGCTTCTCGGCGTGATTTACCCCGGAAGTTATCATCAGTCACCAAGACCTTTATTTGCAGCTTTTCCTTTGCATTCTGCATTTTTGACTATTTCTAGACTATGCTAGTTCCGTTCGAATAACTAATGTGGTCGTTATTCATGCCATATAACCGCATCTATCTCATGATAGTATCCAGATCGGTATGCCATAAAACGCCAAGTCGCCGTCAGAGCATCAAGCAATGCAATCCTGATTGTTCCTGTAACCATTGATACCCATGTACTCCGTAATTTGCATGGAGTTCTTGTTACGTTAGCGACTTGACTAGAGAGAAGAGAGGAATCTAGCATTAATACTCACACCTGTCGGCACCCTGTGATTAGAATTATTAATGTATAAGAAAGGTGCGTCCCATCCATTCTCCTTTTAGTGAAGCTGCACAGAGCGCTCTTATTGTGTACCCCTGAATTGCCGAACAATTACGATGTAGTTGCTGATCGATTTGTCCACATCTGGGAGTTGATGCCGAGCGTCGCGGCAGAGAAGCATAATGAGCCAATCTCGATGTGATTTTTTTTTCATTGCACCACCATCGAGCCTTTTTGTTTCCTTTAGAGTCCTCCTTGGATAGAGAACGATGATATAACGAGGATGAGGACGCTGATAAAGCCCCACGTGCACGGAATCCATGTGTTCATCTCGTAGTATCCAGCCTTATAGACAGCTCCAAGTCTGTAATCAACGTTAATTCACCTTCGTCATAGCACTTGGGGTAATGCGACCAACATTAAACCAACAACAGTTCCGGAGAGCACGGCTTCAACCCCCGCGACGCCGAGATAGACTATGGCGATCATCCAAGCGTACTTCCATGACGACTTCCTCCACTCGTGCATAAAATATGCAATGAGCACGGCGGCAAGGTGGAAGAGCGCGTATACGATCAACGTCCATAGAACGGTAAAGCGCCAGACATCAGATATGTAGTAGAGGGTGTATTTCTTCTCGGCCGTGGGATCGAAGAGCTTCTTGACGTTGAGGGACGGGAACCGTGGGGCTACATAGTCGGGGGGAGGGTTTCTAGCCATCTGTTTAGAATATGTTAGTGCGCTCCTCTTTTACAAGGAATTCGGATGGTCTTGAGGGCAATTACCTCTCTATGCTTCTCTCCTTTGCTTTGTTGGTGTTTCTTCAAGCCTCGTGGTGTTTCGCGCAATTGAAAGTCAATGATAAGATACGGAGTACCTACAATGACACTGGTTGCAGAAGTTTTAGTGGAGATCCAGGGGCACAGTGGACCTCCTGCACTGTTGCGTGGGGGACGTCATTCATTCTAGTGCCTCGGTAAAAGCTCGTGCGGCCCAAGCAACGCGACCGGCTCGGCCTGGGCTTTAACAGACTTGACACTGACATTGACATCTTCAGCATCCATCGGCACCAACACCATCGTCCATGGTCTCGCCAATCAATTCACCATGCCTGCCGATCTACTCCTGAATACCGTGCTGCAGTATTACCAAGACGTCCACGATGCCGCCAAAACAGACCAGATAATCGGCACCACTGCCCATTTGCTTACGCAGCTTTCCAACCCTCTAAACCTGGGCGTTCTCACATCCCAGCTCCTGACAGCGCCGGCGATATGGCAGCAACACGATGGCCTTCGGACTGCGATCCGAATCATCAGCATCTACAACACAGCGGCGACACGCATCCGCGAGCACGAGATTGAAAGCGCAAAGCCAAAGGGAGAGCCGAAGGAGGGAAGTGGTCTTAGCTGCGAGGTCTGGACTCGGGCGGTCGTCAAGGGGGCGGACGAATATTCAAAAAGATGGCAGCATCTTCTGGTCCTGACGGGTGTGTTGCTGGGAATGGAGGGTAACGACAGACACTCTCTGTCCAACAGCCTCAGGGGGACGCTGGAGCATGCCGTTGTGATGGCTGCGAATATGGCGCTGGAGACTCACGAGGAAGACGGGCCACTTGCCGGTGCATCCATTGTCATGACCCTCAATTACGCATTCCCGCTACTGTCCGATTTCCACAAAGCTCAAGTCAATTGCAATGCGCTGTTGCCACTTACGATCTGGGCTATAACCGGACCCGAAGGCTTCGCCGAGGGCCAGTTTCTGCACGCCATCAACCAGAATATTACCGAGCAACACAACGTCTATTCATGGGACGCGCAATCGCCATCATTCAAGTTGCTACAAGAGATGGAGAAGCAGCCTTTGATGGGAAATATGGGTCCTCTCTCCAAGCTGGCGGCATACGCAGCGCAAAATGCCACCATCACTAGAGTAGTCATGGAAGCCCAAGATGTATTGCTGATTTTTACGCGCAAAATCTTGGAGGCCTGGCAAAATAATAGATTCAGCGATATTGATCCGGCATTTGAAGAACACAAGCTCAGCCCCGAGACAATGAAGACCACGTATGCCGCCTTGTGGCAGGTCCTGCGAAAGCTGATGTTTGCAGTGGTCGCTGCTATGCAGGCCATCGTTTCGCGCAGCCTCTTGGATCCGCACATGTTGAATCTTGCTGTTGCTTCGGGAATCGCCGTTAAATCATTGCATATCCTCCGAAATATCTACTTTGTCTCCTCGCGGAACGGCAACAATGCTTTCCAGGTGTACACATTTGGGTACCTAACCTCGGTCGATGTTCTTGGACGCCATCCATTTGCAGCTGAACTGTTTTTGAGGGAGAGCCAACCACTTGACAATGTGCCGGCGACGCATATATCAAGGATCCTCGATTTGTTTTACCTGAATGTTGCTGAGCATCTGCCGCTTGTACTGTCGACTGATGCTTGTGACGCGCTCATCATCAAACCTGCCACGAATTATCTGTCTCATACTGGCACAATGACTCCCTTCATGGTGGAACTCTTTGAATCTTCACACAGCTCCATCCTATCAGTCCTCTCATGTCCACAACACAGCCCTCTCACCATCAAGATCACACCATTCTACATCGTCAAACTCATAGACTCCTTCCCGGACCGAATATCTCCACGTCAGTTCCGCTTAGCTTTCAAGACGGTTATGCAGATTGTATCACCGCCCTTCCCGATTGCTGACATGGAACCACACATGTCGGAAACACTACTCGAAATGCTACTGGGCTCCATTTCAACCGCTGCTAGGGAGCCTCTACCAGCTGCCCCGGAGGTCACGTCTCTGGACAATCCAACCGAGCAGGTACCCGAGCCATTTTCAGAGCAGAGCGCGTTGACGATGGCGCTGGTTGACGCACTGCCATATTTGCCTCTTCCCCTCGTTGAGGAGTGGCTCACCATCACTGCCCAGACACTTAATAACATTACAGACAAAAAGCTGAGAGCTCCCGTGAAGCAACGCTTTTGGGACATTCTCGTCAACGGCGAGATGGACGTGGAGCGAGCAGCGATAGGAGTCGCATGGTGGGGGACCCAAGGCGGACGAGAGCTCGTCCTATTCGGAGGAAAACATGACCCGGCAATGATGAGTGGCGCCCTTGTCAGTGATGATGAAAGAATCAGCAGCAGACTATAAGGGAAACACACGCCTTTCTTTCTTTCAGCAAAGAAACATGTGTTGCTTTCAGTCAGTCACCCCCCCCCCCCCCCCTTGTGACGCACGGTTTGCCAAACTTGGAACAACCCACAACCACGGCAAACAAAGTGCTTCCTTTTATTTTCTACCCTTTCATGCCAAACGACACAATCCATGTACAACCAATATTCAAAACATTCTGACTCTGAAATGCTGTCCCTCTTTTATGTATTTAGATTAGCAAGAATCCCCCGGAGAGCATTTTCTTTTGGATCAGAATTTTTTATGTCAAATAGCCGAAATAGCATATCAGCCGATTTTATTTTAACGAATTCACATACTATTATTACCTAGGTAGTACATCTGGGTATCGTCATGTTCGTGTACCGCGATCTGCTCGCCTCTGTTGGGCTATGCGCTTTACTTTTGCCGTCGGTAGCTGGCCGACTTCCTAGCGAGGGACATGTCAGACGATCTATCCATCGGCCTGCCTTTGAGCCCTGGCCCATACCAGCGAACAATACATTCCACATCACCATCGACTCTATAGGCAACGCCCTACTCAATATTGCGGTCAAGGCTACAGCCTATACGACAGTCACGTTTACAAAGAGCACTACGGTAACTGCCACAGAGAGCACCACAGTTACGGTCACAGAAAGCACCACCGTCCAAAGTAAGGAGGGCGCCACGTCCATGGCCACAGATACCAGGGCATCCATGACCACGATTTATACTACCACGCAGGGGACAGTTGGGACGCAATCCGCTCCTGTCATCAGCACGTCGATGACCAACGGAGCGAACACGTCAAATACCTCCCTTTGTGTTGATGATAAATGCTACCCGAAATCGCCATCGACGGCGACGAACGTGCCATTTGGACCCGGAAGTACCGACCCTGCGGGACAAATACCAACTCATAAGCCTCCAACCATGTTGTTCAACTTCACCGAAAAGTGTGATTCGATTTCCGAGCTGGCAGAGGACTGTCGTATTACCTTAAACTGCGATACATCCATGGGGTTATATCCTACCTGTGAAGACAGCGAATGCAAATGCCTGGCCAAGCCGTGCCTCAGAGCCTCGACCTGTTTCCCCTACCACCAATGCCGGACCGATTTTGAGGAGCACTTTTGCACGCGAGAGATGGAGTCTGATACGAGCACAAATCCATTGGGACTTTGCGGTTGTAGACCCCGAATAACGAATTGTCTGCTCAAGGGGACCAATCCCCATTACTATTGCGGTGCGGATTTCAACTGCACGGAGCCTTATTTCTCGCTATACCCAGAGTTTCCACAGTGCAACACGGGGGATCCCAAGTATCCAAAGGGCAGGTGCCAATGCGGACAAGTCAATTGCCTCAAATCGGGTACTGATCAGGATTTCGAGGTCTGCAAAGACTCGATCAATTGTGAGAGGGGTGGATTGGGACGTCGATCATACTGTAATGTAAATAAAGTATGGCAACGAAAGTACGGGGAGACAGGATGGATATTGTACTTGCGTGTGATTAGTCGAAATCTTGACCGCAAATGAATTTCCGTTCATAGTGAAGGAATCATGATATTGCGCATATAGCATAGCTGTAATTCGGTCATTCAGAGTGAGACTCCATATTGCCTTTTGTATCTTCGTTTAAAGCCCCAATCTGACGGTCAATAATAGCATGGGGCTCAAGAAAGCCGCCAGAGGGCCCGGGAAGCACTAATTAATTGTTAGAATAAAAGACATTGAGTTTATGCTGCAGGGAATTGGCCATCAAGGCGACAGTGTGTTCAAGAGCCACGAAGTAAGGAGATAAACCCTCCCGTATCCCTGAACAGACTGTCATGTTGCATGCTGCACGCCCCAAATTCTGTCTCAAAATCGACCCCTCGATGGGTTGGCACAAGTTTCCCCATCCTCCGAACGATTGAGATAACGTCGTCGCCCACATTCCGTTGGCCGACAATCTGGCCACCCTGCATCTTTTGGCCTCGGTTACCTTCTGTTTGTACCGGCCTAAGTGCTAGAGGTAATTTCTTAAAGGTCCCGCAAGTACTTGAACTTGAGCTCGATCGGGTTGGGGATTCGTGGGTCGCAGCTCGTGCGATTCGTTCGATTGCGGCGTACATGTCTGAGGCTTGTCATCGTAGCAGAAATGGCTGGACTGTTGGGGACGATTATAATATTAACACCGTTTGTAGAATTCTTCTTTTCTCGGGAGTCTGGATGAAAATCCCCTGGCAGCACGGTTTAAAACAGTATTCCTGTTCATGTAGCACCGTGGGCCAGCTCCATTGAAAGCCAAGTTGCATCCCTCTTATTGATATGTGTTCGGCATCCTCTAGTTAGCAATCCGAGATGGAAGATGGAGAACATACCAACAAACAGGCCAAACTGGAAGCTGCCTAGTAGACTTCTGCAATAATTTTCCTCACGGTCCGATGTTTTCGTGGTGTCAAATTGATCGTGTAGGTACCTGTCATACCTGTGTTGATGTAGGAACTGAGGAGGTACCGCTTTTGCTCCCCTGTGAATGAACCTGGGATGTGATGTTTTGGACGAGGTGCTGGCAGCCACTACGGCACGCACCTTCCGTGCCTCCAATTTTTCCATCCCATGATAGCAAGAGCTGATGGAGGAAGGAGTGGGCGGTACTTGTGGGTGAGCATCTCTGATTGTGCCATAACTTGAACATCCCTCGCAGCCCCTAATATCAATCATGGAACAACTATTCTGGCTCATTGCTCCTTAACAGCTTGGCCTATACTTCAAGGGAATCGCATCATTTTGTGTGGTGTTGACACGATTGTCATCAACATGCAGATAATGTACAAGTATAACCTCGGCAGCGGGGTGCATAAACGATACAGTCTCTGATTTGGTTCTTCAGACATGCACCCGACCACCACCAGATTATTATTATGATGAGACCTCTTTTATGTCGTCAAATAATGTCATGTCACGCCATGTTATGCTCAAAGGCTTCTGGGGTCCGAAAACCGACCCCTCTTCTTCTCATGATGGAGGTTGGTTTCGCCAACGAGCCGTCGAGGCCCCTCACTTGTTCTAAATCCATCACATCAAATGTCTCATCGTCCTTGGCAATACAAGCATGATGCTGTGTCTAGCATCACCAACCAAGCTTTGGCTACGCTCCATGTGGTCCCCAGTGCACAGCCCCTACTGGCCAGCTGCAGGCCGGCGACACCATAGCTCAACCCAGAACAGCGTTGCTAGCGTCTTCTATCTGCAGCTAAACAAGCTCGCAAGATGCACTCATCACGCAGAATTGGAACGTTGATGAGTTTTGCCTATGCTTGGTGCTCAGGTACTCGGCAAACTGGGTCAAGTATCAGGCCAACTTGAGATACTTGCTCAACAAACGGCCATACGGGGCCCAACTTTGTAGTGACGTCGGAACATCTACCAATGCCTCTCTCAATTTCTACTTACCAGCACTATTTGATACACTAGGGGCGCACTGGATGCCTCTTGACGCACCTTGCTTGTCAAGCGATCGAGACGGCTTGACGGCTGCCCATGATGCTGTAGGCGAAGAGGGGGTTATCCATTGATTGAAACATACCCCGCTATCACGCTGGAAGCTTTGTTCACGGATGACGACGACTCCGTCGGTTCAGCGAGATGGAGACCAACGACGCCGCACTGTCATTATCATTCGAGAATCTGCCAGCTGGGCCGGGGTTCCGAAGGGACATGGATCAAACGCCCTTGAAATGGTTACAACGACCAACAAAACGGGACTCGGCTTATCCCAGAATGCATTCAATAATTCCAATTGTCGTTACCGATGGATAGGATGGATGCCCCAAAAAAGCACGCATGCGCAGGCGACGTCCTGCAAGATGCATCGATATTGGAGCAAAGCCTCGTTGGAAAAGCGATTCCCGGCATGCTAAAGAGGCCGCCGCTACGGAGCCGCCGTTGTCGCGACGCGCTTCGGTAGTGGGGTTGGAGGGGATCAGCGGGGTCTGGAGGGTCGAGAGGGTCTGGAGTGAGGGGCTATCAGCTGTGACAGGGTAGGTATGGCGATATTGGATGCATCCATCCATTGTTCAACAAATCGGAACCCCTGTCTATTCAGCTGGATCGGGGTCCTGTATGGGACGGACAACAAGATTCTTCGGAGTGGCTTGCGCTGCTCCGCTGGCAGCTTTACAGGACCATTGTCCTGTGTGCCAGTTCAAACCCATCAAGCTCGGCAATCTCAAGCAACTTGAGCTGTAGACCAATGCCCCTCCAGACCGGGTATTAAAGTCCCTAGCATCCCCTCTGCTTTTACTCCAACTCAAACAAGCTCGACATCACTCATCAACTAATTCGACTTATACACATAGCCTCTTGGCCAACCATCTACTCTTCCTACATTTTTAATACCTACCAAGAATACTCCATCACCATGTCTTACCGCAACGACGACGACAACACCGATAGCGTAAGTTGAAGCCATATCTTTATCCCTACTATTCATCTTTGCATAGGCTAACATGGTTGCTACATAGTACGGCGTAAGTGTTCTACAATTGACATTTCCATGGGGAAAATCTCCCATATTGCCATCATGTTTATTAACTTTATTCTAGTCTGGCGGTGGCAACAAGAATGACTCCTATGGCTCGTCCAACATCGACTCTTACGGATCATCTGGCAACACCGGCGGCTCCAACCGTCGTGGCAACAATGATGATTCCAACGACTCGTATGGCTCCTCCAACAAGACCGGCTACGGCTCCAGCAACCGTGATGACAACGACTCCTACGGTTCAAGCCGTAAGAACAACGATGACGATGACTCTTATGGTTCCTCCAAGAAGACCGGCTACGGCTCTTCCAACCAGAATAAGGATTCGTATGGCTCCAACGACAATGATAACGACAACTCCTATGGATCTTCAAACCAGAAGAAGGACTCGTATGGGTCTTCCAACCAAAAGAAGGACTCGTATGGCTCGTCTAATGACAATGACAATTCCTACGGATCTTCCAACCAAAAGAAGGACTCGTATGGATCTTCCAATGACAACGACTCTTATGGATCTTCAAATCAGAAGAAGGACTCGTATGGATCTTCCAACCAGAAAAGCTCATACGGCTCGTCAAACGACAATGACAATGACAATTCCTATGGGTCTTCGAACCAGAAGAAGGATTCATACGGTTCTTCCAATGACAACGACTCCTACGGATCCTCAAACCAAAAGAAGGACTCTTATGGATCTTCCAACCAGAAGAGCTCTTATGGTGCATCCAACGATGACGGCGACTCGTACGGATCTTCAAACCAAAAGAAGGACTCGTACGGATCTTCCAATGATAACGACTCGTATGGATCTTCAAACCAGAAGAAGGACTCTTACGGATCATCCAACAATGATTCGTCCAACAATGATTCTTACGGATCTTCTAACAAGAATGATTCCTATGGATCTTCCAACAAGGAGGAGGACTATGTTGAGCGTGGCGTGAAGGCTGCTGCGAGCAAGGCGGGTTACAACTTGGATGATGACACTGCCACCAAGATTGGCGCGGGTCTCAAGGAGGGATTGTCCAAGTTTGGTGGCTTCGGTGGTAGCAGGAACTAAGTTTGCAGAAATGGTGGCTCCTTTTTGCCAACTTTGGACACATGGGATTTTTCTTTGTCGGATTAGTTTTATGCGATTATGACTTGGGATAGGGTGCATGGCCTTTGAGCTTGTAAGAGATGAAATTAATATCAATACCACGATGCTTGAAATGAGAATTACTATTTCCCTCCTGAATCCATGTGACAGACAAAGCCACACACGGTTATGGGTAGCGTTTTACAATAACTAGTAAGTGGTCCGGGTATCTTGAATAATAGCTATTAATAAATAAAACCGCCATACATTTCTTTACACTTTATACCTCGGGACATAGACTAGCTTGTCTCATATTTATTAATGCTATATAAATACCTTCATCTACCGCTCGCTATTAAGCCGCAAGTTTCTAAATCCTGAAGCCGAGGTCGGTGTCTGCAATCGCGCTGGCAACTAGAGTCCCGTCATCACGACCAAACCTTTGAAAAAGCTTCTGGAGCGACTCCGCATTGTCTGAGGCGGTCTCGAAGGAAGCGAGGATCAACTCCAAGAATCGATTTCGAGCCTCTTTGTCTTCCAAAAGAGCATTCTGATGGCGCTGGATTAGCGGAAAGCAGGCCTCCTCACCGGGTGATTTATAATCGATTTCTTTTAGAGCAACGTTCAAGTCTCGCCAGTCTATGCGTGCGATGGAGCACCCAAGCTCATCCTCCAGGAGCCGTGGTTGCAATCCTTGCGTTTTGTTTGTCGGCGGGAGGAAGACGACACGGCCCCCACAGTCCGCGGCATCGTAGATATTCGTACGACCCGAGGTAAGAAATGCGGTCTTGGATTGCGCCAACAGGATGCGAGCATGCGCTGGCGTCGTTGATGATGCGCAGTCGGATTCCATGCCGGCACAGATGTCTTGGCTCGCGAGACACCTCACCGGAAGATCATCAGGGTGATTTCGAGTTTCCACAGCCGTTTTGATAGTTTGCAGCATGAGTTTTGCGTAGGCGATGTTTTCGGAAAGGGGAGTGAAGGGGTTCTGTAAGCCCCCGAGGTTTATCAAGGTTCCCTTTCGCGGTCCCGCAATACCGGAAGTCTTGTCAGCGAACGGTAAAAGGGGAGGCACAACGACGGCGTTGTTCAGATGCTCCCTTTGGATGCTCTCTTGCACGCCAACATAGTTCACCGCAATGACCTTTGCCGCTGTCCTCCAGGTTTGGGGGATGGATGGCCACGACCAGAGCAGCTGATCTATGACTATGAGCTTTGTGGATTCAAGCTGCGATACAAGCTGCGCAAATGGTTCATCAACGATGCTGATGATGAGAGACGGACGATGAAGGCGGACAAGATGTTTGAACGCCTCACTGCCCTGAGCGTGGGAAATGTCACACTCGTGGACCCGGTCCCACGGCGGACATGTGTTGAGCTCAAGTGTATGCCCCTGACCAACAAACTCGAGGGACGTAGGCGCCCCTGAGACGGCGACCAAGTTGCGTAGCCCGGGCAATATCGTGAGCGCCAGAGCGCTGGGTCCGTAGCCAAAGGGCTCTGCGTGGACCCATATTCTAGCCTTGTCTCTGCGGATTGTGGAATCTGACTGCATTGCAGAAAAAGGTTATGGGGCTTTTGTTCATAGAGGGAGAGTGAGTGAGCTGGACAATTTGTGACAGAGAGTGCTGTTCCCCCACTAAGAGTGTTGTTTAATAGACGGGGTACATGCAATTCCAGGCTCCTGATACTACTGGGTAGGTAGGTGCCCGGGATCTCGTGCATCTAAAATAGGTAGACGTGTAAATGATATCAACACAGCCAGGGAAAATTATATATAAAAAATAACATATATATAAGTATTTTTTAGTTTTAAAAAAAGAGCTTAATTTATTTCTTCCAGGATAAAACAAAGTTAAAGTAATATATTATTATATAAAAGAATACTTTTATTTACTAAGAACATTATAATCCTTGTAGTATTCACGTATTTCTTACTGTCCTAGAATGTTGGACCAATGTAGAGGGGAACTCTCCAAGTTTGGTTTCCGTAAGACCCACCAACGGATAGTAATACTGATGTAATTGATACCTATTTTACATTCACAGCATCTCGTGGACCTATTACGATCAATAATTCCACTGGATCTTAGTAATATGTGTGGTCATTTTGTCTCGGTCTACGGAGTAGCTCCCTCCTATATGACTACATTTGTTTTACCTTTGATGCGGGCGTCAGGTACTGTACTTACCTGTACATACCATGGTATAGATATAGGTTGGTCTGGCATGCTGGAGTCTGTCCCTTTGCGACACCACCATATGACATGACTGAGGGCTGTTATACCTTTCTCAGTGACACTCTATTGATTAATTAACCATGGACCGGCCCACACCCGCCATCACCAAGGATGCAGCCGCTTTATGGCAACCTGATACCAAGCCAATTCCACTATGGCTTGATTGTGACACCGGCCATGATGTATATTTCCTAATGCTCTCTCTTTCTCTCTCCCTTTTGGCATTGGCAAATGTACCACTTACACGAGACGTATAGGACGCCTTTGCGATTCTCGTCGCAGCACAATGCCCCGCTATAAAGCTGTTGGGCATCAGTACCGTACATGGCAACGCGCCGCTCGAGCACACGACATACAATACGCGTGCTGTGTTAAAGGCCATTGATCGCGAGGATGTATCGGTGTTCCCCGGCGCCGCCAAACCATTCTGCCGCCTGCCGACGTATGCCACCGATGTCCACGGTAAGACGGGCTTATACGGAGCAGCACACCTGCCAAGGCCGAGCTCACCACCTCTGCACTGCCGTGCAGCAGCAGCAGCAACAACAATGGCCGTGGAAGAGACATACCTCACACTCAAGGCACAAGAACCCGGTACGGCGTTTCTTGTCGCCACGGGCAGTCTAACCAACATTGCGCTTCTCTTCGCCCTGCATCCGGATCTGGTAGACCATATTCGGGGTCTCGCCATCATGGGAGGGGCCGTTGGCGGTGGGTTCAGCAGCGTGTCGTCGACGGCCGATGGGGACGTTGTGGTGGGATTCGGCAATACAACTCCCTGGGCAGAGTTTAATGTATACTGCGACCCAGAGGCCGCGCAGGCCGTCTTTAGCAACCCAAAGCTTGCTGAGAAAACGACGCTGATACCCCTGGACCTGACCCATCAGATGCTCGCGACGCCGGACGTTGTACAGTATCTTCGATTCGGGTATGACCACCATCACTCGGACGGCGGCGACGCGACCAAGGGCCCAGCATCAACCATCCGGCAACTCTTTCACGAAATCGTCTCTTCCTTTGCAAAAAGTTACGCCGAATTGTATGGCCTCTCCGGTCCGCCGCTGCATGACCCCCTGGCCGTTGCCGTATGCTTTGCCCCAGCCATCTTCGACGACAACGCCGGCGAGAGATTCGCCGTGCACGTCGTCATCAACGGTCGTCACCCCCATTCATTGGCAGAATGCGCAGCCGAGACTTCATCGCAGTGTGGCCGGACCGTGGTCGAGTTGCTCCCCGAGGGTTCGGCGGGGATCCGCATACCTCGGACTCTGGATGTGGCTTTGACGTGGCGGATTATAGATTTGTGCTTGAGGAGTGCGGAGAATGGACGTTCTATATTATAACTCATTAAACTTTGGTTGACCTCAGGTAAGAAAAAAGAGAAAAAAAAGAGAAAAAAAGAAAAAAACATCAACTGATCCATGGATACTACTTGAACCTGAAAGAAACAAATACTTGCATAGTTGCGATTCCCTACTACCCAAGGTAGTCACTGTATAATAGCTACTAGTTAAAGAGACATGTTACATCTATACTAGATATCTAATTGAGTTTTATTTTATTCAACCATGGACATCCTCTTAATACTCATCGCTACTATAACAATATTCGTCGTGGAGCAGCTACTCCTTTATTGCCTGGAGGGTATACGAATGGGGTAGCCTCCAAGGCCTGTCCGTCAAGCTACATTCACCTGACGAAGCAGAGTTAGCAAATACCACCCCATCATGTTGCGTGCATATTTCAAGATATCTTTCTCACCCTGCTCGTCCGTTCTCATCTGTCCCGGTATGGCCAACCAGGGCACACTCTGGTGCTCAGTCAAACCAGAGATGCAAAGGCCCTCCAACAACAGCGCCTGAATGATCTCGCCCAGCCCGTGATTGAACTTTGCGCGTTTCGTTGCCGTGAACTTGTGGCCGCCAGTCTCCACATACGTGCTGTCGTCGTCGGTAATCACTGGTTCGGGCCGCTCAAAGTAAGGCAGCTCCAGGACGAGCTTGTCCTGCTGCTTCTCATCGAGCGCCCACAGAACAGGGTGAGCTTCGCGGATAAACAGTCTCCCCCCCGGCTTCAACAGGCCCGAGACGACCTTGGCCCAATATCTGATGCTTGGGATCCAGCACAGAGACCCTATCCCCGTGAAAACGAGGTCAAAGCTACCCGGGGGTAGGAACTCGAGGCCATCATACACTGAGGCCTCGACAAACTTCAACTTCTCCCCGCCGGACCCACTGGTGAGAGCCGCCAGCCTTTGCGCTTCGTTGACCGATGCCGTCGAAAAGTCCAGCCCCGTGACGGAAGCAGCGCCGAGCCTTGCGAGGCTAAGTGTGTCTGTCCCAATGTGGCATTGCAGGTGCACACAGTGCAGCTCCGAGATGTCACCCAGCAGTGGGATGTCGAACTTGACGACATCGCTCACATGGTCGGGATTGGAGGTATATGCGGCAACGCTATAGTTCTCAGACGCGGCGTGCTATCATACCCCAGCGACACAAGACATGAGCCAAGAATTCAACCTCCCCCCGTAATGTAACTTACAATGGGAGCTCGCTCATCCCATCGAGCCCGGTTAATAGTTTCATAATCCGTGTTGCCTGACATGGCGATGTGGTGTAGAGGACAGTTTCGCCGAGAAATAAGATAAAAAAAACATACAACAGCCGGTATTCGCTGATGGTCACCCACTCAACTACTAATCTGCCGGTCAGTAGCTTATCTATGGGAGAGCGGACGGGATCCCGAGTTGTCTACTGCCTATGGTCGTATGTGCCTGATGATGACTTGATGTAGTTTATATCGAGAGAGGGGCGGGTATAGAGAAGATAAAAAGATCAAAAAACATACAACAGCCGGTGTTCGCTGGTGGTCACCCACCCAACTACTAATCTGCCTCTCATTGGCTTGACTATGGGAGAGCGGACGGGATCCCGTATATTCCAATGGATATGGTCGTATGTGACTGTTTTATTGTATTCCACGATTATATATTCTTGTTTCGCAATGCAGGAAAGGCTTCTGTGGATGGCAAGTGTTGCGATTTGGAGTTGGTGTTGAAGTGGCGCAGTTGCATGGGCTATTTTCTGCAGGACTATTGGGGTTCTCTCTTTTTTTATTGGACGACTCAAGCAATCTCTTTGCATGACGTAACAAATGGGCTTCCTTCGGCTTTGTCGTCCGTCCATCATCTACACCAATGTCTTTTCTACCTTGAGCAGCACAACTCCATCCGTCACTTCTCCAGTCGTATCCATCAGCGTGATGAAGCGATACCCCTCACCCAGTCTATCCAATCTCACGCAAGCCCAGGCCGCAAGATCATCTTTACCAATCTCATCATCCCTCACCGTGAACCTCACAAATGTGAGTTCCTCTACCAATCCCGCAATGTTCTTGAACTCGAGCTTCTCGGCCTTGAGGTCTAGGTCGCACCCCCTGTGAGTCTTTGTGCGTGCCTTGTACTCGCCCTCGCGGACATGACCGTCGTTCTTATTACCGTGGGACTTCTCGGAAGCATCGACGTGCAGTTCGACTTTTACATAGGGCTTGAAGCCCTTGGGGGACTTTTCGTCGGGTGGAAGTGGGATAGATTGGGCGGCAAGGAGGGTTAGTGTAAGAGATAAAGATTTACGAGTGATGGTGTTGGGGGAGGGTTTTGAAGGAATGTTGGGGCGGTATCCTGATGAGACTGTTAGTTAAGCAAGTTCGCATAGTAAGGGTGATATAGACTTGCCTTCTGGCTTTAGGACATAGCCTCCTGTGCCGGCAAACATGCCTTCATTCAACATCATGCCTTCGTCTGTCTGCTGCCAGTTCAGAGCAACAACCTGAGCACCACCGCCCCAGAACACGGCTGGGTTCAAATTCGACGACCCAATGCGTAAGCCAGATGGATAAGCTCGAAGGAGATAGTTTCTGTTGTGGGTAAATAGATCGAGCCATTGGTTCTCGTGGTGGTCCAGGAACTTCTTCTCTGATAGAGAAAAGACGTGAGTAGGCATGCTGGCTTCTGGCTGGGCCCAGGTCTTGAACGATATGGCTCTAGTGTAAATCCCCAGCTTGCTGAGAGTCGCAATAACCTTTGAAGGCTTTGGCTGTTTTGCAGCATCGACTGGCAGTTGCCCATCTGCTATGCTCTCGACCTTTTCTAATTCCGTACTGATGGGCGAATATTTCACCTTGACTAGGATCTTGCCTTTGAGTTGGCCTGGGCTGGGCAGTTCTGCAGCGTCCTTGTTTGGCGCTTCGATGAGCATGCCACCCCAGGTTTCTTTCATGATGTCGACCATAATGGCTTGTTGCTCTGCGCTGCAATGGACTTCCAGACTCACCATCAAGGGTAGATCCGTGACGGTAAATGCGCTGTCGCGAATAGCAACACAGACGTTCCTAAAGGATATGTCCTTGGTGAGAGTGTAGCCATGCAAAACTCTCGGCTCCACGACAGAGGGTGTTCGTTGTCCATCAAGTTTCTCCTCGAGTTTCTTGCTGGACACAGAATCTGGCAGCTTGTTCTTAAGCTTGCTAAGCTTATCCCAGGCCGACTTCTTTTTCTTCTCTCCTGAGGCTGCCTTCTCCTCCTTGAGCGCTACTCTCTTGCCTGCTTTTTCGTCATCGGTGGTGTCGCTATCGGATGTCTCTGAATCAGAATCGTCGCCATCCCAGACATCAATCTCGACGCATCGACAGCCCCTCAGCAAGACATTTGTGTAAGCGTCAGTGGTGCTGGCGCTTGAAAGCTGGTTGCCACTGAGATATGTGTTGTGACTAGAGCTGATGAAGTAACTAGCCAACGGCCATGATAGATCTGGGTTGTTAGGCGACAGGGTGATGTTGCTATCCGCAGATGTCATGTAGGAAAGGAATCCATTAAAGTCAATACCCGTGTGGCTAAGAAAACGGGCAGTTGCTGGAGAGGTTTTGTCATGATGCTGGACGCTGTGGATAAAGGCCCTGATTTGGTCAGCGTTCCATATCCCGTCAGGTCCAGCATGCGCCCCGAATAAACGCTTCAAGTAGGCCAGGACTTTGCCGTCAATGGTGTGGATGGCTCTCTGGTCGTATGCGTTGCCTCCTCCGACCTGGTGCGCCAGGTCTACCACTTCATTTGTGGAAGCCATGATGGCCGTTGAGTTGGTTGATGCCACCCAAAGCTTGAGACGAACAAGATCGGACTGGGAAGAGATTACGTGGGAGTGAGAGTGAGAGACCGGAACCAAATGAAGAAGAAAAAGCGAGCAGGTAATAAAGATGAATGTATTTTTCTATGTTGGGTATCTTATCGAAGAAGCGTAGGTAAATGACGATGGATGATGCTGAGGAGATGTCAGGAGAGATCACCTGGTGTTACCTGCTCAATTTGGGTCCAAGTCCCAGACAGACTATTTGTTAAGGCCCAACAATCTTGAACTTCAGCGCGCACAGCCTCTTTTGCACCACCACAGCCTGCAGCCATCAAAACGTCCCAAAGGCCTTTAAAACAGCCATTGAAGGCGAGTAGGTGGAGTAGCTGATGAGGGGTTTCTGGGCGGTGATGCAGCTCAGCTTTAGTGGATCACAGCGGCAGTCAATACTGTACACTGCATGCCCACACATATGGATGTAAGTGCATTATTATCCGCAATTAGCAGCCCGAATAGCCCATGATTGATGTCAACATTATATCCATCTCATCTAAACATGGCATTTTTACAGCCATTAAATATCGAAATTTATGTCGCCTCTACTTGCATGGTGCTCTTGAATAGCCTTTCAAATCTCGCTCACTAAATCATGTGTCCTTGCATTCCCGTCCGTCCAAAGCAGCCTCATCTCCCCTTGACACGAGAATCATCAGCTCGTCTCTTTTCAAGAAATTCCTCTAGGTCGACATGAATCCTCAGTCCCTTTGAAGACATTGTATCATACACTGCTCTCAGTTCTTCAGACTCCATGTCCCGAATCAGTGTGACAAACGCCTCTATCATGACGTCCTTTGAGCTTGGGCAATGTCTCAGTGCCCGATAAAACACATCCTTGGCTTTGGGCCGCAGCTGCTTCTCTGAGTGACAGAACCGAATATATGATATCCACAAAATGGGGCTATTTTTGCAAGCATCGCTTGACACTGCTTGCTCAAACGCGACCTTGCTCGTGTTGATGTTACCGTGGGTGAGCTCATGCTGGATGGCAAACACTCGACTGCTTACACAGTCATATGGTTTCACAAGAGCCTTTGCGTGAATGAGATCACGAGTCTCATCAATGACGCGCAGGCTTGCATCTGACCATTCATATAGCGAAAGAAAAATGGTGTTCCGAGGGAATAAAGTGACGAAGCGAGACAGCTGTTCACGCATATACACCCTTCGAAATGGTCTATTGTTTGTTAGCCAGATTCACGAAGCTGAGAAGACACAAAGGTTCTCTTACCCCTTTGATGCGTTGAAGTATAGCAGCTGAGCAGCAAACTGGAGCACCTTTTCGTGGCTAGTAGAGCCCATATGCCCTCGCGCCACGAAATCGCGGGAGATTGTCTCAATAACACTCATTGCAGTTGCAATATTGCCTTGTGATGTTGAAGTTGGCTCCGAGTGTCCCTCGGCAGTGAGATAAGTTAACAGTGCAAGGCAATTAGCGAGAGTGCTCGCTCCTTCGAGATCCCCGACTGCAAGTAATTCATCAAAATCCGATGTAAATACCTGCCGAGTCTTTAGAATGGTCGCTCGACCAAGCTCAGCAGTCTCAACTGGTGCACTCCTCAAGGCCTCGTCTACAGATGAACAAAGTCGAATTGCTGCTAATTTCTTACTCCCCGTTTCTAATTCGACCCAACTCCATGATTTGTAAAACAAGAATCGATACCACTTCGAAGATAACTTGAAACAAGGTCAGCCAAAAGTCGCGTCAAGTAAGGGGTTATAGGTTTTACTGAAGCAGATTGCGTTGCTGAAGCGAGCACCTTGCTTGCGACACCCAGCTCATTATTCGCGAATTCGGCAAGAGCATAGGCATTGTAAATCTCAGGCGTTGTTGAATAGCGCTTAAGCAGTGCTTTTGCAGTCTTCTTAATAGTTGTTGGCGCTATCGAGAAGCGCATTGCCAAGTAATACGTAGCCAATCCCCCCATACCTGCTATATGAACAATCTGTTTCAATGTCTCCAATATCCGAGGTGTGTCTACTATAGAGTTCTGAACTCCTGAAGCGACATATTGAAACCACTTTGCACCTCCGAAAAGGATATCAGGCGAAATCGCAGCGTGTACACTACCGCAGCCAAACTGTGGCTCCTTTCTGTGAAAACTCTCCACATCACTGTCGTGAACGTTTCTGGCAAGCTCTGGTTTGATGCTAGCCAAAGTCGACGATATAAATTGGTCGCAATAAGCTGCCTCCGTCCAGTGGCTTGACCTAAATGCCGGCTGGGATCCTGAAAAGAGCAAAAATGCATCGATAAGTTGCTCTGTTAGTTCTGGGAGGATAGCGACTGGAATAAGAAAGAGAAATGGTTCGATATCAGTAAACATGACAACTCTAAAGGGGTCATCTTGAGTTCCGTCATCCATTGTTCTCGCTGGCATTCTAGCTTTCTGCGCCCGAAGTTGCTCAAGATAGCCCCAGGACTTGTAGGCATCTCTTGAGGTAGGTGTATCGGCCAAGTCATCCATCGCTGGTTCCGGTGGATCACCCTCACTTCCGCTTTCGACAAAGTGCTTCCAGCCCTTTGCCTCGGCTTCGCCAATCCTCGGGACTTCGCTTTCCCAGAAGTCTTGGAAAGTTTCCATGGCAGATTGCTCGTTACTAATACTCGGCGGTCTAGAAAGATTGAGCTCCAGCAAACCTTGCCATGCGGCTACTGCTAGTTCTTTGTATCCAGCATCATGAAAAAATCGGGTCGTCATCAAGAATATATGAATAGCCTCTGCAAATTCAGCTTTGAGGCCAGCTTCTCTGGCACGCGAGAGTGAGCGACGCAGTCGATCGAGGAGTATACTTTTGACATCCTCGTGCTGAAATGTCGTGATGTTTGATACGACGAAGTCGAAATATGCTTTCCATAATGCAAAATCATCATCCTTGTCCTGCAAAACATCCGACCATCTCTTCGCTGCAGTTTTGCCATTCCATACTTTGACACCCTCGCGCATCAGATACACCAATACACGTATCCGATCCTCCGGTTTTCTTGTATTCGGAAGGGCTTTCTCCAGCATTGAGACTTTAATTTCCGCGTAACTATGCGCCTCATTTTCTAGAATAGTGTGGTCAATATCCGCTCCAGCTTTCAGAAGTGCATCCTGATGATTCACCAGCTCCAGCCAGGCTTCAATATCTTCAGGATTATCCTTGACCCGCTTGTTCAGCTGTATAGACTTCCATTTAAGCGGATTGTTCTGATCGGTGATTGCAATATTAAAAGAGGCATCTGAATCCGAATCCAGTTCAGTGTCAGAGTCTTGTCGCAGTTTTGCCTTGCCTTCAATAGATCGGTAAGACTGTTGTTCGTCCTCTTCTGATGATTCATCCAACTGCTGGTGCTTGCGCTTCTTGGAAGAAGACAATGGTAAGTAGCCTTCAACCTCATCATCTCCATCATCTTTGATGTCAACCTTCCGTGGCCGAATCATGACTGGATTTGATGCAATCCTTGACACCTTTGATCGTAGACCATCCCTTTCGGCAAAGGCTGATGCCTCGCCAGGCATGCGGAGACTGAATTGATCCCTCGCTCCATCGCGGTGGATGATTAATCGACCGGCAGTACCCAGGACCCTTCCAGCGCCATGACGGTAATACGCCGGTATTTGATGCTTGTCGATGCCACCAAACTTGGTAATTAAAGGGTCCCCTTTGGTGTCAATGACGAAGAGGCCAGGTACACCGCTTGGCCTGGTGCCCGATCTGGTACTTGAACTTGCGTCTGGTCTCGAGCTCACTCGTTCAGTGGGCCTCCTCTCATGACTTGGAGATCTGCGTCGCTCCTTTCGACGATGAGATTCACGACTGCTGTGCCGTGGCCGGTGATGCTCGTCAGACCGGTGACTCCTTGATTTGCCGTCCCCTTTTCGCGTTTTTCGTGACTCGTGTCGGGTTTCAGACTCTTTTGGAGACTCTTTTGATGTAAAAGAGGAGAATTTGGGCACTGTCAATAAGGCTTTCTCGTTATTATCTCTTTCAGCCATGGCTATTCCCAAGCTCAGGATTCTTGACAGATTGACATGACGGCTGCGGCTGAAGAGAAGGAGAAGAAAAGAAGGGGGGGAAGAGAGCCTGATCTAAAATGAGGCTATTTCAAAGATGACGAAAATTCATCACGGCTAATGGGCTTGCTTCAAATTACAGTTGAATGAAGTTCATGATGAGATGATGCGGTGATGATGGTGATGAGATGAGACGCTAGCCAATAATTCAACGAAAACGCGGGAGACTTATGCTTTGACCAATCATGTCGCGGCTTGGAGGAGTGGAACCGCTCTGTTTGTTATTAGTAATCCGTTTAAGCGAAGGAATTAGAGACCCATTACATTGACAGGAATACGATAGAACAATTATGAAAGGCAGAGAGTAAGGGAATATCTTTTTCTTTCATTTATTCATTGTTTTAGACAGAGTAAGAAAAAGAAAAGCACAAAAAAAGAATCCCAAATGAAAGGGTATTGAACCCAACCCGATTCGAACGGATAACCTTCACTGTGTCATTTGTTAGTCTTACAGTTGGGAGGCCAAGCTGCTTATGAAGAAGGAACGTACGGTCTGGAATCTGACGCGCTACCGTTGCGCCATGGGTCCAACATTGCTGCTGTTGTAATCCGAGGCTCGTATTCCTTTCTATATGACCTCCACTTGGTGAGTGCGAGTCTCTTGACATCCCATAACAATTGCTATTGCCCTACAAAACAGCGTCCGACGGCACACGGCATTATTCCAGTAACCATAAGTGCATTCCTTGGCGCAAGTATAGACCCATGAGTGTTAGGTTGAATAGAGGTCCAACTGCTTCTACAACTAAGATGGTAAGGAAAGGTTAACAATTTCCCAGCGGGAGATCGAGTTCACCCTCATTCCCCTGGGCCTCCGTGAGAGCATCCGAATCAATATGCGAGAGATTTTATTCAGAAAGCACATTGGCGGTACGATATCAAGATAAATGTACTGATGAAATCATTCCAAAGATTCCTTTGTGGTAGGTGACTCTCTCAGAGCCATTATTTAACTCAACTGCTAAGATCTAATAGGTGCATGCATTGGATGATGTTCGTTTGAATGAAGAGATCTATAAGGACCCCGTATAAGTGGGATCCCAGCAGATTCTTAGACGATGTAGGGGGGCCGGGATGATGACAAGGACTCTACGGAGTAATAGCATCCTTCTTATTGACCCCGCGCTTCTTGAGTTAAGAGCATGGGTGCATGATCAGACCACGACAGCTATGACGGCAATGCGACATTGTATTATAATTTGCAACGGGAAGGACCTGGTTTATTTTATTATTCCGTCAAGCCTATAAACTTATATGTTCATACATGTATATATTCGTGATACCCAGCACCTTACCCAAGTTTCCACCTCTCTATATTGAGAGTGCCAGGAGTGGACAGAGGGGACTATACTAGATGTTTGGTTTTTATAACAAGTTATATAACTGGGCTATATTAGCATCATTCACCACACTAATCGACTCAATTTCTAAACCCCCCGATTTAACGTCACCTTTTCAGCAATATGAATGGTCTTATTTTCCCAAGAAACATATGGTTAAACGACCCCACAGTTACTTCTTGTTATTCAAGAGGTCCCGGGTAGGTCTCTGAGCGAGTGGTGGAGGATGATTTACACCCAACAAACGAAGAAACAGAGTGAGTGTGTTGGTCCAGGTAGACATGCAATTACTTAAGCCTCCGGCCATTTCCATTTCCGGTTTCCTTTGCTGAGTACCCGTAGGTAGTCGTAATGGTACTTAAGAGACAAGCCCCGCTGACATCCATTCTATTAATCACCTTGCGCTGAGCTCTTACGTTCATCACACAAGAGTTGACGACGCACAAAGGCTATGGAATCTCAAATACAGATCAAAGCTGTTCCAGATATCCGACAGCTTCCCACCCTAGTATTGCTAGAGGTCATCAAGCTGTGTCCTGACTTCACTACGCTGCACAGTCTGTTACTCGCATCTCGCACTTTCGCATCCATCTTCAATCATAATGCGCGCACAATCACGGAGGCCGTTATGGCGTCTTCCATCCCGGAGAAGATCCAGGCCCCTATGCGCGCCGTTGTGCGTATCCGGACGAGTACTCACAGTTGCCAAAATATGAGCGAGGTCAAAGCCACCTTGCTGGATATTAAGAACATGAAGCCTTTACCAGATTCCCAAGAGTCTGTCTTACTACGCAAGTTTGTAACTTTGGCCCACCAGATGCATTCCCTCACCCACATGTGTCTCGATTATTACATGGAGAAATGCCAGGCTCTGGAGCCATCCCGACTAAGAAACCCTACGTTCAGTTACAGCCCATTTCCGCTGAAATCATGGCCCATGAGACCGGCGGGAGAGAGATATCAGCTTCCAAATCCGGGCCTGCCAAGCTGGATTGAGGAACAGCGCGTGCTCATGGGTCTGTGGCGGCTGCAGGTGTTTTATGAGCTACAAGTTGCGCGGGACAAAGAATGGCTTGACTGGACACGTACTGAAATGGACAATTTAGGGGCAATTGGTATTGTGGATTTCTACGATTTCAAGGGTTATCATCTTCAACATCTTTTAACCGTCAAAGAATTCGTTGATGATCTGCGGCAGATGACGCCTGATGCACAGTGGTTCACAATGCCCCAAGTCTTAGCAAACGGCCGTTTCGGCCTTGCATGCTCTCCGGAGCCGCACTTTGCAAACTATGAGGATGTCTGCCGGGACAGACGGCAACAGTGGAGATGGTGCCTTGACTTGCCCACCTGGCCATGGAAATTTCAGAGACTTATGTTTTCGGACTGGAGATCGCCTCTCGAGGGTTGTGAGTTTACGCCATACCGCAAGTATGGCTTTGCTATTTGGGATACAGAACGGATGATTAGCATGGGATTTTTTCCTGACCTTAAATCAAGCATACTTAACGCATATGCTCTATGGTTCACCTGGCGAAGTATTCTTAGCGAAGAAGAAGACGAGGTTGCTAGGAGAGCGAGCATGTTAAGGCATCGTCATTAGCGAAGAAGAAGAAGAAGAAGAAGAAGAAGAAGAAGAAGAAGAAGAAGAAGAAGAAGAAGAAGAAGAAGAAGAAGAAGAGGCTACCAGGAAAGCGGGTATGTTGAAGTAGCTTGTGAATGTTTGTGAACTTGTGAGATAGGGTTTAGAAAGATCATTTATAGGTTTTATTCAGCGCTCGAAAATGTTGAGTGTAATTTCTCAAGCAACACACGTCCAAGAATTTATTGGCGTCTAATTACAAACGCCACGAAACGAAGAGCAGAAATGGTCCCGAGACCGATAGCTTCCTCTATCATTCCTTGATCTCAAGGATCACGACGATGATGGAACGGCTTCAACGAAGAAAAGCATAGATGGAGCTAATTCTTCATAGCCCTGACTCCCATCAGTCGGCCAAGCTCTTGCTTCATTCCAGACTTTGATCTTTGTGATTCGCTTCTGACCGCCAAACAGAGAGTGGTGTTGAGCCAACATATACGCAGGACCCGCGCCGTGCAATGTCCCCAGAAGGCCGTAGAACTGCTGTGCAGCAGGGCTGTTCTCGTCCGCCCCCTGCTTCGTGTCCATAACAAAGTCGATGCCTGGATAAGTTGGAATCGCAGTTTTACCAGCGAGGACGAATGCTCTTTTCATCATGCCCTTGGTGTTATCGTTCCCGACGTTGGCTCTGAAGATGTGTTTCAGCGTCCCGCCAGCGGCGTACTTTTGCCATTGAAGGGCCATGACGTCGGACCACTTCTCGAGGAGAGGTAGGTCATTTGGCCCTGGTGCTTGATTATCATTGGCATCTGAGAACTGTGTTGCTGGGCTCAAGTTGTAAGCCGCTACTATTGAGCCATCCTGGCCGTTAACGAGGTTCTGGAACGCGCCCAAGCTGTACTAACCACCCCCGAAAGGTCAGTATGATAAATATTTGACGTGATAAACGCGATGGTGCACATGATACAAGGTTAAAACGTACAGGTCGACTAATACCTTCGTCGTCAAAAAAATCATTGAGGTGAATATAGCCTCGTGCGGAATCATGGCTTGCAGTTATACCGAACTCATGATACGCTTCAGAAAGTGGCATCTGCCAATCCTCGACCACGCTGTCAGGCAGTAGATCCTCTTCCCAGCCCCATCTTTCAAGGTTATCAAAGGTCCAAGTGCTTTGAACAGCCCCGGGATTTCTCATCAGACACCATAGCATGCGACCGGTCCGGGCTCTGGTATCCCACGACGGAAAATCTGGGTCACCGACTCTCTTAACCAACTCTTGGTAGGTAACGTTCTTCTCAAGCTCCGGAGGCGGTAATTGGTGTTCCGAGTGGAGGGCTGGGCGTGTTTCAGGAACGGATGGTGGCAGGCTAAGAGAGGTAGAGATGAATAGGAATAAGAGGAACGCAAGAGAGATGATGGGTTTGTGTGGTTTGGCCCATCGACTGAGACCTTGACTGGGCGCAATGCCCATGAGAGTCTTGAGGAGCAACATATTGAAGTATCAAAGAAGCTACAGCTTTCGGGTCTGACACTCGCTTGGGTCTTCGGTGTCTGGGGCTATTGTTGACCTCGAATGCTTGGACTCAGGGATGGAAAGAATGGAACATATAGCAAGTGACAGAGGGAATTATGGCTTGCCCATGTTTACATCGTTGTGTCCTGTCATACCTTATGCAAACGTGGGTTTGTACTAATACGAGCGTTCTTAGGATATAATGTAAGTTGGATGCCGTCTTTCCCGGGTCTGATCCCTGTGCATTCCGTATCGTAATTGAATAAGGCTATGCAGATTCTTACAAAATTCATTCGATTGGTGGTTTTTCTGTCAATTGTTTCTATCCGTGGCGGCCTCGGACGTCTTTCGGCGCTGTTGGTTGTAGCAAGAATTATCTGGATCTTAATCCTAGTCCAATATTTGAAGCCTCGCGGCTATATGCTCATGATACTACGTTGTTGGTTCTGCACATTCTATCTAAATAGCAGGGATGAATCCTATTGGCTAAGTAAGTCGGGTCGCTGACTGTGGGCTGAAGGTCATAGTCTACCTGTTTGGGACATCGCCGCAAGACGTTCTCGGGATCTCTACCTTAATCTAGGCTGACTGGGGGGCATCAGCTGCATTCAAGGTCTCGAGTTCACGACGTATAACAACATGAGCATATTTTCGCCCCTGTAGGCTACATATACAGACTTGTAAATGGCTGATTAGAGAACCAGTTAGTTGGATCGCGAAGGAAGTATGCATCCCACACATACCTGTTATCCTGTGTTTCATGGGCCTGTAACCCCCGAAGCAGCTTGTTTCTAGGGTCAGCCATTTCAAAATTTTGTGTATGCAAGGCTCTTTTGCAAACCGATAGTATGCTGTTGGGAATGCCTCATTGCGATAGCGGGTGAAGCGCAAACATGAGGGCTATGGCACACCAACCTAAGAACATGATGAATTTCTGGACTCTATGAGCCAAGCCATTCTGTGGGCCGAGAGATACGTCGAAGGCACGGTCATTGGGACTGCATCCTGCATATATCTCTGGCCTGGTACGTTGAAGACAAATCTCGATATAGCCAGCCCAATAGTTCTGACCATCACCAGACATGAAGCAACGCTCGGGAGCTTGGATCGGTTTCTTGACCCTTGGGTTCATTGCCCTAATCATCCCCCTCCTATGGTCGTTGTCTATCCTTGACACCTCTCCTTTAAACTTATTCAATGTTCAAGGGCGGATCCATCGCCAAGAGCCACTCAGCAACTTTGAGAAAGATGGTACAATTCTGAATCCAGCCTCGTGAGGAAATGAATAACTAACTTGGGTCATAGTAGATTCACAATTGGCTCGTAGGAGCTCCAATAAGAGCCCTGCCCAGCAGAATCCCGCCATGCTAGGCATCGTACTAGCCAAAAGCCCACCGCCACCAGGTGCTGAGCTTTGTGACGTGGGTAAGCCATGCCCAGACGAAAGGTAGGCGAATAAGATAACCTCTTCTCTCCATTATGGCTGGCGCTGATCCTAAATAGCTGTTGTGGCATCTCAGGAACCTGCGGCTACGGCCCTGAGTTTTGCGGCTCTGGTAACTGTACCTCCAACTGCGATGCCACAGCCATGTGCGGTATCTACAGTGCTAGTGGCAATGCCTCATGCGGTATGAACCTTTGTTGTTCAGCAGCCGGGTGGTGTGGGGTAAGAATGGGTGCTCTCTCAAGTTCCTGGAACATGACTGATGGAACTCATAGACGACATCTAGCTATTGCGTCAACGCCGACCCGGGCAGCAGCACACTGCCATGCCAGGAGGGCTATGGGTTGTGCGAAATTATCCCGGCGCCTGTTTGCGCAACGAGCAAAGACACGACGGCCGGCCGTCAGATCGGCTACTACCAGGCGGCCAACGTGTACAGCCGGTTATGCAACCGCATCTCCCCCTCGCAAATTGTGACAACTGGCTACACACACCTGTACTTTGCCTTTGCGTCTATCGATCCACACACGTTCCAAGTTACGCCAACCGAATCAGAGGATGTCAAGCTGTACGCCGAATTCACGGCACTGCAGGGTCATGGCCTCGAGACATGGATCGCCATCGGTGGGTTCGACTTTAGCGACAACAACACGGCGACACATTCTACATGGTCAGTGAGAGGCGGAGCATTAATGGTCTGAATCCAGATTACTGACGGTATGTAGGAGTGTCATGACTAGCACGAAGGAGAACCGTGCAGCATTCATCAGCTCTACCATTGCATTCATGGAGAAGTACAAGTTCCAGGGGGTAAGTAAATTCCTTCACCTGAGACGTTGATTAAGCTGTCAATCTTATCTGATCTCAGGACTAACTTCTACGGCTATAGGTAGATCTCGACTGGGAATACCCCGGTGCTTCAGACCGAGGTGGCGGCCCCAAGGATACCCAGAACTTCGTGCTGCTGGTCCAGGAGATGCATGCGGCATTCAAGGGTCAGTACGGCCTAAGTCTCACCTTGGCCCCCGACTATTGGTACCTCCGCAACTTCAACGCCATCGCCATGCAGCCATACGTCAGCTGGTTCGGGTTCATGGCATATGGTAAGTGATGCTCTAGCCAAGGACCCTTTTATAGATCAATATCTCTGACATATTAGACCTTCACGGCTATTGGGACGGCTCGAATCCGAACCTCGGGCCCATTGTGCGCAGCCAGACAGACATCCGCAGCATAGCCAACGATACAGCACCATTGTGGTTCGACGGCCTGGACCCAGGCAAGATCAACTTTGGCTTGGCCCTATACGGCCGTGGCTATACGCTGGCAGAACCCAACTGCAAGACGCTTGGCTGTCCGTTCTCCGGCCCCTCGAAACCTGGCCAGTGTACCGACACGGCAGGCGTGCTCTCGTTACTCGAGATCGAGCAGATAATTACGAAAAACGATCTCAAACCGACGTAAGTGGAGGATCTTAAGTCGAGATATCCAATCTAACGTACATTCTAGTCTGCTAGAAGAGTCCATGATAATGCAAATCACTTGGCTTGATCAGTGGATTGGCTATGATAACGACGAAACGTTTGCGCTGAAGAAGGCGTGGGCAAACAGCCAGTGCTTTGGAGGCACTATGTACTGGAGCGTTGACTTTAACTCGGGCGTTGGCAGGTGAGTATAGCAGAGTCTGTCCCTAGGATTCACATATGACCATCTCTTGTTAACACGATACCCACAGCGGCAACAACCCAAACAAAACTGTGACGACCGACGGCTCGTGTGGTCTACAGCATAACAACACCATCTGTGGCGATTGGCCGGCTGGTAACTGCTGTTCTGCCTCGGGCTACTGCGGCAAAACGCCTGCTCACTGTGGAAATGTATGTAGTAGTCATATCCTAAGTCTTTGTATTTCAAGGCATGCTCGATACTAATGTTCAGCAGGGATGCCAATCTGGAGACTGCATTACCGGCGGGCAGTCAACGGACGGTACATGCGGTGCACAATGGAGCAACGCATTCTGCGGAAACTTCAGTGCTGGTAAGTCATCCTTGAAGTTATTTCTATGTTTAGAGCTGATGGCTTGCAGGAAGCTGCTGCTCTGAAGCAGGATATTGTGGCAGCGGAGAGGCATACTGCTCCCTGGGTAAATGTCAGTCTGGCCCCTGTGGCAATGGCTCCGGCATCATCTACCCACCACCGAGCATCTGGTCAAGCCCCGATCCCGCCATCGGCTGCTATCCTCCCTGCACTGTGGTACTCCCACCGCTGCTCCTCCCTACGCCTGTGACTGTGAAGTGGCCGCCCATCACCACGTCTCTCTGGTCGTTATCGGGCACTGTGACCACTATCGTTACTACCATCGTCACTATACCTGTCTTTACGACAGATACGATCTCTTTCTGGTACTTCACTGTAGGCACAAACGATGGTCTCACGGGTACTATCGAACCCGAGCAGAGTGTCGTGCCCCCCGCGTTCACCCTGACGCTGTCAAGTGGTCAGGCGAGCATGTCGCCTACCGAGGGCAAGTCTACAAGTGACGGCACACCCTTACTCACTACCGGCTGGGCCTCGCCGTCTTGGTACACGGGGGGTTCCTCATACATCCTCACATTCCAGCCCATGCCTACCGTCTCTATCAGCTTTCCCTTCCCGCAGCAGACCAGCACCCAGGCGACCACAACCACGAGCATTATCGGCGGTGGTGGTGGCGGTGGCGGTACCACATCAATCCCTACTTCAACCGGGCCCATCACATTGTCCAGATCTTTGTCCTTTTCCCAGACGTCGCCTGACAGCCACGACAGCGGGTGCAAAACCCACTGCGGTGTCATCGACTGTCGCTTTGGATGCGGTGGCGGCTGCGGCCTCTTTGGATGTGGTGGTGGTTGCGGTCTCTTTGGCTGTGGCGGCGGCTGTGGTCTTTTTGGTTGTACAGGTAGTATGTCCTTCCCCTTCCCCTTATTTTGTATCTTGACATCAACTAACAACATTTGCAGTCGGCGGCGGCGGTGGTGGTGGCGGCGGCGGAAAGTGTTCAACATGTACGGAGCCCAAAACTTCCAGTGGGTGCGAAACAGAGACATCCACAAGTTACTGGGTCTCTTGTTTATCCTCCTCTTGCACCACAACGAAAACCGAAGTGATTACTGGGTGCACTGTTACAGGAAGCGCTACAACCACAACAGGCAATTCCTGCCCCTTGCCGACCTATGATGCCTCGCTGGAAGACTGGTCTGATCCCCTCCCTGCCGGCGTGAGCATCATATCCACCACGACCAGCATCCCCGAATCCGTTGTCTTTCACGGCTCAACCTACACTGTCTCTGGTGGTTCCATAGTCGTGGGAGGCTCAACCGTCAGCGTGGTTGCCGTCACTGCCAAAACAGTTGTCACCATCGACGGCGCCGCCGCTACCGTTCTGCCTGGTTTCACAGGGGTGGTGCCAATGTATAACAATCTCACGGCACTGGGCTTTAGGCCTTCAACTACCACCAAAGAAACGACGACAACGTCCACCACCATCATCACCACCTCGACATCTCAACCGTCACCAACTTCATCAAGTAGCCCACCACCCCGACCCAAAGCTTCCAACTACGTACTCATCAATCTCGAAGAGGAAGCGGTAGGATATCCCGCACCCACCTGGGAGCGGTTTTGGATAACCTTTGACTGGACGTTGGGTGATAAAGGCGTTACTGTTTGTAAAACGTCTCCCAGCTCGTCAACCACGGCGTGGACAACAGCGAATAAACCGGCGTATCCAGACGTCAAGCTCGGGCCATTCACAGCACACGGAATCAAGGGATGCGTGTGTAGCGGCGGTAATGCCACCACCATTGGGACACTGGCATGCCCGGGTGTCACGGGCATAATGTGCGACAAGAGCCCGCAGTACAATGAGCATTTGTGTCGGCTGGATGGAGACTCGATCACCCCGGTGCTGGAATGCTATTGGTGATGTATAGCTTGCTTGAGATGCTTTCTATTGTCGGATGTCTGCAAGATGGGGTTTGGAACATTTCCATATTAACTACATCTCTTAATCGACATGTCACACATCCATATGCGATAAGTGAGAATAGATATCCGATGGACAAAGCGCTAGGGCTATAATAAAGACATTAGATATGATTTATTCTCGTATATCCTTCTTTAGTGCCCATGTATGCCGAGATCTTCTTCAGACCTGGGTAAGTAGGGGAGCTGGTGCAGTAGCAACAATTCCCGCCTTCTTATTTTGTTGACTTTGCAATTCTGGAACTGCAATGGCATGGGGGTTATGGTTACCAGAAAACGCAAAGAAGCATACAAATTACATAAAATACATGGGCTAATGCCAGCAATGAATATACATATCATGGGGTGCATGACCAGACCTAACCCGGTCTACTATTACTCCATACAATGCCTATTGTTGACAGATAAGGAGTAGATATCAGGAACTTTTCCCGTATGTCTCAGAATGATCTCATGAAACCTCTTTGGATGCCACCAAGAATAGTCTCGCATTCATTGAGAAGACTCAGCTTCCCTCTGGACACTGGGCCGGTGAATGTTCAGGTCCCATGCTATTCAATGCCGGTCTCATTATTGCGTGGTATGTCACCAAAAGACCCATACCAGATGCAGTTGCCATAGAGCTCAAAAAGTACCTCTTTTCACGAACAAACCTTGAAGACGGCGATTGGAGCATACACGGCACCGGCTCCAGCATGGTCTCCACTACCACTCTCAATTATACAACCCTTCGTCTTCTTGGTGTTGAAGCCAATGACCCGAGAATGATCAAAGCACGGCGCTTTATCCATGCACATAACGGAGCCCTAAATGCGTCTTTATGGACCAAGTTTTGGCTTTCCGTTCTTGAAGTTATGGAGTGGGATATAGTCAACCCTCTCCTCCCAGAGCTTTGGCTCTTGCCTGAATGGCTACCCTTTCACCCCTCTCGATTTTATGTCGAGATTAGAGCTGTCTTGTTAGCCGTTGGCCATCTCTATTCTAGACGATGGAGTTGCGAAGATGCCATGAAAGCGATAGCGGAAGCCCGCGTCAGCGAAATCATCAGCATGGACGACAACAACACAGATTACTCCGGAATCGCGGCTACCAATGCACCTATGAATACGGTTGTGTGTCTAAGTCGAGATGGACCTAATTAATACATTGTGAAACGACATCTCGAAAGACTGCAGCAATTTAAGTTGATGACAAAGGACGGTATGAATCTGAACAGTACCAATAGTGGCCAGACGTAGGACACCAACTTCATGATGCTTGGAGTAATCGAGTCTGGTCTTCATACGGACGAGAGATGGAAGCCTATGATGAACAGGACTCTTAGCTTCCTAGATAGGCACCAGATCCGCGAGGACTGCGAATATTCGGACAAGTGCTACCGATAGCGCCGAAAGGGCGGATGGACTTTTAGCGACAAGGACGAAGGTTATGCCGTGAGCGACTGCACTGCCGAGGCTCTCAAGGCGGTCGTTATGCTCCAGAAGAGCGGACACTACCCGTAGGCCCTCGACGATCAAAGAATCTTTGACACCGTCGATACAATACTTCCGTATTAGAACTCCACCGGCGGTGTCTCGGCGTTTGAAGCTCGGCGCGGGGGCGAGTACCTGGAAATGCTCAATGCCTCCGAGGTGTTGGGCCAGTTCGTGGTCGAGTATGACTACCCGGCGTGTACAACGTCTTGCGTCACGGCTTTGTCCCTTTTCCAGAAGCACTAGCCAGAGTACCGCACGAAGGATATACAAACATTCATTGACTGGACAGTAAAGTGGATCAAGGACGACCAACGGGAAGATGGGAGTTGGTATGGCAGCTGGGTATCTGCTTCACCTATGCAACCATGTTTGCTCTGGAGAGCATGGCAGGGGTAGGGGAAACGTACGCAAACAGCGAAACTGCAAGGAAGGGTTGCGATTTCTTAATATCCAAACAAAGGGAGGATGGTGGGTGGTCTGAGAGCATGAAGGTGAGCCCCTCCCCCCGCGTGAATTGATCACTCAACGAACCGTTCATTGACTCGCGTCACTAACACCCCGGAATAGGCCTGCGAAACCAGGGAATATCACGAGGACCCGCTGGGATCACTAGTTGTCCAAACCGTCTGGGCTCTGATTGCTCTGATGGAAGCTGGATATCCTAATGCGGAACATCTCAAAAGGGGCATCCAACTCATCATGAGCCAGCAGCAGGACAACGGCGAGTGGTTGCACAAGACTATCGAGGGAGTTTTTCATGACTTTTGCACGTTTCTTATTCTAGCTATAAGTTTTGTTTTACAATAAAGGCACTTGGAATGTTTACGAAAAGATATCCTGACTTTAAATTCAGCATCATCCTCACCCTCTCTCCTTCTTTTTACCTTCAACTTCATCTCAGCTGATACTCAGCATAATTAATTTTACACTCAAAACATTTTCATTGATGTATATGCATCTTTTATTGCTTTAAAATGGAAACCCTGGGCCCCGACTTCGACATCTTTGCGGGAACCAACATTCAGGATTATGACCACGCGTGGAATGTTATGGAGCTTGCCGCTCTGATTGTGGAATCTAAGACCATATCGAGGGACTTGAAGTCACCAATACCTATTCTCTACAACCTTGAAAAGGTCCGCCGCGCAGCTGAAGAACTCTCAAAACTGATCTTTACCCACCACGAACTGTTGTACAACATTCTCTGCCGTCATGAGGCAACCATTCAGAAGCGCTGGATGAAGAAGACGAAGCGGCAGAGATTGCAGATTCTACTCGGTGTCTGGCCAGATATGACAGATCTTCATCAGCCGGACTTCCACGCGTTCCGCAGTGTGGTGGAGCAAAATAAAAGCTACTTTGACTACCGGGATTCCTGGATGTGGCCTTACATCAACCAGGACGATCTCACCAACAACAACAGAGCCTTGCTTCTGATGCTCAACTCGAGGGGGCGGCATCCTCCATCTTCTTTTGCGGCATCCGATTGCGAAGCAATGCGCACAGGCTTGCAGGCAGGGCCTCTCTGCATCGTTCTTCTACCAGAATACACCATGGTACTAAACGGGGCAAATAATCCCGAAAACTATGGGAAATTGCTGTCTTGGAAAGATCATCCCTATTCAAAGGACTGGATGATTTCCAGCAGACAATTTCAAGCTCGCGAGGGGATTCTAGTCCTAGAAGCGCAAGAAAGAGTCTTAAAATTCCTCATCCTGTGCTGTTTGAAGATATTGCATGATTTCTCGTCAAAAGAACTGATGGATTCACCTATACAGCCAGAGCCCCATATGAAGACTCAGATCGAGACAAATGGGTTTGAATCGCTGGCGGTAATGGCATCAGAAGCCCCTTATAGACTTCCCGCCAAAATGGACCTTGCACGAATCGGATCTGTGCTTGGTGCTAGAGCGAGGGCTGCAGAAGACCATATATTGGCTCTACGAGAGGATCCCGCATACTTCGCCCACTACCTACTGCAGATGAAGGAGCATCACCTGAATTCCTGCCATGGCTCTCCTCGTGAGCATATTTCCTGGGCCAAGGTCATAAGCCATACCATACGGCAGGCCTACATCGACCTTGAAACCTTTAGCGAGTTGAGCCAGCAGGCCCAGGAACTGAGTCTGCTACAACATAAGTATGCATCCCTCATCTCTCCTTCGAGGGACCTGCCAGATGAGTTCTTAACAGCTCTACTCAAGTTTCAGCACTTCCTCATTCGGTCAGTCAAGGAGCGGCAAACAAGAATCGAGTACCTCGTGTTTGGATGGCCACGATGGCGTAAGTTTCTGGCCCCCGCCCAGACAGCGGACCCTGAGCGACCTCAATTCAGTCTGAAAGTTCAAGATCTGCCTATGAGCCACGTTCTCATGCGAGTGAGGGTGCTCATCGGCCCACTGTGCACAGCTAGACAAGATATGATGACGATACTTTTGCCCAAAATCATAGGCCAGGTAGAGAAGTTGCGAGATAACGATCCAGAAGCGAGGGAGCTCATCTCCTCTCTTGTGGGTGATGGTATCGATGACCTCTGCATCATAGGCCAATGCCTGCAGCAGCTTGAATGGTACCAGCCGTGGTCACGAAGCTTCAAGAGCTGCATGGAGATGGAGGATAGACGAGACATGATTGACAAGAGCTGGTCCCAGGCGGCGAAGTCGTGGGACAAGATGTTGTCCATCAACGTAGAAAGTTATCACCCGCTAGCCAACCTGGGCAGCCCTTCCAACAAGCGGTTCTTTTATCCATCCGACAAAACCCGCACAAGAGAGAATGTGCAAGCTCTGCAGCAGGCGGAACGGAACCTTGACACCTTTTGGGTGACAGCCGATCGACTTATTCATGACGGCCTACAGGGAAGGGCAGTGCGAAAGTTGCTGGCACAACACCGCGTCCTGCAACGTACACCAGATTGGATTGAGGAGCCAAAAGTTACTTCCAAGGAGCAAGAACAACGAGAAGGGACTTTGCCTCAACTAGTCAATGACATCTACAAGCCCCTCTCTACGCTGTACTTTGGTCAGTCCCCTCCCACAAACGGAGCTGGCACAACAGCTTCAGACCAGAGTCCCCCGGCGCGAGTGAAAAGAAAGACAAAGGGAGCTTCTCAAAATTCCGGTTCCAAAGATGGGTCCGCAGCTGAAGCTGTCGTCGCAGAACCCGCCCCTGGATGTGAGCCGACGTCCATCCGCATTGACGCGCGGGCACTGAAGGTGTTCCGCACTCTCTTCTTTAACCCGGCCGTGGCCTCCTCTCCCGGCGAAATCTCCTGGACCGACTTCCTCCACGCCATGACATCGACGGGTTTTTCCGCGGAAAAGCTGTACGAGTTCGTTTGGCAATTCCAGAGGGCAAGCGAGGCGGGCCGGACGCGCATACAGTTCCACGAGCCTCATCCCATAAGCAAGATTCCGTTTTACATGGCGAGGGGACATGGGAGGAGATTGACTCGGGCCTTTGGGTGGACCGGACGCATGTTTAAGCTAAAGGAAAAGGGGGGTTCTTTGGCCGTGGACGAGACTCCTCTAGCATCCGGCACTGAGCTCGCTCCATCTTTGCTGTAGACGAGTTGTCATTGTTAGAGAGGAGATGAGCAAAGTGTATACGAGGAGATGATCAAACACGCGACGCAAATACTCGGATGAATGGATGGCGGTAAGCGTTATATTTAACAGTGAATTGATATGACTATCTACGTTATCTGTCGTTGAAGTCCTTCCCCCTTTTACTTGTGACATAACCAGACTATCCCTTCTTTCCATGCAGCTTCTGCTTCAACTTTTGAATAGTTCGAGACATGTCGCGTAGTGTATCAAGGTAATTGGATGCCTTGTCAAACAGCGTTTTAGGGTCTTGCGTATCAGTAGAGTTTACCCGATAAGCATTTTCATGAAAAGCGAGAGCAATGGGCCCAGATAGCCATGGCCACTTTGCTCGAATCGTACTCTTCATATCCAAGCACATATTTCTGCCTCTTATTGGTCCAACTCGGTGGTCTAGAAGAAAGTGTTGTCTAGTTGAGATATTCGATGTAGACTGGCGGCGATGACGAGTAACGAGGGGAATTACGAGTAACAAGAGAAATCATGGGCAACGGAGGGAATGGATAGAAACAGGAGCAATGCTGCCAAGTACCTATACAAACTAAGTTCTCCCTCCATTTCACCAGGGGTGATGTCTATAGATAACTTTTATCTTTCTCAATAACAACTGAAAGCTTATCCCTCGAGTTACGTTAAATAGCGATACTTCCCTGTGTGAAAAGTAAAATATAGCTTCACCAGATTCTACAACTCTGAATATAAATACTGGGGAGCCTCTAAAGGCTTGGTAATTTTGCCTCGGTTATGTGTCAAGAAGTATTAAAGTATGGGATTAAAGTGAATGCCATCTTATTTTATCAATTGAGTTGCACAAAAAGAAAGAAAAGAAAAGCTAGAGAACCTTTCTAGAAAGACTAAATAAAGGGTCAAGTGGGAAGTAAAAGCGTTCCAATGTTGCCTACAATAAGAAAACTTGATGATTCAGGGGTAGAACCTTATGGGTTTATAGGGGATATGACAAACGAAGAAAATACCCAATACAATCCGAATCCCCAATACTAAATTTCTCACAGATCGTAGAAAACACTGAGTCATTTTCGATTTTATATACTATTCTTATATACTATTTTTCTATGCATGGATCATCTTCATAAAAGATGGAAGCGAAGCCATCACGGGCTGAGAGAGAGGGGTGTTTATTTACCCTTCCGGCGTGCACCAATCGCCTCCGTCCCCGCCAACCCACCTAAAAGCTCTCCAGGGCTAGCTCAGGGGTCCCTCCTTTAGCGGCCAAGCTCTCTGTACAGAGTACGGAGTACAGAGTGTCGAAACCAACACAACCACCACCATCATTCCAGCATCATCACAAACCACAACAATCCAATCTCATACACAATCACCCGGGCCCCATGGCAAACCCTACGAACCCTCCCGCATAATATTCAATTCCAATCGCCAAAGCATCGAACCGCTAGAAATAAATACGTCACCTTTCCAAACCCCATCGATTTGTTCATCTCAGCGCTCGCGTTTTGCTCTTACCTAGCTGTTTGGCGTGTTTTCCACCCCCCCCCCCCGCCATTTTCATCTGCTGCCCCCCTCTTCGCTCTGTGATGTTTTTGGACAGCTTGTTGAGCAACGTGCTTTGGATATTACCTACTATTCTATCACTCTTGCTAGGTGTAGCTTCGACAATGGGTTTGTTCAGCGGACAGAATAAGATGCCCGTTCAGGGCAAGGTCAGTTCAACCACCCTTCCCTTCTGCTTCAGCCCCCCCCCCCCCCCCCTTCTTAAATCGAAGGAAATCGTATCGGCTGACCAAAGAGTTTTCTCCTCTCAGACGGTCCTAATCACAGGCGCATCCGAAGGAATGGGCCTCTCCGTCGCCAAGAAGCTCGCCGCAAAGGGCGCCAACATCATCCTCATCTCCCGCAGCGTCGCAAAGCTCGAGGACGCCCTCAAGGCCGTGCAGGCCTCGGCCAGGGACCCGGCCACCCAGCGCTTCACCTACATCGCCGCCGACGTCTCCGCCCCGAACTACGCCGCCCCGCTCATCGAGCAGGCCATACGGTGGAACAACGGCAAGGCCCCCGACGTGGTCTGGTGCATCGCGGGCGTGTCCATCCCGGAGCTGTTCCTCGACATGGACATGGCCTCGATGCGCCGCCAGATGGACGTCAACTTCTACGGCACGGCGGAAATGTCCCACGCCGTCATGAAGCACTGGCTCGCCGCCGACGCCCCCGTCGAGAAGGAACCCAAGCACCTCGTCATGACGTCCAGCGTCGTCGCCCTCTACTCCATCCCCGGGTACGCACCCTACGCCCCCTCCAAGTGGGCCATGCGCGGCCTCGCCGACACCCTCTCCCAGGAGGTCCTCATGTACCCGCAAAACGTCAAGGTCCACGTCATCTACCCCGGCACTATCCTCTCCCCGGGCTTCGTCAACGAGACCCTCAGCAAGCCCGAGGTCACAAAGATCATCGAGGAGAGCGACACCAAGCAGACCCCCGACGAGGTCGCCGACGCCGCCATCCAGGGCCTGGAGCGCGGCGACTACTTTGTCACGGTGGCCTGGCTCGGGACCCTCATGAAGTGGGGGATGCTGGGGGGTTCGTTCCGGAACAACTGGATCGTCGATACCATAGGCGCATGGATTGCATCCCTTGTCTGGATCTTTGTCCAGCCTGACCTGCATGGCAAGATTAAGAAATACGGGAAAACACACGGCCACCCCAGCACGTATAAAAAGAATTGAGCTTTCCACTCTTCCAACAGATTGATCGTAATAGTACAATGTTGGCCATCTTCATGAAGATATTTATATATATACCCTAATAATAATTACTTCTCTAACAAGGTCTCTCTCTCTCTCTTTACTTTTTTAAACTCCGCTCCATTTGCCAAACTTGACATATCTCTTGAACATTTCCCTCAAAATAGCCCTTCCGCTTCCGTCCATCGCATCGTTCAGAATCTTTCGTACCTCTGGCGGCGTAATGTCAAATATCGTATTCATCGCCGGCTCTAGGGCCTCTCTCACTTCCCTCACCACGCTTGCTTCGAGCTGCAGTTTGACGTACTGCATCAAGATGAGATACATGTGTCGTCCCGCAGACCTCTTCGCCGCGTCCGTGGCGGAATCCAGGGCGCTTTGGTGCTGCGATCGGGAGACGGCTCCGGCGGAGGGCTCGCAAATGAGAGTGATGAGGCGGCCGTACAAGTGCGCCATTGACTCTTGTGTTACGCCATCGGCTGCGGGGTTGGGCGCTTGGTTGACAAGACTGCAGAGGAGGGCTTGCATAACAGTCAATAGGAGGTGATAATGGCCTTCCAATCGTAATCGGTGCTTCTTGATGATGGTCCCAACCAGTTTGCACAACCAAGTAAAAGGCACCGTCGGGGCATCCCGTGCTTTTGACGACGCAATATCAGAAATAGTGCTGAGCGTTATCTCAATGTTCCACTGGCTCATCGCCTGCGGCTTCTTCTCAAGCAAAGTCTGCAGAACTCGGCATGTATTGACCGTGTTGGGCGATTTCCTCAGCAAGGAGAATGTCAGCTCGCTATGGGCCGCTGCTAAATCCACGCCTTCTCCCTTTCCATGCAAATCGGTGCGTTCTACATTTTGGTTAGCATGACAAGTCATATTAGATCCTTTATTGTGTAACATACCAATAAGTTGGCTGACGACATGCTGGATGGCGAGAATCTGGCCATTTGTGTCGCAGCCACCCGTGAGTTCACTGATCAACTCAGTAAGGTACTGTGACATGATAGGGGTTTCCATGTGCTTGGTGATAGCAGTCACGTATTCCTTGAGAAGAGACTCCCGAGCTTTCAATGGCAATTTGTCAAGGCTTGCAAACCTGATGGGACGAGGCGTCTCCAGGTCATTTGCAAGGTAGGTCTGGAGGAAAATGTGAATCTTCCATCCTCTCAAATCTCCATCATCCATAGATTCCTTGCTCCGCTTCTCGAGCTTTCGAACCGCGGACGACTTGTGAGTAGATAACCCAGCAACATCGTCCACAGCACTTGCGGCATTTACAGCTGCAAAAAGGGATAAATCCACTACAGTCTCGTGTTTGGCGAGGAGTTTCTTGTCCGCCATGAATTCGCCAAGAACAGATACAATACGCTTCGCTAATACTGTCTTGGCGTTTTGTGGCAGGTGGCTCAAGTCGGCATGGCTCTGAAATGTTGACGATCGGCTGAGCTCAGCAGCCAGAGCCTTCAGAAGCGTGATGTGGAAGGGGGGTATCCTTGAGGACTCGTCGTCCCCGGATCTCTCAAGGTCGCAATTCGATATGTATTGTAGACTCTCCGTGAAATACTTGATGCTTCGTTCTTCGTTGTTTTCAGACATTTGTTTGATAGTTACAGACGCCATGACGAAGAATCGCTCAATAAGTTCGAGCAAGGTCTCATCCCCGGTTGCATCTTCAAAGGGGAACTCGGACAAGGCGTCAGCAACTTCGACGAGATTTGCAAATTGCAAGCCCTCGTAAAAAGTTGATCTCGACATCATCTTCGTCGAAAGATCAATCACCAACTTCCAGCCTTCCAGTGACACCTTCTTTGAAGACTTGACCATCTTCGCTCTGCGCTTTTCTAGAATCGCCATGGTCTGCTCTCGCTGCTGACGAGTAAACACCTCTACCGGTATGCTACTCAGTGTCTGAATCCACATCCGGCCTTGCTCACCCGGCCAGCCCTTTTCTTGTTCCGTATCAGCCAGGGCAGTAATGAGGCGATTGAGCAGGTTTCTTGAGAGCTTGGTGTCGTTAATATTGACATCATTACGCATCAACATATCCCATAGCGCGCGAAGTCCATCAGTGTTGGCTGTGGTGGACAATACCGTCTCCACGGCTGATGGCATCTCGCCTTTCCTCACCGAATAAAGCCTGAGAAAGCGGCTAGAACCAAGGAGATACCAGGCCAGATATTGCTGCAAGGCGTGTTCCTCATTGAACTCAGAGCTCGCCTCAAGATCAAAGCAGACTGACAGCTTTGTGATTTCTAGGATATCTTGAGAGGCAATTTCTTTCACCAGTCGAGAGGTAAATTTTTCTACCAGAGTAGCTGGTTCATCCGCAACCTCGCCGTCTTGGCTCACTGAGTCCCAGACCTGGTAACAGCATTTGAGCGCCTCGAACGTTTCTGCCGACTTGATTGGTTTCTTTCGTAGGATTTTCGACAGCTCATCTTTGACCTGTGCCCAGATTCTGCTTCTTTCATCCCTCGACACCCATGATATTGTCTTGGATACAACTCGCCACTTCAAGGCAGTTGCATCCGACTTGGTCAGTCGCGAAATCAGGTCAAACAGCTTAGTTCCTATACTATCAATAAAAGACTCGCTTTTAAGCCCTCGCGCGATCGCATCTGAAAAGAGACAGAGAGCTTGTGGGTGAGAATCCAGTTCTTGTCCCTCTAGCCATTCAACCACTTCAAGCAACTGTTGTGGGGATAGTTCGGACTCAATCAGAGTAGAAGGCGAATCACTCTTCCGTCCAAGCTCAAACCATGGATTGTGAGATGCAAGTTTTCGTTGCTCGACCGAGCAAAGCTGTGCAAACCACAGCTTCAAGAAACCAGAAAAGTTTCGGCGTGTGCAGAAGCTCTTTTGTATAGCTCCTATGAGATCTGATATGGCTCCATCTTCGCCTTCCACAACACTCTGTTTCACGCTCCTGCCGCACACATCCTCTAACAAGCTGCGGCCCTCGTCTGATACTTGGAAAATATCGGGGTTACATACCGCAGCCTTTGCAATCAACCCCCAGTCGGTTCCATCATCTTTCAACCCATATCCATGGCATACTACGTGCAGGTCCTCAACATCAATGCTGATGGATTTTTGAGTCGCCTGTCCGATTATATGCTCCATCAGAGCATTTCGGTTAGGCTCTCTCCGTAGCTTTTGCTCCACAGCTTGGAATATCTGTTTCATCCAGGTCACATTGCTCCTGCGCATGTCGCGTTCGTTTTCCGGATCGGATGCTCCAGCAGCCAGAAAGTACAGGGCGGGAGATGATACAGCTGCCTTGTCAGCCGATATTTCAAGGGCTCTGGCGATAGGTTCAAAGTCTTGTCGGCGGAGGAAAGCCGTCCGCGCAGGAAGAATGAGGTTTCGGTGCATAAACTTTTGCAGGTCCGAACTCCATCGAGCGGCTAGGGCATCGCTGACGTTTTCCCGCTTGGATTGAGAGAAAGTCTCTACTTTACTCAAGATTCCAGCAGCGGGCTTGAACAGATGGGTCGCGACTTCGAGCGTATCATCCGGTCCTTGCAAGTGGAGGCCCCATATCGCCGAGATTATCGTGACCCAATTCTCCCGGCCTTCTATGTCGTCGCAGTTGTCGCTCTTCAAGAGGAGATTGCATATTGTCAATGCAGAGGATGCTATTGTCGCAGCTTCGGTCGCCGAGGTACAGAATAGTGACCTGATGTGCTCAGCGCCGATTCGATCGCGCGAGCCTGCTGCCTTTCCATCGATGCTAGCTAATAAGGATCTCAGGAGATTAAATACGGCTTTTCCGGTCGCCAAACAGCCCTCCAGTCCCTTGAGTTCGTCCAAGTCGTAGCGAAGAACCGGCGACCTCTTTCTCTTGGCGCCGGGCGACCCAGACTCTTGAGTTGGTTTCGAAATATCTTTGAGGGTCTGCTGAAGCACAGAAACAAATCTCCGATCAGCGAGAGATTTTGCTAGTGAGAACAACGGGATCCTTTGGAAAACACAATTAAGAATCGTCCACGTCAGAGGGTATCTTCTCAACGTCTCGGCACCCTGGGATGAGCCGTTCATAGATTTGAGCAGCCATCGTAAAGCGCTTTCTTCTGCTGCATGGAATTGGTCGTCAGAAGACTCCGTGAGATTCTTCCATAGAATCTCCAAGTTTTCGCCATTTCCTCCCGGTCCAATTTGATCAAGACCTCTTACGGTCTTGATGAGATCCGTTTTTCCCTGCTCATGTCTTTTAGCCTGCTTTTCGCAATCAACCTAGCAAAATAACTTACCATTATTTGATGAATTTATAAAGTCGCCCTCATTCGTCTTGGATATGCGCTCATCAGTAAAGATTCCAAACCCGGAATATTTCCAGTATTTTGAATGGAATTTGGTTTATGTCGAACCGAGACGTTGAAAAAAGGCCCCACGGTGCCGTTGCAGCGTCACCAAAATTTCCAAAAATTCTGCCGCGCCTCACTTCCAAATCTGGCATCGCATGTCTCACCGCCTTCGGGTAGCGAGGACAGCGACCGAACGATTTTCGTGAAGCTCGTTGACATCATTCGCATCTCAAAGCCAGAGCTCGCGTGCAGCTTCAAACAAGGCTCATTGACGTCAATTGCGCTCAGCATGTAAGTTCCGTCAATTTAATTCCGCTTAGAGAAGCTCTGAACCAACGCATTGCCGTGTAGCAACGTCCATCATCATGTCCGAGACCGCCCCTCCTCGAAGCGCCATTTCCCGGCCGGTTAGCGAGGCCTTGCTCAACGAAAAGGTACCGATTCGTCCTCAGCACCAGACAAGGATACATCATGGACTCATTAGCTAACTAAATCACACAGTGGGATCGCTGCCTCTCCAACCTCATCGTCAAGTCTACTCTCGGTCTCGGATTCGGTGTCGTCTTCTCCGTCCTCTTGTTCAAGCGAAGAGCGTGGCCCGCATACATTGGCGCAGGATTCGGTGCCGGACGAGCCTACGAGGAGTGCAACTTCAACTTGAAGCAGGCCGCACGGGACTTGAAGAAGCCTACAGCATAAATGACGATGGAATAGGACGCAACACAAAAAACCAGGGGTGGCATTTTCATGGGGGTACAGATCAGAACCGAGGTATAGACGATGGATCGGCCGGCGAGACATAATACTCGTTGTCGCAGGCTTCTTCAGTGATTTTCCATCACATATGGGCGGCTTGCAGGTTTCGGTAGTTCTATCATGTACAACATCTTCATAACGGCCCTGACCCTCCGACTATCGACGAAATCACATGTGAAATTGACCCATTCTCCCGGCAACATCTATGAGGAGTCACTCTCACCTTGCTCTTCCAAATCACCATCCAGCAAGGTTTCCGCCACACGAATTGATCTCCTCTTTACCCCTCCCAGTTCAAAGTCCCTCCCTGTGGCCGGCTGTGCAGAAGAGTCTAAAAGATCATATTCAGGGCTTCCAACGGATGGTAGGTTTAGACTGAATTGACGCAAAGAAGTCGTGGTGCCACGGTCCCCCCCACGGTACGAATGCCCCGTCCAAACCGGAGCACTAACTTTGCGCGTGAAAGTGCTCAGCTCTCGTTTGAAGTCCTCGGCTAGGTCCAGACTCCGCCGTCGAACACTCTCGATAAAGGTCTCGTCATCATGGTAAGTGATTGGTTGCGCATCCGGCTGCGTATCATACAGCTCTCTCCAGTCAGTTGTAGCTTCATAGGATTCCGAGTCTGGCTTTCTGCTCGGAGTTTTGAAGCCAACGGTCATGAGAATGAGGATGCCGAGGAGTGACACAAGCACGAGGACCCTAGCCGCGATGAGCACGATTTCGAGCCGGATATCATCCAGTGAGCGCTGTAACTCGGACATGGTGTTCGAATTGATCTTGTGATTAATGTTGTAAAAGTTCTCCAGGAGACAGTTGTAGTTCCTTTCGCCATGTGAATGCCAGAAATTTTGATAAGAGGTCACACTGGTCTTCTAGACAGCGTTCGGGCCCGACAAAAGTATGTAGCAAAGAGATGGATTTTTTTTTCCAATATTAAATAAAAGTAATAAAGTGAGCAAGAAATTCTAGGTTTCAGGTAACGATTGTTGACGAGCCATCTTCTTGGGATGAATATGTGCTGAGGTGCTTCGAGTTTGCGTGATCAATATGAAGGATGTTTTACAAACACCAGTAAGGGCTGGTATTACAAGAGTCATTCATCAGTAGATTGCCGCATCACTTTATGCTATCGTGCTTGCCGTTGCGTGGAATTGTACGTTGCAAACTCATTGTTGGCAACCGTGATGGCTTCTCTTATGTGAGGTGTCATTTTAGGTCTTCAATCCGTCCGTTGCAAACAGTCTGAAAATGCCAGGAACGTTGATAGCAAGGCCCTGACAATCCAGTTACAGCGACACTGCACATAAAAAACGCGAGTGAACGCTCACACGGAGTCTACAAGATCTGCTACCAGATCAACATCTACTTCACTACTAGGTATTACTATAGTTCCAAGATTCAAGCGAAAAGCATGTCGGAAGCACCACCAAAAACGGTAAGACAACAGTCCCATCCCGCCGTGTAAAACAAGGGGCAGAAAAATCCGTTCGTCTAGCACGCAAATATGACCGATAACAAGTTGATGATTCGTTACCGGTTGATTAATCGTGCAAAGAATGTATGAAATGTGTAAGGAAGAAAGAGAAAAGAAAAATCAGAAACGGGCCCCGGCGCGAGATGTAGTAGTAGTTCGATGGGCAGAATTTGATCCGGATGCGTCACGTGATGGCGTGCAGGTGTGACCCACCCGTGCCCGTCGCTGGTATTTATTCTGCACGCAAGGTTGTGAAATTTTCTTCTTCCTCCAACATCCTCCCTCAATGAGATTCTGAGCTGCAAAGCCAGAACCACCATTGGGACAGCAATCTTTGCGTCGAAATCCCTCCCCCCATCATCCTATGGATATTCGCCCAATGCCTTCTAGCAAGTGCAAAGGCCTCAATGGCGAATGTGCAATATCCTGCATCCATCCGCTGGACTGATGGGGGGGCTTCGACTGCAAGAATCATTCATCACCCAAACAATACTTCTCGTGACATGGACATGGTTACCCACGAATTGCCTACACCTCGCCGCTTTCAATGCGCAAGAGTGTCAACTTTATTTTATCGTTCGATGTGGGAGAAGAATCCAACGGTCTAGACAACCAGTCTGCTCCACCCTGTTGCCATAGAATATCTGTGTGGCTTCAGGACTTAAATCAGACAAACATATCATCAACCATCATTCTGTAGTTTGATTCGTAACATTGCCTTGTTTGTGAACAGTGTTTACGATACATGCTCCATCCAACACCAAAAACTCCAAGTCATTGTCCCAGGTATCATACATGTTGTGAGATCCTAACATAAACTCATAACCTCATATCTTGCTCCCGAATATAATGTTCTCGTTGGTAAAAGACAACAAGAACTTGGCCACCAACCGGCCAGTATAAAGAAATGATGTGTCCATGGGGAAAGGATGCTCTTCCCGGTGCAATATCATCTCATCATCAGCGAGGAACTGCAACTCTTGCCCTACGTCGCTGTTAGCAGAAAATCACCCCCTTGGTGCTCTAGAAAGACTCACAATCCTCTCCGTAAAACAGCTCTCTCAACTTCTCAACCATCTCCACGGCAGGCTGATCAAGCTCTCCCTGATCAACAAAGCTGCCGTCAAACAACGGGTTAAAACTCTTCGTATTTGCGTCCCTCGAATGGGTCTGGTATAAATGATGGAACTGATACGCGAATTGCTTAAACGGCATATTTTCCACCTCTTTGCATGTATCAATCGCCAGCGTTCTCTGATACTTGGGAGGGTTCTTGTTCCTCATGTTGATTTCATTTTGCGACACGACAAAATTATCAGCTGCCGTCTCGACGGCCTCCATGAAGAGACACAGGACGAGGAATGACGCCAGACAAGGTGCCCATTCCCGACGAAGTTTTGGCTTGAGAGATTTGGAGAACTGTTCAAAAAGTTGTGTCATTTCACGCAGGATCAGCTCATCAACGAGAGACTTGATCTGCCGGGCAAGCACACGCGGAGTAACCCAAGGGATGTTTTGCGGTACGAGACCAGACGGCCGTAGTGAGAGAATAGACTGGCGAGTCAAACATAGATGTCGTGTCATAACATAGTGCATGGTGTATATGGACAGCGCTCGCTTGACCATGGTGAACTATCTGTAGTCAGTATCCGACAAGACAGAACAATTCATAGGGGGGGCTTACGTCTGATTTTTGCGCAAAGTTTTGCACAATGGTGAGGATCTTCGTCGGCAACCTGGTAGATCTAAACGCATCCGTGACCTGCTCAGCATACGCAGGTTCCTTCATCAAATCTTGCATATACACCTTCGCCAGCTTCCTAAGCTCATCTTTCTGAGCACCCTTGTTCAACTCAATGCCAATAGGCGCTGAGCCATTGGAGTGGAGGTCAACTCGATCATTCCCGGCGCTCAGATGCCAGTGCTGCAAGACATCGCAAGTCTTGGCCGTAAAGAACTTTGCTCGAATCGTCAGCGTAGTTGCGAACCGCGGTCCGGACGAGAGCTCGACTTGGCAGTCCTTTTCAGCACCGTTAACCGCAAACCCTTCGATATTGTCTGTGATAAACTGCGTCATGATATCCTTCTTGAAATGTCCTCGGATGAATTCAGGGAACAAGACTGGCAGGAAATCTTGAAACTGCCAGCAGACCACTTGGGGAACTTGGAGCATCAGCTTCTTGCAGTGTTTGCACGGCCGCTCCTTATCACACTTGACCTTGCGACTGTGACAGCAAAAGCAGGCGCCGACTCTTCGAACCTGCAATGCGCTCTCTTTGGTCTCGTTCGCAAGCGGCCCCTTGCGGCCCTTTTGCGTCGTCCTCATAGCCTCGAAGCATTCAAAGGGATTCGGCTTGCCGGCACGGGCATTGATGGTATTCGGAGTTACAATAACAAATTGGCTGGATTTCTCGGCTTTCGTCTTCTCAACTTTGCTGCCTATAACCTTGCGTATGCTGCGCGATGATCCCCCACTCGCTTCGGACTTTGCAGCAGGCGACCTTGGGCTCGACGATCCGGTGCTGGGGGTAAGGTTAATGGGCGAGGAGGCGGAGCTCAGATCTTCGAGTACAAAGGCGTTTTCTCCGAATCCTATTGGACTTGCTGGATCCCATGGCGACAGATTGATTTCGGATTGAATCGATTGCCGATGGCCTTGCTGAAGCTGCTGCTGCGACGCAGGACTGGTATCCATGATCGCAAATGGGTCGGCTGAGAAGTCGCCCATATATGGTACTAGATCTGAAATAAAAAAGGTCAACAAAGTTCCCAGTTCCCAGTTCATAGCCAATGCGCATGCCATACCATTGAGCTCCTGTGGTGACAACCCCATCGTATCCGACTGCGTAAAGAGGTAGTCCTGCGGCGTCATAAACGCATCGTCCCGCCCAAACTCAGCGTCGCCCGCGTTCGCGCCCCCATGTGCCGTCCCCGCGAAGGCATCGGCGGTTATGAACTCTGCCTCGGGCTGATACGTGGTGCTTGCCGGCAGGAATACGGACTGGTCCATATCCACGCCGCCAGATACGGGCGAAAGCCCGGCCTGTGAGGACGTCGACACATGGCCGACAACGGCGAAGCCGCTCAAGCTGCCGCTCGCCGGACTGGGAAGGAATGCGATTGAACCCGGAGCCGATGCGCCGCTAGAGTAATCGAGGTATTGCCACGATTCATCAGTGTCGCCGGTCGAGTCAAAGTCGTAGGGAGAAAGGTGTGGAGAGGCATTCTGGGATGTAACGGAAGCCATGACCTGTTTTGTCGATAAACAACTCGCCTTTAAGCGAATTCTGTCAGTATTAATATCAGATATCTTCAAGGTCCCTCTCGGCACGCTTCTACAAATCGCTTCTAGAACTGTCTCAGTATTGGTATTGTTCTTGTTTTGTGCTCTTTTCGACCCGTAGGATACCAGTTCTCAGAACAGGTTCACCAAAGGCCAATGTTTCGAACTTGGCATATAAGAGTCAATCAGAGACAAAATAAAGAAACAAATTACCATTGCTTCCATGCTGGGTGATGGGAGCAAGTTTATGCTATGCTATTCCAGCTCGTCCTCCAGGTGAGGCAATCCAACGCTAACCGTTCTGGAACACCGAACCGGGCTGGGGCAGAAGGAACATAATTGGTGGATGCTGCGGGCTCTGGCTCAATGTCTCGGCTGGCCACTCACGCCGTTGCCTTGCAGCACATGGCAGCCCAGCCGTCAGCTCGAGGTGGTCAGTGAGATTCAGCGGGCTCAAATAAGGGCTCCCATTCACAAGTATAAGTCGTACAAGGAATACATGAACAGCCAATTTTTGTAACATCACGGCTCCAATTCATATGGCACATATATTAGCCTTTCTATTTTAAGCTTTCCATATCTATAAGTCAGTTCCAAACTCAAACAACGACCACAGCCTAAGAGAGTGCCGTGAGACTCTAGGGTAATGAGACTACCCAGTACCGAAGAGTCAAAACACCAAGGCGAAAGGGGTCCTCAACAGTATTTGTGTCAATGTAAAGTTCTCCCAAGAGACCGAGAATTAGATTAAGCTATCTAGTATTCACCTATACTGTTGATATGTCGAACTTGTCCATATACAAGCACTTCGTTGGAGTACTGTTTTACTTAAAGCATGATCTAAGTCGTTACGACATGGCATCTATATAACATGATTTGTTGGCGACCATGTGTCAAAAGGAGATTGCATTGCAAAACGTGGCACGTTGGCTATTCAGTCAATGCGTCAGGTCAAATCAATGCAGGTTGGTAGCAAAGCTGGTTGAGGAAAAAAAAACATGGAAGTGAGTCCCGCCATCTTCCAGATCCAAACCATCACTACACCGTACACGGGTGTTGCTCAAGGCAAAAATACAAATGGTGCCATTTTCTGCCTCTCAACGTGTACATCGATTGTTGGCATTTTCTCACGTAGGAAACCATTTCAAAAAGCTTTTCTTCATCGTTATCGTATCGTCAAAAGCGACCGCTGTAATAGAATCTTGCGGAACTAAGCACAAGTTAGAATGGATTGTTGAGGGGGATTGCTCATGAATTGAACATACCTGTAGAGTCATTTTCTCATTGAACCCAATTCCGTCAAATATAAAAGTAAATAAAAACGTCAAACGTGGTTGGGTTGCAGTCTCGTGGTGTATAAAACGTGATCATGGTGATAAAATGAGACTGGTGAATCGGAAGAAGACTTAAGATCGGAAACGAGCATTAGCACGCTCTTGGATCTGCTTCTCCGTTGAAACGTATAGTCGGTCGAGGTAATCCATCGCCGATGCATCCTTCAGGATCTTAGCGACCTGAATACCAGCTGAAATGAGCTGGAGGATGTTTCGATCGTCCTTCAAAGGACGGCTCTGGTGTTTGGCAGCGTGCCTCATTTCCAGAGAATTTTCAAGAATCGTGACAAACTGTTTAATCTGCCCATTGTAGAGGACTCTGGCGGGGATGCGTCGCTTTGTAGCGAGCCGCTTCAGGAGATAGACCCACTCGGTCCATTCCCGATCCTGTGGTCGCTCCACAGGCCGCATGTCTTGAGTCAACGGGATGGGGAATTGATACTTGGCCACAAAATCATAGGCGCATTGTGACAAGCGATCATTGACCTGGTTCAGGACGTTATCCTGCTCTTGAACGTGAAGATTTGTGGGTAGATGAGGGAGTTCCCTTTCTTGCATGGCAATGACGTCTGCTGGGGGCCGTTGCAGGAACTGATGAGGGCCATCAAACTCATCCCGGTTCGATGGTCGACGTTGCGCTCGAGTCTTTGCACTAGGCTTTGACTTGCCTGCTGGCATGGCCATTTCCATTCCATTATCCAAGGAGTAGTCGGACAAGTTTGGTGAGGCAATTATATCGTCCACGGAACCCGTAGGTGAGTATCGGCCAGGGGAGTCCCACACGGAAGACTTGTTGCGCTTGTGCGACCCGTATACCGAACCGGAACAATTGTTTGTGCCAATTGGCGATTGTGGACTGTAAAGCGAATGGGTGGATCCTGTCGGCTCACGTCGGGAGGCATGCGCACTTGGTGCGGTGATGGGGCCATCGACCCAAGGATAAGGGTTGGATGGGTAGTTGTTGATGCTTTGTGAACATTATTGTTATTATGACATCCATGATATGATGGTGGTGGTGGGTTACAGTTGGTCTTACCTAGAGCTAGGGTACATGCTACCAGCAAACCCTCCATTGTTGTATGGCTCGACGAAAGAGCTGTACACCTTGTCAGCTCAAGACGTTCACTTATTGAATCATGGATGGCTAATTTCGCACCTGCGAGAAGGGTTCCAGGGTCCGTTGGAAACAGACATCTTGTAAGCAAAACCGGCTTGAGCCATGTCCTCAGGGCTCATGCTGCAAAATAAAACGACACAAAAAAAAAGAAAGCAGACGTCCTTGGACACTGGGTTGAAAATAGAACAGGCCAGCAATGGAAAAAAAAAATAGAAACTTCAAAAAAGCACTGGTCGAAGCCTGTGGACTCCGGCAAGAACCAATCCGGTAAAGGACTTGAACACCTTGGGCATTGATCCTGAACAGTCCAGGTTGGTTTCCAGATTGTTCCAAAAGGTCCACGGTGAGCGCGATATTTCGATCAGATGATTGTTCCCTGGGTCTCCGGTGATAATTAATGGCGGGTTTTCAGACAGCCAGGTGACCAATTGAGATTGGCCAACCTTGGATGAACTGCAGCTTTTGTAATGAAGCACTGAATTGAGTGCGAATGCCTGGGTCGTCCTTGGTAGTATTCACCCAGGTAAAGAGTACTGAGATTGCTTGGCTGAGCAAGACTGACCTGAAGGGTAAAAGGTTTCGTCAGCTCGGAATGGAGACGGTTTATTTATGTATGTATGTAAGTGATCGAGCTCGCTAGGTCTGCAGGGAATAGCGTTCTCGAAACTTGGCAACCCCGGTCCGAGACGATCACAGACGATTCCCCTTTGGCAATGTGGTGTGTGCGAAGAACAAGGCAAGCCGACAGGCACCATCAAGCTTGTGGTATGTCTTTGCCACTGTTTCGTCCCAATTAATCAGGTGCCCACGACTAGATCCGGGGCCAACGGACACAGTGCCGGAACGACGTAAAGGGAAAGTGAACCTACAAACAGGCTGGAGGTACGTGTGATTGATGCTTGGTACGAGGACGTAGTATCTAGTAGTTCCGTTTGTGTGGAGTCCGAAGTGTGGTTGACGACGACGGGCGCTTCGGTGGGACAAGATCCCGTACCAGGGTGGTCCGTTTTGGTGTCTGCCTCGTCCAGGAACCGTCTTGAACGCGCAGGTATGGTGGTGATGCAAGCAGGCAGATATCGGAAAGGTCAAGTCCCGAGATTATTTCATGACGCCCTTGAAGCTCTCGAAACTTGCTTTTGTGGGAAAGAAGAGGCAAAAGCTGGCTCCCCAGCTCGTGTTGAGGTGCAGAACAATGAGTAAGCCCATCGTGGGGTAGGTTGGTAGGCTTCGTTGGGCTCCGCTCATTGTTGCCCAAGGGGAGCTGACGTTTTGGCGAGCAAGCCATCCCAGGCCTTGGGGTCGGTATTCCTGACAGGGAACTCCCTTGGGGCATGGATAGCGGTCAATGGTAGGCTGTGGTTAATTTGGGCACCAAAATTGGGCTGCATGTCCTCAGAGCCCAACCTATATTGATGCAGCTCACAGCCCGCTTTGACCAAGGCATGGGCCACACGCGATGGAAAGCTGTAATGGGAGAGGAACCAATCTAGGGTTTACGAATACACAAAACCGTCAAGGGGTCGGTCATGGGTAGGCGCGTGAGGATGAAAACAACCCTACTTTGCAATGAGTGCATATGTACTCCGTATGTATGTTTTGACTCTGCGTGCCCCTAGCGAGGCGATGGCGAGGTTCGTGCTGAGCCTTGGTGCGTTCTGAAAAGCGTCAATGACGTCTGGGGTAGGTAAACGCTTTGTTCCAGTCGACCGGCACAGCCGAGACAAGACATGGCATGGCATGACAAACATGCTGGATACAGCATATGCATGCATTTCGCACGTCTGCGTCTCCCCGTGCGCTGATGAGAAGGGCCATGGGCTTCTAAGTTTTGACCGTTGCAGTTTCAGAAAAGGATGATGGGAAGACAAGGGCAAGATGTGGTGAGTAATGAACAAGCATGAATAAATTCAGCGTACGAAAAAGCCTTGACATGGATTAGGTAATCATCAGTCATCGGGGAAGAGAGCAGCAGCTCGGTCCATCACAGTTAGCCTACCGAATGAGGGCATGGACATTTCGTACTGTAGATAGATTCTGCATCTGTGTCGTCGATGCGAGTTCTGTAGGGCACAAGGCAAAAACGATGCTACATGTTAGTGAAATGATCATTTGTTCAGCAATGCCCACGTTTTTGAAGGATCATCACCAATATACTTTGTGGCAAATGAGTCCATCCATCACGTTGATGTGATCTGCAAAGAAAGGCTGTCCAACTGCACGGGCTTCTTGTCAGAAACGCTTTCGTGGTATATGCATGTACCTACCTTTTGAACGCTTGGCCCTGAGCATTTGCCACGTTCATCAAACTTCTAGAATGAAGAAAGAATTCTACAAACGGCACAGACCGGCCGAAGCAGCCGAGACCCGGCTTCCCTCCGATCAAGGTTCCGGTGTGGAACCCCGGCCTGGCCACTGGACCCGGCACGGAGATTCGCGGAAGAGACCCAGCCACAGCAGCCAACGAGAGCCGACTCTGGCAAACCTTGCCAAGATTCATCGTTATTGGATGCTATGTTGGAGTCGAATCAAGTTGCTGGAGGGGAAAAGGACATTGTCGAGGGCCGAGACAAAACCGGCTGCATGTGAGTGCAACGTGATACGTAGGAAAGTCGTGAGATGAGAGAGAGAACGGGTGACGCTTCAACTTGCTCGATTTCTCGTACCAAACGGAGGGGATAATATTTCACCAAGGATAAAATATAATGTACACATGTTGATGCAAAACTCCATGTATTGGGGATTCGATATCGGTTCGGTCAGTGAAGGGTAAAGACGAGAGCTTCGTGATTGATGAAGCTGGAACCCGTTGCACGTCGCAGCATCCGAGTCGCACGAGGATCTCGGAGACGAAAGAACGATATTCCTGACAAACCCAAGCCCCTAAAGATGATTCCGTCTCTTGCCGCAATCTTTGGGCTTCAATCTTTGGGAAAACGACTGCAGCGGCACGATATTAAAACCTCTGCACGACCGACATGACTCTGTGCGGGGTTCGACCATAGATGATCAAACACGGATCCAGGAGACGCATATGACGCATGAAAAACTCTTCGGTATCTGGAAATCAGCCAACCAGGGAGGAATTGAAGAAAAAATGAAGTTATCACCGTTATCAGGACATGGCCATGACCAATGTTTTCGTTGCGGCTTGACGAGGTTTAATGCCTACCCCTCTCGATCGCTTAGTAATGTGGAGGCCCTGGTGGAGGTCCTGGTGGGCTCTGGAGAGGCGAACAGGTTGAGCCTCAAGCTTTGGAACCAAAGTTTCTTCAACGTTCCCCTCATTTTGTTTTTATCAACCCACAAAACGCAGTGCATGAATCGCTCGTATGCATTTGCGCAGTGTCGTGATGGCGTAGTCGACATAGACGGCCCGTTGCGTGACCACCAGAGACTGCCCTCATTCGCCAGCGTCCTGCAACGCCAACGAATCTGTCTCGCGATAATTTTACAGCTCATTGCGACTGGCCCCGCTTCGGTGTTGTCTTGTCCAACGAGATGGCTCATAACAGCCTTGTGGCAGAATCCCTCGCGAATCTACTGGCCACCATGCTGCAGCTTCATTTATGAGGAGCGCGATGGTTGGTGACCGTTCAGTCCACTCTGACGCTTTATCGTCTCGGCATCATGTATGTACAACACACATGCTGACCTGGCCAAAAGTTGGGGTCGCCTACCCTGGGGAAAAAACAGAGAATGGGTGGATGGATGGATGGATGGACGAGAGGGGACGCGAGACGAGACACCGGCCGCCTCAAACCATTTTGCGCGCGCCTCACTATGCAAACCGGGTCACACACGAGGAATTTCCTTGGTTTTTTTCAGCGCCAAACAAGAAAAGGGAGCAGAGCAGGATGTTGGTATCGCAGGGGCCAACCTGTTGATCCCCTTCATCAAACCATGAAACCAAACCCAGCTTCGACGGAAGTCTTGGCTCATTTGTGTGGTTATATTCGTCTCGATGTTAATTGCTTCATTTACAAACAGAAATCAACCAGCAACAGAGAGCAACAGTGGGCAACAGTGGGCAACAGCGTCTTCCGCACCGAACCCCTCACCATGGCTGCCAGAAAATTTTCATCTTCATGGGCACGATAACATGCAGTGCTTTGTTGTCCTGCAACCTTCATGCGGCTTCATCACATCCCTACAATGTTCTGAGCATTGATAGGACCATCCGCAAATCCGCTGCTCCACTTGACCCATCCAGAGGCCAAGGAAGAGGACCGGTGAGCGCCAACACACCATGCAGGCCCTGTAAAGCGAGCCTATCATTTTCCACGTCCACGACGCCAGCGCACTTCTGCGGCCAGCACAGAGACCTTTTTGGTGGCCCTTTATTGGCACTCTGCATTGTGAGACACGTTGTCAGCGGGGGTGTCACGTCGCCTAGGATTCGGCATAAGGCCATGACTGCAACGATAAAACCCGCATGCCCCCTCGTTGCCCAACATTCGCTTCCTGCGTCCTAATTTTCTGCCCAACATTTCTGCCCAACTACCCTTCTATCCCCCGTCATCATTCAAGACCGCCATTCTGCTCTTCACTTGTACCCACAAGTCACCACGCTCAAGTCAGCCCTCAGGACCTGCAAGCCAATCCGAAGGATCGTCTTGCCGCGCAACATCTACGACAAGCATCTCAGTGCATCTGTGGTGCTGAGTATACCACACACTGTCGACTCATAGGTCGACGCCGGGGAACCCAGACCCTGTTTTCACACATTCAACCGGTGAACAATGACCGTTTCTCTCGTTGTGCCCCATCCGGCCAACATGCCAAGCTACAACAACACAGTTGACCTTGATGAGGTCTCGTCGCTTCCCAGGTACTGTTTTCTTTAGCTACGGAGTCTTTTCTTTTGCTGCTTTTGCTTTTGCTTGCTTTCCTTTTGTGTTTGTTTGCTTTCTTTTTTCTATCATGTGTTGAGAGCATCTACCATGTACCGCGTTGCTTTGTTGTCAGTCTTGTCTTATTGCCATGAATTTCGCCACAGGATGCTTCCGGATGCATGAGCCAAGGAAAAAAAACACCCGGAGACCAATCACAGGAATTTCATTCATGGAACAGTACCTGTCCAGCCGGACATGGGATCACAAAACAATGATATAATATTTTCTATTACTCGGCAGCTGCCGTGGTAAGTATGGCCCGCTGTTACAGAATTTATGCAACAGTTCTTCGATGTACTCCAATGGCTGGATCTCATTTCATGTGCCTTTGGCCTTCTGCAGGAACCGGCGGAATCTTTGGAAGCCCTCTCCGGAGCGTTGACTGAAGTTCAAGGCCCTGTTTGTCAGTCGTTTTGCTTTCTGTTGACGGCCGACCTTTTGTTTATATGCTCTCTGGAACTGCCAGGAAGAAGAATCCTCATCATCATCGAGGAACAGGGGGCATCAAAGCCCGCGCAATTCAATTCAATTGCGAACGCAGCCGCGAACAAGGATCATTGCAAATTGTGTTTTGATCTTTCATGGATCTGATCGGCTTACGTTGGATTTCTATCTGGAATGAATCTCTCGACCTTGAATTTTTCGTCTGTTTTCGCCTGCCATGGTTTTGCTCGGAAATGTGCCCTTACACGCCTTTCGCTGAAATGAAATCGAATCACTGTCGACAAATTTTTTTTTTTGGAATGCGGATGATGAACCTGGATGTTTTCACTGGATATCGCCTTCGACACACTTCGCCCCTAAGGACCCTATGGATATTCACCTGTTTTCTTTTTCTCTCTTTTCTTTCATGGTCTTGCAAGAACTGTCTGATAAACAGATTTTCTGTACCAAGCTGGGTTTGTAGCCAATCGCCCCTTCATGATGCAACGAATGACAGCTAACCCACGGATAGGATCAAAGTTGACCCATGCGCATATTGATGCCTTTCCTTTCTATGGTCATTTTGATTTGGTTGTTGAGAATAGCACACTAACCTGAACTAGCGACTTCAGCTATCCTCAGTCTTCAATGGCTACGAATGCAGTCGGAATTTTTTCTTTTGCTTCAACAGAACCAACGGCGGACCTTTTGCATGGTTCGTCGTGGGGTACTACAGGAGAAGGACCACAGAACCTCCATGACTACCCGGACAGCGGATCATCACACTCAGGAGAGGCCGAGGAATACATGTTTGCGTCTGGCCACACAACCCCCAACGGATCAAGACTGGACCACTCCCAGGTCGCGGAGGCTACATGGGCTGCCCCCAAGGCACACATGTCCACATCTGCCGGAGCGCAGGCCATGTCTCGAGTTAGCTCGAGCCGCTCCAACGGCTCTGCGATTTCACACCCGCAGATGTCAAATATGAGCGTCAGAGGTAATGCACCAATTTTCCGGAATGGATCCCAGCCCACAGGCCCCATGGCAGGAATGGACTCGTGTCTCTTGTTGGACTCTGATGCCCATGCTGTGACAGCCCAAATGTACTGGCCTGAATACGGCCTTGATATGGGTTTGCATGCCGAAGGCGTTACTTTCCCCTCCCCTGTTATCAACCCAATGCATGTGGTTCCCGCTCAGATGCATATTGGCCAAGAGAGTGTCCCAGAAACATCTTCCCCCAGCACCTGGGACTGCTTTTCTAGTTCTATTTCTAGAACATCCTCCCCCTCTTCCATCGACGAGACTTGGCACCCTGCTCCATTGAGCCCCGCCTCGTCCCCCGAGCTTTGCCAATCGCCTAGGTATGTTGTTGTTGACGACCTCGCAAACAATTATTATCCTTACCAACCCGGCCACAGCATCGAGAGGAAAATTCAGGTCATGCCCGAAGGCATCCGCAAGAACAGTGCTCAATTGGACGATATGGCCCACGGTCAGGCCTTTGCCACGCGCCGACAAGGAAGCGATGGCGAGTCTGCCAGAGACCATGCTCTTTACAAGAATGTCACCCCCAAGACTGATGGCTTGTTCCACTGCCCCTGGGAGGGACAATCCAACTGCAACCACAAGCCCGAGAAGCTCAAGTGCAACTATGAGTGAGTACTTTTTTCCTACCTGCCCACGTACCAATGGCCTGATGCTAATCAATCGCAGCAAATTCGTCGACTCTCACCTGAAGCCCTACCGATGCAAGGCTGAGGCCTGTGAGGGTGCTCGCTTTTCTTCCACTGCTTGCCTGCTTCGCCATGAGCGCGAAGCCCACGGTCTTCATGGCCATGGCGACAAGCCTTTCCTCTGCATGTATGAGGGCTGTGAGCGTTCTATGCCAGGAAGCGGATTCCCCCGCCAATGGAACCTTCGGGACCACATGAAGCGTGTCCACAATGATCATGGCAGTGCTGGCAATTCTCCTCCTTCTGGTGCTGCCCAACAGCCCACCAAGGGACGTAAGAGAAAGAGCGATGCCTCTGAACAAGGAACCACTAGCCGCAAAGCTTCTGTCAAGTCGATGCCAGTCGAGCAGAAGCAGCCACCTGTTAAGCCACTTTTGGAGCAGTGGATGGACCACCGCAAGGCGGTGGAGGACATCCTCCGCCGAATGGACAAGCCCGAGGATATCCGAAACACCCAGCAGCTCACTGAGGTTCAGAAGCGATTGGCTGCCATGACCAAGATGGCAACTGAGATGACTACTGTCACTCCCAAGGTCGAGATGCCATCGGCTCCTGCCAGAAACTACATCCGTGGCGGTTGAAGGGCAGCTAGATGTGCCTGCCCGGCACATGCGCTTGATTAACACTTCGCTGCATTGATGCAAACACATAGACACGGACCACTGAGTACAAGCTGTCGGCGTCGATGACGCCAAACTTATCGGGATTTCAATACCCAAGGGTCTTCCCAAGAGTCGCTGTCTCGCAAGTGGCCATGTCCAAACCGGACTTCCAAGCCGAGTTCATTTGGACCGAGCGATGGGGCCACCAAGTCTCAATACACAAGGCCGTTGGTTAAAAAACAATCAGCATGCCACGTTGAGCATTTATCGGAGTCTATGAGCTCCCGGATAAGATGGAGAGGAAGGGAGGGTCCATAAGACTCAATGAGGGGGGAAGCATTATGTTCGCCTATGAGAGAGGCCAACGTCATTCGACTGGATACCATTTTCTTGCGTACTTTTTTTTATACTTTTTTTATACTTTGATAGACACATTTTGATAGATAGTCATCAATAAAAGCCCTTTCTTTATGACATGATTTTTCTGCATGGAGTGAATGGTCAGAAGTAGTGTGTTGTCCCCTAGAACTTACAGCTGCCAGGGGGGATGAACACTAAAGTGCTGAACATCCAGAGATGCATGCAGGCAAGTAAGTGGGTTTAAAATGCAGTGTCTATTGTTCTTTTCAATTTCTCCCGTCTGTTCTGATTACTCTTGATTTTTAACCCTTTTACCAATATCATTCTTCATTATTTAATTATGTGATCCCTTAGAATGGGTTCTAATCTACTATCATCCAGCCCGCGAGTCCGCATCGAAAATCTAGCAAGTGAGCCGCCCAAGTACCGTACCCTTCACCCAAGCCATTTCCCTTTATTGTTCCTCCTCCACCTGAAACCCTAACGCATGATTATCCGTGGCAAGGGCGCTGTTGGATTCAAGCAAACTGCAAATATCGTTTACTATCTGCATCAGACTGGCCATGAGCTCGACAGTGTGCTCGACCCCCCGAAGCAGCTCCGCGGCTCTGTCAGTGTGCTGGGGGGTCGAGCGGACGACTTCGGCTACCTGCTCAAGATTGCGGTTTGTCGTGGCGATTCCGCTGGCCACAGCACGGAGGATGGAGCGGAGTTGTTGTATGGGAGTTTGACCGTCCAAGTCGATGAGAGAAAGCTGAGGATGGTGAGAAGGTGTTGTTGGTAGTATTTCCCTGCCGGGAGGGCTGAGACATGATATGTCTTGAAGGCTTGTTACTTACAGGGGGGGTGAGAATTCCAGAAGAAGTGGGAGCTGGGGTGAGGGCTCCGTCTGAGACGGTAAAACCTTCTCCTGAGCGACTGGTATCGGACATGTTGACGAGAAATTGGAATCTTCTTGAACGCGGCTTATACAGCGAATAGTTTGGTGCGACACTCTGGGGGCTTCTTCACTGTCGTTGAGGTTCGTAACGAGGCTGACTGGGAATAACGAGGAGATGTTAGCCGTTGGGTGACGTATAGGAACGCCGCAATGTAACGGCTTCTCTTTCCCCCCATTCCAGCTAGGAACAACTACATACCTAAACAATAGAACTTGACTAGAATGTCTTGGGCTAGCTACATGCATCGTGGGTTTATCGAACTTTTATATGCCTCCCAGTAGTGAGGGTGTATCGTATTCCCAATGGCGGACAAAAGAAGAGATGGGTCGCTAAGTGATAACAGGGGAGGAGGCTCTGAATCAAGGCGAACTGGAAAGGAAAAGAGAGAGAAGAAAAAACCACCTGTATAAGTGTGTGGTGTGGCAGCTAATGGCGGTGACTTGTTGAATCAAGCCCAGATGTAATCGGTGAGGACATTGTATATTCTTGATTTAGCTACCTACTTTGCCTGCCTACGTACGTATCATCTATATAAGGGGGTTCCTGTTGTAATACTCTGGAAGCCCATGGTCTTACTGGTGCCAGCAACGACCCTTCTTCTTCTAGGCACTGGGAGATTTCAGGAGATGTCAATGCACACAACCCAGTTGAGACCCTTTTTTGCCTCTTCTTCTTGGGCATCTAGAACGTCTTGTCATCTCCTCAACGGTCTAGTCCACGGATTCGAGTCAGTGATTCAAGAACACGAACCATGTTCTGTGCTTCTGCCGCCCGCCTTATCTTACCGAAGGGCTCATGCAGGCACGATTGAATATGTCGCCTCACTTTGAGGAACCGCTCGGCCAGGGTTAACCTAGAGTCAAACGAGCGAGCGAGCGAGCGAGAGAGAGAGAGAGCACACATAATCTTAATGTGGCAATGCCGTTTACGATGGGATGCTTAAAATGGCGTTTGAGTGGCCAATCAGCCGAGGCCTTGTATAGTAACCTGCATACGGCGGTGAGATGCGAATGCCCAGAAAGAGATGAGGGAGGAGGAGGAGGAGGAGGAGGAGGATAAAGCGTTGGCAACCCTCACCCATGGCCCCCCGTCACGTTTCGGTGTCGACGGGAGCCTCAAGCTTGGAGGTCCACTGAAGAATAGGTAGTTCAGGAAGCCCATGGCCTGATGCATCATGAAGTCATTTGAATGTAGCGCATTAGTCGTGAACAGAAAAGCCCCTGGCGACATGATGTTGTGGCAAAGTCTTTAGGCATGACTGTAATATTGTAAGAGCCTGTCGCTATGGTTCGAGAACATGTGGGGTGATGCATTCCATGATTTGGAAGCCTTCCAGGTTCCGTCTCCGGGTGGTGCCGGCGAAATTCGGTTGCTGAGCTTTTAGGAGGTCGTTCCAGCGACAACGGACCCGTGGACCACCTCGACAGAGAGGTCGGCGTCGGGCACCTAAGCTCCAGCTAATTTAAGCTGTCGGGATACAGAGCCTTGCTGAGCACCTGCAGCTGGACGAGCACTATTACAGTTACCCCTCCATGACGAGCAACTTTTTACTTTAACCATCTCCTCCATTCACTTTCATCACGATCCTGACCTTGAAACAATTTTGCGTATCTTCAGTCCCTTCTATATTTATATTCTTCATTAAAAAATCATTCACCATGGCTCGCAAGTTCTTCGTCGGCGGTAACTTTAAGATGTGAGTTTTGGCTTTTTTTCTTCTGCCTTCCCCCCCACCACCACCATGCGCATGCCCCGCGCATCCAAAGGTCAAAAGAACGCAAGGCAAGGCAAAGCTGCAATGCAGTGCAGTGCAGCGCGACGCAGAGAGTCAGATGCTTACGATTACACTATTCCAGGAACGGGTCCGTCTCGTCTATCAAGGATATTGTCGACAACCTAAACAAGGCTAAGCTTGACTCTGACGTTGGTTCGTCGTCCTCCCCTCGATGCATGTGCTTATACCTCGAATTCTACCACGATGCTAACTAACTCTTGTTTCCCTATCTTAGAGGTCGTCATCGCCCCCCCTGCTCTTTACCTTGTCTCTGTCCGTGAGCAGCTCCGAAAGGAACTCGAAGTCGCTTCCCAGAACGTCTTTGACAAGCCCAACGGTGCTTTCACCGGCGAGATCTCCGTCTCCCAGTTGAAGGACAGCGGTGTCACATGGGCCATCCTGGGCCACTCAGAGCGACGAACCATCCTCAAGGAATCCGACGAGACTGTCGCTTCCAAGACCAAGTACGCCACCGAGAACGGCGTCAGTGTCATCTGGTGTTGCGGTGAGAGCTTGGAGGACCGTGAGGCTGGCAATACCATCGCCGTCGTCACCAAGCAGCTCGAAGCCCTCAAGGCCCAGATCTCCGACTGGTCCAAGATTGTCATTGCCTACGAGCCCATCTGGGCCATTGGCACCGGCAAGGTTGCTACCACTGAGCAGGCCCAGGAGGCCCACGCTGCCATCCGTTCCTGGCTCAAGGACCACGTCAGCGCGCAGGTCGCTGAGGAGACCAGAATCTTGTACGGCGGCAGTGTCACCGACAAGAACTCTGGTGAGCTGAGCAAGCAGCCCGACATTGACGGCTTCCTCGTTGGCGGTGCCTCTCTTAAGCCTGCCTGTAAGTTGCACCTCATGATATACCCCAACTCGTTACCTTTTCGTGTACTAATTGTTCTTAGTCGTCGATATCATCAACAGCCGCCTGTGACTGCATCGAGCTCGTATATGATTCTGGATGCTACAACAAATATCTTCAGGTGATTAATAAATAAAACAAACAAGCCACCCAAAGACCAATTTACTGCGTGGTTCTCGTGTAAAAGTGATAACGGAGACATATTCGGATATCAAGTGAAGTGTTGTGTTTTCGTAAACATGGCCTCGTGTCTGGCCGGGGTTGATTCAGGTATCAAGTCTCATATACCCCAACAGCTCCGCGACGTATAGACCTCATTCCGATAAAAATACTAGTACAAGGGAATTTGAATTTTTTTAATATTCATATTATACAACCATCCCCTTGCCGTGGTAGGGAGACCAGATGCCTCTGACACTGGGCTTGATACTTGTAACCGCCTTGTTCGTCTTCCTCAGCTTGTCACCACTGGCGTCTCGCAGAAGCTCTACCTTCTGGAGGATCTCGTAGGGCGATAGATTTCGCACACAAATGGGTTTTGTCCGACCGTTGATGTAGTGTCCGATAATGACGGGGTGCTTGCCTGGGCGCGGGGAGACGGCGAACTCGACTTGTGGGTTGGTGGCAGCGAATTTGGGAAGAAGGGATTTGATGAAGCCACTACAACGAGCAATTAGATATGATTTCATTCTTTTTTTTGGAATCTTTGACCACCTACTTCATGCCCCTGGAACTGCCTGCCCAGTCGCAGTAGTGAAAGTCCATCTTCTTGCATTGCAGGATAAAGGCACCCACGCCATTCTACGAGCTGTTAGTCGCGCAATCGAGGTACCAGCGGCGGCAACAGAAGCTTACTTGGCCAGATGAGATTGATCTCAATGCCTTGACTGTCATTTTGGTTATAATCTGGCCGTACCAGCCGATATCCTCATGATCCGACGTCCACCAAAACGTAATGTCGTTGCGGGCGTTGCGGCAGTCAGCGAAAAAAAGCAGCTTGCCTGACTCGCTACCAAATTAGGTCTAGCGTCACACGGCACAGCACCGGTAAAACCCAGCCCCAGGCATCATTGGAGCTCCATGATAATTTATCGAACTGACAGCGCGGGTCGTGCGGCCTTCATTCATTCCTGCCCAGGCGCATCAATCACCTTTGTTGATCGCTACCCCTACGGCATCCATACAGCTTCGCCTCGCGCATCTCCATCTGATTACAGTTGATGCGAATCATTCGACAGCTACGATGACTGACAAGCTACCCCCGAATTTGCTGGCGCTCTTCGCGGCGCGACCCCCTTTGCGCTGGGTCGAGCATGCAGATCATGCGCCAGACAAGCGCAAGACTGCACCCATCGGCGGCCTCGCAGCCTTTCTTCCCGAATTGCAGAAGTACAAGGAGACAGACAAGTACAGTCCGACGGAGAGCTGGCTGGAACGACGCGATCGAAAAAAGCGAGAGACGAAGGAAGCTGTGGTGACTTTGACATCGGACGCTCCCAAGCAATGTGAGATGGCGCACCTCGAGGTTCCAAAAAGGGTCAACTTTTTGTTTGATGCTAACCAAATGCTCACAGTCAAGCCAAACGAAGACCCCAACATTCGTGGTGATGCCTTCAAGACCTTGATTGTTGCTCGCCTCAGTTATGATGCAGATGAACGCGACTTGGAGAGGGAGTTTGGACGATTCGGACCCATTGAGCGCGTCCGTATTTCTGTGTTCTTATAGTCAAAAAACCACCAAACTAACTTGTGCTGCAGATCCGTATTATTGTTGATACACACGCTCACGAGAAGCCTAACAAAAAGAAGAAGCCCCATAGGGGTTATGCATTCGTCGTTTTTGAGCGCGAGAAAGACATGAGAGGTAAATTAACCCACTCCCAGTTATTTGACGACCCGATTGCCCATGGCTGTACCTGGCGGAGATTGTCGCAGATGTGGCCCTCAGGCTTGCCTATCTGCAGAAATGCTATGAGAACCTCTAGGGCCCTCAAGCTTGCCCGTCTCTGCATTCTTATTTTTTGTACCCCTTATCACATCTTGACACTACAAATTTTTTTATGACTGGTAAGAGTTGCTGACAATTGCGCTATGTGGCGCAACAATGAATAGCCGCTTTGGATGCTTGTGATGGAATTCGCATCAAGGATCGGCGTATCAAGGTAGATGTTGAGCGCGGCAGAACCGCCAAGAGCTGGTTGCCTCGTAGATTGGGTGGTGGTCTCGGCGGCCGCGGTTATACTAGAGCAATGCCTTCACGTCCAGGTGGACCAGGCGGCCCAGGCGGATTCGGTAATGCTGCACCTGCTGGCGGTCCTGGTGGCGGCTTCCGTGGTGGCTACAAGGGCTTCGAAGGCGGAGGACGAGGCCGCGGCGGTTTCCGTGGCGGTTTCGGCGGTCGTGGAGGTGGGTTTAGAGGTGGTAGTGACTTTGGCCCCCGAGGCGGCGACAGGGGCGGCGACCGAAACGGCTTCGGAGCACCAAATGGCGCCCCCTCAGGCCCCGGATTCGACAAGAGGAACGGTGGCGGCGATCGAGGCTTCTCCAGCGGTGGGTATGAAGGTCGAGGCGGTGGACGCTCATTTGAAGACAGATCCGGCGGTTACCGAGAGGGCGGTGGTGGTGATCGCGGTGATCGAGCTGATCGCGGGGGTGGTGATCGCGGTGATCGTGGTGACCGTGGTGGTGGCGGCGGCGGTGGTCGATACGGTGACCGTGATCGTGGTGATCGCGATTCTGACCGTCGTGACCGCGATCATAACAATCGGCGCACAGGTAGCAACATGGAGCCCATCGGCCGCAGAGAAGGTGGGTATCGTGACAGAGATTACGACCGACCACGCGACGACGACAGCCGAAAACGAGGTTTCGAGGGAGCAGGCTACGAAGACCCAAGGAAGTTACGTCGCTATTAAGCTACACGGGTGGGTGGCTTATTCTCCTACCATCATCTATCCCACTTTTCCTATCCCTTCCCCTTTGTGTAAGGGTAAGAAACTAGTCTTCCATCATCCATCATCATCATCATCATCATCATCATCACCATCCGCCAGCAGCTCACCACTCAAGCCCGGATTTCGAGAACGGTTTGTCATGACCATCTGGACATTCGGGACTATTAATACTCAGCACGAGAGAGAGAGAGAGAAGGGGGGGAAGTGCCCTTCTAGCAACCACCTCCGCATGAACTTTTGGGCTTTTTTGGCCTCTCAAACATATTTTCCTAGCATCTGCTCTTTGAATCGGTTACTAGGGGTAAGAACGAGAAGGTAATGACCGTGTTTTTTCTCTCGATGTATTTTACAATGGCTTTGGCAGGGTAGGGAGAAAGTGAAACCCCAAAAAAATACATAAGTGAGAGAATGGGGGGGCTTCAGGTAAGGTCAGAGGTAAGCTCTTGTGGGCTACTGATCGCAACGTGGGAAGAAGCATGCTCGTTTTAATTGTTCGGCGGCGGAGGAGAAGGAGGAGGCAGGGGCTTTAAAGCATTGGTCATAGGCGAGAAAATAATAGAAGAGCGAGAAAAGCCGAGAAAATAACCCCAAAATTTTTGTAGGAATATATATCTGTATGACTTAAAGAAAGCGACTTGTAATTGCAATCATACATAAAATGGCCTTTTTGCTCTTTTTTTTTTGGATCATCCAGGAAGGCTTTCTAAAGCAAACATAGCATGCCATTCGTCTTTTTTGTATCCCACAACAAATCCCTCTGAACGCCGGAAATCCCCAAACAATCGGATGCTGGTATCAGTTGGTACGCATACAGAATGGTGCTCTGTCGAGTTTTTATTTTGCCGTAAAACGTGAAAATTCTTGAATTGAAAGACTTGGGAGGTGATATTTTATTCCTCATCTACTCCGTCCATGGCGGCGGGATCAACTTCTGTTACTTCACTGGTGGCGGCGCTCCAGTAACTGCGATATATGTTAGATGAAGGACAGATAACGTTCGGTTTTGCATAAAGGGAGGGAGAAACTTACGCAACCACCTGAACCTTGAACTCGCTCATGCAAACGCTGAAGAGCTTCAATAACCTCGTTTGCCTTGAGTCGAGCACATCGCCCTCCTTGCAGACGACATAACCCTCGCCCTCGCCGCTCTCATCACCGAGGACGACCTTGCCCTTTACCATCCTCGTGGGGACACCCAGTCGACGCAACTCGGGCTCGATGCTGTGCTCCATGGGGACGTCGTGCTCCTCGGGGACCTCGCCGGCAGTGGAGTAGACGACTCCGGCAGGGATGGTGAAGGATCGGCTGGCGGTGACACCGGCGCGGGCAAAGTCAACGTGGGAGAGCGTGGAGAAGTAATCGACGATGGTCTCGGCAGGTCGGTTGGTGAGGATTAAACCGACAGTACCGGTGAGGTGTGAGGACAAGCCCTCAATGCCGGGGGCGATTGCCTCTTCTGGGGTCTGGCCAAGGGCCTTGGCCATGAGTTTTGTCTTGCCGAAAAACAGTCTACAAGAGAAGATGTCAGTGAGCTCCAAATTTTCATTTCTTTGGCTATAAGGTAGCTAAGAAGGGGGGGGGGGGGGGGAGGTTTACCGGCTGTCTGAGAGCTCTCGGCGGACATCCTTGAGGTAGTTGTTGCGCATGTTGTCGACATTGAAGACGAAGCAGTGCTGGTACTCGGGGACTTGGTCGCGGATATTCTGGAAGAGCTGGTCCTTTTGCTCTCTGGTCTTTTTGGCGACCTGGGTGAGGTTGAAGACCTTGGAGCGCTTGGACTTGGGCATTGTGGCGGCTTTGCGATTATAATTGAATAAAAGGATGAATTCTCAAAAGGGATCAATCTTGAGATCGATTGCAATCGTGCTCTTTAGGGTGTGTGTTTGGGAAGACTGGGACGGCGCAAGATGGGTATGCAGAAGAAAAAAAACCGTCGGTTTTGCGTTGTCAAAGGTTGCTGATAAGATTGTGGGAAATTTTCGAGGTGGCCGAGAAAAAATCTAGGTGTGCGGGACCCCGCAGTGATTGACCGAGGAGCTGCAGGGGTCTCTGTTGGGTGGGCTCACCTAGGTGAGACATGGCGAGGGCTTCGTTCGTCTCCCTCAAGCCACCGGATGAACCCAGGATTGCACAAGGGCAATTGACTCTGAAGGTTTGGTCTCGTGGCATGTTGTGCATGCGCATTGAACTATAACATGATTTACAATGGGAATTGATTGTATTTCCAGGCCCTCACCGGCATGCAATGGGTGCCATCGATCTCATTCAGAGATGGCTATAGCAAGTATGGGGATTTCATACATACTTGCCTAGTACCTACCTGAGGTAGTAGCAGTACTAGGGCAGACGATTGCTGTCCAACCACCATGGATGGATCATCGAATACGAAAAAGCTAGGCCCTGGTGTTTGCATGCCATGCCATGCCATGCCAGATCTTGACTGAAACTTGCGGGGAGTGGGACTTGACCCATGACAAGATGCGAACCGTGAGGTGAGAATGACATGTCCCTGCAGATGCTTTTGAGTGTTGCATTGGTTGGGCGAGGAATTGGCTTTTTGATGTTCTGGCGTAGTGCTACCCACGGTATGGATGTACTGTACTGTAGGTATTGTGACAACGGAGGCGATCCTAGTGAGATTTTAATTCATAGGTCTAAATGAATTATCCATATGCACGTAATGAATCGCCGCCAAAGCCCTTTCCCTTTTCTCCCTCCCTTCCAGCGCCCTCTCAGCGCATCGTGATGCTTCCCTCTCCCCCCCAGGTTTTAGCCACCTTAGCCAGGCCAGGCAGTACCACTACGTAATGGCATGAAAAAACAAACAATGAATGGCTGCAACGTGAAGGGGGTTTCGGGGAAAGTGGCTGCAGGTAATAAATCCGTTCCGAGTGTGAGTCAAACAAAGCAAGGCAAGGGAAAGCACAGCATACTTGTAGGTAGGTAGCATAGCATCCATACATCATAGCAGAGCTCCCTCCCTCTCATCGCCAATGGATGGGATCCATGGGATGGAACTCGGCGCACGGACCACTATCCGTTAGGTGATTGACCCCAAATTGTGGTTTTTTTCCTCCTCCCACACAAACAAACGAACGGCACATCAAAGAAGCTCTCGATTCTCTTTTGTTTTCCTCTCTCTCTTCTCTCTCTCCTTGCAGTCATTGCAAATCCATCGCCTCCCCTTTCCCCTCTCCTCTCCCTCATAAGCTCGTTCGATATTCCTCCCTTCGATCATCACCGTCTTAGCCGTCCTCGCGCTTCCTTCGAGTACCTTCCATCGACCCTCAGCCTTTTTCGACTCGCTTTTCAACCTTTCCCCTCTCCCCACACTCTGCGCATCCAGCCTGGCTCTCCTCTTGTTTGTCATCCACCACCACCAAACTTTGACGACAAGGGACCCTGCTTTTTCAACCTCCCTCCCTCCCACTCGCCACTCCTCACTGCTTCCTCCACCCCCTTCGAATCGCAATCCAAATCCCTCCCTCCCTCCATCGTCTCGCTACCTGACACGGGCATCCTGCGTTTATTAACCTGCGTCTTCTAATTGCCGTCGATTGCGTTTGCGTTGATACCCAACACACACAACTTTTTGACGCCATCACTGCCCCACAACGCACACACAAGTACGCCCACGCCCACGCACACGCACGCACACACACAAACTTCTGAACCTTGTCTGTCCACGCCGTTCGATATTTAGATTTCTCAGAGTCCCCCGCCTGCAACCATGTCTACGAACGGTACCGAGCAGCCCGCCGCCGCCATCCCTGCCAACGACTCTGCCACCTCCTCCGGATCCAACCTCTCTAAGGATGAGGTTGGTTGGTACTTCGTTGAGCAATACTACACCACTCTGAGCAAATCCCCTGAAAAACTTCATGTGAGTACCGTCAGAGGGCTTCATCTTGGCAAGTCGTAAAGCTCCAGCTGACACGGGGAAAACCGCAGCTCTTCTACAGCAAGCGCTCTCAATTCGTTAGCGGTCTCGAAGCCGAGGTCGCCAACGTCTCTGTTGGACGACAGGCCATCCAGGACCGCATCAAGAAGCTTGATTTCCAAGACTGCAAGGTCCGAGTCTCCAACGTCGATTCTCAGGCCTCGTTTGACAACATTGTCATTCAGGTCATCGGCGAGGTTTCCAACAAGGCTGGTGAGCCCAAGAAGTTTGTTCAGACTTTCGTTCTTGCTCAGCAGCCCTCTGGATACTTCGTCCTGAACGATATCCTGCGGTATATCAATGAGGATAGCGAGGAGGATGACCAGCAGCAACAGCTGCCGCAGCAGCAGAAACCCACTGCTGAAGTAGAGGTCGAAGCCCCTGCTGCCGAAGTCGAGGTTGCTGCTCCTGAGCCTGTCGCTGAAGCCGAGCCGGAGCCTGTGGAGCCGGAAACTGTCAAGCCCGAGGCTGTCGATGCCGATGCCGTCGATGAGAAGCTCCAGGAGACTTCTGCCGATACCAACGGTAACGAAGCTGAGGAGCCCGCTGAGGTCCCTGAGGTCGCCGAACCCGAGGTTGAGGAGCCTGCCCCCGTTGACGTAGACACTGCTGCCAAGGAGGCTGCTGAGGAGACGGCAAAGGAACAAGAGAAGCCAAAGGAGCCTACCCCCACTCCAGTTGCCAAGCCGGTCGCTCCCCCGCCCGAGCCAGTTCCTGCTGAGCCCGCTGCTCCTTCCAAGCCCTTGACCTGGGCCAGCCGAGTCGCCGCCGCTGCCAAACCCCGACCTGTTTTGCCTCTTCCCAAGACTGCCACCCCTCCAGCCCCCGCCCAAAACCGAGCTCCTGCTCCTGCTCCTGCTGCTGTTGCTCCTACTCCCGCCCCCGCACCAGCTGCTGCCTCACAGCCTGCTGCTCCGGTTGCTGCTCCGGTTGCTGCTCCGGTCACTGCCTCAACTCCTGCAGCTGATGTCCCTGCCAAGGAACTTTCCGCATGGCAGACTGCCGGTTTGGACTCTAAGCGCCAGAACCGACCTCAGTCCATCTCGGGAAATATCACCGACAAGGATGGCACTATGGGATATGTTAAATATGTCACAGAAAAGGTTTTGGAGGCCGACCTTCGAACCGCTTTGGCAGCGCATGGCGAATTGTCCTACTTTGACATTAACCGCGCCAAGGTACGTTTTAACCAACCCAGCGATGCTAGAATTACTGCTAATCATGACTCTCGTTAGAACTGTGCCTTTGTCGAGTACAAGACTGTTGAAGCTTACCAAGCTGCTCTTGCCAGCAACCCCCACGTGGTGAACGGAGAGAACATTGTTGTCGAGCCTCGCCGGCCCAAGTCTACGAATTACGGCGGAAACTTTGGCTCTGGCCGAGGTGGTGCTCCCGGGCGTGGCCGTGGTGGCTTCGATGGTAACCGCAGCGGAGGACAAGGCAACCCCCGAGGCAACTTCTCTGGCCAGAACCGCGGTCGGGGCGGTGCTGCCCGTGGCCGAGGTGGTGCGCAGGTCGCCAATGCTTAAACGAGTGAGGTGTTTGTAGCTGGCATGTCATCTGGAGCAACGTGGATATATCAATATTCTATTTTGCCCGGGTACAGTGTCTAGCCATTGGGGCTGAGGATGATGGTGGACCTACGACTAAAATTCACGACTCACATCACACTACACTACCATTAGCCATGTGACCACTACACATGGCGAGCAGATAAGGAGGGAAGTCACAAAAAGCGAGCTCGAGGGGGGTGTTTGGAATCAGCGTTGCTTTGGATGTCCTTGGACTTCGTTGCAGGCTGTCGGATTTTGCTTGTTGTTATTTCTCGTCGCATCACTGGCTGTGGCCGCATTTACTACCTGTTATTGGTGGTAAGCGCTACTTCCAGTCAAAATAATCATCAGGAAGGGGGTTTCAGGCATAGGGGAGGAAAAACAAAAGGGAACCTGTGTATATATTCAAAGGGAAAAGGGGGCTTTCGGACATTGTTACGGCTGCTGTAATCGGTGGGCGGAGCTGTCCTTTGGTTGGCACGGCGAATGGCGACGAATGAGGTCTTTACTGGGCTAGGTTGATGAATTCATCACGGAAGCATGAGTGAAGAGAAAACAATGAGATGTACATTAGGTAGTTACGCATGGTGCAAAAAGGGAAATATCATTATGAGGTATCGACATTGGGGAATACGATGAGTGGGACTGCGCATCGGCTAATGCATGATGTGATGTATGAAGCACCTCTCACCATCAAGTATTGATAGATACTCAGTAGGCAGCTGATAAGCTCAAAGACCTTTAACGCCACCCCTAGACTATTCACGATGTCACTCCATGAACTCCAGAGCGCCAACGATAGACTTGGATTCCATATACCGCCGATGCCGCCATAAACTCATACTTATAGGGTCATGGGGAAGAAAAGGAAAGAAAGGACATGGGCGGGAATTTAAACCATGTGCACCCCCTTTCCCCCCACTATCGATGTCGATGAGCCAGGATGTTAAGACATTTTTTGTGTAACCTGACTTGTAGCACTTACAAGTACTACCCTCATTTCTGCCAAGTTTTCTCTCTATTTTCTTGCTGCAATATCACATGGATATGACAAGGGGCTTTGCAAGATGGTCAGCTCTCTTTCATTGCATCGAGAGTCCAAGGAGTATAGCGCCCGGCCAAAAGAAAGAAGCAACCTGCCGCGTGCCAAAGAAAAAGAAAGAAAGAAAAGAATGCCACCAGTCTTTACGGAGTACATACTCCATACTCGTCTTGGGGCGCGAGAAATTTGCTTGGATAGGTTTTATCCAAATGTCTTAGCATAGCTACGCCTCACTCCAAGACATGTCTCTGGTAATCTCGGCAAAGGAAAACAAACACCACTGGGTTCCAAGCATTTTATTACAAAAACAAGTATGATGACATGTCTCAGGACCCGAGATGGTTTCGTTGAAGGGCCAAGGGCATCTCAAAAAATAAAATAAAAATAAAAAAGATGAAAAAGATGAAAAAAAGAGAAAAAGAGAAAAGAAAGATGAAGAAATAAGAAGAAAAAGGGTGCTTGCTATCTCGATATAGAGTTGTATTGCATGCTGTGCTACGGAGTAGACGCATCCGAATTTTGGACTAACAAAGGAGCATATCCTCCGTACAGAGTAATAATGCGTCGGTTACTCTTGCCGGACTGATGTAAGTGGCACTTTAGGGGGAAAGTGGGGAAAATGGGAGAAGAAGGAGAAGGAGGAGAAGGAGAAGAAGGAGAAGAAGGAGGAGAAGGAGAAGAAGGAGGAGAAGGAGAAGAAGGAGAAGAAGGAGAAGAAAATGGTTTACATCATGCCAAGTCTCGGTCGCTTGCGATGCCTGTTGAGCTGATCGTCCATCATCAGCTCCTACGGGCCGCGGCAACGCCAATGAAGCGGCATTTAGTATCGTCAACAAGCTGTGTCTTACTTGTCGATCCTCCAAGTCATTCTCTTGAGCACCATCGCGTATTGTATACCATGGGTTTCTGGCTTATCTATCGACGAGGGAAATTAGCTACGACGTGAATGAGACAGGGTGGGCCTCGCTTGTATAAAGTACCGGCCTACACATCTCTTCCAGCTGGTGTTTGCCAAGTAGGAAGTTAGTCCCAAGACATGCAATCTGATCTGTGCTTGCGCTGAAAACATCGACGAGTACGGAGTATTATGGAGTACATCCCAAGTATATCATGAGTCCCCCCAGATCTCGGCCGGTGGTCTTGGGGACGTCCCCCTTGGCTTGCCCCAGCGCATAGCAGATCTGAGATCCCTAAGTCACCACAATGAGTCGAACCAAGGCTAACCGCCGAGGCGGTAATATCATCTTCCTGACTGGTGTGACGGGTTTCCTGGGCAAAGTCGTCCTCGAGGAGCTCATACGCCGTCGTGAGGAACTTGATCTCGAAAAGGTCTTTGTCCTGATCCGCCCAAAGAAGATTGCGAGGGACACAGAGGTTTCTCTGCCCTCGACGCGTTTTAAAAAGGAAATCGCCAACTCCGAGTGCTTCCTTCGACTCCCCACGGGCTGGATGAACCTCGTTGAGCCTGTTTTTGGGGATTTGGAAAGGTCGTCGTGCGGTCTTGACGATTCGGTTCGTGGGCGAATCTGCGCAGAGACTACGCACATCATTCATTGTGCGGCATGTGTGCAGTTCAATCTCCCCCTCGAGGAAGCCATCGCCATCAATGTGAAGGGCACACTCGGCGTTCTTAACCTGGCGCAATCCTGCTCCAAACTCGAACGCATGATCTACACGTCGACAGCCTACGTTCATCCCCATAAAGATGACAACTACCCCATCTACGAGACGTTGTGCCCCCTGGGACGCTGGAGGTCCGCCCAGGCGCTGCTCGACGACTTCGAGTCCGGGGCCGCCACTCAGGCAGACATCATGCAATCAACAGGGCATCCAAACACGTATTCACTCTCCAAGTGTATCACTGAACACATGCTCTTGACGAATCATGGCAGCACCCGCATAACCATTGTTCGTCCCAGCATCATCGCGGCCAGTCTCAAATACCCCTGTCCCGGCTGGACCGACAGCATCACGGCCATCACGGGCATCGTATTTGCCTTTGCCGAGGGCGTATCCGACCTAAATGGTAGGATGGACTCCACCCCGGACGTCGTCCCGGTGGACACTGTGACAGACTTCGTGCTCGAGGAGGCCTTTGCGCCAGAGGGCTCCCCGGAGACCAACATTGTGTACTGCGTGGCCGGGGCCGAAGACTGCACCAGAACCGATGAGTTTATCGCCATGGGCGCCCGATACGCCCAGCAACCGCAGCTGCGCTTGAACCATGGGCCAGAGTCCCCGGCGGCTTGGTTGGGCCGCCACTTGAGGATAACCGTGCCGCTGAATGCCGTGCAGCTGTTATTTCGCTTCGTCGGTGACCAAAAGGGCTATGCTCGAATAGCCCGGGGCAAACACCAGCTCGCCGTTCTCAACGAGAATTTCGAATACTTCTCGATGAGGAACTTTCGATTCGTTCCGCGGGGCCGCACGGCGTACCAGAATATTCCCAATTACTCTCATGTAAACTACTTGCTCTCCCTCATGCGGGGGCTTCAGCACTACGTCCTGCGCACGTCTCGTCTACGGGGTCGTATATCGGCCGAGACGGTGCTGGCCGGAAGACAGAGCATATCGAACAACCATGGCATCCTGACGCTCTTATCACCACGGGTTACCTGGTTCATCAGAGTCGCGGCCATTGCGACGGAGAGATTATTGAACCACATCTTTGACAAGGTCACGATTGACCAAGAGTCCTTCCACCAGGCCATGGAGAATTACTTTCCCGCATCGTTCGATCAGAAGCTAGTCGTCCTTCCCACGTACCAAAGCTACCTGGATTTCTTGCTCTGCCACTTTGTCTTCTTTACTTTCCCCTATCTAGGTATCAAGGTTCCTCGTGTCGGGGTAGCAGACGACTTCTCTAGGATTCCCATCGTAGGGAGATTCCTAACAGCCATGGGCGCCTTCTTCGTGAAGACGGGTACGGGCAAGCCAGATCCGCAGCTTGACGAGCAGATCCAAGAACTCGCCGACCAGAACGAGAGCATCATGACTTTTGTACAGGGTACGCGAAGCTCCTCGCGACAGTTGGAGCAGCCGCGGAAGGGCTTCCTGAGATCACTGCAAAAGACTGGTAAACCATTCAGCGTTCTACCCATCTCTATTAGTTATGAACGCCGACCAGAGGAAGAGGATCTTTTGGACCAAGTAAAAGGGTCGGAAAGGTCGCAGCCCGGCTTCTTGGGCTTTTGTTGGTGGACGCTCAAGATGATGCTTGGTAGGGTCAAGTTGGGCAGAGTCCACATCAAGTGTGGCAAGATGCTCGACCTCGCCCCTGACACTGATGTTCGTGCTCTTTCTCGCGACCTTATGGCCGAGTTACAAGCCAACACTGTCATTACCACACATCATCTCGACTCCTTCTTACACAGCCAGCACGAAAAACTAATCGCTCGTCATGCTACAACAACAGGCCAAGTCGGCATGCCATGGCTACGCACACAACTCGAGCAACGCGGCGCCACAGTCCTCGACGGCTGCCTCCCAACCAACAAACACCGTGCAGCAAACCCCCTCCAGGAGCTCACGCTGCGGAACCAATGGATCCAGTCCTTCTACCGCGACATGTTGGTCCTGTACCCCAACAACCCTGCCGTCACCCACCACATCTCCGAGAACCTGCATCAATCCCCGTCTACCTGGAAGGCCTTGCCTCCCCCCCTAGAAAAGGGCCAAGATGAGGACTTGGAGAACCTGCTCAGCTGCCTCCTAGAACCTATTTGTGCCGACTACATCACTGTTTCCAAGATCTTCTTGTCTAGTAACGGCACCGTGACGACACCCTCTCTCAAGTCTCAGATGGGCCCGACATGTCAATTCCCAAACGTGGAGGCCTGTTTACGACTCCTCGTTGGAGACGGCATGATTAAGCAACAAGATGAGACGTCCTACATTCTAGCCGATAAAGAACGCCTAGGGGCCTTTATTAACTCATGTCGATTGTAGCAAAAAGAAAAGGGGAAAAAGAGACAAAAAGAAAGGAAGAAGAAAAAAACGTGCGCCATCACAAATCTTGAATGATTTTCTTTGTATTTTTCTTATACTCTCAAGTCTTGGAGTACTTTGCTAGATCAAGGAAGATGTAAATGAATCACAGATACACCGTACATAGATGAGTGCCGATGAATAGGAAACCTATAATAGGGTTGATTTGCTTCACATCACAAGCCCGGTAACTAGCATGATTGTACCCCTAAGAGCAAGTCTGAAAGCACCAATGCTTCAGGAAATGAAGGAATGTCATGAGAGTAAATGAAACCAGTATGATATGCTGTTCTCCATACTACAGGGCATCGTCATAAACACAAACCATGAATGCATAATGTAGATATATACGTACAACCCGAAGAGGGTCCTCGACCACACCTGATACCCAAACAAAGACGTGTAAAACCACCCACGAACATAATGTGTGCCTGTTTTCACTTAGTGGTGGAGAGAGCTTTGCTATGGATCTATAAGGCGGGAACAACGGTGCACTTCCACTTTACAAGCCATTTCCAAAGGATCTCCAAGCTATCAAATGCCCATGTGGATGGGGGTGTTCAAGAGGAGCCTCACGTATGTAACGTCCACCGTGCAACGTTTCCAACAATTAGGCCCAGGTTGGGCTGTAATAATCTTGGCAAACTGTGCCAGCTAGATTCTGTCCCTCAGAAACTATTTGAGCACTCTTAAAAGATGATTTGTTGTTTGCTCACTCTGCAGGAGACAAAAAGTGGACATGATTCCTAACCGGAAGCATTTCACGCTGACTTTTCCGAGAATCCGTGGCCGGAAATGCAATTCATCAATGATTGATCAGTGGTTGATTAGTGATTGACTTAGGGTAATAGTTGTTTGCTCCAAAAGTCTTGGCTTTCTTCGGTTGCAGTACCCGATTGATCAATCATAGTATGCATGTAATCATCGCGAAAACCTTGAAGTCATCATGCGGCCGGACTCAGCTGAACAAGGCCGAGCTTCGGCGGGACTTTGGCCGTATAGGTCCCCGCCACACGCTCTCCACAAGCAACATCAAAGAAGGCCGCACTCCGTGCTCTATACGGAGTAGCTTGTGCCACCTCCTGGAACCAGCGGGGAATCAAATTCGTCAGGATTTTGAGAGCTTGGCTGTGGCTGTTGCCGAGCTTCCGTTTGCATGGCCAAGCCGGGAAAGGATGATTTGCAGTACCCCGTGGGGGCACTGATTGAGGTTACTCGCCTGAATGTTATTCTACTATATCTTGGCAGCAGCATAATTGTCCAGTTCATCTAAAGGTTATATATGATGATATCCACAGTCATACAAAGGGACTCAGAATGTCATGTATGGTTGAACTGCGCCACACTGTAAAATGTGTCCGTGTGCGTGTAAATATGGTAATATGAAGCGCTGTAGGTTGGCCGATGGTCCGCATGAATGGCTTGCTTCGGCAGATCCGGACCTTTTGGAAAGGATCCTTTGTCAAGTAAGAGGGGCCTGCGTTTTAAAAAAAGACTTGACATCCCTGACATTGAGGTCTCCAAAGTTCCTAGCGACCACACGCGTTTCGAGCCCTGAGAGGAAAAGAGAAAGGCAGGGCTATCCTGTTGTTTATTCGGATACATTATTCCCTGCGCAAGCAAATAAGCTTAGTAGGGCGCAAACGTTTGCAATTGAATTGGGGTGTCTCTTGGAAACCATCATCGTCCGAACATGAAGCTTAGGCAGCACGTGCGAGTGAGGAGCTTGGGAGAATGCCAAGACGGGTATGGCCAGATTAAGGTCGAATGTAGATCGGCATTTGCGTTCTTTCGGTGTGACTGTATTCAGTACGTTCGGGTGTTGATTAGGCACTTGAAAAGTTGGCTGCCTGTTGATGATCACGGTTATTGCTGTATATGGATGTGGATTCTCATGTATGACGACAAATCAAGCTTTGTTGCCCTAGAAAAAAGATGGGGCTGCAGCAATCTGTTTGGAGTTGATTAATAAGACGCAAGAATTAGAAATCAAAAATCACAGGAGATGCAATGCAGGTGAATGTATCACATCACATGGTGTGTCCGTCTGTGGTTGTAGGAGAGGAGTTTTCTCCTCGTACATCGCATTACATGTTGATGCGATATACGACGGAAGTAGCAAGGCAACGTATCCATCCCAACGATATGGAAAGAAGGTAGTTCTAGCATGGCTTGTGCCTGCCGAGTGGCAGAAGAAAAGGTCAGCCGAGAAAAACAGCAAGAACGGTTCTGAGCACAGACATTCTTTTCATTCATTGAGGTTCTCACTAGAAACTGAAGCGGTACGTACCTCCTACTTGATGAATGCAACGTCTCGTAAATACGGATCCATATGTCTTGTCTGTACTGCATGTATGTACGCTTTTGCTCGGTTAAAGATATGCGAGGACCCGAGACTAATAATTTTTTTCTTCTACATGAATAAGAGAAGCTGAGAAAAAAGAGCGCAATATGAGTCAGGCTTTAGTGGAAATAGGTTGTGTGTTATGGGTTTTGTTTGTTGTGTGCCCTGCTTCCCTGCTTCGCTTTGGAAGAATTCCGCGGTTCTGCGCCGCCGTATTTGCTAAGAGAATACGCGCGGATCTGAGAGATGCTTCTAGGGGCCGCTGATCCATTCGACAAAGGTATGCATTCCATGCCTCCTCAAGTCAGACAGCTGGCCAAGTTTAGGCAGAATGATTCAAATCGGCAGTCCGACGATTCCATCCTTGATTGGAACTAGATTAAGAGTCCTGCTACGGCATTTGTGCGCCAGAAGGGATACATCGTGGGGTTTTGAGTCGATCCATGGAAAAGATTGCCGTGGAGAAAAAACTCCTTGAATGGTAACGCACCAAAGGCATGCGTGCCCAATGAGAATGGATGAGGAGGGGGCGTGAAGAGAGGAAGATGGGAGTGGAGGAGGAATCCCGCTTTCAAAGGTGCGCCTCAAAGGTGCCTCAAGGAGTCAAGGGTGCCAAGGGGCATGTCAAAAGTTCCGAGAAGGGTTGCCTGCTGGTCTGTGTTGTCTTTGGCACCTGGATGGGCTGCATTCTGCGCATTTTTCGTCGGCCGCGTAAAGCAGAGAGAGCCATGCTCGGGCAACGCCCATTGTGGTGACTTGCCTGAATCGGGGAGAAGATTTGCGGCCAACGACAGATCCATGGACACGCTGTGCTGTGACGGAATATGCACAATGCATGCATGCAGACAGACAGGCAGACTAGATGCGGATGGGTTTCACTGAGAAAACAAAGTTGATGCTTGTTGGTCTGTTGGTCGTTGATGGCTTCGGCTGTTGCTTTATGAGGTGGGTTGCTTGCTTGATGTGAGGATCATCCAGGTACCTCCTCTTGCCTGTTACATCAAGCATGCCCTGAATGAGGCAGTGCCCGAGATTCCAGTTTAAAAACTCGGGCATGTATCACAATGTACTTGTAGGTCCTGCAAACAAGAGACATACATGATGAGATGGGGCACATACGTAACCACCGCAGAAGCGATCATGATGCAATCGGGTAGCAGTAGCAGTAAGCCCACCTCCTTACAACTTGATTGCTTAATCAATAAGCAGACAAAGTAACTCCGTACTTTTATTCATTTATAAAGTCTTATTCCCAGGGTCCCGTTCAATATACGCAGACAAATAGTGAAGCTTGCCTACTATATCCTTGCCTGCTGTTTCTTACAAATCGGGTATTCAAGCCGCTCGCCCCATGATCCATGATGCAAGTCGTTTGGCCAATCCAGGTACCCAATGAAAAAAAGTACCCGGAGAAATGCCTGTAACATGGCTTCTTTGCTGGCAGAGAGAGCCTTGGAGTCTTTGTTCGCTCAAAGTTCCTCCACACTGCTGCCACCCCTCTCGTGGGACCTACCGCGCAGGGCTTAGTGTCCAGTTAGTTTGGATGGCTGTTTGCTCGGTCTCGGCGTGATCGGGCCTCTAGAATAGCCCGTAATGGAATTGGCTTTGGAACCTTTGGAGGGGGGACTTTTTGAGAAGCTAGAAATAAAATCAGCTTTATTCTTCTAGCTGGTATGATGGATGCACTGAGCCGTAGATGGCGCCGATGGTGTTGGGATCCCATCCATGGATGGATTGGACCCGGCCACACAAGCACACATCCATGGCGAATACAGCGCTGTCAGCGTCAATATGCCCTGTAAATGCACACTGCGCCACTACTAGCAGCCCCCTGAAGCTGTCATTGCCCTGTAAGCGCGCTGCATTACTGTGTCCATCTTCTTGTACGGAGTAGCAGTTGCCCGTTTTTTATCCATGCGACGGAGCAAGAGCACGCGAGGAAAGCGTGCTGGCGGCATGTACTCCGTATAGAGGATGGAATGCACCTGCGCCTACATGAAGCAGGGACTCATGATGCCTGGAATGAAAATCATCTTCCACGTCATTCCTCTTTCTCTCTCTCTCTCTCAAACACTCACTTCTCTCCCTCCCTTGCACATCTCACTTGCCGATCATCACACTGAATCAATCAGCCATTGCTCCTCCATCACCAAATCCTCCCCCGCTGAACTAACCAATTGCTGTACGACTCCATCTTAGCCTATAGCAACCCTTGCCGGCGCCTCTTTGTGTAGCGATAGCCAGCGGCTCTTCCGGGGGGAAGCTCCCAAGCTGCCTCAAAGGGGGGTCCACCATCGAAAGCAGCAGCATCGCAGTTTAATCTAAACCTGTCAAATCCAACAAAGGGAACAAATCAAGTCAAGCACAGCCAAGCCTTTTGGGCGCCTTCTCTTTTTTTTTGTCGGCCGCATTCGACACACCTTGGCAAAATCTTGCGACAACTTTCGACTTGCAGCCAACTTGTTCGTTCGTTCGTTCGTTCGTTCGTTCGTTCGTTCCACGCACGCCCATCTCCACACTATTCGCGGATACGCCCCCTCCCTCCCCTGTTCTCTTGGAACTTTGGCTTGAGACTTTCACGTTCATCACTTGGAGTTCTCCGTTGTCCGTCTACCGCCACTCATTCGCTGGACGAGCTACCGGCGCTGTGTCCATTACTACCGCAGACGGAGACCTCTCATATTAGCTCCAACTTGCCACCACCCGCCTCAACCTTTCTTAACTGCACAAGCACAAACTCTCTCATTGTCAGCGTCCAGTTCCACTTCATTCTTTTTGCTCCGCCAACTTCGGACTCTTCCATTTACCGTGCCGGTCCCGCTGACACAGGGTCCTCGTCCAGCCTCCACATTCCCTTCCCTCATCGAACCTCTCCTGTGACGGGTTACATCGACACTAACAAACGAGCCGCCGCCGTGCAGGCCATTTTGTCATCACAGGCCCCATTCTTCCCTCTCAACTTCCCACACCCCCACTGCTTCTCATAATCTCTTTCTTTCTTTCCCTCACTTTCCTTGACTTCCTAGAGGTCCGTCATGTTCCATTGCGGGTCGTTATGAAAAAAGATGGTCATGTTTCATTCACGGAGACGACTCCTTGCAGAATACGAGTAGAGTCCTTGTAGCTGGTCACACACACCCTCGGCAGAGACCAGAATACGTCAGTCCATACCACTCTGTTGTCTCAGTCTTGCTTTCCCCATTACGTCCCCCGAGTCAGGATATATAAACCGGCCCGCCCCCATGGACCGCCGTGGTTCGGCCGAAGAAGATGGATTCTCGTCCGAAACTACGCCGCCGAACAGGCGGCGTCTATCTATGGAAGAAGATATGTTATATCAACACATCATGACGACGTCTCCGCGCCGTCCTTCACACCCGCCACCCTATCAACCTACCGGCATTTCACCGCCTCAAGATCTCGAGCATGGCAAGGGCAAGGTGGACGATAGCAAAGCTGGAAGAAAAGGAACGACAGTGAAACAGGGCCAGAAGACAGATGGAAGAAAGAGCCAGGGGGAAACGAAACGCCATGCAATGTTAAACATGAGTCACGACATATCTGGAGGCGGTGGCTACGCCTTGAGTGACGAGAATGAAAGCCTTCCCAATTACTCAAACCCCCTCGCTCTTGAAGGCGTCTTCCACAAGAAGCACGAGATCGAGAATACCACCAAAAGGGCAGAAGACCGCCGTTGGCATACCACCTTTGTCACCCTCAACGGAACTGCTTTGAGCATCTACAACGTCAAAAAGGATTGGGGTTGGGGCAAGTCACGCGATGGCCCGACAATTTGTCCCGATAATCCTCCCTGGGTCAGAAAGGCAAAGCTTGAGAAGACATACAGTCTCTTACACGCAGATGCAGGCATCGCTGCTGATTATAAAAAGTGAGAGCCCCATATCGCTCCCGTTGTCGCTGACCCTGAGTCAGCGGCGAGGGCAATATAGCATGACCAATCTTGGGCAAAACGAATAACTAACATTCACAACTCTCATAGACGCCGTTATGTCATCCGTATACGAGCTGAAACAGATCAGTTTCTGCTTTCATGCATTGAGTTGACCACATTTATCAAATGGCTTGAATACCTCTTCGCGGCTATCGACGTAGCGGCCCCAATCGACGACCGCGATTTCCCCCGCGACATGTCTATCCCTCGGATTCAACGAGTTCGATGGTTCCGCAACCAGACTGGAGCCGTCATTCCAACCACTATGCCGGAATCTCAACAAGAACCCCAACAAGATACCGAGGCACCCGTTGCCGATCCCTCGGGCCGGAGAGACTCATCCCCTCACCCCTTGCCCGTACCAACGCCTGCCCCACCACGACCTCGCCCAGATCAAGCCTCACAGACTAATGAAGTTTCGATGCTTCATCAAAGGCTCGACCATGCTCAGTTGATGAACACCATGTCAAATCCTAACCCAGCCGTTGACCCGCACTCGGGTAAATGGTTCCCTGAGCACCAATGGACTACGGCACATGATTTGTTGTACGCAAAGCTGTGCTACAGCAATCTCCTCTTCAGAAGCCCGCGCAAATCCAACTACATCATCAGCAAGGGCAAACAGTGGTTCGTTGATTGGGGCACGGGGAGAATGGTGCGAGTTTTACCCCCGACTTATGGCGAAGTCGACTACTTTGGCCCTTGGCAGGTCATTCATACAGAAAACAGAAGACTCTAAGGGGTTCCTGTTGGTACCAGATAAGAGAGTCGCGGGGTCATTACGAGCAATACGACTGATGCCTGAGCTGAAGATGGGATTCATATTATGGATATTTTACGCTTTGGCTGGATATACTTACATTAGTAAACGGGCCTCGATCCCTCGAAACTGCTTCGTCTAGTCGTCACATCCGAAGAGTGGGATGCAAAGACACGTTGATGGGTTATTTAACTTCAAGCATCATTTCACCTGGTGGATTAAGGCACTAGGATTTCTATTCGTGGTTTGCATGATGAGGCAGAAATAGGGGCAAGTAGAAGATTTGTTTTTGAGCATATATAAGGCGTCTGGCGGGAGCATCAAGATATATACCGGCGGCGGAAACGAGATCATGGAAAGGAGTTTTTGCACATTGAAAATTTGTACATTGCTCGGGCTGCACAGCAGCTGGGCGCCGGCTTGTATATACCTAGCTGGTTGGATACAACTCTACCTGGGGTTCGTACATAGCTTTCAAGAAATAGTATCTTGACACACATGGCCGTCTATTGTTCTCATAAGTGATGAGTAGCTTATCTTGCGTAGATGCTGATGCACACATGTTTATGATTCATTTGTATTTATGTTTGATATTGCAAAAACTGAGCGTCAAGGGGTATCGTTTTATAATCTAACCAATCCAATTCGTCTTCCAAGCAAAAAGTGCTTCCAATGCCATCGTTGCTCATCGTTGCCGTCAAGTAGGCCTCTTCAAGGGCCTCGATGTATTTATTTATATGCTCGTATCATTTATCCTGGAAGGGGGGGAATATCATCATCTCCCCCCCGTCCTCTACGGAGAGCCACCTACCGACGCTCCGTCACATTTACATCAGCCTGCCTCGCCTCGGCGGCAATCTGCTGAACGACGGGCGTGAGGGCGGCGTTGGCGCCGCGAATGTCCCCCACGGCGGACTCGAGGGCCTGCATGAGGGAGTCGATCTCGGCGCGCTGGCGGTGGATCTCGTCGTAGAGGATGGCGTTGTGGGACTGGGCGGTCTGCAGGCGGGCGTTGAGGTGGGACTGGTGGGAGGTTAGGGTTGGGGTGAGGTGTGCGGCGAGGATGTCTTCGGCGGGGAGGAGGTGAGGTCTGTTGATTTGGAGAATGTTAGTTTTCGTTTCGTTTCGGGGTTGTATCTAGCATCGTGCAAGGGGATAGGGATAGGGAGAGGACGTACGGTGTTGGTTCGGGCCCGTCGGCGGAGGAGGCGCGTCGATGGGAGGCGTCGCTGATGAGGTTTTCTAGTTCGTTGATTTTGGGAACGACCTGTCTAGTGACCATGATGTTGTCAAACTCTTTCTAAAAAGGAAGCTTGTTAGTTCCAATCTCCTCTTTTTTTCTCTTCTCTTTCTTTCTCTTCTTCTTCTTCTTCTACATATCCCTTCCCAACAGCCCAACGGCGCAACAAGCAAAGGAAAAAGCAGAGAGCAAACTCACCTCGCATTTCTCGGCCAACTTATCAACCATCTGGCCCTGCACCTGCCGCAGCACGGGCTCCGCCTTCTTCGCTATGGTGGGATAGCAGGCCGCGAAGTTATCCCACTTGAGCTTCCCCAGCGTTCGCTGCAGGGAGTGCGCGTACAGCTGCTGGAAGCGAGTTGCGCGGGGGCCGGGTATGACGGGCTGCTGCTGTTGCTGCGGCGGGGGAGGAGGAGGAGCAGGAGCAGGGGGGAGTGATTCCTGGGACTGTTGCTGTTGTTGTGAATACGCTTCTCCTTCTCCTCCTTCTCCTTCTTGTGCGATAGAGTCTGCTTCGGCCCGAGTGTTTTCTGTCGGAGCTGGAGCAGCTGATTCTTCCGTTTCCATGGGCGTGTCGGTTTGTTCTTGCGGAGGTAGATTAGGATCCTGCCGAGACGGTAATTCCGTCGCCATTGTTGTTGCTTATCCCAGCGTTGATAGAAGGGGGGGGGGGGGGGGGGGGTTCAATGCGATACTTGTGCGTATGGCTCTCAATTGACACGAGAAACAAAACAAATAAAACAATGCATTAGATACTAATAGATTATTATATGTTGGCTTGATTGAAGGCGCGTAAATGGGAACAAAACGTGGGGGAGACGCGACGTGGGGTTGTTTGATCCTCCCTCTTAGAGTTATCCACCACGTGATGGCTTGGAGATGGTGTGTAGTGGTAGTCGACCTTCGTTCCCGTCCCCATCAAAAAAGGTCGGGGGAACGGTGGCTTGCAGGATGCAGGAGTCGGAACCAACGAAATAAACGTCTTTTGCTTAATTAATTGATTGATTTGTGGAGCCTGATCTGCTGGCCCCCGTCTCATGGCCCGTCTCCAGCCGCGACGTATTGCATCCTCACATCATTGATATGCGGACATCTATAGACGTGGATATAGATGTTCTAGTACAACTCGTTATCTAAATGTTATATGAAGACGAAAAAGTAGTTGAGCTGCGTATACAATACCTACGTCCGCGATAGACGTCCCTTTGCTTCTATAAAACCTCCAACCACTCAATGTCCCTCCCCTTGTCTATTTATTGCCTTTGGTCCCAAACATAGCCTTCATTTCCCCCATATCCCAAGTCTATAAGGGTATCAATTCCCATTTACAAGTCATACACTCATACACAACAAAATCCCCCAAGCATTCTCCTGACAAAAAGAGTAAACGCTGACCCAGTAAGCTCCGCCGAATGAACATTCAGTTTGCCGCCAAAATGGCCGCCGCATCGGGAGCCGAGGTGTGATCAGTCTTGCCCCCGTCTCTCCTCATTTCTTCCTCCCGTCTTCTCGTGCGATCTGCCTCCTTTTGGTTCTCGTGGCTCACATAAGTAGCATAACGAATCGTTCCGAGAGTCAGAATCGCCATGAAGATGATGCCAACGACTGATCGTCTGATTAAGATCCATCGGACACCCTCAATCTCCGACTTGGAGTCGCTACTAAGCATGATGCTCATCTTGTAGTTGATTTGTTGGATCTGCTGACGTTAGAAGATCAAGGACAACATCGAGGCGCAATGAATATGTATGCAGGGTATCCACTTACAGCACTGTCGGCCGTATTTTGCTCCTCTCTAACGACCATCTTGCGATCGTTAAAGAGTCCTCGCGTATTATCAATCAACGTAAGCAGCTCCTGGTTCAGAGATTGTGTCAAAATATCAACCTCGTGCTGCAGATGAGTCCTCTGCTGACGCATTTCTTCATCTTGTATCCGTCTATTGTTCTTAATCTCAGCACTCAACTCGGAGCAGGCCGCAGAAAAGAGATATGATTCCTGCAACGTGTTAGTGTCCACGACGGCACGACTTCCAACAAGAAAAGAAGAAAATTCTCACGTTTTCTACGTCACTCTTGCTAACTAGCGTCTCCTGTGCCATGTCTAGGTTGTGCGCCAAGAGGCCCCTGATAGCCTTCATGGCCGTAATGGCCTGCTCATTTGTGTAGCCCCCTTCTTGTAGTTGTTTAACCAGAGAGTAGCTGTCGAAATGATGGATATATCTCTGCGAAGACATTACAGGCGCTTGTTTTGGTATACTCTCTGGGGCCCCCATTAGAATGACAGTCTCCAGGCCACCTTGTTTGGTTTCATCATTCGCCTGCCGAGGCTGCCCATCTTCTCCAACGCCGTCGTATTTGCTCGAACTGCTGCCAGTTGGTGACTCTGTTTCGGCTTGACTGCTTTGGATCGGATCGGTTTCGGTTTCGGTATGAGCCGTCTCTTGGGTCTTTGTTTCTTCCTCGTTCGCCTTCATTTCTTGGGTGTTAGTCGTAGCAACTTGAGCCCCGGCCGTCTCTTTCGGCACTTCTTCAGGCTTTGCCTTTTCATTTTCGGTTTCGGTTTCGGTTTCGGTTTCCAGGTTTCTAAAATATTGCTCGCCAATCTCGCTCTTAGATGCACCCTCGGGACCCTTTTCGTCTACGTCTTGCGCAGGCGTCTCTTGTTCCTGGTCCTTCTGCTGGTGCTGCTTCTCCCATTCGAGCGGTTCAACCGCCTTGCCGGCCCTTTTCGGAAACGAACTGTTGGTCCTCCTCCATCCTCTGATGGCCCCGGGCTCGACCACTCCGGTCCAAGATGGGATGCCGGCCCTCGCAGTGGCAGCGCGCAGCAGGTGCGGGTACAGAAACGTCAGTCTACCGGCGACCATTGCGAATGAGCATGTCGAATTTTGATTGAATTTATCGATTCGGTGGATTCATTAGGTGTCGATTTCAGACAGAGTTTCGAACGGGGCCGACGTTGGGAGAGAATGTGCGGGCCAAGAGCTTGTCAAATGGTTATCATCGGATCAAGGGCGAAGTCGGCCAGAGAACCAAGCTTCAACCAAGGACGGGCAGCAGCTTCCAACACGTGGGGTCTCTGAATCAAGTCTAGCGGGGCAACATCCCACTATGAACGACGAACGACGAACAATGACACAGACGATAAGATAAGCGTCGTGAAATGCCGGTTGGATATCAACGTTCAAAACGTTCAATAGGATGGATTATTGCTTGCCTAGTAGTAGTACTCCCATGACAACCAACCAACTCCATTAAACTATAAGACTCTAATTCGTGCAAGGTTTGGGTTAGGCTTTGGGTTTCTAGTCCATATGATTTGCATTCATCTCGGCCCGACGCAGGGAGGACGCAGGACAAGACATGGTTGTTGCATAGGCACGACGGAGAAATAGGTAATAATAAGATATAAAGTATGCCCAATGGGTACCGTATCGGACATTGGGGTGTTATTGGGAGCATCCTTCGTTTCGAGGTTGGAAATTGACTAGAGACGCCTACGTAGCACTTCACTCAAAGGCATTGATTATTGTTCAATCGCAACACAGCATCAACCAAAGGGAGAATCAAACAATAGGAAAATCAACAAATGGGAGAGATAATGAATATCCCAATTTCTACGCTTCCATGGACGAGGTCCCTACCCAGGGCCGTCCATATCTCAAAAAATCATAAGCAATAATAAAATACAGTTGCAATCCATATCCGCCCATAACCCATTGCAATCCCATTTCAAAAAAGTTACCATTTCCCTCTCCCGCCAGTTCATTACTCGCGAAGATGTGAAGAAGCCACTGGAAAGGAGCGGCCCAGTAAAAATGCTCAAGTTCGAGAAAAACTCCCCCGTAAACCCAAGATAAGATGGAGAAAAAAAGCAAAAAAGTCCATTTTTGTTTCGTCAACCGTTAGAAATGCTGGAAAAGGTGCTGGCAGGATTATTTAGTTTCACCCGCCACTCGCTCATCCCTGAAGGAAGCAGAAAAGAATATCCAGAATCGATACATAATATGCAATCGTCTCGCTGGTGAGTGTCGTCAAGTTTGTACCCCAGCCCATTCCGTGCGCTATTAGTATAGTTATATCCGCATCATCAGTACGCCGTGTGAGTCTTTCTCGAGATAATTTGTAGGAGGTCCGTCACAGTCTGTGCTGATCTCCGACAGGCTGGTAGACAGCTCAGTGCCCATATAGACAGATCAAGGGTAGTCGTCATAATACATGTGTAAGAAGAAACAGCCGCGTCGGAGATCTCAATGATTGAATGTCGATTGCGCCGACTCTACGCCTCTTCTTCTTGAACCCTCAAACTGACTCCCCCAGCGGCGCTGCTAGGCGACTTTTTGGTGCCTTCGTCAGCCCGAATGCTCACGGCACTGACATGCGTGCTCGGTGGGCTGGTGCTCTGCGGGCTATTGGTCTCATTGGTTAGAACAGGGGTTTCAGTGGCCATCGAGTTCGTGTCTGACTGAGCCGACGACTGTTCACCCTTGCCGTTGCCGATGAATTTTTCCAGAGCCTGAAGTTGTCTCGAGGCTCCGCTCTTCTTCAAGGAGTAGAAATGAGGCTTGATCTCATCAACCAGGGCGTCGAGTTCAGAGCCCTGAAGGGCGCTCAGCAGCTTCTCTGTTAGGTAAAGTGTTAGTCTTATGCTAAAGGCTTGTTTCTTTCCAATTGACTTACGTAGGACATAATTTCCATACTGATCGCGCATCATCTGCTGCAGAGGATTGTTGCCATCGCTTCCGGCCGTCGAGAGTTGTTCCCGAATAAAAGTCCGTTGTTCGGGGCTCCCAAATTCGATGCATTTCTCGACAACATTTGAGGCGAACTTGTGCTTGGAGAAGGTCAAAAGCTGATCCAAGACTAACTGAACAATCCTTTGACGGTCCTCAGGCTGGCCATTCTGAATGACATGCTGCGCCACATAATTGCCATACTGATCGGTTATCAGGATTTGAGCGGAAGAATGCAGTTCGCCCATGATCTCAATTTTATCGGCCTCATTCCCGTACTCGAGCATTCGTTGAATGACTCGGCATCCATATGTATGAGATGCAAGGGCTGTCACCTGTCCGCGAATGGCATTCATGATGAAATCAATGTACTGTCTTGGAACGAGCTCAATGATCTTCTGAACGACGTGGTTGCCATTCTGATCCTTGATGACTTTGAGGATTTCCGGTTCCAGCTCCTTGGTCAGCTCGGCTTGCTGTTCGACTAAAACATGTTCGAGGGCCTATGAAATTCACTGTTAGTATCTGCGTGTGTTCATAAACATGGTGGTTATGCCTACCTTTTGAACGACACGGCACGCGTATACCTGCACAGACAAATCGACCACTTTCCCCTTCATCTTGTCGGCCAGAAGCTTCTTCTGGAGCTGATTGCCATGCTCAAAGAACTTCTGAACAACGTAATTTCCAAAGACATCCTTCATTAGTTGGACAGCGTTGGGTTCAATTTCTCGAAAAATTTGATCCTTTTCATCACTGTTGGCGCTCTCCAGCTTTTGCTGGATAAATCTAGAGCCGTGTTGATCTCCGCTGAACTCGACGACATGGGTGTAAATATCCCTCAGCTCGTAACGCTTGCTCGATTTGTTGCTCGTTCGGAACTCATCAAGAAGCACACTTCTCATGCCTTTGCCCGGATCCTGGTCTCGGGATGGCCGAATGGGCGACATGACTGGGCTCATGTGATATGATGGATGAATAGGTGCAATGGGGTAGCCTGGAATCATGGAAGGACGGAAAGTTTGGTTGTAAGGATCGGGAAAGGTTGAAGGATACGGGGAGGCGATGTTGCCGTAAGGATATTGGCTAGGGTAGTACTGGGCAGCATAACTCGGTGCAAACTGGGTGGACGCTCGGCGTTCGTACTCGACCGTCCTTGGATCTCGCGAGGACGGCCTGGTAGCCCAAGCTTCAGGGGTTTGGGCGTAGCTCCTAGGACTGTTGCCAGACTCCAAACGATAACCGTTGGGCGAGGGAGAAATTCTATCAATCGAGTGTCGCTTCATGGCTGCGAGTTGGGCAGCTACCTCGACGTTAAAGTCCAGGCCACCTCCAAATCTCGAGGCACCGTTGTCGCCTGCCCAAGGCTGGAAAGGCTGCGAGGCAGGGTTGAAGGATTGGCCGTTGGTGGAAGCACTATCGATGGACAACTGGCGAGCAAACCGCAAGGCAACCTCCTCATCGAGCTGCTTGTTCATATTGAAGGCTCGTTGGTTGCTAGTCTGTGTGGAAAAGGAGACGGAGTGGCCGGGCATCTGCCTCTGGGAATGGATCGAGTTGCTGGGGGTATGGCCGTTGCCATGATAGAGTTCTGCAAAAGCAGGAGAGCCCTGGGAATGCCTAGAGGGAGGCAGGCTGTTATCCCTAGGTGCAGCAAAGGCTCCAATGGACTCGAGGTATGCGGCAGCCTCGTGAGCATTTCGCTTCCCGGTGACAAAGGATGGGGCATATGCGTCGGATTCATCCTGAAAGTTACCCACGGCATAACCATTCTTCTTCATGCCGATCGCAGCTTGCTGATGAGGAGGATGGTGATGGTCGTAGTAGGCAGAAGTACTCGGGATGCCTGCATCTCGTGATCGGCCGGGAGAGTTTGTGACGGAGCGAGTAGGGTTCTCTTGGCTCCATGCGATGGGCCCCCAAACGTCGACCTCAGAGTTCGGATTCAGGGCGCTAGAGCCCGTCGGGTTCTCGTCGACATCTGCATGATACGGTGAGCAAGTCTCAAATTGGACTATATAAGAGAGCCGGCGCCAGACACGGATGATTGTGAGGCGGACTTGAAGAATGAGACGAACCTTTGGAGCCGATGGGACGGTCCCTGGAAGTTGCAAAAGAATTATTCCAGATGCTATGGTTGGGATACAAGATGCCAGGGTTGGTGTAGCCCGAGCCCGAGCCCATGGCCTGCTGCTGCTGCTGTTGCTGCTGCTGATGATGCTGCTGCTGCTGCTGGGCTTTGTCTCCTGAACCAGCGGGCATGGCGAAAGTTGGGAATGCCCTGGACCGCGCCTGGAAGAGGAAGATGGTTAGTTAATAGAAAGATGACAGTTAAACGATTGTGCGGCGGTCAGAAGAGACGAGAGACAAGGCGAAACAATCCAGAGTTGGGACGACGACCAAAAGCGTGGGGAGTTTAGGCCCTTTGTGGCCCGCCAAGGGCGAATCAAGCGGTCTTCCGCATGCACTAGTCTGGCGCAGCCTTGAGACAAAGTACACACGAGGAAACCCCCCCAAAACCTCCCCCCCTCTGACGTCGTAGCTGCGCCAGGATTAGGTTTAGGGAGGCTTTTTTCGGGGCGTGAGTAAGAGACTCGCTCGCTCGCTCAGGGAACAGTGGGGAGGGGACACAGAGAGCGAGAGCCCTGGAGAGGATAGTGCATGGTGCTCTTTGGCTTTTGGCTTTTGGCTTTGGGGTTCCCAGTCAGCCAGCCAGCCAGCCAGCCAACTTCTTCCTCTTCTTCTTGCACAGTGCATAAAACTGAGATATTTCTTGACAACAAAACAAAACAAGAGCACAGGAAAATAAAGGGAAAAAATGAGAAAAAAAGAAAGAAAAACTCACTGATGTAGTCATCATTGGATGAAAATTATTTTTCCTTCCGGGCGATTAGAAAAGGAAAAAATGAGTGTGGGTTAGTAGAAGTAGCAGCAGTGGTAGTCCAAGTAGTAGTGAAAAGACCAGAGTGTCCTGCCACAAACAATAGCGGACAACACGCGCCCAAAGCCCAAGGCAATTCTCAAAATTCTCTCTCAAAAACCTCGACCTAGCCAACTTGGCTCGGACTTGAGCGTCGGCAGAGTGAGGGAGAGGAAAAAAAAGAGCAAGAAAAAAGAATATCCACCAAAAGGGATCACCGAACCAACAACGGGCGCCAGAGCCGTAGGCGGGATGGGGAACGCCGGGGGGCTGTTTAGACGCTATAAGATAGCCGACCTTAGCGGGCCCAAACCCTGTAGTTTCAGTCTTCAAGGGGGGGAGGAGATGGATAGAATCCAATGCCCTGAAGTGATGTGCAGGCTCTCTCAGCTGAAGCCTGAAGGTTGGTTTGGTGTAATTGAGGTGGTATCGTGGTGGAAATACTGGAACCGCTTGGTAGGCAATAAGCGAGGTTGAATATATAAAATATCGGATTCTATTGACAGCCCGGCTGTTTCAAGACCTGGATCAGAATTGATAACTGGCCTGCAAACTCAACACGGTCAGCTGAATGGTAAAAATAAGAAGCCCACAATAAAACGAAGGACGGACGAGAAGAGGTCGTTGCGCTGCGCTGATGATGAAGCCCAGCCAGCTCTAACAGTGGAGATTTGTTGCGGGCACAGGCTGGGATCTGGAGCACTCGAAGAAAAAAGAAGCGGGGCGGCAGTCTGGCCCTTTCCTGTCGGTAAAGCCAAGAAGGGGAAGAAGGGGAAGAAGGGGGAGAAGGAGAAGAAGATGATGATGATGAGGAATCAAGAGGAGGCAGGGGTGATTATATATATGTGCTGTTCTGCACCAACATGTGTTTTTGGAGGGAAGGGAGGACAGCAACGAGAAAAGAAGCTTCGTCGTTCGTTCAGACTTTGAAGGGTACCTTGCAAAAGGCCTCGTAATAAACTTACCACACGAAATTATTAGCCCTCTTTATAGTATTTTATTGTAGGCAGTCGCGAGGTTAATTTTGCCGTGGGTCTGAGCAGGCGGGTGGATGGTTATGATGATGATGATGAACGAGCGGACGATGCTGTTGTTTTGGGCTGATTTTTGGTTTCAAGCGGTCTGTCAAAAAAAAGATCGCCACGAAGCCAATCTGCCAACAAATTGGACCCGGTGTTGTTTTGCTGTGATTCTGGGAGCCGGCTCGAGTAAGTACTGGCTGCTGTATCGGCATGTACAAAGAGGTGATCTGCAAAAATTCAAGAGAATGGAGAGGTGCAGAGAGGTGCAGACAGTATTTCGCCCAGATAGGTAGGTTATCGTGGCGCTATATCAGAGGTTTGTATATGGAAGAATAATCAATAAATAAAAGAAAAATCAGAAAATGATGCCGGAGCGACGGACGAATAAATGAAGGTTTAGAAATAGCGACGGAGGGGGAATAGGCAGAAAAGTATTATAGCGAGTGAGAAAGAAAGAAAGAAATATATGTCCTGCTACTTGATGGAAGGTTTATGATAAAGAGAGCACACGACGGGCGAGGGTGAAGGATAGCGAGATGGGGGCGGAAAAGCGTGGGCTTGACGGAGTAAATGTAGGTCAGCCGTGTTGAGGGCGAGGAGACTTGTCGCAGCGCGCAGAATGCTGGGTCGGAATGTAGGTGCGGTGGCAGCTATGGGAGCGGAGGGTTGTGTCAATGGCCGCTGTGCCCTCGAGAGTCCCTGGTCGCCTAGGGATAATTTGCTTTGAGGAATGGCGGGCGAGACAAGCTGTGTTGGTGTTTTATTTGTTTGTTTGATGCCTATCGTTCAGGGAGAAGAAGATGATGGGTCATGGATCATGGATCATTGAGCATTGAACAATGAATGAATGAATGAATAAGTGAACGGAGAAGAGTAAAAAAGGGTCAAAAATGGTCAAAACCGGTCGAGGAGGTGGGAGACCAAGAGGGCAAAGAGGGCGGCGCTCTAGTTGTGTTAAACCACGTCTACGAAATACTATTTGCTGCTGCCTCTTCCTCCTTCTCCTCTCTTCCTCATCGTGCTTCTCCTCTCTTTGTTACTAGCTAGTGGCCTTGACAATGTGTCCGTCCGTTGCACAACACAAGGGTATCACGAAATAACAATAACAGCGGGCGAACGATGTATAGTGCCTTGGTACCGACCTATAGTACCTGGGAGATGTAGTATGTACATGAGATTGGCAAGTTCCGGAGGCATCAATTTAATCAGAAATCTATACGTCTTACTGGTACGAGGAACGGACGGGTTTCTTGGAGTGGGTGGGAGGCCAGGGGAGGGTCGGAGAGCCCTGTCAACCACGAGCTGATCCCGTATTTAGTGTCATGAAGGAAACAATCCAGGAAGCAAGCAAAGCATGCGATACAAATAAGAAGGGGTGGTGGTGTCGCTTGATAGACCGGGGGGACGTTCGCACGACGCCGCCAAGAGATTGTTAGTACACAGATGGTTGGTCCGTAACGGGACGTGCCAGGGAGAGCAGGGGGATATGAATGTGGATGTGGATGTGGATGTTCATGGATTTGTGGATGGGACAAGGGGCAAAATACATAATCGTACTTGCATGTGTATCATGAATCCGGATGCAAGCCTCAGTGTTATTGTTTCGCCGTGCCTCGGTAGGCTTGTCACTGGCTTGTAGTTATACTTTACCGCTAACAGGTAACTTTGGACTCCAAACTCCCACACTTTGCGTGCCGCATTGTCGGGTGAGAGCCAAGACTCCGATAATGATGATGATGATGATGATGATGATGATGATTATCACAATCCACTTTATTCGGCCAGATGCACAAATATTTGCAAGTAGTATAAGTAGTAGGGATGCGACCAAGGAAAAATCTCCGCCCCAGGCCCCAGGCCCCCCAGACAGGCCCCCAGATGGTTGCCTCTTGCAGTAAAGTGCCCAAGGACAAGGTTAATAGTGAGATGGATGCGAGCAACTACCGAGAGATTCTAGGCCTTTGGTGGGTGCATTAGCAGCGGCACCAACTCTGAGCAAGCATGGATGGCAGTAAAAGGTCAGCATCAGAAAAGGCTTTGTGCTAAATTAACAAGTGCACATTTCATCCATCCATCTAGCAACAAAGTGCCTAGGAGATGCTGTTTGGCTGCTCACTCAACACCGCCGCCGCCTCCGTCTGGGTGTTTTTTTGCCCGTCAATGATTATCCTCGGTGCCTGCCTACATGTGCCTCTTACCGCAACGGTGCGTACATACTTGTACATGTACATTGACTCTAGAATTCAAGCCAAAAAACAAAACAAACAAAAAAGATGGTGTACGAGTAAGTCAATACTCCGTACTCCGTACACAAGCATCTTTGCGACCCCTGCTGGAACCCCATCCCAAGGAAAGCTGGAACATTTCCCCGGAGGACTGAATGTCGGACAGATACCCAACAGAGACTAACCAATTAACACACACAACACACACCGCGAAGTTTACAGACACGCCCCCTTTTTTTTCTTCCTCTCCCTCTCTCTCTGTCTCTCTCTATCTCTTTATTTTCGTTGGCCTGTTTCCCTTGCAAAACAACACACATGTCGTCAGGTTTCATTCAGACTTGTACCTACAGACACACACACACACACATGCACACATACACATGAAGAACAAGGGAGAGAGACATCGGGGCATCGAAGCCACATTAGCCAGAATGTAACCATTCATAGATAGGTACTAGGTACAGTGATTATCTTCAATCCGGCGTGGGAACCGACAGAAAGAGAGAGACACGGCAAGTCACCGTCTCGGCGGTTCCTCCCCCCCTCCCCCTCTCGAACGTTTGAATCTGCTAGTGATACCAGTAGCGGTACTACCTTCCAAGTTACCTTGCGACTGCCTTGGATCTTTGACCTTGCTCCACACGGCATGCACGAGACCTTTAGGTTAGCACTTTCTCTCTTTGTCTCTGTCTCTCTTGCCGAGTTTGGATCCGCAAGCAGTACATAAACTACAAAGTATAGAGTGCCCTATCGTCAACTGGGCTCACAGAGTTTGCCTCAAACATCTCACGAGGCATTGTTGGTTACTACCACCCATAGGACTGACTGCCCGCAGGGTGACCCGAACACACAACGCAATACCAAGCCCGCAGTTTTATTCATTTGTGCCCATAACAGGGAAGCCTTTCTCAATGGACGTCGCGGATCCCCCGGTTGCACCAAGGTTGCAAGAGAATCAGTAGCTATCCGCCCGCCGCCCACCGCCCCCATTGGCACACCTTGCTTTGCCTCGCCTTGCAGTATCTCTGGCCATGCATTTACAGAGTGTCCCTACATAGGCACCGTACGAGTAATCTCCCCTCCACGTTGTTCACCTACCTATTCGAGTGTGCGCATTGGCTACTGATGTTAATCAAAGGGCAAAAACAAAGGTCCTTTTGCTTCTCATCCCGGTGCCCTCTCTCTCTCTCTCTTCTGACACAACGCCATAACGCACAGCCGGACCTATCCGCCATTTGGTCGTTTGATCGCTCGCCTATTGCTGCGAAAATACTCGTGTCTCCCCCACGCCTCCACTAAAACCCTCATGTGTGTCTCACTCAAGCGCGGGCAAGTGCGTGATTTGACAGGGGCAGCCACGGAGGAGACGATGGGGAGAGAATCACCCGGCTGTCGCTGTTGTGATATTTGCGCTGTCCGTGACGAACAGCCCTCTCTACTACCCAACAGCAAGCCAGTATGAAGGAGTTGGTGGATGTCAAGGAACTCAACCGTCATAACCTTTCCTGGCCATTCCAAACAGGCCCATGTTTACAGTCTTCTCTTTGCCCCTCGCACTCATGTCGAGAAACATCGGCATCATCGGAGAGAAAACGTATCACAATATGCCAGCGCAGGCCGTTGAAAGGCCTAGCTGACGAAGGCTGCGGGAGTGGCTGTTGTTCCAACGTTGCCTGTGTCCGGCTCCTGTGCCACGCGGCGCTGGTGCTTGCTTTGTGAATACAGGCAACTGGTTCTACAACTGAAAAGAGCCTGTGTCATCAAACGACGCCTTATCCAACAGTTTGGGACGAAGAGGGTCACGAGGTTCGCTAGTAGCCGATGAGTGACCAGAATGCAAACGTGGGCCAAAACCACACTACCATGGCTGTAATGGGTTATCCGGCGGTTTCTAGCGCTTTAGATTGAGAATGAAATTTCCGGTTGGGGGTTCGAGAACTTGTCAGGAGGGTTGATTGCTATGTCAGTGGTGCAAGAATGAACACCTTCAACTTTACTCTCCTTTCAGGTTTCGCTGCTCAATTGTTATGTCCAGGGCAACGATTGGGTCTCGGAATGCGCATTTAATTCAGCAATTACAGCCCATATCTTTACTCACCGTCGTTGCTCCGGAATGCGGCTAGATTAAGTCATTCCCAGGCGCAAAGCTTGCATTTCGGAACCCAACCCACGGCATTGTCAACCTTTTGCCATTCACCCACATTTGGTGTCTGGGTAAAACATGGAGCAGCGCTAAGGGAGGTCACGTTTGTCGCAGTTGCAAAGGCGCCTCAAACTGTAACATCACCAACCTAAAAACAAGTTACGCTACTACCTCGGCTGTCTTGGATAGCCCATGATGCTGACGGTGGGGACAAGTATTCGGATCTCAGTTTACATACCTGCCAGATCGACTATCGATGATATCAGATACGGGGAAGCTAGACGGGCCTTCTCACTGACATGAAACTTAATGTCCACAGTTCTTGTCGTCTGACATTCAGCATTGAATACGGGCTATCATGTTTGCTTTTTACAAACTCCTGTGACCCAAGCACACAATCAAGACGGAAGCTGGGTGCCTCTCTAAATCTGCAGTGCCGCAGTGCGACCACGCCGCCGGGCAGTATGCACCAAGTTCATCACACCTGGTGCTGCACATATTTCCCTAGCAAAGTGCTTCATCTGTCACCGTCCCATGGGGCAACTATGCGTGGGGTTGAGAATATCGTCGGTGACGGTGAAGGTATAGTGTAGGAAGCAGAATATCACCAGTAGACGAGAGGGATGAGAGAAAGCAAGAACAGCAAAAGAAGTTGAAACAAACGAGGAGAACCAAGAGCAAAACAGGCAACACATGATCGATACAAACCAATTCATTCACCCCTCTAGCAATGATACAACTTTTTCTTACTTGACGGTTTTGTATCTCAAGGAGGCAGCAATAACTCAAACCATTGCCTCAAAGTGCCGTCAACGGGTTTGAGGCGGTATCTTTTGTGCCTAGAGCCTCAACGTCACCCAAGGCATGCGTTTGCGCCTTGAACTGAAACGCCTGCAAGGCAGCAAACAACATTCCGTGCAAGCGCATACGGAATTCAGCCTAACGCGAGCCTTGTTCATTGAAAGTCGTTTCTGGTGATAGGATAGCATCACGGCAAGGTTACTATAGAGCTAACCATATTTCAAAACCAGAACTAAACCTTGTGACGGATATTACGCATCAGAAGAGATGGTCATAGGGCTACGACTATGTCTTGGGCACCATTTCCGCTCATCTTCAAGAGACGCATTATTTCATCATGATGTATTGAAATTCGCACCCGGTAACCCGAACAAGGCCGGAGAATCAAGCAAGGCACGACCATCAAGTTAATGGGTTCATCTGCCACTTGAAATTATCGAGCCAGAGCATGTCATTTTCTCCGCTGCAACGTTAATGCCTGTGTATGTATCGAGGGAGTAACACCGAGAGACAATAGACAGGTCTCGCAGGGAGGGTGTCACGCTATGGTGACCTATGCTACCGCCACCTAGATCGGCGACGAATCGTAGACTTTTTAACATATGCAGGTTTCTCTGCCTTTTGCCAGGTAATAGAAGGTGAGGTAATATCTCGCGGTATGCCAGTAGGGTTTCATCCAAGGCGGGCAGGTTCCGAAGAGGTCACCCGACTGGTCGCGGGGACTGGGACATGCAGATGGTGCGGGTTCACGATTGGTAGGCCAAGCGCTCATGACAATCCGGAGTAAATGCGACGATTGGCTAGAAGCGCTCGCTGGCAGGCTGAGTGGTGGCATTGCGGTGTCGTTGGCGATGGCGATGAGAGGATGGAAGGATGGGTGTGATTTTGCGGCAATTCCCGAATCTGATGATCCTCCTCGCAAGATGCGATTCAGCCTGTTCAGCGTCAGGAGGCACGATCAGCGGGGTGTGCCAGGTGCGCTTCTCGAAGCAAGCAGCCCAGCCTTGGTTTCCACAACAGGGAGGGCAACATGGTGTTGCAGCTCGTATTATCGAGACTGTTGATGGTATGATCCAACAGCACACAGCACACAGCACATGAGCAAAAAAACATTTCGGAATTATATTGCTCATGCTCGGTAGTAGTCCCTGCTGGACAGATGCGGCTACTTGCGAAGTAAGCTGACCGAGGCTGGCCTCTCAGGGACAAGAGGCTGAAACACAGCCAAGTGAAGGACAACAGCCGGGGGCTTTGAGTTGGTGCGGCGACGTTTGAGGTAAAGCCTACGACGCAAAGACCCTTTGGAAGGCGTTGATGTCGAAGCGCCGAGACTATTGGCATGAAGGAGAAACGTCGTGGCCACAAAACAGGCGCCAACGGGCAATGGGGGTTCGCCCGAGACGAGCTGTCATCCAAGGGACATATGTCAGAAACGTGGGGGCTGGTTGACGATGATGTGTCAAGAGAATGGCGTCTTTTTCTTTCTTTTCTTTCAGTCTTTCTTTCTACTAGTAGTAGTATTGAGATGAACGAAAATGAGTGGCCAGGCGAACATCGATAAGGCAGACTCGAAGAAGAACGAATGGGCTTGACCGCATATTCTTCTTGTCGTTGTGTTAGCAACAACCGCAGTGGAGTTTTTTATTTTTATTTTTTTAAACAAAAATAATAGTGTTTGAAAATTATCGACCCGAATATGAGGGAGAAAGTAAACAAACAAAGAAACAACAAGCAACAAGCAACAAACGAGCACGGTGATCGTCGTCATCGCCAGGGCCGACTAGGAATGGGCATGCAGAAATAAGCTCCGGCATTCCAGCACATGAAGAAGAACAATGAGAGGGCATGAACAATTACTTGTACAGGTAAAAGCAAGCTTTGAAGAGAAACATGTTTCCGATGCAAGAAACAGAGTCCACCTGTTTGTGATGCATTTTTAGAGCCTTGAACCATCCATACTTTACTTCAGACGGTTCGTCTAGAGATGGCCCCAAATCTCCTACGCCTCGTGTCACAGGGCCGCCACAGAAGGTTGCAAGCGGCCATAGAAGCTGCAGGAGAATGAAAGGATTGGTTCTCAGGCCCTCGGACTGTCCTCGGACGACTCGTCTTCACAGGTCGAAACGAAAAAAGACTGACCAAGTTCAAAAACGCGTTCGTTCGTCCGTGCCCCTAAGAGAAAAAGAAGGTCCAGGGCCTTGGCAGGGGAAAAGTACCTGCAATGACTTACTCCCGGCCAATAAGAGGCCCTTCTCCAGGGAGCCAGGCCTGCTAGGGCTTGACCTGGCCACTGTAGCGATACCACCCTTGGTGAGGAACCGGATGATGATTGGCTGGCCAGTCAGGGGCAGGACAACGGGCGGCTAGAACACGCCCCATAATTCGGTGCAAGCAATTTCCGGGAGCCCACTAAAATATCCACTAAAACCCGCTGAAGCCCACTGAACAGAGATGCTCAGAGACGCTGTGTGTGCTCCTTACAGCCCTTTTGCAGCCCTTTTGCAGCCCTTTTGCAGGCAACCTTTTTGTGGGCCCCGGTCGCTGCAGTGCAGAAGTCGACGTCTTTTCTTCAATCCCCAATTTCATTCATCAAATCCTCCTGCCTTGCTTTTCTCTCTCCGCCAATCTTCCATCCTACTCAACCTCATACCGTTGACGGGAACAAGTTGAGCAGAGGAGAAGCGTCCATCTTTCTTTTTCACGTCGCCTTCTCTCTTTATTCGAGCGTCACCTTCTTTTCGCCACACCCACCCCAGTCACTCTCTCTTTTTTGGATTGCACAGCTTCATTCTTTCAGCTGTTTTTTGCATCCGTCCGATCATTATTCCCTCGAATAACGCGTTCTTTATCGCTCTCTAAACAAAAGACAAATACACACAAATAACACACAATCAAAAAGTGTTTACACATTAAGAAGATTATTCTGCTCGACGCTCATTCCATCCATCTACGGATACCTTTCGCAACAAGCCAACCAACCAACCACGGAAACCACAGTTATTCATTCTTTTTACGATCCTTGGGACGACAACTGAACCGTTTTGAAACAACCGCCCTCCTTTGCGAAGAAACAACGTGAGTAGCATTTTATTTCGGGTCTGGCGTGTGCGTCAGGTGTGGTCCTGCGACACACGGAGCTATGCTGGGCCGCTGATGGTGTGACGCTTCGGTTTGGGGAGGGAGAGGGAGAGGCTTGGGGGCAGACGACGGAACTCCAACCCCTCAGCAGAACGAACCAAAAGATCTATGTGGTCATCACCACCGATGGCCAGCCTATGATGTCTACCGTCCAGCTCCAAGAATAGCCCAATTGACTTGACAATGACATGATGTGCTAACGATGATGTCTGATAGAACCTTGCATCTTCACCACTTACACAACACCAACACGAGCATCACCAATTTTCGCCCAAAATGCCTGCCATTTCTCTGTTACGGCGATCTCTTCAGGCCGCCCAGGAGAACGCCCTGATTACACCATCCGAGACGCCCGCCTCCGTCTTCCACTCTGTTCCTGTTCAACGAATCGGCCATGTTTTCCGCAGACTCGTTGCACGAGACGATCAGGACGACGATTCTGACAATGGCTCCGACCATGTCATCAACATTCTTCTCATCATTCTCGGAATTGCTTTCCTCGCTCTCATGATTGTCTCCGTTGTTCTCATCGTCCGCCGCACTCGCATGCGACGAGTTCAGTGCGAGCAGCCCATTCTGCCCATTTACACCGAAATCAAGCACGGACACCCCAATCATCGAGGACTCAAGATCGAGACCACTCACAACGGACGCTCCAGCGTTGTTGTCATCAGTCATGACGCTCAGCCTATGCTTAGAAGCCCACACTCCCCACCCCACTCTCCGGACAACGTTCCCGAGATTCACATCACTTTCCCCGATGAGCACGACGAGCAAGGCCGCCGAAAGAGCGGCCGTGTCGTCGTTGTCAGGGTTGGTGACAACGCCACTGTCGGCCTGGAGCCCATGCCAGAAGAGCAGCTTCCTGCTTACGAGAAGGAGGCCAAGGGCCACTTCTATTCCATTGATTTCGATGACATTGGTGGCCTTAAGGAAAAGGACCACTCTGTTTTCGACAAATGAAGCCTGCCCTGCTCCACTTGCGCACAAACAAACCCCCTTTTGAAGAAAAAAAATATACAGCCTCGATGGCGTAAAAACCTAAACCGAGACTTGACGAATCCTCTGCTTCACGATACTTCTTGGATACCCAGTCTTGGAAACTAACACCCGATACCAATTTTTGTTCTTCTCCTTATATTTCGCTTCTATTCGGTTCGGTGTTCTTCAGTCGGTGCTCTTTCGCGGAGGGAGGTTTCTTCTTTTACCAACTTTTTTGTTTCTTTTTTTTGGATCTTTTATGACCATGTAGGCGTATTGGATCCACCCAGGTGCGCATTTTTGCAGCGGCTTTTTACAAAAAAACCCTTTTTAAACAGCTGCAACAACTGGTCTCTTCTTTCTCTCCTCCACAAAAGGAGAGAAGGAAACTATCCCAAGATACCCAACAACCCGTGCCAAACGCCACTAAGGGCAGGAAGAGGGGGAGAGAAGCCAGATTTCCTTTGCGACTCTCCTTTTGGGTTCGATATTATACAAACGTGCGTGTTTATCACTGGTGCGGGAATGTGGGATAATGTTTTGGGGAAATCATAGAAGGAGGAGGCTCTTTTGACCAATGAAATCAAAAAGGCCTCCCGAGTACATGGGGACCAAGGCCATCCATTCACCCCAACGGAGAGAGATTCTGCTTTCTCTTTGGGGGTCTACCAAATGGCTCTGTGTTATGACTGTAACTATTCGATAGTGTATAATTGTACAATTATGCTCGTTATTTAGATCCGAGTTTGAAACGAATTTTTGCTCAACATGCTTGAACTTGTCCTGTTTCTTTTAGTGATTTGGTCATGTAGATCTTCATGTTGTAGACACTAATTGTCATTCCAGTCATGTGTGTTGTTATTGATATTTTGGAATACCTATGACAGATCGTGACCTTGGTATGAAGATGTCGTTCAGTGACAGAGTTAATTCATATCTACTTTGTAGCTCTCAATACTGTCGACCACTACATCCATTTAACAATCAAGGGCATGTTCATGTATCAACCAAGTTTCACGAGACTAACATCTATTAAAACTCATCACCGGATAAGATCCCACGGTACAAATGCTTTGATGCTCGACATTCTCATCAACTTCCTCGACGAACCCCAAAGGGTATCATTACACATAACCAACAACTTGTGAGAGTACGCCTGTCCTAGATCCTTCTAAAAACCCTTCCTCCCTTGACTATCAATAGTATAGCCAATAAATGCAACTCACTTCCCCTGCTCCGTTGGAGCGACCAAGGTGTCAAGTAAATAAATAAAAAACATGCTTTTGAGCATGGATAGCCAGGTATCATAAAATGCTCCTCTTTCCCAAGTAGCAATTGTCCTATAAACAGACAGACGCCAGAACTCCCATGTTTCCAGACCCAAGACCCCCAAGGGTCTCAGGCAAAGTTGTGATGCTGCATATATGCATGTGTTTCAGCGTGCCCTGCTGGATACTGTCCAGTGTACCCATTCACAAAAATTCCTTGCTGAGGAGGCATAAACGGTTGCTGTTGCTCATGCGGAACCTGCTGCTGATGGAACATCCCTGGATCTGGACTAGCACCGTCCATTCGAATCATTGACATGTCATCAGCAGCAGCTTGTGCGGGTGGTATAAACTGAAAAGTGCTCGGTAGCATGCCACCTAATTCGGGCGACGTCCAGCCCGTCCTATCAGATATGGCCAGGTTGGGATTCTCTGCGAAATCGAAAATGCCCATAGTTGCCCCTCGAGCCTGCGCAAGGAATTGGGGCACTCCAGGAGGGCCATAATCCATATCCACGCCAACATCACCAACCGGAAACGAAACGGGCAACGATGCAGCGGAACTCGGCGATGGCTGTTGAGGGGTACCTGGGCCCATCCACCAGTCTGATACAGGCATATCACCAGCTCTGTTTTTATGTTCCTCCTCCGGACTCGATCCGCCCGCTTTCTCTAGAATGATATGAGGCCCGGGAAGTCGCGAACCCTCGCTTGCATTTCGATCAGGTACCATTGGCATATGAGGACGATCAACCACTTTTCGGGTTCTATCGAAATACTCGACTACGGCTTTGCTGCTCTCATGCTAATGGCTGTTAGTAACTAGTCCATACCATGGGAAAATGTAATCGAACTTACTGCAACTCTGGTGATTTCAATAACACGACTCCAAGGCTCTGTAATCTCCAGCATGGTGTCGATGAACGCCCTTATCTGCACCTCACTTGTAGGGCCACCTCTCCAGAGCGGTGCTGTGGTATGATCTGCCAAGTCCTGGTATAGGTTGTATTGCAGCGCTATGAGCAAGATTTGTATGCAGTGTGTAGCCATATGCGTGACGGAGTAGTCCCCAACTAGCTTGACGTTGCCTTGGTTGGGTATATTCTCCGTTTCGTTTCGTACAGCATCCAAGAAACGTGCGAGGCACATGGAGTGGGCTACTGCTTGCTTCTGTGATCTAGCCAAAAACTCTTTGGGAAGCTTTCGTAGAATTTCAATGGCAGCTGGATCCCTATGGCCAGGCAAAGAGAAGCCATATAAATCCATGTGACAGCCGGCCATGTGAGTATGGAAGTATACGTAGCCCATCCACCGCTCTGATTGTGCATATCGGGAAATGCTCTGGTCGCTTAGTCGTAAGTCATTGGGGATGGACACATGTAGCCTGGTAAGCTCGTTTTGCAGCGCATTGATGTCTGCCATCACTTTAGAGGGTTCTAGGTGCGACATGTTTGCACCATGCGGCGCAGCCAACTTTCTAGTAACTCTAAGTCGACATTAGTCTCCTACACCACACCGTTATTGTCGGGGGAACTTACACTTGGATTCGATGTCTAAGGTCGATGAGCCGAATCTGTATCCCATGCAGGCCTACCGTGTTTGGAAATTTCCCGGGTTTGTCGTGGAGTCTCTCGGCGGTAACGGGCTGGTTCTCTCTGTATGCGGTCTCGTTGCAGGGGAGGCGAATCTTCATGTTCTCGGCCCGGCAACATATATATTCCTCATAACCACCTGCTAAAAGTCGATCAAGACCGAAAAGCTGCCAAGCGATACGCCGAACACTCTCCTGCTGGACAAAACTAGTATCCGGTGATAGGCCATCCCAGTTCAGCTGCAGCCCTATCATAAGTCGCGAGGCTACCCCAAAACATTGCCAAACCTTGGCGAAGGAGCCATCAAGTAGATGAAAGAGAATGTTGAGGGCAAATAGAATGAGGGCGTCCTCGGAAAACTTGTAAATGTTCCGGTAGATATGTGACTCGACCATTGCGCTGTACTTTTTGCCAAACTCTCGACCGGCTTCTCCAGGATTGACGAAGAAGCTGCTGACAGCACAAACCGCCGCGGCTTGGGCAGGGGCTAGCCGGTTTTCCTAAGTACTGTTAGCTTGGTCATGGAGATTATACAACTCCAACTCATTACCTGAATCTCCTGATACGTCATTTCGGGATGCATGAACCCAAGACAGGGAACCCAGTACAAATATTGCATATAGGCATCGAAATGGGTCAGAATAATGTCTTTCCGCACCAAGAATTCCCTGGATTTCCAACGATTAGTCAAAACTGTATATCTGTGATGCTTTAAACATGCATACTCGGCCATCAAAGCAGATGTGTCCATGAGAGGCATAGGATTGTTGAGATTTCCAATGCTCGTACTAGTGCCGGCTACACTTCCAGCACTGCTTGTAGGGCTGAGAGTTCCCTCCGTTTTGGCAGGCTGCAGCGCAGACGGAGGTGTATCCTCCAATTTGGGACTGTTGAAGCGCACATTGGCAAACCGCCTCCTGGTAGGCGTGTATTCACAGTTTAAACCTGTCGATTCACATCGTTTGCACTTGGGTAAGTCACCTGAACACTTGGTTTTGTGAGTATGGCATTGACTGCAGGCCCTTTGCGCCCTCTTTCTCAAAGTGCCGGCCTCTGTGTGGCTATGAGAAGGGGTGGTTCTTGATACCCTTTCTAGACGTGCAGTCAGTAAACTGTATGCAATCAAAAGATGGATCATGGCCTAGGAGACCGAGACCACTCACCCGCATCAGTGGAACCTGGAGATGATACGAAGCTGCAGCCCAGGTCAAGCCTTGAGCAGTTGCTGCACGGTCCGTTCCCAGGATTTCCGCTGCATTTTACCTAGGAGAACGAGTGTCGGGCATTAGCTGACAAGGTCCGAGGAGACAATCCAAATTTTTTTTTTTTTTACATTGGCAAAGCAGATATGCTACATGTCGTTTTGTAAAGAGGTCGTACGGGGAGGGGATGGCGCCAGTTAAATGGAGATGGAAACCCCAATCGCGGACACACTCACCTTGCGCAATCGGCATGTGCGACAGCAATCAGTCTGTGCCGTGGTTGTACGGCGACGTTTATTTGGTGGCGACGAAGGCGTTGAAGCAGTAGTGGGCGGCGCAGAGTCTTCTGCATCGCGAGACAGCGGCGACTCCATGTATGAGCGGACAGCGAGGCATGGGAGAGACGACAACTCAGAAGAGCATTTGAAAGATGCCAAAGCCCAACAAGAGAAATTAGAAAATGATTCCGTCCAGGCACACAGAACACGGATGACAGATGAGTGGGTTGGAGCAGATGCAGATGGGGCGAAAGCTAAGTGGGAACCCTCGGCTCTCGCGCGAGGTCCGTGAAAGCCAAGACCAAACCGACAGGTTGAAGAGCGGGAGAAGGGTAGGGAATAAGACGTTGTGAGGCCTGTAGCAGCAAAGCTGAGAGAGATGGCGCACGCAACCGGCAGCTAATGGCTGTTGGCGACTCGCCGGATGGCAAGGATGGCGGTGGTGGAGTGTTGGAGGGATGGAGGGTCCAGCAACCGGCTTGGAATGGATGGGCAAGTTTTTGAAGTCTTGGTTTTCTTTTCCCTGCCCTGTCTTTTACTAGTCCTCCCTTCCTCTCTCTCTCTCATGCCCATTAATCGATTGAGAATCAGACGGTGCGTATTGTCGAACTCGGCAGGTTCCCGCTTGCGTTGACACGCCACGCGGACAACATATGGAGAAGCATGAGCAGGGGTGATGTTGACCAAGATGCTGGGCTGCAGACGATACGCGTGGAACTTGGCAACTTGGTGACTGACCCTAGGGGCGGCAACAGGGACGTGCAGTCAGTCCATCCAAGCTGCATCCTGTACTCTAATAGGCCTCGTCGTACTTTGTTTGTACTCTGGTATTCCATACTGTGACCGAGTTTGAGACGCGATCGTGGCGCCAACACTCCACTATGCTAACAAGCTAGTACTCTGATGTAAGCAGCTTGTTGTGTGTTGATGTGGTATTGGCGGTTTGTAGTGATGGGTTTGGCACAGGTATGTAGCAGTAGGACTACTACCGCTACCACCTACCTACTGCTAGATAGGTACCCAAGTATGTATGTAGTATGTAATGTTTTCATGTCAAAGCGTGTGGGAGTGCGGTACGGTATGGTATGGTATGGTACCTGTGGTATGAGCATGACTGCGTCTTTGGTATGTGACTTGTTACAGTATCTGGACCGAGTACTGGGTCAAGGGTTCGGCCATAAAGAGGCATTGATGCTGATCTCGACTCCATCTAAAGCATCCCAGATTCCCAGGGTCGTCCGACTCGACAGGGGACGGCATCGACCCTGATCTGGCTGGCCCAGAGTCGGCGGATGACTCGGGGGCCGGAGACGGGAATATTCGAGCTCCACTTTCTCCTTTTTCTGTTCGACCTTAATATCTTCAAGCCCATGCGGCCGACGAATAAGCTGGGAGTACATACATGCATACAAGCAATAGAATTGGTGGTGGTGGTGGCGGTGGTGAAGGTGATGGTGTGTGCCTTGCCGAGGAGCGGAGCCAGCATCGGCAGTGGATGGGGCAAGGAGAATTGCATTTGTTTCTGATAGAAAGGATTCATCCATGATGATGACTGATAATCCATGATGGTCATGATGCTTTTTCGCGATTGGTCAAGGATGAAAATATTTTTCCATTCCTTTCCATAGATAGGTACGTTTTGCTACGCATGCTCTTTCCCCATTTCTTCTCAAACTGTGCATGGTATATATACATAATCAATTACTAAGACAGACACATGCAAAGAACCTTTTTTTCTCTTTCCCTTTTGCCTCCATTTGCTCAACCTGTCCATCATTATCATCATCATCATCATCGCCATGATCATGGATAATGACCCCCAACAGGCTTTCTATCCCAAAAATACCCATCAAGACAAACCTGACTGGCTGGCAAACCCTTTTCCGGCAATTGCTTATGCCTAGACTCTTTTACTTGGCCATGTAACCTGATTTTATCCCTGGCACCCCCCAAAAAGCAACACAGCCTACCATTGGACGTTGGCAATTTCACCGCATGCAACCCTTTAACGCAGGGAAAGCAAAAAAATCCGCGGAGCTCCAAAAAAAACCAAGAAGAGGGAGGGGGAAAAAAAGGAAAATGAAGAAAAGAGGATTAACCCAATGCAAAGTTCCAGGCCGCAAAAGCAAAATTAAAAATGTTGGTTCCCTCGCCCACTCATCGACCAACGCCAACTCTATCAAGCCATGCAAATAACGGATATGATCGCCAATGATACCCCATCAACCCATTCTTGGTTGGTTGTCTCTTCATAGTGCCATCATATGACCAAGTACGGGTGTCGGACGTCGGTGAGTTTGTTGGACAGAAAGCGAGGCGAAGATAAAAAGTCTCAACTCTCTCTTGTCTCCCTCTGCCCCCTCTCCCTCTTCTTGGCTGGTTGGGGCAATTCTGACGCAGAGACACGCCCTGTGAGGCCATCATGTAGCATTCTTGACGTCGATCCCGCAGGAATTGCCGTCATGCATTCCCCATTCCTTCAGCTCTGTCCAGAGTGGCCTGACCTGCCCGACCTGGTGGCGGCACGTCCCGACTCTGTGCATTATTTGTTATTACTACTATCATCTCCTCCCTCCTACATCGAGATTCAGGGAGGGGAGCAAATCTCGATCATCTCACCCCACACTACTCCGTAGGTGTTTATTCAATGGACGGAAGAGGTTCTATTCAACAAGCAAGTTTGGCTTGGGCTGCCGAAACCATTCGACTTAATGCCCTATTCGGCCCAAGCTTCAGCCCTTCCAGCCTCCCACGCCCGCCCTAGTACAGGAAAATATGCCGAAGTCATTTCTGGTTCGGGAATACGGGTTCACGTTCATGCCGTGTAACTCTGTACCAATCAAGGGCGTCAAAAATTCGGATAATTTGCCCATGCTGTAAATCAATCACTCTTTTGCCCCCACCAAGGAACTGACCTGAGATGTGAGGCGTGTTCCCTGCGCCTTGTGAGAAGACGAAAACGGTCAAGGAAACACAGGAAGTGGAACGACTCTGACTAGTTGCGATTGAACAGTAATTCCATGGGCATTCTTCGGTTATCGGTTTTGTGTTGCCCTTCACGAGTGGTCTATCGGATCATGATCGTGGGGGGATGCGGAGTCTTGCTTGTGCTCGACATGATATAGTTCGACTCATAATGATGCGGTTACAATCCGACTCACCAAGACGAACGGTAGAGCAAATCGCATTGTGACCTTTGAGAATGAACAAGTCAAGTCAAACAGGAGGTGGAGGCGGAGGTGCCACTCAGACACGATGCGAGGACGCATTAAGATCACGGTCTCAATCCAATGGAGCCTCGGAATTAATTCCCTAGATCCGGGAAACTTGACGCCCTTCCATTATCATTAACCACTTTGATCTACCCTGTAAGAATGCGCGCGAGGATGAAACACCAGCTCATTTCAAGTAGACCGAGTCATGTAGACGATATAAAAAGGGCATGGCTGGTGATGATGAAGTTGTGGGATACATAAGACGCCATGAGATGGTTCAATAAAAGTAAAGGGGATGTAGAAGAACACGTCTTACGTGCAGTTGGCTTGTCTGTCATACGCAGCCACGTGGGGGATAAATACAATGCTGATGGAGGGTAAAGGCCCAGGATTATGAACGCCATAGAGGACGAGTCTAGTAAACCATCAAGGATAACAAGAGGGATGAATGTGAATATTTGTAAGAAACATTTACTCCAACAAGAAGTAACCAAAAAGAACAAACTAAGGCTCTTTCTCTGTCAGCATCCAGGGGGGTTTGTCTCTCTCCCCTCCCTTGCCCCCATGACATGACACTCCCTCCCTTCTCCCTACTCTCCTCTCACTTCATCTCTGTGTTGTATTATTAAACCAAACCTGTGTTATTCCCGGTGAATCAGCCCTCGGCTTTACATGGCGTCCAAATCTTTCCATTTCCGACCACCGCTCCATCGGGAATGGGGCCAACCGTCGGATTTGGGGGCTTATTAATCCAAGTTTTTTTTTTAATGCTGTGTTTGTTTACGGAGTTTTAGTATGGTGTAGACCGTATGTACGTGTGTGCGTGTGTGTGCTTTACTTTGTTGGTAATGATGGAAGATGTGATGCCTAGCCACACCAAATAATCGATTGGAAATCCAGAAATTGTTCCTTTTTTTCTTTCTTTCTCTTTCTTTCTTTCTTTTCTCACTCACGGAGTTAATGGGTTTTTTGTTCGTTACGGGGTTTGGGAGGGGGAGGGAGAGAAAGAGGAAGATGGAGATAAACCATGTTGTCTCGTAGAAGGAATGGTTGTAGCAATCAGGATATATAAAATGCCATGATCGAACGATTGCTTCATAGCTCTTCATCTCATAGATATTCATCAAACATCTACTCATCCAGCATTCAGAGCAACTTATAAGAACAACTCACCAACTCCTTCCCTCGACTCCCGTCATCACCAACCCCGAACAAAACTCACAATCCAGACGAGAGAAGACAAAGAAAAAGAAAAAGAAACATTCTCCACAACCACATACCATCCACCCATCCATCCATCACAATGGCCTCCCTCTCAGAAACCTACAAAGCCATCGTCGCCTCCCAACCCAGCACCTACACCATCCAGCACCTGCCCCTCAGACAACCCCAAGCCGGCCAGGTGCTCGTCAAGGTCCTGGCCTGCGGCGTCTGCTTCTCCGATCTGGAAATCGCCAGGGGCCACATGGGCCACGTATTCCCCCGCGTTCCGGGCCACGAGATCGTGGGCGACGTCGTGGCGCTGGGCCCGGGCGTGGAGAACTTCCGGCTCGGGCAGAGGGTGGGCGGGCCGTGGCATGGCGGGCACGACGGGACGTGCAGGCAGTGCCAGAAGAGCCGATTTCAATACTGCGAGGAGGGGAAAGTAAACGGCCTGTCGCACGATGGGGGGTGGGCAGAGTACGTGCTCCTCAGGGCGGAGGCGGTGGTCCGCGTGCCGGAGGAGGTTGATCCCGCGGAGGCGGCGCCCCTCCTGTGCGCCGGGGTCACCGTCTTCAACGGCATACGCAAGCTGCAGGTCGAGCACGGCGCTCTGGTGGCGGTCCAGGGCCTGGGAGGGCTGGGTCACCTGGCGGTGCAGTACGCGAGCAAGATGGGCTACGAGGTCGCCGTGCTATCGAGCGGAGACGACAAGGCCGACTTCGCGAGGGAGCTGGGAGCGCACCACTACATCAACACGCAGAGCGGCGACGCCGCCGCCCAGCTCAACAACCTCGGCGGCGCCTCCATCATCGTCCAAACAGCCCCCAACCCCAAAATCATCGGCCCCCTGGTCGCCGGCCTAGCCACCGGGGGCAAGCTCCTGAGCCTCGCCCCCGTCGGCCCCATCGAGGTCGACACCGTCGCGCTGGTCGCAAAGGGGGCGAGCGTCCACGGGTGGGCCAGCGGGCACGCCATCGACAGCGAGGAGGCCATTCGATTCGCCATCAGGCATGGGGTCAGGTGCCTGGTTGAGAAGTTTACGTTGGATGATTTCCAGGCGGCTGTGGATAGTCTGGAGGCGGGCAAGCCTAGGTTTAGGAATGTTTTGGTGATGCAGTAAATGGTCTGGCGGTGGTATGAAGGGAACTGTAGGTTTTATAAAGTGATTATATAGGTAGAAACTTGCAGAATATTAAAATAATGAACAATCGAAGCCCGTGTATGCCGTGATATCAAGTTACCATTATATGTAAAGTTCTCCTCATGAAAGCACCCCATTCACCAACGACCATCTCCATCTAGAACGCAAATACCCTTATCACAAAGAACATAGATAAAAGTTAAAATGAGTATAATATATGTATATATATGTGTGTGTATATATATATAAGGGAATAGAAATTATCACCTTTATCAGGAACTAACCTCAACCTCACGAGTCTATCGAATCAGGATACACCACCTCCAAACAGAAGCATGACGAGGCATGCAACTCCGTACAAACGACATTTACCACGGAGAGATCTCAGCAGCAGCACGGAATGACCGACAATGGCATAGCATATGATCTTGCAGTAAGTATGATCAGTATTGCTGCAGCGGCGGAGGGTGTAGGGAGTCGTATTGCTGTCGATGATGTAACACGCAGATGTGATCTTTGATAACAATGTATTGTAAAACCAAATTCATGAAAAGATGAATCTTCTAACTGCAAATGCTATCGAAAGCCAAGAAAAATGGGCTGTTGTTATATCAAATCCCGTCAATCTAAATACAAGTCGCTGTTTGGAATATTGCGCCGACATATGGAATGCGAGACTATAATATTGCATGTAGATAAGACCCATCACTGCATCCTAAAACGGTCACATATTCTTAGCTGCATCAATGACACATTCTTCGCCATCTTTTTTTCTTTGTTATTAGTGAGTGAAAACTAAGATCGTAAAACAAACTGTTGCTTTACTGTACAGAACACCACCCCTTGCGCATCAATTTTAGTCATCCGTTGCCTCCCCTTTGTAGTCCCCTATAACTCCTTTAATTTTACAACCAGACACCATTCCCCAAATCAGAACAAGCCCATGTAGTCGTTTACAATGGGGTGGCTGTGGACGTTGGCTTTTCCCATACACTTGTTGCCCCGACGGGACACATAACCGTAGCGCAGAAGCAATCTTCTGGAGCTTTCATCTGGCAACTATATCTGGAGAAGTGGATATCGCAGCAGCAACAGGGCACTGGCTTGTTCAAGCTAGGATCGGAGTCCTGGTCCGCAAGGGGTACCACAACATTTCGGCCGCGGACGGTCTTGGTGGGCCTGGCTGTTGGAGTAGGTGTGCTTGATGCATCCGAGGATGTAGTGGGTATGGTGATGAAGGTAGTGGGCGGGTTGGTAGATGTAGTCGACGAATCCGAGGGAGTAGTTGGCGCATCAGACGACGTGCTTGTAATATCTGTCGGCACACTGCTCGTAACCTCCACACTGCTCGTGCTCGACACAACCGAGGACGCACTCGCCGTACTTTGCGAAATCACCTCATCCTGCCAGATCGTCGGCGCATTCTCAGGACACACCACATCGGCGCATATGCACTCGTCCGCCGCGATGGCAAAGGTGCAAGAAATCGTGGCGTGCCCGGGAATACAGCAGCAGCACGGGTCCTCGTGGGGGTAGGGAGGTCGAGAAAAAGCAAGAGCCGAGCCGCCTAAGAAGACGAGGGCAGCGGCGCCGGTGAATCTAAGGCTACGCATCTTGAGAAACTTTCTCTCCTTCTTCTACTTCTTCTTTTTTCTCTGTCTTCTGTCGGGTGGTTCTTTGTGTGTGTGTGTGTGTGTGTGTGTGTGTTGTTCCTGTAGCAGGTAGGTAAATCGAGGGAAGAAAGATGTAGGAATAAATAGTAAGTGAGATAATCAAGTTGCTCTTCGAGGGACCTCGAGGTGTCAAATAAGGTAGGTTATCGGGGGCGTGGATGTGTTTGCAGGACTTAGGTTTTAATAGCAAACAAACCAAGGTTTCTTCATGCAAGGGATAAAGATGAAAAAAAAAGGGTAAAAGAGGGTGTGAGAGTTTCAGAGGCCACAAGTGAATGACGCAGAAACCTTCGACACTGACTGCTTTAAAGTTAATTTATGGTTTTCTCTATCTCTCTCTCGTTCCTTCCCACGACAGATCATAGATTCTTTTTTTAGGCACTCATGGGTGGTTGCTTGTTGCTTGTTGCTTGTCATGATCGGATCGCTCCTGCAACCCCCGGTATGCGGCATGGAATTCCAGTCGCTCATTCCGGAAACGAAACGAGCTCTCATTTTGTTATTTCATTCCATCAATCAGGCATCAGACACCAGGAATCAGCAGGTAATCCGGTACGTGATTCACTGCGTGCCTCTCCCCTCCTCTCCTTTATTTTCTCCAGCTCTAGCTCTAGTCAGCGTGTGCAGAGCGGTGCGGGCCTCCCCCCCTTGTAATCTTGTTATCTCGCTTCATCAGGCGTTCATCTGACATGTTCCCCCAACCTGGTTACACGTACCGTACAAACAGAGTAATAACAAAGTGCTCTCCCTAAGATGCCTGCCTGTCTGCTTATGATACGAATACTTGGGTTTATATGACGTACGGAGCAGCACCATCATCATGTATCCAATCTCTCTATCCAAGTCAACATCATAATATCGATGCGTGTGGGTGTCGATGATGAACCATACATACCTAGCTAGAATCCATCACATCTCACCAACCATCTCCCATTAGCAAACATCGTCATCAAGATGCCGCCTCGTGTTACTTTGTCTTTCCGTTCGGGTAACGACTGCATACCCCGCCAAAGTCTTAAAACACCAACAGCTTGAAGTCATGTCGACCCTTCTCACATTCGTGGTGCTGAGGCACACATTTCTCATAGACCCTTGTCTTCATCTAATTATAGCTGACACCAGCCTATCAACAATAGGAACAAGGCCCTTTACTCGTCTTGGCGCCTTTTCCTGCGCGCGCTGGATATCACATCAGGACAGGATTGCGTACATGTCTTCACTCGACCTCCACCAATCAACATCATTGTTAAATCAGTTTCAGTCACTGACATTCTTATTATCCCACATGTGTAGGTAAGCATAGATTCTAATTTCAGTTACAAGAAATAGACCTTCCCAAGGGAAAAAAGAGACATGAAAGTCAAAGAAAGTCCCGAAAACCATCGTACATGGTTGATTCCGTCCACTTCCCTTTCCTTCAACAACCTATTTATATTTTTGCCATTCAAAATCGACACGTCCTTGCCAGTTTTGCATACACATCGTAGTGTTCCCTGTTATTTCCATGCCTCCATATAATTTTTTAGAATTGATAGTTTCCCTTTATCCACCAGTCCAGTCAATAGGCCGTACAAATCATAAACAAACAAACCCCATATGTAAAACGCCAATTAAGAAGAGAATACAATAATTGGTGACCCAAAACCAGCTGAGGGTAATGTGTCAAATAGCTCAAGCATCGGCCCTCATGATCCAGGAACAGGCAAGATAGGATATAGAGAAGTGGCCTCCTTGGGCTTGGGTCGCTCAGCAACGACAGGGCTCTTGGATGCCCCCGAATCAATGTCCATCGCATCAGGATCCCTCTCTAGGGTGCTGTGCTCACCATCGGCAAACTCATGGCGGTGCAGACGGCCTCGAACGTAGTCGCGAAGAGTCTCAATGACCCTCATATTTTCAAGCCAGCGGTCATACTGCTCCTCCCGCTCCCGTGTGGCTTCGCTGACATCTGAATCAGAGGAAGGTGAGCCTACTGACTGAGCCGACTCGCCGGCTTTGGGTGTGGTGGCCCTCGACTCCTCAGGAGATCTGGGTGGCGGAGGCGCAGCTCGAGCCCGCTGGAGCAAGCCGCCAGAGTAGCGTCGTCGCTCGTTGCTGTCGAAGCTGGGGCCCAGCGTGGCGGTTGTCGATTGACCAAATCCTTGGCTGACCGCGGGGAGGCTAGTTGGGAGGCTGGGGTACATGAGGGAGGAGGCTGTCGAGCTATGGCGGGACAGCGGCGAGAGACCTGAAGCAGAGGGGCTAGGGGAGTGGCCAGAAGTGTAGGACAAGGCGCTGGATGGCGGTGTCACGGCAGGAGTGCCGGTGGACGAGATGGCTGTCAACGGGGAAGCCATGCTAGCTGCCGAAACCGAGTGATAGTTGTCTGCGGTGACTGGGATGCCCGATGGGCCACGATGAAGGGTGGTTGGCGATGGCGTGTTGCGATACGCACTAAAGTGGTGGTCACTGTGAGGGTGAATACCGGCTGTGGCGTGACCCGAGTTTTCATAAATCGTATCTTGCATCTGTCCAAGAAGATTGTCAATTTGGATGAGATCCTTCTGCGTCCTGGCACTGGGCATTGGCAAATAGTACTGCTGTGCCAATGGGTTCTGAGTAGGAGCAGGTGGGGCATGAACCACTGAGTGGCTTGGCTGCTGGGACATGTATGGCTCCGCCTGTCCATTGTTAGGGATAGATAAGGCGCCGTGGAGAGGCATGAGAGAGCGTCCAATCTGTGCGTAGGATGCAGGGTCAATTTGTCGGCGTTTTGCGCTGCCAAAGAACTCGTCGACCATGTCATAAGTACGCTTGCGGTCGTACGGACCGTTGCTGGCAGCTGCGTAGTTGAGATGCTCAGTGCGAGGCGTACTGTTCATGTGTTGCTGATTAAAGTACAGTCCATAGTTGGTCGATGGCTGGGGCGCATAGTAGCCACCAGTGTGAGGTCCATTTTGAGAGAAAGCAGGTGCATTATTTCGCATCTGACTACCGTGGTCATAGTAGTTGGGGGCTAGAGAACACGTTAGAACCCTGCGCCGAACCCGCATGGAATCTCGGGGGATCCTTTGGGGGGAGACTCACGCTTGGAGACGGGCGGTGGTCTATAGTTCATGCCAGGCTGCTGGCTCTCCAGTCCAGGACGAGCGAGAACAGAGTCATCTGCGTGCGTCTGAAACCAATGTCAACGACTCGTTCGAAAAGAGCATGAACAAATGGATGAAGAAAAGGGGGAGAATCTACCTTGACGTGCTTCTTCAGATCTTGAGGACGCTTGAAGGACTTGCCGCAGAATTCACATTTGTGAGGCTTCAATGGGACGTGAACACGGATGTGCGAGGTGATGTGGTCACGCTTCACGGTAGTAGTCCGGCAAGAGTTCCATTGACAAGTGAGGCTCAAGTTGTTAGTGCTCTTGCGGCCAACATGACGCTCACAGATATGCTCCTATGATTCACCATGTCAGTAAAACACAGTCTCACTTGATTGAGTCGTTGACAAGCAACTCGTGGAGCCAAACGGCTGTTGCAAAGCTAGTTACTCACATAGAGCGACTCTGGGGCTCCAAATTTCTGGCCGCACTGGTTCCAGCGACAAGTCAGAGAAGGTGGTTCACTAGGACCGCCGCTCGACGAGGATGAGCTTGGTGAAGTATTCGATCCATTAGGGATTGCGCCGTTGGAGGCTCCGTTTGCTGGCACCGGTGTAGTCGCCTTGTGACCATTGATATTGTTGTTGCCGTTGTTGTTGCTGCTGGTAGCAACCATTGAAGAAGCCTGAGCGGCCTCGGAGACCTGGGCCGCCATTTTTTCCAAGTGTGGGGCAGAGAAATGGGCTTGAGACGATCCTGGGGATTGGGGGGGCGAAAAAGGGAAGGTGCGTCGACGTGTTGAAGAGTTGATTGAGTTTCGAACACCCAAACGTTCAAAAGGCGAACGTTATGACGATGCCTCGTGTGTTATCGCACAAAAGAAAGCGATTGTGAGATGAGAGTTTGGAAGTGTTTGAGAAAGTCAACGCTTTAGAAAGTTGATTCTGGGGGCACCTGCTCCCTTTACATTCAATACAAAAGTCTGGGCAAGAGAAAGAGGACCAGCGGAAAGTCTTGGCGGTCTTGGCATTCTTGGCGAGGCTGTACAGGTAGGGATGGTGGATGGGTACATGTGTCCTTGCGGTGGATCCCACGTAATGCGCAGGTACTTGCTACCACAAATACTGACGGTTACCATGTGGACCTTGTGTTGCCAAGACACGCCAAGCCCTTGGCATCCTTGGCTTTGTGTCCATCCGCAATCTTCCATTGGCCTCGTGCCCTTGAGGTCCCTCACACACGCACACACACGCAGACACACGCCTGCTCACCTGTGCGTCAAGCGTTTTATCGGTCGAGGCTCGTCAACGCTTTTTTCGAATAGGATGCGCTCGCTCGCCCAGCTTCCATCTGAGCCGCCCTTTGCCTTTCGGGGGTGGTGGTGGTTGTGGTTGTGGTTGTGGTTGTGGTTGTGGTTGTGGTGGTGAGGGTCTTCTTCTTTCTGGCAACATTTGACATCACTTGTGTTCACGGCAGAGAGAAACAGTACGTACTGTTTGCATGTATGTACATCTAAAAAAGAAATGGCTCATGAAATTGGTTGTAATACATATGCGAGGTACGTACAAGATGAGCCTTGTTGCCAACCAAGGCAAAAAAAAAAGACTCTCTTATTAATGCGACAAGAGGTACCTCTGACGATCACGAGGTTCATGTTCCCCGAAAGCAGGTAACCAACGCAAACAAGGCACAAAAGCACAAGCACACACACACACACGCACGTACGCACAGCAAATAGAATGGGATTGTAATGAATCCGAGAGTCCGAAGACGTTGTATTAGACTCCATACCATCATCCTCAGCTAAACTCCCCTAATCCCCCCCTTTGCGTCACACCAAACGGCCCCCAAAAGTCTTGTCGTTTCTTATTTGTATTAGTGTTCTCTCTTGACTCCCTCCCCTTCCCCCTCCCCCACCTCCCTCATCCATACCCACCCATACCCACCACCCATCCCATCCTCCTCGGCTGCGGCCTTGCGCATACGCAATCAATTGATAACACACGGTGCGCGCGTACGTCTTTGAGTTGTTTCGAGCTTCTCTTCGAGGCCCAGAATCAAGCTTTTCCCAACCTGCCGAGACGAGAGTCCTCCGCCATAAAGCCAAGAAATGCCCAGGAATCACTAGTTTTCAGGAGACGTCAAAATGCAACCCTAGGCCAACCATGGCGCCTTCAACTATAAAGACACCGTTTGTTGACCTGAAAATATTAAGGCGATCCAAGCAAGATTGGATCGATATTTCTCTTACGTAGTCTGCATAGAGAATTTCAAAACATTTATCAGTGCTGCGCCCTTGTTGTGTTGTGTCGTGTTGTAAGAGAGAGAAATGGAACACAGCCCCAGATCAGTGGACCATAAAGGCGCCCAAGTGATGAAAGCAAGCATACAACTTGATGCATGTTTGACCCCATGTAGCTATATCCGAGTCCCATTATAGTTAATAAACATCACGTCTCGCGTAACAGCATCATCAGACAAGGTCCGGAAACTGGACTGCAATAAAGGAAGAGAGAAAACGAGGCAACGACTTTTCTAACACCGGTTCCTACAAGGGTGCCTTGAAAAAAGCAGGCGCCCGCTGTCGTCGAATCATGAGGAGGTTGATAACCCAGTTTGTCCTGCGCGTTGCGGAGAAAGGGGAAGTTGATTGACTCGAGGCAAAAACAAGAAGCCAGATAGAGAGAGAGAGAGAGAGAGGCTGATACGATGGGATGGATTGCTTGCCTCACGTATCCGATGCATGTCTTGCCCTTTTGAAGATTGGAACCTAATTATCAAGATATTTCGAGACATTGTGCGTAATAGATACCGGGTCTGTAGGCACTTTGTCCCCCCAGAAATGAGCCCCCATCAACTGACTGGGTTTCATTGCCATTACTGCTCTCTCCATATGGAGCAAAGGGTAAAGATTCACAGCAACCTTTACAAACATATGCTTTCCATGATAACAAACGACAACACCTCGGTAAAGACCTTCTTTCTCAGCTCCTATTCCAATAATGTCATCCATCCCTCCTTTGCAGCGCACGTGTCGCCATGCCCAGAGACCAATCGACACCACCAGCTTCCCTAATCAACCCTGCCAAGCCTTTTTTACCCTTTAACCTTTCGATTCTCGACTCTCCCTCGCCCCATCAAGACAACATGACACACTCTCTTTTTCTCACGAACCCCAGACAAATGCCAAGGCACTAGATATGACGACAATGCGGCAGTGCAACCGCCACCCCATGTGGTTTTTTTCTTCCTGAACAAGTTGATACGGAGCAAGGTAAGCTTCTGCTCTGTTTCCCATCCGGCCCCAAAGTAATAAAATAAAGTAAAAAAAAAAATCATTAGCTCCCTTCGTCATCTCAGCCGCTCAGAAACGGGGATCAAGATTGCACGTCTAGATTCCCCGAGATTTCCCTTTTTACTTGCTCGCCCACAAATAATACTTCCGTGTTCCGTAGAGACAAAACACACGGCATTATCATACCAAAATACGGAGTACGATCAGACGAATGGCATTTGCAAGAACAAAGACAAAGATGCTCCCCTCTTCCGTCCCGCAAGTTATGAGTAAAGACAAACCACCAGAAAAAAAAGGGTTCCTATCCGATTCGTTTAAAACTCGCAGGGGTTCCTCCAACTGAACCCCCCTCCCCTTTCGACCTGCCGCCGACCTACCGTACAGCTCCACGTTGTGCGACAAAAAAGAAAAAAAGAAGAAGAAAAAAGTCCAGACTCCCCTGACCCGTCTCCGTAAGAAAAGGGCCTTTGCCAATTTTGTTTGTTTGTTTTTGTTTTTGTTTTGTTTGTTTTGTGTGGTCGGTTCCCGTATTATTTACTCCATAGAGACAGAACAAACGGATCCATCGGCTGCGACGGCTGTTGATCCCCGTTTGCTGACTGATGATCCCTTGGTCGCGCGTGTAGATGAGCATGTTCATACCTACTTGTAACGTTTGCAGCTCTTGGGTAGTCGGGCGGCAAAGTGTCTTGGGCGGCACACCAGTATCCGTACCTGATCACAGTCGATCAAGCAATCGACGCTTTCGCAATCTAGAAAATTCCATAATCTCCACTGAAATGCAACCTACCGGTTGACTCGGCGAACACACACACCGCATGCCTGCCTAGGTGCTAGGGTATTACCTACTAAGCAGTCACAAACACAGGTGAAAAAAAGCTTTCAAGTTGAGGAGGGAAAGATCAAAACTTCCATTAGTGAAATATCAAAGCCTCGGAACAAGGCCAAGAAGAATCTATCTGATCATGCCAGTCCTCAAAATATTTGTTTTTACTATTTTGGATTCCTCCTCTTTTTGGTCGGCGTCGTGAAAACACCAATAGACTAACTTATGTCCTTCCAAGACCTCTATCTAAACCTGTCGGTCGGTCCAGTCATTGTATTTGATTGTTGTTGTTGCCTGGGACGGGACCGATTCCATGCGGCCATAAACCCGATCCACCTCTATAAGTTCCATAGCTATCCATCAAGACCAGCGCATTGCATAAAAAGAAAAGCATAAGTGGGGAAGTGTTGCCAATCGAGCCTGAAATATCCCTTTGGTAGTGACAGAAATCCAGTCCCAACACAAACACATAGGGCAAGGGAATCAATCGCCTCGATAATCCTCCATGGGTAAGGTATTGTTGAAGTGCCAAGCGCCTTGTTGAAAGCGCCCCATTATTAAAAGTTTTTTCTTCTTCAATGCAGGTGCGCAAAAAGGTATATCGTAAAATAAAATAGAAAAAAAAGAAAGAGGCAAAAATTCAAGTGGCCAGTCATCCCTTCAAGGGGGGTCGTTAAAGGTCGTCCAGAGACGAGAAAATAAGCGAGAGCCTCGGTACCAGGTTGTACCGTAAAGCATTAGCCATTAGGGTCCGACATTATAGGACGAACATGTCGATAAAAGCCAGAAGTAAGATCGTAGAAAGCCCATTTTGTTGGGAAAACATCCACGACGGGACTGCCTTTTGAGCGTCCATCAAAATGCCGATGCCAGGGCAGCCGTTCTAGGTGGTGGTTGGTCTCCTTCCACCTAGTATTAGGCCCAGCCACAGAATGGTGACCCCGGGATCAAGAGATGCAGGCCAGATGCCAAATAATGCCATGTATATCGAAGACGAAGAAGGCGAAGAAAGAGAAAAAGAATCAGAATGCCAAGAACCGTGTCATCGTGAGCGTAAGAGGTGTGTGTAAATCTCGAGGACGCCGCCCCAAGGGTGTAAAAAGGTAGGTATGACACGTATTCCGTGACCCAGCAAAAGAACCAGCCCAACCCAGAACCGAATCCTTCCAACCATGGAGACCAAAAAAGAAGCCATGTCCGCCCGAAGAACGCCATTCATGCAATTGGTATTATACAGAGCCGAGTCGAAGCAGGGCCTCGACGGCCTCGCGCTCCTGGGCATCAGAAGTGCTGGGGAACGCAGAAAAGTCAAATTGTGCCAGTGGTGAACGGGCCATGCCGTAGCCGGCAGAGATGGTCCGCAGTCCACCTGCAGTATATGTGTTGGGTGACAGCACATTCCGGCCCGATTCGGTCGCGGCCATGTGTGGATACGATTCGGCTCGGAGAGCAGCTGCACCCACCGCAGCCCAATCCTCGTCGTCGGTCACGTCCTCTGGGTCGTCGTTCATCGCAACATCGTCCTCCGGAGCCTCGGAGCAGGAAGCCGATCCAGATCCATCCATGGACATCTTGTCGGCCTCGTGCTCGAGCATGGAGGAGAGTTCGCGGTCGTCGTGGGAAAAGACCAATGACTCACCGCCACTGGACCTTGCAATGCGAAGCCTCATTCTGTCCTGTCCCCTGCCGCCAATTTTGGAAATGGGGATTCCAGCGGTGTAGGACGATGGTCCGCTTGGAGGGGTTGCTTGACGCTTCCGCGCCGCTTGTCCCTTGCGGCGGGCATCCCACCGTCCCCAACCCACTTTCTCAAACACCACGTCTCCATCAAGGCCTCCACCCTCACCTCCTCGACCCTCCAACGCTCCTACCACAACTCTGCGTGCCTTAGTGGGAGGAATGCCCGAAAATCCAGGAACCGAAGTGGTTAGGTATCCCATGATGTGTCGAATGGCGAGAGGTCCGTGGTTGAGTAAAATCTCTGGGAGATGGTACTTTGCGAGCATGCTGCTGGTGATGGAACCTGCAGCCTCGAGTACCGGAGACACGGACCTCCTCCCGCTCCCATGGCTACTGGCGTTGCTCTGAAGGTCCAAGTCGGAGTCGATGGGCTCAAGCCTGGCCTTTTGGAGTTGCGCCTTGAGGCCATGGGCGGGCAAGGCAGGAGATATAGAGTTGGGGGGAGTCGGGAGGTCCCGAGATCGTGTCACAGTCGTCGCCTGATCGCTCCGAGCCGCTACAACAGCTAAGTTGTCTCGGCTCAAGGAGGCCTGGGGGATATCACGAGCAGCAGTTGCCATAGAAGCCATATTTTACCGGTTGTTGCGATGCTTCAGGGGAAAATGTCTGCGTGACGGAGGCGACTAGTCAGTACAACGTCTTTGGGAAACCGTCTTGCTTGGGGGGTGCGAAACGGGGACAATTTATGGACAGGGAAAAGCAGAGCCAACGCCAAAGGTCGGTGATGGCGAAGAGCGGTGATGGGAAAAGGTTTTTTTTTCTTTGCTTGTGCTTGTGCTTGTGCTTGAGCTTGTACACGTAGGTAGGCGGGTTGGGCCCAAGGGGTCTCCTCCCGTTGAGTCACTATCAGGGTGCGTCGCAGTAGTGAAGCAAGGTTACTGCGTTGCGTTGCGTTGCGATGCGCTGTACGTACCAGGGGGGCAGAAGCCGGTGACAGTCGGTGTTGGCTCTAGATGGCTGGCAAGACAAGACGTATGAAGGACTTGACTGTCAAATGCTGACGCGATGATCGAGACTGTGACCAATGATTCTCGATGTGAATCTTTGGACGCTGTTCTGTTTTTGTTTGTTGTTGTTTGGAGAGAAAAGGGAAGGGGAAGGGAGAGACGAGCAGGATGGGCGAGATAAGACGACCATATACTTTAACATTACCTTACATTACAGGTACCTTGCCTTCAGGTGCGCACAACGCAACGGTGAACTTGGTGTGTACGAAGCACATGTACTCTGTACCTGGAATGAGGTAGCGACGGGGGGGTCAGGACTGTGTCGCAAGCACCCAAGAAGTGACTTGAGCGCACTCCGTACGGCGTACCCCCCCTCGCATCAATGGATGCAATGCCTGTTCCAGTGCTGTTCCAACACACCAGCACCGGCCCAGCCCAGCAAAAAAAGGAGGGGCGTCAATGTATCAGTACCCAGGACTGGGCTCGTACCTTGCGGTACTGTTTAGTACCAGCCGAATAAATTGAATCTCATGACTCCTTTATTTAGCTCGCCAGCTGCACAAGGAACAACCAGTTGTTTAACGTCGCAGTACATAATTGAAAAGTCATAGTTGGCCACCAGCCTGTGCATGCCATGCGCCGGTCAGTTTCAATCCAGCCAACCGGCGACGACAGGAATGCTCGTGAAGGCTGCAACCTTGCAGAGCCGTTTTTTGTCAGTTCTTTTTGTTGTTGTATGGATGTATGTGTGTATGTGCCCAATCACCAATGTGCGTCGTCGCCAAGTGGTGAGGCGAAGCGAAGCGAGCGAGTGAGTGAGTGGGTGAGCGAGATGGTGATGATGGGGGTAGCATGTCCTAAGCAAGGCAAGGGATGGGGATGTGTCTGCCGCCGCCGCACAGTAAACGAGGCGCACACACACTCTCTCACACACACACACACACACACACACACACACGCAAATAATATTCAGCAAAGCCAGTCAGACCCTGAAAAATATACTCTGCCGATACAGGAGAGTAACAAGACATGGATCATATTGGCTGACCAGGGAGCTGACAGTTCATTTTTCGGCCATCACGAGATTTCGCTCCCCCCTTCTCTTTCTTCCAAGGTTCTCTTTCTTTCTAGGCCTTGGCCTTTTATTTTTTCTTCGGCTTGGCTCATACACACGCACACGTACACACAACGCACACAGTATTACAAGTACAATATTACGGATGTTTACTTGGCACACACCCATCACTTTTACTCACTCTTACTACTTGTACCTACATACATAATCCTACTAAGACGAGTCATCAGCCAGCATGTTTAACGGCCCCATAAACAACCGAAGGCGACGACGATTTAATAGCGGGGGATCGGGGCATTTCGGCCACGGCCTGGACAACGTGCTGAGTCCAACGACTCCAATGACTCCTCATGGGGTCTCCAGAGGTCTCCAGAGGTCTCCAACCGAGCGTCAAGCTGTCACTGCAACCACTTTAGACCGTCCCAAGTGTCTGTCCCTTTGGTTGGCTTCGTGTCTGGGGATAACCCAAACTAGCGTGCACATTCACAGCTTGGACACTCTCATTCGATGGTGACCTGTGGCCTTGGCCTTCTTTTTTCTGACAGAAAGTCCGTTTCACTGTTTCAATTTCTAGCCCGTCCCCCATGGATCCGTCGCTCATGCGCCCCATTCGGCAGCTGGGCTTGGATCGATACTAGATATTTTCGGCATCGTGGACGTGACACTATCTTTTTTGACTGTGTGTGTGAGAGTGAGAGTGTGTGAGAGAAAGCCGAATGAAAGCGATCATCAAGGTTGGCTCCCTCAAATAAGTTTTTTTATTATTACTGAGCATACACCTTGTAATAGGAATAATACGGTCCTCCTTCCTTTAACCGTGTGATATCGGACAAAGATAAAAAAGGAAAACGTCATACGGAGTAGGATTTTTCACATCTGACGCGATATCCATTACTCCTACCAGGCACCGTTCCGGGGGGCTGTGATGACATGCAGATACAAGCACACACACATACGAAAGCCTATCACATTGACTCACGCAAGCCCTGATTCTAGGGCTTTCCATTCCGAATGCGTCAGTTTCCGTTTTGATATCATCACAGGATCAGAGAGGAGTACATGTTACTTTGCATCCTTTTGTTTGTCTATTTTTGTGCGCGTCTTTGCGACTCCAAAACAAAACAAATCTTGCGCAAGTGTGCGTGTATGTGCGTTGCGCGATATTAGGGAGTGTCGTTAGCTATCAGAGAGAGAAAGACGACGACGGCGACGATGACTATACATTGCTAGTCTTCTTAGTCGGCTCCTCGGCTGTCATTGACGATTGGATCATGGGCATGTTCACCACCAAAGAAACTCGCATGCCATCCGAGCGACCCCGTCTCTCTCCCTCTCCCCTCCCCCATCTGAGCGACCCGGGGAGCCGTCACAGTAGCTGATCACAATTGCCCGACTTGGTAAGCAGGACTGGAATCTCCACGCCTTTCGATGGGCCCCCCGCGCTGCTAACCGGATGTAGCATCTCTGTCCAAACATTGACCAAACAGGTTTATTGCTCTCCCATGTGGGAAGCTCGTAGCCCTAACGATGCATGACCAACTTGATCATTTATTCTCTCGTGTAATCAGAGTGATGTGACGATAAGAAGGGTATAAGACGATTATCCCAAGAGCCTGGGAATATGCCATCGGAAATGCCGGTACATATCATGGTGGACCCTCTCTCTTCTCTCTTTGCTCTCTCTCCCTCTGTCTGCATATGACGGACCAAAATAACCAAGGCATCGTCTTACCCACAGAGGAAACTTCCCAGCCCGTACTGTAGCGCAAGGGGGGTTACAACTCCACCCCATAGACTACGCTCTCCATTCCTCCTTGATCATATGCCTGCCTCCCTCTTCACCCAACGATGCACGCACATCTGCAGGTGGTTGCTGCCGGTCTACTCGGGATGCGCGGCTGTGGCTTTTCAAGCTGAGAGGCACACACACACTCACACGCACACACAAAATAATACAACACTTTTGTGTGCCTTGAATGCCTTGAAACAACTAAAAAGAATTAACGCAAACTCCATCATCATCCAACGCATGTCCCGTTTCCAGCCCTTTGTTGGTTGGGCCCTCTCCCTCCCTCCAAAGAGCGTCGTGTAACCATTCACGTTGCACCGGCTTATCGCCCTGATTGGAGCCTTTTCTTTTCGGACGTGGGGAAATATATCATGTCTTCCCGCATGCATGTGACCCGCTTTCCACAAGAAGTTCAAAAGCACTTAGCTTCAATACCTACAATTTCCCCCTCTTTTTTTTCTTTTGGGTCCAGTTATCAAGCCACGCGGAGATATGTTTGTTGTTTGTTGTTGACTCATTCGTATACCCACGGGGAAACTAAATTTGACCACGTTTCTTTTTTGTGAATATAATTTTTTATTCGCTCTGTTGGGGAGGAAAACGGTTGATGAGGGTTAAAGCCCCAAAATTTCGGATTATCACCATGTGGGCTCTTGGGAGTCCATGACGTTTGCTGGAGACCTTTGTTGGATACACGCCCCCCTCCTGCTCTCCACCTCATCTTCTCAAAATGAACCTCGTTTTGTGTCTACTTCCGGAAAGCAAATGAAGCCCTTTTGACAAACTTCTCGTGCCATGTAAAGGACCTGTCTTGTAACATTGCAATCTATGCCCAATCACCTCCGTACCAATAAACAACAAAAATATAATTTGGTGGCGTCCCTCCTCCTCCCTCTCCATTGTACTATTTCCCTTGTGAAAGGACTTTCCGATTCCGATGCTACCTTATTCGCCATGATCTACCCTGCATCTTGATATTTAAGCCCTCTTTGCATGATATCATATTTACCAATGTGTAGAAATGAATTTTGAAGTAACACACTAGGGTTGGCCCTTTACCCGTCGTGGAAACGGGACTAAAAAAAGAAAAAGAGGAAGTGGACTCAGGCACAAACCGATAGAGTTGACGCCTTTTCTTCAGGGGAACGTCATGACATCAACAATGCCCAACCGAGGAGGCGTTCAGATGTGACCGCGCGACCTTGTTGAAATCTCGATGATGGAAGTGGCCCAGGGGCTCATGGCATCGGCCTTTGCCACGTCAACCGTTTGTCTAGAATATTCCCGTGTGTTTTTTGTGACCAAGTGAGAGAAGAAGAAAAAAAATCAACCCCTCGCTTGTCCAAAGACGAATTCGCGACATGCCTTGTTCCACGTGGGTTAGCAACCTGGATGTCTACCTTGATGGCCCATCATCATCACGTGAAAAAAAAATTAGAACTTACATCCTTTAGCACATTAAGCTTTTCCTGCGACTGTAGAAACACCTGCTTATACTGTGCAATGCTCTGCCTCAGCACCGCATCTCTCGTCGTGCGGCCCTCGCAAATGGCCTTCATCTGCAGCTCCATTTCCTTGCGGAGAAAGGGCTTGCCCAAGCTGGTCTCGAAATTCATCCGGTCAAAGCCCAGAATGAGGGCCACGCCGAGTTGTGTTGGGACGAATACCTTGACCCCGCCTGCACCACGACCTCCACCTCTCGAGACTCCACCTCCCCGGCCTCTGCCTCCTCTTCCGCGGCCACGAGCGCCTCCACCTCTGCCGGCTGGTGCTTCATCCGGTTCGTCGTCGTCGGCGCCTGCGCCCGCGGATGCCTGACCACCCCTCACTGTAGTTGCAACGTATTCTCTATCCTGTATCTTCTGAATATGCTCCGCCATGGTAGCATCAGTTCCAATCCCGTTTGCGTCCATGAGGGCAATCAGGTCTGCTTCGGTAAGGTAATTCGGGGGGCTGGTTTTGCCCTCTGTCATCATGGCCTCGGCAGGTTCAAATTGCTCGCCCACCGTAAAGTTGGGCAGCTCGGTCGAGTTACTCCAGTTCTCGTATATGTAGACGTCCAGATAGTTCCTCTCGAGGACTATAATGCCTCGGGTACTAAAGAACTCGTCTCCAAGTTGGACATCAATTTCGGTTGCACTGCCTTTGGCATCTTCTGAACAGCACGCTAGGAACCGACGAACAACGTACTCATACAAGCGTGCCTCGTCCGCATTCAAGACGCTCGGAGCTGCATACGTGATAGGATGAATGGGTGGATGGGCCTTATCATCGTGTTTGCCTTCTCTGGGCTGCTGAAACCCTCCACCGACCAGGCCTTGGGCAAATTGGCCCCATCGTGCGTCAGGCGTCTGCTTCTGCACTAGAGCTCTTAGGTTCATGCCCTTGTCGAATCGATCCGTCTCCGTTCTTGGGTAGCTGATGAAACCCTTGTTGTAGAGGCCTTCTGCTATGCTCATGGCATGCTGACCAGTCATTCGAAGCAAGCGGGTCGCTGCTTTCTGAAGCTCAACCGTAGTAAGAGGCAACGGTTTGAACTTGCGTGTTGATTTCTCCTGGACCTTGGTAATTTTGGCCATCTTTGCCGCAAGGCATCTCTCGTACAACAGGGTCACTGTCATTCTATCAAAGAGTCTGTTTCTCGCCCAGGAAAAATTCACCTTTTTCTTTTCCTTGGTATGTGTCAACGAGATGCCCCAGAAGGGCTCGGGCACAAAATTCTTGACACGAAAGTACCGGTCAACAACAAAACCAAGGGTCGGGAATTGGCAGGATCCTATTTTGTCAGTAGGCCCTTTGTAATCTTGTTGCTAATGTCACTCACCATAACTGAGGGTCATATTATCCATAGGTCCGTGGAGTGATCTCAGATTGTTGGTCATGAAACGAGTAAAGGCATAACCGATGCGTAGATCCAGCTCGATTCGAGTAGCAACAGCACTGACTTGCTTGTCATCCAAGTTGACTAGTTGACTTGCTGCTGAAAGTACATGTCTTGTAATATGTATTAGCATGCTTCCCAGTTGTTAATGAAAGAACACGAGTCTTACGCTCTTTCAATGTTGCTGAACTTGGCACGCTTGACTTGAATGCCTGGATTTCCCTTTTTCGCAGCGTCAACGATTTCTTGGCCGATATGTTCTCCCTCTCGATCACAATCAGTCCATATCACCAGCAGACGAGCAAATTTTGCCTGGTCAGCGAGATTTTTGGCAATGTCTTTTTTCTCCTAGTCCTGTATCAGTCTATGGTTCTTTTCAAAAGCCTGGTTGCACACTACCAACATTATGAACATTTGTTAATATTGGCGCGTGAAACAGCGTCTCAGGAGGCGGATGGCTCCAGTTCTTGTACTCGGGCGTGAACTCAACGTTTGTCAAGTGGCCGGTGACACAGGTCATGGTAACTGAGCATTGTCCCCATGGCCGTCCGAAATCAAAATCGAAGCCATAATTCTTGATGAATTTGTTTCTGGTGTTGTGCTTTCAACTGAGTTAGCCGTGTTGCCCCCCCTTTTTAAGGATTTGGTAGAATCACACACTGTCTGAAAATGACCGCCAGAGAGATGGCCAGCAACCGCCTTGGAGATGGACGGCTTCTCGGCCACACACAAGACCCTCATAGCCTGATGCTATAATGGAATACTATGAAATCTTCGTGAAATAAAGGTGAGGTGACGGTTCCTTGAGAAGCCCGTGTTACAGGCCATCGAGCATGCACGAGTTTTCAGCGCGTCGCGTCTCTCCTTATCCACCCTTTAGTCGTTATTCTCTCTAATTGGGATTGCGCCCAATCCCAAGAGACTATCGCTTTCACTCTGTCCAAAGACTTGGAATTGCTTCAATTCAGTGAATGGCCGTGGTGAGCAGTTGATGCCTCGATGGCATGAACCGTGTGTCGGATTCGGTGTAATTCACAGACACATTGCAACGTCGAATTTCGATGCCCTCGGAGCCCCACCAGCAATATTTCTGCTCCGGATCGACCCTGTAGGCGCTAATCGCAGATTTCAGTGATCGTCCTGGGGGCTTCAGTGGACGCACAGGCGTCAGATGCCACTGACGAGAACCCGATATCAACTAAAAGCAGTGAACCGCCACCTGGACAGTTGCGGGGCATCTATCGCTCCGCCACGCACAACCATCTATGACGCCCCTCATGCTTCCAGCCCTGGAGGTTCTCCATTTGATATAAAATCTCCAACGCTTCGACATTGAGAATTTGGTTTCCCCATTGTACAATATCGTTAATTGTGCATCCATCATGGCCCTCCCAACTATCAAGTCCCTGCAGGACGGCGCCGACTACTACAAGGTGGTTGAGCCATTTATCCCCCAGTTGTACGAGCTACCCCAAAAGGTGCTCGCCAACATCTCAAATCTCAATGGCTTGAAGGAATTGTACCTCGAGACGAATCCTCTCGTCTCTGGCTTCGCGGCATCTATTGCGATAGGATTCATTGCCTTGGTTTCGTCCGAGATCAACAGAAACTACTCTCAAATTGATCGCCTGTGGAGCATATTGCCTAATCTCTATGTTATTCATATTACCGCCTGGGCTCGTCTGGCCGGTCAACCTCATGCCCGCTTGGATTTGATCGCTATTGCTACCACCGCATGGAGTGTAAGATAAAAATATTTGCCCTGAAACTGCGGGCTTTCTTTCTAAACTGTGACTGTTTTAGATCCGATTGACCTACAACTACTGGCGTAAAGGCGGCTACCAAATCGGCTCTGAAGACTACCGATGGTGAGTCCATACTTTGCAATCGAGGATGCAATAAGCTCATTATCATAGGGAAATCATCAAAGCAAAGATTCCCAGCGTCCTCTTCTTCGTTTTTAATATAACCTTCATTTCTTTCATTCAGAGCATTCTTTTGTTCCTTTTCTCTTGCCCGCCAGCCTATGTCATCCTACTCTCAACTCAAATCGAGCCCGAGATTAAGACTACCGACCTCGTCTATTTTGGTGCTGAACTGGCCCTTGTTTTCAGCGAGTGGGTATCTGACGGCCAGCAATGGAGTGAGTAGGCCTGCCATGTGTGTCGAGAAACCTATTGACCGGCTATAGATTACCAGACCGCAAAGAAGCAGTATAAGGAGGATGGCACAGTTGCTGATGGCTACACCCAAGCGGAGCTCGAGAGAGGTTTCCTTACCAAGGGCTTGTGGGCATACAGCAGACATCCTAATTTTCTTGCTGAGCAGACCATTTGGTTTGTTTTGTACAACTGGAGCTGTTGGGCTTCAGAGTCGGTGTACCAGTGGGCCGGTGTCGGTGCCATTTCACTAATTTTGCTGTTCCAAGGATCTACAGCCTTCAGTGAGTCAATCACGGGCGGAAAGTATTCTGGATATGATCATTACCGGAGGGATGTGGGCATGTTCATTCCCATTTCCGTCTTCCCATATGAAGCTCCAGTGCGCCAGCCAAAGATTATCAGGACAAGCGAGTTGGCCAAGCGTCACGAGGAGAAGCAGAAGCAGCAGCAGGAGCAAAAGTAAAGTACGCGGACATGAAATTTTGGCGTAGCTGAAGTTCTAAAGTGGGGAGCTTGGGGTCAGGAGTAAGTATGAGCATCAAGATCATTGTATCTATTTGGCTATATACCGGGTGTTCAGTGCTGGAGTCATATATAAACTGCTTCAAGACATTGTGTCTAATTGCATATATAGTCTAAATATACTCTATCATCTAGTTTATATGCCCTACGCGCCAAGAAGATCACTCAGTTTATCAGCATAGAATGTAGGAACAGCAATAGCATCTTCACGCTCCCAGTCCTCTTTGCTATTGACACCAGTCAGGACGTGAAGAGTACCGCCCAGCTTGCCCTCGACGCCAAACTTGATGTCAGTGTTGAGCCGATCTCCAACCATGCAAGTCTTGGCTCGGTCAAGCTGGAATTTTCCCTCCACGGCGTCCATCATGGCCTGACTAGGCTTTCCGAGAACGAGAGGCTGCTGCCCAGTGGCCGTCGACAGGGGTGCGACGATGGAGCCAGCTCCCATGAAGAGATTGTGGTGCATTGGCAGTGTGGAATCAAGATTGGTCGCCAAGAAGAGCGCGCCGTTCTTGATATAGTGCATGCCGGTGACAATCTTCAAGTAGTTGATATGAAAGTCCAGGCCACACAGCACAACACCAACCTCGGGGTCAAGAGCGGAGCCATCAGCCAGGCCCGCAAAGTCCTCCGGGGTAATATCCCTCCTGAAGTTGGGATCCGTTCCGCCAATGTGGGGAATTCCTTCCGAGGCGAGCTCGGCCTCGATGCCGGCCTCGCCAATGGCAAAGACCTTGTTCTTGCCAGAGGGCAGCTTGAGAATGCGGTTGATATACACGGCTGCCGAGTAGGACGAGCCAAAGACGTCCTCGGCGGTGCTGGGGACGTTTAGTTTGGCGAGCTTCTTGGCGTAGTCCTGGCGGGACTTGGTCGAGTTGTTGGTCACGAAGACGGTTCTCTTGCCTTGACAGAAGGGTGAGCATCAGTCATGTCTCATTCCCGGAGGGGCATCCAACCTTTGGACCTGAGCAAAGATAGTGTTTCAGGGATACCCTCAAAGACGTGGTCACCGGACCATAAGACACCTAAGGTGTGTGAGCGTTGTTTTTTTCTCCTGAGTTTATTAGGCTAACCATCGCAGTCGAACAGAAAAGTCTACACGGGTTGAGATGAGTATATTCACATGGTAGCAGAAGATTCCGGCAAAATCACTCACGTCAAATTGGTCAATGAATTCATTGATGGCGGCCTTGTCGCCAGTGAGGTATTTAGGAGCCATATCTTTTACGGTAAGGCTGAATGATTTACTAGATGAAAGAAAGGAAGATTGTATCTTCTTATTGCCGCCACGCCCGATCAAAGCAAGTTCGTACTGAGATTGGATTTATTTTCTTGCAATATCGCGCTTCAAGCTTAGTCACAAAAGGCCGATAACGGGTGTCTGTTCTCACTCATCCAGGTGGACGCAATAGGTTTTCGTGAGCTTTCGTGACGAAGAATCATCCACTACGTCCCCATTCCTAAAATGATTGAAGCTATTCAGACAAATAATGCTCAAGTTCGTTACTACAAGCATCTATAACTAACCACCCCATTCCTTTAATTATTAATAGTTGGCCTCAAATCTACTCAACTCATTCTAGGGTAGAAGTGGGAGTTGGAGTGGGAGGGGCATTCAGACGGCTCGCAAACGACGTCATATGCCGCAGCTCTGATGTGAGCTGTGCATAGCCAAGGTTAAGCAGAAGACAGACAATAAGGGTCCGATATCCAAATGGGAATTTGATATGCAATTCCGCGACAACCGCGGGAAAGGATTGACGGATTGAGCAGCTATAGTGGCGACAAACACCCTGTGGTCACAAGGTGGGCGGTTCGGAGGACGTGATGATCCAAGCTCGGACGTACGTATGTAGCACGGCTGCTTCGGATCGATCTTTGATTTGACAGATGATGTGATGTTGGATGTGATGTGTGACGCTGCCTTCAATGAGATGCTTAAGAAGGCTTGTTGAATGGGGGTGATTTATCCCTGTATATAGATTCCTGTGGGACGATATTGTCGATATGATGACCATTTAGAAATACACACTCGTTCATCTGCATGTGGCCGCCCTGGCCGTTATCGGTTCTTTTTCAACGGGTTGAAGCATCACATATTAGCCTTAGCGGGCACTACGATGCACTAAATCCAATCACCATCTTCCAAGACATGACCAGACTTGCCAGGGTCGGTGGTGCCGAGCGAATGATGCGGATTTCATATATGCAATGTTTTTACCAGACAATATGGGCGGGTAGATGACACGCCGCTTACGGAGCGTGGGGGGGTTTTGGGGGGGCACCCTTTGAGACCCCGAAGGGGACAATAGGATGATCCTTTATTTTGTAGCCAGAAGATTCCTTTCAAATGGACACCGAAGGTAAACGAAAAGGTTCTAGTGTTGGTTGAGTGGGTTGGTCGGAAGTTCGGAGATTGCAGGAAGAAAAAAATATCTGGAGAGAAACATATAAATAAATCGAGGGGAGCTTGATGGACTCGTGGGTCTGTCTCAAATAACCCTTTGGCCCCCATCATCAAAGTTCTCAGTGCAAAAAAAAAAGATACCTTTTATCTGTCTAGAGTGAAAACTATTTTTTCCCTCTTCTTTACTAAGTGCCTATTTTTTCTTCTTCTCGCTCTTCCAACAAAATATATAAACCTACACCTTAGCTTGTTGAAGTAATAAAATATCTAATCTCTCGCACACTCTCGCTCCTGAGCAGAACATCGACCTAAAACCACATAAAAACTACGTCTTGACCTAAGGGCAACACCAGCAAAAATGGCATCTATTGGAAGCATCTCCTCGACCCCCAGCCTCTCTCCCATCTCCACGCCTGGCTTGGGACCTCAAGAGGCTGTTGGCTCCAGCACTACACCCACCATCTCGGCGAACCCTCTCCCCCCACTGTCAAGGGAATTCCCCAAGCCTGAAGACGAGGTTGACGTCAAGGCAGCGCTTCAGCGACAACCTGGCCGTTGGAGCATCAAGGGACAAATCGAGGCCGCCCAGCGACGGACGAACCAGCCTTCTTCTCCAGTCGACGAGAAGGAGCGAAGAAGCAGGGACCTAGAGGCAGCCAAGAGACAGCTCATGGCCTTTCACGAGACTATCAACCGTCGACAGCATTAAGATGACCCTAAAGACGACACCGATACTTGACTGAATTCTTTTTTTAATATTTCGTTTGGACGGCGCTTTGGTTCTTTTACGATATACCCGAGACGGTACGACATGACAGACATGACGGCGGCTGAGAGGCGGGGGCATTGACACAACAGATTGGTACAACACTGGGGAGTGTTCTTGGTGGGGGATCTGAATGTTGGACTTGTTGAAAATCGTCGGCTTCTGAACATTATTCTTTGTTGTTAATGCATAGCTAGCGGGATAGCTTATGACTTCTAGATTAAGACTAAATTGTAAAAGCATACATCCCTATATGCGGTATGGATACCTGTGCTAAGAATCGATATGACCAAAATGTTTTCCCAAGATTTACTGAATGCGAGAGGCCAGGGTAAATCCGTATGTAATGGCTGCAAAGAACGTTCCGAGGTTGAGCAGCGACGAGACGCCATGGAGCATGCCAAACTTCTTGCTAAGAGCCCGCATCTCATCTGAATGGGGACCGGTTTCGTACCATTCCTTTCCATCTCGTTTCGCTGAATTTCATTAGTACCATGTTCTTGAGCTACAAGTAGATGCATTTTTTTCAAAAAGAAAGAAAAAAAGGCAACAAAAGGAAGAAAAAAGTTGTTTACCTTGACCACGGCGCTCCTTCATAGTCTTGACAGTAGCGGGAAGCAGAATAAATGTGTTCACAAAACCGGTGAAGAACATGGTAGCAATGGGAACCAATGAGCTCCATCGATGAGACTCGTCCAGGATGCCGTAGATGCTAGAGGGAGTGCTGGAGTTTCCGGGGAACGTCAATGCGAGGACGGCAGGGAGGATTGTCTGTATCCCAAAGTAAACGGGGAAGAGACCGGATTGAATGGCTGAAAAGCTTGGCCGAGTGACCGTCTTGAACATGACGGGGCCATTAATAAAGCTCTACATTGAATTGGTGTAAGTCTTTATTCTTGTATATTTCCTTCATGGGGGAAGATCCATAGCATACGTGGAAGAATGTTGTCCCCAGAAGAGTTCCATACCTGAGGTACGTTGTCAGTGCCAGTCCCCAAAAGCCCACTCAGGTGAAAATGCCGTAAGCACATACGATATAATGTGGTATGGTGCCACAGAAGCGAAAGAGGAGCCCGCCATTGTCTATCCTTGTTCTTCTGGCCAGCCAAAAGCGCTGAATTAAATGCAGTGTTACCAACCGTCGAGGTGAATTCTAGTCATCATTTCACGCATACAGGGAACCTCGGCGCTTGAGAGATGAGGTCATACTTTCCATCACGTGACCTCGCGACACCGCCGCGTTAATGCAGGGCCCGTTCCATCTCAGCTGTGTTCGTCTGCCTAATCTCGAACGAGGGGCGCGCGATGAAAGGCGGGTCCATTGATCAACTACTTTAAAAGCCTAATCTTCTGTGGCCCTTGGATAGCCGGATGAGGCATTGTCCTATTTTCACTTTTTCATCAATTTCTAATTCTTGTTGCTGCGGACAAGATGGCTGACAAGGAAGCCAACATCTTCATCCTGGACCTTGGTGCGTCCATGGGAAACATCAACAATGGCCGAGAAGAATCTGATCTTGACTGGAGTATGCGATATGTTTGGGACAAGATCAGTGACATTGTGGCCGCGAACAGAAAGACATTGTGTGTTGGGGTTGTGGGGTTGAGGACCGACGAAACTGAGAACCCACTTTCAGGGGACGATGGCTACGAAAACATTTCAGTTCTACAGCCTCTGGGCCCAATGACCATGACCGGTCTAAAAAATCTCCAGCCGCTGATAAAGCCGAGTAGCACGTCTTTTGGTGATGCAATCTCAGCTATTGTGATTGCTGTCGACTTGATTGACAAACACACCAAGAAGAACAAGTGGATACGGAAGATCTACCTCATCACTGATGGCCAGGGATCATTAGATCCAGAAGATATTGGCGAAATTTCCAAGAAAATCAACGACTCAAATATTGAACTCATCATCTTGTATGTTGATGAACCCAGTTTGGTTTGTCGTCGCTAACAGCTCAGGGGTGTGGATTTCGATAATGCCGAGTACGGCTTCAAGGAGGAAGACAAGACGGCGACCAAGGTAATTTCTATCAAGATGATATTAGTAGGCCGTTGTTTTTTACTAATATGTCCATAGTCCGAGAACGAGGACACCCTTAAAAAATTGGCGGATAAATGCGACAATGGGCAATTTGCTTCTGTGGTTGAAGCCATTGAGGATATGGAGACACCGAGAGCCAAGCCAGTGAAACCATACAGAGCATACGAAGGCTTCCTCACGTTGGGCGATCCGGAAAAGTCTCCCGCTGCTGTCAACATCCTTGTGGACAGATATTTCAAGACCAAAGTTGCTAGGCCCTTAGGTGCAAGCACGGTAGTCGTCAAAGAAGATGGGGAATCGACTCAGACGCTCGAGGGAGAGGATATGGACGGCGTCGAGTTCTCTGCTGTGAAACAAGCCCGATCTTACAAGGTTAACGACCCTGATGCACCGGGTGGTAAACGCGATGTAGAATTCGACTCTTTAGCCAAGGGATACGAGTATGGAAGGACAGCAGTTCACATCAGTGAATCGGATTACAATATCACTAGGCTCGAAACAAAAAAGAGCTTCAAGATTGTGGGATTTATTCCACGCGACAAGGCAAGCATTGCACGCCACGTTTCATGTTTCACAGCTAACTCGGTATAGTACGAGCCGTTTCTCAACATGGGTGAAGTTTGCGTCACTGTTGCTAGCAAGAATGAGCCTACTTCCGAATTGGCGTTTGCCTCTTTAGTTTGGGCGCTATCAGAGCTTGACAACTTTGCCGTGGCTCGTCTCGTAGCCAAAGACGACAAAGAACCGCAGCTTGTACTGCTAATACCAGAACTGCTCCCCGGGCAGCCGGTTTTGTACGACGTGCCTCTGCCCTTTGCAGAGGATGTCCGAAGTTATCAGTTCCCCGCCCTGGACACGGTCATTACCGTCAGTGGCCAGACACTCACCAAACATCGCTTGTTACCCTCGGATGAACTTAACCAGGCCATGAGCGATTACGTTGATGCCATGGATCTGTCAACGTTCGACACTGATGAGGATGGGTAAGTATCATTGCAGGCACACTTCCAAGCATGCAGGGACTGACGATTTCGTTTAGCAAACCGGCTGAATATGCCCCAATCGACGAGATATACAACCCCGCAATCCATCGCGTCAACCACGCTGTGAAGCACCGAGCAGTGCGTCCTGATGCGCCAGTTCCAGATATTCCTCAGGTTCTCCTTAAGTTCTCGTCGCCGCCGGAAGATTTAATATCCAAAGTCCAGGGCAAGATTGATAGCTTGATTCAAGCAGCGGAAGTGAAGAAGGGTAAGTACTCGACTCAGTTGATGAATTTATCAAATGCTAACGTTTCGCCAGTTCCACCAAAGGCAAAAGGAAGACGACAGCGAGAAGCCGTGAAACCAATTTCAGGTCTCGATGTAGATGCTCTTCTCGGCGATGAGAAGAAGCAAATCTCCCCAGAAAATGCGGTTCCTGATTTCAAACGAGCGCTGGCCTCTTCGGAAGAAATCAACGAAATTGAAGACGCTACAAAGCAGATGGGAACTATCGTACGATCGCTCATTACTGATAGCTTTGGCGACAACAAATATGACCAAGCTATTGAGGGCATTGGCGTGATGCGAGAAGAACTGATTAACCTGGAAGAGCCTGAACTTTTCAATGACTTTGTGCGCGAATTGAAGAAGAGTTTACTTTCAGGGGCATTAGGGGGCGATAGAAGAGATTTCTGGTTCAAATTGCGGTGGTCAAAGTTGGGCATTATCGACAAGGAGCAGTCTGAAGTGTCTACTGTTACGCCAGAGGAGGTAGAAGAGGTAAGCGGTTAACGGACATAGGTACAGGGAGAATTGTTTGCTAACGTGGTTACAGTTCTACAAGTCAAGACAGGCGGGGGGATGATATGTCAGTGGTGCGCTGTGCCGCAACGTCCGAAGCGAGGACACGTCAAAGGGGTCGGGGGAGTGCGTTATGAATGAATTTTGAGGTCTGTAGGATAAATCCCAAAGACTGCTTACGTAGTTTATATATGACAGACTAGAATATTCAATGAATCAAGTAGTCAATGTTAGTCTACAGGTGCTTTAATAAGTGAGTTTATGGTGAGAGGTCCATGTGACTCATTTGGAGCTGCGTAAGGAGATGCCTAAGCCTTTACGCAAGTGGTGGCCAAACAGCAGCAGCAGCAACAACTGTTAACAACTGGCAACTTCCACTTCCCACCAACCTTTGACATTCAAAGCCAGACTTCATCTTTCGTACGCTCGTACTTTGTCAGATCAAACATTTGACCCCGACAACAAAACGCGCGCGATAATCAGTCTCACTAACTGCCTGAATCATGTCGGTTCCCGATTTCGCGTCTCGTTTGGAGATGCTCAAGGTCAACTTTGGAATCGGGTCCCGAGTCGCCGAGCCTGAATCCGAAGAGGCTAAAGAAGAATTCATCATTAATTCTGAGGATGAAAGGGATGCAGGCCTTTTTGAATCTGCAAACGAAGATGCGACAAACGACGCCATCCCCGAGACTTCTCAGCGGCCTGTCGAGATGGCACCGTGCACGGTAGTGGAGGAGTCACCATTTATTCCTCCTTTTGACTGTTCCGATTTCCGCGTTGGAGAGTCGTTGGAGGATAATATCGACTTTTGCTCGTGGAAGATAGTTCAATCGTACCCGGAACATTTCATTGGCAAGGCAAACAAACCTCGCGTATGAACTCTTGCAACGAATTCAACCTCCGTATAGAGACTGACGACGTATTTAGGCTCAACCATTCTTTGACAAGATTCTCGAGGGAAGGGTTTGGGACTTGTGCGTATTCCTATTCATTCGAAAAGAAGATGTTACTGACGGCAGTAGTTTCTACCTGTATCACCCAGAGAAGACAACAGAGGAGCCGCAGCTGCTGGTACCGAGCCTCCAGTTGGAAGCCTTTCTGAGGGCCATCAATAGAGAGCTCGGAACGTCATTGGCTATCCCCGGCGGTGTCAACCAAGACAACTTCTACATGAAGTTTGGCCACGGGGGAACCCCACGACCCCGCTACCTTATACGATCTAGGGATCAAAAGACCTTGGTGATTGAGTCCTGGCCAGATATTGACGAGAAGGATGTCGAGGCTTTCACATGGGCGACGGCGCCCCTTCAAATTGAATGGAAAGCCAAATGGAGGCTCATGGTACCAAGATCTCCGTCCAAGGAGAAGAAGAAGAATGCGGAGCTGAGAGCTGCCAAGAGAAAGGAGGATCGTGAACGAATGCTGGACGACGCACATAAATTTCTCCACCTCAAGGGCAACTATGAGCAGGATGTGGTTCTCATTTGTATTGACGTCGAGGCCATCGAGCATCCGCCAAACCCCATTTCAGAAGTTGGTATTGCCATTCTCGACACTGAGCGCATTCGTGGCATTCCGGCCGGTCCTTCTGGCAAGGACTGGTGGCAGTTCATCGAGAGTCACCACCTGCGAACCAAGGAGTATTCTGGTTTGGTGAACAATGTCTACGTCAGGGGCTGTCCTGCTAATTTTGACTTTGGGTAAAGCAATATTCGATGCCATGTTTTTTTACAATGTCCTTTACTAACGGTTACTAGCACCAGTATATTTCCATCTGTGGGAAAGGTTGGCGCGGAAATTGGTTTGATACTGGCACCATACACGGACGAGGGCCGCGAACTGATATTCGTTGGCCATGATGCAAACGCAGACGTGAGGTACCTTTCTCGAGTGGGGTTTGACGTTTTGGGTTTGAAGAATCTGATGGGGCAGCTCGATACGAAGACGATTCATCAAGCCTGGCGGAACTTGGACTCTGGACGGGGTCTTGAAGCCGTCCTTGCTGATCTGATCATCCCAAGCAGACACTTGCACAACGCCGGCAACGACGCCGTGTATACCCTTCGCGCATTGCTCGGCGTGGCCATTGAGCAGATCCGGGAGAAGGAAGCCAAGGAAAAAGGAGAGGAATACGTTCCCGCTCTTTACGTGGAGAAAGCGGCGGCGGCGGAGTAGGATGAGAAAGATGTTTCTGAGTAGAGAATTGACTCTTTGAGAGTCCCGTTTCTTGAAATTTGGCTCTATCCGTGTACCCAATGCCTTTTTAGCTTAGCTATCGATAGCTCCCAAATCAACCCGTTAACGCCATCGCTATGGAAAACGAGTATTGTACAGCACACATATATGGCCGCCCGTCTGGCAGCTCCCCCCCTCTCCCAACCTCTTTCAGTGGACATTCAAGACGTATGAAGATATTTCCATGCTGTCCAATAGCCCTCGTGTGAATCGTAACGTCTTTTCTGGTCAGACGGCTTTATCCAAGAACTCTTTCGCTTCGTTGACCTTTGTCGCTAGATACGGACTCCCGCCTCGATCGGGGTGGTTCAAAAGCATGAGTGTTCGGTGGGCCTTGCGGACTTTGTCTTTTGAGAGGGATCGCTCGCTGTCCAATGTTAGCTACGTACGCTTCGATTTAGGTGTCATGGTGGGGGTGTGGCAGTAGGATGGGCTCTTACTTGAGCGAGAGGATGAGGGTGGCCTCCTTCTTGGTCATTTTGGCTTCGAAGCCTCCCTTGTAGAAAGCCTTGCCCATGGCTCCGACACCGCCGCGGGAGCGACGCAGTGCGACGAGACCGGCTCGACCCTGTAATTGTCCAATGTTAACAATCTTGAACCTGGCGACTTATTCGTCGTTGAACTTTGGCGGGGTGGCACATGGACGTACGAGGAATGCAGCACCGGCAATGCCAGCGCCCCAGGCGAATACTGATGCCATGGCGAAAGAATTGGAGCTGGATCGGAGTTTTGACAGAGGTAAAGGAGGAGAGAAGATATGGATCTTTCTTTTTTTAGGAAATGGGGATGTTTCTAGCCCGGGGGGTTTCGTCGAATGTCTCTGTGGTGGACGTATTTGCGCATTTGGATCGAGGAAGTTTTTCCCGTTGCGCCGGGCAAGATCGGGCGGGGAATTAAATTTTCCGGGTTCCGGTGTACGGCTCGAAATGACATGTTGCGATGAGGTCACTTGGGTGTTTAGGACCTTGAATTTGTTATGGACTTGGCAATCTATCTAAGAGTGTTTTTATAGGTGCCCGCTTGTTGGAGGTCATATTGAAGGATGCGTAAAGCTGAAAACAATATCAATTAAATATCGAATAGTGCATGTTGTGTAACGCAATTGCATGCGTTGAACAGGTGAGAAGAGACGGGCGAATAGATGGAAGCGAGCTTGCAGTGCATTAGATTCAATATAGTGGCAGTTTACTTGGAGGTGGTGCTGTCGGTACGGGCTACACTGCGACTACCTACGGAGTACACGCCCTCAACACCCTCAACACCCTCTAGATTACTGCCCGACTCTGGATGATCTACCCCCCTTCATTTTTCTTCATCTTCTTTAGCCTCCATATTACGTCTGTTGTGAAACCCCAAAAAGAAACAACTGCAAAGATGCCTGTCGGATAGAGTAATATCGGCAACACCAACGTCCTTCTGATTGGAACCACCCTTAGACTCGAATCACGTAAGTCGGGGAGAAGGGGGGGCCACCCTCCAAGATGTTACGGCGGGCCGCCTTATTAGTCGTTTTCCCCAAATCCATCCTCAAGGCCCATCCCCAATCAGACACTGGGCTTGATAATGGCACATGATAATTGGCGATCATCGCTTATCTTTCTCGGGTTTGGGAAGGGCGGTGGCTGAAAGACTTCCAAGCTGTTCTGAGACAAACTGACATCGTGGATCGTCGAAAGAAGAGCCATGACACTAAGCGCCTGGTCGAGCTGGGCTAATTGGGATGTTCTTTTTTTTTTCTTTTTTTCTTTGAATTTTTATTTTATTTTATTTTGGCTTGACACGGCATGTTCTTGTACAAGTTCTTCTTTGATTCTTTGGCAATTGCTCTGCTTGGGTTGTAGATGTGCTGTGCCATGACCTTTGAGTCTACAAGCTTCCTGAATCCAACTCATTGAATCCCTATTCCATTCAAAGTCCTACAGATATCGGTGTCAAAAATGTTTGAAAAGACGAGTCCTCTCAGCGAGAGACGGCCGCTGCTCAGAGAGCTCCCTGCTGCTGAACGACGTCTTCAGATTCGTGCCCTGCTAGCCCTCGGATTCCTTGTATCGATTTCCTTGCTGGGGAAGTTTCGATATGGACAACCCGAAACGCCAATGGTTCATCATGAGAGACGCGAGATGGGGTCATGGAGCTGGGCTGATGTAAATGGTTTTATGTGGCTAGTCTTTGTAAAACAGCTGGCTGACTGGTTGATAGGTAACACCGAGTAGGGACTTGGTGTGGCAGAGCTGTTACAATGGGTCGCTTGAGTGTGCGAGACTAGATGTAAGAAGGCTTGAACTACATCAGATGAATGATGATGAAAACTAACACGTGTATTAGGTTCCAATGGACTGGCAAGATCCGTCTGATGCGAGCCGTGTGGTGCTCGGTGTGATTAAGTTGGCAGCAAAGACGAGGGACGGATCTCTGCCGCCGGTCTTCATCAACCCCGGTGTAGGTGCCATCAATACTTGTAAACTATGCCTCATCGCTGAAGACGACTAACGGATACAGGGCCCCGGAGGTTCGGGCATTGACTACTTGATCAATAACGGAAAGGAGCTGCAGACCATTGTGGGAGATAATCATGTAAGTCATCACAAGAAAGGGCATTGAAATGTGGATGTGTATCTAACTACTAGCTCAGGATCTTGTTAGCTTTGATCCTCGAGGAGGTAGGCCATGTTCACTTCCCGTTACGGATGCCCTGATCTAACACCGTCAACTATAGTTGGCGTTTCTACTCCCCGGGTTGATTGCTGGAGCACTACTCAAATGAGACACGATTGGGAACTGCAAAACACTGCCGTCATCGACGAGCGCCCAGGCCTTGCTTATGATCTTTATGCTCGATCCATCGCATCGTCGCGCTCCTGCGAAATGACACTCGAAAGTACCGGCATCCTCAAACATGTTAGCACGGTGTATTCTGCAAGGGACATGCTGGAGATTCTGAACAAGACGGGTCATTCCAAGCTGAGATATTGGGGTTTTAGCTATGGCACTCTTCTGGGTGGTGTATTTGCTGCCCTGTTTCCGGAGCGCGTTGAAAGGCTTGTTAGTGATGGTGTGTGCATCATGAATCTAGGATCAATGGCAACAAGACTGACTTTATTTATAGGCAATGTCAATTATAAAGGATGGTACAACGTCGACATTGCCCTCTCTATTGCCGATGCTGACCTCATCCTCGACGCCTTTGACCGCTCATGTCATGAAGCCGGTCCTCAAAAGTGCGCATTTTGGGCTTCAAGCCCTACCAAGGTGCAGCAACGACGCACAGCACTCCTTGAGAATCTGAAAAACAAGCCCGTCATAATTCCTGCCGGAGCTCGCGAGTCGGGCCCAAAGATGCCTGAGCTAGTCACGTATTCCAAGGTCCAAATTATGAGCCGGGGGGTATTATACAAGCCCCTGGAGCTGTTGGATAAGATGGCAGAGATCTATGCGGCGCTGGAGAAGGGCGATGGGCTGCCGTATTATGACTACGCTCATCAGGGTAGCGATGATGAAGGCGCATCTGGGTCATGCGAGGTGACCAAGATTCCTACCAACATGCCCCGAGAGAGCGCAGCCGAACCTGATGTGTTTGGAGCCGTCATGTGCTCGGACGCTCACGCCTTGAACGATACCGCAGAAGAGTTTGCCGCATATGCGGAAACGATATCCCGTGTTAGTAGGTGGACCGGCGCAGCTAGTGCGGTATTCAGAGCAACTTGTCTGGGGCGGACTGTCCGACCGAAATGGAGGTTCTCAGAAGGTAAGCATAGTTCTCACTGGGACGAGCTCTTCATGACAATTGCTAACATGGAGGGAAGAGGACATACACGGCAATACACACTTCCCGATTCTTTATGTAGGACTCATAGCTGATTGTGCTACTCCACTGCACAATGCGTATTACAATTCTGCTCGTTTCCCTGGATCAGTAGTCCTGGTGCAGAACTCCTATGGGGTATGCCAACAATCTCTTCCGTCTTCGTGCCCCGACCGACTAACACATCTGTTCTAGCATTGCTCTTCGGCCGCGCCGTCGACCTGCACAGCAAAGCATATCCGTGCCTATTTACAGAACGGAACACTCCCAGAACCGGGAACGATGTGCGATCCGGATGCCAATTTGTTTGGGCTCCCTGGTGATGATTCGATTCAGCGACATGAGGAGCTGTCGGATGCTGTGCGGAAGCTTTCGCTGAATACCAACTTTGGACATGTTCATAAACTATGATACCATCTTGTGTCGGGGGCATACGTTGTATAGAAAGTGTGTCGATAGGAAGATGTGTGCGAGGGGGGAAGGGGAAAAAGGGTTCCCAGGCATTTTGGAAAAGGGGCCTGGGCTACGGGATTGGCAAGCACATATGAGCCAACAAAAACTTATGAGATATGATGAATGATGAATGCAATAAAGAGTTTGTAAAGCTAGTGTCTAACTAGATACCGTTCTGGCGTCTTGCAATTGATATACTTGATCCAAGCCAGCAGTGCAATCAAGGGCCTGATTGTGATAGAGTATAGCGATTTCGGAGAGTTTCATACGAAAATAACATTAAATATATGCCTTTTATTACGCAATAACACATCACACTGACTTGCCATTTGCAGAACAGAACTGAAGTTGGAGGTTACACTTTTTCGGCAATTGCCATTCTGAGAGACTCCCTTTGGACGTTCATCCTCACAGCCCCTCGGACAATCAGGCAGACGAATTCTTGATGAACCTCTCTGCCAACACACGTCGAGGCGCTGTTGATTCAATTGTTGCTGCCTGTCGGCCAGGCCAGATGCATACTTTACTCCTTCTCGCTTGAATTTAGTCCAACTGGTCAACTCGCTCAAGTTTAGATATAAACTTCATCACCCGCCTTTCTCATCCGTATCCCCTGACATCAACAGTCATTACATCAATACTCAATTCAGGCAGTATATATTTTACTAAAATCATCACATCTCCAATCAAAAATGACTGAACCCCCCGCCGTCAGATACTCTACAGGCGACAGGCAAATCGGCAACGCCAAAAACTTCTCCTGGGAATATCCCATTCCTAAATGCCCCTTCTGGGATGACCTTGAGTTTGCCACCGGCCGCAACTTTCTCAGCGTGTATTCCGCGGGGGAGATTGAGAAGCTGCCTATAGATCCCGACAGCACGGATGACAAGCCGACCAAGCTGAACCTCCTTCTGAGGCTGCTTCGGGAGAGGCGTGCCGAGAGGGAAGCTGATGCCGCTCCAAGGACGTACTTGGAGGTGGACGGTAGGGACTGGTCGATCCTGCATCTTGGGGTTTATACGGTGCAGTATGCGCTGGGTCTCAAGGATGAAGCAGAGAAAACGATACGCACCATGGTGGATAAGACGCAAGGCAACGCGAAGCTCTCGCACACCCATACCCTGGCGGCCACTCTGCTCGCAAAGGGCGACTACGTCGAGGCAGAGAGGCTAGGGAAGCCCGTGCGGGAATGGCTCGTCGGGCTGCTGGGCCGCGACTCCCCCCAGGCCCTGGGGGCGATGAGGACGATTGTCCAGGCTGTCTGGAGGCAAGGGCCGGGGAGGAGGGCGGAAGCGGAGGGGATGATTGCGGAGTGGAGGGGGATCGTTGATGGTATGGGAGGGGGGCAGTATGGGGTGTATCGGGATGAGGAGAGGGAGGTGATGGATAGGATTGTTGGTGATTTGGAGAGGGAATGACAGAAAGGTTATGCAATGGGAGTGTTATCAACAACATCTATATGAGATGATGAACCATAACTGAGTGATGTACATTAGATTTGGGATCAGATCATTGAGTAAAGAACCGGCAGTGACCAGGAGTCCAAGACAGCCCCACGACCCCCTTCAAGGCTTATACTTTTCCAGCCCATGATGCACCTTCTCCGGCATCTTCAACCTACTCTCAACAGCCTCCTTGATCTTCGTCTCTAGGTGAGCAATCCTACTCTCTTCCTCTTCCTCCCTCTGCTTTGCCTGCTCAGCTTTACTGCTGCCGCTAAAGTTCCCAGCTCCACCTCGTCCCGAAAGACCTCCCTGCGCCTGATGGTTCTTGACGCTCGACCTAACGGCCGCTGCCGTCTCACGCGCCAGCCGTTCCTGATCGCGCGCGTTCTGCGCCGGGTCGACAAAGTTGCCGGCACCGCCGCGGCCGGCCCTTGCGACCTGCCCGACGCCGACACCGCCTTGTGCAAGCGAGGAACCGGGCGGCGGGTCGTCGTGGACGGGCAGATTCGACGTTTGAGCCTCAAGATCCTAAAATGGGGGGGGGGGGGAGCCAATGAGCGTCAGGGGAAGGAGAATACGGAACGGGGTCACAATTTTTAATTACTTTGGATGCATTGTCGGCTTCTTTGGCGGAGTAGTAATTACCAGCCCCGCCTCGGCCGACTTTACGCAGAGCGTCTTGATCATTTGCTGGAGCCATTGCCGTGCCACTACTAAATACCAGTAACAGTAATAATAATAAAAATGGACGTATGGAATCAATCGTCTCCCCCACACACGGCTGATGCTGGGCGGTACGTATTCGGCATTCGGGTAATATCCTTATCTTTCTAGAGGTAGATCGTATGCTGGCACGGGCGCGCCGTACAAGGGGAGGCGGGCAGGGAGAGGGAGGGAGGCAGGGTAAGGGAGGATGAGGGCGGGAGATCAAAGTCGCCGAGTGAGAGAGATCTGAGGCGGCGCATACACGGAGATTCGGTCAGCTACACTACATTGAACGTGGCAGGGCAGCAGTGGCAGTAGCAGCAAGACGGGGACTCCTTGAAACTGCCTACTCCGTAGAGGGGGAGAAGAAAATACGAAGCATAAGGGGGGGAAGTTTTGTATGGTGACATCAGCACTAAACGTTTCATCCATTTATGCAGCCGGTTTTGTCTTAGTAGTGTTGGTAGCAGTATTAGCAGTATTACAAGCAGTAGTAGTTGTTTGAACCAAGAAGCATCATCATGAGTCCATCCAAAGAAAGATGTAAGAATAATAATATCCTCAGAAGAACATGTACAGATGCTCAACTCGTTATTTAATCAAGTAAAACAATCTGTCTATTAATGATATCTTCATGTAACGCATATCATCGTACGTGCATATGCAACAGCTTAACTAAATAGGACAAAACCCCAGGTTTTGCGGCAACGTAACAACGGGATATGCAATAGCATAGAACTGCTATGCCGTCTTATACGAAGCACAGGAACTCGAGATACCATCATCATCGAAGGATTGAAGCGTGCATTACTGCATTTTTTAACTTGCACATCATGCGTTTCACACTATTCCAACAGGCGTACCTGTTCATTCGATCATCATGCACTGTATCACATATAGGTTTTAGATAGCACATATACAGTGCGAATACCTCGATATTTTAAACTGTCCGAACAACACGAAGAGCCCATCTCTAGCAATCCTGATATGAGCCGAACCCCCAAAAGTAATAATAGCCATTTCCAGATACGTTCAGATGCCAATCTAAAATCCTACCTAATCTAAAAAAGTCCTTGTCTTTATATTTTTTTTCTCTCTTTCTATCTATATGCTTACTTCATCGACTGTCAAGTAAACCCACTTCATCCCCCCCTTCCCAGACGTTTTGACGATTTTGTTTTCTTTGGTGGTCTAAGTGTGATTTAACGACCCATAACGAACTTATACAACAAAGACAAATAAACAAGGGTGGAAGAGAGATATAGAGAGAGATAAGAGACTCCTTACAGCTCCCCATTCGCCATGTCGACAACCGGGGATGGCTTCTTGAAGCCGGGGGCGCAGACGCCAGTGGGCGGCATGACGGACGTGGACATTCATCTCAAGGATTGGGATCATGCTGGGCCCAGGAGTGTTGGCTCTCGCGAGGATATCCTCACGGCGGAGCAGCAACAGCAACAGCAGCAAGATGAGAATCAGTTTGTTACGGGGACGAAGCTGGTTCTCATTGTTGCTGCGCTCTATGCTTCCATCTTTCTCGTCGCGTTGGTAAGTTTATGCCTTGTTATATCATCATCACTATCTTCAAGTTGACGATGCCCTCTCTTTCTTTCCCCCTTTTTTTTTGTTCACACTCTCTCTCCCTCTGCCTCTGCCTCTGCCTCTGCCTTTCCCCGTAAACTAACATGAATCCCCCCTATAGGACCGCACCATCATTGCCACCGCCGTCCCCAAGATCAGCAGCTACTTCCACGCCCTCGACGACATCGGCTGGTACGCCTCGGCCTACCTCCTCACCAGCTGCGCCACCCAGCTCCTCTGGGGCCGCATCTACACCTTCTACTCCACCAAGCTCATGTTCCTCATCAGCATCCTGCTCTTCGAGGTCGGCTCCGCCGTCTGCGGCGCCGCGCCCACGTCTACGGGCTTCATCATCGGCCGCGCCATCGCCGGCATCGGGTCCGCTGGCATCTCGTCCGGGTCCACGGTCATCGTGACGCAGATCCTGCCGCTGCAGAAGAGGCCGGCGATTGTGGGCGGCATGGGCTCCATGTTTGGTATTTCGTCCATTATTGGTCCGCTTTTGGGGGGTGCCTTTACGGATCATGTTTCTTGGAGGTGGTGCTTTTATATCAAGTTAGTTAAAAACTTTCTCCTTTTTTGTTCCCCCTCCCCCCCTTTTTGACAACTATTGGCCTTTTTGCTGGTACTATAATTATTCCAATCTTGCTAACTAAACTTCTTTTAGCCTTCCCATCGGCGCCATTGTCCTCGCCATCCTCGTTCCCTTCCTCAACATCCCCCAGCAAAAGCTAGTCGACAGGGACAGCTCCATCTCGAGACAGCTCATCCGCCTCGACCCCATCGGCACCGCCCTCTTCCTCCCCAGCGTCATCTGCTTCCTGCTCGCCCTCCAATGGGGCGGCTCCCAGTACCAATGGAACAGCGCTCGCATCATTGCGCTGTTCGTCCTGGCCGGTGTGCTCATGATCGCCTTTACCGGTGTGCAGGTCTGGCGCCAGGAGGATGCGACCATCCCCCCTCGTATCGCCAAGCAGCGCAGCATTGCGTTTGGCGCTATCTTTTCCGGTGTCATTGGTGCCGGCCTCATCTCCATCCTCTATGCCCTGCCTATTTGGTTCCAGGCCATCAAGGGCAGGACCGCCGTTCAGTCTGGCATTGACACTATCCCCCTGGTTCTGAGTCTCGTCGTCGGCACCATCATGTCCGGAATCATCATCAGCCGAACGGGATACTACATCCCATTCATGTTCGTCTCATGCGTTTTCCTGTCCATCGGCTCCGGCCTCATCACCACCTTCAAGGTCAACACGGGTCACCAGGCTTGGATCGGTTATCAGGTCATCTTCGGCTTCGGGCTTGGTTTCGGCATGCAGCAGCCTAGTTTGGCCGCGCAAAACGTCCTGGGCCAAAAGGACATCTCCACCGGCGTCTCCCTCATGTTCTTTGCCCAGTCCCTCGGTGGAGCCGTCTTCGTGTGTGTCAGCCAGTCTGTCTTTAACAACTTCCTGCGAAAGGGCCTTCTCAGTGTCCTCTCCCCTGCCGATGCGGCCAAGGTCATCTTCACAGGCGCCACCGAGCTCAGCCGTGTGGTGTCTCCAGACAAGCTGGCAGACGTTCTTCTCGCCTACAACTACGCGCTGTACAAGGCCTTCATCGTCAGCTTGGCTGTTTCGTGTTTCTTGGTTGTGCCGACCCTCGGCATGGAGTGGCGCAGAATCCCTCAGACAAAACCAGAAGCCAAGGGCGCTGAGAAGCTTGAGGGTTAGATTGCCATGAAGAGATGATCGTTTGGTAAATGATTAAAAAAGGACCCAGGCATATTATCCTGGGCGGGAGTAGAAGTCGTCGTTGTTGATACCATTGTCCCTATATAGAGTAGAGTTCGGATTGTATGTTTTGTATTTCTAGACGCCCGGGCGTACGGTTAGCGAGGGTTCTCTTCATATTTCTGGTCACATAAACCGCTAATAGATCTTGTATATTCGTTCACGGGCACAGTCCTACCTTGAGAGAGAGAGATTGTCGATGACGTGTCTTCCCATGGGAATTTATTACCTGAAAGAAATGGGAAATGGTGAGCTTACTCCGAACACCACATGCATGAAGTATCTTTGATCAAGGTAACCAGTCTATACTCTTTTGATATGCCTGCCGAATGTTTGTCTATCTCCACCCATAAGAATATTCGATACTAAGCTCATACAGTAGGCATTTCAATCATCTAGTAACCGACACTGAGAAAACACGATTTTCCTCACTAAGCATTCCTCCTGAAGCTGACTTTACAGCCATCGCCACTGGTGATGACCATGGCAAATGCCTCCTGGAAGGGGCCTTCAGTTTTTGGCTCAATATGCTGGAATGCCTGTATTAACCGCGCAGTAGTGTAAACTGCTTCTGTCACAGCCAGATGCTGTCCGATGCAGATTCTAGGACCGCCACCAAAGGGGAGATATTCCCAACTAAAACGGAAAGGAGGTCAGTAACGATGGAGAAGTGGTTGAACAAATGTTGTAATCAACGTACGCTGCCTGACGGTGGGTCTCCCATCTCTCTGGCTTTATCTCAAGGGCGTCCTCGCCCCAGATGTCCTTGCGGCGGTGCAGCGCTGAGGAACTGAAGATGACTCGCTCTCCTTCCTTGACGAAGATGGGGGAGCGGCCGTCTTCGCCGCCTCCGCGGGGAAGAACAGTGTCTCGCTTGGCACAGCGAGAGTTGACGGGGTTGATGGGATAAAGACGCAAAACTAAGGGGTGTTAGCTACCCAAATACACATAGGGGGTATAAGGTGACATACCTTCATTCACTACGTTCTCGAGATACTTGAGACCCTTTAAATCTTTCAAGGTCGGTGGTTCTGATCCCAAGGGTCGCAATTCTTCTCGAAGCTTGTTCACAATATCAGGTCGTCTGGAGAGATGCCACCAGACGATGCTCAGAAGCGAAGAAGTCGTATCTCGACCGGCGACCATGATGCTGAGAAGCTCCGTCCTAATCTGCACCGGCGTGTAGTCGCCCCTGGCCAGCTCCTCCAGCAGAAAGACATACCTCTTGCCCCTCGCCTCGTCGTCTTCACCAGCAGCTTCAGCCTTGGCGTTATCGTCGCGGATCTTCATGGCGCGGCTGACGAAGAAATCGGTGTAGTCGTTTATGTACTTCACATATCGCTTCAGCTTGGCGTCCGGGAGCTTGGCCAGTAAGGGGAAGCTGATGTGCTTTGACATCTTGTCGATGATGTAGTTGAACGCCGTCGTAAACTCCATGCCCTCGGCCGACTTGGCGGGATCCAGGCAGCCGGCGCTCTCGCCAAAGAGGATCTCGGTGCTAATGTCCATGGTGAAGAGGGGGAAGATCTTGGCCAGGTCGACCGTCTCCCCGTCCGGTATGATGTCAATCAGGTTTTGCGCGTGCTTCTCCATGATCTCCGTGTCCTGCACCTGAGAGCGGTTGAAGCTTGGGCGGAGCATGGCCCGCGAGTGCTCCCACTCTGCGCCCTCGGCCCCAAAGATGCCCCCGCCCCAGCATTCCTTCAGGGCCACGACTCTGGACGGCGGGAGGCACCAATCCTTGAAGCTCGAGGACAGCACGGCCTTGATGTTCTCCGGGTCCCTGGTCCAGATGGTCTTCATGCCCAGGATGTAGACCTGGTTCGTGTGAACGTCGGCACCCGTGTCGTCGAAGATGGAGCTAAACGCCGTGGGCACCGTCATCTCCTTCTTGGCCTTTATCAGACGCCGCAGGAGCTTCAGACCGAGCATGCCACCTCCATTGGGATACGTAGGCGGCAGGGAGCATCCATTGGACGTCGAGAGCTTACGGTAGGTGAGAAAGCTCTGTATGCGACTAATAACCAGGATGATGGTAATGATGCCAGCGGCAATGGTAAGCCACGGCCTCAGAGAACCATCACCCCCAAGGGGGAATCCCAAAACAACAACCATTTTTTTTTCTTTCTTTTTCTTCGTTTTGTTTATACTTTTAATCTCATGATCCCAGAAAGAAAGAAAGAAAAGAAAGAATGTGCACTTATATCTTCCACTTTGTGAGGGAACGCTCAACGTGGGAGTTGGTACGTCGGTTTATCAAATCCAACAAGAGGATGTAGATGTATATCAGAGGAATTATAGATCCTTCCCGAATCTAAGGGCTCTTCTAATATAGGTAGCCACTCTCTCCCCCAAACCACGCTTCTACCCTGTTATGACGCATTTGGCAACGTTTCAATGCCACGGGCATGAACCCATAAGCCCGCCTCGCCTCGACCCAGCGTCCTGTCAGCAAAGCTTCAGTTTCGAAAAAAATAAATTCACCGAATCTTATCATCCATAGCGCCATGTTTGCCAACTTTTCGGACCATTTTTCCAATCTTTTTTTCCCCCTCCTTTCTTTTCCTTCCGCGAGCTTACTTCTTTAGGTATTCCATTCATTCTAGAATAAGACGGTAGCATCCAGATTGTCTTATATGTATATCGGGATTTACAGCTTTCTTTTTGAAGAAACAAAGTCCTGAGAAGAACCCACCTAGACGCTCGTGTATGCACAACCACGCACGCCGTCCTCTTAGACACAACACAAACTTGATACCATCGTTTCATTAACCCAAGACTCGGGACCCAAATCCCATAACAGGAACAAACGTATTATTCTTATTATTTTTTCAAAATGTCTTCACGTCCTACGTTTCATCCATGGACCAAGTCTACAACGTTACCGACGACCTATAGTCGGACTTTGACTGCTGCCGAGTTCATGCTGTCGATGCTCAATGAGTATGCTCTAGGTCACAACTGCCCGTATCTCGGTGCCACCGTATCTGTGCAGCACGCCGAGGGATCTGCTGCTGCTGCTTTCAGCGCGGAGGAACTCACTTCCAAGGTTACCCAAGCCTTCATCCAGACCCGATGGGCGTATCCCATTGTGGCCGGTCAGCTGGACGGAAGCAAGCAAATCGTCTACAAAGTCGAGGATGAAGCCCAGGTAGCCCAGTGGGCAAAGCGGACGGTGCAGACCGTCCAGTCCAGCGGCGGCTGGCTAGAGCTCCAGGAGAAGATCAGCCAGCAAGATGCCCTGCCTTCCAAGGATGGAGATTGCGCCTTGCTCTATCTCGTCATCAGCCCAGACGAGGCCAGCAAGTCTCAAATCACCAAGTTTGACTTGCTCCTCCACATGCATCACAGTCTGGCGGACGGGACATCGCTGAGATCGTTGATGAATGATCTGCTAAACAGCCTGGCCAAGCCAAGCCTGAGCAAGTCTTATACTTGGGGCGAGGAGGTCGAAAGACTCAGCCCTGCGGCTCTAGATGTGGCCGTCTTGTCCGACGAGGTGGCCAAGACCATCAGCGAATTACCCAAGGAAGTGAGTTTTCTCTCTCTCTCTCTCTCTCTCTCTCTCTCTCTCTCTCTCTCTCTCTCTCTCTCTCTCTCTCTTGAAACCATGAGCACAAGTTATGTGAGCTTCCCAAACTAACATCAAACTTTAGATCCCTCTCCCGCCTCTCGAAAAGGTCCAGACCCCAAGAGCAGGAACCGGCCTAGTCACCCACACATTCAAGAGCGAGGGCTTCCTCGGCCGTCTGCTCGCCCTGGCCAGGACCAACAGTGTCAAGCTCACCGCATTCCTCCAGGCGTCCCTCGTCCTCACCGCGTTCAACGAGGCGCAGTCTGCCCCCATCGAGGCCTGCACCGTCCTCTCCGCGTTTGACCTACGGGTGAGGAACCTGGTTGAGCCGTGGAACCAGCGGGACAAGTTCATCGGTGTCGCCGTCGGCCTGGACATGACGCAGATTCCAATTGCCCTTCTCTCTGATGCATCCACCGACCGTCTCTGGGCCCTCGCCCGTCATTGCCAGGAGCATTGGGATGCCGTCGCCGGACAGCAAAACATTGCTGCTGCGGGAGAGCTGCGCAAGGCTGCTTCAGGTTTCATCCTCAAGAGCGTTTTGTGAGTTCACAACCTACACTTTCTGCTTCTCCGATGGAGAATATTTATACTAACTCTTTACCCACAGAGCCGAGGTCAACGCCCCTCCCCCAAAGACAAGCCTGAACCTCAACTACGTTTCCGATCCCGCTGGAAGCGCCCAGCTAGATGGCGTATACGCATTCGAGAACGACGCGCAGTCAAAGCTCGTCCTGGATCACTACCAGCTTATAACCGACGACAGCACATCCAAACTGCAAGTCCCCTATCCCAAAAAAATGTAATTAAGCTCCCCTGAAAGTCTAGCTAACCACAATTACGATAGGTCATGCCGCTCACATTCTTGGAACGACGAGTTGACGCTTTCCGTCTCGTTTAACCTCGGCCAGCACTCCAAGGAAGAAGTCCAGGCTTTCCTTGGTAAATGGATCCAAGCACTCGAGGAATTGGTTCAGTGAAGCAAATACTCCAGAGCCATGATTGAAGTTGTTATAAATGTATCATTAGTACATCTTGATAGAGATGTGTAAATAAACGTACTGCTACCATGCGTCATGTCAAGTCTTTTTCTTATTCACAGATCTCTCCAAATCCCAGTGATCCCAGAGAGATGTAAAAATATGAACAAAATAGATTTAATCACTATATGTCTGCTATGGTCGATAACTACAATAAAAAAAATACCCCATAGGTTTCAGAAAGAGCAACATTATATATATCTATATAGTGTCTTGTAAGGCCAAGTATCGATGCTCTAGGGTATGTTATCTAGTGGCCTAGGGTGTTGCACGTCTACCGCGGAAGACTTGGACACAGAACTTGGAGGCACTGATCTCATCAACGTAAATTTCCATCATTCTTGATAATTTCCCATCTGTCTACTTCTCTCATGTCTATAGCCTGTAGATCATTTCCCCAGGACTCCATCATTCACGAGTGGTGTTTACTTATCACCCACATGTTATCTAATCAACTCAAGTCTCTTCCTCGATCATGGATTTTCCCTCGTTACAAGTAAAAGACGGTACGTAATCGGCTAATAAATCACAGTTTTTGGCTTATGGGCGTGCCATGAAATCAAGGCCGCCGGCTCCAGTCCCATGAGGAAGCTGTGCTGACGTCACTGAAGAAGAGCTCTTCCAACAGTGGAGAATCATGACGCCAGGATGGCTTGCACAGTTGCGCTATGGGATAACCCAATCCCTCTTCCCTGACCCGTATGTGACTCTAGTCACCGTGTACCGCATACTGTATCATTATTGACAAAGTCCTCTTTTTCTTTCCCTGCTTGTGATCAATTCTTTGCGTCCAGCGGATCGGCGGTACTGAGAGAAGATGCAGGTCAGCAAACCCGACTTGGCGGGACCCTTGAATAGCCAGGGGTTCGGTTCGGCCAAAACAGAGAAACGCCCATGTTTTCTTAATAATGATTACTTCGAGAAAATAGTTGATGTAGTCCAAATCTAAACAATGACTTTCGTCATCATCAATAATGGCGGACGGTAAGAGCCCAAAAAGTATGTGGACGTGCCGGCAAACCGTGCAACAGCTTAATGGGAAGACCCGAGACGGCGGCACGCCAACGACGGATATCTAACAGTGTACCTGGATGGCCGATCGAATACGCACACCGACTCCATAGCGCTGGGGGGAACTGGCGGTATCGAATGTGATATGTCTGTCTCGTCTGGCAACTTCCCTTGCCTGGCTGGCAATTGTTCCAGGGGTGCATGCGTACATATGCGTGTGAAATGTACGAGGTCGGCTTCGGCTTGTCACACTGTCTTATTCCCAGAGCCACATGCCCAGCATCATAAAAACCATCGTGTTGCTGACAAGCGTTTCGAGTATTTATTTCCCTATCATCGTTTGCTTGTCATGCTCTGCATATTGCAAGTCAGCAGCAGTTCCGGTGGTTCCGGCACTGCACGATCATCAATCACAATCACAAATCTTAGTCAGGCGCCCGTCTACCGATTTCCATGTTGCAGTTGACGAGGCTCGCTCTCTGACGAATATGTTTTAAGTCTGGCGGCATGACGGTCCACCGTTTATTGGGTCTCTTTGAGCGCGGAGCGGCAGACTGGAATTCGTCTTGTTTGTCATGGATAATTATGGTCCTAAAAATACACCTTCTTTGTCTGGACGGGACGGTAGCCACGACACCCAATGCGGCGGATCGTAGTAGTCCAGGAGGGGTGCGTCGTAGGCCGCGGCTTTGTGGATGCCAGCAATGTTTGTTGATCTACTTGTTATATGTACTCCGTACTGTGGGCCAGCACATGAAACAGAAACGCTCATCACCTTGCTAGCACTGCGAAGAACTTGATTGTCTATACAGACTTGTCAAAACTCTACCAGCCGGCTGCAATGTTTGTCGGCCAAGTAAAAGTAAGGTTTGCCCAAATACAACCGCATTCAGGGGTCTCCCGCCCTGACATCTTTACAGGCACCGCTGGTTGGTGCCACCTGCGATCCTTTTTATGGAGTGCATTTGCACGCTGGGAGGGGGGAGCTTATCATTGGCGACATTGTGCAGAAGGGCCAAATTTACGAATCCGAAGAGGGGGGCGTGAAAGGGCCAAAGGCGTGCGCTGTAATTAACCCTTTGAACGAATGAACGCCGACGGAGAGGCTTTACTGAATTGCCAAATAGTGTGTCTGGACTTCAGCATCCCCAAGCAAGTTGTCTCGGTATGGTTCAGCTTGAAAGTGATGAGTTTAACTCTTTTAGGCGGCTCTTGAGACATATGACCCAGATCGAGATCGCTCTCCAAGGACGTGCTCAGAGTGAGCTTCTGATTGGCCTGGGTCTGGAATCGTTTAGAAGCTGTCAAAAACTGGATACGCTATGCGACGCTTCATTCAGTTCCGCTCGTGCGGGATTGACAGTCAACGAGTGCGGCAAATGAATGCACGACATGAGATCTTAGCCCTGAACTATCCGTCTTCTATATCGTCAAGGCTCCAGACGATCGGCTGGTTTGGATAAAAAATTTTTTTTGTTGTCGCCAGCTCCACTGATGCCCTAGCATCCTCGAGATGAAGCGGATCGCTGTTGATTTATTTGTACAGAGCAGTTAGTTGATTGACTGCTACCTAGGAAGCAGGGGATCTGCCAAGGATAACGGCAAGTGATGACTTCATCATGCGATATTTCGAAGCATTTGCCAACTTGGCTGATTTCTGATATTTGATCGACCGAAAATTTTCTCTAGAAGGGAGGTCGATGATACCTGTTGATAGTCAGGCACAAATGCTCTAAATCGATCCATGAATGCAAACGAGCACCCAAGTCCTCCACTGTAAGCGATCCTTTATGATTATTGGTGTAACCCTACTTAATGAGCACCCCGATGTGAGAATTAATAAAAAGAAGCCGAACTTTGGTCCATAAGAATAGTCGAGACTTGAGCCGCGGATAGTTTCTCAGCCTGAACTCTTTCAGTATTGGTGCCGCGCGTTTGCCATTGTTGGCCGAATGGGAAAGTCGTCCAAAATCCATTGGCAAGTTCTGGGTCATATTGCTCTCTCACCAAGAGACACCAAAGACACCCACACATGACCTGGCCTGATGATGGTCTAGTGCGGCGGAGAGCTGGGCCAACTGGGGTGTTGGAGGAGAGGAGAAGCACATAGATGGATGGTGTAACACCTGAATAATTACAACAGTTTTTTTTTTTCTTTCTCCATCTTGTTCATAATTCCTGTCATTGTTGCAAACTACTTCGTTTCCCAGGGGCGTCTGGTATTTCAATGTGAAATCTTTCGCGGATTCAAGACCGGTGGTGCTGCGTCTCATCACCCACCACCCATGTGAGTGGTTTGTGTTGTTGGTGGCGACCAAGACCCGGCGGCCAAAGTCTCGAGCCAAGTTGTAAAGCTGATTCTCAATCTGCCAGGCACCCGGAACGGGTTGGTTGGCCCATGCGGGCAGTAGTAGTAATTGGTTTCTGGTCGCTGCCACGTTAGGATTGTCTCGGCGACATGTGTCTCTCTTTCTCCTCTCTGAAAGGACGAAATTCACGGCAACATGAAAGACGAATGGCTCGGTGTGCTTTGCTTGTGCGCTCAATCTTGTGCCCTTATCGAAGAAAAAAAAAAGGTATTGTGCTGTCATCGACTTCCTCGCCACCACCATGGTTTGCCCAATTGATCATGCCCTGAGTGTCGGCTAGTTTTGTTAATTAACCGCGAACGGCCGCACCCAAGTTGGCCATCTGTTCGGCGGGCACTCAAGCCACGCGGCGCAGTTGTGTAGGATGCTGTTTGCTTCAAAAGGTCATGATCCATCCATCCATCGAGCCAGCTGTGGTGAGGTGGTGTGGCAAAAGGGAGGACGAGGGACTGGACTGGACTGGCTGGCTGGTTGTGGATGGGGATGTGAGTGGAGCGAGACCGACTGAGTAAGCCCACGTCCAGGGGTGAGTGAGTTGGAAGGAGGGGAGGAGGAAGGAGGGAGGAGTGGGTTGACTAGCCCTTGCTATGTTCACACCTCGTAGGAATTGCACTGTCCACTAGCCACGTTGACACAGTACCTTCCTTGGTTGCTTGGCTATCGAATTCTGGATGTATTGAATTGTACGTGTTTATTCCTTTCGGTGCCTGAATAAACCGAGGGTTTGTACTTTTCCAAGTAGGAGGCCAATGTTTTCTTTTTTCCTTTTTCGTTTTCTTTTTATGAGTCTGACATTGGAAATGGTAGACGTTGAGTATGTATGCCTCCTTTTGCCATCCCTTGCAGGAGGGTGAACACGACGTATGGAGTACTCTGTACAAGTAATAAATGTCTTGTCATAATACTGCTGATTGATTCTCCGCAACCGCCTCCTATTAATTGATTCATATCAAGGCCTCGACCAGGACCAATTACCCCGTCCTCTGTATATCAATCCTCGATTATGTTGGGTTGCACAAAAGACTTCTCCTCCTTCTCCTCCTTGGGCCTCTCTCCTCTCCCCAGTTTTTTGCTTGCTAGACGACTCCGCAGACACTCTGTATGCTTAATCGATCCCCGACCCTGCCGCATTTAGCCGCGTTCCAAGGAAGAAATGTTCCAGTTTCTCCTGTTAAGCTGCATGTGGGAAAAGGAAGTGCCCGTATTAAACCACTGATGAGATGTCTCCAATTGTCCTCCATAATTTTGTCTTGGTCTCTTGTCTTGTCTATTTGACCCCGAACTGGACATGTGTGTGTGTGTGTGTGTTGGTAGGGATGTAATACAAGTTATTTAGATGAAGCCTCTCATTAATTGCATTATAGCTGGGTATGTGAATCAATCTTATCGTGGGCATTCATACTGAAAGAAATATGTAATACGCGTACATCATCGACAAAGGGAAAAGCAATCATACATACGCGATTCAAATAGCTTCACTATCGAACGAACGAACAAAAAAAAAAGGAGTCCCAATTCCCCGCTTCCAAACCCCTCATTCACACCAGATCCGGCTACAAACTTGTTTTTTTTTTACGTCGTTGTGCTTTGTGAAAAAGAAAATTTTCATGAAAATCTCTCTAGTCATGGATCGTCACCAAACATTCTACTGAACGCCCGGTCGTTGCGGACGTCTAGATTGGCGGAGTGTTTGCGGGGTCGGAACGGGGCTCGGGAGAAACGATCCACTTCTTCTCGGAATCGAGCTATCTGTTGGATATCGGCGATGGAGTCAGTTCGTTTTTTGTCTTTATTACATAGGGTTGGGGCATGAGCTGGGCCACGATGTTTATCAAAAGTGTGAAACAATTTTTTTTCTGCTCGTACATGAGAGCCTGATGAGTCTCCCAATCAATGAAGCCAGCAAATAACAATTACCAACCGAGGCAACCAGAAAATGTATCAGATGTGATAAATGCTACGTATCTAGCACATATAACCCTTTCTAGTTAACACATTCTTCCTGAACCAAACTGAGCATTGATAAAAAAATAATATGATTTCCAACGCAACTTTTTTTTTATTAATTCGTGGCGTCGTATAACTTGGGGGGTATTAGTTTATTCAACCTTGGCCGCCACAAACTTCTAGCATCTTCATTTCCATGTCCCTCCCTCCCTTGGTCAGCTCAGTCTATACACCCCTCCACGAAATGAATCAGGTGGCCTCCGTGCGAGAAACAGAAGAAGCAACGTAGAACACCCAGCACATTGGCTGAGTAATGGCCAAGGATGGACGATGGGGATGGCATGGCATGGCATGGAATCCAGGTTGGCATTACATACCTTATACGTGCATACCACATAATATAGCGGCTCCAGGTTTCTGCCGGATGTAAATTCCACCAAATATGATTCATTCATGGATGGGCTCTTCTGCAGACCATCGTCTCCTCAAAAACGTTGGCACTACATACATACATGAAATCTGCGAACCGTGCAGTCCAGCTTACAGTGCGATGAGTTCTGATTGCTTGGGTGTTCTGCCAGTTGTTTATTTACTTGTACTAGCGACACCAATTGCAACATTAATTGGAATTACAAGTTGTTGTCAAACAAATCTAATTACAGGCAGCAGGGCGAACGGGACAGAAAGTCTTGAGACGAAGCCACGTAGTCAATCATATTTCTATTTTCTCTCTCTCTCTCTTCCAAGGCAGGCAACCATGAAAGCCTTGTTATTTTCATGTGCTCTCTTTCTTTCTTCCTCTCTCTCTCGACTTACTCGTAAGGGCAATTGAACAAGGCTCGGTTTCGGGCAAAGGTACCTTGGTACGTCCACTGGTACGTAAGCCCCAACACGCTTGCCCGTGGTGCATGTGTTGGCGGCCTCAGTATTCACACGGTAGCAGCGACTTAGACACAAGTACTGTACAGTGTGGCCCCCCATTACATGCCCAACCATGGATTTTATTCACACACACCCCTCCTCTCCTCCCTCTCTCTCACACTCTCTCCTCTCCTCTTCCCTCCCCCTTCCTAGGCCCCATCCAAGGCCCCAATAACTGCTGCCAATGCTTTCGCTGCCATCCATGGATCCATTTCACACTCTGCCAGTCCCAGTTGGACCTGGTGATCAACTGGGTCAGCGGGCCAATAATCCACATTTCTTCACCCCCACCTCTCAGGCAGGAGAGAGAGACAGAGAGTGGAGGGCCAAAGAAGGCAAACGATCCAATACCTTGCAGATGAGGAGGTACTCGTACAGTCTGCACACTGACCTTCATGACTGGCTGGCTTGGCCCTGAATACATCCAATCCTCATGTTGGAAGAGGGTGTCCATCAGTTGATTCGAACACTTATTTTTTTCTTTCTCTCCCTTTCCCTTTCTCCTTTGAGGCTTAACGTTACAGGGCTTTGTAACGGTTAATAAAAAAGATACACCCATTACTGGTCCCGTCTCGATAATCGCAAGCGAAGAGGCGCCGTCGAATTCATCTAGGCAACATACCACACTTGTACCTACAAAGGAGCTGGCAATACGGGAGGTACCTGTTCCGGCAACAGAATCACGGCGCTGCTACACGCGCCCCCGCCGTGGGACACACACTCACACACTCACACACTTCCTCTCGCACACACACACCACACACACACACACACACACACACACAACACTCCCTTGCCCAGCGCCGAAGGCTCCTCCTAAAATAATTATTATTTCTCGTCCTTTCTACTGCCTGCGCGGGATCTTCATCTTTTTCTCAACACCGAAAACACACACCAAAAAAACAAAATTTACCGACCGTGATCACCTTTGTGCTGAACTACTCTTCCGAACTTACAAGTGCCGCTGCTGCAGCCCCGAACCCGTGACGGTCCGGCATCTGTCATCTCGCACCCCCCCTCGAGCAATTCAAGTCGTTGGCAATGGCCTCCTCAAAAGTATGAAACGTCGTATAATCGGGGGCGCCATGCTGGCTTGTTCCCGCTCTTGCGAGGCTCAATTGTGCTGATCACTTTCGTCCAAATTTCAGGAGATGCAGCAATCTGCGAGGCCATTGACGCACCAGCGTCCGTCGCTGTCGAGCTCCTCACTGTCGGCCATGACTGGCCGTCAATCCCATGCCCGGGCCAACTCCCACTCCCACTCGCATTCCCTCCTCGGAGGCTCGCTCAATTCCACCCATCGAATAACCCGCCGCAAGTCCGTCACCACTCCGGGTGCCAACGTCGCTGCTCTTACGGCTGCAATTCGAGACAGCGAGCCGACTGCTGCCATGCCCATCACCAACAGCGCCAGGCGCCTGTCAAAGCATGCCACTGCCCGGGCTGCTTTGGTTGGCAGCCTCCCTTCACCTCCCGCGAGCTTGCCCACCCACAAGATGTTGATCGATTCGAAGCGTGATATCCAAGACAGTGCCATCGACGACGATTCGAATGACCTATCAGCTGACGAAGAAGATGACAAGTTCCAAAAGGAACGCACAAGACGGGCGAGTGATGGGCAGCCCCTTGTCAAGGACGGCAAGAAGAGCAACCGAGTAGAAATTCGCTGCGAGACGTGTGGAAAGGGTTACAAGCACAGCAGCTGCTTGACGAAGCACCTGTTGGTCTCCCTCCCCTTTGCGTCTCCGACACGCACCTCGTGTGCTGTGGCAAACCCCCTCGGGACTTTGGCCCTGCGTGAGGCAACTGTATGAACAAGATGTATTGACTCGCTGGATAGATGGGAACATACCCCTGAATGGTCTTATACTTCGAAGCTGCTTATTTCCAAGCACCAGCAAGTCCAATTGCTCGAAGCTGCGTCGGTCTTGGTCGCCATGAACGGCAACCCCCAAGAAAGGTCATCAACACCACCAGACTCAGCCAAGGACTTTGCCAGCGAGCCAGAGTCGGCGTCCCCAACGGCCTCTGGTTACTCTGAGCAAGTAGAACGCCAATCCTCTGCAGATACTACGCCGCCCCCCATTGCTGAGACATCGTACTACGACAAACGACTAAGCAGCAACAGTGTCTTTTCTCAAAGCTATCAATCTCCACAGTCGGTATTCCGCCAAATCTCCGGCAGTGTCCCCAATGGACGAGAATTTGGCCACTTCCGCCAGGCCAGCAGTGATATTCGGCCGACCTCCTCCGGACGGAATGCAACTGGTCAGGATGACCACGACCTAGCCGCAGCGGTGGAACTTCTGAGTTGTAGTTTCGGGAGCAATGGTGGCTCGCGGGGTACCTTGACGCTTCCTCGCGATGCGCCTCCAGTACCACCAGTACCTGCTCAGTATTTGGACCCAACCGCCTCCCTTTCAAGTGCGGGGTTCATCAACAGCTACCCTAGCAAGCAGCCAGAGAGCTTCACTCGAGGTGAGATGCGACGAGGCAGCGAAGATGTCAAGATGGAAGACAGCGAGGACGACTTCGATATGCGGTCTCGTGCACGAAGTGACGAAGATGACGACGGAGTATTCGGTCGCATGGAGGAATGATTGTATTGGATATATGGGACGGAGCATTTGTTTGGGAGTCGGACATTATTGGGCCCTGGAGTTAAAACTTGCTCCAGAATTGGGTTATGGAAATATCTTGGAGGAATCGGCGCGTTTATTCTCTTTTGTTGTACAACGATATACTCGAACTTGTATGAGGTGGTTCTGCTCCGCGGTCAATCTTCAGCACCGAAGAGTGGAGAGCCCGTCCGGACCGGCCATTTTTGGCCATATTTTTGTCGGACGAGAGAGCATCTCCACGAGGTTAAAGTGAGGGTTGGATGAGGCGTCGAGCGTACACCCGGATAAATTTTTTGAATAAATATTGAAGGCATTATTACTCAACGATTTTGTATTTGGTTAGATGGAAGCACAATAATGAAGAAGAAGGAGAAGATGAAGATGAAGAAGAAGAAGAGAAGAAGAGGAAGAATAAGTGAGATATGGAATCACAATGCCCATGGGGTTTTGAAAATGTGAGGATAATTATCGTTCAAGTCAACTCGATGGAAGGTATGAAGAATAGAGATGACGGTGTCAATTAATGTCCATCACAGCAGCAACGGCGGCAGCAGAATGTCATAATGAGGCACAAGATGAAATGGATTCACCATATGATCAACGCAAGGGTGAAGAATACAAGCAGAAGGAAAAGATTTGCGCTTCATTCAGTTCTTCAATCTGGGCAAAATTCTTTATTCACCGTTTTCTGGTTGCTGACAGTTTTGTAAAGGAAAATTTTCCAAACGTCGGAAATTGAGCTCCTCTATTAGTTGGGGCGCATTTGGCGGCTCGGCCTCGAACTTGCGGGGGCCTCTGAGTGGTCTCTAGGTGCCTTGGGGTGCTGAAGCCTTCTGTAAAGTGGGTTTCCACAGCGACCCTCGACGTCACGTCTCCACTGTAGGAAGACGAGACTTGGGAGCGTGGACCCGTTTTGCGATCGCTCGTCTCGGCGCGCATCCCGTTCGAATCTTGAGTGGATGAAACTCTCAACAAAACAACTAACTTGGTTTACGCCCACATTCCGCCGCCTCTCTCTCTCTTCCTCTCTTTTTCTCAACTCCCAATCTCACCCTCACTCCCTTACTCTCCCTCCTCTCGATTTGTGTTTCGCAGCGCCGATCTTCGCTCTCGCCAGTTGCGCGCCAATTATTTGTCAACCTGGAAACCAGGGCACAGCTTTGACAAATACCTGATAATCCACGAATCAACTTATAGCGATCATGGCAACCCTGAGAAGGGCCCCCAAGGGAGACGATATGGCATCTGCCGCAGACCAGGGCCGGGACGAAGGCGTAGTTTCCGATACGCCAGCTGCCACACCGAGGACGAAAACAAGGTCGAGACCGGCCATCACGAAGGATGAACAGGTTGGCGCGAGGATCCCAACCGTGGTCCAGTTCCCGCTCGTGGCGGCGATTAGTTTTGCGACGGCGAGTTTGGGATACAGCGTGTTGGGCGAGTTGACCAAGGGAGAGCTGGCAGCCGTGAGCCGTACCCAGGAGACATGGGAGGAAGTCGCCTTACTCTCTGCTTGGAGGATGTGAGTGTTTTTTTTTCCCTTTCCCTTTCTTTCCCACCTTCCCTTCCTCCCTTCATCTCCCGTCCGTGTTGACTCCCGGCAGAGACGTTCAGCGTGGCGCACGATGTGGATGATCCTGTCAGATAATTGACGGAAGCTAATGTGAGCTTACAGATTTGAGCTGGCCTTGAGCTGGTTTGGCAAATTGGATAGTCTCGATGTTGCCATGATGGATCTCCTGTCGCATGGCCCCTCGGTATGATTCGCACCATTCCCTCGGTAGCGAGAGACGCCGTCAAACCACTAACAGCAAACCTTAGATCTACCTCCTGGCCGCCTTCTACAACCTCAGCCCAACCACGGCGCTGGCTGCCTTGGCGGTCGACATCGTGTCTGCCTCTGTGCCGTTCTGTCTCCTTCGGCCACTTTCTGCCGTCCACAAGCCATCATCTTCGGCACTGCCGAACCGTGAACTTATCGACATGCCCCTGCAGCTCCTGACGACGAGCTTGTCGACGAGCATCTACACCGTCACTCTGGTTCTATCCCTGCGGTTCGTGCTGCCTCGCGTGCTCGTCTTGTACTTTAATGGACTTCCGAGCGTGGAGCCCGCGTACATGGCTTCTTACTCTGCCGTGTTGCCTGTGACGTTACTCTTTGGCGCGGCTGCGAGCACGTTTATCTTTGCGCCGTTTGCTACGACGGGCCGGACCCAGGATGACGAACTGGTGAGCCAGTTTGACCCTGTCAAGGCGACCCTGGGCCAGACGGTGTGGTGGAATCTCTGGGGCTACACGACCAAGACCAAGGTAGTGATCCGACGTACAGCTGTCACAGCGCTGGTCACGGGCATCAACACGTACCTCTCGTGCAAGATGACGATCCCCGGCGTGGAGTCAGCTGGCGCCGCAGCCTACGCGGCCGTGTGGGTTCTGGCAGCCCTATGCACAGGCGTGGGACTTGGACTTGTTGGGAGCGACGAGTGATTGGCGGGGATAAAGTCAGTTTCTTGAGGTTTTATTTTCATCCGGTTAACTTGCTTCCGCGAGTTACCGGGGGTTCGGGACGCTTCTATGGATACTACCTACTATACTATACTATAGTAGGTAGCTTTCTTGGTTTGTGTTAGGTATGATTTTACGGTTGCTACTATTGGTAACCTGCCAAGATGGCATCCCCATGTGGTGTTTTTTTTATTTTTATTTATTTATTGGCGCACAGAGGTGTGGGTACGGTTTTGACTTGGCTTGGCTTGGTGGTGCATATTTCTTTTTTTTTGTCTACTATTTTGCTGTTCTTGTCTGAGATGCTGAGTTGGGAGGGGCAAAATGACTCTGCACACAAGAAACGAGATAGGATTTGAAGGTAGAGAGTTTTGGGGTTATTTTGATTATTCCATTACTTTCTTACCCTTGCTCTCATTCTGACTCTTACTCTTACTCTTACTCCTTCATTCTTGTAGATTCATTACTATTCCGTAGGTATCCATCACCATCTCGCCATGACATGATTTCCTACCCGAGCTCTTCTCAGATACGCGGACTCTCAGACGTCCAAGCCCAAGCCATCGTATTGGATCTCCATACGAGTCAAGTTAGCTCGTATCTAGCGTCCTTGTAAGTCGGTGAGGTTCGGCTATTAGAAAGCCACAAAGGTCATCAAGAGGACACGAACGGTAATCAGCAACCGACCTGACATGCCGTAAGGAGCATAATAAGGATCGTGTTAATAATCGCTGCTTGGAATTGGGCAAGCCGCAATTTCAGCTCCGCCGTAATCATGCTTCTCGATTGGGGAGGGGCGAGAACCGTGTAATACTAAGAGAGGAACAGGTTTGGGGGAGATGGGATGGAACCAAGGTTCATAGGTGGCTGCCTGTGGCCTACCCTACCCTACCCTCCCATGCTTTACTGAACCTCAGGTATACGCGGAAAGAAAAGAAACAAACAGTCATGTATGTACAAGTACCTGTTGGGATGACGAGTTGCCCCTTCGGAGACAAGCAATGTCCAGCCCATGAGCAAGGGAGGGGGAGGGGGGGAGCAAAATATGGAGATGATCACCATCTGATTCCTTTGGTTCTTCACGGGATCTCTTTTTGTTTTCTTACATGGTAATCGTGCATACGGGAGAGAGAGAGCGCGACAAGGGGAGCAAGAGAGAGCAAGACCGAGAGAGAGAGAGAGAGAGAGAGAGAGAGAGGGTGACGCATCACCGGCGGCCGGGATGTGCCAAGGAACAGCCCCCAATGGGCTAACTTTCTTTCTATTCCGGGTCAGAGCTGAAACAAATATAGATGCCAGATTGCATGGGCTGGCTGCACGCCTCGCATGCGCAGCACGTGTAAGAGGCCCAAAGGAGAAATCTACCCTGGTAGGGCTGTGGCTGCTGGAAACTGGGGCCGGATTGAACAGGTTCCATCGACGACCACCCCCCCTGGCCATTTTTTGGTTGTTGCTTGTGTTTGAAGGAACACGTTTGGGGACAAGGGATGGAGAGAGAGCTGCGCTCTTCCTTGGCGATGATGATGATGAACCCCTCCGGTTGGTAGATTTTCATGTGTCTGAGAAGGGGGGGCAGAAGATGGTCTTGATTGGGAAAAGATGATGGTACAGACCTGAACCGACAGCCAATGTGGGAGGGGTTCCTCCATGTCTCTCTCCATGTCTCTCTCTCTACTTACTATCTTCTATACCGTTTTTTAATTTAATTTAGTTTTTCTTGGGTTTTCAGCGGCGTCCTTTTTAAGGACATGACGCTTCTTGACTGGACGGGTGTTATACATGAGATGGCGCGACTATTGCCGGAAGACGGTCAAAGGATTCGATAACAACGTCAGGTCCCGTGAAACCAAGAAAAAGACGTTTCAATAACCGTTTTTCTTAGCTCTCTCTACAACGACCCCTAATTTAGTCCCCCTTTGGAAACGGAATCTGCCATATGTTTGGGGCGTAGAAAGAAAAAAAAGTAATAATGCAGATCTTGCACGCAAGATGAGTTCAAGTGCGTAAAACAAATATGGCTTTGCGGCGATGCAGGCGATCTAAATTGTTCTTGTCTTTTTTTGTTTTTCGTTTTAGGAATCATACTGACATGCATTGCATCCTTGCCTGTAGCCAGCTAGGGCATTCTTCCTCCTCCCCCCTGCCTCTCTACCTCTCCACGCCGAGATCCACCATATTCGTCTAATCCGCCCCCGTGGGTAAAATACTTTTTTGAGCAACAGCTGGGAGAGTAAGGAATTCGCATTTGTCCAGGGGGGGGGGCAGAGGAGATACCGGATAATACGCTGCTCTTTGCCTTACTACATATGTACGTGCGATGTAAAAGTAAACCCCCCCTCCAAGGGTCAGCGCACCGACGGTGTTTACGAACCCGCGCGATCCGGGCAATGCGCCAGGATAGAACCGAACCGAACTGACAAAGACAAATATACAATCACTTTGGGTTGATAGGTAGGTAGGCAACGATGCAAAACTTGGAAGCACCTCTTTTTTTTTCAGCCCTTCTTTCAAGGGTTTGAAGGGAGAGACACACACTGAAAAAAAAAAGTGGGAAAAGCTGGCTGGAACCTGGTTGGTGGTTTGGGTTTATACTTGGGGTTCCCCGAACCAGGGGTGGTGTGGGCGTGTGAGTGTGAAGTGTGTACAGCCGGGCGACCGACCACACGGCGTAGAAAGGCGGCAAGGCAAGGTCAAATGGATGATAATTGGGCCACTTTTGAACTGTGTGTGGTGTTTTTTCTCTCTCTTGGGGGGAGGCTTTTCGTTCAACACACACAAGGCGTGCGTGCGTTGCTTCTCTTTGCGGTTTGGACTATCCCCTGGGGGCCGATCTCCGGGATTCATCTCTTGAAGCAATCGGGGACTCCTACTAGTCCTACTAGGTTCCACACTATTACTGCTGCTTGTTGCTGCGAGGCTCAACGGCTGTGGCCATTGGCATGCAGGACTTGCTTTGTATAAGATGTCCTGGCTTTGTCCCATCCAAGATGATTATCATTATCATTACCATCGAGCCTCTCCAACTACCCATCTTCTGACACACACACACACACACACACACACACACACACAGATATATACATATATGTACAAACATCCAATCACTTCCTCCAGGACAGAAGACCTACCTTCAAACCCAACCGTCCATCTACTCACTCACCAATACTCACCACCACTATCACCGAGTCCTTCAAACCAAACAACACACAAAAACTCTCGATTATGTCTGCCCTCGCCACTGCTTCCATGACAGGATACACAATGCCTGCTGGAAACTTGAAAAGATCAGGAAGCATCAGTGCCGAGGAAGAGCTTAGTCTCCAAGGCCCCCTCGAGGTCGCCGGCTCTGTCAACTCAGGCCGAAGCATCAACTTTGAGGGCGACTTCAACGTTGCTGGCGCCATTGACGCCTATGGCAAAATCACAACAAGAGGAAATATGAGATGCGAGTAAGTTCTAGGCAACCCTTTGCCAAAAGAAAAGTCTCCGAAGCCAATCATCGAACGTATCGTCTAACGGAAGTTTCTCAATAAAAAGTGGTCAAATCAAGGCATATGGCAACATTCTCATGAATGGCTCCATGCACTCGAGGTAAGGATCCTAGCCGTACGGAGAAATTCGAATCCGCCGCTGATGAAAACTGTGTGTAGCGACAAGATCATAGGATACGGCAAGCTGCGTGTTGATGGCACCTTGCAAGGGAACCATCTCGAGATCTGGGGAAACTTGGTCGTCATTGGATACTTGTAAGTCCCCTCGACAGCAACCCCTGTCAGCTGATAGTTTTCGAAAGAAAAAGAAAAAAGGGCAAGGCTGACTTTGGTGCCTAGGAGATGCAGGCGTCTGGTCGTATACGGCTCCCTGACATTGATCGGCCCAGACTCCACCTATATAGTCGAAGAGTCCGAAGAAATTGCTGGAGCCAAATTGATGCGCGACCAGGAGGCCGACTGGGATTGGTAGATCAGATGATACCCGGCCATTATTCTCCTTCACGATTTCTCTTTCTCTTCCATTTTCATTCATCCATTCCTTTTTTTTCTTTCTCTTTCTTTCTCTCTTCTCTCTCTTGCATTTCAATTATCATCATATCTGATAGAGGTTTTTGGGAATCATCGCAGGTGTTGCAGCTTTGGAAGGCTCGCGCTTTCGGCTGCACTGCCACAAGGCAGACTCGACTGGACTTGGGGTTGTATAGTTTAGGGGGAGGGCATTAGCATTCATTGACTTATAGGTAGCCAATGACAATTCATGCTGGCATGAATACTAAAGAATTGACGGACTTGTCCATATTATCTGAGCGTTTGATGTCAAAGTGAATGGCTTTCTCGTGTGACCCGTGTGAATGCTTGGGCAAATCCGTAGTCCTCCGTCGGTCCGAGAGTGGTCAATTGGAGGCCCCCATGGGATGCAATTATTGGCAAATAGACTCCATCAAAGGATTGACCGTGGTTAAAGCTGAGGTTGACGGAATATAGCTGGCAATTTGTTGTTGCAGGTCAACGTGTCCATGACATGTCATTGGACGAGGCCGGACACAGCCGGACGCAGCTGGATTGGCCGCATAGCCGCAGGTGACGGCCTCCAAGGTTGCACACCTTTCGTTAACCTCCAGGACTCTTTCAAGGTCACGCCATATGACTCAGCAAAAAATAAAAAACACGGTTACATAATCAACTCACCCCACGTGCGCACGGTCCAGTTTTTTTCATCTGCAGCCGTGCAGCTCTTGGGAGTTCGCCAACAAAGGCGAGACACAACGCGGTTGATTGGCCGCGAACCAAAGCAACGTCAGATCGCGACACGGTAACTCAAAGGAAGCTCAGGCAAATGGCAACCATCAAACTGCGAAAGCCTGTACCGGGACATATTTTTCATCATTAGTAGCTTTTAGACATTACACAAGGAGGTGCGGCTGAACGCGCCCGACACCGTACCGTGTTGACTAGAATGGCCGCCCCGGCTGCTGCTGTCGAGGCCCTGGAGGCGGAGATGGACGTCGAGGCCGTATCACCAAAGAACAAGACGGCCACGTTTGAGCAGATTCCGTCGCCGCCTACTGGATTCATGAATAGCCTCCTCACATCGCGTGCCGATCCCGATGCACAGACGACCGTTACCGACTTCCTCGATTTTACCGAATACCTCCCGTCAGACATGACCCGATCCCTGACCTTGATCGGGAAGCTTGACCAGACATATGCGGATGCGTCTCTGAGAGTCGACGACCTAACGACAACATGGGGGCAGCTACCCAGTCTGCCTGCGCACGAGCGCCCCTCGCCGGTGCAACTGCGAGCCAATATCTCGGAACAGTTGAATCAAGCGCTCAACTCGAGAGTGTTTGCTCACGCCGAGGCCGTCAGGATGTCCGACAATGTCAGCCGTCACTACCATAAAGCCACTGCGCTCTTGGCCAAGTTAAAAATCATGATGGAAAACTACCCCACGGATGAGCAGAGGAGTCCAGTTGAGACAAAGTCGCCGCAGATGGTTCGAGCCAAGCTCACGGTCCGCGCTACGGGGGAGGATGGCCAAAAGGTCCGACGACCTCGAGTTCCCAGGATTACGGTTCCTGGTGAGGTCTTGGCGCCGTACGAGATCGAATATGACACTTTCAGCGACGACAGCGACATCAGCTCTGACGAGGAGTCTGATAGTAACAACAACAACAACAATAATAATAACAATAACAATCATCATCATCACACACCAGCAACAGGTCGCAGAACACCAGCGCCACCACCCCGGATCAAAATTGTCAGCAACAAAAGCCAGAGATCTGCCAACCGCCCAGCTCGCCCTGTACCATATCCAAATGCCGTCATGAGCGCTGCGGCTGCAGCTAATGCCGCAGCGCTGCTAAACCCGCCACCAGAGAATGCTGTAGTTGGTAGCCCCGATGCACCATGGCTACAACTGACTCAGTATGAGTTGGCCAAGCTTCGGAAGCGCATGAAGAAGAATGCAACCTGGACGCCGAGCGAGACCATGATCGCGCGGGAGCTCAAGGCTCTCAACCGCGGCCCTGACGCCTACAGGGAAGCCAAGAAGAAGGCAGAAGAGGAAGGCAAAGTGTTTGAGGCCAAGGTTCCGGCTCCCGTTGTTGACGATGAGTCTGGAACCCAACAGCTGCCTGCAGGAGCCATTAGTGCCGACTCGATAGCAGCAGAGGAGGTTCCTACAAGCAATAGGGGGATGAAACTCAATGAAGCTAAGAAACTCAAGAGAGAGCAGCTTGCGAAAATGGCAGCCGAAGAGGCAGAGGAGTCGGCTAGGAAAATGCAACAGACTGCCAAGCTCTTGCTGGGAGAGAGTGTAAATCATACCATGACACTCGACCCCACCAGGCTACAAAATCCCAAACCGAGAACCAATTCAAGGTCTCAGGCCAAGCGGAAGAGATCTGCCGACGGCTCAACCAATGGTGAAAATACCGATGGACGAGCCGATACGCCATCCAAACCTCCGCCAGCCAAACGAACCAAGACAGAAACACCAGTACCAGTACCCCCACCTTATCCACAAGGCCGCGCACATAGCATATCGGCCATCTCAACTACTTCAGATACCCCTGCACCTCCAACCATTGTTACTCCCGCAGTAGAAACTCCGGTCCCCATACCCATACCGCCGCAGAGTTCTGCTGCCGTCAGATCAGCAACATCCCCAGCCCCTATCCCTCCTTCTGTTACTAACACCTCTGCGTCGCCCGTACCCATCCCCGTCCCTGCCACCGTCAAACCACCCACAGAAACACCAGTCCCCCTCCCCAGAACTGATATTCCAAAAACTGAACCAAGAGTATCTACTACGCCGATCCCACCACCACCAATACGAGAACTGCCTGGCAGAGAAACTACTAAGCGTGAAACAAGAGCAGATGTCGCGAAGCGGTCTCAACGGCAGCCAACGCCTGCTGCTGCTACTTCGCCTCCTCAAACACAGGTTCAACTGGCGGCAGTGCCCCCAGAGCAGGCTAACAAACAGTCTTCTTCGAGGACTGCTACACCTAGGACAACCCCAGCTCCCGAATCTCTTCCTGCCCGCCGACCGGGCTCTCGAGGTAAAGCTACGAGCCAGGAGCCGCAGCCCTCATTAGCTGCCGATCGGCCGCGGCGTACCAGCACCGCGCGTAACACTCCGGTCCCCGAGATCAAGCCACCCCCAAGCAAACGCCCCAAGCGGCCCGCTCCTGGTGTGGTGAGCACCACTAACAGTGGTGGAAACAGCGCCGTGGGCAAGCGAAAAGCCGCGCCGAAGAAGAAGGCCCGCACTACTAAGAAGGAGAAGGGTCAGGTAACAGAGACGGAGATGGAAGAAGTGGACGATGAGGGCAATCCCATTGATCCCAATGAACCACGGTATTGCCTCTGCAATAATGTTAGCTTTGGTACCATGATTCAGTGCGACAATGTCGACGTAAGCGGCACCTCGAATTCAAGCAGAAATACCCGCCACGAGAAAAGCAAGCAACAACTAACGCAAAAACAGAATTGCAAACAAGAGTGGTTCCACCTGGAATGCGTAGGCTTATCCGATATTCCAGCGCGGACGACGAAGTGGTATTGCCCAGACTGCCGCAAGCTCCTGAATATCGGAGAGAAGGGCGAGGTTAACGCCAGGGGCGTGAAGAAATAGGTAATGGAAAATTGTGTTTTTTTCTTCTTCTTGAAAATGATTTGAGGGTGGATAATGGAGTTGGAGTTTTAGGGGAAACACCAACGGGTCAGGAGTTGGAATGGATAGGCCGGGCGGTATGACTGTTTGTGCAACCATGCGAGTTGTTATGAGAGGATTTGGGACCAAGTATATTATACCGACTACCTACATCGTTATTCATACGTCGAGATGGGATTCTATTGTTTGATTATTACGACAGGGTGAAGCCATTCAGAGACGCAGCATTCATGACTAACATTTTGTTCCTTGCCTGTCTTTCACATGTCGAAATCAATATATTCGTCCATATGTTCTACTCAGTAGTATCCATACAAATTGTGTCATAGATGCACTTAATACAGTTTAGCTGATCAACGTCCTAATAATAATAGAGTATTGAGTTATTGAGTGCCCGTCTTTCAGATGCTGGCGGTGCGCTCCGCTTCCAAGGCGGGGCCGTTCGTCATCATCATCCTGGGCGGGCGGGCGGGCAGGCGGGTACATACCAGCAGATCGGAACTTGTTCGCTCAACAACTCCTTATTCAATCCATCCCCTTAAACCTCAACACATTCTCCCCCCCTTCTCAACGCAATCTTATCCTTCCGAGAAAGGCAAAAAAGCAAAAAAAGGAAACTCAAATTCGACTAAAGAAACGCCATGGCTGGGGCTCTGAGCGGTGGATACTTCCCCTTGTATCCGCACCACGATGGCCTTCCTGACCCGGAGATCCGGACCTTCATCACCAACTTCTACAGGGTATCGGACAAGCCGGATTCGAATGAGCTGTGGGTCAGTTACTTTGGCAAAGATGCGCGTGTAGTCATCGGCAATGACCAAGCGCACGGCGAGCAAGGTAAGACAAAAAGTATTGTTCTTCTTGACCGCAGTTTGGATTCTATGACAAACATTACGGCATTGCTCTGAATCAAGAGAGAGAAGACAGAAAGAGAGAGAGCACTATGACTAATACGGCATTTGCCAAATCACATGTAGAGATCCGCGAGCTACGCGCCAGGATGTGGACAGTCGTCCAGGAACGAAAGCATACAGTCAGCAAGGTATTCCCAGGCCAGTTTACGGATCCGGCGTCGGAGGGTGGTGACGCTGCCACTACTGCTGCTGCTGCTGCGAGCAAGGAGTGCGAGTGCATGATGTTTGGCAAGGTGGACTATAAGACCAAGGATGGGCAGGAGGCCATGGTCCCATGGGCTGGTCACGCCGTGTTGAACAAGGTGAAGAATGAGGACGAGAGCGAGGAATGGAAGATTGTTCAGTACAGAGTATGGCTTCAGCGGTGAAAAAGGGCGTAGGGAGTAAGTAGTAACTTCTTTTTGATCACAATCACATTTTTTTAAGACGGGTTTGACTGAGACTTTGGTATTATGATGGCTTGATTCTTGGAACCTGAGAGAAAGGTATCGAAGGGGGTTAATAAATTCAAGTGAAACAGACAGACTGCCCCAAGGTTCAATACCGCTATATGCGCGGTCGGCGGGCTCCGTGTTTTGCGGGGGATTATCTTCGGCCTGGAACATGGGGGAGGAGAGAGGGAGATAAGGAGCCGCCGCTAGCCATGGATAAGGCTTATCATGGGGGAGCGAAAAAAGAGGAGAGTGAGAGAGGGAGCCATGGGCATGGCAATCTTTGGGGTAAGAGACTGGAGGCCACTTTGCCATGTTTTTTAACTGTTTCTCCAAGGTAGGCTTGGGCTTAGCCTAAAGGGCCTATTTTACTATTCGCCTTAGTGAATTGAGACGATCATTCTTACAGGCCATTGCATCACCGTCCCTTGCATTAACAAATGGCCGTAACGCAATTAGTCACTAATTGGATTTGCCACGGCTATCCCATAGCCCCGTGTCGATGGCGTAGGAGGCATGCTCACATGACACCATGTCACGGCCTACCTATCTCCCCCCCAAGATCAGGTGCCAACATAGGGGAGTATTACTTGTACTCGTAGTAGTATGAGGGATCTGTGGAAGGCCGTGGATCAGTACAGTACTCCGTAATCTCGTACTTGTTGATCTCTAGGAAGGGGGGAGTGTGGCTTTGGAACCGACGGCCAACCTTCTCTTGAGCCCTTTTTGGGGGAGGGACATGGACCAACTAGGACAAGTAAGGGTGTTAATACGGAGTATTACTGGTATGTGAAATGGGCAAGACACGGAGCCCTGGAGAGGAAGTGTTCTACTACTAATACTGCTACTACTGACTAACCGAATTACAATAGGATGGCCTAGTTTGGTAGTAATAACTTGAGAAACCCCGATTTGTTCTCTCTTTTGGTGTTACTATTCTTGTTCTTCTGACCGGACCAAGACTGGAACAACTGGACACGTCGCTTTTTGTTTTGTTGCGTAATAAAATATGAGGGAATCATGATGACGCGCAAGAGGTCACTGCTCTGGTCTGCTGAGACGGCTCACTCGGGAGCCCTCAGACTGTTTTTTTTATTTTGGTTTCATTGATGCGATGTGAGGTGATGTAGTCCATATCGTAATCCTATGTAATGTTTATTCCCTTGGATCAGCTTGGCATAAGTTCTATGTATGTGCTAGGTTGGTTGGTTGGTAGGCAGGCAGCGGTCGTTTTGACCCAACTGTTCGACCCCCCTCGTTTTTCTCTCTCTCTTCGGTTGAAGCACTTTTGCGCTGCTTTGTCTGCCCGCCTTATTTTAAATGTACCTCACATGCACGTGTGCTACTCTTTCTGATCTCTTGTTGGTTGGGATGGACTGGGCTGGTAATAAACCTGGCTTCACATCCGGTTCGGTCTTCGGAAAACACGGGTTCGTTAATAAACAGAGCTGATACAGTATAGAGAGCATTTAATATTGCGTTGGCCGGCTGGCAGGCATCCATACCTGCAGTTATTACGGAGTAGGTACGTATGTACATAATAATAATAATGCTCTCAGGGCCCGCTCATCCATCAAGGGGCTCTCCCCTCCCAGGGCAGGGCTGGCTTATCCGCAAACCTTCCACTCAGCGATAAGCACCGTACCGCGTGGCAGGCAGCGGATGGAGCTGTGTGGGTAGGTTGCTTGCTGCTACTGCTGCGTGGTTTCTGTAGGTACACCCCCTCCGACCTCCCCCCAGCTGAGGCTAGCGCATGAATCTGTTTGTACTGCCCCTTGTAATCGCTGACCACGCCCCCCAATCCAGCCCTGTACAGGCAGACCCCCCCCCCGCGTTATCGAGGTCACTGGCCAGTGACGCAGTGCCCTGAGCAAGAGGTCCCCTTCCCCCCAGTGGCCCAGTAGATGGACCTGATGCATGCACACGCAGCGGCGTAGTGTAGATGGGCTCGGAGCTGGACGGACGGGGGGGAGTCATCGACGAGCTGTCTCTGGCTTGCTTGATTGATTGTCTTCTTCTTTGGGGAGGGGGGCATCTCATTCTTCTCGGCGTTTGTTGCTCCCTCAGCAATCCATCTCTTTTGCAACATTCAAACTACATACATCCATGACTACAGATCAAAGAACTGCTTGAATATATCACGTCCTTCACTATCGATTTTCCTTCTATTTTACTGCTAAACATATAGACTTCACTTTTTCTTCTTCCTTCTCTTTCTTTCTATTTTTCAATACAAAATCGCATCTTCAAGTGGCTGTGCCGCTCACATCTATAATCATTCTCTTTATTTTTCTGTTCTTTTTTTTCTGGTTTTCTTTTTGTTTCTTTGTTCACATAGACGAAAGCCTCAACGCGTTATTACTTTTATACCGAACTCTCTCTCTCTGTCGCAATCTCCCCTTATCGAAATCGACCCCTCCAGTCACCGACGATAAACCCGGAACCCCTCTGTATTGTGTGTCGTCCCTCCCGAGGCCCATCACCCCTATTCGCGTTACACGTCACCGCGAACGAAAAATAAAGGGCCCCCTTTGACGGAATAGTTCCTTTTATTATTCATTATTGTTATACTTGCGTTGTCCCGGGAGCTCATTTGGCATACGTATATATAATACCGCTTCCGGGAGCCGACCTTTATATTCCTTTTTTAATTCTGCGAAAGCACGAGCATTTGGGGTGGGAGACTGCTCCATTTGTCACTGCCTACAAACCAGCTTGAATGCCGGGTATGTACTAACACGGAGCTCGTCAGAGCTGGCCATGCAACTTACAACCCTTTCCTCCAACAAAAACAACACAACAAGAATCAACAGAGGACTTCTTTGGTAGCTGACAATGGTTCTAGGCTCCAAGAAGGACAAGAAGAATGCTAAGCAGCAAAGCGGTGGAATTGCGGCAGCGGTGACCAAGCAGACCGCTGGCAAGTTCGCGTGAGTAGAATGCCTCTCGCCTGCCCCCCCCCCCGTCTCGTGACTCCTTTGACTCCTCGCCACTCTCCCCTTCCTGTCTCTTGAACAATCTGGCTGACTCTCGCCCGTGGACAGTGCCGCAAGCGACAGTAGCAATGAGTCCCCCAAGAGCGAACCTACTTCGAACGCTTCCACGCCGCCCGTCAGCACCCCCGAGATAAGGCCTACTGCTCCTGAAAATGGCAACCCTGGCCCCTCGCCTTCTCTGGATGCCTTGTCTACGACGTCCGTATCCGCAAGCACAATCCCGAGCGTCATGAATGACTGGAGAGGCGGCATGGCTGGCTCTCCGAGCAACCTTATCAATCTGACGGGTGAATCACCTCCAACGCAACCATCTTCGTACGAGGACTCTGGCCGTCTCCACCATGGTTGGGCGGCGCAGAGAGCTTTCATGACTCCGTCACCGGCGTCTCCTTCCCCGCCGATAGGCCACCGACGCCCTCTCAGCTTCCAGATGGAAACGCAGTTCGCATCGCCGGATGCTCTTCCGCGGGGGTTGGCTGCCGGCCATAATCGTCGGAGCTCCCTGCATTCTACGTTTTCCCATGCCCGCGTCGGCTCGCACCCACCCCTTCCTCACCAACCCCAAGCGCACTTTTACGGCGTTACGGATCTTGATTTGACCATCAAGCCACAGTCCGGAATGAAGGCTGGCGATCAGGGGCTCTTCTTCGGCTTCGACAAGCTTCCGACTTCGTCGAATACCCCCGATGCGGATGATGTTATCTTGGCAGGATATCAGGGCGGTTTGGAGGTGTATGCCGTGAGCAAGAGAGGATTGGAACCTGTTGCTAGTTTGAAGGGCATTCGCGGTGGGGTGTATCATGCCAAGATTCTACCATGGACGGTCGGCGGTGACAAGAACTCCATTTTCCCCTTGGTCGCTGTTGTCGTCCACGGTCCTGTACTTCCTACTCGCTCTGCTGAGGGCGGGAATGAAGATGACGATCCTAGAGCTAAGACCGATGGTGCTGCGAGTCCCCGATCTGTTTACACTCACCAAGAGGGCCTTCCAGCACGCAAGGGTCAAGTGATCGAAGCCTATCAAACTGCCATTGAGGTGTATTCGCTAAGGACGAACAAACTGGTTGAAGTCATTTTACAAGCTCCGACGATTCCCATTAACGCCGAGGTTTCCTTGACGAGTCCATTATTCCAGCCTCCGCCTCCAACTGGGGCGTTCACTATCAAGGCAGATGCAGGAACCGTTGCGGTGTGCTCCGGCTCCACTGGTGAGTGCTGGATCTACGTGCAGCTGCTGGAGGCTCAAAACGGACACCTATTTGCCTGCACCAGCAAGCTGTGGACCTGTCTTCAGCAGAGCCCGCGAGGAGATGTTGCCGAGGAGAATGATAAGACGCTTTCCCAGGCTGCAACTCATCGACCCAATCCACCAGCGCCGATAATCGCACTCAGCGGCCGAAGAATTGCTTACTGTCCACCTTCTCCATCTTCGCACATTTCGATCAGAGCTCACCTGCCAGTGCCCATCCTTGGACGAGGTGCCGGCATAAACGCACTCACGCCACCCCATTTGCCAGCTGTTACCGCAGGTGTGGATCAGCCGGGTCCTGATAGCGTGGTGAACAAGATAATGCGCGAGACGACGCAGGAGCTTATCCAAGGCGCCAAATGGGTCGGTCAACAGGGTCTGCAGGCTTGGCACGCATACTGGAATAGGTCGTCCAGCCCGCAGCCACAGCAACAACAGGCTCGTTCGCCACCTCAACAGTGGACTGGTGGACGCTCTCCACTCAATGATGCAGCGCAGTTCCCGCCGACTCATGGTACTTCTGGCCAGGCATCTAACAAGGATCCGGGTTTAGTCTCCATACTGGACGTTGATACGTTAGGCACATCGCCCACAATTCATCCCCTGGCTACGTTTGCTGTGCCTCTAGGATGCAGCTTCTTATCGTTTTCGCCTTCCTCGCAAGGCCTCTTTACAGCGAGTAGCAAGGGAGATGTGCAGACTATATGGGATTTACTTCGTATTCAACATACACTGTCCTCTCCCTTGCAGACGTCCCTGTCTCCAAACGAAAGTGCGGGTCCCCTGGTTCGGCAAGTTGCCCAATTCTCTCGTATGACAGTTGCGCGAATCGTCGAGGTAGCCTGGACGGAACCCCAAGGTGAACGAATTGCCATGGTGACGGAAAGGGGCACTGTTCATCTTTTGGATATGCCATTTAGCGCATTCATGTGGCCGCCTCCACGTCGTCGCAAGATTGACCAGAAACCCGTGGTGGAGATTTCCGAGCCTTCGAGCTCTGCTGTTTCTATTGCCTCGGGTGCTTTTGGTGCGGCATACCAAGCGGCCAAGCCCTTTGTGACTCGCTCACGACAAGGTAGTAATAACAGTTCGACTACGACGGGAAGTCTTTTGAAAGACTCGGCGGCCCAAGGTGGACGAGTTATTGCTGCAAGCATCACTAGTTCGATTGGGAAGACCGGTACTGCCATCAGTCAGCTCCGTCACACCGGCGAGAATCGAGTTTCGCTGCCTCCCAGTTCGGTACTGCCGTCCTCTGGCTGCGTAACTTGGATCAAGGGCAAGCGAACGACTACACTCTTCTCTCTCGGTGGAGGGTTCGTCCGGACCTATCCCCTGAAAACTCGGCGATCATCAAACTATAAGCGCGGCCCACGAGCACGGTATGCGGATTTCCGAGTACCATTTCTGCCTGATGGCGCTGTGGCCCCTGCCATTCGTCAAATCTTGGATCTTGGAGCTCAGGAAGAGTATCTGGATCTTTCAGATGCCGAAATGGATATTGGAACGACGTTGACGCTTAAAACCCGACCGCGGCCCATTTCTATAGTAGAGAATACCTTTGGCTCAACAATCCCGCAGGCGGAGATTGAGTGTAGCGCCCCATACCAGCCGTTCCACACGGATAGGCGAGTTGCACTCTGTGAATACATGGGAGGGGAGACAGGCCAGCTCGATATGGTGGCCAACCTTCTTGCTAATGCCACGTTGGATGATAAGACATTGTCAAAGAAGAAAAAGAAAGGACAGAACCATGACGGCGCTCTGAACAGGGCGTCAGATGATGCATCTGCATGGGCATTTGGACAAGATGTGCCAGTTGTGAAGTTGGACCTTGGCCAACTGCCAATGATGGACGATGAATATGACAATTATGATGATGACCGAGCTCTACCGCCATCTGCCATGGAACGTGTGATGGAGTATGGCAATGCGGAGCAAATTGTTGTCACCACCAGAAAACGTCGCGGGGCACATCAGGGTGATGGTGATGGATTTTTCGAGGATGACTGTGAGGTCCTTGATTTCGCTGACCAGAGGGTGTGAGATGTGAGATTGCGATGAGATGAGTTGTTATTACTCTTTTGCTTGGTTAATTCCCAAGGAATTGAGCAATACTGTTGGATGGGATGGTGCAAGGCACGGTTTGATTTGACGGATGCTTACTCTTCGAGCCTCTCGCTCCTCTCAGGATTGTCTTGTTCTACACAATTTTTTTTTTTTTTGAACGTGATGCCTGTATGGTACAGTCGTTTGTAGCAAACCCCTTATAATGGCAGCAGATATGCCTTATTATTGAATAGAAACAAACAAACAAACAAACAAACAAAGATACCCATTTCAATGCTGTCTCTATTATGTGTGACCAACCCATGTTAGATCCAAGCTCTATCTAGTCGCATTACATCCGTAGCCAAGGGCGCACTATTATATATGCCATAGAGAGCCGCACAGCCCCGCCATTCCCCAAGCACGAGGTGATGTTTTTACTGTTTTGTAGATGACATCTGTTTTTACGCCTTCTTCTTGGCCGCTGCCTTGGCCTTTGCGGCCTTCTTCTTGCTGCTTCGAATCATGACCATGCCGACAAAGGAGCCGACAACAGAGGAGCCAAGGAGGAGGAGGATGACGGGGATGCGAATGGCCCAGACTCGGGGGAGGAAGAGGTTCTGAAGGGGGTGGTCGTCATCGACAAAGGGCTAGGAGGGAGAGGTCAGTTGGGCTGCTGCCAAGTACGATGAATGTAAATGATATAAATTTCAGAAGAGAAAACGAACCATGAGAAGAGTCCAGACTGTATAGTAGAGGAAGACGACGGAGGCAGCCACAAGCATGGCGAGGCCGACGAGTTTGTCAAGCTATGGTGCATGTTATAGTTAGCCTCTATTTTGGGTTTGTCTTTCTTTTATTACGTAGCGGAGACGGAAAGCATGTTTTAATAGAACTAACCATTGTTGAAAAGAGTTGGAAAGTTTGCGCCAACAATTGGTGGAGGGTAAAATAGTATGTTGCGATTTTTGGTGGTGGATGGAGGGGGGAGGAGGGAGAGGGAGAATGTGAAGCTGTTCGTAATAATGGTCGCGAACTTGGCTTCAATTGCCCACGCTGGCCCGAATTCTGGAACGCGGTGCAAAGGCAAGTGCTCAGGAGGCTTTTTAGGCGGGAGACTGTGGCTTGTGACTTGTGGCGGTGAGGAATAGAGAGGATACTTGGTGTACGGCGCATACTAATATTCTAATCCATGTATCTGTAAATGGCTTGCTATTCGATGAGCTCACGGTGTGGCGCAAACTTTCAACGGATGGTCCGTGCACATATTTTTCTTCAGGCTGCTTCAAAGTCAATCCTATGCAGTCGAACCAAATAAACATTTGGCGTCGTCAACCAAGGCGTTGCATAAAAAGCGTCTGGCCTCCCCCTTCTCCCGCGACGGTTTCCATCCTCAATCATCACGACGACATATACATCGCATCATCCATCAGAAGTGGAAAGAACAAATACATAAAATATGGCGTCAGCTGAAGTCGGGATCCCGCGCCGCGAGCGAGGGAACCAGCGCGATGGAGACTCGTACCGCCCTTCACGACCGGCGGCGCGCTCCCCGCCACCGGTGCGAACGGAAGAGGAGAAGCAGGCGGCGGCAAAGGCAGAGTACGAGAAGCTGCTGACTATGCGATCGGGAGGAACGTATATCCCGCCGGCGAGGTTGAGGGCGCTGCAGGCGCAGATTACGGACAAGACGACCAAGGAGTATCAGAGGATGGCGTGGGAGGCGCTGAAGAAGAGTATCAATGGGTTGATCAACAAGGTTAACACGGCCAACATCAAGTACATCGTGCCGGAGCTGTTTGGCGAGAATTTGGTTCGCGGAAGGGGTCTGTTTTGTCGGTCGATTATGAAGGCGCAGGCGGCCAGTTTGCCCTTTACGCCCATCTACGCGGCCATGGCGGCCATTGTCAACACGAAGCTTCCGCAGGTTGGGGACCTGCTCATCAAGCGCCTGGTGATGCAGTTCCGCAAGGGCTTCAAGCGAAACGACAAGTCGGTCTGTCTGTCGTCGACGACGTTCCTCGCTCACCTGATCAACCAGCAGGTGCAGCACGAGATGCTGGCGGGCCAGATCCTCTTGCTGCTGCTGCACAAGCCGACCGATGATAGTGTGGAGATTGCAGTTGGTTTCTGCCGCGAGGTTGGCCAGTACCTGGAGGAGATGCAGCCCTCCATTTCGATGGCCGTGTTTGACCAGTTTAGAAATATTCTGCACGAGTCCGACATTGATAAGCGAACGCAATACATGATTGAAGTTCTCTTCCAGGTCCGAAAGGACAAGTTCAAGGATCACCCAGCCGTCAAGGAGGAGCTGGATTTGGTTGAGGAGGAGGACCAGATTACACACCGAGCCGAGCTGGACGGCGAGATTGATGTGCAGGATGGACTCAACATCTTCAAGTTTGATGCCGAGTGGGAGGAGCACGAGGATGCGTACAAGAAGCTCAAGGCTGAGATTTTGGGCGAGGGCAGCGATGACGAAGATGATGACGGCGATGACGATGAGAGCTCCGAGGAGGAGGAAGAGGAAGACAAGGCTATAGAGATCAAGGATCAATCCAACGCTGATCTCGTTAACCTGCGGAGGACCATCTACCTTACCATCATGTCGAGTGCCGATCCGGAAGAAGCCGTGCACAAGTTGATGAAGATTACTTTGCCAGCAGGCCAGGAACCCGAATTACCGTCAATGATTGTCGAGTGTTGCTCCCAGGAAAAGACGTATACAAAGTTCTTTGGCATGATTGGTGAGCGATTTGCCAAGATCAACCGTCTTTGGTGCGATCTCTTTGAGCAAGCCTTTGCCAAGTACTACGACACGATCCACAGATATGAAAACAACAAACTTCGAAACATTGCCATGCTTTTTGGCCACATGTTTGCCTCCGACGCTCTTGGCTGGCATTGCCTGTCGGTTATTCACCTGAACGAGGAGGAGACTACTTCCAGTAGTCGTATCTTCATCAAGATCTTGTTCCAGCATATTTTGGAGGAGATGGGAATAGCCAAACTGCGGGCGCGAATGGCCGAGGAAACCTTGCGACCAAGCCTCGAGGGCATCTTCCCCAGGGATAACGCTCGCAACATCAGATTCTCTATTAATTATTTTACGAGTATTGGTATGGGCGTGCTCACGGAGGAGATGAGAGAGTATCTACAGAATATGCCAAAGCCTGCTCTCCCTGCCCCCGCTGCCCGGGACCACTCAGACTCGGAGTCAGTTTCGAGTTATTCTTCCTACACTGGGTCTTACTCTTCTCGCTCTCGTTCCGGTTCGAGGTCTCGTTCAAGGTCCCGCTCTCAGGGTCGCCGCAACACTAACACACGAAAGGCAATTGACCGTGGTCGTTCATTATCCCGGACGCCAGCCAAACGTGGAAAGGATCGATCATATTCTTACAGCTCGCGCTCGCGGTCTCGCTCGGCGTCATCTCGCAGCCGAAGCCGCTCCATTTCCGGTAGCCCGCCTAGAAGGACAGCCAGAAGAGATGCCAGCAAGAGTAGAAGCAGGAGCAGGAGCAAGAGTCACTCACGCTCTCCACCACCTCGGGGACGAGGACGTGCTCGCAGTGCATCCTATAGCTCATATAGCCGATCGCCTTCCCCCCCCAGACGCGTACGAGATGCTGCTAAACCGGCCAGTCCAAATCGTGGACGCTCACCTGCCGACAGCCCTCGTGGAAACCAGAGACGCCGAAACAGCTCATCAGTGAGCAGCGGCCCTAGAAAGAAGGCTCGACGGGATAGTCGATCTGCATCCTATTCATCAAGGTCGAGGTCCAGGTCGCCACCCCCACGAGATGGCCGGAAGCGCACATACTCTCCATCAAAGAGCCGCAGCCCACCTCCACGACGCGCCAAGGATGGCCCCATAGACCGCCCCAAGGGCAAGGCTTCCCCTAGTCCTGGGCCCGCCAAGCGGAGGCGGTATAGTAATAGTTTGTCAAGGTCACCGCCGCCACTGAAGCGGGGTCGACACAAGAGTTGAGAGGATAATATTTTTTTGAAGAATGATATTGGGGGCGAGGTTTGAATTTAGATTGGACCCGGGGGGTTGATGTTTTTTTGGTGGGGATTTTTCTTTTCCTTTTTTTTTTTTTTTTTGTAATGATATGTATTACCAGCGAAAAATCAGAGATGAAATTGAAGGCTCTATACGCAACTTGAAGACTCCTTTATTCATTTAATATGTGATTGTAGATCCGTTACGTGATTTGGTTTCAGTTTGTTCTATCTACGGTAGTATCTCAAGTGAAGCCCCCGGCGCACCAACATATGTCCACAGCAACTTATCCGCCGTCAAGCTCCCCTCCACCGTCACCGTGTGCTCCTCCCCCGGCACGACATCAAACCCATTATCGCTCAGCTTCAAGCCCTCGACCTCCTCAAACACGAACCCCTTGACGGGCCGCTCGGCCGATACCACGACCTGGCGCCCAGACGGCGAGACCTGGAACCGGAGGCCGCGGGAGGGCATATCTAGGTACTTGACGGGGTCTGGCCATGCCGTGTCGGCGGCGAGGGTCGTGCCGGACTGGTTCGTGAGGGTGGCGTGGATGACGAAGGGGTCGTATTGGGTTGTTGAGAAGGGGGTTTTGGGGTCGTCTGGGTGAGGGGTGGAGGGGTGGAGGGGGTTGTTTTGGAGGACTTGTGTTGTGGCGTTTGCTGAGGCGGTGATGGTGGTTGTAATAGGGGGGTGGATGTCTTTGCCTGATCGGACGGATATAAAGCGCACGGTGATGTTCACCTCTACGTCGTGAACGCTGCTGCTCGCTATCCACACATCGAATGTGCCCTTTCGAGCCGGGAGCGTCTGGTCAACCTGCCCCGTAACAAGGCCAGAGTTTTCATCGACCCAGTACCCCGTCTGCGTCCAGTCGTGAAACGTCCGGACGACGCCAACGTCGAGGGTCCGCAGTGCCCGCGCGATGGCATAGTAGGCAGGTTTCTTGACAAGGAAGTAATCGACCACGGCCCACGACATGGTCGGCCAGCAGTCATTGAGCTGCCAGACCAGCACGCCGCCGCACCGCCTCTCCTCCGGTTTTCCCCACTGTCGCCGCCAGGCTTTATACGCGGCCCGCATGGTCTCTGCCTGGACGACCTGGGTGAGGTGCGTGTAGCCGGCGAGGTCATGTCTGGGATGGAAGTTGTCGACCACGTAGCTCATCATGCGTCTCTCGTGACCGATGGCTTTGTTGTGAAAGTCGAGGGCCATGGAGCCCGGGTAGAGCTGGGACGGATCCGTGGTCATTTTGCGGGTGGTGGAGAGGTGAGGGTAGGCTACCATGCCGAATTCGCTGACGAAGCGGCCGCCTAGGTTGTCAACTTCTTGGTATTTGTTCATGGCGCCGTGCCAAACTAGATGAACGAGGTATTAGTAAACCATGTGGGTGTCGAGGGCTGATGTAGAGGGGCTTACTATTCCATTGGTGTATATCGCCAACGGTTGGATCGGCGGTAGGTTTTCCATCTCCCCAGGGACTGCTGGGGTGATATATCACATACGGATCCTCTTCATTGACTATCGTGGGAATAAAGTGCTCGTAAATGTATCGTGCCGGAAAGGTGGACTTGAGCCACGACTGCGGGTCCTTGTCCTCAAAGTCGTAATCGAGCTTATACCTCTCTTGAACCTGGTAGTCTTCATTGTTCCCTGCCCAAACAATCACAGAAGGGTGAGTCCTCAGCCGGCGAACCTGCTGTCTTACTTCGGGCTCTAGGTTCTGGAGGTAGGACGGATAAGCCGGGTAGCTGGCGCAGGCAAAGGCGAAATCCGACCACACGAGCACTCCTAGCTCATCACAGGCATCGAGGAGGGCGTTGTCTTCGTACACGCCTCCGCCCCAGATGCGGATCATGACTTGGTTGCCTTCGGCCATGAGCCGTATCCAGTCGTGGTATCTCTGCGCAGGCACGCCAGCGAGAAAGCTGTCCGCGGGAATCCAGCAAGAACCACCGGCAAAGATGTCGACATTATTGACACGAAAGTAAAAAGACTTGCCATGGGCATCTGGCTCCTGGACTAACCGGGTCCTTCGAAATCCAATCAGCTTGGATTGGGAGCACAGCTCTGTAGTTTCCCCGTCAGTGCGGAGAAGCCTTGCTTGAAGGTGATAACGACTTTGGGCGCCGTATCCTAGAGGATACCACAGTTCTGGTTGTTCAATCCTGAATGGAACTTCGATCAGTCCATTATCTGTGACTTGGACCTCCTTTTCAAAGACACTAGAGCCGTCTTTGGTCAGAGTCACTACAACTCTGTCTCCCTCTCGTGTGCTCCCTGCCACTCTAGCAAATATCGAACCAGAGCACGATTTCAAATCCTCGCTCACTTGATTCTGGGCCCAAACGTCGTCAATCCGAGCAACATACTGCTCCAAGTAAACAGGCTTCCAAGGCCCAGCGGTCATCAAGATGGGGCCCCAGTCCCAGCCCCAATTGTACTGGGCTTTCCTCACGGGGACACGACTGGCCTCTGTCTGTCTGACGAGGAAGTTGTGCTCATGGCTGTGCCGCTTAATGAGCTCCTCTCCTCTATCAATGGCCGAATCGAAGATGACGGAGAGTGTGTTTTCGACGCCGGGCTTGATGTGGTCTGTTATATTCACACGGTAGGAGACAAACATGTTTTCCGTGATTGCGATTTTTGTCTGATTAAGGTAAATGGTCGCAAATGTATCGAGTCCCTCAAAGGCCAGGTCTGTAGTGATACCATCATTGCTTGACAAAGGTGCAGGAATTGTAAAGGAGACTTTGTATTCCCACTTTGTTTTACCAATCCACTGGACAGCACGTTCATTCAAGTCGACAAAGGGGTCAGGGATCCTGATAACTATTAGTTTCAACTCGTCTATCTATCCAGAACTTGGCACATACTTGTTATTCGCCAAGAGGTCAATGTGGACTTGAGATGGAACTTGAGCAACCGGAAGCCATTCTTGGGGAGATGCCTTGTGCTCCCTGAAGCTCCAACCGGTGCTTAGTTCAACTCTTGAATGTGCCATGTTGGGCATTGGGTTGGTATTGATGTTCTCAGATCAAACATTTACAGGCTTCAGGACAGGCCAATAACAAAAGTCAATGAGCAATTCACTCGTATGATTCAACATATAACAGAAACCAATGAAAATAAATGAAGCCAATAAACAGAACAGAGAATCATAAGAACCTTAAATATAGCTGGTAGTGTAATTTGAGAGTTGAGTTCCAATTCCTCGGCTCCCCCACTACCACCACCACTGAGAAGACGAGTCATGGTTCTCCCCACGCAAGACTCCACCCCCACGTTGCGGGGTGGAGCAAGGACGGACAGTGAACGTGGAAGTTGCAGGCCCACCTCACGGTTTCCAGAAAATTGAACCGACGTGAAGAAGTTTAGCGGTGGCTTGCAGTAGCTGCAGGCGCTATAACGACCTCGTATCCACTGTCCTAGCGTCTTGTTACAGCGCATCTACAGGGGCTCCAGAAGCCCACGTTGCCTGGAGCAAATGACGCCCCTGACAATGGATCCATCCATGGATGGATGGCTGCACCCCTTCATACTTAGATCTCAAACGCTTCGTTCAGAGTACACAACAAAACACAATCACAACATGGAAACGAGCATAGGGATGAATATCAAGCAAGTAATAATAATCATCATCATGTTAAAATCATTCCCCAACTAAACTCCAACAGCCGTTTAAATCTCCAAACATAGATATCTATAGACCTATTCCCAAAGGCACTCATCTTCTTCAGAATCGACGCTCTCCTCAAAGGAGCAAACCTTCAACCCACCACTGATTAAAATATGATTAAAAGTTAATTAACCACCTGCTGATCCACATCGTGCATCTCCTTCGCAAACCAGCAGGCCGTGAGCGTACACGGGCTCCTTGGGCAGTGATGTCCAGAAACACAATCCGTCTCGCTGCAGCTCAACCCATTCGAGCAAGGAGATTGTCGAGCAATAGCACGCAGAGCCTCCTTCTGATTGTGCGTCAATGTCTCGCCATGCTCGTGATGGCACTTGCCATACTTATCAAAATAATAACACCGCCCTAACAGATGGAAGTTGTTGCAGAGCTTGCGGTCCTTGAGGCCCATGTAATCATGCTGCGAGTACGAAAGACGAGAGTCCACCCGCTGTCCGAGCTTGTTCCGTAGCACCACCGTATGGGATAACAATGATGGCTTTGACTCGGTTAATGGCGAAAGTAGAGTTGGGTTCACGATCGTGGCCTTTGCGGCGGCCGAGGCGTAATCCATCGACGTGTGAGACGGCAACGGGCTACTGGGAGGTGTAATGATGGAAGCTCTTCGGTTCGTGGGACTGTTGCTGGGCAGCTGCTTGCTCCTAAACACCTTTTCGAAAAACACCGTCTGGAATCTGTCCTTGATCTGGGCCATTTCGTACGCAAAGGGAGGTCCCTCCAACAAGGTGATCTGTTCACAAATCGCCTTGTCCTCGAGGTACGAGTCGAGCACTCGGGCATATCCATTGTCTGCCGCTCCGCCAAAGAAAATCTGTCTGCAGTGGACGTCATTCAACCCAAACTTAAAAGAGGCTATAAAAGGTCAGTATGAGACAGACAAAGGGATGCGAAACAGCAGAGTGGCTCACCTTTGATCTTCTCGTCCGCGCACTCCTTGCCGTTTCCGGCATCAATGTAATCGCACAAAGGGTCAACAGTGTTAAAGCCCCGCACAAAGTCATCAAAGGATCCCAGTTCAGGGAGGACCTCTTTATACTTCTTGGAAAGTCCTTTCATATTCGCATAAACACGAATCATCACTTGAGAATGTTGGGGGATGGACTGTAGCCGTGTCTTGATGTCCTCCTCGACAGCCTGCTTGAGGAGACTAGCTGTTCTCTTGCCGCCAGACAGTCCCTCTCTTACGAGCTCATCTTGAAACTACTTCATTGTCAGTCCGTGTCGGGTAAACCACATCACCACAGGGTGACCTCACAGGCATATTGTCGCCGTCGATTACAACCATAGTAAAAATGTGTCGCTCCTAAATAAAAGAGTCAGCTCGTGCCGGTATGGACAACAGGAAATGGCATCCCACATTTTGCCTCTCGAGGTCTTGAAGGCGTTTTTCGTTTCGATCAAGTTGGCTACGCTTAAGGTCGAGCATATCCTTCCTATCCCGAAGTTCCATCTCGGCTTCACCAAGCCTTTTAGCTAGGCTTTCGATGTGAATGAACAACCCCTTGGGCACAAAGTCAGCACACAAACGTAGATCAAGATCCATGGATAGCTTACGCTGATCAACGAGTTCTTATTCTCATCCTCCCTCTGGACTTTGCCCCATGTCTCCGACAATTGCTTGAGTTGGTCTTGGTGATCCGACATCTTATTAACGTCACGTAAGGGCGACTGTAATAAACAATACTGTTCCAGTATAGCTTTTTTGAGTAGAGTGAGTGTAGAATCACCTACCAGAACTGCGAATCCAGGTCTTATAAGGAAAGAGAGCGACCAGGGGTGCAGTTTTCAAACGTTTTGAGAGTCCTTTGTCCACCAATGAAAAGGTTACACGGCAGGGTTTGCTGGGAATCACACCTGGGTGTATGCGCTGTACAGGCCAAAGGAGCCAATAAAATCCTGACAGAACATGAAATCAGCCTTACGGGCGGCGCCATAGTAAAGATGCGACTTGTTGCGAACAATGAAAAGCCACGACAGATTCAGGCACTGACACTCCACAAAAGGTTGCATAAAGGGTTGCCGACGAGACAGCATTGGAGCAATCACGACAAAGAAATGAAGAGGTTTATCGCATTCAAATGTACAGCACATTGCGGAAATGTGTCAGATATCGAGTTTCGAATTTGCGCGTAATGTTGTACTGATTCTGCCTAGGCATCATTGCATTTAATGCGCTGCTTGATTCATGCCTGGACGCACCGTCACCGAACGCCCCATCATTTAACACAGCCATCGGGAATGCGGCCATGCCTAAACAAAGCCGGGGAATAGCATGGCGCTGCCTCCCTCCCAGTTGGCTGTATCGTTAAAATCTTGCCCAATAAGGTTAAGATTCTGGGAATTCTCTGTTCCACCTGGAAGCTGCTCCCACTGCCCGAATATATCAAACAGATCCATGAGATTGTCACCTATCTGCGTGAAATCGGGCATTGGTGTCTCAAAATTCCCATCGTACGGTGCACTAGTCGTCGGTATGCTTTCGGCGCCATTCTCGTCGGTCAGGGACGGCATATCCGTATTTTCGCTTGCATATGGAATGACTGCACTGGCATTCATATTCTCCATCATTTTCCTTCTATCAGACGCAACGTCCATATTCCGGCTTTGCTCGGATCCCTGCAGGTCAAGTCTTTTCAGTCGCGGGAGTAGACCACGAATACTATTCCAAAGTCGCCGACTGGCGCTGCTTTGACCGGAAAAGCCGCGAATGAGTTCCACCGCTTCGGTGAAGTTCTTCTTGCAAGATTCTCTAAAAATCTTCGGCGCGTGGCAGACGGCGAGGAAGATGGCCGATAGAGCACCGACAAGGAAGTAATTGAAGGTTGATTGCTGACGAGAGTAAATGTCGGTTGTCGAGTTTAGATGCACCAAGACTTCGACAGTGTCCTTTGCGACATCAACAACCAAATTTGCGCTCAGAAGATCTGCCGCGATTCTAGCCGCACTAAAAAGATGATGGCGATAGATGAGAATTCTGGTGTGGTTACCACGAAGGTAGAGCATTGCACGGAGTCGATGAAGCGAACTGGGCTGAGGCGTTGGTCGTTCACGAGGATGCTGCAGCTTCAGATGCTTGGGAATTGTGGTCATCCATTCTAACGTAGTCCGGTCAAGGAATGCAACAGTATCTTTTGCAATTGGACTTGAAGGTGATCTAAACGGTGGAATGGCGCTCCAAAGTCTAGAGCAAAGCATACCGTATCCGATCAAACAATTGAGGTATGAGTATTCAGGGCCCTTGAGATAGTATGAGAAGAGGTCCAAATGGTTCGTGCATCATAAGACTTACAGGTTTTGGTAGATCGGGATCGATGTCATTTTCCTGAAGAGCAAAGCTCAGACTGGTACCAAAGCTGAAGCGGCGGTCAAGCAAATAGATACACCAAAAGACCCGGATGGCTAGCTGGCGGGTGGCATTATCGTGAAACATGTCATCCAGACTCCGTTTCCGGTGGAGGCCCATTTCAAGGGCTGCCCTAGCTGCAACACCGATAGTACGCCAGGCCAGAAGCTCCTCGTCGCTGTGAAAGTAATAGGTGCTCTAGTATGCATGATTAGTTATAATTGTTGATCAAACCAGCAGTCTAAGGGATTTTCAACGCACCATGACTGCCAGAAGCTGAACTTGCTTCAGGTCGACTTCGGGACCTGCAATTTTGGAGGCATTGTTTTCAATTGGTCTGAGGGTCATCTCACTCAGCTCCGTCTTGCATTTAGCCTCCAGGTTCATGCCCAGGCACACCGCAATTTTCATGATCTCGACATCTCTGTACTCAAGCTGCCTTGAATGCTTGTCGGGTTTTTGAAATGGGAGGCCAGCTTCCTCTTTCTGGATGACATCAAGGACATCTGGCACCTGAGCAATCAGGTCATCCGCTACAACGAAGGGGTAGATGGCTTCGACCTCTTCCTTGAATACACCAAGAAGCCTCGTAACTTCAGCAACTGTGCAATGCTTCCAGAAGTCCGGATCATGTTGAGATCTATATCGTGACTCTGGGGCTGGCGATTGAGAGCGACTAGAACCAGGATCCTCCACCGGGGGTATCCCCATATTGGTCAAGGAATTGTGACCTAGAATGAAGCCATAAGCTGATCTTGTAGGCCCAACAAACTGCGGCTGTTTTGGAGCTGGCTTTTCAGAAGCAGCATCTTGTGGGGATGGATGTGAAGATCCGAGGCGAGTGCTAAGCGTCTTGACAAATTCAGACAGCTCCACAAACTCATGGCGGAGTTGGGACAATTCAGCCTTAACGGCATGATATTGCCGGCTGCTATCATTATTTAATCAAATTTCCATACTGAATGTCATTTAAAAGACGAATTCCCTACCTTTCGCTTTTGTTCTTGCTCACCTGCGACGTGTCGTGTGCCTGTGTATACAGACACGACAGACCGTTACTGAGACACCGCTCACAGCTCGCCTTGTTTTCCACAGGGATGCATTTTAATTTGCGCTTCTTGCAGCCGTCACTGGGATGCGTCTTAGCAATGTCTTTCTAAATGAAGCGACGTTGAAAAGAGAATGATAGCGTACCAGGCTACAGGCGTGTAAGTTCCACGGGTGCGACGCTGAATCGTGTGGTCCGGACTCGGCGCTGGCCGCTTCCTTGATTGATCCGAGGATGACGGCTTATCGACGGCAGGATTGTCTGTGTTCATAAGATCCGAGCCCATGCGGAACGGAGAATTTTCAGAATCAGTAGTAGTATCCATTGAAAAAATGCAGTCTTTGGTGAGGGATGATGGCAGGTCCAGGATCGGAGCTGGTGTCGGGAAATATCGACCTTGCCGTATATTAATTCCAGATGAGTAAGCGAAACAGGCCGATCAATTGGTGGTTTTAGTTTTGGGCTGAGACGGTTACCCTACATCTCCGTTGCAGGAGATACCCTCTATCCTATGGCTGTGTTTATTCACTTTTACATTTACATGGAAGTGATTTCAAAATATAATGGCTTGGAGCTTAATGTGGTAGGAATATGCTACAATTTGCGGAACGTTTTGTCTTGGATACAGTTACTTCTTAGCTTATCTGTGCAGTTTATCATTCAATAAAATAGCTTAATCACTTGATCATACACTCTCATAGAATTTGCCAGGGAATTTTATGTATATCCATCGATTAATCGAGGCTAAAAGGCGTAAGGAAATTGTTTGAAGGCTTCAAAGAAACATATAGTGTTGAAAATAGGAAAAACACACGAACACTATTTGCTAAGTGTTTATAGAGTCCTTCAATGTTGTTGATACATAGTGCTATCTCCTCTAGAAACAACTTACTCTAAATCTATTATTCACGTCTTTTTACATTAGCCAGCTCCGCTAAATTTTAATCTTGTTGCAATGGAAATATGTAAAATGAGGTGAAGGCGGATAACAACATGGTGGGCCAGTCCCTTGAGAACGTCTGTCAACAGCTGTCCACAGTTTGGCAGTGTCATATAAAATATCTTCTACCTAAGAAACGAAACACAGATTGTTTGTCATTATCTTTCACTCGAGTTTGAAACAGCTTGACAAACAAACACATAAAAGACTATACCAATCGATCTCATCCACCCCGACAACCAAGCACCATGACATTCACAAAGCTGACTGAAGAGGCAAGTAATTATCTAGGCATTCCTAGAATGGACACCCATATAACTTTTCTAGTTGTCTAAACTCTTCGACGATAACCCGACGACTGCAAGGGCCATGACTCTCAGTATGGTAGCAATTGCTGCCCCAGGTTTGGTGGCAGCTCCAGCATTGGGAGCTGCCGGCCTTGCTGTCAACATTCTTGCGCCTGGTATTCTACCCGGTATGCCATCATATACTATTTCCCTCAAATAATAGAGCATAAAATTTTAATTGCTAATGGAAAATTAAGCAACCCCAGAGGATGCCGCCGCCGCCGCTGCCAAATGCGCAGTTCAAGTGGCTAATGGGGTCTCATGCACCGACGAGATCACCAGAGGAAAAGAAATTGGAAGCAAGAAAGACATGGGCTATGGTAAGAAAGCTGGAAAGGAGGGAGACAGTACTTAGAATGGAGATGATGATCACGAAAGGTTTTGTTCTTACCGTGACAAAACAGTAATGACGAAGACAATGAAAGCATTTGATTCAACAGGCTGCACAACGTAACAATATGTCTTTCGGTGCTTGCCTCTTTTAATTCTTTCTAATTCGAATCATATTCCGGTTGTCCCGGTTGTCCAGGTAGCAGTGAAGCCCTCATAGTGAATGAGAATACCCACGAAGATGGAAAAAGCACACAGTTGTCAGACCTAATCATACATCTCTTTCTCCAACATCTTGCCCCATGTTGATAAGCTTGAATCCGATTGCCATGGCTTGAACTCGAGTCCATATGCAGCAAGTAAAGAAAGTGAACGGGTCAATCAGACTTGGGTGAATCAAACCCCTTGAACGGCCCTTCAACGACTATCAACGACTGTCAACGGCCGCCTGCAGGTCCGGGCAGTGGCAGATAAATAAATTAAATCTCTAGCCAAGGAACCCTAAATAAAATCTCTGTCACTCCCTTCTTCTTCTTCTTCTTCTTCTTCTTCTTCTTCTTCTTCTTCTTCCTGCATGAGCAAGAGAAAGTTCGATACCAAGCCACACCGCACAAGATCGAAGCTCCCCTTCCAGGCCCAACGAGAATCATGGATTTCATCGCAGATTTCCTCTTATCCGTGAGTTTCAAAAGAACAACTATAACTTCTTTATACCTAAATACTAAATTTATTTGACTAGATTGCCCAGCTGGTATGCGACAACCCATTGACCGCGGTGTCGCTGATTCTTGGCGCTCTGTCAATCGTCACCCCAGGTCTCATCACGACGCCGATATTGGCAGCTCTTGGCTTTACTCGAGCTGGCATCGCAGCCGGTATGCAGCCCATCTTTTTTCTCTCCAACTACTAGTTAGTTGCTATAAATTTGCCTTTTTTTTACTGACCCAGGGGGGAAAAAACCAAGGTTCCTTTGCTGCCCTTCTGCAAAGAATCATCGGCCCGGTGGCAGCCAGAAGCATCTTCGCAATCCTCCAGAGCTATGGCGCTGGGGGCTACGGTGTCTCTATTGTCAATGCCCTGGTTCGAACTCTGGTTACCATCACAGGACTTTCTGTGCCGGTTCGAGTTAGAGAACGACGCTGAATGAACGCTCAGTAGATGGTGAGGCTACTTGCGAGGAATGCTTGTCAGGGGGGACGGAATCAACGAGGGAGGATTGATGGTGATGCGAACTAGGGACAGAAGAATAAGGGTTTTTGAACCCAGAAAATAAAACCATCAAACTAAAATCTTGCACTCTCCGTCTTAAATCATTTCTGATGTCAATCATGTTCCCAAGCTTATCAAACTAGGCCCTGATGGTGGTGCAGAGGGCCACGAACTTCCCATCTCCATTCTCACCTTGACTTTCACGGCCTATTTAACTGTTTACCATCCGTTGCTCTCAACAGACGATAAATCACAAAATTAACTCGCCTCAAGGAGGTGTAATTCGAAATGCATGCAGTAATATATAGAAAACCATCGTCTATTCTTTGGGGTATAGTTGCTCTTACCCAGAAACCAACTCATCTCTAGAAGCAATCTCCTCCTTGGTCTGTTCCTTTTGCTCAGCCACTTTGGCAACATCCTCACTTGTAGCAGCAGGCTTTTTAACAGCATCACCCGAGGCCTTGACCTCTCCCCCGCTCTTCTCCTTGCCCTTCTTGGGCTGAATAGCCCCCTTGGCCATCGCTTCGCTAGGCAGCGGCCGTATAATTGGCTGAACCACCCACCAGGGCCGCTTGCATTGTTTGAGTGTCCCTATTGAGCTCTCCTCCTCAGGCACACCTTCTATAGCCTGCTTGCTAATCTGTTCCAGCTCGTCTTCAAAGCTCTTCCCCTCTGTACGCTCGTACTCTAGCAGACCCTCGGCCACCCTCTTTTCTACCGCTGAGAGCACGTTCTCGTAGCCGTCTATGCCGTCCTTTTTAGCCCTTGCCAGCTGGTCTCTAATATCGGTATGTTTGGAAACGAAATGTCTTAGTAGATGGAACAAGTGCGGCTGTACAGCCGTCAAATTTGGTGATACGTCGTCTCGTTTTCCACCTTCTTTCTTTCTTCGCTTCTTTGCAGGCTCGTCTGCATCGTCTGCATCCTCAGAGTCTTCCATGTACTTTGCGTCATCCCCAGGTATAAACAAGGGCCGTCGTTGAGGAGGTTCTACCCCGAGTGCATATTTGTGTAAAATGTCCATGTATCGCCGAGCAACGGCATCAACTCTCCAACCACCTCTGCCATCCTTCCCTCTCCAGTACTCTCTCCCTTCTTCACCAACCGGCGGTGGCTTAGCAAAAAGTGCTGGGTTGCTCAGGTTTCCCTCGGCTGACATGACACCGTCAGCTCCTGTTTCTTCTAAGCATTTTTGTAGATCGCCTGGTTGCAAGATATTTCCATTCGCAAATATGACAGTCTCGGCCGGGAGGCTCTCTCTGAGGAACTTGATCATCTTCCAGTCTGCAACGCCTGTTAGGTGGCCTTTTTGCTCTCGCCTCCGTCCATGAACTGTCAAAATGGATGCCCCAGCACTAAGAACATTCTTTGCATATTCTAGTGTCTTTTCTTTTGTCTCTAGAAGGCGAATCTTGGCAGTGACCGGGATCGGGAGCTCCTTATGCAGCGTGTTGATCAACCGAAAGATCAAATCCTGGTCCTCCTGCAAAAAGGCGCCATAATGGCCCTTTCGTGCAATACCTTGCGGACAACCAAGGTTCAAGTCTACAGCATCACAGTACGGCGCAACCTCCTTGGCCGCAGCAAGGAGAGCAGAGGTGTCGTTTGCGCAAAACTGGACAAAGAGGGGTCGATCGATGGAGGGGTTGCCGTCGAGCCAGGGCTCCGATGTGCCCGGTTTGAGCGCTTGGAAATGCGCCTTTCTGTATTTCTCCTCTTGCGAGAAGAGTCGTGCATGGAACATTGGAGTATATGCCAAAACATCTGTCTGTTCGGCCGCCGGGATAAAGGATCGTGTGAGCATTCGCCATGCCTACATGCCCGTCATAACAATTAGCACTATGCCAAGTTGATTCAAGGGGAGTCATGAAAACAAACAAATTCGGATTGATCCACCATGGGCGCTACGATATATTTAGGAGAGCCAATGCTCTCGTAGAAGGCCCTGCCATGAAGCTTCTTGGGACCATCCACACCCAAACTTGCCGTCGTCTCCGCCGCAGTCATGGTCGCGAGGCCTCTACAAAGCTCGGATACGGTAAACGATGGTGACGGTGGGAACTGGCGACGGACGATCTTTGAGAACCAAACGCGCTGCATAGAATTTCACCTAAAAAGAATCGCTCAGTCGACAGCACGAGACCTGACGACTGGAACTGAGAATCTCCTCCTGACCGACTTGCGGAGCATGAAAAGTCATCATCTGTTGGAAGGGGAAAAAATTACGAAAGCCGAGACTTAGCCTTGCAGTAGTGGGATGCAAGGCTGAAGGGACGATAAGCCACGATTTGGTGGGAGAAAAATAAAATAAAAATGTGCTCTGGGAGCTAAACTTTATTTAGTAGTCTGTTATTGCTTTTATTTTAGAGCAAGTCGTCTTGTCTACTGAATAGTGTCTTGGCGATTGCTTGCATTTCAAGGGTTAGGGTCGCATCATGTTTTCAGTTAGTACCTACCTAGGCGTAGATGGTTGCAACACCTGAGGTGAATGTTTTACCAAATCCAAAAGACAAGATCTCCCCGCTCTTGGCGGTGTGGAAACCATTGCGTCGGATCGTGGTTCAAGCATGCGGACTGCACCAACAACAATCCTGGTATGCCAAGTGAGGAAGCTCCCAGTTCCCTGGGTGCGGAAGATGGAACAGCTCAACATGGACCACTTACTGAACTGCTACATACGGATGATGTTAGATGGTCTATGTTGGGCGCTACTTCAGCTTTGACATCTCAAGTGTCCGTGTGGACCACATTCCTGGGCAATGTCACGACAGTCATACGCCAAATACGGCCTCAAAAGTGGTTGCAAATGGGGACAATAGAACATTTCGCATATATAGAGGTCTGACTATAGAGAATCCTCCTACGAAGCAGAGTGAAAAACAAACAGCTGATCTAGAATGCAGCCCTCTCACAGACCAAGCCGTTATTTGAAACGCGTCCCTCTTAGCAGTCAACCTCAATCCTCGTCTCGGCACACATTGCATCGCATCATGTAACATCTTGCCGCCAATCTCTAGTCCCCCCTTCCGAGCCAACGTGCCATGGTGAGATCGGAGGCTTTTATCACCATCAATACCAAGCCACATTGCATTTCCCTGTCCTACACCAGACTGCCGACTGTTTGTCCCGCACTATAGACTGGACTGAATATTAATGAGATGTATAAGTCTTGGACTAAATTCCACTTGACATGTAGTTAGGTTGAGTGACAAAACGCCCTTGACACCTTACTATGCTGTCCCTGAACGCCATGAATGGTAAATTTGAAGGAATACATGGTGAGGGCTCCATGACCCATTGTTGAGAAATGTATCGTCTGAAAGATCCCGTCCCCTGGGTGATATCATCTTCAGAAGAAATGCGTATAAATCTTTGAGTTTTCGTGTACTTCCATTTCCTGTATATGAGGTTAGTATGCGCGGAGACCAAGACAGGGGGCCGGATGGCTTACCATTTTGAAACTGTTTAGCTCCTCCTTGATTTGCTGGGCAAGCATAGGAGTGAGCCGATTGCAAGTAGCAATTTCACCCCGACGATCATATTCCTGGCTAGGCCATGTATCATGAAAGACGATGCGTGGTGAAAATGTGGCATTACGCTTGGCAGCCGCCTGCGGTGTTCCAGGTCGACTCTTCGAATCCTGTCGAAGTCGCAAAGCACTCATAAAGTAGTCCTCGTTACCAATGGCAATTGAGCCCGCCCTTCTGTGGCCCTGACCATCATCCACCGGTGTGCTTGGTGCGCTCGAGTTGGGTGAGTCGGCAATGGCTGGGACACTAGGCAAGACAAGTTCAGGGGACTCGGCCGGCTTGATAGACGGGCTAGAGGAGCCTACATCATATGTTAGTTAGATATCATTAATGCATTCATTAGGGATACATACGCTTCAGAATGCCTTTGCGAACCGCAGCAAGGACCTCGGCTCGTTCCTTATCGCCCCCTACTATGCTCTTTCTTGGTGCTGAATTATCTGTCCCCGAACTACCTAGGCGCTCAGAGCCAAGCTCAGGAACTTGGGAAGCATCCAAAGAGTTACGCTCAAGATGAGGGAAACCTGTGCCACCTTTACCGGCCTTGGCATGTTGAGGGTCAGCCGTCACGTTGACTCGTTGTGTCTCAGCCTCCACATTAATCATTGACACAGTAGGTTCGCTAGCTTCAGGGACAGCCGATTCTGCAGCGGGAACGCCTATGACAGATTTAGGACGGAAGAGACCAACGAGCGAGCGAGTCCGGTTCTTCATGCCACGGCCCATCTTGCGAATCATGATGGAGGCCGACGATGCCGTTGACGATATGGAAAGATTGTCAGTTGAGCCGAAGAAGCGGCCACCGTAGATGCTCGTCCCGATGCCACCAGCCTCTTGTGCCTCAGCAATGCGCGCCTGTTCGGCGTCATATGCTTGTTCTGGTGTTGGGTCTTTGTGAAGTTTCGATGGCTCAATTCTACCAATCTCCTCTTCTGCACCAGCAACCTTTCGAAATTCCGCGGCGCTTCCGAATGAGAAAGCCCGTCGTAATCTTGAAGTCTTGCTTTTAGATCTACCGTCCTTCTGATTGATGGCGGCAAGGTGCTTGGCGGCAGGAGAGTTCAGATTGATACCAGAAGGCCCAGGAGCTGCCGGGGCAGCAGATGATGCTGATGAATCAGCCGTTGACTCATTGGCCATGGTCGCAGGCTTTGATAGCGGGGATGGACTAAGTGTTCGCTTCACCCCATCGGCAGATGAGCCTCGTGAAGGAATATTAAGTGTCTTTGAAGGGTCGTTCTTGGTAGATACCTCATCGGAAGCGCTCAAAGAGGGGCTACCAGTGGGGACTGGCCCGTTACGGTTGGTCGCCTGTACATCATTTCTTGTTAGTCGGTTAGATCATCAAAGACGAAGGGAGGACAGCTTACAGAGTGAGTTCGAGAATGATTGCTCCGACTAGATGAAACACTATCCGAGCTGCCATTACGATTATGTGTAGGAGTAGTAGCAGCTTTAGGTGGTAAGGGAACAATGCGCGGTGTCTTTTCGCTCTTGTCGCTACTCTTAACACTGTTGGTCGAGTCTGTACGGAAAGAATCTCCGCCTTTTATAATAGGTCTCGATTTGTCGTTGGCCTCAATTGAGTGAACACTTCGTCGGCGCATCTTCTTAGGATCGTCCGGAGAAGGTCTTCGTTGTATATGCGCATTATCTGTTGATGGAAGGGAGGCTGACAGATTGGGTACTGATCTCGAGCCGCTCGGTGCATGATAAATCTGGTTGTTTTTGCCGGCCACAGCGTTTGCGGGTTGTGATGTGCTTCCAGTTCGGTTATGGTGCGAATTCTGAACACTCGGTCGTCTATGTCGGTCTGATCCATTCTTAGATGATAATCCTCCTATCGACAACGATGACTGTGATCCTGTTGATGCATGCGATGGCCGTGACTGTGAAGATGCGATACTCCGAGACTGGGAGACGGCAGTGTCATCACGCGAGCTGCCGTGGCTAACGCCGTAGGATGGCAGCAGCGCCATATTTGTAACAGAAACATTTTGACGATGGGATCGATGATTCACATTCGGATCGACGCTTTGAGCTGAGGGCACAGCAGGTGATGAGTTTGTTCGGTACGCAGGATATGGTTGCTGCCACTGTAGGCCGGCACTCCGATTCGGCGCGGTTGTAAAAGCGTATGGCTGTACAGGCCCTGTGCTGCCTCGGTATCCGGATGCCGCATTAACACCGTGATAGGCAGATCTCGGTGCCTGATTTGAAGCACCCATGTATTGGTGGTTCGGGTTTGGCTGACCGACTGGCATCATGCCTGAAGTTGGGGTTGCTCGTCCCTGAAGCATCGTCGCGGTACCGCTCTGCTGTGAATATGTTTGAACCAATGCAGCCATACTTCTCCCAAGCTAGGAGATGCGGATGATGCGTTGCAGGCGGTTGGCTCCACCTGAACTGTTCAATCGACTTGATGGTAGAACGTCTAGGCTGATGATGGTTGGTAAAGGCAAGTTGCAGCAACGGAGAGTGCAACTGGGATAGATAGAACTGTTGATTCCGGGTTAGCCGCAGTTGACAACGCGGTCGTTAAGCTGTGGCACAAGGGAATATGATTGAATTCGGAGATATGATGAAGCCAAGGAGAATGTAACTGTACATGAGAGGAAGGTCTAACCTTTTCTTTTCTTTTTCTTTTTTCTAGGCGAGGTCTAAGAGACTAATTAAACTGGCAGAGGCTGGGCCAATGTGTTTCACTCTGTTGAAACTGATTTGTAGAAGAACAGCGACTGTATGGCGACAGGGTCGAAGGACGCCAGCGACCAAGGACGAGAAAGAGTGCTCGTGTCGAATGAGGAGCTCACTGTCACCGCGAGGCAACTCTCGACTGCTACAAGACAGACGGCTAAGCGGTACGATCAAGTGTCACGAGAGACACGTTGAACCCAGCTAACTGCGACGAAACATGAGGATCGTGTGGAGTTCGGCCGTTCGTGTCGAGGAGACGACTTGGGAAGTCGAGGGCGTCGGGTATTACAGATTCTGAATGGGTAGAGAATGGGCAAGGGCGTACTTCCGGCAGCGAATCACCAGAGAGCAAGCAAGAAAGAAGGAAGGAAAGAAAGGCGAATGCAAAGATGAATGACAAAGACAAATGCGGTCAAGCCGGTGGGTGGGTGGGATGTGTAACGCAAGGCAACGCAAGGCAATGCTTGGGAGAAGGGAGGGCAGAAGGCAGAGGCAGAGAGGCGGAAGAAGAAAAAAAATGGTAGTATGTAGAATGGCAAGTCGGGGCTTGGATACGAAGTCGACAGGAAAGGGGGCACGGCGAGATTAGCTCGGAAGGCGTGCTGGACTTTGACGGGAGAAACAGAGACGACGGCGACAACGACACACAAGCGAAAAAACAAAGGACTTCAAGAGGCAGAGGACTGATGCTGCAGATGAGGACAAGAAAGAAGAAAAGAAGAGAGTGAAAATGAACGAGCCGTGATGGTTCGTGGTGTTGGTGGTAATAGAAGGGCTGAGGAGAAAGAGGTGATTCCTCTTGGTCGTTGGAGCAAAAAAAGTTAGGACAAGAGTGCCCGAGAAGGGTGAGCACAACCTAAGCACAGAGCAGCCAGCCTAGGCCAGGACCATGGATGGATGGCCATGCCATACCTTGCCATGGTGCGTGCCCTGGATGCCAAAAAGCCAGCAGACAGAAAAAAGCCAGGACTAAACAAGCCAGACAGTGGCAACGGCCGGGCCCTGGCCAGGGTCAGTTTAGCGGACATCTGGGGTGGATCCGCCCCTAGCACTTCAGTGCCCACTGGCCCACTGTCCACTGTCCACTCACCCACTGTAGCATCTCGCGGGGGTCAACGTGTTAGGCGTGGAGAGGGCAAGAACATGCCCGCCCAAACAGCCCTCCCTACCGACGACAGGCCATGGATGGACGGGCAGGTTAACGCGCGGCCATTCAGTGTACCCTTCAGTGTACCCTTCAGTGTACCATCCATCTCCAGTAAAAAAGTGAGCCTTGGAAAGTAAAAGTAAACAATCCAATCCATCCATCCATCGCATCCCCCTCCCAATGGATCCAGTCTCGGGCCGCCTGTGAGGCTCCCCCAAACCACAATTGGAAGAAGTTCTACGACAAGAGGTTGCACTGGTTCCTGCACCAAATCGTGAAATGGAACCCTGTTGGTACGGCAAGTCGAAAGCAAATTGCAATGCCAATTTCATTTCAGCTCTCAAGTCGCAGAATACGAACAACTCATCAATGCCTCCTCCAGACTGAACCAGAAGGAGCCTCAGTGGAGGGTTTGTTGGTGTTTTAGTCACTAAGCGCACCACCACCTCATCCTCCCAATGGGCGAAAAGACTGGACGGGTTCGGCTCCGCTAATACAACATACACCACACACACACACCACCCATCCCACCCATCCCATCCATCCATCCATCCATCCATCATTTTTTTTCCCCTTCCCCCTTCTCGATTATTCTCAGTCAGGATTATTCCGTCACCTGAACCCGCGTCCATCCACGCGCCGAACAAACACGAAAGGGGGTAGAAATTACAAAAATTACAAAAATAGCTCTTTATTCTCAACACACCTCCCACCCACAAGCATTGAATCGCTTCACAACACCCATCACCGTCGGAGTTTATGCCATTGATAATCTCTCTCCCCTCCCTCTCTCCCTTACCCTAAGACTGACCAGTAATGAAAAGGAAATGGAGCTTATTAGACATTTTTGTCAACCACGCACTAGCATCGACGCACATGCCTGGCAGCCTCGGCCGTGGTCGTGTTTGATGCAGGCAGAGAGACCAGGGTGCGGTTGAATGCGACTGATTTGGCCGCTGACTCGCTTTGGCATTGACCACCAATTGGACGCTAGACAAGGGAGGCCGGTTGGGGGTCGCAGATGTGCAGATGGTTTCGAGGTACAGTACATTGATGACGGGTCCTGTTTGTTGCCAGTCCAGCGCAGAGGACTCCATGCAGCATACCTGTTACAAGTACATACGGGCAAGGTAACGTGGTGGGTGTTTGGAGAGCCAAGGTGGCAGTCAACCTTTTGGTCGCCGGATGCAGGGGCTGCGATAATGATGATGCTAATCCTCCAGACAGAAATCGACTCTAGCACCTGATTCAGGAACCATCGCCCATCGCAAATCTTAGTTTCCTTTTCCTCTTCCGCCACAATTGGTCGTTCGTCTTGATTGCTCGAGTCCTAGCAACGAACTGTTTCCACCAGTCTCCCAAGGTCCAATCTTCTCAAAATATGGTGGACCGTCGGTGGTGGTGGTGGTTGTAGTGGTAGTGGTGAAGGTAGTGGTGGTGGGTAGCGGTGGACCTCCACGTCAAGCGAGGGCAGATCGGAGTGAGAAAGACCCGGATTTCTCCAAGGAATATGACGGTGCTCGTACCAGTACGCAATACGACCTCCGCTCTTTGGCCTGCTACCCTCGCTGCATTGTCCCATCCACTTACCCATGCAAGATGCAGAAGGAGAATCAAAGGAGACTTTACAATTGGATGACAGGACAGTGGCACCGTCAAACCCTTTCAAGACCTGCCTGACTTGCTTCCTCGCTCTGCCCGCCCTGCAGCTTAAGTCCAGGTCTGCAATGCCACCAGCCAGTGCTCAGACGAGGCGGCCAGAGTACTATGTGATTGATCCAAATTACAAAGAGACAATAATATTCGTAATCTGACGCGATCCTCGCGAGCGATCGGCCGCCGAACTGCCTCCCCCAGCCTTGCCGTACCTCCTCAGACATCCAAGAGAAAATCTCCACGACAGCACGGGGGATCGGCGCGCGCCAATCCTGGCCCTCTATTGTTTCTCCATGTTTCTGTCTCGCCCGTGGATACTCCTCCAGTTATGGATACCTACTTGGGGCATGTACAAGAAATGGTGCAGAGTACGCAGCGCAGTACTGGGACATATGGTGCCCCGTACCATACTTTAGTACTACTTGTGTACATGCGCGTGGGCCGTTCGTCCGTGGAGAACATCAGTCCTCGTAACAGACGAGGATGCCAACCCACACCATTCCTATTTCTCATGGCGCTATCACCTGCAGTAGTCCCAGGTCAGGCAATACGCCCGTTTTGGGGCAGCTGCAAGTGCAAGTACATGCATGACAGAAGAGAGAGAAACACACTGAGTTTCGTACCAAAAGCAAATATTCACGCAAGTGCCGATACAGAAGATACCTATGCGCATATGCATGTAGATCCATTTCTGGGGATAGGGAATCCATCGATATCTTGAATTTCCAGACAATTGATGGTCCCTGCGCTGGAACTTTTTCAACCTTCTCCCGTCGACTTCATGCTGTGTCCCTCCTTTACCGTTTAAACACACGAGGGTGTAGCTAACTTACTTTGTTAGTCCCGCCTCTAACTGATCGGCAGGAGAGCTAATGCTCGATAGGCCAAACGGTTGGTGTTTTTTGTTCTCTCGATGGATTTGGAGATGCACATCCAACACATCGTCCGTCGTATGTCGAAAAGAAAACCCACTCGGTACCTTACATCAAGACTCTGTACGCAAGAGGTTCTCTGCTGCGAACTCAGGAGAGCGGCATCGTCAGTACACTGCAAGCACGGCTGCACCTATGGAGCATTTCACCCGTGTGGACCCGCTGCGGCTCTGTGATAATTGACGAAAATATCTGGGCACATGTGATGCTCTAAACTTCTCACGTCACTCGAAGTTGCCTCCCACTCCACCCAGTGGCCCAGTTGGTTATTTTTAGGGCCCAACAGTTTGGGATTGCCCTTGGTAGCGCGAGAAGTCGTTGTCCGCATCGAATCTAACCTATACCAAACGGTCGATTCCCTTGGTTGATCCATATCTTTGCATATCCTAGGGTTTTCTATCATATTGCTTATCAGTTGATGGTTACGCAGCATGGTAAACAACCCAACATTTTTTTTACTTTGTCAAAACATGCCACGCAATCATGACACAACTTAATACCAACTCCGACTCATGCAGTGGAGCAATATTACCTATGCTGTGCTGCTTTCAAATAGCTAGTTTTATTAACAAAGAGTTTAAAAGCCCGCTAGGCAATCGCTCCTCTGCCGAATTCGCCAGGCATTAGGGTAAGCCATACATGCAACTAATACTCCGTCAAACTCGGCTTGGATGGTTGATTTCCCTCGTCAAAAAGAAGACTATTATAAGCCAAACGGGCGGTTTCGCCTGACGCCACATTATAATCCGGTTTGAACGGCTATGCAGTCAACGTCATGATTTCACGTCTTCTCAGTGTTTGTGACCAATGTTCGACTTTGACTGGCTGTCTTCCCTATGTCCCTAGGAAGCTTATTACAGGTTGACCAGAAGAGGGGAACGAACAACTTATACTATAATTAACTTTCTACAACTCACTGCTAAAGGATGCTATCAGACAACAATGCGCAGACTTGAAGGTCTTTGAAACAGGAAAAGGATCGCCCATTTCGATGAAACCATTGCTAATCTGGAACTCCCGAGATTTTCTAACAATTCTAAAAAATAAAAAAAAAGTACTAATAGTTTTGAATCAACTCGTTCTTGCATGGCTGTGCTACATCAAACTCGAGTGCCGAATAACTATGGCCACATGTGGACTAGCCCTTGGAGCTGAGCTCCTATCTGGTACAGTCTTTGTTCTTTAGGCAGAACTTCTAATTAGAAAGGATGCTAAGGCACCAGTTCGTCAGTCATCTAGTGACGATGATGCGGCAATTGAGTATCGTCATTGCATATCTTGACAATTGCATCTAGGCTCCATGACCGCCGTCCCGCCACGCATCCAGACCCTGCAGCCAAGCCCCTACTAACGGAGAGAAGGCATATCAGCTAGCTACAAACTGTTCGCCGTGCATTTGCATTCACAGAAGTGCGCGCTAGCATGTGAGCATATCATCGAGGAAATCCGATCAACTGCCGATGGTCCCTTGCAGCATCAAAGCTTGAACGCCAAAACTTTCAAATAAAACATCTGCGAGCTTCGGGTTTTGAGCGCACGCCGGTCACAGGTCGCCGTCATGGTCGGAGTTCCGCGAAGTAGCGGATGCCAGCTATGCAGAAAGCGACGCGTGAAGTGTGACGAGGGGAAACCAGAATGTGGCAACTGTCTCAAGTATGGCGCTCAATGTCCAGGTTATGAGCGAGCAATGAAATTTGTGTCTGGGAAACACCAAATTCGCAGCAAGGGAGCTCGAAAGGCACGCGAGGGCAGCAATGGCTCGGGATCTTGTCCATCCGCCACGATGACCTCCGGGGGTAGCTCTCCTGCGGTGTCACTGGTGAGCTCACCATTACCCAATCGGGCACTGTTGATAGGCACATTGATGGAGTCAGTTCAAGCAAACATGACCAAAAAAGAGGTGCCGGGCCAGTTTGCTTTCTTTTCTTGGCTACGTTTTGAAAGTCTTGGTAAGACAGAGCTTCTGGACGGTGCTGCTTGCTCGCTTGCCCTGCATCTCGTCGGTAAGGATATGTTGGATGAGAGCTCAGTTGCCCGGAGTCGGACTCTGTATGGGCAATCGTTGAACGCCCTGCAGGCAACGCTGAGACATCCTGTCAAATGGAAGTCATCCGAGACACTCTGTTCCGCCATTTTGCTTTGCTTTTTCGAGGTACTCTCGCAATTTCTCCCCAACCATTCTGTAAAAGAGCCTCCACTGATGCCCAAAACAAAAGCTGTTTGCAGGAACGGCTTCACCAGATACATGGCTCCAGCATGCAAGAGGGATAGCCACTCTGATGGAACAGCGGGGCCCAGCCGCCCACACTGAGGGTTGCGATGCATCAATTTTGCTTTCCTTTCGTGGCATTTTAGTATGTGCTTTGTCTCTTTTTGGTCTCCACTACTTCCGTTTTGTGATGTCTTCAGTTCCGACTTTTCGTCTCCGCGCGCCGAGTGCACGGATTCGTGGCTTAGTCTAATGTGCCTGCACAATAGGGCAGAAACATTCTGCGCGGCAATGGTCTGGAGCGTCATGGAATTTGAAAAAAGATTTGCTGACTGACCTATTCCTTTCTAGATCATGAGTCAATTGTTCTATCCCACAAGTGACTCATGCTTTTTGTCACGTCCGGAATGGAGACCAGTACTCCGTGATAGTGGACGGCATATCTTCTACCCTCCAGAAGTCCCGGATCAAACAATCACAATAATGGATGGCTTCTTTGAAAGACTTGCTGAGCTACCAGAAGTTTTATGGTGGGGATACCCTATTAGGGAAGCCCACCTTGCAGGCAGGGCGGTATCTCCAAAGAGGGTGGAGCATGTCATGCAGTTGGCATCCAAATGCCATAAGCGCTTTAGCCGGTGGTATGAGGACTTCAAGTCGCTCGGGGTGCTAGCAACATTTGTGCAGGTTCCTTCCAAGGATCCGGACTCGATGTACGAATGGGTGTTCGACCACAAAGTTCCATGGCTTGGCTCAATGCTCATGTCTTATTGGGCAAGCATGCTCATTCTGCAAGAGCTCTTAATCCAGTGTAGCTGGCCGGAGGATTTTGAAGAATCACAACGAGAGCTAGTGCAGAATATTTTGAGGTCTATCGAGTCAGTGGGCCAGGGTGTCTTGGGGCCCTACCGAGTCGGATACTCCCTAAGAATTGCATACGAGTTTGCCAGCTCCGAAGCACAGCAGTGGATTAGGGCCATGCTTGACAGGTTCTCGAAGAGCTATGCTGCAACGGATAAGACACTATACCCGAGTCCGAGGATGGACCAGAAAGGGTATGCTTAACTGGGCGAGCTTTGTGGAGCTTTGTCTGTGCGGCTCTGTGGACCTCAACTTGCAGCGGAATCTTGCCAAGAACCTGGTTTCGTCGCTCTTCGAACTAGTGGGAGACATCGATCAAGACAGTTCCTATGCAGCTCCATTCAGACTTTCACAGAATCAAAGCAATTGTGCCCAACTCGGCTCAGATGCCCCAACAGTTTGTCTGAAACAAACGTAATCGTCTGCCGGATATGCCGAGCGGCAGCAATGCACTTCACCGAAAGGTTTTGCTGGTTGGAACAAGACATGCATTTATTAAATCTCACCACGTTACCATCTCATTGGTACGATAGCACGCATATTCAAAGGGGCAAGATTATCCACGTGGGCAAACAGGATCATTGATACTAGTGAGGCGAGTGTGAATATTAATAATCGGGTATTGCGCCCCTTTGTGCATTAATTATATATCGAACTAATCATTAACCATATAGATCGCACCGTACCAGCCAGCAACGTATATTACAAAGTTCGTGTACACTTGTTCCCAAGAGGGCGATGATTGATGATGGCAGTCTCCATCACTTTTTCCTCTTGAATAAAGCCTTGGCGAGCCCCGATAAGGAGGGGCCGCTGAAGAGCAGTTGATCGGTATGGCGACCGCAGGTGGTGTGGACATTGACTGTGGGCGATGACTTGATGAAGCCAAAGGAGCTGCTGCGGCGAGGTGGGGAGAAAGACTCTAGGTTTGTGCTGGTGGTTGAGCAAGAGCCTGTTCTCTGTTTTTTTTGCGCCATTAGAGTCTGTCTGCATTTCCACCGAGGGTGTTGAGATGGCGCTTACCTGTGCATGGGAGAGAGGTGGGGAATAGAATGATTTCGGCGAAGCAAGAGCATCATCGCCCAAGCCGCTGTGGAGATCAAGATCCAATGGGGATGGAGGAGAAGCCCGTCGTGAAGCGTCCATGTCTGATGATGGCTCGATGTTTCTCCGTTTCCAGCGGTGAGCTGTTTAATGGGGTGCTTTAGTGGCGTATTAGTCGTCAACGACTAGCGAAGATGAAGTCTTTTGGGTATATCGTGTCTTGGTTGTGTGTAATATGTATTATAAGTTGTAGTAATCAGCACCTTCAAGGCAGCCAAGGAACTCGAGCACACCTGGTGCGAGGATGAAAGAGTCGATGGTGAGCGAGAGAGAGAGTTGAATGATTCCACGATGATACGGAGGAACAAAGAAAAGGTGCGTTTTGAGGACGGACGCTGGTCAATAAATAGAGTGAAAGTGATCCCTTTGAATAGACTCATCCGGCCACGCATGTGGCTGCTGACCCCAGCTTGTGTTGGGCCGCGGATGGTCTAGTCTCTTGGAGTCTCCAGCCGTACAAACACACTACGACTCTCGGCATGCAGATGCGCGGAGGGTCAGGAGCCAAACGTGTTGGTAAGACACGGCCAATCATGGTTGATCGGAGGTCTCAGATGCGAGGTGCATGATTGGTGAATTGATAGAGGCACCAGGATAAGAAAGTGAAGCTGACGAGGAATGGAGAAGGGAAAAATAAGTCATTGGTATTGATTGGATTGCTGCCTACGAGACCTGTCGTCACCTCTGTAACGCATCAGGGATGTTTATAGATGCCACGACATCAGGCATCTGTATAACAGACTGAATTTTTTTCTATCTTTCCGTCTCTCCGTCTCTTCTCAAATCAACAAGAGCAGATCAGCGGCGGCGATCGTCGTTCGGTCAACATTGGCAGCGTTGAAGGTTTCCACGAAAAGGAATCATGACCTAGAATGCAACGCTGCGATTACGACTCCATATGGTGCTGGACTCTAGACTGAGCTTGGGGGTTGCTGTCGCCGTCGGTAGTCTTTGCGGGCTGGGACTTGTGGCCCCTACCCTAAGGTACCTCTTGGCACTACCGACCTGTTGTTGGTAAGCGATAAGAGTGCTGCTACAGGGACTACAGGGACCTACGAGGACCTACGAGGACTACAAGGACCAGCCCAGCCCAGGACTTTTTGCTAGATCATGTAGGTTAAACTGCCAACTCTAAATAAAGGCCAATGGCTTTTAGGACTACTGGTATTTGATAGCCAATAGCTTCGGTAGTGGAAAGAGATGGAGCGAGCGAGCGAGCGAGTGAGTCAATGAGTGAATGAGTGATTTTCTTGTTTTTGTTTTATTCTTCAGGCATGGAGATGGTGTCTTTCCAGCTGTATTGGAATGTCTCAAAGATGACGTGAATGCTTATTAGGTTGGTTACGGAATGACCCAACAAAGGATCGCAAAGGAAGACAGCCTAGGACATGCTTATTTTGGCAACTCGATGCATCTGCTCATTGGACTTGTTGGAATGTGGTCCATAAAAGCTTCTGTCCTGGAGAATCCCCCATGTTTCAGGTTTCGGGAGGATGAACAGTGTTGGCCTGAGGCTCAAAGGCAGCAACTTGGTGGTCTTATTTTATGTTCGGCCAAGTGGTCTAGGTTAGCTGAAAGTTGGGCACGGTGGTGGGACGAAGAGTCTGGTCGGCATCAGCCCTACGGCAGAGGCTAGAAACATGAGCCGCAGACACGGTGTCAGTGCCGATGGAAGATCTGGGGAAAGATTCTATGGGACAATATATAAATATAGCAGCCTATTGATTAATTGTCAAGGTGTGGATTTTTGTTCTCTTTTTTTTAAAGACAATCGTCAAAAAACCTTTTTGAATTAGCCATTGTCGTTGCTATTGTGCAGGCTGATTGATCTACTATATGTAAGATGCACAATGAAGTTTCAGATTTTCCATTTTTCTTGCTCAAAGAAATCATGGATGTGATTTTCTTTCATCAATTCCATCTTGGAATCTTCAAAGAACATCATCGTTGACCGATCTCTCCCCCTGCTTGTGCATCGTCATTTTCTACCTACCAACCTGTAACCTGGTTTATAGTGGGTTGTCTAGGCGTACCTCACTTATTTTTTAGCGGGTCTGTTCTTTTTTCCGGCGCTGGCTGCCTTGGACTCGAAAACTGCCCTAAAAACCTACGGAAGCTTGGGCCACTCACAGACACGGACTCTGTTCTGCCTGCACTTCACGTGAGTTCTGAGCAACGTTTTGGCCTCATTGCCTGCTTGCTGCAACCCGCGACGCCGACGCGCGACCAAAGCAAAAAAAAAAAAGGACCAAGTGATTCCATCATTCTTTATTCGCAATTGCTGTGCTGGCGATTGCAGCATTATTGCTGTTGACGCGACAACGATAATATTCGACACGGCTTGGGGATTATACGTTTTGCGCCCTCTACTTGGTCTTTTGGTTCATGCCGACTCGTTAACAAAAGGGTGCATCATTGCGCGACCCATGCACGCCCTTTTGTATTACTGCTGTTCACCACCATCACCACCGCCTCATCCTTAACGTGAGTGCCCCTGACAGGATCCTGCATCGCATCCATTCCATGACGTGAATGGTGCGAACACCGTCTTGAGTTTCTACTTGGACGAAGTGACTAGCTGATTATTAACCTTTTTCTTCTTCTGCAAATACAGGTCTGAGCATCGCCCCCGAACCGAAGCGATCCCTCCCATATCCACACTCGATTATACGCTTTATATACTTCATCAATTCGTAAAAGATGGTCAACAACAAGCGAAAGAGAGTCCTCGAGGAGTTCGATCCCAACAAGTCCGACTCCGAGGATGAGAACTTTGATCCCACCGAAGCTAGACCGAGAAGAAGCTCCAAGAAGCCACGCGCATCCAGAGGTGTCAAGTCTGGTCGGAGGAAGCATACCCGCTACAGAGGCTCCGATATCGAAGATGACGATGACGAGCTGTCTGATAGCCAAGCGGAGTCATTTGCCGAGGATGAATCCGATGAAGATGCCGAGGACGAAGATGCGCCATTGAATGCGGCTGGCCGGAAGACCAGGAAAGCAGCCGTCAACCGCACCACCTATAAAGAGAGCAGTGAAGAGGATGACGTGGACGCGGAAGCGGACGACTTGGATGACATTGCAGAATCCTCGAAGCCGACAACCAGACGTATGGTCAAGCTCAAAGTCCCCAAACCCGTCCTCGCTCAAACCACACGCCGGACTCGCGCCACTACGGAAGACATTGAGGACTTTGTTGAGCTCTCTGCATCTGGTCGACATGCTGTTACGTCTAGGGATTCGCGAAGCAAGAGCCCCGAAGCACTCGCACGTTCTAGAGCTTCACGCGCCGCCAAGGGCCTCAAGAAGGTACCGGAGCCTATAGAAGAAGCGACGCAAGAAAGCAGTATTCGAGAGACACATGATGTCGACGAACCAGATGAGCTCTCCCAGGATATTGCGCCGGTCGAGAAGAAAGAGCCAGATGACCAGGAGATGGCGGATGTCCTAAAAGAAGATGAAACTATCATCAAGGAAGACGAACCTGCAGTTCAGGAGCCCGCAGCGGCAGCAGCAGAAACAGCAGAAGCAGAAGCAGAAGCAGACGCAGAAGCTGATGAAGATGAAGACGATGATGATGATGTACCCACCACTCGTAGAACGCGGGGTGCTCGGGCGACTATAGAGACGGAGGAAGTCGTTGCCGAAGTCGAAGCCGGGAACGAGTCTGAATCCGGCGCAAATCGAAGATCACGCCGGCTGACCCGCCGATCCGGAACCAAAAAATCGACAGAACCTAGCAGTGATTTCGATCCCGGGGATGAATCGGATGCCGATGCCTCAGGTTCCGACAAAGGACGGAACAAGGATGACGACAATGTGGATAGCCCCACTCCCCGAGGACGGCAAACGAGGTCACGGGGCCGCTCCGGTAGAAGTTCACGCCGGAGAAATTCCTCTGCTGACGAAGAGCCTGATTTCGACATGGATGAGCTGAATGAGGAAGCTCGTGAGTTGAGGGCGACATCACGACCCCGTCGTCGAGCAGCCAGAAACGAATCTCCCATTGTTTACCAAGAGAACACTCGCCGAAAGCGCACTCAGGTCAATTACTACATGCCACCCTTGAATGCGGTTAACATTGAGGAAGAGGCCGAGGAGCAGGCACCGGCCCAGGCCCGGAATGGCCGACGTCGCGGTGGCGCTAGTCATGGCTGGGATCGAAATCTGAACACAACGTTTGGTCCCTTTGGCGGCGGAGGCGGTGCCGGCTCTCTACTCACCGGTCCTTGGGGCACTGGAGCTACCGGAGGCGTGGATTCGGATAGCAGCGACGACGAAATGATGCACAGGTCAACCATTGCGGGCAATGTTGGTATGACCCCAACGTCGGCTGCACCGCCGGGTGGACTGCTTCCTGGCACCGGGGCCTTGGGCGCAGAGGCAACGCCTAATGTTGGAAAGATCAAGGATCGCAAGGCATTGGCCGATGCCGACCCTCTAGGTGTTGATCTAAATGTTGATTTCAGCAAGGTTGGTGGTTTACAAGGCCACATCGATCAGCTCAAAGAGATGGTTCAGCTTCCACTCCTGTATCCCGAACTTTTTACCAGGTTCCACGTCACACCCCCTCGCGGTGTTTTGTTCCATGGTCCTCCTGGAACGGGTAAAACGCTGCTTGCGCGTGCACTCGCCAACTCTGTCGGTTCTGGCGGCCAGAAGATTTCATTCTACATGCGCAAGGGTGCCGATGCATTGAGTAAATGGGTTGGCGAAGCCGAGAAGCAGCTTAGGCTGCTCTTTGAAGAGGCTAGGAGGACGCAGCCTAGTATCATTTTCTTTGATGAAATTGATGGCTTGGCCCCGGTCAGATCCAGCAAGCAAGAGCAGATCCACGCTTCCATCGTATCCACTCTGTTGGCGTTGATGGACGGCATGGACGGTCGAGGACAGGTTATTGTTATTGGTGCCACCAATCGACCGGACAATATTGACCCTGCTCTTCGCCGACCTGGTCGTTTTGATAGGGAGTTTTATTTCCCTTTGCCTGATCTCGATGGTCGACGATCCATTCTTGATATTCACACCAAGGACTGGGGCCTTTCAACTGACTTCAAGACATCGCTGGCGGAGAACACCAAAGGATACGGTGGTGCTGATTTGAGGGCACTGTGCACTGAAGCATCGCTCAATGCTATCCAGCGAACATATCCCCAAATCTACTCGGCCACTGAGAAACTGCTTGTTGACCCATCCAAGATTTCAGTTCATGCCTCGGACTTTATGATCTCTGTCAAGAAGATGATTCCATCTTCTGAGCGTTCCGCCACGTCTGGTGCACGCCCTCTGCCTAACTCCATTGCACCTCTGTTATGTGACCAATTCGCCGAGGCCAAGCGGGCGCTGGACGCCTTGTTGCCTCGAAAGAAGAAAACTACCGCACTGGAGGAGGCCATGTATGAGCAGTTTGATGATGCGGATCATGGCTTTGGCAGAGAGGCCCTGCACCAAGAATTTGAGCGCTCTCGAGTTTTCCGCCCTAGGTTCCTGATTGCAGGTGCTCATGGTATGGGCCAGGGCTATATCTCTTCTGCGATACTGCACTACTTTGAAGGAATTCACGTCCAGAATTTTGACTTACCAAGTCTTCTCGGAGATGGACGAGTAAGTACTATTCTGATCTTTACTATTCTATGTGGTACTAACATATCTATAGCCTATGGAACAAGTTATTGTTGCCCTTTTCACTGAAGTTAGGCGACATAAGCCAAGTGTCATCTACATACCCAACGTCGATGCTTGGCACGCGACGCTCACCGGTACTGTTGCTTTGATAACATTCCAGACCATGCTCAAGTCAATTGCTCCCACGGATCCTGTTCTTCTTTTGGCTACGGCAGATGCGGATGTAAAGGAACTCCCCGAGGAGTTGGTTCGCGTCTTCTTTGGCTTTTCCCGCAAGAATCGAATGGAAATCGAACGGCCTCGACAGGAAAACCGTATGGAGTACTTCTCCAAGACCTTGGAGTATATCAAGAAGAAGCCTGCAGAGTTCCCCGATTTAGAAAACAGGAAGAAGCGTGTTCTAGAAGAGCTCCCAGTTGCCCCGAAGCCGGTCCCCAAGCCACCAACCAAGGAAGAAATGAAGACTCTGAAGAAGAAGGACCACCAGATGCTTAACGCTCTGAAGATTCAACTGCAACCAATCATGGATCAAATCAACCGGAGATACAAAAAGTTCCGACAGCCAGTTATTCCCCCAAGCCAGATCGACTATTTGTTTGCAGAATTAGACCCCAATTACGTGCGACCAGATATCGCTGAAGGCGAAAACCGGCCGTTTGAGATTGTCAAGGATAAGCATGAGAATGATGTGCTGAGAGATACTGTGTCTGGAAAGTGTTATTATAACCTTGAAACGACCACCATCGAAGAACGTCTATCCAATGGCTTCTATGCTCGACCGAAAGACTTCCTCTTCGACATCAAGGCTCTCGCCAGGGATGCCAAGAATATTGGGGATAAGGAGCGGACACTCAAGGCGAATGAGCTCCTCAGTAATGTAGAGGTCGATGTTGCTAGCATTGAAAACAGTACTTCTCACATTGACTGGGAGGCACTTTATCAACGCCAACAGCAACGGGCGAAAGAAGCTGCAGAGAAGGAGCGAAAGCGGAAAGCTATGCAATCAATCCTGGATAGAGTTCAGTCTGACCTTGGAGGTGGTAATGACAGCGATTCTCAGGGTCCTCTAACTCTTGGAGAGCCCGTTCCTGGAGCTCGTACTATGGCTCGATTCCAGGTACGCAGTCCGCTGTCTAATGGGCACGGTAAGGCCGGGCTGAACCAGACACCGCTAAGCAACGGCGTGTTCCATCCGTTGAAGGAGGGTGACGTGACGATGAGTGGCATTGATGATGATACTCAGCTTAACTCCCAAGCTTCCCCAATGGGACCGCCACCAAAGTCTCAAGAACATTTTGGCAGGGTGTTGACTGGCATGACACAAATATCTCAGCGATCCGTTGTCACGTCTCTTCCTCCTGGAGTGTCGCCTTCTGCTGTCATCAACGAAGCGTCGACCACGAAGACGTCGGACCCATCCACCCACCGGTCATCCAATTGGAGCACACAGCATACGAACGGTAACCTCGATGAGCGACGTGTTGAAGAGAACGAACACGATGCTGAAATGCCAGATACTCTGCTTATGGGGAGCCAGCTCACCTCTAGTGAGGATTCTTGGCTGCATACACAGACCCAGGGGCTGTTAACTAGTCATGTCACCCCCAAGTCCAATTTGAGTGGAAGCCAGGTATCGCCCCATCCACTCACACAGGCAAGCCCGGTGACTTCAAGATTGAATGCTGTGCGACATTTGCTTGATGCCAACCCAGACGAGCCGCACTCCACGCGCAACTCGAACTCATCCGCGTCCCAGCCACTCGCGGTCGATGGAGCAATTGAGAACTTCTTGGACCAGGTCACTCATGCCACCTCGGGATGTACCATCGAGCAGTTGGAGCAGGTCAACCGAGAGATGATGGATGAGATTTGGCGAACTCGACATGAGTGGAATCGCATGAAGGTTCTTGACAGTGTCACGGGAGTCTTTAACGATACGATCGGGGACATTGAGAGCATGCAGAACATGGACCCTGCGAGTCAGCGGGACGACATTGAAGCGTAGGAGGATGGGTTTTTCTTCTTTTCAGAACTTTGAAAGTTACAAGATTGTGGGGTTTTAAAAAAAGGTTGTATTAAATGGAAGGAAACGGCGGCGGCACAGCGTACATTGGGGAGAAGAAAATAACCTCCCACCACCCTTATTTTTTGTGTAAGAAACAATTGCATTGAGAGAAAGAGAGACAGAGAGAGGGAGAGCTATTGGTGAGCACTTGTGAGATAACGTGTGTGCAGACACAACCTTGGAGTTTTAGGACAACAGCAGCAAGTGGAAACAAGGGTGACATGACAATTGGTTTTTTTATTTTTTTATTTTTTTACTTTAGATGTATAACTGTTATGGATATTACATAAAACAAAGGACTCGAGTTCAAATTTTCTTGTTACAAGCTGGTTAAAGTCATGATTGCTAGAATTCTTAATATGATATGATGCTTCTCCATCTCTTTACATTCTCTTTTTGCCGTCTTTCTTGCCTTTTCTCTCATACTCTCACACTCTCTTTCACTGTTTCGCTCATTATATATAGTAGATACTGTCCTCTTGTCGCCTTACAGCTTAGACGTTGCGCTATCAAAGCGCTTCCCCTCGTCATCCTGCTCCGCGACGCTGAGGTCCGGCAGCCTGGCGGGCATGATGCGGCGCGGGTTGGATCCGGGGACGACGTCGTACTTTGCGAAGTCGGTGACGCCGGCGTGCTCGCGGAGGAAGTCCTCGTCGAGGAGGAGCTCGCCGTTCACCTTGGCGGGCGGGGCGGCGAGGATGGCGAGGATGGCGTCGGAGAAGATGGTGGGCTTGCGGAGGTCCTTTTCGTCGTCTGGGTTTTGTTTGCTGAATTTTTCGGTGGCGGCGGATTCGATGGCCTGAAATGGTGTTAGTGGGGGATAGAAGGGAAGAAGGGAAGACATACGACGGCGGGCCAGATGCTGGTAATGGACATGTCCTTGAGGCCCTCCCTCTCAAAGTCCATGGCCAGGCCCTTTGTCAAGACGCTCATGCCAATCTTGCCCATGGCGTAGGCAGCCTTGCCGCGGAAGAAGCGGCTGTAGATGGGAGGGCTGACGACGACGATGCGGCCGTGGGGACGGATGTGCGGGAGGGCGGACTGGAGGACGGAGTAGAGGCCCTCTGGGTTGACGCGCTGCATGAGCTGGTAGCGCTTGAGGGGGGTGGTGGCGACGGAGGACCACCAGATGGCGCCGGAGTTGTAGACGATGACATCTAGACGGCCGTATTTCTGGGATGAATGTTAGTTTTGGGATGACGATGAAGAAAGGGGAGAAAGGGAAGAAAAGGAGAAGAAAAGGAGAAAGGGAACTTTACGGCAATGGTATCATCAATGAGTTTCTGAACACTCTTTTCGTCACGGACATCGACCTGGATGGCAGTCGCATCACCGCCGGCGTGAATAATCTCCTGTGTGACGGTGGTGATGGTTGAGTCTTGGGATTTGGGGTTTGGAGGGAAGGGGATGGGTTTGGAAGGGTCGCTGATGGACTTGGCGGCGACGACGACTAAATAATGATGGAGGTTAGTTTTTGGATGATGCTTTCGTTTATGAAGCGAATTGGCTGATGGGATAGATAGACAGATAGATTGATCAATTGATTCATTGGGTGGATTGGGTGGATTGGGTAGATGTGACTGAGATGGGTGAGGCTTGTGAGTTGCTTGAGACTGACCTGCGTATCCATTCTTGGCCAGGTCAACAGCGACCTGACGGCCTATACCGCGGGAGGCTCCGACGATGAGAGCAACAGGCTTTTGGGAAGGCATTTTTATTTTTCTTTCTTTCTTCTTCCTTGGAATGGGGTTTGGATATGATTCAACTATTTGGTGATGTGAATTCCGATTGAGGGACTGTGATGCTGCTTCTGGTTCAAGTTCAATGATGAAATCAAATCTAGAGTCCCCTACGGACTTATATATATGGGCTGAAAGCTCTCCGTTCTCTCCTGCTTGCGTGCTGATGGTTTGGTTGATTAATAACCCTTTTTGGTCGGTGGATGCGCGCCGAGATATGTGGAGTCCCGCAGCCCCCGGGAATCGTCTGTGGGGGAGAAATACCCGATTAGTGATCCATCTTTGGTTACCTCGGCCTCCCACCTGCGATTATCTCACTGGTACTGCGTTATAGGTACAAGTAGGATTACATGGGCGGGCGTAAGGTCCATGGACGGACTGGGTCTTCCCCCTTCTACCCGCGTCCTACTCGGAAGGTAAATTCAATCCATCCATGAGCTTGTTTCTCCTGGGAGGGATGCTACTGTGACTAGGACTTGTGGGTACATATAAAGAGAGCACTCTGAGACCTGTTTTTTTTTGATAAGCGTCCATCACGCAATTTGAAGCCACTGCATCCGATTAGCTCCATACCTCTACGCCAATCCATCAACGCTGAATCAGAATTACTAAGAAGTCTTGAATACACAAATACGCGTATACGCTCCATCATCATGTCTGGCAAGAAGATTGATGTTTTTCTTGATATTCGTGAGTTTCTTTTTCTTCTTCTTTTCTTCCTTTCCTTTCCTTTCCTCTTCTTTTTAATCAAATTCGATCCAAGCCTTGAATTGGTGATATACCACCTTGTTTTCTGCCGAGGCTAACCTCAAAGTATAGCATCCTTCTTTAGCTTTGTTGCGGTTGAGGATGTCATCCAGAACCTCGAGTTGCTCACCGCGAACGGGGTGGAAGTAGAGTATGTTTTCCAGGGTTCTTGGAGCTGGGGAACTTTAAGCTCATTGTTTCATCATCTAGATTTCATCCTGTTTTGCTCGGCGGCATCAACAACGCCTCAGGTATAACCATATCCCATAATTCCCCTTCATACTTCCATCCTCATCACTCACAACCATACAGGCAACCGCCCCCCATGGACCCTCGAGGCCAAGGCCAACTACCTTAAATACGACTCCAGGCGCGCCATGGAACGCGTAGGCCTCCATGACCACGAGGGCCCAGACGACCTCATGAGCTGGTCGCACACCGTCTCCCCCCTCCGCGCCCTGCACTACATCAAGGCCAACTACCCTGCCGCTACTTTCCTCTCCGCCCTGCACACTTTCTTCCACCGCTTCTGGATGCGCGGCAGCGTCAACATCACAAAGGACGACGTCCTGCGCGAGGTGCTGCTCAATGCCACGGAGAAGCCCGACAGCAGCGGCGGGACCAAGCTGTTTACGAGCAAGGGGGTGGACGAGATCATGGCGGGGAGGGCGGCGATGAAGGACGCGCTCAAGGACTCGACGGGGAGGGCCATCAAGTTGGGCGCGTTTGGTGCGCCATGGATCTGGGCGAGGAACGCGCAGGGTGTGGAGGAGCCGTTCTTTGGGAGTGATCGGTACGTTCCATCCACTGAGATCGGATGACTCTCTCGCCAGTGTTCATGTAACTGACTTTTTCGATTTTACAGATTCAACCATATTTACAGGTTTTTGGACATTCCATTCCAGGACGTCAAGGTCCTGCCGCCAAAGTCCAAGCTGTAATCTCATTTAGAAGGCTTTTGGTTTGAGTGAGCGAGTTGGGGTTTAGACTAGGTATCAGATGAGATTAGATGAGACCTGTAAACTTTATGAGAACTTTTTGGCATCTATGAGAATGAGCAAATTGGAATGCAATGTTTTGGTATTTTATTTGGGGGGTATATGGAACTCCAATTAGAAAAAATGCACTTTTATTATTTCCCCCTTGAAAAATTATATGGTGTCTGAGGATGGTTCGTCGATGTTGATGGTGATGTTGATGTTCATAGGCATGCTGTAGATGCAGTTTCACACGGTTACCCCCACACAAGATAAACACCAGTCAATCCATCCCACCTTCAATTCCACAAACCGCAAAAGGCTTTTCATTACGACAACATCCTCTTCATCTTCATCGTCACCATCATCACCATCACCTTTATCGTCATAATCATCATCCTATATTTTCATAATGCAGCCAGAACTCACCCTCATCGTCGCTGCCACCCGTCAAATGGGCATCGGCTTCCAAGGCGGTTTGCCGTGGAAAGGACTACGAAAAGAGATGCAATACTTTGCTCGAGTGACTCAAAGGCTTCCTTCACAGGTAAAATTCCTGCTCTTTGACCAACAATTACTACATCCCCATCTCGATATCATATAGTCAAACTAAACTTTATAATCACTATCCTGGCTTTAAACATGAATGAAAAAAAAAGGAAAGAAAAAAAAACTAACCACACTTCACAGTCCCCCCCCAACTCCCAAAACGCCGTCATCATGGGCCGCAAAACCTGGGAATCCATCCCAACATCCTTCCGCCCCCTCAAGAACCGCCTCAACATCGTCATCACGCACGCCGCCCCCTCCACGCCGCCGCCTTTCCCCCCTCCCCCAGGCCAGGAGGTCCGCGTGCCGTCCATCGAGGCCGCCATCCAGTACGCCCAACAGCGCTCCGTGGCGCGCATCTTCGTCATCGGGGGTGCGAGCATCTACGACGCGGCGCTTAGGTCGCCGGCCGCGAGGCGCGTGCTGCTGACGAGCATCGAGGGGGACTTTGAGTGCGATACCTTCTTCCCGCTGGACTTGACGGGGGGCAAGGCCGCGGGGTGGGAGAGGAAGTCTAGGGAGGGGTTGAATGAGTGGACGGGGGAGAGTGTCGCCGGGGGGGGGCAGGAGGAGGCGGGGGTGAAGTATGAGTTCCAGATGTGGGAGAGGACTGATTGATTTGAAGAATTGGGGTTTGGAAAGTTTTTCTATTTTTCTTTTTCATTACACAAGTGTAGAGTCTATGTATCGTAAAAGATGGGGATATCGCCCGTTAAATACATGTATAACATCAAGAAGAGTCGAGTGAGACCTCCGTATGCCAATATTCATACACCCCGTGAATCCATGACCAGCCTATTTTTTTCATGTCCGTATGCGCCTCCATCTCTCCATGCCATGCCTCATCAATTGATAGCCATTTTTTCTTTTTAAGCAGCCTTGGCAGGTTCTGCTTCAGATTCTACCGGTTGTTCCTTTACCACCTCCTGCCCCGAGTGGCTCTTAAACGGTCCCTCGAGTCTTGTCCAGAACACATCCACAGGCTTAGACAGCACTTCCAACGCCCTGTCCGGCAAGGCCATCTCCGTGGCGCCTTCCAACGACAGCAGCCCCGACCTCATCCAGCCGACAATGGCCAGCAGAGCCCGGGGATCAACATCGGGCGACCCCTTGAACAGATTCCTCCACACGGCGCTCGCCATGATGGCATCGCCCTTGATCAGCCCCTCGTCGTACGCCAGCAGCAAGCCCCGCCACTGGACGAAAATGTCCTTTAGGTAACGCTGCCGCAGCGCGCTGGAGGTGATGTTGTGGTCAATGTGCATCTTCTTCTCGCACTCGAAGAAGAAGTGGTCGATGAGCTGCTGCTGCCAGTTCCTGTACATGTCTCGGTCGAACATTCGTATGCGGGCGTTGAGGAGGTAGAGATGGAGCATGGTGACGTGCGACCAGGTGCTAAACGTTGGCGGGAGGTCGAATGCTAATGCGATGGCAGGGTTAGATGGAAATCTTCTTGTGGTGACAGCAACCGCCATTTGGTTTGGGGTAACTTACTGCTGTGCCAGACATTTCCCTCCTCGACGGATTTGCCTACTTCCTCACCATCTTCCAGTCTCCCCACCTGATCATTTTTGCGCTCCTCCTCCGTGATGCGATAATCCGCAGCCTTTGCGCAAGCCTTGTACAGCTTCTCCGAGACACCCAAAACTCTGTACTGATTCCCGAGACCCCCCAAGCCTCCCATTAACCTTCTCGAGCTCGTATTGCTAAAGCACCGTGCCGGCGTTGTCCTGGAGGTGGTAAGAAGCGGCATGAAAGCAGTGGTCCTGGCGGGGACTCGAGCAACCGATGCGCGGGCTGCGGCCCGGAGCAGGGTCCGGGCCTGTGACCTGCAGCTTTCGCAGGCCATGGCGGCTGTGTGGATTGGTGTTGTAGAGATCAGCGAGGAACCGAAATCAGAAGGAGGGCGAGCAGATGGGCGAATTTTTTTCCCTCTTAAATCATGGCGATTTCATGACGCGCTGACTTTCATGTGGAAGAAATTCCATCCATCCCACACAATCTTCTTAGTGCTCCGGTAGAATGTCGGCAGGCGATTTAATCTTCGAAACCATCAGTGGGTGGGGCTCTATAAAGTGCGGTAGCCCCGCTATATTTACAGGGCTCAAGCTGCCGGGGTTCAATCAAGATCTTCATCAACGTCATTTCTACTGGTTGTGGCATTCACCTTGACGATAGGACATTGGATGTGAATGATACAAGGGGTGGATTCCAGATTGATATATATATTGTAAATATACTATATTTAATTCATTTTTGAGAGCGAATTTATGATGAACTAGATGGTAATTAACCCCTGCCTCTTCTTTTCGAATTCATACTTCCGTGGTCGAGTCTATCCATCATAATCTGTTCATACAAATGATACATTGGAGATGCTATTCTACATATTATACACGCCTTATTTTCACATGTCTACTCCAACTTGGAAAAGACTAGAGTGCTGTTTGTTCCGCCGAATCCAAAGCTGTTACTGAGGGCGACGTTGACCTTTTTATCCTGGGCCTTGAGAGGCACGAAATTAAAGTTGACGCCGACGTTGGGTTGGTGTAAATTCGATGTAGCCGGCACAATTCCCTATTAACTGTAAGAGGTTATTCGGCTTTGTCGGTACAGGTCTGAACAACTCACTTCGTGGATAGCTAAAATAGAAAAGAGAGACTCGATAGCTCCCGCGGCACCTAGAAGGTGTCCTATAGCCCCCTTGGTGCTGCTCACAGTAACATGTGATTCGGAAGAAACGCCCTCCTCACCTAGCATGAGTCGTCGAATGGCGGCAGCTTCCGCAGTGTCACCGACCTGGGTGCTGGTGGCGTGTGCATTTATGTAGTCGACCTGTGATGGTTTTATGCCAGCATTCTTCAAGGCCCTCTTCATGGACAGATAAGCACCCCGCCCATCCTCACGAGGCGCCGTCATGTGGTACGCATCGCCGCTGCAGCCGTACCCGCTGACTTCCGCGTAGATCCGGACACCTCTGGCCCTGGCATGCTCAAGTTCTTCCAGTATGCAGACGGCAGCACCCTCAGCAATGACGAACCCGCTTCGGTCCGCGTCAAAGGGGCGGCAGCTGTCTCGTGGCCTGTCGTTATATGCCGTTGCTAGTGACCTAGCTCTCCCGAAGCCGGCAAATGCCAGAGGATGGATGCATGATTCTGAGCCACCCGCAACCATGACATCTGCATCCCCTAGGGAAATAAACCTGGATGCGTCGCCAATGGAATGGGCTCCGGTGGTGCAGGCTGTCGTGGCGGCGTGGTTTGGGCCCTGAAAGCCATATTTCATGGCAATATGTCCGGCTGCCATGTTAATAAGAATTCTGGGGACAAACAAGGGCGAAACCTTTTTGTACCCCTTTTTATTTTTTTTGCAACCAATTAGTCAAGTTTGGATTGGGCATGAGTGAGGCCTTACATGGCGCTCGTGTGCAATGCTGGTATCATAAATCTCGTCAAGGTTTCCGATGCCACTGCCGAGGCACACACCTGTTGATTCCTGAGCCTCTAGAGATGTGGCCTCCCACCCTGCGTCCTTCAGTGCCATTTCAGAAGCAGCGACAGCATATTGAGTAAACGTGGACATGCGCCTCTGCTCTGCAGCTGTCAACCAATCCGAGGCTTTCCAAGCCACAGGCCCATCACCTGTCGGCACGACACCAGCAACGGTGCTTGTCAACTCTTTCCATCTATTTAGAGGTTCTCGATTGGCAACGCTGATTATGCCTGATTCGCCTGCTATGAGACGACTCCATGTCTGTCGAACACCAACACCAAGAGGCGTGATGGCACCAAGACCAGTCACGACAACCCGTCTCATTATATGTTCATGACACGGGAGAAGAAAAGAAAAATAGAGAGAAAATAAAGAGGGAGGCTGCCCAGGTCGAGTACGTAGGTATAGAAAGCCTCAACTTCAACGAATGAACATGTGAAGGAAGACAAATCATGGGTTTGAGTGTCTGCAGGGATCAACCATTGTTTTTATTTCTTAGCCTCAATTTGGTTTAGTGCGGGGCCCATTTGGTGCCTTGGGGGCAAGATAATCTGATTGGCCAGAAATCAACTGGGGGGGCTCTGATACGGCAAGAGCAGCGCTGAGCCGTCGTTTGCTAAGGAATCAAGTGACGCCGTCCCTCACATGGTCCCAGGACATGGCAACGCCAGCGTTAATGTACTCTTATCATTTCACTTATTTTTGTCTCGTTTATTGCTCACGCGAGTTTTTGCCTATCGCTCTGGCCATTAATATGTCCGAATCTCCTGAGGCGGTATCTCCTAGGAGAGGCACGCAAAGGCGGCACAGGCGCCTCGTGCGATATGGCCATGACAGGCAAGGCATCTAGCGACAATAGCCATGGATGATGTTTACAGCATGTCTGGAAATGACGCTCATTATCGTTTCCTTCTGTTTGATCATATATATGTGCATATATATTCAATCAACCCCTTGATATTTCAATCTCGCCTCAAATGTGCTCATGGCATTATCGTCGTCTCCATCTCCATCTGCTCGTTGTGCGACATTATCGTCTCGCATATCCGCACTAAACACGGGAATCTAATCTACCTGTGCCTACCGTGTCTCATATCGGAACATCCCTTGTTCCCGCCCCTGGGGCTGAGGTGATTGGCCATGGAATCCGCCAAAGGTACCGACGCGATCAGCTTCGGCCATGAGGGTGAGACTCCGACTCTGCAAACCGCCCTGATGGATGATACGAGGCTTCCTGACTGGAAGAACTATGGTGGTGCTGGTACTCGCTCCGAGGATGGAGATGCTGAAACCGGCGAGGCTTTACTCTCCTCTTCCTCCGACAATGACGATGACGAAGACTCTCCGTACCCCGAAGTTCGAGCTGCCGTCCGCAATCATGATCAAGATTTGCCTTGCAACACCGTCCGTGTTTGGGTTATTGGCTCGCTCCTCGTTACACTGAGCGCCTTGATGAATACTATCTTTTCCTTTCGTCAGCCGGCCATCTACATTGGGTCCATGGTCACCCAAATTATTGCATATCCCATGGGACATGGCTGGGCCATGATGATGCCTCAAACGACCTTCAATACCTTTGGATACAGATGGAGTCTGAACCCCGGTCCATTCAACCACAAGGAACATGCGCTCATCACTTGCATGGCTTCTGTAGCTGTCAACGTGAGCTATGCTACCGACATTTTAACCGCCTTCATATCGTTCTGGGGTCAGGACTTTGGCATCCCCTTTCAACTACTCCTGACCCTGTCGACGCAATCAATCGGCTACGGACTCGCAGGCATTCTTCGTAAATATCTAGGTTCGATAATGCTCCCTACGCATACAAACTCCACCGCTAACTTTTTTTCAAGTTTACCCGGCGTCCATGCTATGGCCGGAGAACCTCGTTGCCGTAACTGTAATGAATGTCATGTACGAGAAAGAAAAGAAAACACATGACTCGACCACCTTGGGAGGAAACATGTCAAGATACAAGTGGTTCACCTTGGTTATGGCTGCTTCCTTTTTCTACTACTTCATCCCTGGTTTCCTCGCTCAGTGCATGAGCGTTTTCGCCGTCGCAACTTGGATCGCGCCCCAAAACCCGGTCGTGAACCAGCTCTTTGGTGGTGTGACGGGGGTGTCCATCATACCCATCACTTTTGACTGGACGCAGATTGCTGGCTATATTGGTTCGCCTCTCATGCCGCCATGGTAAGTCCCAAATAACATATTGGCCATGCGGACAATCGCTCAAGACTTATAGGGAAGCTATCGCAAACACGATGCTTGGCGTCGGTATCTTCTATGTTTTTTTATCCATCGTCTTCCAATACTCAGGGACTTGGTATGGGTCCTATCTACCCATGAGCGATGCGAACGTTTATGACAACACCGGGAAAACATACAATATTTCCCGCGTGGTAAACCCGGATTATACTCTGAACGAGACGGCGTATAAAGAATACTCGCCAATTTTCATGAGGTATGTAATGCGTCCATGGGCAGGAGAGAAAGGCTAACTCTTAATAGCACCACCTTTGCTATTTCGCACGGCTTGCAATTCGCAACCATGTCTGCATTGCTCGTGTACATCTATCTAGAGTACGGCAGCACAATCTGGAAGCAATTCAAGAATACACAAACCGAAAAGCCAGATATCCACATGAAGTTGATGAGAAAATATCCGGAAGCTCCTACTTGGTGGTATCTATCTATGTTTGCCATCGTCAGTCTCCCTTACATACACCATTCTATCGACCTCTGCTGATGCATGCAATCCAGATGATGGTGCTAGGATTCTACGCATCAACTGCCTACCCAACCCATCTGACTTGGTGGGCTTTCATCCTCGCTATCGTCGTTGCTGCTTCGTTTTCCCTGTCAGTTGGCATTATCCAGGCTATTACGGGTAACCAAATGAACTTGAACGTCGTGACGGAATTCATTTACGGCTACCTCCAGCCAGGAAGGCCTTTAGCACTCATGCTGTAAGCACACTCCAACACTGTAATGGACGAAGACTGATCACCCAGATAGTTTCAAGACTTATGGACAAGTTACAATGCATGCAACTCCAACCTTCCATTGATATCAACTGCTAACGCTATACAGAGCACAAACCATGGCATTCGTCTCAGCTCTCAAGTTTGGCCACTACTTGAAAGTTCCGCCAAGAATGATGTTTATCTGCCAGGTCGTTGCAACCACTATCGCCTGTGTCATACAGGTCATTGTCCTAAATATGACAATGAACAGCGTACCAGATATATGCAACATGCAACAGCGAGATCGCTTTACTTGTCCCAATGGAAGATTAAACTTTTCTAGTGAGCTGCAATTCCTCGGAGATGACTTCAAACCAACTCCCACTAACCCTCCATCTCTTGCAGCATCTGTCATCTGGGGCCTCATCGGCCCATCTCGTGTTTTCTCTTTTGGCCAGATGTACTCTGGTTTATTGGTCTTCTTCCTCATCGGGGCCATCACCCCCATCATATTCTACTACTGCGCCAAGAAGTGGCCCAACTCTCCATTCAAATGGCTCATGGCGCCCCTCATCTTTGGCGGCGCCAGCTTTCTACCCCCCGCTACACCCCTAAACTACTTCGCCTGGGGCATCGTCGGCTTTATCTCCCAATACTGGATCAAGAAGAGACATTTCAATTGGTGGACGCGACTAAACTTTGTGACCTCGGGTGGCCTGGACTTGGGCCTGGCGCTATGTACGCTGTTCATCTTCTTCGCGTTTACGTTGACGGGGATTCAGCCGCCAAACTGGTGGGGGAACAACGTTGTCGGTACGACGATGGATTTCCAGGGGACGGCTATTAGGAAGCACATGCCGGAAGGCCAGACGTTTGGCCCAAGTACATGGTAAGGATGAATAACGGGCGAACGGAGTTGAGGATATAATAATTACAATTTTAGACGGGTTGGTCATTAGAGTTATACATATATACTTATAGACCACGCTACAAGAAGAATATAAATAAATGCATCAAATTGACATTATCTTGGGTTTTCTTTTTTAAAACTCGACTACGAGCCAAGTTATAGGGAAAATATGCAACAAAGAAAGAGGGAAAACATATATCGAAATAGCACAAATGAAAAAACACGTCGTGCTGTCGGCCGTTCCCTACTCCATAATAGGCACCAAATAACTGCATCCCTATATGTGTTTTTTTTGTCTTCCGTCCCAACTCCTGGCACCCGATCATCCCATCCCAGTGCGTTCACTTGGGGATGACATGGCACACCCGTAATGAAACTCCAGCCTCTAAGGACCGTACCCCTGATTCCCAAACCCCGCCCCGGTTGCTCCCGGATACGCCCCGTAGCCATTATTGCGCAACTGCAGTGCCGGCTGGCTCCCGTAGGACACCCCCATTCTCTGCTGTACGTGAACGTATTCCTCACAGTCGTCCTCGCCTATCCCCGGTGATGCGTCGCAGGAGCCATCAAGAAGATCGAGCTCGTATTCCGTCATCCCGCCAATCGAATTCGTTCTCACCGACTCTTCGTCTGTCCTGTGATAACTAGATCGGTCAGTTCTCGATTGCGTCGACGGCCTGCGGCTATTATTTGCGGTTCCTTCTCCGTCCATTCCAAAGAGTGGCGGTGGCGGCGGCTGCGGCTGCTGCTGCTGCTGCTGCTGTGGTGCGGTGGACTGACCATTTATCTGACGGTGGTGCCACGAGGGCATGGTGCTCCCACCGGGGGTGGAAGCGGACGCTGTAGTCCGGGGGCTGTAGACTGCGGCGACGCTCTTTCTTCTGGAATCAAGGATCTGCACCGGGTCCGTGATGCTGAGCTCAGGGAAGGATGGGGCCTGTTTCTGGCGGGCTTCGATGTGCTCCTTGACGGAGGAATGGAAGGTGTTGAAGATGTGAAGCATACGTGGTGCCTGGGTGTCCGTTTCGGCGCAAAACTCCAGAATGTTGAAGACGCTGGCCATGGAGGTGGCATAGTGAGTATTCTGATACAAGCCTGCGAATTCGTTGCTTAGGATGACGAGACCTGCGGAAAATAAAAAGTATCTAAAGCCATCACGTTAGACAACGACATTTCCTCCTCGCGTGTTTAGTTCCGCAAAGACTTACAGGACAAAGGGGTTGCGCCGTGGTAGATATCTGGCGTCATGCACTGCTTGGATTAATGCTATCGACCATGTCGACGCCGCAACGCACGCCTGAGAAAACTTTTCTACCCTCGAATAAGTCCGGCGCAGCGGTCTGTACTCATTCGGCTTGGGCATCTGCGTCTTGACGAGGAGATGCGAGAAGAATGGCCTGGTGAGGAGAATTATCGAGTGATAGTGAGCCAGATAGGCATGCAGGATAGCAATGCCCTTGTCTGCCGATACACTGCCTGTGAGGATATTATTGGAGGAGAGAGAAGGGTGAATCTTGATCGACCAAACGTCGAATTCGTCGACGATGCCTTGGGCAAGCTTTGTCGATACGGCGTCTTTTGAGTATACTCCACGAACAATATGACCGATGGATCGAGAGCTCTTCATCGTGGATTGCAAGCTATGAGATGTAAATAGCTCTTCTGCGGCTGGTTCTGAACCATTCGACGCCTGTTTAGGTAATTCCAAGTTGTCGTATGGGCAGTCTTCTTCATATATAGCGAACGGTCTCCCGAAAGAGACAGAGAGGAATCGGTCCAAAATGAAGAGCGTCCTCCAGATGTTCCATCTCAGCCTGATGAGTGGCGTGTTATTACCGAATACGGTCATCGTGTCCCTTGTGCGATGCAGACCCAAAACGGAAGCGGAACGAATAGCCATACCTTTTACCAAGTTAGCAAAAGAACAGGCATGTCAACCATAATATACGCACCACAATATATATAGGCAGCGGTGCTCTTGACTGTAACCATCAGGTAAACAGTCATCAGTATCAATGCCTGAATTACCCACAAGTCTGCCTCCTCGACGCCATTCAGTGGATCACACAGGCATTTAGCAGCCCTGAACAAAGCTTCCGCTCTACTCAGGGGCTCGCTCTGCAGTCGCTGAAAGATTGATTCCTCGACGCTACCCGGAGTCGGAGCCGCCATGACGAGGCCGATTGCCAACGTCAGGTAGACGAGGCACAGGGTTGATGAGCTTACTGACAATGGATTTGAGTAGCACGCGTCCAAGTACTCGCTGTATGAGCTTCGATCAAACACATCAACCATTCCGTGTGTCTAAGATCAATTAGCGATCGTATTTCAATCGATGAGATGATGCACCAACGTTTGTAAAAAATGAGTGCACGATTAGGTTGGAAACCTCCCTGTCCGGGAGTATGTATGGAACCATTGAAGTCTGCGGAGTTGGACTGGGGGTATCCAGCATCTTATGCCGGTGGGGATCCAACGTAAAAGAAGATGATCCGGTGGTATGATCAACCAGTATACGTATCAACTGTACAAACGAGATTGAAGATGCGTCTCCAATGTAGACTGCAGACCTAGGGTTAGCCAAGACGTCCTGATTGACATGGGTTTGGGTTTACCAACGTAGCCTATTCGCTTTATCTTCCAGCATTCTGGGCTGTCGGATAATCTCAACTTCTTGATCGTCATCCGTCTCGTAAATTAGGCTTTGGCGCGGAGAGCCCTCGCCATCGCTCGTCGCCGGTGTAGTGTGTGCCTTGAACGACCCATTATCTTGGCTCCCCGTACTCAGTGTCGTAGAACCCAGCGGGGTGTCCTGTAGTTTGACCGGAAGGCTTAACGGAACTGTGGAAGCCGGCTCAGGGCCGATGGACGATCTGGCTGAAGTCCGCGCTTCAGTGACATGGCGACGTTTTCGCGTAGGGGGCGAGGATGTGGCGGTGCTCCTTGGTGGACTTCGGCCATCTGTATAATTGCAAACCAGGTTTCTTTTCAGGCATGTGTTGCAAGAATTGAGTCCGTTGCACTTGATGTTTGGTCAGTTAGAGCTCGATCAGAGGCGCGGATAAACGTAGATGTGATAAAAGACAAGGCCCATCAACATGTGCGACTTCCAATAAAATAAATAAAGGAAAGGGGTAGACACAGCCAGGGATCTTTGGCAAGATGGTGTCGAGTTCAATCTCCTTTGTATCAAGCAGGGCTCGTTAAATGAGAATGTTGATCTGTCACATCACACAAGCATGCAAAGAAAGGATGCTGTGCGATCAAGATGACCTCTCAGACACCTTGTCTAGTAACTCTGGCCAACACATTTAGCCGAATCTTGACAAAAAAGAGAGTGGTTCAATTAGAGATGCTCGTCATTCGCCATTTTCCCAAGCGTGTTTTAATACAAGTAGATACAGCAATCTGAGTAAAAGAAATCCTGTGGCATGTAGGGATGATAGGGAGCCGAGCTTTGCCAAGTATGCCAGGCAATCAACTAGAAACCGACGCACAAGGCAATCGAGCCACTGGAAACAAGATTTGTCGCCACTGAAGAATATATGAGAACTGACACACTCACCTTTTGCTTGCGTCGCTTGCAGGAGTCACACGCCCGCGCAGTCCTCTGTCGCTTATCATCCGGCACTCTAGGGCGAGTCATGGTGGACGAGCGGCCTTGTGTATCCAAAATCCTTGGGGGTTTGGTGTGCCGGTGATGTAGATGTGGTGGTTACCAGTCTCGGGATTTCCGATTGCTGTTGAAGAACGATTCACGATGATGTAGATGTGATATCCTTTTCCATTACCGGTGTGCTCTTATAAGCTCGGATTCCCTCGCGTGACGTGAGCCCGATGCAAGGCGTTGCCGCCAGAGTCAAACGTTTTCCTTTACACGCGATCGATTGCTCGGGCAGATACACCACAACCCAAAGACGTAGATACGGAAAAAAAGGGCTAGATATGGGATCGTGGGGGAGGGGATTTCTCGGGCTCTCTTCCTGGGCACCGAGAGAATCCTTTGACGTACTTCCAAGTGTCCCAGGGGGGGCACAGTGATCACGAAATGCCAAACAGAAGGTGGTGTGTGAAGATGAAGTTGTAGAACCAAGATAGTAAATGAAGAGCAGCCATGGTTGATGGGGACGAGATTAACAGAGCTCTTTCTATCCAGGACTGCAGCCAACAAGCCAAACCTGACCGGAGGCGCCAGAGCCATTCAAATGATGGCAAGCCATCGTTTCTCAACCCGGAGGAGGGAACCGGTGTGCGATCTGCTTGACGTGTGGGTGGGACAGGAGGGACCGTCGGCCGAGAGGTTCTGGCCGAGCATATGGTCATCCAGTGGTCTGTGAGGGGTTCCTATTGGACCTCGTCCAGATTGTGCCTCCGACTGATTGGTAATGGCTTGACTAGGGCTGGCAAGCACCCTTTTCACTCACTGTTTGTCTGCTCCCCCCCCTGTTCTTGTCGCGCTTGTTGAAGGTGGTATTGATCTGTTGCACAGTCATGGGGGTGTTCTTCAGCGAGTCAGTGCCGCGCTCGCCAGCGGCTTTCTTGACTCATAAAGAAAGACGTTTGACACTCCCGAGTAAACTAGGCATTGATGGCGTGCCTGGCCTAGCCTCAGATCTTCAATGCTAAGGCTCATCTAAAGTTATATGGACCACCAGCTTGAAAACTCTCCGCAAATGTTAGCGGAGATCCCTCCCCCCCAACGGTCCCCCCAACGAAGAGATTCACGTTCCCATAACCACCCACCCGTTTGAGGGCTCACTCTAGCCCGGTTCCATTGACATTCGCAGGCTAACATTATACTATTGATGCCATACCCCCACAGCCAATACAGCCCTGGAGGTAGTGAACCCAGCTGAAACAACAATCGTCATTTTGCAGTGTGTCCGATCCCCCCCCCCCATAACACCGGTCCTTGGCAGACACGAGGTGAAAACCGGTCAAAGGGGCCAGGCTTTCATGTTGTCCTTAACACCGTTGAAGTATCACCCTCATCACCGAGCCTGTTAGACACAACAATGAGAAACGGGCGCAATATCCCATTCAAACGGCAACGCCAGCCAGAAATCATGACGCAGTTACTACATACGTTTCGTGCACGGCCTGTTTTTTTGTTTCGCATCCAGGCCAATCATGGAATCCAACTCCTCGCGCCTTGATGTCGTGGCACCAATGCATCTCGTCGGCCAAAAAAAGAAGATCGAGGGCAGAGAGGAGCGAGAGGAGAGAGAAGAGGGGAGAGGAGACATCTTGGTTTCAAGGAACGTTGAATGCAGAAAAAAGAAAGCAACGATACATGGACTGGGTTAGACAGAGAAGCAGATCATGCAGGGCTGGCAGGGCTCTTCCTGCGGGAGGACAAGAGAGCCAACAACACACAATCTCATTCCTCGCTCCTCGCTCTTCAACGACGCAAATTTTGCCCTCGGGATCCACACCTAGGTATGTGAGTGGGTGTTACAGTATATTTTGCAAAATAAATACTGGGAGTGTTCATGTGAGGTCGTTATAAAGGGGCTCCACGAGTGAGTGGAGCTGATTGTTGGGTCAGCATCGACGACAAAGCAAACAGTTGACCTCCTTAGCATGGCCCCATCTTCTATTTTGAAACCGTTTTAATGGTGGCATTGGGGCAAGGCAGCGCCAAAATAATGTGCATCGCAGAACCATGAAATGTTTTTGCCCTACGAAAGGCACATCAGGCGGCCGACCAGAATAGCCACGAAGGAAGAAAGTCGGGAATCAGGAGAAGAGTGGGGAAACACGAAAAGCAGGGTAGAATGTCACCCCCATGCTTTTCTTGATTCAATTTCTTCGCCTGGATTAGGATTGTTAACAAGTAGAATCTTGCCCGGGGCATGTTATGCGGTTACCCGGACATCATTATAAGTCCGTTGGCTCGACGACTCAAGCTGCTGGACTGCCATTTTGATGATACACAGCATGATGGCTGCAGTTGTTGATTCAGAATAGAAAAGCAAACACTGGCGTTGGGTAAGACAAGATCTTACTCACGGCGCTCGAGATCTCGAAAAAAAAGTGACATGGCTTGGGATGCAATGTGAATTCATACGGAGTACTTCGGACAGGGCTGCAAGAAACATGAGCCAAGCCAGATGACGCACGGATATCCTAGACGATTCAATAGCCTTATGAACCACCCTAGAGGATGAAAGCCACACTGGACTCGGACTTAGAATATCCTTTGAAGTTCGTATTCATTTATTTCTCGGTCCCGAAGAATGGATATGCTGAAAAGGTCGTTGCTGTAGGCCCGTCTGACGTTGGCCGGGCTCCCTCCTCGCCCTCGTAAATCGTTTAAACAGCTGTGAGAGGAGAGCCTCATACCCTCTAACCTCCCCTCCTGGTTTCCTTGGTATACTACAAGGAGGGGCTTCTTTCGGACCCGCCCGGCCGTGCCTCATCATGCAGCAGCTATTCTCCAACGCGGGGGCCATTGTAGGTGCTCCACAAATCAGTATGTCGACAACAGGTTTTTCTGCAAGTGAGGCGAGAACCGAGAGAGCCAGAGAGAAGTGCAGGACCAGGCCACTTGACAGCTAGTCATGCAAGCATTACATCAATATCCTGCCTGCCTCATGCCTCATGCACATGTCTCCGTGTGTGAGGACTTCTGGAAAGCAGGCTGCCCACCGGTCCAAGTCCGAAACCCTGCTTGGTCTTGTCTCGGCCAAGCAGCACTCAGGCTTAGTATTCGACAAATCTGATTCCCCTCGAGACACTCCTATCCCATGCAACATGGCATTGGTATCACCTTGACCGAAAAAAGCCCCACTATGCATCACGTCCAATGAAGCACCGGCAAGCTACAGCCGGTGTGCGATGAGGGATGGCCCGCAAGTGGTCAGCCTGAAACGAGCTGCGATATAAACATGGGAACGAGGGTATTTGTCATTCTTTGTCTTGTAGCTTCGATACTACTGCATGGCCACGTGCTTGACTGCTTTCCCTCTTGCCTGCAGTGCAGAAAAGGAGAGCCAAGGAAGTTGTCCGAGGGGAGCACCCCATGCAATCAAAGATGGCACGAATACGGCCGTCTGCATAATGGCGAGGCGAGCTGTAGAGTGGCGGGAATGCATACAAGATTCGGGCAGCCGAGCCCGAACATTATCGGCGGGCCATTATCTCGGAGGGCCATAAAAGGCGTTTGTGCAAGGTCGGAATATCCGGTGGTGTGCGAAGTCGTTTTCGAGTACTCCGTATTAGATGTTCCCGCCCAACGAGAGAAAAGTAAGCATAATACAAGAATGTCTGAGACATCCCAAGAGCTAAGATCCCGTAGTCGTCAACTGAGGAGATCCGGCAGGACCACCTTCCCGTTCCCACCGCGTATTCGTACTAAAGATCTGAGATAATTAACTCCATTTGGAGCTGAGTACCCCAGCATCATCGAGCCAATCATCAGTATGCCTCAAGTCGTACGAGGTAAGTGTTCTTGGCAAAAATAAAACGAAGCATGCTGGCCGAATGGGAGAGGCTCCTCAGTTTGATGTTTGTCCAGGTATCCTCCTTGTCCCTCAAGCCCCCCTGTCCACTGTTTCCAATACCTCCAGTCGGTTTCTTGCTGTAGCTGAAGAGAGAAAAGCATCATGTTTGCGCATAGGTAGAAATCTTGACAATCAAAAAAGTCGTTGTTCAGAAAGAAGTTCAAAGTCTAGTTCGTGGGCATATTATAAATACAGTGAAATAATTAGATTCATGTTCTACAGCTCCACCAACTGGTGGGGTTCCACCTCCAAAATGAATCTGCAATGCTCCAAGAATTCTTCGGCTCTCTTCTTGTCCTCTTTTGGCACCACCAGACTAAAGATATTTTCGTCTCCATACAAGCCTGTGATCGTATGGTCTTTTGGTGTCTGGCGAGCAGCCTTCTTGGGGCCTGCTAGGATATCGATGATGTCGAGCTTGGGAGCTTGTCGCTTGAGAGCCGGGAAGACGACAGATACCACGGGCTGATAGTGATCCCGAGTTCCGCTAGCCTTCTTGATCTTGTCTAGGCCGAGGACTTGATCAAAAAGCTCATTGGCAGTGGGTGGTCGAGACGAGGGTCGCAGTCCCTTGTTGGCGATTCCGGATGCCCGTTTAATAAGTTCGAAGACGTCAAGTTGAACACCAAGCTTCTTCTCGATTCTCTTTTGCAGCTCCAATACACTTGTCAACGATACTGGAACCTGGACTTGGACTGTCTTCGATTCGACCTTTTGGGGAACAGGCTCCGGCTTAGGAGCAGGTGGGGCTTTCCTTTCTGCCACCTTGATGTTGCTCAAGTCAAGATGCGACAATTTTTCAAGATGCGCAGATATAGTTTCAGGTCGATCCGCACTGATAGTGCCTAAGAATGCTAACACATCGCCCTTCAGCAATCGCCCGTTGGGCCCAGTACCCTTGATCTTGCCAACGTCATCCTTGCTAATGTCATGCTGCTTGATGAGCTGGCCAACTGACGGCAGCAGCGGGTATTTGTGTTCGTATGTTCCGGTGCTTGTCGTCCTCTTTCCTTGGCTAGCAGTTGCTGAAGGCTTGGGATCCTCTTGTTGGGGAGCGGTAGATTGGGCTGACGAAGTCTTTTCGGTTGACTGCTGGGGCTTCTCATCCGGGGGTAGTTCAAGGGACTTGATGTCGTCTCCGGCTTCGGCGAGGACGGCAATTCGTGTGCCTACTTGTACCGCTTTGGCGCCGTCCTGTGATATAATCTTCATCATGATGCCGTCCTCCTGCGCTTCGACGTCCATGGTGGCCTTGTCTGTTTCGATCTCGAGCAGCACATCGCCAGCACTGAATGAATCACCATCCTTGACCTTCCAAGTAGCGATGTTTCCTTCCGTCATTGTCGGAGAAAGGGCGGGCATAATAAAGTTCTGGGCGGCGAGGCATCGTGATGAGGTAGAGAAGCCTGTTCCGTTACGATGGTCCGTCAATATGATTTTACGCCTTTGAGGACCAACCAACAGCCGTTATTCGGAGAATCATCAAACGTACCACAAGTAGCAGCCCGGCCACTAGCCAGCCGGGCCGAGATGCGACAAGCTGCCGCAATGGATGCCATTTGGAGCCCAATTGAGTGCAATGGCAGAGAGATTGTCTGATGCAGATGCTCAGCGACAAGAAAAAAAGTGCTCGACGGACGGATGAGAGCTTTCTTTCGAGCTTGTTGGGGGATCGCCGATAATGGACGGCTGTGCACGGACCAGGGCCTTTTTTTCTGGTGAGACTCTTCAGTGAGAAGGAGCCGGAAGCCCTGGGAGTGTTGGGCTATAATTGGTGCATCAGGTCATCATGCAGCTAAACAGTAGAGACCCCTGCTGTAATTGGTGACCCTGACCACTGAAGCATTTGGTTGACGATAATTTTCAACATCGAGAATATCCACCTCCTTGACAAACACCAAGAGCAATTGCTTACGGCCACGACACGATACTTTAAATGGACACGAATTTATGACATATAAGCCCAATTGAACCGATCCTACTTCCCTAAAGCTCTGCGCATCATCTCCCACCAGGCCGGCCTTTTCGAAGCTGGCCGTCGCAACCATGGCCAGCTTCGCCAGAGGTCTTCGCCTCTCGCCCTGTTCTCGCTCTCCATTTTCGCCTCGAGCAATTCTCCCAGACCTTTCCTCCTCTCCTTTGCGATTCTTCACCACATCGCTCCGGTTGCGCGCCGCCGCCGCTTCCAAATCCGCCGCTACGGCTCCGAAACCTACGAAACCCATCCCCTCATCAACCCCCACCAATACATCGCCCATACCAGGAGGAGCGCCGAGTAGATATGCATTCGTCAAGAGTTTAGCATCCAAACCGTCCCCGACCCTCCTATACGAAGCGCCGTCGCATTTCTGGTTCTACTTCGGCTGCTGGTCGAGCGGCATCACCATCGTTGCTTGGACAGTCCTGACTGGACCAACGGTCATCCAGCAGCCAGAGGGCATTCCTCAATGGGTTGGCTTAGTCTTTGGCGCATCATATGCTCTACTCGGCTCAATGGGCTTCTACATCATCTCGAAAACCCCAAACATTGTCAATAGCATCCGGATATTGCCGCCAGTGCAAGCAGCAACCAAGACGGCTCTCCGACCAGGACCTGGAGCAACAGCACCGCTACCCCAAATCGAGGTCAAGATTAAGCGCATGTTTCCCATGCTAGAGCCAAAGGTCATAACGACAGATCTCGACAAAGTCACACTAAAGACTCGCTTCTCGCTGCCCAGCGAGTATGTCCCAGAGCTAAGGCGACTCGAACGCCAGCGAGAAGAGGAAGCTGCCAAGCGAGCGCTCTGGAAGTTTGATAAGGAGCATTTATTGACGATGCCTTTCCGGAGGATTGGCCGTGCGATTGTCAACTTTTTCCAGGGAGTCAGGGCCGCCTGGACAGATATGGGCTACGGCATCATCAAGGTCGATGGCAAGGAGTACAAGGTGGACGTCACTAAGGGGTATGCTCATGACGGGTTCCGGACATTGGAAAGGATTTTAACGATAGGATGGAAATAGTCTTGGGCGGTATGTTGCTGATGTTTGCGCATGATCATATCTTCATAATTGTATATTATACGACGACATAGAGTCTACTTCTGTATTGCTCACAATTGAGATCAGCAACATCCCATCATTCAATGAGGAACATGCAACATCTCGGACGCTGAAACCCAAAGTCGAATCATTCTGCTTCATCTTATAACCCTGAGGATAAAACGGTTTGCTCATTCATCTACAGTTTTTCTACCCAAGACATACATATCATAACCGATCATCATTAATACCTCAACTGCTCAATCATCTCAGGCGAGTTAATAAACCCACACCTCTCCCTCAACTTCTGCTCGCTCAACACCTGTTTCGCCCCCGGCCCATCAATCGCCGAAAGACCCTCATCCGGGCCCCCCGCAATGAAGATCTCAACATTCCCCTTCTTTGCAAACGCCGGCGTGAAGCCCTGAAACGTATCGTGCCCGGGCAGACCGGGTTTTCCCAAGCTGGCAAACGTAGACCAAGTTCTCGAGGCTCTGTCCGCGAGCTTGAAATCCGATTCGGTGGCGGGGAACGGTAAAGGGGGGAACTGCCAGAGTTTTGGGTCGCCATAGACGTAGGGAATGTCGGAGAGGTGCATGACGCCCAGGCCGGGGGGGCTGCCGACGCTCGCGAAGAACTTGTCCAGGAAGGTCTGGTTCCAGTTGTACAGGTAGACGTCGTTGCCGCGGGCGGCTAGGTGCTGGGCGTAGTAGATGGGCTGGCAGGTCATCAAGATGTCTCGCTTGATCCTCGAAGTGCGGTAGAACTCGGCGGACAGGTTTGTGCCGGCGTGGAATTCAGGGGACGGGTAGAGCGCGAGGAGCTTGTCGAGATTGGCAGTCGACATGGTCGGGACAAAGTTCGCGAGCGTCTTTCTGGTTTCCTCTGCGGTCTTGATGGTAGTGTTGGTCAAGAGAGTCTCGTCATCCTGACACCATCCAATCATGGTCTTGACCTTGCCAAACCGGCCCTCGGTGATGAGCTTCGACGGCGCATCGGGGATGAAATCGCCGTCGACGACTGGAAGCCAGATGTCGCCATCCATGATGGTATTCGTATACGTGGCGATGGTAGTGTTCAGCAGAGTCTCCATGTCCAACTTTCGTAGAGAGGAGACTGTATCAGCAGAGTTGAGATCGCTCGTGATCTTTAGATGGTTGAGGACGTCCTTCATGGCATTGATGGTAAAATCACCGGTGATTCCAGTCTCCAGTGCCTGACTTTCGCAAATGGCCTGCTGGAAGGGAACGCTTTTCTTACCTCCGTAGGCCATGATCTGGAGACCAACAGACAAACCTAATGACAGTCAGCATTTGTATGGAACCATGAGTGAGGAGCTCAGCATACCTCCCGAGGACTGTCCAAAGATGGTGATTTTGTTGGGGTCGCCACCGAAGTACTCGATATTGTCGCGGATCCATTCAATGGCAAGGCGCTGGTCTCTAAGGCCAGCATTCTCAGATCCCTCTTTCTTCAGAGCACTGGATTGTGCAAATCCAAACACTGCCAAATTTTGTCAGCATCAGCTCCCATTGAATTTCGGACTCGTCAACTCACTTCCGAGACGATAGTTCATGGCGACATGGATCACAGGTAGACCATTGGTCACAGACTGAGCGATCAGGGCATCAGGCACTGTGTAAAAGTCGGCGGCATGCCCAGACCATAAACCTCCTCCATAAATCCACACCATAACCGGGTGGCGATCGCTCTCAGTCGTGCCATTGGGCCTCACGACATTGAGGTTCAAGCAATCTTCAGAGAGCTTAACACCCCCAGGTATAGGGATGCCTCCAGAGATTCCGTTGGGGTCTTGGGGGCAGGCAGCACCGGACACCGTAGCATTGATGCTGCCGCCGCAGGTTGGGACGTACGCTCGTGGAGGCTTGAAGCGGTTCTGGCCGCCGGTATCTTGTCCGTAGGGAATACCAAGGAAGGCTTCCGTGCCGTTGCGATTGATGCCCGTGTACGTCACGTTATGCTTGCAATCGAACACTGAGGGATTCGTAGCCGCAATGCCGGTAGCAGCTAGCCATACTGCGGCAGCCACAGGAGAGATGGACTTCATGCTGAATGAGTCTCGCTAACCAAGTGCTAAAGAAAGTAGTTGACCTGATTTCATGGAAAAGATGAAAGACAAAAAAGCGTCTCGCTTTCATATTTATGTCCGTCTGGCAGTATTGCCCCGGATTCGGTGAGCAATCCGCAACAGCCGTCCAGGCGTCTCGGTTGCATCGTATAATGATCCGCTTGAAGTTACTTGGACGAATGGGATGCTTCTTTCGAACGGCCATTGGGCTAGCTGGCTAGCAATCCCCCTTGTTGATGTCACATCGGGCGCTACCGCTGCAGGCAAGTTTGCCAAAGTAAGCCAAGACCTCACAGGGCTGTGCATCATGACCTCATTTCCCGGTGATGAAGGATGCTTTTTTGAAGAGACGAAGGAACGTAGGCTAGACAATTAAGGAGGGGCAGGAATGACTTGTAGATGTGAAGAGAGAGAGATGGCGACGCAATTAAGGACCAATGTGACCATTTCACAATGAGACAACGACACCAAAAGTCCACTGGTTCAAAGGACTTGTCATACCGGAGGAGAGGATAATTAAAAAGGATGGAGACTGTTACTTATTATAGGAAAATTGCGGTGATAACGAAATTAACTGCATTCAGTTCCACCAACTCCATCAAGCGTCTTCCTTTCTGCAATGCTACATTCTCAACATTTTATTATAGCAAATCCCATTTCTCATCGTCGGTCTCATCGGTTTCATTCAACGGCAACGCGTTGGCGTCCCGCAAAGCCATTTCCATGACGTGTCTTGGCAAAGAATCCTTCAGCCAAAGCGGCAAGAATGGATCGATTGCCTTTTTTGGACTTGTTGCCTAAAAGGGAATAGTCGGGTCGGACATTTTTGCGGCGCCCCGTACCGGTGAGCTCGGGGGCATCTTCCGCCAGCCCACCTTGGATGTACTCTGCATCATGCAGGTGTAGCTTCAAGACAAGTCAAGAGAAAAGGCACTCTAAAACTTGATCACTACCAGAGACAGAAGTAGAAATTTTCATGTAAATGCAAATTGTATTATTACTAGAGATCAATCTAAATGATAAACTTTTCTAATACTCCTGCCAACTCCTAAAATGAAATGCATAAGTAGGGTATTCAACAGCCTCCATGCCCTAACCAGAACGCCTAAATGATGAAGTGACCAGTCTATGCTCATAGATGAATGCGATGTTTTGTGTGTAACGGGTGTATAATCAAGCGTATTTTAAGGATTAATGTGTGTTGCTGCTCATAACTTCTTCACCGTTCGTTTGTGTGGTTATGGGTTACTGACGTAGCTCATAGCTCTCCTCAGATCCTCGTCATTCTCGTGGTTTCGGGGAGCCGCGCTGTTGGGAATCTTGGCCTTTTCAATATCGTCGACAGTACCCTCATCATCACCACTGTAGGCGTACTTGCTTCGGGCACGAATTGAGGCACCGTATCGCCAGAAGAGGAAGGGAATGAGACAGCAGGCGAGACTGATGAAAGCAAGCAGCGAGGAAGCCCACTGGTCGCCAAGGGTAGTGTACATCTGCTCAGTGAACAGGACTACACCAGCGCCCCAGAAAGATCGGATACAGGTCTTGGCAGCTAGGGCAGAAGCAGCTTGGTGCTGGTAAGAGTCGACGAGGTAGTTGTTGGCAGCGTTGTACAAAAAGATGAAGCCGAAGCCAACAGGGAAACCACCCATGGCAGGGCCAGCCCAAGAAAGCTGAGGGTATGAAGTCCAGGCAAAAATGAATAGACCGATGGGGATGAACCAACAAGAAGCCATCATGGGGATCAGACGAGCTTCGGCAGGGGGGTGACCGTTGTGCTTCTTAACCAGTGTAAGGTAATGCTTATTGACAAGAGGCGAGCAGATGGCAGAGGCAATGACACCAACAGCGACAGGAATGAACATGAGACCAGTCTTTCCGGCGGAATAACCCTTGCCCTTCTGGTAAATGATGGGAAAAGCAACGAAGAACATGTAAAGCAGACCGTAGAGAACGCTCATGTACAAAGAGATGAGCAAGACGATGAGCTCGCCGAAGAGAAGCTGGAAAGGTCGGATCAGGAAGATGGACAATCGCTCGCTGAGGGGGCGGGTATCCAGTTCTTGCTCAGTGACGTGTTCTTGATCGCCAGTCTCTTGACGAAGCTTCTTGGCGCGACGAGCAAGGATAGTAGGCGCATAGGTCTCTGGGACGGTGAAGGTGATGAGAATCCAGACGATGCCAGCAAGGATGAGCTGGATCCAGTAGAGCCATCGCCAGCCAGCGGCGTCGGAGAGATAACCACCAACCAGGGGACCAACTTTGCTTTTGGTTAGCATGTTTACATCAAAATAATAGAGTGTGCATTGGACTTACTAGCAGGACCAATGAATGGAGCGGCAGAAAAGGCAGCCATGGGAACACCACGCTCCTCATTCCTCCACAGATCTGCCAGCGTACCACCGACCAGGGTCATGGGTGCAGAGAATGCGATACCGTCGATGGCTCGGCAAACGATTAATGTTCCAATGTTCTTGGAGACGGCACAAGGAATGACAAAGACGACGGCGACCAAGAGGGTTGAAGCGCTGGCTCAGGGTTAGTACATGTCAGAGACAGTGTGATGCAGTGACGCAGAGTAATGGGGGGACACTCACTAGATGATTCTTCTTCCATAAATTTCGGACAATGGAGCAAAGACCATGGGACCGACACCGAAGCCAACGACGAAGACGGTGACGGTAACGAGGGAAGCCTCCTCACTAACATGGAATGACTTGGAGACTCCCATAATATCGGCAGTGATGACGGATGAAGCAAAGGCGACGACGAAGCAAGTGATGGCAACCACCATGGTGCAGTACCACTTGTAAGCCTTGGACCAATTCTTGGGGTTCTCGGGATCATTGGTCGTAAATGTCACAAGCTTATATCGTCGCTCGTCCTCCCCGGTCTGAGCTTCGGGTACGACAGGCCCTGGAATAGTGCCCGAGGGTTCCTCGACGAGGTACTCATCGAGGTTGGCGTTTGCACTGACCGTCCGATAAGGCAGATCAGGGTCGTTGTTGGGATCGTAGGTGGCCTTGTGCGAGAGGGCGTTGGAAGGGTGTCGAGAGAGGGAGGCGGAAGGTTTTTGGATGCCGGACTTTGTGTGGCCGACGATGGGAGCGAATCGAGGATCTGCAGCATCGTCGGGATCGGATGACCCTCCTTGAAGGGTACTGGTTGAGTTTATTGACGGTGAAGCCATGATGGTTGTGTGTTGCGTTGTATAGATGTGGTGGTGGTGTAGTGTATAAGTGCAAGCAAGTGTAAGGTGATGGTCGTGTAAGTCGATGTTGTAGTTGCTGGCGATGACTTATAAAGCCAAGGAGAAGAGATGGCTGTATGCTTTGAAGTGTATCAAATCAGATAAGATGATAGTGAATCTGGTCTTCTCTCCTTTCTTCCTTGCCACAGGGTCCTTCATCGAATATATATACTCAACAGACACAGAAACGCATCGCGATGGGCTCACTGTCCAATCACGACCCGCACGCCTGCAGCGCCCATTGATCCGACGACCAGACCAGACCAGCAGGCCGGGAATGAAAGAGCAGGCAGCTCGGAAATGCTCTTTCCAGTTTCCGCAGGCGTGTCTCTCCACTTTTCTGCCGTCATCTTTCACGCAGATAAGCTTTTCATTGGCTGGTGATGGGGGAGCACGGGCCCCATCATGGGAATAAAGACAAACGTGCGTTGGCCAAAAGGAGCCTAAACTGAAATAACGTTGGGCCCACTTTGAGAAATTCAAGATTTGATGCAGAGGAAATCGTACAAGCGGGTCTTATTTGAACTGTGAGGGCTGAAATGGTGGTGATAATTCGGTGTCTCACTCTTTGACTTGTGATTCTTTCCGAGGATTAATTTGTTATTTAATTCTTTATTTTTATTTTTGTACAGGTTCTCCATTATCATCAGTCGTATTTAACGTCAAATATATCAAGTTCAAGAACAATAGTTTGACCTGGCTCGAGAGACCTCCTGTCAAAGCAACCACTACTATCTACACCTGCCCTTACTAATGCAACGAAAAGAAAGAAAAGCTTCTTGTGTGGAGACAGAGCTCCGTGTTTGGTTCCCGTCCCTCATGTGGCTGCTCATCTTTCCCCTCTTTCATAAAAAAATCCGAGCATTCCGAGCAGTTCCTGATTCTCGGCAAGGAACTCGGGGAGGGTCCACCCTGAAGCTATTGATGCAGTGATAATGACCCCTCGGAAAGGTGCGCCGAGGACCACCGCAGCCAAAACAAAAACCATCCATGCCTGCTATCTACGTACAACATGGATACCATCATGGAGCTATCTCAAAATGGAAAGACACGTTTTACTTTCATCAGAGTAGTGCTTTTTCTTCGTTTTCAAATACCTTCATCGTCAACACTGTTCACACGATGAACTCGACGTCTTGATGCCTCACCCGGCTCTCGGTGACGTCAAAGTCGAATATGATGTCTCCGGCAGTTGAACAAAACCAGGATAACGCGTCAGGAATCATTCCGACCATCAATACGGTCAACATAACCAACCCCCTCTTCAATCTCTCCCAGTCTCTCCCTGAGCAAAACATCCTGTATCGATTCGGTCCAGACTGAGCAGGTTTTTCTTATCACCAGCCAATCCAAGCTTAGGCTTTCGTGTTATCCTCGAACGCCCCAACTGCCGGCATCTCAAGTTGTCCAATCAGTACAGCATGGGTAGTTTCTTGAATAGTGAACAAGCATCATGTTTGGAGTATCGTAGAAAAGAGAATATGAAGGAGACGATATCTGTTCTGATATAAAAACCGACTACCCCATACATACTTAGATTGTACTACTTCAAATACTCACTTATAAACAAAATCTCCCACAATCACTGCGAAATGACAGCAAATACACCGTCGACGTTCGATTGAAGCTCCCCTATCTTATTATTCCTACACATCTTGAACGGATAACGGGTTGTGTTACTGTCGGATCTGTTCCGATGCCATACCAAATTTCGGGTGCGCCCCGACATGCAAGGCAGTGTATGAAACACACCTTCAGTTGACCTATGAAGTCACCGACGTTGCTATTATTTTCGGCCTCTTTATTTACTCATCTAAAATCGGGTCGAGATTTGTGCATCATATATGTCTCCGTGCCGAGAATCCTATAGCGTTGCTCGAGTCGCCGCCCAGCCGCTTCCATCCCACCAACGTCCCCTCAAATACCATCGTTTTCTTTACAAAGAACGTGTTTCTGAAATAGTATAGGCATGCTGAATTGACTTTGTAGGATAACCCATCACAGGCATATAGGTTACTCTACAAGATAGAGCCTCGTGGTTCCCATCAAGTGGACTAAATCACTTTGATGTAATCTCTCCCTGTTCTCAATGAACCCAACACTAGTCTTACCATGCACTCAAAATTCTGCATTCAAGCAGTGATCGAGCTTTTTTCGAGTCAAATAAAAGGCATCACTTGGAACAATATCCGAATTAAACCGAAAAAGCTTTTACAGAGGGAAGCCATTCCTTGGACAATCCCCAAACGGCACATGGGACTGCTTTACCTTGCGACCTAGAATAACGTATATTACATCTTTTTAAAGCCTGCTTTACTTTTATCCTTCGCATACCATGATACTGATAAAATAAACACACTCAAGCGCCATTAATAATCAGCTTTACTTCCACCAAGTCATCGATCCCGGGTAGCTTCTAGCGTGACTGGAGAACAGAACCACCCCTTACACACATCGACACACAACATTGATCGACCGGCCATACATACATTCTGAACCTCGAAAGAACAGTGACTATTTACAGAATTTAATGAACAAGAGCGATCAAAAAGTGAGACCAATGGGCATAGGTATGGTTGCCAATATGTTGTACTATACCAGTACAGAGTCGGGATTCAATCAACATCTAGAGTCACAAAGAACATCCAGGGAGAACACGGAGATCCTTTATCATATATAACATAGCATTGAGCTTGTTGAAAGCAGTTCAAGGCATGAAAGTTTATCGGGTATTCACAGCAAAGACCAACCTATACTACGGACAAAGACAAGTTTTTACAATGAGACGTTGTGCCATAGCAGTGCAAAACATTGACCTTGCTTGTCAACTACGCATCAATGGAAGCAATGGAATATAAGTACAGCCTCAACAACTGGTAATTTAAGTCTTGCGTCGTCACTCAGTCACCCCACCAACAAGCTCAAAGCTATCATCAACCACCCCCCTTCCCCTCTCACGACAACACAGCCACAACCACGCTCCTCTAATCCCATTACCATCACCACCGTCACAACGTGCAAACAAATCAGCTACCACAAGAAATGCCGACGCTGCTCTACCTCTATAGCCTACGACTGGCTGACGCAGAAATGCGAGACGGCCTCCGCAGTGGGACTCTGCCTCGGCGCGCAGTTCGAGGCAAAAGAAGGAGGGCCCAGACACAACGACTTGATAGATGTCTGCAACGTGTGCATGCGGGCGCAAAGGCTGGTGGACCGGTCAAGGTAGATCCCAGGCAATCAGAGGCCGAGGCGAAAAAGCTTGGTCTTACTGGTAGCAGCAGAATCTTTCGGCCAATTATATAAATATGGCTGCTAGTGATTTGTTGCTGTCATGCATCTTGGTGTAGATGAGTTGGGGAATAAATAGATGCGAGATGGCGTAGGCATTAGGAGGAGGAGACTTGCTTAGATGGCGATCATGTTAATAAAATGGGACTTTACTCTGTCAAGTATGAGGATCGTGATTGCCAGGTAGTTGTGTCAATTCTTAATCCATCATTTGTGTCAGTATAGATGCAGGCAATTAGGATTCAACCTCAAAGGTTTGGGTAGAGCATGAGAGAAAACCTAGAGATGGAAAGTAACTTCTTATACAAGCGGAAGCCTTGAACAACCCTAAGATTACATATTACATGCACAAGTCTCTCGATGAGTCCCTCAATAAACTAATATGAAGTTACAGAGACAGTGTATCAAGGGCTTCTTATCGATTCATCTCGCGTAGGGCATCTGTCAAAGGAGCCTGTTCAGGAATATATTCCGCAAGATGTCATCAAAGGAGGCTGCCTTTTCCCCCTCATTCTAAGTCTTAGAGGGAGATAATTCTTTGGGGAAGAATAAGGGTAAATGGGTAGCCATATTTAACAGTACCTTCCTACACTTCCCTTGAAGATAAAAAGTCCCGCCGTGAAGTGAACTACACATATCAGGGGAAGCATCAATAACAGGAGGGTTGTGAAGGGATATTCATTGCATCTCAACGATGTATATCGCATCGAAAGCATTTATATTTTATTCTCGTTCATGTACCAAAAGTTAGATCAATTTAAATGTTGATCTGGCGGTTAAGCTGCAAAATCTCCTTGAAGACCGAAAGCATAACTTTCGACTCAGTACCGTCCGTTCATCCCCATACAATACACACCTGCAATATGGTACAGCTCACAACCACGCAGGCCTATCAGTGGCCAAGTAATAGCGCCTGAGATAGTTGAACTATGGCGATCACGTATGCGTGCATTCAATGAGGTTCATCCCTTCAGTTCAGACCCAGTGTGTCTTTATGCTCCGATCCAGTCACCAAATAACCTCGGGTGTATTGCAGAAAACGACTTTGATCAAATCCTTGAGTGATAAAGCATATGAAATTGTAAGCCTCATTGCAAGAAGCCTCGCACATATATCATTTATGTAACCAAACCTCTGGGAACAGCCCGGGTTCTAGCGGTATTCCACCACGTGAGGGAAGCATGTACAGTCAGAAAAGAAGAAAAGAAGAGCGAGTCATGGTTCAAGTTCCAATCACTCTACAAGTCATCCAAGTATCGCACAAATGACAAACATGCGAGAGTAATGTCACGTATGAAGCCCTACAAGCTCAACAAGATGGCAAGGGTATAACACAATGTCTTTATCAGCTTGAACAACCTGTCTCTAAACACATCACTCTTGAGTGCATACGACAGGTTCAAGTCTAATAACTCCAACAAGGTTGCGGTTCTCAAAGCATCCGGTGCGTCAAAGGTCAAGTTGATAGTCCCAAAACTGCCGTCCAGGTGACAGTGAACATATCCACGCCAGTACTCACAAGAACGCAAAAATAGCCTCTCTACTGAACCCCAATTCTTTTACAGATACTCAAACAGAAACAGTCATTCCCGCAAATTTGTAACCCAGCTTTTGTCTAAATTATCATCCTAATTTTGATGGTGCCTCATAACCAAATATTCTCACGTTCACATCTTCAAAAACCCCTCTGCTTACCACGGATCCTTGAACGATACGGGGTCCGTTATATGACTCGAAGCTTATAAGAGTTCCGACCAAGAATAGCAATTCACAGTTATCTAGTTTCTGTTGCCGGCGGCATGACCTTGTGGAGGCGTCTAAGCGCCCTGGAAGAGATCACGTTGTCAACTGACATGCAAAAGGACTTGTTTGCTATGACTAATACATTCGCTTGTACGCCAACCTAGGATATCACGACATATACCTCGTGCGTCATGGTGTAAGAGGCAACTTGGCAGATATATGGGACCCGGAAACTTACCATCGTGTCGGGAAAATGGTTGGTCTGGTAATGGTAGTTGGTGGCCGGTGGTGTTCATTAACATTCCCTTGCTTAAGTATGATGAGGTATTGCGTGTCTTGTGAATATCGGCCTACCGTCCGCAAGGTGACTGATCCGAAAATATGGAACACGCCTCGAATATACGAGGCGGAAACGTGCCACATCCGCGACCACACCTCGCCATGATCGCCCGCACTACGCGTAGACGGCTTCGTAAGCTGGACCCTGATAATCTGACAGCCCATGGCAATGCGCCATCATGTGCTCGCCTTCGCCACCACGAAACGATGATCCGTATGCCCCCTGTGTTGCTTGCCTGTCTCTCTTCTTCAAACCAACAAAACATGAGAACTATCAGGCCATTTAGTAACATCTTCCGAGCTTCACCGCTATCGGTCAATCTAAGAGATCTCCCTTGTGTGCCAGCGCCGTCCATGCCGATTACGGAAATCTTCAACGCGATCAGCCCATCAACGATCAAAAGCACGCTTAAATTTCTTCTTTTTATCGCCCCATTTTGCTTCGCAAATATCCCTTCAATACCCTTTGGATTGAATGTCACTGGGGTCGCAGCAGTGGCGTACCTCAAAGGACCTGCAGGGCATACCCATCAATCATACATACAGTGCCATCGGACTCATAAAGCCCAGACTGCAGATGCCGATCCCCCGCACCACCCCCAGGAATGGAATCGATAAGAAGCAATCAATTTGGTGAGGAATGGAGAGGGAGAAAAAAGGAGTGAGCCAGGTTGTCTCTCCCCCAGTCGTTGATTAGCTCATTAAAGTCTTCGCAAAATTGTTCCGGGCATGTTAAACTACTGGACGTGGCTGGTTCGAGTCGCATCGTGCATTAGTTCACGACGCGGGCTGATTACCAGACGGGCAGGTATGACGCACAATTGCCATCTTCAAACGGAACTGTGAGGGGTTTTTCCATGGATGCTTAAATGATGGACGACTAGTCTTTGTTCGACCCTCGCCATTACCTCAGGGAGGGGGTCCCATCCAGCGGTGTGCGGGACTCTTTGTCTGCCTTGCTCCGTTAGTATTGGCTGTTGTGCCATCGTGAACATGGGAAACCGTAAATTCCCGTGTCTTGTTGGGAGCAGAGGAGGGATGGAATGTCCACAACCGAGTCATGTGTCGAATCGCAGAACCTGTCCTTAGCATATAAGTGTCCGCTTATGGGGGTCTATTTATTTATGGAACAACCGCCCGTGGCGCGCGGGGTTCGAGGAATGAAAGAATGAAATGTCGTACATTCTGTTTCTATTTCTCGTTCTGGATCTCCCTCAAAGACAAGAAGAATTGCTCGCCGTGATTCACGAGAAGAGGGATCATCAGCCACCAAGTTTATTCGCCGAGACAGACTTTTGTGTATCACATTCAGGCCAGTCTCCAAAAAGGCAAGACTGTTTGATCAACTTCTGTAGGTTGATACAGCACAAGCCAGATAATGCAGTTGATCCAAGACGGCTTAGGTCAGCTCCTTATCATTGGCCAGGCTAAACTGATAGCCGTGCTGATCCCATTGTTCATACGGGATAGTAATAAGAGCCATGGTTGGCTTGATAGGTTACCAGAACAACAAAATGGTCGGGCGGGAAGGCGAACAAGGTTGAAAAGATGCAAGATAGCCAAAGCTAGAGCCAGAGCCAGTGCCAGCGCCAGTGTCAGTGACAGAAGCCGGAGCAAAGAATAATGGAATGCATTTCCCCAGGGTCCTTTTTAGGGTAAGATATGATATGCTCCCCAGGTTGATGCATGTTGCACGGTCCAAATATCCAGCGTGCATCCTCTAGTACAAGTATTCCGTCGGTAGATCACGTCAAGGGTATTGATCCTGCGATTCGGCGACGTTTTCTAACCGGACAACCGCTTCTCCAAGTATTGTCTACTTTGTACCACCTCACGATATATCACATTGCTGAGGTGACGTGCTCACCCCTGTCGGCCGGGCTCAGCGTATCGGAGGGTCGCTAACAAATTTAGCACCATGACCTCAAACCTCAGTCCTCAAACAGATGGTCGGTGCGGATTCTCCGCATTAGCATCGTTAGGAATACTCCGCGAGATGTGATGGTTCAATGGCGGAAACACTTGGGGTGTTTCTACGAACAAAATGCGTTTCATAATGGTAGGAAATGCTTCCACCATGATGCCATGGTGTTTGCAGGCTTGCTGCATGTAAAGTGTTTACTTGCCATTAATGCAAGTACATACTTGTATTATCGTCTTGCAAACTTTGCTTTTCTTCTCATCGTCTTACTCAGATGCCAATACCGAAATGAGTGCTGCCAGATCGAGTAACGAGCTGCACACGGAGGCGAGCTCATCTGCGACAAAGACAAGGGCCGAGATGTAGCCTTGCAGCATTTCGCCGGGGCATGGTCCGACGAGCGGCAAAGCTGACGCCTTCCGATGTTGTGCTGAGCCGTCCAACAGGTCTCGCCCCGAAATCTCGTAGAGACATGTAGGTAATGGTTCGTACCTACATCAGCAAATCGACAAGACCACGAGGCACGATGCATTTTTCTCAAGCCAAGATGCGCGTTCTCGATGATGGCGAATTCTTCGGGGGCCGTACCGGAACCGCCAATGGAACCGCCAATGATGGCGCCAAGCAGGTATTGCGCGCATTTCGTTCCGCAGCTCGACTGGCGGTGAGCAAGATATAGTTGCAGCAAATAGAGATAGAGGTGGTGTGGCACGGACTGGGCCCGGGATGCTGTGCATCGTGAAGGTAGGGAGGGCTAAGAGGAATGAAGAAAAGAGGGGGATTAGGAGGGGGGGAGGGACAATTATCGTGGAATGCATCCATCACTCGGAGAATGTCAGAATAACCTCATTTCCAGGCTTTTTCATCGTGTAGGCAGCCGATGTTATCCAAGCGGCCATCCGCCCAAGAACATCCCATGCCCCCTAGCAACGTGAGCCGGATGCGTTTCCGAATCCAGAGTAAACGGGTGGTAACGCTGAGGGTCTCTATAAAGCTGCTGCGAGACAAAACCCTGCTATATCGGACATTGAACCATAGGTATTATTATACCAGATGTATATCGACAGCCTGCGAAACATGTCGATTCCGGAACTCGTTACAGACGGAGGATTTGAGCATCCCAGTAGGTATTCAGCCGCTGCACCCCAAACTGCGACACACAAAATCGTCGTCCAACGGTTCTCTAAACCGCAAACGCAATTTAGCTCTCGCTTTCGCCGCAGGGAGGAGACGCAGGGGGTGCACAACCGCAAAGGACTTTGTGCACATTTGTATTGGGCTCTGCTATCCAAAGCTGTCCAGGGCTCCCATACGGCGACGATGTTATCCAGTCCCCATAATAGCGGCTGATACTTGCTGGTGGTTGGTGGGTGGTGTTTTGGTCGTGCGTGGGCCTCAGTTTGACATGCTTGCCAAGTGGGGGTCCAAGAGGGGGTCCTCATAATGGCATGGACCACCCTGCCATCTAGATGACATTCCGGTCCCCAATCAGACGACGAAGCCACACGACTAGTGGAGATATGACATAACCCGTCGAGGCTAGATGCAGATTTTCCATGCAAAGAAAGGAAAAAAATATGTGATGATTTTGATGGGGTCCTTCTTCTGCTTTCCATGGCTCCTTGCCTTGATTTGCCATTTGCGACCCGCCATACGTACGTACGTATGCAGGGAGACGTGATGTCTGTCCTTGGCTTGAGCTTGACGAACCCTCCCCCCCTCTTCATCTCATCCAGGATAGTCCTATGATGTTGCCCGTCGGCGACGAAGAAATAGTATATGAAGAGAGTTGATCAGAACCAAGAGTCTCGTGGTGAATAGATCATCTCTGACCAAAGGCCCGTGACGGACATGTCATTCGGGCTGGCGGGGGCGGCGAAACCCCCTACCCACGCTACTACCTTTAGCGAGGCAGCGAGCGTTGAAGCCTTGAAGGGGACGAGGGACGAGCAGTTAGCGTTGAAAAAAAGAGGACTGCCAATTTCCAGGGCCCGCCGCCGCTCATCTCGAGGCGTGTTTCGTGCATTGCGCTGATGCCATTCCGGGACGATTTTAATATTGGACTTTTGTTTGTTTACATGAATGTTATTGAAAGCAAAATGAGGTTGATGCGGGTGAGAAGGGGGCGGCGGGAAAGAGGCGGCGTGCTTACGAGGTCCAGGAGACTAGGAGTCGTCTATGAGCCCCAGGAGTCCAGGGCCGAGCCCAATTCTTGCAGCGATTCGGTGTCTTGTAGGCATTATGAGAACGCATGCACTAGTACTTGTACCTGTACTCCGTATGTATAGCCACAATCCAATATTCTTTCCATCCATGGATTCCATTCAGTTCATTTGCGTCTTTGCTAGCGGCATCCGAGCTCCAAATCCTTATCGATCTGAAATGGGCCCTCAGGTTATCTCACCTCAGGTCTCTCTCAGGTCTCTCAGGTAGGTAGCCGGTACAAGCGGTACGTAGCGCCGTAGCGTTGCGGATGGACCAGTTACAGTGGACAGAGCTGAGAGTTTCGGTGCTGAGAGCACCTGGGCAAATGTCTCGCAGCCACTGCCAAAACGGTCAAGTCTCATGACAGAACAGGACATGTTCCAGGGACATCCAGCTCGCCTTGGGACAGCCATCAAGGTCCAGCAATCTCGATACAGGGCGGCGATGGCACGTTAATCAAGCCAATCAATCCACCACGGAACTGGTTTGACAGCCCATGATGGATGGCAACCAATATACTGCTCTAGGGGGGGGGGATTTCCCACGAGACCATGCTTCACGTTGACAAGAGAGGAAGAAGGAAAGAAGAGAAGAAAAGAAGGAGAAAAAAAAAACTGTTCGTCGCCAGCCACAAAATGCAAACCATGATTGCATACCAACACGATGGCATGCGGATAATCCGACCCGGCCGATGTTTTACTTGTAAAAAAAATAGAAAGGCTGTCACTTCGTCACGTTGGAGGTGCGTATGCAAAATTCGTCATATTAAGAGTTGCACCCTCTGCGACTACTACGTAAGGTATGTACCTTTCTGCACACTGCACCCAATCATCCATGTCAACGCCAATGCACCCACCCCACATGAGATAGGTAATGATGGATGGATGGATGGATGGACCCTCTGTGTGTCTATGTCTGCTACTACTCCTACTACTAGAGACCACTAAGAGACGAGAGACACACACTCACTCGCAGATAGAGAGGGAGGCATGTATGTATGTATGAGTAGCACTCGGTAGTATTAGTAGAGAAACTTTTTTGCGGTTCAATGTTCGGGGACGGGCTTGGCGCGTACTAGCAGAAACGGCGATTGCGTGCGTGCGTGTGCGTGCCGCCGTTCGGAACAACGAGAGACAACGGCTGTTTTTTGCGAACAACATCGTGGCATGGCATCGCTAACTGCTCGACTAGGCTGGAACAAAAACAAGTCCTGTGTCAAGTCGGTTACTAAGTCGGGCAGTGATGGCACAAAGTCGTCGTAGTAACAGCAGCAAGTAGTAGCATTAATTTTCTCTGGCACCGTGCTCCCTCCCAAAGCAAGGGCCTGCGTCTGGCTCCATATCGGCGCCACTGCCGGGACAGGGAAGGAAAAAGCAAAATACCATGTTGCCAGAAATTATCAAATTGGGACGGGCGACGTCTGTCCCGCATCCAATGTGAGGTCAACAATAGTCTCGCTGCTGCATTGGTGCATTGGTGCAGACAAGTCTAGACAAGGTGCATTACGGAGTACTACCTAGGTAGGAGGTATGAACATTGCATTGCCTACCTAGTAGGTAGGTACAGTAACCGGCCTGGCGATAGGGGCCTCCGAAAGGGATGCATCGCTGCAAAAAGACTGGCCGCAGTACCTGCAAGTGCTAATGCAGACACGCTGCCCGTGCCAGGACCATTATTGGCCCCGTCTCGGATCGCAATGAGTGGGCGGCAATGGCTGATGGACATTCGTGTGCGAGGTTAGGTTAGGTGTCGTCGGGTGTGCTAATAACGGAGCTGGAGCGACCTGAGTGCGTGAGTGCTGAGCCTCCATCCATCCACCACCCATCCATGGGATGCTACGGAGCACTCACTCACTGTAGCGACCACCACCACCACCACCACAAGCACCGCTACCACCACCTCCAACCACGCTTGCACACTGGCCATGTTGCCATGCCCATCCCTCAGCAGGTTTAGCCCCATGGGCCCCGATGTACCAGGTACTTGGCGACCCACCCACCCAGCCCGCCAAGCAAAACCTGTGACCCCCCAATCAGCAGGCACCTCACCCTTCTGTTCGACCAGGGCCTGGGCTCCACCGTCGCCGGGCAGGCGCTTTGTTATTAGAAACCACCATCCGCAAGGGCCCCTCCATTTCTGCTGGACCCTTTCCTCGATTGTTGTTCAACCGCCGTCCTGCGCCATCACCCATATCGGGACGGGTTGAAAGGCTTGCAACGACAACGCCTGGCTGTCTACGTGAAGCCGTGTCGAGCATCCTGAATTCTGTGGGCTCTTTCTGTTGCTTTCGCCATCCCACAAAGGCCCAGTCCTTTCTTTCGTTCTCGGGAGCCTCTTACTGGTTGGACGCTTCTGTCTCTTTGTGGTGGTTACCTGTTGTTGTTGCTGTTGTTGTCTTGTTTGCGAGTCGCCAAGGTGAGTCACGGTGCATTGTTTTTCGCTTCGTTTTCATCTCGTCTTCGTTCGATTCCTTGTCCGCCTTTTTGTTCCTCGACGATATTTCTACGATTTATGTTGTTGAACGGAGAAGAGAAAGAGGAAGAGAGGGAAGAAAAACCCCGACGATTCTCCCAATTCTGCCCAGCGATCGTCGACGCCCGACCATGATGCTCATTGGTTCTCCGTCTTTCGCGTACAACTTCTTCCCAGACTTTCGTCCGTGTTGCGTTGCAAGCTGAAAGGCGGCGGTCGTGGCGAACGAATATTTTCTTCTTCTTCTTCTCTACCGGTGGATGATCCGCTGCCTCCCGCTGCCTCGTCTCTTGTGTCTCCTTGCTGTGTTAGGGCGCAGGTTGATGGAATGCTTCCACCTGCTTGAACTTGCGAGGCTGTGTACGAACACCCATTTGCTTACATCCAACTTGATTGCCTGACCCTCGGGTACTTGAGTCGATACGTTTGTGAAAGGTGTCACCGGCACAACTGTCCGACTTTTCCCCCTCTTGTGTTGAACTTGCAGATCCTATGCCAAGCACAGCCCAAAATTTCTTCTCTCCGGCTGCCCCGACTTGACCGACAAATTATCAAATCATCTTGAAAAGTTTCACCAGCTAATTGACTGATATAGTGTGGCTTGATTCGCATCAACTGAGGTTGTCTGGTACTACGAGCTGAACACCGAAGGATTCAACTTGCTTCGATCGGCTCCGTTACCTGCAGTGCTCCTCTGCCATTCCTTTTTTTTTTTTCGAACGATACTGCATTACCCTTCGACCCTCTCCCGCCCTTTATGCTCATACGATCCTGAAAATGGACTCAGAAGACGGAGGGCTGTTTATAAAGGTATGCTTAACCATGCCTAGATAGAAATTCCCATCAGCATGTTAATGGTTTAATAGCAACTTGCTTCCTTTGTGCGCACGCACGAGAAGGCTCTTGCCAACGCGTTGCAATTTCAACGCCGCGAGGTTCGCCATCGAAATACCCAGAGCACCAGCGCCGCTACGCTCCCACAATCCCAAAGTTTCCCCGACCGCCCATCGACCACTGCCTCAACAACCGGTTCGCTAGCGGCTGCCTTTTCGCTCGGATCTCTCAACTTTACGTCCCATAATGTCAAATCAGCGAAGCTCGCCCTCACGCCCCACCATCTATTTTATCTGCTGTCTCGATTTGAAGAGTTGGGCATCAATGTTGGGCCTATGAAAGTGCGTCTGGAGGATCTGCATGACAGCTCTTTCTCCACCAACTATGTCTCATTTTTGAGCAATACCCAAAGATCCCGAAGCCACAGCTCCGATGTCGGTTCTATACACTCTGTGTCTAGCATGCGGAGCGTCATGTCCGGAATGTCTGCATTGTGGACCAGCTTTGGTATTGGTGCTAGCATTTCCGCTGCGAGAACGGAACGTCAAAAGGCCGCTCTCGAAGCGGATATGAAATATCTGTATTCTGCGTTTACCAAGATCCCATGCCTACGCTTGGCCCCTGATTGGCGTGCTCGTCTCATTCGTGGCTATGAAGAGTTCCCCTTTGACTCTGCCGTCCCGCTTCACGTTTTCAAGAACGTTCAAGCTCTCGAAGTCAACAGTATAGATTTCCGTCAATTTTTTGGCTGGGATAAAATGGCCGAGCAGCTCCGCTCACTTACTCTTAAGCGTGCTGGCATCGAAGACCCTGCTGATATCCTGATTGACATAGTCTTGGATGACATGGACAAGAGACGCCGCCGGACTTCCAAGGCGGCTCAGGCTTCCCCGCCAATTCCTTGGAGCGAAAGCCCTCGAAAGAGCCCGTCGATGCCTCCTCGAGAACTGTCCCGTTCAATGTCCGCTCCCGGGTCACCCGAACCTCGAAGTTCTCTGGCCGAGCTCCGTGTTGGTTCTTTGACACCTAGCGAGCCCGCCATAGAGGATGGTGATGCTTCAGACGATTCCAGGCCCACACTGAAAAGACAAGACACCGACGAGATCATCCCATCATCTCCTTCCAAGGGTTCTCGGCCACGAAGCAGCTCGCCTCATCGCCCTACCAGCTCTCGTAATCATTCTAGCCATCCCCGAACACATCAAAGGATCAGGCGGTCTGGCTCGGGAAGCTCAAACTCTAGTCTTTCCGACTCGTGGTATCATCATCACTCCAGAGGCAGCTCGGCTAATCTGCTGGGCGCGAGTGTACTACCCGCATCTAAGTGGCGCTTCCTTAGACACCTGAGCTTGGCAGATAACTCCATCACCTCAATTCTCTCAACCAGTTTGGCCCCCCTTTCCAACACGCTCTACTCACTTGACTTGTCATCAAATCTCTTTAGTCAGATTCCTGACAGCCTGGCGACTCTCACCGCTCTTCGCGCGTTGAACTTGTCACACTGCATGATCGATTCGTTGCATTCCTTGACCCGCAACCCATTGCCTGCAATTACTGCGTTGAATCTTCGAGCCAACAGACTCCAGTCTCTCGCCGGAGTTGAGAAGCTGTTTCCTCTAGAAAGGCTGGACTTGAGGGACAATAGTCTCACAGATCCTCAAGAACTCGCACGATTGACCGGAATCCCCGATATGCGGGAGATCTGGGTAGATGGAAATCCCTTCACCCGTACTCATAAAGACTATCGTGTGACCATTTTCAACCTGTTCCGGAAAACCCCTGGATACACGGAAGATATCATCCTTGATGGTGCTGGCCCTACATACGCTGAGAAGCGCTTGCTGGTTGACCGTGCCCCCATCCCCGAGTCCGTTCCCGTCGTGAAACCAAAGGCTGTCGAGATCCCTGCTGTCGACGTAAGCAAGCCTGCAACCAGCTACATCGTGCCCCGAGAGCCTGCTGTTCTGCGAAAAGAGAGACCCGTCCCTAAGGCTGTTGCGAGCGAAACCAATACTAGTTCGACTCGGCGTCGAAGGACTCCAAAGAGACGCATTGTTGACATTGCAAGCAGTGATAAAATGCCACTACCTGCTCCAGTAGATGTGCGGAGCATTCCTTCTCAGTTTCCTACCGCTCCCATCTCAATGGAAGCAAACTACCGAATTTCTCATGCACCCGAGTCTCAGCTCCTGCCTCCTATTGTGTTGGCTGAAGGCCGCAAAGCCGGCGCTGTCTCTCCAGAGAAGCCTCGCAGCCAGCCTGCTTTGAGTCCTGCCCATCAACCGTTGTATGACGCGGTTGGCTCACCAACACAGTGGACAGAGCCTCAGGACTGGGATAGCAATGGTGAGATGTACCGTCGCAAAATTGAGGCTTTGCGCAACAAGGTCGGCAATGGATACCTTAGCGTTTTGGGTGAGGAAAGTTGGGATGCAGCCAACGCATTTGACTCAACCGGCATTCCTTCTGCTGCTGCGTTCAGGGCTGCCCATACCCATACTACTCACCATCTACCTCCCGTCCAAGCTGTTCACAGTGGCCATCCCTAAGGGGCTGCGTCACTCTGTCCAGGACATTCAAGCCTGGACTTTACATTATACCCTTGAATGATACCCCGATACCCCTTCTTCAAACTTCTCGATATCGCCCCCCCTTTTGATAATTCGCTTCTCCAGGCTGGCTCGGGAGAACGACCGCCTACCATTTGCTTCGTTGTTGTTTTAGTGGATTGAAAGTTTGATTGATATTGAGTTACTATGGAGCATAGCGAATATGGCGTTCAGGCATAGGAAAGACATGGTCATTTTGCGGGTCTTTGTGGACCCTTTTTTGTGTTTTTATCTTGCGCTGGCTACTTGTCATCCCAGTTGGCAATTTTTGATTTCTGCAGTATCCTTTCATACGGTGTAGAGAGGTGTTGGGAATGATAAAAAAGAAGATGTTCCGGATGACGGGGGACATGGTTTTCCTTTAGCTTGGCTTGTTTTCTCTGTGAGAGTGGCCATTGCTTGGTGGTTATGTGATTTGCTTACTTGAATGGACACGGCGTTCTGGTGAATGGGAGAAGGGTAGCTTGCGTTGTGCATTTGTGGGACACTCTGTCGTTTCAGGGACATGCGTTTTCGTGCGTTAGCATGCTTAGCATTGGAAGATCTGGTCGTTGCCAACGATATGGACGAGTGGTGGCCTGGTTGGCCATGTGGAGGATGGGTAATACATGACTGTTTTATATTTCAATCTTTTCTGTGCCTATTCAATGAATATGCTTGCCATCCATTGCGTATTAGTTGATAGGCGCATAGTACGAAGCATGTACTTATCAAGCATCCTGTAAATGCCAGCCTAATACTTTCAAGGTGCCTTGTAATTGGTACAAATATGTCCTTGTCCGTCATGTCACCTGTAATATCTTGGTATTCATGGAGCCATCACAACAACTCTATTCTATTTCGTAGTTTAGAGACGGGATTTATGAATACGAGTGGGTGTTTTCTATAACCAAGCTTGAATCCAGACACTACACGCTTAACTCTAGGTTTCTACTGTATTTATACAGTGTATCATATTTGAAGTAGCCGTGCCGATATTGTAAATAGAGCTATTCTTCACGCGCTGTAACGGTATTGAGAAGGGCATCACGTGGGGTGATTAAGTTTGTCAAACAAGATATTGCGGTAAATTATTTGAGCATGTATTACAATCACGGTTTGAAATGCCAGGTAAAATAGCAAAAACCTCCAGGGCTCTACGTAAATCCATTTCCATCCATGATGGAAATTGAGGACCTGTTATAGGGTAGCATGAAGCCTTGCGAAACTCGCATTCGTAATCCTGGACCGTGTTTACCAATTCGGTTACCACACTTTAACTCGCCGTTGAGAAGGACATTCGGTTAGGTTACTGAGCATTCTGGAGTTACGAAAGGAGGAAATCTAATGTTCGTGCTTCAAGGACTTGTCCTCGTAAATGGTCGGATCATTAGAACTAGACTCGACGTTTACCAACAAATCTTGGTAAAACGACTGAACTGCCTTTTCGTCAGGTTAGGTATAGAAAATATCTCCTTTTAATAATATTATATACTTATATCGAACCCCAAGTGCTTGAGTGATTATTGGCAAATTCGACCAAAATCTTTATTCGTCAAGTGAACCTCCGTTTTGGGGCCTTTGCGACACCTCAGTTCTATCGTCTAAAAATGTGCTTCGGAACTCGTTCTCATAATTTTTATTACTACTATAGGTACAGTCGTCCTATATGCAAGTAGGTCCTGGATAGGCAGTTCGTTCATTAAAACGATGGTGTACTGAAGCCAATCTGACCCTTGACGAATTTCCATCGCCCGTCGTTTATCCCATGATCCAATTCCGTCGCAATCTACCAGTCTATGCCTCTGTCAGCAATGATGCTATAAGGTTAACAGAGACATTTCCAAGGTAATGTGACGCCTTAGGGTCTTGTATAATTAGGTGTGTGAGAACAAGGAAGTTTATATCGTCTTTTACCAAGTTCCTGGTCTGTAATGAGGTGGTCGGCAACCTTTTGGTGAGCTGGAGGACGCTCTTTGCTTGGTCTTTCGATCTTGGAGATGACAAAATTTCGCATGAGGTACCTGTTTACGCTATGGGACAACATATAATTCGTCTGTCTTGACATCTTCAGGTCGTTGCAGACGTTTGTGACATGCTGCTAGCATGCTACCATGACACCAACCTCTAGGTCATATCCCCTAGTATCAGTTTCTCAAGCGCTCTCTTCAGGCCCTTTCTAACCTGATCTAAACGTGGCCATTAATTCGTCTTTATTTGCCCTCGTTGCTATAAATAAAGGGACATCTGTGTCTCTACTGTGACGCAATGGGCTGCATGTAGTCCATCTCGCGTACTTGTACTTACCTTGGTGTCATGTAAGAAGACGAGTTATTCCCGAGTACCTCGCATGTACTATTGCAGCATCAGCTCTTTAGGTCTCCGCCTATCTGGTAACGGGCTATATTACAGGCGATTCATGCGTCCGAATCTCGCGGACCTAGCTGATCTCGTTGCATGTCCGACGGTTATGCCTGCCAAGCATCATTTCCTGTGTACTCAATTCCTGGACACATATGCGTCTTTGCATTTACAGTACTTTCTTTTCATGTACAATGTAGATCACTTGCCAAGTTCTGAAGTTGTCTCACAGACATGGGTCGCTTCTGTAATGATTGTTCACCGCCATAGGTACTCAACGCCCGCGTGGCCGAACATGACGGATACCCTGCGCAGCAATCCCTAGACGTAAGATTTGACCAGGTACGCAATGATAAATAGGCATGATGTTATTATGGGAACTGCAGTGATTGGACTATTATTTTGTGACTGTTTTCCCCTTGCATTCTGTGTGTTTAGTGTTGTTTGATCACATTAGCAGGACAAACAAGAAGTGGTGATATCTTCAATGAGGACGAATCAATTGAACAAACAACGTCTACAATATTCTTCCCAATACGGCGGGCTCTTTTGGTTGAGTCTGGAGGAGACGATGGATGGCGTAATTATTACACGCATTGAGCAGTGCGTTTTGGGTAAGATCAGAACCTCTAAGACTTGAGTGGAGAGTGGCCACGGGGTTGAAAGAATTAGTGAATCAAGTAATATTCTTCTGAACGACTACTTCTATTGCCTGGAGATCAAGGTCGTAAACGCTCTGACGATGAGAGATTTTAGCTCAATGTACTACAAGTAGGTAGTCTGTATCGAGGTTAATTGCCAAGGCATGTGTGCTTTTGCGGAAACAAGCAACATCACCGGGCGCTTCGGTGCCTGATATTTATCGACCAAATCATTTGCGCAAAACGCAGCACACATTTGAGAGAGAACATGGAAGAGTTTAGAACTAAATTAACTGGTCGGCCAAGTCAAAGGGTCGGGTCGGATCGAGGCCGTCAAGCCATGGGCCGTGGACGATGCGACCAAAGCGATGCCGTCATTCTTTCGTTTTACTACTACAAGTAGGAAGCATGGGATGGGATGGGGATGGTCGGTGCCTTATGATCACAATTAGGCATGGTATGGCAATGGCTGGCCGAGAGCGGGGACAAAGGAAACGGGGGGAGGGGAACGGGCTGGATCTTGCTCGCAGAGATGGATCTAATCAAGATCGAGTTATTGACATGCCGAGATCTCAGACTATGCGCGACCGTTGACCCTTCTTTGACCGCCGCCTCTGACGGGGCGAGACGTGATTGGCCTGTGCCTGACAGTGAGCGCGAGAGGGTATCATGCATTCTTTTTATAGCTCTGTTTTTATTTCCCGAGAGGGAAAATAGAGAAGCGGGGACGATGCCATTGAGACCCGAGGTAGGACATTTGAGGTAAGAGATGCCTAAGAATGGATAAAGATCTGAGCCCTTTGATCCACTCCCACATGCACGTCGTTACCCCGGGAAAGCGTTGACGATTCTCAGAGTTCTGGATCTTTTTTTTTTTGTTTTGTTTTTTTTTATTGCTTAGCAGGGACTCGGCATAGTAGGCGCTCATGTATCTGACTGTAAATAAATAAATGAATTTTAATTCTGCCGTATTTGGAAGTAGAATTGTGTAAAGTAAGCGATGGCTGGTAACACTATCATTTTCTCGGGTTGTTTACTGCCTACTTTACAACTCTCTTCTCTCTCTCTCTCTCAGAATGGAAAAGTTGAAAACTCAGCAACCGTCTTCTCTTTCCCCAGATATCGCTTAAAGTGCGCACTAATCCTCATTTGGACAAGCAACCACCTCAATGCTGACTAACCACTCACAACTGCATGTCGCCATGTCGCTCTCCAGGTAAGAGATGGCCCGTGCACCATCCTTCACGCGTTGTCTGTTTTTCGCTCGCCCCCGAAGACAGAGCCGCCAGCCGACGTCACGTCGTCCCCTGATGCTGCCAACTTCCATCAAATACTCACCAACGAGGCCTCTATCCGGCCTAGAACTTTTGCCATATGAAATTCGGTGCTCGTACGCTTCATTTGGGGCCCTGAAATGCACGGCAACTTTGCTGAGCCCCTCGATCAACTCGCGCGCGCCACCCACCACCACCCGCCCTGATCCGAGTCACTTTGCGCCGACCACAGTGAATACAAGTCTCGAAATCCGATCAAAATAATGGCTCCAGCATCGCCTACGCCTCGTAGGGTCCCTACCGGGCGCCGTAGAGGCCGTCCTCCTGGTTCAACAAACGCGGCGCGTGCTGCCAGAGCTGCCGCCGCCGCTGCTGCTGCCGCGGCATCGGAACCACCACCAAAAAGACGACGATATGTGCCTGGGGGACCCGGGGGTGGAGGGCGGTACCTGGAGCCCGACTCCCTTCAGACGCCCGACACCGCTGGACCTGCTACAGTCTCACGATCTCGCAGCGCTGCGAGGCTTGCCCTCAATGGCACGTCCCCCTCCCTGCCACCACGACGAGAAAGAAGCACACGAAACAGAACCGCTGCAAACGATGATAGCGATGCAATGCGGTGGGGATCGGCTGCTGCCATGGCTGCCTCGGTCAAGCAGGCAGAAGATTACAAGCCCCGCGAAGAGCGAGGCTGGGAGGAGTTTCACCCAAACCTCGATATAGAGCAGGCATTTGTGATGATCTCGGCCGACCAGGTCGATGGCATTGTACAAGAGGCGCCGAGCACACCAGCTGCGGCAGCAAATGCTTCCGGGACGCCTTCAAACGGCTCCATGACACCCTCTAAACCCATCAACCCCGCATCAACGGGGAATACGCCGAACCCCCAAACACGCCCCGAGGGCGAATCCTTCGACTCTACAATCAGCGGCACACCATCAAGACGTCCCCGCCGACAAACGCGAGACGTCGTTAGCTTTCTTAATATCCGACCCTCTGATTTTGCCAATACACCAAAGACGCCGAAAATCCTACCTATTCAGAACCAGACACCAAAGGAGCGACTCGATTTAAAGCAGCCCTCGTATAGAAAGACTAATCGAATCGAATTATTTGAGAGCAAAACGTTTGGACAGGCACGTTATGTCGACAAGGCAATGAGTAATGTTGGCTATCAAGAGAGCGACAACTTTATTCGCCCTGAACGCACCCTAATTAAGGCCCTGGATGCAAACATGGATGACGATCTTGAGCAGTTTGCTGCTATTACCAGTGATGAGCCCGCCCCTCTATCAAGACTTGGGCGTGTGGAGTACGACATGGACGAGCAGGACGACATGTGGCTCGAGCAGTACAATGCACAACGGAAGCAAAACGAGCTAGAAGTCATTACGCGCGAGGTCTTTGAAATTACAATGACCAAGATTGAAAAAGAGTGGCACGCCTTGGAGAAGCGAATACCAAAGCCCAACCCCAAGCCTCCGCAAACACACCGTCCTAGATCTAGCTCCGCAGTAGCCGTTAATGGCGAGCCGCACGTGGGCGAAGAGCCTGATAGCAAGTGCGCCGTATGCGATGACGGAGACTGTGAGAATACCAACGCCATCGTCTTTTGTGATGGCTGTAATCTTGCGGTACACCAGGAGTGCTATGGTGTGCCTTTTATTCCGGAGGGTCAATGGCTTTGCCGAAAATGTCAACTCTGCGGCCGAGGAGTACCGGTAAGATCCCTCCCTTTATCATGGCTCCACACATTCTGCGACCTTCCATTTTCTGACTCTAACACATGGCCTTCTAGACATGCATCTTTTGTCCCAACACCGATGGTGCATTCAAGCAAACAAATTCCTCAAAGTGGGCCCATTTGCTTTGCGCTATGTGGATTCCGGAGGTTTCTTTGGGGAATCATACCTTTATGGAGCCTGTCATGGACGTTGAAAAGGTCCCCAAGACTAGGTGGAAACTGACGTGCTACATTTGTCGCCAGCGGATGGGGGCCTGCATCCAATGTGGTAATAAGAACTGTTATCAGGCTTTCCATGTGACATGTGCTAGAAGAGCTCGACTTTTTCTTAAGATGAAGACGAGCCAGGGCACATTGGCTGTGCTGGATGGAAGCATGGTCCTCAAGGCCTTTTGCGACAAACACTGTCCATCCGACTATGCAGAGGAGAACGGCGTTCACCAGGCTACTCGGACGGCCAAGAAATTTTATAAGAAAAACATGAGAGGTCGCATATGGGCTGATAGTCAAGCCATGGCCAATGTCATAGCCGCACAGCATCGCACAGCCATTACAGACCATCCGCCAGACGAAAGCCAGATGACGGGGGCCAAAAACTCGGCGCTCCTTGGCGACAAGAAGAAGGGCCAGACCCCAAAGAACCTGTGGAAATTACCATCGGGCGCACCCATCATCCCTCAAGCCGTCTTTGACATTGTCGAGGCATCAATTCAACGATTTCCTTTCAGAAAACGCAAGGATTATCTTAGCGAAGCTTGCCGATACTGGACTTTGAAACGAGAAGCCCGTCGCGGCGCTGCGCTCCTCAAGCGATTACAACTCCAAATGGAATCATTCTCATCCATGGAGTTGACGAGGCGTAATTTCGCAGCGATGGGACCAAGCGGCAAGGCCAGATTGGCTCGCCGAATCGAGTTTGCCGAGAGCATGATTCAAGAGCTTGAGCAACTCAAGACTCTTTCCGAAGATGTTGTGCAGCGCGAGCAAATGAAGCTGGATGCAGCCGAGCTTGAACAAGACTTTGTTGATGAGTGCTATTTCCCGACGGCCAAGCTTTTAGTCCCGGCGATTGAAAAGGCCATATTGTGAGTCTCATTCTCCCACCACCTGGTATTTGTGTGCGATTTACTAATACTATCGCAGCTTGGACAAGGATTTGTTCACGGATGGACTAGCAAACTTGCAGACCAGCGTGGAAACGCGTACATATGTCAATGCGTTGACGTTTGCGCAAGATCTCGGCGACATCATCAACAAGGGCATCGTTGCTGCTCCCAAGTCGCCCGAACCTTCAAGCCAGCGTTTCGAGGCAACTGATGCAACTCCTGCGGTGAAGTCTGTGTTTTCAGATATTCGTGAGCGCCGTAAGCTTGGCAAGCGAATACTGAAGGCAATCCAGCCGTTTCTCGAAACTGCGTTACGCGTAGAGTCGGAAATCTCTGCTAAGCCATTCGAAATTTTGCAGAAAGATCTAGATGCAATTATTGATACTAGCATCGATGTTGGGCGAAGGCCGGGCAGCACGGCTCAGGACGATCAAGATGACGGCGGTGAAGATACCATTATGGTGGACGCACCGACCCAATCTGAGATCAACGTCAGCAGCAGGTCTCGGATCGGCGGTCAGGTCAATGCTTCTAGCGGAGATGGAATGGACGCTGAAGATGAGGATGATGACCAAGGCGACAATATTGAAGTCAGCACAGTGGGGCTGGGCATTATTACGAGCACTGGCTCCGGTGACATTGAGATGACTGAGGGCATCGATGTGAAGGGTGCGTTACCCAACGGGGTGGGTACGTCAGAGACGCCGCCTCATAGCACTGGTTATATTACGATGCCCCGACCCTCGCAGGAGGAACCGCCAACGCCGCCACAATCTAATGGAAGTCTTGGCAAAGAACCTACGGATCCTCTGGCAGTGGGAGGTGTTCTTTGGTACCTAAAAGCATTCCAGCCGCATGGCACATCTGTCTGCGACGAGCATTGGGCGGCCGGCCGAGATGCTGTGAGAATGCTTAGCGAAGACCTCACGGACCTTGACGATGAGGAGTTTAAGGGACTCGGAATCGACATGGACGACACGGTCACTGCAGTCACTTCTTTGGAACCTGAAGAGTCGAGAGATAGTTCGAGCAGCAATACTAAGAACAAAGTGAGCAAGCCTAGAAAACGACGGACATCGGCAAGGAGACGATGAGGATCTGGGGAAACAAAAACTTTTGGGATGATAATGGTGTATTAGTATTACTACATGGCGTGGCTAGGATTCCTTTTTTTTCTCTTCTTTTTTACACTGTCTGTTTTCTCCTTTTTTTCACACTGAGAGCTTTGAAGCGGGCATCAGTAATACCAAGCTAGGCGTTGGAGGAAAGGTTTCTAGTTAATATTGATACACTACTAGGTAATATGTATTTTGAAGCTGCGGACGGACGGAAACGGGAAGCAGATGGCAAGGGAAACAACAAAACGCTGGCGTTTGTGGCGATCAAGAGACGAAGTCAAAGATGGAAAGGGCAACGACGAGCGAAAGATACATGTTAGTGATAGCTTGAATGGCTTGACTTTGATATAATGTTGTTTACAACTTTTCTTCTTCTTTCTTCATTTCTTTTCTTTCTATGATGACTGTGCTTGGTCACGTTGATGGTTAGACTACATATGCATACTGCGTACTGGGGAGTTGTTGGAGAGGAGAGTTGGGGGCCATGACGCGTGATGACTTTTGAATGTTGGGTGCCCGATGGCTATGGTGACGGCTCGTGACGGCACTTGTGCGGTTTGCCTGGAGTCTGCCTACTGGGCGTTGAGATTTGGATGGATGATTGTTTTAGGTACGTGATGGAATGAGGTGTTGATGGCATGCGTATACTTGTTATGATCATGGAGAGTTAGCAACAGGGCATCACCATCAGTCCAAGGCTCTAAACCGTATGACAAGTAACGTCGGCAATCAACGATCATGCAATCTAGAAAATCCGGGGAAAAGGGAGATCAGGCTACGTTAGCAAAACTCACCCAGCCAGCTAAAATGTCCATCAAACATTGTCTTGATCCAAGATTGTGCCCTGCCGATGCTACGCGGGGTGGCGGGGTATTTGCTTGAAATTTTATTTGGTAATCAAGCAATCTAGGAGTCAAACGGGCATCTGCTAATGCATCCGAGTGACGCGATGACTTTGTGATTTTTTATGGTCCGTCATCTTTTTTTCTCTCTCTCTTTTTTTTCTTTCTTTTTTTCTGATTGTTTACCCCTTTTTTCACTTGTTGCTTGCGGCTGATGGATTTAGTCATGCTAGTCCAGAGTATTCAGAAGACCCTCTTCCTTTGATGCCTGAGCTTGAATGGATGGGATAGGATGGGATGGGGTGTGGCTAGTTCGGCGCGAACTATAACGGGCCTAGAACTTTTGAAAGGATGGAGGACGATGGAATAAAGTGATTGTGGCTTTTCACACCTTATCGAGGGCTGTGGGGGGAGGCTCCAGTTACAAAATGAAGTGTTTACAGTGGAGGTTGTTTGTATGTATGTATAGAGTAAAGTAGGATATCCGAGCAATGACGGGGAAAGGTCACAAAATGAGTAGGAAAAAAAAGCAACCGGTGAACTGATGGCCCCGGCGTATCACCATGAATGGAAAAAAAAATTTGTGAATCAAACCGATAAGGATGTAATTTTTTTTTCTTTCTTTCCCCCTTCCCTGGAACGCGGCTTGATCGGTTGACTTGCCTTACCAGGACCAGGACCAGGACCAGACCAGGGGCAGGGCCAGTGTTGCAACCTCGATCGAGGTTTAAAAACAATGTAAGAAAAAAAGCAAGGCGGATGCATTGCGGAGTCCGCCGACAAAAGAGAGAGCTGTTTTTCTTGGTGACCGGTGCCGGAGACTTGGGGGGATGGAAGAAAACTGGCCGTCGCTCTGAGGAGGGAGTTTGGGAGGGAGATCAGCATCCATAGGCAGTTTATTACTTGGAACTAGCAAGCAAGGTGTTTGTTTTGTTTTGTTTGTTTGTTTGTTTGTTTGTTTGCTTGCTGGTGTTGGTGCTGTCAGCATCAGCAAGCAAGCAAGCCCTTGGGAGATTGGGGCTGGCGTAGTGTTGCGCGCGTCGTACTTTTGGCAGGGACCCGTTGGGTGGAGAAAAGGAGCTTTTTGCTTGCTTGCGTGTCTGTGCCGTAACAAACGTTGAAAGGATGAATGGATGGGATGGAATGGATTGGTCAATCAATCAGTCAGTCAGTCAGTTAGTCAATCCGACAGATATTCAGTACACTGCAAGAAACCCAATTGACCGAGGATAAATAATAATACAAGTACCTGTATAAAGAAGATGATCTTATCCCAAGATATACGAAACCCTCGCCGGCGACCCGTCATGTCCTGCAGCAGAGACTCCGCTCACAGATACGATAACCAAGTTTTGAGCCATGAGGGAAAGCCAATCAACGGCCTTCCTTTTTTTCCCATCGGGTTGCTGCAGGACAGGGCATGGTTCGGCAAGGGGGGCGCCCAAACCTCAAACTTTTCACTGCAAGAGGCTGAGCAGAAGGAGAGTACTCACTCCGTAGAGAGGAGAGAAAAAGGACGGGAGGCAACAATGATTGCTCGCTGGAGCACTAGAGAGCCCGCTGTAGCCTGCAAGTAGAAGCTCCCCCAGTTGACGAATCCGGCTCGAGCTTTGGGATGGCTCCAGTTGTGGCACACCGGGCGAGTAAAGAGTAGAGAGGATTGGATCCAGGATCCATCGTCCCATATGGCGTGAGTACAGGGCTGTTCCAGGCGCTGTAGCAAGAAAGAAGAGAGGTAGGTGGCCACTAATTTACAAAGTACTAGAGCGCTGGGTGCTCTTTTTTCTTTTCTTTTCTCTCTATAGCTACAGCGCACCAACGACGCTATCACTACATTCCTATGTACTCTTGACAAGCCAAGGGGTTCATAAGAAGGGAAAGAAGGAGAAAGAAAAGAAAGAAGAAGAGAAATAAAATAGAAATAAAATAGACCATTATCACAAAAAGTGAGAGATTCTATTGAGGCGCGTACTTCGTATACACAGAGAGAAGAATTGTGTCCTTGACTCTTATCAAGACGAATAGGTACGGTAGAATACGACGACGAATTAGAACCACCTGGGCACCCTTTCAAGGTTGTTACAGGTAACTGCCCGTGCCTAGAGCCTAGAGCCTAGAGGTAGGTACCTGAAGTAGTGATCCCAATACCAACAGTGCCCGTCGTGTTCACTATCGGCCACTGGGCCACCAGCGAGCGAGCCGACCGAGACTTGCTCGTCCCAACACAAAACCCACCCGCCCTCTTCTCCCCCCCGGCAGTGAAAAAAAAAAAAGCCTGCTTTCTCTTCCACTCCAAGGCGATCAAACCCCCGTCAAAAACCAAACGACGAACACCACCACTGCTACCACCACCTCCTCACTCAAGCAACGCAACCCAAGCAAGCAGCAGCGAAAAAAAAAATTCACACAGCACAAAGGCGAAATACCACGGCGAACGACGATTACATCGTCAATCCATCTAACAAACGGCGATACTCATCATCCTGCATCAGGATTCAGACGCGACGATCCAGAACAGCCCAAAACGCTTTTTTCTTGTGTTTTGATCCGGCTTGCTTGACGACAGAGAGAAAAAAAAATCCACACAATCGACCACGACGCTGCCTTTTGCTCAGGTCCCCCCTTGCTAGAAGGAAGAAAAAAAAGCCCGTCTTCTTTTTTTTCTTCACCCCAAACGACGACGAGCCCTTCGCGGCCAAACCCACGACGATACCTGAACAAGGACGACACTGCGACGCCTGATTAGCCATCTCATCGGCCTCTTGATTGCGCGTAGATTGATTGCACCTCACGGCTTCGCGTCGAAACCCGTCGTCCCGGAGCTCCTTTTGAGCTGGTCATCCTTGGCTTCACATTGTGAGTCCCTTTTCCTCCCCCCACCTCATGATGCGCGCCTTTCCCCCATCCCACCCACCACCACCACCGCAACCAACATCAACCCCCCTCTCTCTGTCTTCTGCCTTGCCCTTTTTCCATCACCGAATTCGCAATGATGTGATCATTAAAATATCGATAAACTCTTTTCTTCTTCTTCTTCTTCTACTACCTTTTCGCCTAGAAGATGCCCGTCGATGGCGTCACCTTTCAAATTGCCCATATTTCCCCACTGCAGCCGTTGCCATGACAAATCCAGAAACGCATACCTAACACTTCATGATATAGATTTTTTCCTGTCCCCGAGTGCCTCATTATTTTAGTCTGTTGTACTCCATCAATCGCTCCTCGGGCGGCTCTTCCATCTCGCGCATCGGCCTGCTTCAGCACGCCCCGTCCCCTACGCGCAGCTGCCCCCCAGGCTCACCCTTTTATATACTCAAGGTCCATTCCCCCCCAAGGGAGCCTCCTCCACCATGGCAGATCAGCATGAAGTCGATCTCGATTCTATAATTGACCGCCTCCTCGAGGTCCGTGGCAGCCGCCCTGGAAAGCAGGTTCAGCTCCTCGAGGCCGAGATTCGTTATCTCTGCACCAAGGCCCGCGAGATTTTCATCTCTCAGCCCATTCTTCTTGAGCTCGAGGCTCCTATCAAGGTATGCGACTGGACTCTATGCTTTGCACTTTTCCCAGGCTGTAGTCTCCTTTTACTGACTTTCTCTCTCTCTCTCTCTAGATTTGCGGCGATATCCACGGACAGTACTATGATTTGCTCCGTCTCTTCGAGTATGGTGGCTTCCCTCCCGAGGCCAACTACCTCTTCCTCGGTGACTACGTCGACCGTGGCAAGCAGTCCCTTGAGACCATTTGCCTCCTCCTCGCATACAAGATCAAGTACCCTGAGAACTTCTTCATTCTGCGTGGCAACCACGAGTGTGCCTCCATCAACCGAATCTACGGTTTCTACGATGAGTGCAAGCGCCGCTACAACATCAAGCTTTGGAAGACGTTTACGGATTGCTTCAACTGCCTGCCCATTGCCGCCATCATTGACGAGAAGATCTTCACCATGCACGGTGGTCTCAGCCCCGATTTGAACTCGATGGAGCAGATCCGCCGTGTCATGCGACCCACCGACGTACGTTGTATCCCGTCCACCACCCTGTCTCATCTTGATTGTTGCTTGTCGAAATTGCCACTCTGCGTTTCAAATGGCGCTTTTTACTGATCTTGTCCCAGATTCCCGATTGCGGTCTGTTGTGCGACCTCCTCTGGTCCGACCCCGATAAGGACATTACCGGCTGGAGCGAGAACGACCGTGGAGTTTCCTTCACATTTGGCCCCGACGTTGTGTCTCGATTCCTGCAAAAACATGATATGGATCTCATCTGCCGTGCCCACCAGGTTGTAGAGGACGGTTACGAGTTCTTCTCCAAACGCCAGCTCGTCACCTTGTTCAGTGCCCCCAACTACTGTGGCGAGTTTGACAATGCAGGTGCCATGATGAGCGTGGACGAGAGCTTGCTCTGTTCGTTCCAGGTTGGTGCACCCGTGCTATATATAAATTTTCCCCTTTGATTGGCTTGCAGGATTGCTGACGTGTGTTTTTTTTCTTTGCTACAGATTCTTAAGCCTGCTGAGAAGAAACAAAAGTACGTGTACGGTGGACTTGGGAGCGGAAGGCAACCAAACACTCCCAATAACAAACCCAAAAATTGAAGAAGAAAACGTTTATACGAACCTCATTTGTTTTTATCTAGGTTCGGACGGCGTTAAATCGCAGCACTTTGACCAATCGACAGAGGACCACGCCAACGACTCTCGACGATTTCCACCGACTTTTGACTCTCTCATCACTCACTCACCCTCTCTCTCTCTCTCTCTCCGACACTCTTCGACTCCACCTCTTGCACGTCGCACCGTTTTGGGCCCTGGCGGCGAAGACGGGTTACCTCGAGTATCAGGTGCCGAGTGTTTCCCACATTATTGTATCGACTCGGCGGTAGCTCGCATCACCTCTAATGCCCACCTTGCAAAACTTGTCACGACAAACAGCTGTTTCTTAGCTTCAGATAAAACCATACACAAAAAAATTATGATGTCACTATAATTCTATATAACTTAAGAGTCTCTCCGTTGTACTCCGTACCATTTTCTTCCTCTTTTTTTACTCTTACAGGGATAATATGACGTAGGCATGCCCTTGTTCTTGTGGCCGTGATTACATCTGGTTCTCCGCCCGTACGGGTCAGGCCATTTCGATTGTATGACGGGACCCCCTGTCCTATAAGCTTGTGGATTTGAGGAATGACATGGTCAATGCCAATGCCAATGACAATGCCGACGGCATCGATAGTAGTGGCCAAAAGTACAAGTATGATGTAGGCCAGCAAGCTTGGGGACGTTTGGGACGTTGTTTGGGCAGATCACTGCGCTTTTGAATTTGGGCACTTGATTGGTGCGGATGGCTAATCTACTTGATTTTGTTTGGATGATGACAGGACAGTAGATGATGATACATGAGCCAGCCCTCCATGAAGCCGGTCCAGCGCTTGTTGTCCATGTCTTATTGGTGTGTTGCCCCCCCCCCCCTTGTACATACATGTTAATTAAGTTTGTGAGTGAGCCCTAGAGGTTTTTTTTTTGTTCAATCAACTACAGTCTTCGCATTTGGAGGTGTCTGCGGAGGTGTCTGCGGAGATGGTGGTGGTGGAGCAGGAGGAGGGATGATGACGTGCCGTCACCGCCGGCAGATGGTCTGGCTGGTTTGCATGGCCGTCAATGTCAACTCCTGGGTTGGGGTCTGCTACCAATGCTGCTGCCAATGATGCTGCTCCCAATACTGCTTCCACTGCTGCTTTATTACTCTCCGCCACTTTTGTTGCCTGATTTTCTGTAGCTGTAGCTGTAGCTGTAGTAGTTGTTGGAGTTGCAGCTGTATTAGTTGTCGCCGCTGTTTTGGGGGAAGTGTGGTGTTTATCGACGTGGCCCAAGTCCCTGCCTGGTTCTATGACGTCCCTGACGCGGCGCTTGAGCTCCTTTGTTTCGGGGAAGCCGCCGTCTGTTTTGCGGTCCCAGAGGATTTTGGACGTGATTGATGGAGCAGCAGCATCACCATCACCATCAGGGGAAGAGGCGGAAGAAGAAGAGGTGGAGGTGGTGTGGATGGTTACGATAAAGGTTCCGCCTGTAGAGGGCTGGAGGGCGACTTCGCCTAGGGAGAGGGAGAATGTGGAGAGGAGTTCTTGGGCAAACTGTATTTATTTGGGTCGGTCAGTCACTTTTATTCTTTTGAGGTTCCTTATTACTATGTAGATGTAGAGGAGAGAGTAGGTGTAGATGGGTGATGGGGATGGGATACAGATGAGATATAGTTGGGATGAGATATGGGAACTGGTGTGTAGAACATGCAGGGTAGATGAGATGCATAAGAAGCAGATATGAGACATAAGATAACAACATATGTAAGAGAGGTTGCGGTAAAGAAGGAAGGGAGAGAAGAAGAAGTGCTAGAGTAAGACGGGGGGTGGTTGGAGAGGGAGGAAGAAACATACGTAGGCAGCGCGCAGCATCCATTTACACTGCGTGCAGAACTGAATCGTCACGCGAGGCAGCGCGCAGGAGACTAGACCGGTTTGTTCACTAGCCATTGTTTGCTTCCCTTTCTCTGGAACCACACAAAAAGAGAAAGAAAAAAGGAAAGAAGAAAAAAAAATACGTTCTCGTGGTGCGAGTTTGTTTGCTGTATGATGTTTGTTGTCTGTGTGCTTGGTTTGTATGCATGTATGTCTTGATGCACGAGCGTTATTTTTTTTTTTTGTGGTGGTGGAGGTAGTAGTATAAGGATACTAACCCAAGGTAAGCACTGCTAAAACTGTCAAAAAAGGTGATGGAACCCAAGTTTATGGCGGGGAACCCGCTCCGGCTATCGCTCAGTCCACCATACCTCCCAGCTCCCAGCTCCCTCTATCTGCCTTACCTCTTGGCCCTTCTGGCCTCCTACAGAGGACGGGTAGTAAGATCCATGGATACTACTCGCCAAGGCAAACCCGTAAAACAAGAACCAATCCATCCATGCATATGCGGTATAAATAAATAAAAACAATCAAGGAAGAAAGTAAGCCAAAAAAAAAGAATCCTCGCGTATTCATCCCGTTCTTGGCATAGAATATTCCAAGGCGCGCGCAGCTTCAAAGACATGCAGAGTCGTATTTCTCTCTCCCTCCCTACCTCCCTCGCGCTCGCTTGCCCTCTCTCCCTCTCTTTCGTTCTTTACTTGGATATGGGGGGGGGGGGGGGGGGGGGGTGTAAAACCCTTTGGTAGAATAGTGCAGATACGAAGACCATCTTGCGTCGAATCGCTCGGGTTGGTATAAGGTACTACTAGGTGGTATGCTAAAAAGAAGAGACAAGACAAGACCCAAAAAAACTCCGAGGCTGGGCTGAGAAAGTGAGGCCATTTTGTATGTTAAAAATAGACACTGATGTTCAGCGCATCCGATCCCACCAACCCAGCCTCTCTTCTATACTACCCAATACTACTACTACACACAAAATGGTATCAAATCTCACAGAAAAAGAAAAAGGAAAAAACAAAAGTATTCAACAGGACAGTATGTGCTCTTCAAACAATCATTAAATATGTTGGCATTGGTCGATCATACACCGGCCTGGCAGCTAAACAAAGAAGCTCTCAAATCTAGCCCCGACTCCCTTTCAATTTTTCTCTTCTCCCTCTCCCTCTCCCTTCTCTCTCCGTTCAGTCCCCCCTCTCCCCATCATGAAGAACACATCCATGCTTTTTTTTTGGTGTCCATAGGAAGATAGTAAAGATAGTTCGAATGTTATCATAGAAACACACGGCTCACAGTCAGAAGAAACAGATGATAGACGTAACCTTTAATGATGACAAGAAAAGAAGAAGAAAAAAAGAGAAAAGAAAAAAAGGTGAATATAAAAAAGAGTACAGGGCATTTCGATTTGAAGAAAGGACATAGAAAAAGGGGAATTAATACATGTTCAAAGGCCGGTTTTCCCACGACCGAAGACCCTTGTGGATATATCACTTGCTTCTCCCCCCTTCTCCCCTCTCCCAGATGAGACGAATCGACCAAATGCTTTGTCTCATAACAAAAAAATCAATGAGTAGTTGCCCGACGAGAAAAATGCATTTGGGGGAACCCTGGTCACAGACACTTGTCCTCCCAAATACCGCCTCCGTTTTTGTTGCTTTCCTCCATCCAGCACTTGGGGCATCATGAGAATAGTCGATCCAGGATGGTTGTTTGTCTCGTCTAGCTTCTCTCTCTCTCTCTCTCTCTCGTGGGACCGTTGAACCAAGTATGCCGACTTTTGTTCCCCGGCATGACGATGTCGTCTCTTCCGTTGCTGTCTTTGCTGGCCTCCCAGCCGCGATCTTAAACCAACATCAAAAGAGAAAAAAATAAAATAAAAAACCCCCGCGCCTATGTTCCACCCAACTAAAAATCATCATTGATGGTCGTTCTTCTAGACTCGAGACACTTGAATTACATGACGACACAGCAGCCGCCCGATTGTTGTGGTGCGTAGGGGTCTTCGCCTTTCGGTACGGCGCCCCATACCGAAGGTACCATATAATCTCTTGTGCCGTTGCAGTAAGCGATGATGCTGTGAAGCGCGCGTGTTGCGTTAGTCGATTGCATTTCCTTCTTGTTCCGTTGTTGCCGACGTGTGCGAGCAGAGTCCTTACCTCTTTGCAGCAGTGCTCACCGGGATACGTTCTCGGTCCAAATCCTCGCGCAATCGGTGATTGAGCTCTGTTAAGCGACGCAGTTTGAGATCTGCCATGGACTGCTTTGTCTTCTTAATCTGCGTCGGGTCGCCGACGTCGCGGGATGTGTATTGAGGCATCTTGGCGGCGCGTTGAGGAAGCGAGAAAAAAGGGGCCGTAGATGGTTGTTGTCGGTAGGCGACGACGGGAGAGATGGCTCGCAGGAGAAGGCGCCGTCAGCCCTGGGAGATAATTGATGATGACGGGATGGTAGGTAGAACAGCCTGTTGGTTTGCCCAGTGTCAGCGGACACGCAGATGCATAGCCACCCGAAAAGTGCTCTAAAAGCTAGCTCGGCCCTGCAGGTAGAACGTTGGACGCGGGGGGAGACGGGAGGGAACAAAAATGGTGTTTGCTTGCTGCGTCGGCGTTTGGCGCGCGATGGTGGAAAAAAGACACGATAAATAAACCGGGTCCAGAATTGACGGAAAGGGGAAAGCAAACGTTGAACGAGTTGAGATGGATGGCGATGGGCGAGATGATGGATGGCGATGAGAAGCAAAGCGACAGCGGCAGCGACAAGCAGCGGATAGCCTCGTTCCAGTCCCCTTTTTTCTTCCCTCGCGGCTCCCCCCAAGCCTTCTTTCAATTGGTCGCGGCAGCACGATGCTTCCCTTCTCTGCAGGTCGTTGTGCGTTTCGGTCGGATGAATGATGCAGTCCTTTCGTTTTTGTTCCCTCGGGCCTCGCTTTGCGCAATTGAAGAGATTCAAGATATACAAGAAAAGAAAGAAAGAAAAAAACCAACTTACCAAACCGTCGTTGGATCCCAATATCCTGTGTTGGCGAGCAAACAGAACCACACACAGCGCCTGTTTTTTGGGAGGGGAGAGGTTGGGTTCGCTGGAGGAAAAAGGGCGAGAGAGACGTGTGTAGAAAGAGTGTGAGCGCGAGCGTGAGTAAGAGAGAGAGGGTGGGTGGGTGGGTGTGAGTGAGTAAAGCTTTGGCAGAAAGACAGAAGCAGAGGCAGAAGCAGAGACAAGGCAGAGACAGAGACAGAGACAAAGGCAAAGCAGAAAGAGGGAAAGGGAATTGACTTGACTGACGGGTGATCAGCGCTGGGTGGTGCTAAGCAGAGAAGGGAGACATGGAACCTTGGAAGACACCAGACGAGACACAGAGGGAGGCCCTGGAGCCCTGGAGTGTCTCTGGAGCCCTTCAAGGCCTGCCTGGTGCTGCACTGCTAAGCTCCAAGAATTTGGGGGGTGGGAAGGGCCGAGCAGCCTGCTCAAGCTCCTGTAGGCTCCTGGAGGTTCCTGTGGGACTGCCTGTAGGGGGGAGGGAGGGCACTGGGAGAGGAGACTTGGAGACTTGTAGACTTGGAGGGGGGGGGAGCCAGCAACGGCTGTCTGCTGTGCGCCCGGTGGTACGTGCGCTGCACTGGAAATTGGGCTGACCAGGGTCTGGACGCCTCCGGCAGCACGACCGAGGCAAACGGCTAAAAAGAATTGGACGAGAGTGACCTGCGCCGGCCTGCAAGATTTGCCAGACAGGCCATGTACACCATGTACGCCGCCCTTGTACCTCTGGCCACCTTGGGTTGCTTCGTCTCTCCACACCCAAGCAGCTTTCTTGGACGGGGCGTAAGCTGCATCGAGTTTAGCCCCATCGCTGCTTTGGGCCTGGAGGATCCAAGCAGCCCACACCTTGTACGTACCTTAATCTTAGTCTGCATCGCATCAGCATCAACGGCCTGTCGTGCGAAATCACTCCCCTCCCCTCCACTCTGTCCCCTCCTCCCCTCGCGTCGCCTTCGGAAGCCCTAGATCTTCGCCGACCTGGGAACAATGATTTGATGACGATGGGGAACTTTTTCTACGGAGCAAACGGGACGAGATACGTAATTGACGTGGAGAAAATCTGCAGCAACCCGAAAACCCGTATTCTTATGGGGCTTGCAATTACAAGCACTTAGTAGGTAGGTACAAGTACTAGTACGGACACACTCCCTCTTCTTCATAAAACACCATGCATACCGAAAGGGATCACCCGGCTGCTCTTCAGGAGTCTGACGCTGCTAGATCGCCCACACCCTGCGGACATTACTAAGGCATTACGGAGCACCTACTTTTACTTGCACATACTACTACTAACTACTACACGTATCCGTTGGAATCTGGGCAGCTTTCCCGTCCCCTAAACGAGAACCCTCGACGTTCCGGCCCTGTGGTACCGCCATGGTCCACCGTCTTGTCTCATGCTGGAACATTGCCGTCCAAGCCACCCAAGTCTCCCCAAATGCCGGTTAAGCTACGCCTCGTACGTACAAGTAAGAGCAAGTTGGCCATGGTTCACACGAACCACTTACCCATCGGGTAAGACGGGATGAGCTTCAGCGTGAACATCTTTGCACAAATTATACTACTACAAGTACAACTTCACGGGCGCCACAAGGGATAGGCGTCACCAGCCGCAGGCAGAAAGGGGAGCAGCCACATTTCTTACGTGCGTACGGAGTACGTGCGGCGCGTGAATGACTGCGGCAGATGAAATGATGGCAGCTCTAGCCCTACGAGCTGAGACCGTGGTCTGAAATTTTCCCTTAGCCGAAAGATGAAGATACAAGGTTTGTAGAACAGAGATAACGAACCTGAGTCCAGAAAAAGTTGAAATTAGATAACACGTGCAAAATTATCCTGCATATTTGGGCCGAAAACCCCCTCTCAATCGCCAGTGTCAATCTCCAAGTCCAGCTGGACACCGTTGGAAATTCCATAGTCCTCCAAAGTCAAGGGGTCCTTAAAAGGTCTCTCGCCTTGACGCCTCAGCATAATCTGCCCAGGCTCTCGTCCAATTCGGGCTGCAAGCATGAGCTTGAACTGGGCAATCGTGTCTGATGGCAAACAGGGAATTGCCGTCTTGGTACCCAAGCGATCGTTGACGTTTACCACAATGAGTTCTTGGCCCGGGGCGATGGCAGCTTTGGATACTTTCTTCTCCTTCTCCTTCTTTTCTTTTTTCACCTCATCACCCTTGTCCTTGGAACTCGAGTCATGTCGTCGGGGTGATCTTGATCGCGGGCGGTTGTCACGTCGGTCATGCCTGTCAGACTTTTCGTGCCTGTCGTATCTGTTGTCGCGCCTGGTGTCGCGCCTGTCGCCTCCCCGATCACGTTCTGGGGAGCGATCACGGTAGTCGCGTCGGCGTCCATGATCTCGCCCTGAGCCCTGGCGATCATGGCTGTTGTCGTTTGACCGACCGCTGTCCTTCCATCGAAACCCACGGTTTGACCTTGGCGCTCGACGCGGAGGTGATCGTGAGCGCGATCTCTTCGAAGACGAATCCGCCATTCTGGGTAATGGGATTCAATGGGGGAAACCCCAAGCGGGGAAGAGAGTAATTGGTAGTTGGCTTTCTCAACTTCTCTGAATTGGGCGTTTTGACATATCAGATTCTCTGTTGTCAAAGCCACTGGACGGTTAGAAGCTTTACAGTGCTCTAGCTCCCCACCATCACGTGATTCGATAGTTTCCGCATCTTCAATAGGCCCAAGCACGCTTAAAGCAGCACCGTCAAGACTAACGGAGCAGTTTGAGTCAGATAGTTCGCCAACCTTCCTAAAGCTACGGGCCTTGGTATCATCCAGCCGAACTATTGGTTCACACTTGCATGCAGAGGCAATAATACAAGGTAGCATTGTCGAATCTTTAGATGGGCGCGTTTGTCACTTTTGCCAAGGCGAGTTGAGAGCCTTGTTTGCATCCTTTTAATATGCCCCAGTTTCGAGGATCGACACAGACTCAGACTCAAGTCCAAAGATACAGTGCCGCATATACCTACATTGCGATGCCTCGAGTCTTCACGTCCTGGGTAATACGAAAAGCGTGCATAATCGTAGGAGTGGGAGTGAAGCTCTGCAGGATCATAAGCGCCTTAGTCCCAAAAAAACGCGATCCTTGTTTTGCAACTCTGGCCGCTGCCAACATCGTAGCACTGCAGTTTTACGGTTCCAATTGTCCCGGCGACGCCGCGTGGGTTACATGAGAGAAGAACAAGCTGGAATCCTGCAAAGAGCGTGCAGGATAGTGATGATTTGCATTTCTGGGAGCGGCACTGTGATTTGCTGGGTTCTCGTGAGGGGATAGTCGCTCGGTCAGCATATCGAGAACGAAAGGGTGTCGGTAGCTGAAATATGCGCCGCGCAAGATATCTTGGCACGATAATCATCCCGCCCCAGCTATAGCCAAGACTGCATGCGTCACCGAAGTGAATACGTGGGTTGTTGCGTTGGTAGTAGAGAGATGGGGATGGAACATAAAAGCCTAAACATCATAGAGCTTATTCTTATCCCGGTCTAGAGAGTGAATTAAACACTAACAGCTGAAAAAGACACATATTCGTGCCTATCACGTCTCGCAACTTCTGGTGTTTTTCTATATGTAAATTCCCAACACATCCATCGCTTTCCATGGTGTTTGTCTATATATCCTGCATTTCACAATGTATGTAGTTCAATATACTTTATTAAAAATTATAGTCACCAACTATACTCCGTATAATATATTCAATAAGTTCTGATCCGGTGGTTTTCTCCCGCGCGGCTAAACAATCACAAGGTTAATACCATGACTGCGGACTAGATCTAGTGCATCTGTAAACCTTCTCCCGCCAGGCTGTAACTCAACCTTGATATAAATAAAAATACACCTACAAATTCTCAAGATGCCATGCTGATGCAAAAAACCCTCTTGAAAACAAAAACAACATCACATTCTATCGACCTAGACTGCACAGACTTGTATTGACGCAAGGCTTTGTTAGGCTGTTGAAGCCTTGCTGAGGTAACATATCATCACGTGACTTCCGCCGCAGCGTAGCCCCTCAGCGCTCGGATAGCGTCCACACACGAAATTGAAAAATTCAAGCAAAGTGTGCATCGCTTCACCATCAGGAGTGCCACGCCAGAGCCCCATCATCATCATCCTCTGGCCTCCGAAGGCTACTGATATTTTTTCAAATCTCCCTATTCGGCTCAGATCGACCCGCAGAGGAGGTTGCCCAACATGGTGCGTACGGCAGACGAGGATGCGACTGGCCATCTTCACTTTTTTTTTACCCCTCCCATCGATTCGAGATTTGTCCGTGGCACTAAACCTTGTGCTTTGATACTGACTTGGAATATTTGTATAGCCTCCCCCGCCTCACCAAAAGCCCGAAAATGTCTTGAAGCGCGCCCAGGAGCTCATTGGCGTCAGGCAGGTCCCTGCTGCCTTGACCCTGCTCCATGACCACATCACAAGCAAGCGCTCGCGGAGCGTCCCCATCGCCTCCCTCGAGCCGGTGATGGTCTTGCTGGTGGAACTTTCCGTCGAACAGAAGAAGGGAAAGCTGGTCAAGGATGCCCTTTATATGTACAAGAATATTGCTCAAAACACCAACATTCCAACCATTGAGGTGGGTTGTTATTCTCCCAAAGCGATGCCGTCTCAGACAACTGACCCGCCCCATAGCTAGTCTTGAAGAAGTTCATCGAGCTCGCCGTCGAGAAGGTTACTGCTGCCCAGCAAAAGGCAGATGAGGTTCAGTCCGGTATCGAAGCCGAGGCTGGTACCGCTGGTGTTGATGACCTGGAAGCCACTGAGACTCCCGAGTCCATCCTCCTCGCCACCGTCTCCGGTGAACAGTCTCGTGATCGAACCGACCGCGCCATCGTTACTCCTTGGCTCAAGTTCCTTTGGGAGGCATACCGAACCGTCCTCGATATCCTCCGTAACAATGCTCGTCTGGAAATCCTCTACCAGAGCACCGCCATGCAGGCGTTCGAGTTCTGTCTCAAGTACACACGAAAGACTGAGTTCCGAAGACTCTGCGAGCTCCTCCGAAACCATGTCCAGACAGCTGCCAAATATTCGTCTCAGATGCACGCCATTAACTTGAGCGACCCTGATACCCTGCAGCGCCACCTTGAGACTCGTTTCCAGCAGCTCAATGTTGCTGTCGAGTTGGAACTCTGGCAGGAGGCTTTCCGCAGCGTCGAAGATATTCACACCTTGCTCAGCTTGAGCAAGCGGCCTCCCAAGAATATCATGATGGCCAACTACTACGAGAAGCTTACCAGAATCTTCCTTGTTGGAGAAAACTACCTCTTCCATGCTGCTTCTTGGTCGAGATACTACTCCCTGCTGAGCCACTCCGCCGCTCTGCTGGCCACGAGCCAGGGCAAGAAGTCTGATAACCCCCCCGCGTCTGAGTCTGATCTTCAGAGAGCGGCTTCATTCGTCCTCTTGTCTGCCCTTGCTATCCCCGTCATCAGCACCTCCAGATCTCGCGGTGCCATGGTTGACTTTGACGAAGCCAGGAAGAACAAGAACTCCCGGCTGACTCTCCTCTTGGGAATGGGCCAGTCACCAACCCGTGCCAGGCTGTTCCGCGATGCTCTGTCCAAGTCCCTTCTTCAACGCGCTCGCCCTGAAATTCGGGATCTCTACAACATCCTGGAGGTTGACTTCCACCCCTTGTCAATTTGCCAAAAGATCTCCCCCATTTTGACAAAGATCAGCGAGGATGCCGAGATGGAACGATACATTGTTCCCCTCCAGCAGGTTATTCTTACCAGGTTGTTCCAGCAGCTGTCTCAAGTTTACGAGACTGTTGATTTGAACTTTGTCGAGAGCCTTGCTCTGTTCCCTGAGCCTTATCAGGTTACTCGTGGAACCATTGAGAAGTTCATCATGAACGGAAACAAGAAGGGTGACCTGTCTATCCGTATGGATCACGCTACCGGTGTTCTTAGCTTTGACAACGACGTCTTCTCCTCGTCCAAGGCTGGACACGGCGGCTCCACTGCGGGCTCCGCTGAGGCGGAAGGCGGCAGCGTCCAGCGCCTACAGAGCACACCATCTGAGATTGTTCGCTCTCAGCTTACTCGACTTGCCAAATCTCTCTTTGTTACTTGTCATTACATCGATCCCAACTTCAACAAGGACCGTGTGACCGCCCGTGATGCCGCTCTCGCTCGTGCTGCGGAAGGAGCAGAGAAGGAGCATCTCGATACCCTCGCCCGCAAGGAGATTATCCAGAAGCGCAAGGAAGAGGCATCGGAGATCCAGGCCAAGAAAGAAAAGGAGAATGCTCGTCAAAAGCGATTGAAGGAGCAGGCCCTGCAAGAAGCCGAGGACAAGCGATTGGCTGAAGAGCAACGAGAGCGTGATGCTAAACGTATGAAGGCCGAGCATGACCGGGTTCGCAAGGAGGAAATCAAGAAGCAGATTGCGGAACTCAAGATGAGCGACAAAACCCTTGAAATTGATCTAGACGACATAGACAACTTGGATAGCAACCGACTACGTGCCATGAAGCTAGCCCAATTGGAAAGAGAGAAGAATGATGTCAATGAGAAGCTGCGCGTCACCGGAAAGCGTTTGGATCACTTGGAACGAGCCTACCGCCAGGAAGAATCCAAGAAATTAACTGAAGATTACACCCAGCAGACCCAGCAGGATCGTGACATTTACGAGAAGCTGAAGACTCAGACACTTAAGGAGTCTGAGGAAAAGCACAAGGAGAGTGTGGAACTCAAGCACCGTCTCAGCCGCCTGGTCTCTCAGTACGAATCATTCAGATCCTCGCTCCACGAGAGACGTCGTGACGAGTTTGAGAAGCGCCGCAGAGATGCCGAGCGCGAACTGGAGAAACAGATTGCCGCTCGCAAGAAGGAATACCGTGATCGTAAGCTCAGGGAGAAGAGGGAGCGCGAGGAGAGGGAGAGAGTGCTTCTCGAGCAGGAGGAGCAAGCTGCTCGTGAGAAGGAAGAGCAGCGTATCCGTGATGAAGCCAGAAAGGCCGAGATGGCCAAGCTCAAGGAGCAACGCGAGAAGGAGCGTCAAGAAATGTTGGAGAAGGCTGCACTACAGCAGCGACGTGAGGATGAAGCCCTCGCTCGTCGCAAGGCCGAGAGGGAGAAGCCTGTCAGAGGCTTTGGAGAAGGTGATCGACCAGCTGTCAGAGAAACCAAGGAGCCTGAACGGCCAGCCAGAGGATTTGGCGACGCCGCTAGCTCCGAAGTCCGCAGACCGCCTGTCATTGGATCTGGCAGCTGGCGTGACAGAGAGGCCGCAAAGAAGGCAGCAGAGGCTGAAGGCGGCGCTCCTGCTCCTGCCCCTGCTCCTGCTCCTGCTCCTGCCCCTGCATCTGCTCCGGCTCCGGTCCCAGCCCCCGCACGCACTAGAACTCCTGTGGAGCGTCCAGACTCGAGTGATCGCCCAGCTGGTGGTCCTCCTAAGCTGCAGCTCGCTGGCGGTAGCAGACCGAGCTGGAGAGACCGCGAGGCTACAAAGCCTACTGCTGGCGGGTCAGACGACGTGCCTCCAGTATCAAGGGCACCACCCCGTGAAGCACCTGTGGAGCGAGGCAGCTCAAAGCGTGGCGAGAACGGCAGGACGGAGTCTCCTACCGTCCCGCCAAGTGAGAATTTACCGCCATCGCGAACCGCTGGCAAGTGGGTTCCTCCTCATCTGAGGAATAAGTCATGAGTGATGTGAGAGCGTGGATTGTCCTGGCTACAATTTTGCACTGGCGTTTTGGGAAAGGGGAAGGATGGTTTGCACTGGATGTACTCTAGAGCTCAGCATAATCAGCCGTCCTCTTGAGGTACGAGCACACCAGACTGAAAGAAAAAGCATGATGTTATGTTAATACTTGATGGTTTACTCATTGCCTTGTCATCTAAGATGGAACCGGTTAGCAAGGCGCAAGTGAATGTTTGTGACATGATTAAAGGAGTAGTTGATATTTTAGGTGGGATGTAGCATGCTGCCACCACATGAGTTGTGCATGGAACGGCAAAACCAATGGGCTCCTGTAGTGAGAAGCTCGAAACTAGATTCTGCCAGTCGTGATCCTTGATCCATGATATATGCCGAAGCAGCAGTTTGTAGTTCATCAAGCAGTTACTAAATACTCCATAGATTTGAACTACCTTGTGTCCCGGGCAAGTCATACCACGATCTAAACTAGCATCCAAAGAGTCATGCTACATGGTGTGACTCGATAATTGCGTCGTCTACTATCCAATGTCAGTGCAAGAAGATGGCCAAGTGGAGCAATTGATGAACACAAGCACAAGGTGCGGGACGGAACAGCCTTGTGATACCATGTACCGGCTCGAGAGTGTGCCTCGGTGGTTTTGAGTTGTTACTGCCGAAGGTCCGGGCCTAAGGTTAAGAACAAGACTATTCAGTTGTGTCTTTGCCCTTTCCGGCGCGGGATGCGTTGGAGGGCGACCCACGCCGCGGATGAGGTTCGTGGAGAGAAAGTAGAGAATAGTGCTGATTGGTGGGGTACCTTTTTGGAAGATGGAAAAGTGTAAGACGGTGAGGGGAAGTTGATGATGATGGATAGGTAGTTCTTTTGGACTTTGGGGGTCTGGGTGGGCGGGCGATGTAGCCAAGCCATGTTGACAGCTGAGTTGGACTTGTCACTCACTCACTCTCTCTGACAACTTGAAGGACGGGCTGAGCACGCCCTTTGAGTCGAGGAGGAAAAAGCGCTCAAGTGGAATACGAAGGGTCGGGGTGGAACGATAGTGTGTGACAAGCTTTTACTACTTATCAATGGGGGGGGGTTGATTACTCTCAGGTTGGTGATGACGCTGCATGGAAATTTTCCGTGATGGAGCAGCGGCGGATCGGATTCTTTTTGGCACAGACCGCATCTATCTATCTATCTATCTACTTGTATCTACTCACGTTCCTCGGGGTACTATATCGACTCGGGACTTGCGGGCAAAAAGAGAGTCTATGGGGGGGGCAAAGTGTGGAGATGTTAGATATACTAAAGATCCGAACGTCGTATTTCATCGACCAGGACAAGGTGAGTAAAGGGGGGATCGAGCAAGATTGGGGGCCATTATAGATTCATTCCCTTGAAGATGAGGGGAGGGTAGCATGTGGTCAATGCTTGCAGATATAGCACATAGTGATGGATATGATATCACAAAACAAAGAAGGAAGAAGCCATGAACCATTAACGTGTCTTGGAAACAGGAGAGGGAGATTTCAGGATGTATGATTTGTTTGGTGGGATGTAACCCTGTGGATGGACGGCCACGAGGGGGTACTAGGCAGTGCAGAAAGTAATTACTTAGTCTACCTGCTTGTAGATGGGATCGTCGATAACAAGGAACCAATGCGTTTTTTACACCGCAAAGTTCCGGAGGTTGTCTTCATTGTTCGGCCGAAGCGGAAGAATGCACGAGGCGGCAAAGGGGTTCATGAACCCATTGGGGGCTGAAGGAAGGGAACATGTTCTAGTTGCCCACAAAACATATAGTCTGATGGTGAGTTTTTTTGCTTTTTTTTGTTTACACTTATTTTTGGTCTTAATTGTTATATGTGTAAGTAGGTGTGCTTTGTACTCTGTAGTCATAGTAGTAGTATTACACTCTCAGAGTTCTTAATACGATGCATATACAGACTATGTTCTGCAGGGTGGGTAACACTGCTTCAAAGGTCCAAACAAGGGAGAGTCCCCCCCCCCAAAAAAAAACGCCCGTGCAAAGCGCAGGGAAATTCAATAGTTCAGGTGAGTGAGCGGCGATGGCAAGTGAAAGGTGCAAAATGCCAATCCGGATGTATCGGCAGAGAAAAGAAGCCGGGCTGCTGCAGAAAGGTGAGGTTACAGGTGAAATTACAGCCGTGGTCCTTGTTATTTTTTCTAGATCTTGCTGCGGCTCAATCGCTCGGGTTGCAGATACGGAAGCGGGCTGGAAAGAAAGAGAGGAATAGGCTTAAAACAAAGATCAAGGCACCACATCCTGGGAGGGTAGTTTAGGTGAGTGGTGGTTTGCTAGAGAGAGGGAGAGAGGGAGAGAGAGAGAGCGGGTTGGGGGCCAAGATTGGGATCAGGTTCCGACTTTGAGGGGGTCCGCTTTGAGGAAAAAACCGTGTAAGCAGCTGAAGAGAGGGCTGAGATGCTAATACTGGCTGAGGGGTTGACAGACCGGGACCCTGTTGTTATCGTGTGTGGTATATGTAAGAGCGTGGAAGAGGAGAGAGATGCATGGATGGAAGAGAGAAGAAGTTCTGATGGATTACTTGTATTGGTAATGAGTAACCTTGTCTTGCCTTGCATGCATGCCACGATTCTACTACTGCTCCTCGTATGCATGTCAGAGAATGCGAAGGGATAGGATGCTACATACATACACGAGGGAGAAAAAAACAAAACAAACAAGCATGAATGAATGAATGAATGGATGATGATATATCGCTTGCATACAAATATTGATCTTGGCATACCCGGGAGCACTCCCGCGCGATGGGGCCTCCCGAAGCCTAGACCAACGAGAAAGAAAAGCCGAAGCCCAACAGAAAAGAGAAGGAAAATTTTAATGGCTCGGCAGATCGAGAGAGATAAAAAAAAAACAGACAATATTTTCCCAGACTGGAAGTTGGTTAAGCAAAAAAAAAAAGATGCGAGGAAGAGAAAGCGTGGGAGCGTGGGAGCGTAACCTGAAGCAGTGGCGTTGCGGGGAGCTGAGATTAAAACAGAGCAGGGGGGTAGACCCTAAAGAGAGCCTGATGACAGCGTCCGTTTTTACCGCATCTCATCAAGGAATCGAAAAGATCTTTTTTACCTGTATGTACTTGCTCCATCTACAAGTGGTAAGATGCAGATAACCGGACCCTTTTTCATATTCCGGTACAGGGATTGCGGCGACGGGAAAGGCAAGCCCCCCATCCCCTTCCACTTCATCCATCCATCCATCTAGTACAACAAAGTAATATTTCATCCACCATCTCGTAACATTATTTAGGCAGATTGTCGATGGTAGATGGTAGTATTTGAGCATCTACGGAGTACTTAGTATGTAGATGTAAGCGGCCGATCATTTATGCCTATCGCGGAACCTGTAGAAACCAATCTTGAAGAAAGAGAAGGGAAAGGGAACTACTTCGTAGACTATGCCTCATTTCAACCGTACTGCTACTCTTGTGCTTCTCTCTCCGCCAATTCCTCGATAACCGTCGGTTCAAGACAAGGGGGTACCAGCAGCCGCGCCAAGTCCGTGAGCCCATGGGGTTTGACCGGATTTTCTATTATTAGCAAGTGATTTTGATGGATGGAGGCAGTACATGGCTTTTCTTTTTTCTTTCTCTTTTTGTCTCTTCTCGTCTTGCCTGGCATTCAGTGTAGGCGGGCAGGCAGACGTACAGGGCAGCCCCCTGGTTTTGCATTGGCGTTGAATTGCACACACACACACACACACACACACACACACAAGCAAGCAAGCATGCATACAAACAAGGGCAAGGAACACAAGGCAGTAAAATGAAATGAGGACGAGGTCCTGCATATGCCACAGCGATTTTGACCGGCGGTCTCGAAATGAAACCTACCCTGTGATGACGACGCTTTCTACAAATCGTTATTACTTGTACATAAAACAGAGTTTGAATCTTGTTGGGGTGAGATTAGATCAAGCCATCCGGAAATTTAATGACGGGAAGGGAAAAAAAAGTGGCATGTCTGACGATGGAAGATGGGTTGATCGTTTTTGGGAGACTGATGACATCTGTGATGGAAGTGATATGATGAGTTGGCATTCATTGTCCACACACACTTATACACTCACATACTACACTCATATTGTCTCCATTCATGCATCTACTGCAAGTAATTACTATTCACCCGTAGATACATTCCGTTTGTTTGCTTGCTCGCCCACTCACCCGCTCACTTACAGCCAGAACCACGACCCTTGCCCACCTGCGCTGTGCATGCGCCGTCCGCATCACCCCCTGGTTGGTTTGCCCCGGTCCCCCTTCAGTGCTACCCTGATTGCCGCCGCCGCAGCGGTTGTTTTCTTTCTGCAAGCCCCCCATGGATGGAAGTGGCGTTCTAGATTGCCCTGCATTATTGATCGCTTTTGTCGTCTCTCCCTCTTTTTTGCTCTCTCTTCTTCCCCAGAGGCTGCACGGTGCTCTCTTGCTCGCGTAGGCAATGCACTCTGGTTCGTTTACAAGAGCAAAGACGAAACACGCCAAAATAGAACGACTCCTTGGGGCGCGGGCACACGCACTGACGGTGTTTCCGCCGCGGGGCTTCTCTTTCACGATAGCTGGGCTTTGAATTCAAAACTTGATGGATCTAAATTTACTACTAGTCTGCAGTGCTCGGTAGAATCCATCTCTGTTGGGGGCGGCCAAGACGGGACAAGAAAAGGAAAAAAGCCTCTTCCACGTGTGACGCACAATTTGAGGGTCTTTTGGATATTTGTTGACAAAATGTGGGCAATATACAGAGTACAGAGTAAGGCAGTATAATATCCATTGATTTCTGCCTAAAACGTGAGAAATGGGAACCATGATGCTTTGTTTGGTGGGAATTTTTCTTTCATATGGAGATGGAATAATCAAAAATTGCATGCATAGAATAAAAGGGTCTAGACTAGACACCAATAAAGAAAAAAATGGACATGCCATGAGAGACAATTTGTTCATGTAGGCGTGACTAAATACGATAAACATGCGTTGATGGGCCTTATTGACCTTCCCCCGTTGCTGCCCCCTTGCTTGAGAGCTGAAAAGCAGTCGGTATACGGTGCAAGATGGGTTTACGTAGTAAATGGCCTAAAATAGGAAGAGGAGGAGCGGGTACAGACAGACGTGCAGGCCCGGGAATAGAGGAAGCCGAAGACGAGAGAGGGCAAAAAGAAAAAGAAAAAAGGTTTCACAAGGTCCAGAACCCAGTCGGAAACGGCCGAGGGAGAGAAACAGAGAGAGAAAAAGAGTTATGGTTGTTTTTTTGCTTCTTCCTTGTTGCGGCGTGGAGGCAGTTTCTCCCCCTCGACTAATGCAGGTCCTTTTCTTTCTTTCTCTCTCTCTCTCTTTCTGGTGTGTGTGGCTGGCCGGCTGGTTCACTGGCTGGCTCACTGCCTGGTCGCGCTGAAGATGGGCGGTGCGGTTACCTAGACGCTCTGGGGCTTTTTGTCTGTTGTGCTATTCGATGTGTTTGTGTCTGTCAAATGCATGCATGTCTCTGAACAAAACATCACCGGCGCTTGTTGATGCTTCATAACAAATCCATTCAAACATCTTGAAAAAATACTAGTAATTAAATGACTTGAAAGAGACAAGTACATACTTGTACGAGTAGGACTTGGAAAACAGCGGCTATCGGAGATTTCCTTGGAGGTTCTTTTGTTTGAAGCCGTGGTAGTTGAAATTGTTTTGGATCAAGTTGTACTCCGTAGTGGACTGTTCTTTCTCTTTCTTGGGCGTTGAATTTGTCCGGCTGCTAATGCAATGGATCTTGTTCGGTCCGCCGTCATAACTTCTCTCCCCATACATACATACACACACACAAACGGGCCATCACCCATACCGAGTTGAGACAAGACGGTCTGTCTCCACGTCAATCCCATTTCGCCGTCTCTTTTTTTTTTTTTGCTCGGATTTCGAAATGGCTGCCTTGGCATCAAACAGAAAACCAATCCAATGTAACGGAATACCAGGTCCTCGCGTGTATTGGGGTAGTATTATCGACATGCGACACCGAGACCCCGTCGGTTATCCCACATCCACCTGCACCCATACACCCCAGTCCAGCGCCCAAGTTCCGCAAACTTCGTCTTTTCGTCGTCGCGGTCGCAGTCGCAGTTCAAGTTGCAGCCCCAGCTCAACCCCGTCTCGGGGGTCCGTGAGACCCCTGGTCAGCAAGAGACCCTCTTTCTAACTCTCTCTCTCTCTCTTGTGCATCCATTTGCCGCCGCGGCTGCTTTTCGCTGGCGCTGACTCTCTGAACTGGAGCAGCCCCCTCTACTAAAAAAAGAGAGAACCCGACGCTATGCCATATCTTGCCCTTGCCTGCGAGGGTAGACAGACTGAATGAATGAGCGAAAGTGGGAAAGCGGCTGGACGGACCTTCGGCATCAGGTTCGTCAGGTCGGCATGGCACACACGCACAACTGAGGACGATGTGGGAACGGTGTGGCGCCTGTCCCTTTTTTTTTCTTTCGCTTTCTCTTTCAGCAAGATCAGATCGGGTTTGAGACGTTGTCAAATCCCTGTCTAGGACAATTGGATGGGTGGATGGATGGTTGAGCCTGGATTTGCTACAGTGCCGCCGCGCATGTCCGTCATCCAAGACGGTCTCGAAGCTCTTCTCCATCTATTATTACTTGTTGCGGAGCACACTGCGGATTGTCTCTCGCCATGAGTATATAACTCTCCGGGTCCTCGCCGTCAACTACCACTCGTTTCTTCTTCATCCTCCTCATCATCCTCATCATCAACAGGGTTGTCTCTTGCTTCCTCACCAACAGGGCAAAGCAACTAACAGTCTTTCCCCCTAACTCTTTCTCTCTCTTCTCTTTATAGGGTTTTCCTTTCCGACTCATTCACCCATCATGACCTTCAAACGGTCTCTCGCGGTTGCGGCCGCGGTCTCGCTTGTTCAGGTCACTCAGGCCTGGAACGTCGAGCTTCCTTCTTGCTTGTCCCCCTTCAAGCCTTTCGTCTACTCTGGTTGTTTCCAGGATGGTGCTCCGGGCCAGCCTGCAGCTCTCATCTACCGCTCTCCCCAGAGCACCGACCAGATGACTGTCGAGAACTGTGTTGCCGAGTGCAAGGGTAAGATTGAGACATTGACTCCCCGATGACCCGGACATGTTAAACTAAACATCATCTACAGGCAACGGCTTCCGATATGCTGGTCTTTCTTACTACGGCCAGTGCTTCTGTGGTGATACCGTCAACGGCGCTCAGCTCGGCGAGGACAAGTGCAACTTCCCTTGCAACGGCAACAAGAGCGAGACCTGCGGTGGAAACCAGATCCTCTCCGTCTGGCAGGACCCCACTTTCCCTACCGGCGATGTCGACATTGGTGACTACAAGGAGGCCGGCTGCTACTCCGACAACTCCCAGAATGGACGAACTCTCTCCTGGTCTGCTCAGGTTGACGAGCCCACCTTTACCATCGAGACTTGCTTGACTGCTTGCGAGAAGCAAGGATTCCCTCTTGCCGGTGTTGAGTTCGGCCACGAATGTTGGTGTGGCAATGTCCTCGCCAACGATACTGCCAAGGTCGACGACTCTCAGTGCAACAAGCCCTGCCAGGGCAACAGCAAGGAGATCTGTGGTGGAAGCGGCACTTTGAACCTCTACATCGCCAAGGACCTCGAGTCTCTTGAGCCTTGCGGTTACACTTCCAGCTCCGTCCCTGCTACCACTGTCACCACTACAACCTATGCTCCTCCTCCTCCTCCTCCCACCACAACAACTACTCCTGTTACGACTACGAGCACCGACTCTCCTCCCCCTCCTCCTACCACCACCGACTACCCTCCTCCTCCTCCTACCACCGACTATCCTCCTCCTCCTCCCACGACTACGGATTATCCTCCCCCTCCTACTACTACGGATTATCCCCCACCTCCTCCTACTACCACCAACTACCCTCCTCCCCCTCCTACGACTACCAACTACCCTCCTCCTCCTCCTACGACAACCAAGTATCCTCCTCCCCCACCTACCACCACCAACTACCCCCCTCCTCCTCCTACGACTACCAAGTATCCTCCTCCCCCTCCTACCACCACCGACAAGTATCCTCCTCCTCCTCACACCACCACCTCTACCGCTCCTCAGTGCACCAAGACCATCACTGTGCCTCCTACTTGCGACTACCAGTGCGGTAGCTGGTGTCTCCCTGGTCTTCCCGACTGGGAGGATCAGACCGGCTGCTTGAAGGCCTTTGCCAGCGCCTCCGCCTCCATCGCCTCCTGCTTCAAGTCCGCTGGCTTCCCCAGCGCCCTCAAGTGCTTCGAGTACTCCGCCTGGGTTCTGAACATCCAGAAGTACTGCAACAACAACTGCTGGGGTGGAAAGTGCAACAAGAGCGGATGCTGGGGACAGTACCCTCCCACCGGCGGCAACCCTCCCAAGACCACCACCACCGTCGTGCCTTGCCCTCCTAGCACCACCACCAAGGCTCCTCCCACCACCTCCACCAAGCCTACCACTTGCCCTCCTCCCCCCACCAACATCTGCACTCAGCCCACCAACACCAAGTACGGATACGGTCCCGGCAACCCCGTCGGCGGCATCCCCTTGCCCCTCGTCAGCTGCAACGACAACTACAACGACTGGCGCTCCAACCCCTTCAAGCTCTACAACAACCAGGACCGCAGCAGATGCCCCTCTTACCCTCCCTCCGGCTGCGGCAGCGCTTGCTCCGACGCCTGCAAGGAGCAGTACGACCAGTGCGTCGCCGTCTACCAGCAGGGTTGCCAGGACGGCTCCAACGGCCGCTACAAGCGCGGCGAGAGCGAGAAGCGCAACATTGCCTTTGGCAACCAGTTCACCGCCAACTGGGGCTGGGGCAACAACTCTCCCTCCAACGCCGCGCTCAAGTGCAAGGCCCAGTACCAGGACTGCTTGGCTGTTAACAAGAACGTCAAGCCCAATGGCAAGTGCACCACTTGGGGATGGTAAATACGCAATGGTCTATAATACCATTTTTCTTTCTTTTCTTTCTTTTTTTTCCCGAGTAAAAAGAAGTGTCAGAGTTTTAGACGAGATGTCGAGAGGAATGATGAAATAGGGGATAGGGATGGATGGGAGGGTTTATTGTCTGGGTCATATATGGAAATATGGGTGTTTTTTATATGGGGTTGCTGGATATAAGGAAAGGGAAATACATTTCATTGCTTGTACTTGTATACTTGTCAGGTTATCATTGTTCGTTTCCTACACGGGTGCGGAATAAAATGCGTGTTTAGCTATTTGGTTTCTCTATTCTTGAATCAGTGAATGTTTCGTCGTGATGTGCTAGCTCTACTACTATCCTCTACTACCATCTCTCACATTATAATCAGTGGCCCTTGTCTCAATGAAGTTGAGGAAAGGCTCATCTGTTAACTGCCTAGTGGTAAGTCAATTCCCCTCTCCACCGATTCGCTTTTTGCTTATATACATGGATCCCACAAGAAACTTAGAAAAGCCCACCAATACATGAGAACCAATGAAGATTTTATTGGTCTTTACCCAGAACAAGGTCAAATGGCGGATATGCCATTTGATATGTATTGTGTTTATGGCGAGGAAAGACTATGGCGAGGATTAATTAACAAGGAAAAGTCACTTCTCATAGAGCCTACTATAGAAGAAAAGAAGAAGAGAAGAAGCTGGTTGCACTGCAATTTTAGCCTACATAGGCGTCTTTGAAAAATCTAAATATAGTCTAGGAGCCTGAGATCAGTTCAGCCTAGTCCACGGGCATCCTTACAAGGCGTTATTCATCCACTTCGAAAACAAATGCACCGCATAGTCCGCTATGGCTTTTTAAGGAGAGGCCTTACATGGCAACTGGGCATTACGTTTCCCCCCGATCGCCCTATTTAGCTTAGTGGGTAGACAAACAACAAATACCCAGGAAGTATGTATATGTCACCAAATTAAAGGAGAAGGATGTCCACCGGTTTTGTCCCGGGATCTACGTCTTTTTGACCCCGGCACTCTCTTTTTACTTGTACGCCCTTCTGGTCTTGGCTCAGAGTACTTTTCCTTTGTGGTGTAAAGTAGGTCATCATGTCGTCATATTCAAGTATTTTGCGGGCAAACAGCCGTAGATCGTAATTTGACCAGGCATACCCCCAAGACTCCGTATGTCCAGCGGTAATTATCTCACAGGAAAAGTACCTACTTGTAGAAAGAGTTTCTTGGGTGTCAGCAGCTTTCGGCAAAGGTGCCGATTTCTGAACAGACATCTGTTAATCCCATATTTTTATCTTCGTTCCATGTGCAAGCCCGTCTTCTCACGATACAAGTACTACCCTATACCACTATATATTTGAAAGTATTCCCGGATTATCAGTGGGTCATGTATATTGAGCCGCCAACTACATACTTGAATACCGAGTCTTCTTTATAAATACCCCAAGTGTATGAAATCATCATCATCATCAAACATCCGAGGTGTTTGGTCGAATCTCGTTTCTGTGATGTTATCATCTGCTTGGTCCAATGTCTTGGAATCTCGCCCCGCTTATCTCGATTGCGGAGGGGCCGAAGTGCACATGTAGGAATTTTAACCATCAAGCACTCCTTCTTCTCACACAGCCAAGATTCAAAGAATCGTTGCTTTCAAACGTTGATATACTCAAGTGGTTTCTTAAACTCAGCAGAGAGAATCATTCCCCTTAAACATGAATCAACTTGAATCTCTCCTTGGCCAACTGGCAGCCCTCCCGCCTTCGCAATGCTGCCAGGCCTTCTTCGTCCTCAGCGCGGCTCTTGTCCTATCCCTCCAGGTTCTCCCCGATAGCATGCGTAAGTCCCTCATGGACTATGGAGCTAGACGCCCAAAGGACGGGGAGCACGCCGAAAGGACGTTCTTGGATGTGGTGACGAGTTACGGCCAGGTTCCTCATAGGTGGTTCATGCACTTTTACATCGTGTCCTTTTCGTGGTCCGTCTTTTGGGCGGTGCAATATCTACAGAAAGGTTCCGTCATGCAGTTCCTGGCTCAGAAACAGGCCTTCTCGGGTCGAGAGCCGTACGATGATGTGGATTTGGGCCGCACCTTGATCTCATGGGCATTAATGTCTTTCCAAGGCTCAAGAAGGCTGTATGAGTGTTTCTTCGTCATCAAGCCTGGGTCAACTCCCATGTGGTTTGTTCATTGGGCTCTCGGATTGGTATTCTACACGGCCATGGGCGCATCTGTTTGGATTGAAGGCTCGGGTTGGTAAACGCCCCCATATTGATCCCTCACTGGAGGCTGATGATCGTTATAGACGCAATTTTAGAGTCGTGGCAATCACCCCGAGATATTCAAATCCTAACACCAAGGAACCTGGTCGGTGTGGCTGTATTCTTCTTTGCTTGGTTTAAACAAAACCAATTCCACAGACATCTGGCAAGCCTCAAAAAGTACACACTGCCAAACGACAGCTGGTTTCAATACATCATCTGTCCTCACTATACCGCAGAGTGCCTGCTCTATCTGAGTCTCGCCTTCGTTGCGGCTCCGCCGGGAAGTCTCTTCAACAAGAGCGTGCTTTGTGGCGTGGTGTTTGTTGCCTCGAATCTCGGCGCGACAGCACATGGTACTAAGCAGTGGTACGCTAACAAATTTGGAACTGACCAAGTTGCGCCAAGGTGGAAGATGATACCCTTTGTATTCTAATATAGTCCGGGCAGCATACTTGCATTGCATTTACATCGCCTATCGCTTTTGGAATAGACCTAGCTTGTTTCCGACCTTGGACACCTTGAGGACGTCTCGGTAGGTGAGGCTGGTGCGGGTTTGTCTCACGTTCCGGCCATCCGAAAACGACTCGGGGTCTCGGAGCAGAGACCAGTTCACGATGCTATCGGCAGAGAGGTCGACGTCCTGCTCGATATCGGAAATCCCATGGAGAAAATCCGTGTAGAGACTGTCGGTAGTGATGAGGAGACTACGAGGTTCTTGCAGAATTCGCCAGGCAGGCTCTGGATCGAGAGCGCCATCTTCCTTGCTGCGGTATAGATTCAGACAAAGACTGGCTCCTAAGCTAACGGTGCACACAACGGGCCAATATGCAGCGCCATCCTACGGTGGATGAGCTTCGCGAAGGAGGAAATTCCATCTACATGTACTTAACTTATGCGGCATTATACCAATACCCGGTGGATATTCGTTGATGAGGACATGGTTCGGGCGCTGGTGGGGGCTTTGCGCAAAGATGTGTTGATGGCCATCGTTTTCCAACGGCGAGAGCGAGAGCAAGCGTGATACGACGGGAGCCTCGAGCCACGATGGGAGAGGCGCATCAAGCAATCTGTCCTGAACGAGGTCTGACGGCCAGGTCTGTAATCGGCGATGCGTGAGTTGCTTCCATCGTGGCCGTGGAGCAGCGCTGATCTGATGTCGTCGTCAGCCTGTGGCACACAACACCAGGCATTGCGCCACCTGGGGCAAACGCACTTTATCGAGAATCATGCGCTCCTCATCTTCGCTGATGAAGTTTGGGATGTAGTAGGCCGTCGATGGTAGCGATGGAATTTTCGCCTGCTCGAGTGACGGCGGGAGAGATGCAGTCGCCATTATCGACGGCGATGTTGATGTGCTGTTTCGGATGAAGAGGCGGGAATTTGTTCGCCTTGCCTATTCTCGGCCCAGGATGGAGTAGTAGTACTGAGTTATTCGAGTTCCCCTCTTCAGCGGCTGTACTCGGTAGTTGGACGGCAAGGCGGGCACATGAAAAATCGATTGGACCCCCGAAATTATTATATCTCTTGTCGTCAATTTCTGTCTCACTGGTGGACTCGGCGGGAGATTGGATTGACGTCAAGCATTGCCAGATCGCGAAGTTGAGCTGCTGTAAGAAGTTAGGGGAGCATGAGGCGGGGGGCTTCAATGGCAAATGGCTTCCAACTTCTTGAACGGGGTTGCAGTGTCGCAAATTGGGGGGTTTCGTTTAGGGTTTAGTGACAAGACCGGCAAATTTTTGGTGCTGGTACTGCCCGTGACTAACCGGGTACTTGGGCAACAAGTACATGCGCGTCGTCGCGTGTTCTCTTTTTGTTGTTGAATTTGAGAACTCCTGGGTAAGTACCTACTTAAGCTACTAGGTAGTACCTGGTCGGCAGCGCTGGCATTAACTCAGGCTGCAATCCTCGATTAGATACCCGAAAAAGTGGACAACAAGGCTGAAATAGAACATGGCTTCTACAGACAATTGCTGGTAACTCGGTCAATCAAGCATCATCTGGAGAAGATGAGGGGAATGCACGCTTTATCGTCAAACTCCAGAGTTCTGCTCTGGGCCGTCTCTTGGTTGCTGACAATGGACGGAAAGCAATCTCCTCCTAAGCCTTGATGCATGGCTGGTGGATCAACAAAGAAACACGGTTACTCACTTGTATCTCCCAAGTAGCATCCATGGATCCATGGGCGAGAGAGGGGTTCTAGTTCTGTTCCGGCTCCAATCAGAATGGATCCCATTGAATCTTTTTTTTCGGGGGGAAGACGCCGCGGCTACGACAGGGCTGTTGGAGCCAGGGCCGGGACCAGGGCCTTTGGAGTCTTTGCATGGGGCTTCTATGGACTCTCATGGGAGGAGGATTGGATGGATGGGAGTCTTATGGGGGGGCCTCGCTGGGGCTCGCTGGGGCTCACTGGGGCTTCTTGGCGGCCAAAGAGCCCCAAAAGAGCCCCAAAGAAGAAGGGCTTGTCTTGGTCTCTTCTCCGCTGTTTCGGCCACAAACTGCGCTTCAAGACTCTATCGCCAGCCGGACTTTGATGTCAGACACGACCAATCATACCAAGACGATCAGACTCTATCCCTACCAAGTTCAACAGAGTCTGAGGTCCTGTTTTCAGTTCTCTGCTAGTGGTCGGTTCGGGTTCCAGTTGTTGTTCTCAGTCAATCCAGCCAGTCGTCCTGGTACCTAGTAGTACCTACCTAGTGGTACTTGTAGTAGTCAGCGGCGACCCAGCCCTGTATGCCTGCTTGCTTTGCTTGTTGCCTCCTCCGCCTGCTTGCCTACCTGCCAAACCTGCCTACCTGCCTACGTACTGCTGCTGCGGTGAACAGAAAGAAGGAGCCACTGGTAACCACTGCCCTTCTAAAAACAGTCGACCCGAAAGCATCCATCCATCCATCCATTCATCCCAGCCGACGACGGCTCTCGCCTCCTCCACTCCCACACACCCCCAGCACCAGTACCAGTACCAGTACCCTTGTGTTCAGTTCAGTCCAGTTCAGTCCAGTTCAGTCCAGTTCAGTCAGTCCATTCCATAATATCGACTTTTTACGACTCTTGTTTCATTATTCTTGTTACGCTTGCGCCTGCGCCGAATCTGTTCGATCCGCCTCTTCGTTTCGTCGCTCGTGTGTCCGTGTGTCTCTATTATTTTTTCTTCTTCTTCGCCCACCCCGTGTCCTCTTTAGGTTCCATCCCGACGAACGAACATTGTTACTTCGATAGGGGGCTTCTGCTGTCAACAATCTCTCCGACGCGATCAATCCCTTCTCTCCATCTCTTTCTCTCCCTCCCTCCCTCTCTCTCGCCCGGCGTCAACGTCGACGATTCTTTTTCATCTCCATGATGTTGGTAGCCGCTGGCCGTTTACGAAGATAAATGTCATGGACGCGCAGAATGCTGCCGAGTCCGACCCGCCCAAGCATGCTGGCGCTTCCCCTCAGCGGCAACAACAGCAGCATCAGGAAAAACAACAGCATCGCCCGCGACAAGGCTCTGGTTCTGCCTCAGGCTCTGGCTCTGATCCCGATCGAAAAACGCCCCCGAATTTGAGGGCCTCATCCCCCTCGAGGGAATCGAGACCTCAAAAGACGACATCTAATTCTTCATCCACGATTACTGCCCGTAATACTGACGATGCACCTGTTCCCGACCGCGACTCGGACGCCGAAACCATTGTTCTTCCTGGAAAAGATGGACATTCACCTTCCAAGGCTCGAAAGGTGAGACAGGAGGACAGGAGTGAGAGCGACGGCGATGCAGGCAAAGGTAATGGTCAGACCGGCGGGTCCACCAATCACGGCGACAAGTATGCAGCTGGCAGCCGGCCCGTCGAAGCTGTCAAGAAAAAACGCCTGTCGGGCTCCATCGACAGAGACCGCCAACCTCGGAATAAGGATGGAGCCTCGAGCGGCTTGAGTTCTGCACCTGCATCGCCGCCACATGGCCATAATCAGCAGCAACAACAACAGCAGCAGCAGCAGCAACACCGCCAACACCCACATCCGCATCCACATGTTCATCGTCGCCGCTCCGACGCTGCAGCCGCATCTCTATCAGACTCTGAAGGCTCGCACCCCAAACCTTCTGTCAAATCAACTCTGCGTGAAAAATTAAAATCTGGCGAGCGTCTCCTGCCCCACAAGCGAAAAGCTCCCAAGGCCGAGTCAGACGACGAAGCTGATCAACGCAAGGCTCGCCGCCAACGCACAGCAAGCGTGACACTTGACAACAACGGCCGAGCCTACAAAGATCACAAATCTTTGCCCCCAAAGCCACCACAGCATGAGTCCCGGAATCGGTCCATTTCACCCCACCAACGGCTGCATCGAAGAAGCATATCTACCCAATTACCCTCCCAGAGTTCAAGTAGCCTATCACTTAAGAAGAAACGCTTACCGCCTCCATTACAATCTACCGATTATCAATCCGACGAATCATCTGCTAGTGGAAGCCCGCATCCTCGTAGCTCCAAGCTGCGAGGGCTTGCAACACCGGCAACAGACTCTCATGCCTCACCTGCCAAGATGGCACCTCACAAGAAGCACCTAGATGCTCATGGTCAGACCCTTCTGGCACGTGCCTGTGCTCGGGGCGAGTATGAAAGCGTCAAGATGCGGTTGCATGATAGGCCTGAAGATTTGAATGTTGCTGACTACGCTGGAAATACTCCATTGCAGATCGCTGCAATCAACGGCTGCGAGGATATTGTCAAGCTCCTGATCGATGCTGGATGCAATCTGGATTGTGTCAACTATGACAAGGACACTCCGTTGCTGGATGCTGTGGATAATGGCCACGTTGGTGTCGTTAAGCTTCTTTTGGATGCTGGAGTCAACCCACGAAAGGCCAATGTCAATGGAGAGGAACCCATTGACCGTGTCAACGAAGATACCGAAAACGGCGAGGACATTCGGGCGTTGCTTTTGACTGCCAAGAAGCGAGCTGGTGAGAGACGACGAACTTCGGAAGACCGTCATTCTCACACCGACTATCACGATGCACGCGATTCTCATGCCCCCGACAGTCCCCGTCGCTCTCCTGCCGCTGGAATGTCCGCTACTGGCAGAAGAACTGGAAATGTACGCTCGACAAAGACCCGAAATGATTTGCTTTACATGCCTCTGGATGATAAGACGTTGCGCCAGGCTGCTGGGCGTGGTGACGAAGAGACTGTGGCGCGGATCTTGCAGGTGAAGGAGGGATTTGATGATCCCGAATCCATGGTGGCCGCAGCCCGAGGAGGTCATGATCTTGTTATACAACTCTTGCTCGGCCTCGGCGGTGCCAATGCTGACCCGGCTTCCGTTTCTTCTCTCCCAGCTGAATTTGCCACACCGATACTGGCAGCTATTGGCCAGGAAAACATCAAGGTTGTTGAGCTTCTGCTAGAGCAACAAGGTTTTGATCCAACAAGACGGTTTAAAGGGGAGACATACTACGAAATCGCCAGGCGAAGACAAGGCACGAACTGGAAGGAAGAAGAGCATATGTTGAAAAACGCATACGACGACTATAAGCGTTCCCACAAGGACTCGATCAAAAACAAGTCACCGGCACGTCGGGAGAGGGAAAAGGAGAGGGAAGAAAAGCGTGCTAGGCGTGAAGAGGTCAAAGAGGAATCTAGGCTGCATAAACGCACGGCATCAAGCCCTTCCCGCGAGCGCGACGGCGAAGTGAGAAAGAAGCTGGGCAGCTCAAAGCTCGGCAGTCCAAAAGAAAAGAAGAGATCGGACTCTTTCACCAGCCATGCCGACGATAATGCTCAGAAACGAGGCCCTGGTCGACCCAAGAAAGATGAGCGACAGTCGTCTCATATTTCCGACCGTGAAATATCCCCCGTTTTGTCACACAAACCCGCCAAACCGAAACGTACCGAGTCTGACATCGCGGGCATCTCTTCCGACGGCGAAGCTGTTAAGCCACGAAGGAAATTAATATCTAAAGGTGAGCTCAAGGGTGAGCGTGAGAGACAAAAGCGCGGTAGCATGACTTCTACTTCTTCAACCATGAAAGAGCCATCAAGTCCCAACGAATCGAGGAATGAGGAAAGCTCGGAAAAACCCAAGCTATCCGAAAAGTATCACGACAGGACCAAGGCCCTCAAACGAGATGAATCGAGGGATCGTCTATCAGTCTCTGGAGACGGAACTACCAAGAGGCATCGAGCCAGCATTACCCCCGATCGACCGAGTGATTGTGACAAGGATAGTAGCGAGGTACCTATCAAGAGGAGGCGTATTGATGGCGAAAGTCAGGAGAAACGCCTTCTGAAACGCCCTGCTGCTTCGGATGACAAGCCTCGGAAGCTTAGCTCATCTCGCGAGGGTGCTTCCAAACCCCCTTTGCCCCATCCCCGCAAGAACCGTGACGAAGATCCCAAAGCCAGTCAAGATGAGCGCGACGTCCATCGAAAGGATTCTTCACGAAGCAGTTCTGGCGAGAAGTCCATACGGGTCAAATCGGAGGACAATGACGCTGAGATGCCTGATGCGCAGCAATTGAGGAATATCCCTGAGTCTCGAGAGCGCAAGATTCGCGAGGAAGATGAACAGGCCAAGAAAAAGGAACTCTCTGACCGAGAGGAAGCCAAGAGGGAAGAAGAACGAAGACGGGCCAGAATTGAGGAGAAACGGAGGCGTGAACGCGAGCGCGAGCGCGAGCAAGAAGAGGCCCGTCAACGTGAAGAGGAAGAGAAGAGGCGGAAGGAGCAGGAAGAACGGGAGATTCAGAAGAAGCGAGAAGAGGAAGAGGCGCGCAAAATCCGCGAACAAGCTGAGCGCGACCGCCGTGAAGCTGAAGAAGCTGCGCGCCGGCAAGAGGAGGAGAGACGACGCTTGGAAGAAGAAGAGAGGAAACGGGTAGAAGAAGAACGGAGAAGGGAGGAAGAAAAGAGAAAGAAGGAGAAGGAAGAGGAGGAACGGAAGAAGCGCGAAGAGGAAGAGCGGCTCCGCAAAGAGCAGCTCGAGCGTGAGGCCGCCGAGGAGGCTCAACGACAGCGTGAACGCGAAGAGGAGGAGCGTAAAGAACGCGAGCGTCAAGAACGTGCTCATCGTGAAGAAATGGAACGCAAACGGGCTGCCAGGGAGGCAGAACAAAAGCGACTTCGCGAAGAGGAAGAACGGGCTCGACTAGAGAAGCTTCCTCCCTTACTTCAATGGCTCTCTACCGCACCCAATCCAAAGTCGGCTGCCATTGCTGAAAAGTTCAAGCAGATGTCAGGTGTGCGGTACGACACAATACGCCCCGAAGCAAATAAAACACCGGAAGGTCGTGAACAGTGGGTTCTTAATACTCATGTGGCCTTGCTCTTGGGCGAGAAGGACTTGGAGCTGTCACGATGTAAGTGCCATTTACTCTGCCATTGTATAAAAAAAATTATGGAATATGCTAACAGCAATTCAGATCCATCCTGGGAACGTATTCCGCTGTCTGAACTTGCCAAAATGACAATTTGGAGGACGGAAGGGCCCCGATACTCCTTGGTTCATGAGAAGTTATGGGACCTTGGGCAACAGTTACCTGGCTACTATGGTGATGAGGACCCATCTACAATGAAGCTTGAGACGAAGGGTCGTTTAAAACAGGCGGCATGGGAGAAATTCCTCCATACAGACATGTTCTTTGTGAAGGTATGAATGCCCTGTATTTTGTATTTTCTTGGACGGCATGGCTAACTCCTTCCCAGATATCCGATCTCATGTATATCATACCCAACCTACCACATCTCCAAAATATCAAGCTGGCAGTGGAGTATCGGGAGTTGTTGGAAAACGAATCTCAGCTGAAGGGATGGAGTTCGTCTCAGAAGTGGAGAGAAGATCCAGACGCAAGTCGCTATCATGGCTTCGCACCTCCCACCAAATACTATCTTAATGGAGCCTTGGCTGGTGAGAAACTGCCAGTTCTTCACCAAACCAGCAAAACACCGTTTCCAGACGCCAAGGCGCCGCGACGGGGACTGATCCGCGTAACCCCCGAGGATCCAGATTATAACCGTATCTGCATGGAACAGGGCCTTTCACATCTCATCAAGGGCATGCAGACCCCGCCACATCTCTCAAACGGCATTCACTCTTCGCCTACGAGTCAACCGCTAGCGCTTCCGGCTAGAGCTACTGTCAGCGGAACGAATGGTCACTTGGACTCGGATCCAGCAAAAGACGAAATAGTCTCGACCAATGGCGATTTGCCAAATGGTATCAACGGCTCATCCAGTTGAAACTTCACCTGGACGCATTGTATGGAATCAAGTTTTGAAAGAGATCATTTTGTATCATCTCGCTATTGTCATTATTCTCTCGTTTCCTTGATCATTGTCATGTATATGTCCTTATAGACCGGAACTGGGGTTACGGGGGTTATGTTTCGTACACACGACACGCACACTACTACACGTATAGCACACTCGCATTATGATTCCTCAGGGCGAGGAATGGGGGATGGTCCGGAGCCAGGTTTGGGATACTGTTGCAAAAAAAGAGAGAGAAAGGGCCGAGTTTCAGGTCTGCTCTTTGAGCACAATTGGATGGTTTTGCCCTTTTTTTGTTACAAAGAGACTTAAAGGTCAGGGACGGGGAAACTCATGAGATGAAGGCGTTTTAGTGATGTCAAAGAGTTGAGAGAGAGAGAGTTGGGTGAGATACCTCTTGTATGGTTGTGGATAAGTAAGAGATGATGAAAGATATATATGATGAACCTTGTATCAAAACTGATATACTTTTTTTTTTTGCAATGTGATTGATGAAGCCTTTTGGTAGTGATGTTTCTTTGACTTGTCGTCTTTATTTTAATATTGATCATTGTATAATCATGATCCATTGTCGATTGATCCATATTGGCAGGCACCATCTTTGGGGTTTCCCTTCCAAATCAAGGTTGGCGCACAATCTGACATCACCTACTAATTGGCCCGAAAATTTACCCCACCAATCCCACCAAAAGATTCCAACCGCCGCCACTACGCACCAGAGTTTGATTCCATCCTTCAATCGATCGCGACAATTCGAATTCATCACCAAAGATAATTAGTCGTCGAGTAGCAGAGCGCTCCCTAAGCCGCCAAGATGTCGACCACCGTGGAGAAGGTACTGTATATCGAAAGACTAAAGCATGGGATTGGTTTACTGATGCAATACAACCGCAGATCAAGGATATCGAGGCCGAGGTATGCACCACCACCACCATCACCACTTTCGAAAAAAACCAAACAAATAGCCTGCCCTACGAATCATCATCATCATCGACGAACGGGTCTAACGAATTCCATGTAGATGGCCAAGACTCAAAAGAATAAGGCCACGTCCTATCACTTGGGTCAGCTCAAAGCCAAGCTGGCCAAGCTGAAGCGAGAACTCCTGACCCCAAGTGGCGGTGGAGGCGGCGCCGGCGCAGGCTTCGATGTGGCCAGAACGGGTGTTGCATCCATAGGATTCATCGGGTTCCCGTCCGTCGGCAAGAGTACGCTGATGAGCAAACTGACCGGCCAGCATTCCGAAGCCGCTGCATACGAATTCACAACCCTGACATCGGTGCCTGGTCAGGTCATTTACAACGGTGCGTTTGTGCTTCTCTCGGTCCATGTTGGGAGCGCAATCCAGGGTCTGGAAAGTGGGCGAAAACTCTTTTCTGGGCGCTTCCCAACAGATTCCGAGGCTTTTACGAAATAGGTTGAGCCGACTAACTCAAAACCATAGGCGCCCCCCTGCAGATCATTGATTTGCCCGGTATTATCGAGGGTGCAAAGGACGGCCGAGGAAGAGGTCGTCAGGTTATCGCTGTAGCCAAGACTTGCCACTTGATATTTATCGTCCTAGACGTCAACAAGCCCCTGACAGACAAGAGAGTCATCGAGAACGAACTCGAGGGTTTCGGAATCCGTATCAACAAGGAGCCACCAAACATTACTTTCCGCAAGAAGGACAAGGGTGGCCTGAACATTACAAGCACCCAGCCACTAACGCACATTGATAATGATGAGATCAGGGCTGTTATGAGCGAATATCGCATCAATTCCGCTGATATTACAATTCGTTGCGATGCCACTATTGACGATCTTATCGACGTCATTGAGGCAAAGAGTCGAAGGTAAATCTTTATTCTTAATGGGTCGCATCGCATTTCTTGTGTGGTGCGACCACGCCTGTACGAGAGTTGGGCACTGACAGAGTTGGGCAGCTATATTCCCGTTGTCTACTGCCTGAACAAGATCGACTCGATCAGCATCGAAGAGCTCGACTTACTGTACCGAATCCCCAACGCTGTGCCAATCAGTTCCGAACACGGCTGGAACCTCGACGAGCTCATGGAGGCCATGTGGGAAAAGCTGAGCCTTAAACGTGTTTACACCAAACCCAAGGGCAAGCAACCCGACTACTCAGCCCCGGTCGTTCTTAGGGCAACAAAATGTACCATTGAGGACTTTGTAAGTGTCCGAAAATTCCTGTGGTGTCACACCCCAAACGGTTTGTTAACATGAGACGCGTTACACCATTAGTGCAATGCCATTCATCGCAGCATTGTGGAACAGTTCAAGACAGCTGTTGTGTACGGCAAGTCGGTCAAGCATCAGCCGCAGAGGGTCGGCCTGGGTCATGAGTTGGAAGATGAGGATGTTGGTAAGTGTCGATCTACCCCTGATTGACCACCTCGCATTGGCGGAATGGAGATGCTTCCATGGACGAGATCCGGCCGAAAACGGCTCCGAGCTCTCTGCTGAACATCAGCGGGACAGACCGAGATGGAGTTAGATGCATGGCGTACTAATAACCACCAATAGTAACTATCGTCAAGCGATGATGAATCCGATTCGAAGACTTCAAAGTCATCATGGGGGGGAGGCCTGCTTGAGGAAGAGGCTCTTGCTCGGTCCCGGGAGCCGCGCCACGCGGGAGGGCTGTTACTTTGCGCATCTAATCCGGCTTTAGGCTCTGCCAAAAACTTGAGGATGTGCTTCAGCTTCGAACGGTTTGGGCTGAAAGGTGCATGAAATGCCACCGGTTTGGGACGAAATGGCTCCATGCACACCAAGGGCAAGACAGGGTAGGGCTGAGTGGCCATGTTTACGGCTGATTGCATGAGCAAAGGAAAGTCTTTGTGGTCAATGCGCGGAATCTCAACACTCAAACAGGGCACAGGGAAGCGAAAAGAAGATATGATCGGCAGTGATTCCGGTGAACCCCCGGAGTATTGCTTGCGGACGAAAAGCAAACATGACATGAAAAGATTGCGAATTCGGGGAATGGCGACAGGGGAACCCAGCCTTGGGTGTGGTAGGCTCCACAATGGACAGTACCATTATGCAAAAGAAAAATGTCGGCGAAGAAACAAGAAAGTAAACTTGTTTGCTTGTGTGTCAGCCAGCCTGCTTGTGAGTGTGTATGTGTGTGTGTGGGCGAGTGTCAGTGTATGGGTGTCGTGCCGTGTATTATTCATCAGTTTTGTGCATTTCCCGAACAAAAAAGTAATTATACAGCGTTGACACACATGCCTAGAACATGCAGAGTAGCAGCCCGCGTGTTCAACGCTTTCTATTGTCGGCAGGCACTTGGCCAATCAACCCAAGGCTGAAGTCAGATGAGAAATCTTCAATGGCAAACTCCCAGAAGCCGGGGTATGTGTACTGTGGCCCTGCATAGCCGAGGGCCTCTTCATCTGCGGCCACGCTGCACAGGGCAAATTGCCAGAGACCGCGGGGATCGAAAGGTGAATGCAGGCACTTGATTCTAGATGTTGAGGGGAGGGGAAGGGGGGGGGGGAAGAAACCTTTTCCCAGCTCTTGGGACAACGAGGAGGGGAGGGGGAAAAGGACGGCAGCGAGAAGGGGGGGGCGTGTACCAGAAAGGGCCCGTCCAGGCTGGTGGTTTGGACGACACCAGACCGAGGGCCAGGAGGTAATGATGGATGGGTGTGGGAACAGGGCAGAAAAGGCTTGGCTTGCATCTGCGGCGCTTAGTGTGGGTTGAAAGGCAGTCGCTGAATGGGACAGCAAAAGACTGGTTGATGAGATACGGAGCAAACTTCATGGGGCAGGGCTCTGGTGAGAATTGGGGCCATCCAGGTCCAGCCTTTCAGAGAGCTTCTCTTGCCGCCCGGGAGGAGAGATATGATGAGTGACGGTGGGTCAGCACAAAGAGAGCGGACTAACACGCCTAGCGGCGACACCTTCTATAGGCTCGAATTTGCGTATCACTTACTCCATACTTGTAGCAGATGTTTGCCAACGTTTTTCTTCAATGGCATTTATGTTTTCGGATGGTCAAAGAAGGGAAGGCCGAATCCATAGAGTACCCAAGTATACATACCTGTATACAGAGGAGGACGGCTCGGCAAACAAAGCTGGGCAGCAGCTGAGGGTCATGAAGAGTCAGAGACATCCAATGGATGTGGCACCTTGCCGAAAAGGAGAAAGTCGAAGTCAACAAGCAAGCCACATCCATCGATGAATGATGTATGTTTGTACCTCGTACTCCGTACCTGGTCTCACGACGGGATGAAATACTAGTAGCTGTTTGTCTTATGACGACTTTTTTTTTGCTGTTGTTTGGACTTGTGGCTGTTTCTAGATCAGGGTAGCATGTGCGGTGGGAGGTCGATGGACGGCGTAACGGTGAGGGTTTACCTCCGTCCTTTTGCTAGTGAGTACTTGCTTCTTCGGCAAATGGGGGAAGTCGAGTTGAGGCGGCCATCGCGGGAGCGAGGATATTGGTGGCGCCTTGCATTTTGACAGGCCCAGCGCGCGGCGCGCTTTCTGGTCCATGCCCCTGCGCATCCTCTTGGGAGGAGAGACGAGCTAGTTCGCCCGCAGCGGGGACGTGGAGGAATAGGGGCACAGACCATGATGTGTTCTGTCGCCGGAGCAAACCAGATGAGCAAACCTTGAAGGTTGATTTGCGAATGTTGGTGTAATAAGTACTTGTAATACCACCAACGATTAAGAGCTCCACCGTGAGATCTTGCGGATGGGGCTAGTAGATAAAGACAAAGAGGTGAGCAAAGCAAGCATGGTATCCGATGGTAGCTGCCAGAGAAAAAGCAGAAAACCAAGATGTAGCTGAGAATTCTACAATCCAGGAGACCTGGCGGTACCTGATGCAGGACGGCATTCGAGTCCAAAGCCGTTCGTGCGAGCGTGCAAAGGCATGGTCGATCTTTGCATGCCGGCGGCCAGCTCGGCGACCATAGTAGTACATACCTAGCCTCAACAGTGCTTCAGGAACTGAAGACGTCATCGTAAACAGATGTTTGTAAGCTCTGGTGTTGATGAGTTTTGCCGAAGAGTCCCATAGTTGCACCGTACAAAGACTGGGAATTGAATATTAATTCGCCGACCACCATCACGAGGACGACATCCCATCGGGGTTAGGACATGATCGAAGGATGCGATTGGCTATCGCGCGTGCAGCATCTCGAGCCAGTCATCGTTCGCCTTATCGGCACTGGGATGTCAGATGAACAGAATATCGGCATATTACGTCGGGATTGGCCGCTGCCCACAATCTAATCATCCGTAAAAAGGTATTTCGTTTCCAATTGGATTGAATACGCACCTCATACAGTCTCAGTACATATTAGTACATCGATTTTCCTCTAGTTAAAAGCTTGGCGAAAGTTCTCTCAAGATTAAGTCGACGCGACGCGTCCGCACGGTTGCTGAAATGAACAATAGTACTCCGTAGATGCATTTGCGCTGTTGGCTTTAGGGCAAGTAGTAATACCTTGCTCCACAGCCCTTGTACATACAAGTAGTTGTCGCTCATGATCTCTGGCTTTTGTCGACGGGGTCGGCGATTGACCCCGGATGCTAATGTTAAAGGCTCGATCCCAACCGGCAAAATATCTTCTTGCTGGATAGTAGTTTGTTTGGAAGATAGACTGCTTACAGGGTGCACCTTGATCAACAGTCTGGTTGTAGCTACTCAGCACTGCAGTACGAGGCTGCTGCTCGTTTCAGCGATGGAAGCAGCAAACCTTCTGATCAGGTTTGCCATGCCGTACCGCACGGCGATGATGGTTTAAAGCGGTCCGCTGGTTTGCCCGTCAGGTACAGACCTCCTCCACAGCAAATGACCCAACAAGGATAGGGGGACTAACGATGTCAGGGATTAGAGGCAAACCTAACCAACTGGAATGAAGCCGGATAGCGGAAGCTACGCGTTTGGCTTGGACGCCACACACTCTTTTCCTTTCTTGACGGGTCGTTCCTCTTTCAAGGACAGCACTAAAACCAGCGACGAGAGGAGAGGAGACGGCAGATTTTTCATCTTGATGCCCAATTGCCTTTGATCCGTTCGGTGGAGTTCGGGAATTATGGAAATTGATGGTAGGATAGGTATCCCCTTTTGGATGTATGAGCTCCGGCTTCTGGAATCATTGGCAACAGAAATCTCAACTAGCTGAGTATCCTGCAAGTACAGGTAAGTGCTCATGGTCCATTTCTGCCATGATTTGCACAGGCATTCTTACATGGCCCCATGCCTTGTGGTGGAATCGTGGTCGATGTATTTGTAAGCTGTAGCGGACTGAACCCTTGTGGGGAGTTTGTGGACGTGTGAAACCTGTTTGTGATCTGAGACTACATTCATGAGATTTTTCATGTTAAGCTGTATCGTCTTCCAGATGTAGAAGCAATTTCCCATAGCTAATAGAGTTTCGCTATCTCATGTTAGGATGCACTTATGAGCCTTCATTTCTTTTTATCCCCTGTCTTGTGCGTCCGTGGTATGGTAACACAGCAGCATTGACATTATCGCGGCTTTTGATGACTGCCTAAACCCCTCAGTAGAGTGCGGCAAAGAGAAAAGGGAAAAAGAGAGAACAGGAAACAAGGAAATGGACAAGCTCCCACGAGATTAGCTGTTGATCGTGAGGTCGCCGAGTGGAGTCTGGTTGGAACACTTAACAGCCCGGCCCGGTCTGAGACCCAGAGGTGTAAGTCTTACTGTTCAGTGAAGATGGTCCATTCAGGAGCACTGGCAGTCATAATTTTTTTCTTCTTTTTCGAGAACCAAGTTTGATCTGCAGGAGACGGGAAATCGCTACTGTCCCGAGCTCCTCTGTCTGTTGGGGGTGTCAAGCATCGGTTAGCTGCATTGTCGTAAATGGTCGAATGACAGCATCTTCCCGGCTGCCAACACATTTCGTGATGTTGGGAACCCATGCATATATCAGGGGAGGAAAGAGATATCAAGCTGGGGGGTGTTTGTAAAAGGCGTATGGATATTTTGAAGAAGCGATAATAATTGAAGACAGATACCTTCGGCATATAGTTCTCAGTTAGATGGCATCTTCACAAATGCTTAGCATCCAAATCTATGGCTTATTAGTGCATTGTTTGGGTTGTGTCACACTGTGAGCGTTTTGCTCCGTTGTATGAGTTGCGAAAGACACGGAATCCCTCCGTTGTCTCTATTCCGGAAGAAGCCCTCCAGGCTCGTCATTGTGGTCCGTCTACCTGGTACTCCCCTGCCTCGTGGGAGACAGCAAGGTTGTCGAAATTCTCGAATGGCAGAGTCATACTGCTACGAGTACGTAAGATAACTGCAAGAAAGGCATGCGCCTTCTCTGACGCCCCGTTCACAGCTCAAAACGAGGCGGCGCTAGCTGCGCGTCATCGAACAATAGCCGCTGCCGTCAAGGGTTGAGGAAAAACTGCTCTGGAAGCAGAGATTTGCCGTCACAGCGACCATTAGCATTGATCTCTATCGCCATGTGTGCCGTGATGATACCATACTTTTGTTGATAGCTCGGAAACGATGATGCTAGTCAAAGGTGATTTGCTCATTGGCTTCTTGTTTGCCATGGGTCTGGAAGGTTGGTGGTGGCTTACCCAACGTCTCAAGCCAATAGCCAACTCATCTTGGAGTGGATGAATGGGCTCCCCTGTCGATATGGAGTATGGACGGACCTCCCGCGCTCCCATGCTTTGAACCTTACGTCCCCCCATTGTGATCCATGACATGGAGCCGCTCCTAAGGTCGATCTATGATGGAGGGGAGGCCAAAAGATGACCGAAAATACCGAAGCTTCAACAGCTTACTGTGTGAGCTCCGTCCGTTAACACATGTCTGAGAGCTTGTACAGGTATACGAAGCTTGCTTCTTCCCTCCTCAATTTCCGAACTGAAAACCCTGGCTCGTGGTGAGCGGACCTGGGGTGATGATGTCTCGGACAGAGACTACACCCGGAATCCAGCCTCGTAAAAAAAAGAAAGATGAAGTTTGGCGACAACGCGAGCGGCTTTTGCTTGATACAAGTAACAGGTAAAATAATCCAAGAGAATATGAGCCTATGTTTTTATTCACACACATCATGTGGTCGTATATCTCTAACGACCGATCGTTTTTTGTGGAGGGTGTTCTCGTATGTAACCACGTCCTGGGCACCACCTTCGTCAACCCCTGTCAGTTATGTGCTTCTTGCTCGAATGCTTCTGGTAGGAGGGTGGAGTGAAGGAGGAGAATGCCCAGCATCGAGGCTCTGGTTGGCCCTTCTGATATTGCCCCAAATGGGTCGCAGTCGCACTCCATTTTGTACCAAGCACTCAATCCATGAAACTGTTGCTCTGTCCCCAACGTGCCTGTGTCTACCAAGGTTATGATGAGCAGTGAGTTGCAAGGCAATCTTGTAAACCGCTTCCCTATCCCATGATCAACGGTTTCTTGACACCAGCCTGAGCCGACCAGAAAATAGATCGCCAGCTGAAGCTCAGTCGTTGATTTGAGCAAAATCAATATGTGAATGGACGGCGACTCCCTTAACTGGGGTCCAACCCAACGTTTCTGTTGCCAATCCGGGCTTTAACGCGCCGTTCCCTCTTGTCACCGATCAAGATGGGGCTTTCTTTTTTCCTTTCTTTTTCTTCTTCATGGGAATGCAACTCTTTTTACCCATTGGTATTGGCGTTCATGTACAGAGTACATATTTGTGTGTGAGAGAAAAAAAAACATGGCTCGTTTCGTTTGGTTTCCTGGGCAGACCCTCTGATTAAGATTGAGACTGCGCTGATAAGTCGGTTGAGACCCTGGCGACAAGGCAAATGGACCTTTAGCCCTGGCTGGCAAACAAGGACACACTCTCACACTGATTTTAAGCATTGTGGAAGATTTTTCTTTCAAGTGTGCATGAATGGAATTCGTCAGCCTCCCCTACATGGAGAGAGATTGTTGCTTGAACGCTCTCCTCTTCCTTCCTTCCTACCTTGGTACCTTCCCATTGTCGCTGCTTCTTTGCTCCGTACCTACCTGGTACTGGGAGCGAATATGTATTCACGGAAGGTACGGGACAATAAGGCTCCTATTTTCCGAGGTCACACATAATTCAAGATCTCAAAACTTCAATTATCTACTAACATTTGCACGTCCCATTGAACAACATCTCTGCTGCTTCTCGCCCGCCTATGATGAATTCAGTACAGCGATCAATCAATCAATCAATCGAAGGGCCGTGCCGAGTACGCTCGTCGGCCGTCGCCATTTTGTGCGCCAGATCATCACTTCGATGCTCTCTTTTCTCGCTCTTCCAGCCCTGTTAGTCGTCGGCCTGCCACTGGCTCGTTTGCAATGCCCAATCTCCTCTATGGTCTATCCCATTCTTGCGCTCGTCCAGGGCATCTCGAATCACTCCGGTCTTAACTCTCCTAAGAGTATGGACCATTCCTTTCCTGGATCTAATCCTACCCACCTTACAGAAACAAGGTACGATGTATGGAGCACACACAGGTTTGTTTTCACTTTTTCTAACAAAACACGCACGCCACGCTATACCATGGTAGACATGGACAACTGATACACAGGCAGGCATCCACCTTCAACAACAACATGGTATCTAGAAGCACGCCCTGCCATCCAACACCCCACCCCCTTCTTGTGGCCCCTGCTCAGGGACCCTGGCCTAGTTACAGTCTTCGATGCATGAGCCTGCATACAAAGTACATACAGGCCAACGTCCCATTGCCTTCGTACATAATGTAGTCTAATATCTACAGCTGCGCGCATCTTGATGATAGCTCGATGCCCTTGTCTGCGCTGGTCACTTTTCGTTTACAGAAATACTACTCGCCTTGCCGTGGTCTGAACCAACAACACCCGGATTGCGCTTGTTAGATCTTCATACGCTCGACTAATACATACTGGGAGCCCATCACCATTCGAAGCTGGGGCTGATTTTCGCTCCGGTACTTCTTCCATCATCCAGAGCCGTCAACGCCACTGGACACCACAAGCGCTCTCTTTTGCTTCCTGCGCTGATGAGAGCCACTTCCCTTCTCCGCAAAGCCCGCATTTGTCCCCGACAAATATTCTGTTAGCATCTTTCTAACACACCCCCACGAAGACAAGTAAACGGTGAAGCAACGTCCCGTCTGTCTCACCAGACCGTTACGGCGTGGTAAGTGAGCCCGCCAGCGGGTCTCGAATACTTGAATAGTCCGAACGACTGACAAAGTAGGGCTGACCTGCAAAGGCACAGATTCTTCTTCATTACCCCAGGCTCCACGTCTTGTCTTTGTGAAGTAGGCCAGGCAGAACTTGTTGGCGAACCCCTCACCAACAGCTTCGTTATTCAAATATCTTTTCATTTTATTGAAGCTATCTATACTCCAGCAGTTGAACATTTACTCGAGTCGAATCGGTCTCATCAATCTTCCCGCCCCCGTCGGACTTCCATCTACACGACGAATGCCTATCCTCGGCATTCAACGTTCATGAGGTTTGTCCCTGTTCTTATCTTTGAACGCCAATGTTTTTGCTCTTTGCAGCTTGCGCGAAGTGGCATTGAAGGATGCTGTAGCTAGTCTTTCGTCTACACCAAATGATGGGACCCTCTGTTTTATCTTTCTGCTTCTTTGCTAACAAAATCTGCTTTAGTTTAGTTGCATCCGCCGACACCCAGCAATAGACTGGGCAACGCATGAAAAGGAATGAACAATAACCTTCATGGTTCTGCTCCCATGGGGCAGGATACGCCCATTGCCCAAAGCAACGGAGCCGGATATACGGGCGACCAATGGGCTAGCATAAGCCCATACAGCCAAAGCCCGTACAACAACAGCCCGATGAATGAATTCAGTCCCTTTGGCCCATATGGACCTCATGGTCTGCCTATGGAGTCTCTCAGCAGAATGCCGCCTCCTCCTGTTCACCCTCAAACACCGCATCCATTGATACAACCCGCACCACCCATGGGCCACCATCAACTTCCCATGCTAAACACACAGTGGCCAAGCCAGCTGGCCAATCCAACACTATCAGGGAGCTACTCTGCGCCTCCCCTTTCTATACCGCCATTATCCTTGCCTCCAGTTGAAGCACACAGGCTGCCCATGCCACATGAGAAGGCACGAAAAACATTGAGCGCGGAGCAGAAGCGGGCCATGTGCCTCTTCCATGAAGAGAACCCAGGAACGAGACAGGCGGATATTGGAGCAAGATTTGGCGTGGAAAGAAGGTAGGCATAGGCAACTTGGCTTTGCCACAGTTATAGTTGAGACTACAGGGCAGAGCATAAAACTAATGATTGGCTTTAGCACCGTGTCAAAAGTTTTGAGGCACAAAGACCAATATCTGAAGCGGGATACCGAACCCGAGTCCTCAAGTATGAAGCGCAACAAAGGAAAACACCCAGACTTTGATCGAACGTTGAGTAATTATGTTCGGCGGATGCAGGACCGTGGATTCGAAGTCAGGGACGAAGATATCATGGAACAGGCGAGATATTTTGCTCGCGCAAGTGGCCATCAAGAAAGCCTACCGAACAGCAGTTGGCTTCAAAAGTTCAAGCAAAAGCATGGAATCGGAGCCGGTCGATTGATGCGCCGCGCATCCGAAACCAATATTCCCGACAGCATGACGATGTCCACGGCTCTACATAACCATTCGGGAAGAAGGAATTCAAGCATCGTCTCCCCTATTTCGCCTACATATCAACTATCACCTCTGTCTGGAAGCCGTAGCGATGAGGACATACGTGCTGATGGGCTCGATTTTGATTTCCCGTACAGGCACGCAGGGTCTCATTCCTCGACCTCCCTGGCTAGTGATTTGAGGGAAAACAGTGCGTCCTTCTCAGCAGATCCCATAAGTCCAACAGCACCGGCACCGGCACCAGTGTCATTCAACTTTTCTTCAAACCAAAATGCTGGAGGCTTTTCTGTGGAGCAGAATAATATGTCCCTAGAGTCGGGTGCTCCCGACTTTCAGCATCGTGAAAAGAGAAGCAACACGTTTCCTTCGCTCAACGTGGACTATGGCAATCATATAACAAATACCGACCCGGCTACGCCTCGGCACCCCTCGGTCGCGGCTGCATCGGTTATTGACTCGCCATCCAACGACACCCACAGCCCTCCGTTCACGATTGATACTACGTTGACATCACCGCCTGCGTTGCGGCGAAGCAGTAGTAACTCGAGCATGACAGCAAGATCTAACAATACGTCTACTGCTGGTAGTGCCATGTCATCTTCAACGGCTGATTCATCACCAGTTTCGCCTACGCAGGAAGAGGCTAGGCGCGCTGCCAACACCTTACTTTCGTACATCCAGGGCTTGTCCAACGGCCCATTTGACCAGAGCGAGTACATAGCTGTTGTGCAGCTAACAAAGAAGCTCCAAATACAGCAGCACCAAACCTTGCGGCCTTCTATTGGTGGGTTATCTAGGATCCCCGAGGGTGACGGAGAGTTGTCAATTCAAACAGATACACTGGCGATGATGGAAGCTAGGTGAACGGGTGGTCAGATAATTTGCTGTTTTCTTGATTCTTTTCTGATTCTTTTCTTTCTTTTTGCATTTAGTTTACTAACCTTGGCGTTCTGGTTGTTGATTCTTTTACCGGCAGCATTTGGGAATAGTGGGAAGGTAAGGGGATAAAAGGGAATATTTTCCCCTGCCGTCAATAGGATGGCACCCACAGACAGGCCAGCGATGAGAGATTTTTCCCCCCAGAAATTCTGGAGGTTGTCACTTACCTTGCCCACGCGAGAAAGATGACATTGGTAAAAAAGAATTCTTCATCACAGTCTATATCAGGGGTTTTAACTGGATATCCCACGAACTTCTGATGCATGACTGATGGGTTCAGAGGGGAAGTCCATTTTGGGGGAAAACTCGGCATAAAGATTGAAGGAGGCGACTCTATCTATATACTCTGGCAACAGACTTATCGGCAACGACATCAATTGTGCAACGACTAATATCGATTCCACCTCTTGAATACGGCAAAATATCAAATTTCTCTTTGTTTTCTTGCGACTTTTCATATACCCGATAAGACACCCATCTGCAGCTCACGCGCAATCGGACATGCCACCTCAGGGAATATACTGCTGTCTTTTCTTTGTCCATAACTGTTATTTTCTTTTTCTGAAGTCTTATTTATTTGGCGTTTATATATATCCTGGCGGGCAGATGGCACGATGGGAAAAGGTGAGAAGGTTGGGCAATCAGTGGCTGAGGGTGGTACTTCAATGGTCTTCCACTGAAGTAGGGGGAAGATTGCATTAGCTTGACTGCCATCTTGCACGTGCTTGGGCTTGCCTCTTTCTTATCTCAGTTTTTTTCATTCTTTTTTTCATTGGCGATCGGGGCGGTGGAGATAATGGATCGGAAAACAACATGAGCATGATGCACATGATGGTTACAAGACCTACAAGTACGGATATCTGCAGTTTTGGTGCAGATCGGACACAAAGGGATAGCAGCGAGACTGGCGGAAAGGGGAATATTCGGTGGGGCGGCATTTTTCTGGGCGTTATTTGTCTCTTGTTCAATAACAACTCATTTTTATTTCTCCATGGTTATGAAGTGTGTACTTTGTATTTATTTTTCTGTCTGGTGTACGACTCTTGGAGGCGTCGACGCAAAAAAAGTCTGGAACATAGCTAGCCAAAGACTATCGTACCTATTTGCAAACCCACACATATATACTGCTTTTTGCACTACCGCATTACTGTCTTTGTTACCTGCCGATGAAAACAAGTGATCAACCAAGTCTGTCTTCCCATAGCTCCACTACCCCCTTGTCACTGAGTTCCGGCATCAACCTCACGAGGATGAGTTCCAACACGCTATACATCAGGTGTTTGTTACAATACTCATCACCAACCACCATGAGCAAGCTCTCGAGGTCGTCCAACAAGGTCTCATCTTCATCCTTTGCTGCAGAATCAGCACCAGTATCAGTTCCAGACCCGCCGCGGCGCCAAGGTCGACCGCCAAAGTACGCGCGGCTCACGCCTTTCGGCAAAAGGCCCCAAATGGCCTTAGCGGCCTTACGACGCAGAGCAGATAGCTCTTCTTCTGATGAGGGAGCCACCAACGTGGATGTCCCGGGGCTGTTGTTGGGAAACAGAGCACCTCGGAGTGACCGAAGGATGGGTGGTAAGATGGTGGGGTCAAATATTGATTGAATATGGTGCGAGAGCAATCTACCAAGGTGGGAAGAAAAAAAGAACTGGGGGTTAGCAAAGCATGAACATGAATAAGAAAGTTTCGGATCCGACCGTCAGCGGGGGGGGAGAGGGAAAGGAAGAGGGGGTGGAAGAGGGGGCGAAAGAAGAATTGAGTGCACAATAGACGCTTGTTGGTTGAACTCGTGAAAATGGGGGAGAAAACTGGTGGCTTTCAGGGGTGATCCGTGTAAGTTGTCTCTGATTCTATGTCTTGAGTGTGACACATCATGCAGATGACCACGAGAAACCCCTCGTGGTGAAGATTGTGACCAGATTGGGGCAGTTGGTAAGCTGGGCTTGACTAGTGTGGAGAAGGAAAAGAAGTTTTGCATGGAGGAGGGTTGTTGGATCTCTCCAAAGTAAAGGAATAGAGATGGGACGGCAGTAGGAAAATGATACGTCGACCCGGTCTCTACCCAGTACGGTGCGGGCAAAGCCAGAGGGGGGACAGGGAGGGAGGGGGTTTCTCTCCCAGATCTCGTTTGTGAAGGTGTGAGCCTGCATAGAGGCTCCCAAGCCACTTGGAGGAGGAACTGCATAAGCGCGCCTTGTTTGAGAGCACGCAGTTGGCTGCTGTCTCGTCCTTCTTTGTCCAAGTTTGAGCATCGATTAGCGGCGGCGGTCTTTGCAACGTATGACCGGCAATTGCGGTGTCCCTTTTTCCTCACCTGCGTGGCAGGCAACGGTTTTCTTAGACACAATCACACTTTGTCCTCCTGGGGCCAAGCTTGAGCGAGCGGTCGCTTCGGGTGGCGCGGCACGGGGCGAACGGACGGTCGAAGTTTGAATGGACGAAGCAAAAAAGAAAGGGAGAGTAAAAAGAGGCTTGCCAAAACGCAAAACGGTGGCCCAACGAGGAAACAAACAACCGGGGTCGAAACCTTGACCCGCTTTGAAGCAGCTGATTGCCCCCCTTGTTTGAGGCCGGCGCGTAAACAAGCCATCTAAGTCGATGGGCTGGTATGGAGCGGTCATGGCTGGCGCACCATATCGAGCAATGAAAGACCAGATGGCACACTCTGCGCTTCAATTGGCCAGCCTGGTTTCGAAGCTAGCCAATATGATGTGTAGATTTTGGAGTGGTGTCTTTGTTTTCGTCGCCGTTGGATTCCATGGTCCGCAAGTTTCGCCGTAGTTCAGTTGGGTACTTTTCACGCCAGGGAGAAGAAACATGTGCTATGTAGACTCCCAGGGCGTCGACAGAATCGGGTTGTTTGGATTGAGGTTGGAGCCCAAGTTAGACAAAGCGCGTCACGGCGGATTTCCGGACCCGTTCATGATGCCCTTTTCCGGAAGCTCGTTGCTTCCTCAAGCAGGGGGGAAGAAGAACCAGTGACACTGATACAATGCATGTGACCATGGGAAAAAATTGATAAGATGGTGATCCGGTCGGCGGGGGTGTAGGAAAGATGGAGAAAGGAAAATTGACTGTCTCACCTGTCAAGAGGACCGTTAAGTCCCGCAATACGCCATGGGCCATGTACTGCTGCGGTTTGCAGCAGGGACATGAAGCCACTCAGCCAAGGTTTTCGCTCATTCAGCTCAATCAAATTTCCAAAACATGGCCAGATTTTGAATGAAAGCACTGGAACTTTGTCTGGTGCATGGTCCAAGTACATCGGCAGCGACCCGGCATATTCATCGTTCGGCAAGGCCTTTGTTCGGGGCGGTAATTGCACAGAATCTGCCAGGGTTCTGGCAAAGAAACGAATTGTGTTGATGAAAAGAATCCCGAGGTGAATAATCAAGACAAAGAATCCTTGGACTGATAAGTTCTGCGATTTCTTCGCCTTCCGTTCAAGGCTAGACGGTTCATGCGTGCTAGACACTATTCTCGCCGTCGCTCTTGCCTCCTGTTCCTCCAACGATCTCGCCGTGATGCACATGGCTTCGTAGAGAAGCCACGGCTGTGACGCCTTGTTTGCAATGACGTTACCGATTATCAGCTCCGACAAGATTTGGCCAACAAGGGCGGTCAAGCAGGGATTCTCCAAGTCTTCGGTGGGCAGCAGAATAGCCAACACGGCCTGAACCAGCAGCTGACGGTATGCCGCCTCATTCTCCTCTTGCAAAGTAGATGTTGTCGGATCGTCCGGCTGCGGAACTGGAGAAAGCGCTGGTAGCGGACAAAGGGAGTGATAGACTTCACGAGGGTTAACTCGCACGGGGGCCTGTGACACTGGTCGATGGGCTGCACGGTGGGCTTGAAGAACCAAGTCAGAACAAGTCAGAAAAGCCCTGAATGTGAACATGACTCCTGCGACCTACCAGTAGCATGCCGATCAAGAAGATCAGGTATCTCATCCAGAATTAGACTCTCGAGGTCCAGCTTCCTAAACCTTTGCTCCAAGGCTGTGGTGCAATGGGCAATAATGTGCACAATCTCCGCCACAAACGTCTCGTCCGTCGTAATCTTGCCATACCAGCTCTGTACGAACTCCCGCATAATGATGGCCAAGAACGCATACAGCTGCAAATCCACATCGTTGCGACTCGTCAGCGGCGGTAGGAGGTCTTCGATCGGGGGCTGGGCATCACGGCCTTTGTCCTTCAGCTGTTGGGAGCATAACGTCCGACGGATGAGCGTCAAGGTCGCGCGATCGGACAGAGAATCCAACGGCGCTGGGCGATTCACCCGGCGATCTGCTTCGGGACCAGGCGCATGTTTGTGACGGGGGGTTCCGGCTCTGGCTGGCGTAGCGGGAGGAGCGGCGGCGGCGGTCATGGCCGGTGTGTGAGGCAAGGTCGTCGAATGATCATGGCGCTGTCGACAGTGACAGGCGAAACTGCGCAGGTGGTTGCCCTGTTGTTGGCGCTCGAGGCTGAACTCCAGGTAAACAAGACAGGCGGTGACGTTTTGGCCACGGTCGTCGTTGAGGTTAGGTTGGGTCGCTATTGGGTCGCAGATGGCAGCTGCATGGACTGCATGAAACGAATGCATCAGCCATGCAACGGCTGTTGAGCCGCCTGAACCGTGCACTGCAGGTCACCCTCGCACGTGCATTAGGGCGGCCTTTTCAGCGACCTGGAGGGGGTCTTGGGGGTGCAACTGGCAGAAGAGCTACAACATCTTATCCATTCATGGATGATGTGAGTATCTGCCTGGGTAGGTAGTATTTGTAGGATTATTGTCATATACAAGTAGATGAACTTGAATTTCTATACTTCTGAATTCCACTCATTGTCTGTGATACTCTCCATTGCTGTCGCCTTCTATGACACTTACAACTTTTACGGATTTTATTATCATTACTTTCAGTTTCTATCCCTCCTTCATCTACTTGAACATGACGAAACAAAGATATTCATTCTATATGTTGATTTAAAAACATGTGTATTTCGGCTAAAATGAGCAAGGTAGGATAATAAATACATAGATGGTTGCTAAACCATAACCCTCAGGTGCTTTGACATATGAACCTACAATCAAGAGAAATCTCCCACATATATTTTCTTGAATCAACACCAGCCATCATGACTTCTCGTGGCATTTGTCTGAAAAGTACCGGAACATTATCTTAGGGACCAAAATAGGTAGTTCTTCCCTTGTCATTTTAACCCATGCGTGTTCTTCGTTCGGGGTGTTCTTTAAGTGATGCGGCACATGCCCGTTTCGAATCCGTGGTACCCAGATATCTTCCGCGTCATCCCCGAGATGTAATTTCTGCTTTCGAGCATCCAGCCATGCGGCTGCGAGAAGAGTGAAGTTGGCAGTTTCAAGCCATGTATTCACACGAGCCAGAAAGGTATCTCTAGAAAGTATTATGTTGAATGTCATCCCTGATATCAAATCTTTGTCTTTGACGTTTGATGCCCATAGGTCAAAGTATGATTGTATTGCTTCAGCATCATCCACATCTACAAGTTTGATGCGGTCATCGGGAGAGAAAATTCCTGATCGAGCGGCAATCTCATCCTCTAGATGCAAAACTATGACATATAGAGTCACATAACAAGGACCCTGGTGCCGTGCCATCGTGATATGATGTAGTAGTATAGGATGACTGGTTCCTGGTACATCGAAAGAATGAAATAGGTTGCATGATATGGACGGAATCAAATTATGTCGTTGTGCCTCGTATAAAAGGCAGGAAATTGGCGTTGAACTGCGATGAATGAGATCATAGCGGTGATGAAGACCAGACGTCTCGAAATCTTGCCACTCCCCCCAGTTGAAATGAAGTACATCCATGTAAGGTTTTGCCCAAATACCCCAGTTCATACACGAAGGGTCCATCCAGCGACCATATTTGATGCAAACGTCATAAGACTCGCGGCAAGTATATAGAAGAACTGGAGTGGCGGAGCTGCTAATTGTGGTGTCGAAGCCAGAACATACCTGGCCAAAGCCACCAGTCCAGTTATACCAGTGTCTTTTGTGAAGAAATGGTGGGTTTGCTTCAACCAGGCGAGGGCGAATGCAATATGACCAGATAATGCGGCGAATTTCTTCCGGTAACTAGGGGAAGAGGGTGAATTCTTGCGCGGCGAGGACCATCATTTCTGGTCTTTGATGTGTAGAAGTAGGTGGAGTTTTGCTTGATATTGATGAACAGGAATCTGGTTTACCTATCCTCGAATCCATTCGGCTTGCGAACGAAATGGATGCCTGTTCATGAAGGCCACAGGATTGGAAAAATTCAAGAGGTGTGAGAAGGAAGTAAAATTCCATTTGACGTACCAGGCAGCTGTAATGTCATGTGATGAAAAATGGTTTTGTTGGGCAATCACAAAGGGAGGGAAGGAAGGAAACGAGATAGGTGCACCTCCGTTAAATTAAGGCAGGTATAGTAGGTACTATGACAATGTTACGGAGAGATGGTTGGTGTGAACCTGAAGAAGTGTTGCAGGCTCTCACACCACCTAAATAGTATGGGACTGAATTCGATGAGTAACCTGAGACCAAAAGTGAAAGAAGGTAAGGAGGATGTTGAGGTTGAGAAAAGATCACCAGAATGCTGCACTACGTTATAATGACAATGTTCCCTGCTGAAACAGCAATGCTGGCTCTGAGGTGTTTGCATGGTCATGCACTGCCTTGTGAGCAAGGTTGGTTTCGAACTTTACAATGGAAGCAGCAAAAAGGGGGATATTGACATCTGGGTCATGCAGCCACGGCTACGGTTATGTGTTGGTCTATTTTCAGCATCCGATAGATAGTACACGGTGAGGGGATTCTATGCATTACAGTCATGCGCACATCAATGCCTCATCTCCAATCATCGTCAAAGTCAAATCCCCCATTGACCTTACTCATCTCTTGTTGCAGTTTCGTACCTAGTATCTTGTTAGTTTTGCTGTAGGATATCATCATTCAGGGATGACTTTGGACTGTACCTTTTGCCTCTAAATGCCCACACACCAAAATTGCCACAGCTGATGTCTTGAGGATCCATATCGTTCAAATCCCATCGTAAGCTCCGGAAAATGTTCTCCCCTGGTTCCAGTAGAACATCAAACTCTCCGGCAGACTTCTTCTTGACCCATTCCACATCTCGTTCCAAATCAAGTTTGGTATAGCCCGTACTGATAATTGGTACCTTGGTCTCCAAAAGTAAAGGCAATGTTTCTTCCCATTCATGACTGCTTGCAGGATGTCCCAACCCAGGGTGGAAGAGGACAAAACAGTCAAAATAAGGATCATAAGGAGCAAAATAGCCCGTCTTGTGGATGGTATGATAATAATCCACAATAGTACTAATCTTCATCTTATACCACACTCGGTCCTCGACAACCGCACCGAAAGGATTTGATGGCGTCCGTTCAGGCAAGGGGAATTCGTCATCTCGGTTGGCCATGCTCTCCGGCCCAATGAAGACGAGGTGAAATTTCGACTCAGGGAACAAGTGTGCCAATTGCACCCATGCGGCTCGCGGCAGAGACGACTCAGCTCGGGCGCCAAGAATGAATAACCGCACTGGGGGAGGTTCTGGGCGGAGCTGGTTGATCTTGGCACCTCGACCAGATCTAGGAGGATGCAAATTATATCTCAGAGCTATTAGGGTCATTATTATGTTAGTCAACAAGTCGAACATGCCTAGCAGAAGGGTTTACACGTACCGCTGAAACTTTTCAAACCCTCTACAGTAAGGCGGTTCCCCTTGTTCATACTATACGGACTCAATTCGTGCAAGACGCTACCAACGGTAATAGGATACGTCAAAAGTCGAGTGATTTGCCTCATAGATCGATCAGAATCCACCGCGGCAAACTCTCGAGTATACATGAAAGTGTCCCAGTTCGTCAAGTTGACCGCAGCAATATCTTGTGGTAGATCGGGGAGGTTCCCCTCATGGAATACTCGACCCGACCGGAGGTCATGGTCGTCCTCGTTTATTTGCCGGAGAGTGTCGCATATCTTCAAGTGTCCTTCATAATCATCCATCCAATGTTCCTTGCTGCAGTAAACAGGAAACCCACAATCAGGGCATTCAAAGTCCACATGTGCCGGAGCCATTTCTCCTTTCTTTGCTTCCGTTCCTTCGCCTGTGGGGGATATTGTTGGGACTGTCGTTGGCTTATGATCCGGGTGCGGGCAGTAAGCGTGTTGTCTCATGAAGGCGGCTCGACGACGGAACTCCGGAACTGGAGAGGAAGAGAACGGGTGGAACAAATCATCCTGGCTTAATTTTAGTTTTAGAGATTGGGTAGATTCTGCTGCAGCTGCGGCCGCCTTTTTAGAATTCGCACTGAACGAGAAGTCTCTGGTATTCGTAGTCGAACCGGTTCCTGTAGTTATGCGCTTGCTTTCCAGAGACTTGGAGGAGCATGAATGCACACCTCGAACAGAGGGGCTTGTCCACACTTTGGGTCCTCCATTAGCCACTTGCCTGCGCAGGTTGACAGAGCAACGACCGCAGAGGCTGCTGGCTGCTCTTCGCAGAGCCGGCTCCATTTTATGGTTGAATTGAATCGAATTCAAGTCTCTGCGATGCTGCTCAACTCGCCTGTCGCATTTCGTCGCTGGTGAGCCAAGAGCATAATTTCTGGAAGCTCGGACCACTCAGGTGCCGCCGCATTATCGTTCCTCCATATTTCCGAGCATTTGCCAAACATTTGAAGTCCAAGCTCCATCTGCTTTCTCAAGTAAAAAACATCATCTTTTTCCTCAACGCGATCAAGCGGTCCAGTCGGTTTTTCCAAGCTTCTCAAGCCGCGCAGGCTCGACTGCGCCCAGTCGAGACCATGGCGACCACTTCAAACATGTTCCTTTACTCGCTGACGATTCAGCCGCCAACCAATGTCGTCCAAGCGGTCCTGGGACAGTTTGCCGGCACAAAGGAGCAGCTCATCATTACAGCCGCTGGCTCGCGGTTGACTCTGCTGCGGCCTGACCCGTCACAGGGAAAGGTCGTCACCCTCCTTTCCCATGATATTTTTGGAATCATCAGATCCCTCGCGGCTTTTCGTCTCGCAGGGAGCAACAAAGGTATGTTTTCTAAAGCCAGCTTTGGAGGGTCACATAGTGATATTCAAAAAGCGCCTCACCAGGCCCTGCCAATCACGCATCACCACTCCACAACGTGGTGATTCCTCAGACGTAGTGCTAATGCAGAATTGCAGATTACCTGATATTGGCAACTGACTCTGGTCGTATTACGATCGTTGAATACATACCTGCACAGAATCGCTTCAGTCGATTGCATCTGGAGACGTTTGGCAAGTCTGGGGTACGACGAGTGATTCCTGGAGAATACCTTGCTTGTGACCCAAAAGGCAGAGCATGCCTCATAGCGTCGATCGAGAAGAACAAGCTTGTGTACGTGTTGAATCGAAACTCGCAAGCCGAGTTGACGATATCCTCACCACTTGAGGCCCACAAACCGGGTGTTTTGGTCATTTCCATGGTGGCACTAGATGTTGGATATGCAAATCCGGTGTTCGCAGCCCTAGAAATTGACTACTCGGATGCCGATCAGGACCCAACTGGCGGGGCGTTGGAAGAGCTAGAAACTCAGCTTGTCTACTACGAGCTCGATCTTGGGTTGAACCATGTCGTGCGAAAATGGTCAGAACCTGTAGATTCAACTGCGTCGATCTTGTTCCAAGTTCCAGGTGGCAACGATGGGCCCAGTGGTGTCCTAGTTTGTGGAGAGGAGAACATTACCTACCGACACTCCAACCAAGAAGCCTTCCGAGTACCGATTCCCCGTAGGCGTGGAGCAACCGAGGATCCGTCCAGGAAGCGTACCATTGTCTCTGGAGTTATGCACAAACTGAAGGGCAGCGCTGGGGCCTTTTTCTTCCTACTACAGACCGAGGATGGCGATATGTTCAAGGTCACCATTGATATGGTTGAAGACGACGAAGGGAATCCCACCGGAGAGGTCAAGAGACTGAAGATCAAATATTTTGATACTGTTCCTGTGGCATCGAACCTATGCATCTTGAAGAGCGGCTTTCTCTACGTTGCTAGCCAGTTTGGAAATTTCTCTTTTTACCAATTTGAGAAGCTCGGCGACGACGATGATGAATTGGAATTCAGCAGTGATGATTTCCCTGTCGATGCTCAAGCATCTTACGATCCCGTATATTACTATCCTCGGCCTTTGGAAAACTTGGTCTTGGTCGAGAGTATACCCTCAATGAATCCCCTGTTGGACTGCAAGGTTGCCAATCTCACTGGAGACGACGCGCCCCAGATCTATAGCATCTGCGGTAATGGCGCCAGAAGCTCCTTCAGAACGCTGAAGCATGGTCTCGAGGTCAACGAGATTGTTGCCTCAGAGTTGCCAGGTATTCCATCGGCTGTGTGGACACTTAAGCTCAATCGAAGCGAACAATACGATGCTTACATCGTCCTTTCCTTTACCAATGGTACTCTTGTGCTTAGCATTGGTGAAACAGTAGAGGAAGTGAGCGATTCAGGCTTCCTCACTAGCGTACCAACCTTGGCTGCTCAGCTTCTTGGTGAGGATGGCCTGATTCAAGTTCACCCTAAGGGTATCCGACACATTAAAAATGGTAATATCAACCAGTGGGACGCTCCACAGCATCGATCAATCGTGGCAGCATCAACCAATGCTCATCAGGTTGCCATTGCCTTGAGTTCAGGAGAGATTGTCTACTTCGAAATGGATTCAGATGGCTCACTAGCTGAGTATGATGAGAAAAAAGAAATGTTCGGAACTGTCACTTGTTTGAGTTTGGGTGAGGTCCCAGAGGGTAGACTACGAAGCTCATTCCTAGCCGTGGGATGTGATGATTGCACCGTCCGCATTTTGAGTCTAGATCCAGAGTCTACTTTGGAAAACAAGTCTGTTCAAGCCCTGACAGCAGCACCAACGTCACTTGCCATTATTGCTATGGAAGACTCCGCATCCGGAGGATCGACCCTCTATCTTCATATCGGTCTACACTCGGGTGTCTATCTGCGTACAGTGTTGGACGAAGTCACGGGCGAGTTGACGGATACTAGACAAAAATTCTTGGGTCCCAAGGAAGTCCGACTATTCCAGGTTACAGTTCAGGGAAGAACCTGTGTGCTCGGTCTCAGTTCACGACCATGGCTAGGATACGCTGATCCTATCACCAAGAGCTTTGTAGTGACACCTCTGAGTTACGTTGATCTTGAGTGGGGTTGGAATTTCAGCAGTGAGCAATGTGAAGAAGGCATTGTGGGCATCCAAGGCCAATCTCTTCGGTAAGTAACTCGCGCATATTTCCTTCTTTTTCTCCGCTGTGTGCCGAATGATGAAACACGGGATCCTACGCCTACGGGCAGTGAGGCTTTACGCACATTACCAATTGTTCCTACTGATTAGCACTGTTATCTTCATATTCTTTGATCTAAACTTGACCGTTCTTGAGACGATGCTAATAGTGGCTAGCATCTTTTCTATCGATCGTCTGGGGGAAACGTTAATTCAGAGCTCTATTCCATTAACATATACGCCAAAGAAAATGGTGAAGCATCCAGATCAGCCTCTTTTCTACACCATCGAAGCGGATAACCACACTCTTGCTCCTGAACTGCGCGCAAAGCTCCTTGCTGATCCTGGGGCGGTGAACGGAGATGCGAAAACTCTTCCACCAGAAGAATTTGGGCATCCAAGGGGAAATCGACGCTGGGCATCATGCATAAGCGTCATTGACCCCCTTGCGGAGGAAGGTCACGTCCTTCAAAGAATTGACCTGGAAGATAATGAAGCTGCCGTCAGCATGGCCATCGTTCCTTTCGCCAGTCAAGACAATGAGAGCTTCCTTGTTGTGGGAACAGGAAAGGACATGGTACTCAACCCGCGCAGTGTTTCCGAGGCATACATTCACATCTATCGCTTCCAAGATAATGGAAGGGAGTTGGAGTTTATCCACAAGACCAAAATCGAAGATCCTCCCTTGGCGATGATACCGTTCCAGGGAAAACTCTTGGCAGGTATCGGAAAGCTTTTGCGAGTCTATGATCTCGGTATGCGCCAACTGCTACGAAAGGCCCAGGCAGAAGCAGCATCACAGCAAATCATTACGCTCAATACCCAGGGCGGCCGAATTGTGGTTGGCGATGTTCAGCAGGGAATCACATATGTTGCCTATAAACCGGCCACGAATAGACTAATTCCTTTCGTCGACGATACTATCGCCAGATGGACAACTTGCTCAGCAATGGTGGATTACGAAACAGTTGCTGGAGGCGACAAATTCGGCAATATCTTTCTTGTACGATGCCCGCCAAAAGCCAGTGAGGAAGCAGACGAAGAACAAGCAGGTCTTCATCTCCTGAATGCCAGGGACTACCTACATGGAACATCACATCGACTCGATCTAATGTGTCATTTCTACACACAAGACATTCCTACAAGCATCTCAAAAACCAGTCTAGTGGTCGGTGGACAAGATGTTTTGTTGTGGAGTGGTCTGATGGGTACAATTGGTGTTTTCATTCCATTTGTCACACGTGAGGATACGGATTTCTTCCAGAGTCTAGAGCAGCATCTCCGAGCAGAAGATCCGCCCTTGGCAGGAAGAGACCACTTAATGTACCGTGGCTATTACGCGCCCGTGAAAGGCGTTATTGATGGCGATTTATGCGAAAGATATACGCTTCTTCCAAACGACAAGAAGCAAATGATTGCTGGAGAACTGGACCGCTCTGTTCGAGAAATTGAGCGGAAGATTTCGGTAAGCCTCCCTCCCCCAAGTTCGATTAAAGAGGTAAACACATTCTAATGAGACTATTTAGGATATCCGAACCAGATCTGCATTCTAATAATTGTTGGTATTTCTGGGGTATATGACATATATTTGTAACAAAGCAGGTTTGAGAATTGGTGGCGTTAGCATACAGGGTTATGTTTCCCTGCCGGTTTGGGCAAAGCATCCAGGTCGGGTGTTCGTGCATATGTCGCACGTGTCTTATATGATATGAAGTATGAAAATCTAATATCTCCTAATCAAGAAAAAGGCTCTCTGCTGTGATTGTGATTGGCTTTATAGCCCTCTCCAGAAAAGCGTACGTGTTTTGAGCCGCCGCTCTCTTCCCGCTCTGTCATTTGGGTGCTCTCTCTCCCACGCTTCGTCGTCGAAGTATGATTCTATAGCGGCGTCTAGATCATAACTAGTCTGCTCCAAATAGAGGAGAGCAAAGTCATAGTCGGATACCTTGCAGGTGTTCATGAACCGGCGGATCTTGCCTCTCCTCAGTTCTTCGTCCTCCCCTTCGACGGGCCGCGGAGAAAGACTGCCGCCCTTGTAGTATTCACCAGGGATCAGAATAGTCTTCCTACCCTGTAACAAGTGATCGCTGGTGATGTTGTTTCGTCGTCGGAGGGCTTCGGCCGGAACGCCGTATCGAAGGCATAAAGATTGTATAGTATCGTGTTCGTGGTTCAAGAAGTGAAGAGTATCTTCCATGACGGACTTTTCGTCCAACTCAAAGGGTGGTGTGCCATTATTTCCTGTAGTCGGCGCGGTAGGTACGTCTGCTTCGTATGGTGGCGGAGGAGGAGGCGACACCCCAACAGTCCTGGATCGAGAGTTGGGAACGAAGCTATATGATGGCGGGTCTCTAAGTCCTTGTGGCAAAGATGTCGGAGCGCTTGAAACTTGGCAGTATGGGCAGTATGTTGCAAAACGTTGGTTCTTCTACAGACCTTGATCATTAGATCTGGGGACAGATGAGGGTACAGGTAGGTAGGTAGAGGGGCAACGAACCTCGATGCATTTTCCACAGATGACCCTGGCACAACATTCTACCCTGCGGTCTTCCGGCAGTGAAGCCTCGGAAGGATATGGAGGGGATGCCGAGAGAACAGACGTGCAAGTACTGCAATATTCCATGGTTGGGGAAGCCGGATATAGTAAAGAAGAAGGGAAGAAAGAAAGAAAGAAGGAGGAAATTATTATCTCCCGTGATGTGATGATGTGCAACAATATCGCCTTTTACATGCCTTATGTATCGTTTATGTATGGAGGGATGCATGTACAATGCATGGCCAATCACGTCATGGGGGATCTGTGGATGACAACCACTTTAGACGCCACCCCCAAGGGTCCAATACAAGTACCGTCATGTGCGACTGATAAGATGCCCAATAAGGGAATACATGTCAGGAAGATACATCATGAGATGGTGTTTGATAACATAGATGCACGTATTTTATCTCCGCATTTCCCTTTACGATCAGATAAGTAACTACGAAGTACTCCGTACAGGTCGGGTACTATTATCAAAGATGTGAGGGTGCCTGTATTGTTTCAGTAGTAGTAGCCCGCCCTTGATGGAAATCTGGGGCTGCATGGCGCCAGGTGCTACGGGTACGGGTAACAGATACAGCGCGCTTGGCATTTCTTCAACAGCGCGCCACGACAGAAATCGCATCCAATCCATAGAACTCTCACCTCAACTTTCTCTACCGCAATTTCAGATCAAGTCGGTACAGACGAAAAAAGGCCCGCACTTAATATCAACATCTATTTCCCTCGATCCCCCGACGAATCATGAACAAGCCAAAGCTTGCCTTTGGGCTCAATCTGACGAAAAAGTCTGGCACATCCAAGCCAGCGCCATCGAGAAAGCCCATGTTTGGCGACGACGACGATTCCGACAATGATGCCCCCAATAGCACGGCAAAGTTGGAGGAGATTGGCGGCGATCTCGACGATTTCACATCTTCCACATCACGATTGGATTTAAGAAAAAGCTCCAAATCAAGAAAGGAAATCCCAAAAGAACCGCCAAAGTTGAAATCCAAGTCACAAACAAGCACCATGTTTGGAGATCTTTCAAGTACCCTCACATCACGAAAGAATGCGGAAGCAGCCGCCGAGCTAGATGCCAGCGTCTACGAGTATGATGCCGTTTACGAATCCATGAAGCCCAAAAAGAACAAAACAAAGGAGGACGAGGAGAGAAAACCAAAATATATGCGTAGTCTTTTGCAGGCCGCGGATGTGCGAAAACGAGATGCGCTAATCGCCGAGGAGAAGAAGATTGCGAGGGAGCGAGAGGCTGAGGGTGAAGAGTACGCGGACAAGGAGAAATTCGTGACGGAAGCATACAAAAAACAACAGCAGGAGAATAAGCGGATAGAAGAGGAAGAGAGGAAGAGGGAGGAGGAAGAGGCGAAAAAGAACAAAGGCGGCGGTATGACTGCATTCTACAAGAAATTGTTAGAAAAGGACGGACAGAGACATGCAGAGACAGTCAAAGCGACGGAAGAAATGGCCAAGGAGGGCCCGAAGCAGACTGAGGACGACGATGATGAAGACAAGGAGAAGGAAGAGGCAAGACTAGCCAAGGAAATGAACGAGAAGGGGGGTTCCGTCGCAGTCAACGAGGACGGCCAGGTCGTCGACAAGCGACAGCTCCTTAGAGGCGGTCTCAACGTCGGCGCAAAGAAGAAAGAGGCAGTCGAACGAGAGGCCAGCCGCCCCGTGGAACGAGATCAAAAAGAGTCCAATGGTATGCGATATGACAAGAAGCATGCTATGAGGGAGCGACAGTCGCGCATGTTGGAAGAACAGCTGGAACAGTCTTTAAAGCGCTCGAGGACAGAGGAAGAGGAGAAGAAGGAAGAGGTGGAAAGAGCGGCAAAGAGTCGCAAGACAGAAGGCGAGATTTCGAGCGCAAAGGAGAGATATCTTGCGAGAAAGAAGGCGGCAGAGGAGGAAAAGAAGAAGGCTGCTGCTGCTGGACAGTAGATGCAGGTACCCGTTTGACGTGGAAGCCATTTTATTTGGTTCCTTCTGGGAGCACACATGTGTGGGGTGGTTTGTCCGCGAGTTCTATGTGTCTATCATGCGACCAAGGTCTGTCTCTCCCACCCAGACTACCTACTTTAAAGTCGCCCTTCAGCGCTTTCCAAGCGTTTTCGGCGTGTTCAAACCAGTCCCAGTGTCATGCCCAGATTATTATGGCATATAGTACATTCGTGTTTCTCGTCCATATTTTCTTTTCGCCGGCATCATCGTCGCAGATGGTTCCTTTTGTCTAGTTTCCCTGCTCTTGTCGTATTCTGTTGATATAAGCCGTATTGACTTGGTTCCACGCCGCCATGTACTTTTCCATGCACGTAGTCATGCATGTCTGCTCGCTGCTGGAAAGGGAACTGCTAGGCTTGGGAATGCACTTCTCGAAGCAGTTTTCTTGGAGTTTCTACACACAACTTATAAGCCCATATGCCTTGACATGATCGGATCGCCGGCCATTGTCCGCATGGCGCATACCTCAATGAGGGCTCGAGCGTTTGCAAGGTTCGCCTCGGTGAGCACCTGCCTCATGACAGACTGTTTAACGGTGTTGGAGTCCATAGTTGTGTTTATCGTGAATCGTGACGTTGAATTTGAAGAGCGGGTGGGAAAATATTGAAGAATTCCGTAATGGAGTTTCAAATGCCGTGTGGCTAGTGCGACCGCCCATGTGGCTTGCACTATAACTTTGTCTTACCCAAAAGTGACACCTTGGCTCGTGAAAAGTGTGGCGGTGCGACAGGGGTAGTGGGAATCTGTCACTTTCTGGACGGCGGCTCTCCAACCCCAGGTTTCTCTTGGAAGAGGACAGCTGTGCTAGCTCAAGAGACGCTTTATACCTTTTGAACAACCGTTTCGCTGACCATTCGCCGCTCTCTACCGCAAACTTTTTCGAGACTCAACGGCCTTGGGGATCAACAGGCGGAGCTGGACCTCAGCCAATTTGGAATTGGCCAATCTGGTTCTTTTTTTTCCCTTGACGTTTCTAACGGAATCGTGCCAACTTGAGAGTTAGACTCTCGCAATCACACGCCACTATGCGGCTCCTTTCGCTGTCGGCCGTTGTCATCGCGGCATTCGCGTGGACTGCTGCGGCTGCAGACGATTCAGATGTTAGGAGTATATCGGTTGGTACCATTAAATATACTCTAAGATGGGGGTTGTGCTTGCGAGCTAACAGATTCGTGCATAGTTGAGGACGCATACGCTTGAGCAGGTTCGTCGCAAAACTTGGTGGGGGCGATGAAGACGATGAGGACACGACGCTGATGTATACCCCATGGATATAGCCCTACTTGGACTCCGATATGCAAAGTCGATGGTTCGATTTCGGCGGCGACACCATCATTCGAACCGATTCGTACGTTTTCTGCCGTTGGCTTTGGATATACATATGTTGAGGAAACTTTGAAGCTGAAACGTTATGACAGATACATTCGGCTTACATCTGATCGTCCATCGCAAAATGGATGGCTCTTCTCGAGAGTGCCGCTGACGGCGACAAACTGGGAGGTCGAGGTCGAGTTCAAGGTTCACGGCAAAAACCAGCTATACGGCGATGGCTTCGCTATGTGGATTACACGGCAGCGAGGCCAACTGGGCAACGTCTTTGGTCATTCGGATAAATTCGAGGGTTTGGGTATCTTCATCGACACCTACAAGAACAACCGTCCCGGCGTCGTCTTCCCCTACGTCATGGCCATGTTCGGCGATGGCCAGACTTCTTACGACAAGAACAACGACGGCAAGGAAAATGAACTCGCCGGATGCTCTGCTAGGGGTATCCGTCACGCCAGCGTTCCTACCAAAATGCGCTTAACGTACTTCCAGGACAAGAGCCTCAAGCTAGAGCTGCAGTACAGGACCGAGGGCGAGTGGACGGTATGCTTTGAGCTGGACAACCCGCCCGCGATTCCCAACATTGCCTACCTAGGCTTCAGCGCCGAGACGGGTGAGTTGAGCGACAACCATGATATCATCTCCGTTGCTGCCAAGAACCTGTACATTAGCCCCGCGGCTGCGGGTGCGTCTGCTGCGAAGGGCCGCAACACCGGCAGCAAGGTCAAGTACGGCAAGGCGGACAGCGAAGGCAGCTGGACCTGGTTCTTCACCAAGATCTTCCTGGTCATCCTTGTCGCAGGCGGTGGCTACGTCGGCTTTACTGCCTACCGCGCCAAGGCCAGGAGCCACAGGTTCTAAACGTTCTCTATTGCCACGACGACGACAATGACGAGGGGGGGGGAGTTATGGATGCCACGATATGAGAAGGGCGCGGAGCAGCGGTGGCGCGGGCGCAGAGGGTGTGAGAAAAAAAAAAAGGGCCAGGATTACGAGGTTGACACGGACATTTTCAAAAACAGAAACTCATTTCACCACTGGGACTGACTAGCATTTTTCCTTTGTTTTCTCTCAATGACTCTTTTTGTGTGTCTGAGTATGTATGTAGGTATCGCTAGTTTGGGGGAGAAGATGTAGACGTTGATTCATTAAAGAAATGTTATATGATGAATGTTTGATTCAAAAATGTGTGCATTCCATTCAAACTTTCTACTTGTAATTTCTTGCTTTCATCCAACCTGTTAATCATGACGAATTTATCGCCGCCTGAACGAAAGCGAAGAGCCAAGACTCACGATAACTCCATTGCAGAAAGCTCATTGGCGAGCCAGAAGCGTTACGTCAAGGAGTGAGCGCATTTTGGCCGCCCTGTCTAGAAAAGGAGAAACGTCAATGCGAGTTCTGCCCCTGAGAGCATGCAGCATGCAGTCATGCCTAGCATGGTTGCGTTGTGGCGAGTTTTCAACCTATAGCAGGACGACGGACGTTGATACAGGGTAAGCTCATGCAGGACTGTTTTGAATTTTGACCCTGGTAGCCTTGGTAGCCCTGGCAGCTTTCCAGCTGTCTGGCATGTAAGATCTTTGATGCCGGCATTTGATTCATGATTTTTTTGAGATGGCGCTACTTTTGTTTCTTGTGCCAGATGGTGCTTATCTAGTCGCACATTGAGGTCTCAGACTTTGATAACTGCTAACCAAGCCAATCGTCGGCTTATATGTTGATCGGATCGGATAGGACAGGCATGAACGAGATGTTAGATGTTGGTAGTAGTGAAATGCCATTTTGGGTCCTTGATGCGTGCTCCGGCCAACAGGTGCCCATATCAAAAATGGTGCTCCATTCGTGCATATCCAAGAGGCTGGTTGTATGATAGGATGGCAAGGTATCTACTAGGTAGGCCTGGACTCAACCGGCTTGCTGGCACCGGGATATTGTGTTCGATTAGATCGCCGACTCTGGGTCAGCACTTGTGTTGTATCGGTAGCTTTGGTGACAACTTTGGGAAGACAGCCCAGATAGATGGCTAGTCTCAACCGTTCTGATCTTGGTCAAGCTTTGGTCTGGATGTCTTGATGTCGACCAAGCGCACTAGCAATGACCGCACACACACCACCACCACCACCACCATTCAACCATTAACTCCCCTCCCTTCCCCTCATTGATGCTCCCGGAGCTGCCTCGCTTCTTTCTTTATTACTTCCCCAACGAAACAGAAACAAGAACGCCCATTCGCAGCTCCACAGCAAGCATCACGAGTGTCCCAGTCACGGTTGAAGGTTGCAATTACACCATCAACAACGCTCTCTCCCCACCATCTGACACAGCTCTCGATATTATATCATCCAATCTGCATGCAAGCTGGGGTTGGTATTGTATGCCCATTGAGCCTCCCCACCCCCTGCATTGTACACGTTACCGCCGCCTGATACTTGCATTGCCTGCTCCCTATTGGTATCGGCGACCTTGCCTCTCTCACCATCCTCGACAGGTTATCCACCTCGTTGCCACCCTCTCTCATCACCCCCGGTCAGAAGCTCTACCTTGTCTGATCCAAGCTCTCCAATTCTTCTTGTTCAGTCCATTGAGCTTCCGAGCTCTTTCTCCTTGCAGTACCGAGTAACTCATACCTTTTTTTTCTTTCTTTCTTTCCTATTCCTCCCCAATTCACCAATCCCTCGCTCTCTTTTCATATCTTATACGCATAAACACAAATCACACCAGTCGCCGTCACCACGTCGAGATCAATGAATCAGCGACGACGGCTGGGCGTGTAACCCTCCCCCTCCCCTCCCTCCCTCCCTTCCCAATTCTCCCCAATTCAAACCAATCAATCAATCAAATCAAGCCAATATATATATCTAATTACTTTCTCGGCTGGATCTGGCAAATAGATATTATTCCAAAGATTCTTGCTAGCCAATCATCGGCGGCCTGCATTGCTAGTGCACCACCCTTCCTTTGGATCGCTTAAGCATCCATCCGTTTCTCCCCCCCAGATTACGAGCCATTTCGAGGGGTTTGTACCAATTGTATCAGAGGCTGCCGGCTCTGTGCATGCAGCAACGGTCACCAGAAAAGAAGAGCTCCTCCAACTCCAACGGCGCTGCTATCGAGCAACTACGAAGACGACGATAACGACAAATGACAAACAGCTGTTTGTTCATAAGTTGATTGACATCACCCTGAAAACAAAAACAACGACGAAGCTCCCTCTAATTAACCCACGCGAGAGACGAATCAATTCCATACGACGGTGTGTCAATTGTGACGCTCTTATTAATAGTTTGCAAGCAAGACTACCTTACTTACCCCGTTAATTACACCGAGGGCGCATCCTCTCTGTCGTCATCGTCATCACAAGCTAAAAAGCAACTCCAGTGAGGGGGAAAAGACGAGGACCTGACATTGACCCAACCCGTTTCCAGCTCCAGCAGTTCCCCAGCTCCCCAGCAGCCAAGCAGCCAAGCTCGCCGTCTCTCCAATCCCACTGCAACGCAATAGCAGCAGCAGCAGGGCCCCAAGTCCAGGCGGTTTCAGCAGCTCCAGCGCATGGCTTGAGCCACCGACAGACACCCCGTTTAACTTTGCTCTGGGTTGCCGGCAACGACTTGATCCGTCTTCTTTTTAGTCGCAAAAGGGCAATTAGCCATTTGCATCATTATCGCGACCGTGGGCTCAGTCCAGTTATTAATTGACCCGGGTCATCTTCCTTCTCATCGCATTCCATCGTCATTGCAAAAGAAAACCCTCCCATCTTTCTTGTCAACTTACCTATACAATAACTTGGAAAAAGGAGGGGGATTTTACCTATTCTTGCTTTTATCCCTATCATTCGATATCCTTACTCTCTGGCTACTACTCTACTGATACTCTGCCGCTCTCCCGTTTCCGTTCTCCACGCAGCTACTTTTTCGGTTGCCAACCTTGGAAACCCCACCAACCTGCCAACCGCCAACCGCCAACCGCCAACCGCCAACCAGACCCAGCGCATCACTGCACCCAAAACTGGTACCACCACCACTACCACTTCCACTACCACCAGCAAGCATATTGGAATTAACCTGAACAAGCAAGGAAGCGCAAAACAAGCGCAGACACACGAGCACACGCAGCAACCTTGTGACCCACGGCCAGAACTCTCGCTCTCGCTCTCTTATTCTCTCTCTCTCCGTAAAATCGTTTAAACCGGCTTTGATCGGCGAGGACGGGAACCGCAAATCATTCTCCCGCTGCCGCTGTCAAGGCTGCTGCCAGTTTTCGAGGATTCGCCTTTCCCCTCAATTCCCAAGTTCCCACCCTCCTTCGGGGCTTTTTCTCCCCCCCCAAACACGGCTCTTTTCACGACCTTATGCCTTCCCTAGGCGGATTCCTCAAGAAGAAACGGACACGAGAGGGCAATTCTGACCCCTCCGCCGCCAACCCCACCAGCCCCGTAGCACCCACGGCATCCAAGCCCTTCGAGTCTTCGTCGTCAACCTCGTCGCACCCGCCGCGCCAGCTGCCCGTACAGGCAAGCTCTACGGCCTCGCCCGGTTCAATTTCGCCGTCCGCACCTGCATCCGTTCCCGAGTCAGAGAAGGGGACGGCCACCGAGAATAACCAACAGCAGCGACTATCGCAACAGCAAAACACAATGAATCCAGTCCCCTCCTACGCGGCGCCGGCGTCCATGGCCCACGATTCGCAAAACCTACCGAGCATTAGCAACCTAATCAATTCCCCTCAGAATGACGGCTCTCCCAACAGCAGCAACAACAATAACAACAACTACTCCTCGTATCAAGCTAATCCCTCCAACGACCCCTCCGGTCAAATGCAGCAGCAACAACAACAGCAACCGCAGCAACCGCACCACCACCACCAACAGCAGGCTAGTGTGTCTGAACCCCGCGTTACCAAGGGCAAATACTCGTTGAACGACTTTGAGATCTTGAGGACTCTCGGTACTGGTAGTTTCGGGCGAGTGCATCTGGTCCAATCGAAGCACAACCAACGATTCTATGCCGTCAAGGTGCTGAAGAAGGCCCAGGTGGTCAAGATGAAGCAGGTGGAGCATACCAATGACGAGCGCCGCATGCTGAGCGATGTCAAGCATCCATTCCTCATTACTCTTTGGGGTACTTTTCAAGACTGGAGGAATCTCTACATGGTCATGGATTTCGTAGAGGGTGGTGAGCTCTTTTCTCTTTTGAGAAAGTCAGGGGTAAGCTCTGTTCTTTTTTTTTCTTTTCTAATACGAATTTACACTTGCTGTGCGCCTGCTAACCTGACCATAGCGATTCCCTAATCCCGTTGCCAAGTTCTATGCTGCCGAGGCCACACTGGCGCTAGAATACCTACACTCTAAGAACATTATTTATCGAGACTTGAAGCCCGAGAACCTGCTGCTGGATCGGCACGGTCACCTCAAAATCACTGATTTCGGCTTTGCCAAGCGCGTGCCCGACAAGACATGGACACTTTGCGGCACGCCGGACTACCTCGCCCCTGAAGTCGTGTCTAACAAAGGCTACAACAAGTCTGTAGACTGGTGAGTGGACAAATATCGAAGTGGCGGTAAATAATTTGGTAGTTGGCTAACAGGAGAGTCTAGGTGGTCTCTCGGCATCCTAATATACGAAATGCTTTGCGGTTACACACCATTCTGGGACAGCGGATCACCTATGAGAATATACGAAAACATTCTCAAGGGAAAAGTCAAGTACCCAGCATACATTAACCCGGATGCTCAAAACCTACTAGAGCGTCTTATCACAGCCGATTTGACCAAGAGATTGGGAAACTTATTTGGAGGATCTCAAGATGTCAAGAATCACCCATGGTTTGCGGAAGTCACATGGGACAGATTGGCGCGCAAAGACATTGATGCCCCTTATACGCCACCCGTCAAGGCCGGATCGGGAGATGCCAGCCAATTTGATCGATACCCCGAAGACCCCGAGAAATATGGGGGTCCGGATGGAAGTGATGAGTAAGTTTTAGGACCCAGTGCAGTTTCACGGTGGAGCATGTTAAGCTAACCCATATTTTAGATACGGACACCTGTTTACGGAGTTTTGAGCATGCATGCATTATAATGGGGGTGTGTTTTTGAGGCTTTTGATGGAGTTGTGTGTGGGACGACAGGTTCTTCATCGAGGTGCAAAGAGACATGGGCCGTTGAGCTATTATTTTCTATGCTTCTTCTCATGATGACTCTATACGGGTGGGTTTTCTTGACGTTGTTATGAGTTAGGTTGTAACGATGGACTGAAGGGGGATCAATTCTATTGGAAAAAAGGATGGTTTGGTGATGATATTGGGTACCTAAGGCGTGGACCTGGAAGGCGAAGTTTTGTTGGGTAGCAAACCATACGAAGCACCTGTATAACCAACCTACCTCTGACCTTGATTGATAGTGCGTGGCAAGAGAAGTTGTTGAAGGAAGCCAATAATTGTATTTTTATGGTTATTTGTATGAATTGAAGCACCTGAGCTATTTTTGATGGGTGATGTTGTTGGTTCTAGTATGTGTCACCTTGGGAACATGGTAACAACGCGTGAGATGGGAGATGGCAATGCGAATCTTGTCTGATTATAACTGGACGTTGCTGGGAGATTAATGAGTGCTATGGGTAATGTGTGCACATAAGTTTGGAGTCTTTGAAGAGAGAAGACCTTCATCTGTATGTATCCATGGATGATTATGATGTGTGTGTGTGAACCTACCACCATTCGATCTGTAACATGATGCACAAAATAAGGAGGGCATCTTGGGGGGGAGGAAATAGTGCGGCTCTGTTTAGGAGGCTGGACTGTAACCTTACAGGGCTGTCGACTCAGCTGAGGGCGGACAATTTTCAGTGGATGAGCCCAACCTAAGCTTTTGTAGCGGGACCGCTAAAACCGTTAGAGGCTTGGGGTTGGGCGGGAATAGCTTTTTAGTTTAGTACTTGGAGCAGGTGCTGGAGGGTTGTGCTTGGCTTGGGTGAGATCTAATCCGTTACCGAGGGATCCTGCCCATTGAGAGGTTAAGGTGCTGTACAACAGGTGCACGCAGTACGGTACACGCAGTACGGTACACGCAGTACGGTACACGCAGTACGGTACCTCTCGCCTTGTACTCCGTACCTCCTACCCAAAGTCGCGAGGCTGGGGCGGACCGACGGTCTGGCGTCCTTTCTTACCTACTTGTATCTTCTCGCTCCGTCGATTCTCCCAGGAGATTATTGAAAGTTTCTTTTTTATTACGATTTTTTATTTTTTATCTTTTGCCAGCCAAGTCTGATTCTCATTGGAAGCCAGAAACGAATTGGAGGAGGGAAAGAAACAGAGCCAGCCGATCCCTGAATTGCTCTTGCGGTCAGGTCAATCCATTGGATTTTTCTTTGCCTTCTTTGGGCATTCGAGAGTCCGGCGGAGATCGGGGCAACAGCCACGACTAGACGAGCTTGGGACGCGAACTCTTTTTTTTCCTTTTCTTTTTTGGCCGCCAAGATGGATGATTATATGTTCAATGAGTTTGTCGATGAGTGCAAGGACGTGAGGGAAGCGACGGGCTATATCGAGATTTTCAATTACTCGGTGAGTTTGATGCTTCCAGGCAGGCAGCGTTTACTGGGGGCGGTTTTGCTGACGTTGAATGAATCTAGAATCCTCTCTATGATACTAATGAGGAGCATCCTCTAGAGGATGATGCTGAGTTTGAAAACTTCCTCAACCGTCGGGTATGTTGGATGGCGAGCCCAGTGCCAAGATGATTGTTTGCTGACCTGGAGGCAGGGTGCCTTTGCTCCACCGGAGAAGATGCCGGCAGATGTCAAACTATTGAGTGCCCTCCGACTTGTGTGAGTGTTTGGGAGAGAAAAGACTGGAATGAATCTACCCCGCTGACACGGTGCACACAACCAGAGTACAGAGGAATGCAGCTGATAGGGAGACCTTCGCACCTAAATACATTTCTATGAGCAAGGCCAAATACAAGTCTATGGTGAGGACTCTTAGGTTACCTTTCCGAGGCATTGAGACAAGCGCCGTCGTTGGCCCGTTCTTCTGGTGCGCCTATGATCAAGACGACGAGAACCCCCATCTCCGTATGTGAATATCTGAATTATTATTTGGCTTGAGAGATTCTTGCTAACTTGACACAGAAATTGTTCACCGCAAATCTGATGTCCGCAAAAAGGGTAAGACGCGCGGCTGGGAGATCATGCTCTCTCACTGCTTCAAGACGGCCATCACATCCGGCTTCGTAAAGGGCACTGTGAGCTCTGATATTAAGCCGGCGCTCACGCATCTACTCGCCTGCGCGAAACAAATCGGCCATCCCATGCTTTTGCCCACCATCATCTTGTCTTACGACCTATCGCCGGCCAACGACCAGAAGCAGCGCGGTGCCCGAGATTGGCTGCGGAAACTCGAGCATGCCGTTAGCATGCGAGATGAAGTCGAAGAGAAGGACCAGTATTCTTCGGGCGATACCCTGCAAGTCGACGGCCTAAATAGGGATCTTGTCGAGTGCCATGGGCATGTTATGTGGAAGCGTCCGCAGGCCTATTTTGTCCTTGTGAGAGAGATGGAGCTGTGCATGGAGAGGTTCAAGGTCCTGTGGCTCGATGCCAAGCGTTGGGACATGACTGATGAGGAGCTGGCTCATCGCAAGGAGATTGACAAATTGCATCGGAGCATGATGTCCCGCCTGGAGTTTTATAAGATCAAGCTTAAAGGGCTGGAGAACTATATCCACACCACGCTTGAGAGACTTAAGGTGCAGCGGGAAGCGGTAAGTTGCGACCTTTACTGGCTTTTAATCACATTTACTTGTTGGTTTACTGACAATAAACATAGCTGTATAACATCATGTCGCAGCGAGAGGCTAGGCTGAACTTGGAGATTGCAGGAGAGCAGCGTCGAATCGCCCATGCTAGCAAGAGGGACAGCACTGCTATGAAGACGATTTCTCTCATGGGCGCTCTTTTTCTTCCAGGAACATTTCTTGCATCAGTTTTTAGCATGACTTTTTTCAACTTTCAAGGTATAAACGAGCTCTTTATAGCAACACCCTTTCGTCCATCTCACTAACCTTGAATGATATAAATAGATCCAACTACTACGGTGTCGACATGGCTTTGGGTCTATTTTGCTATAACCATCCCCATTACCTTTGTCATTGTCGCCTTCTGGATCTGGTACGACCGACGACGCGAAGCTCGCTTCGAACTCGAGGATGTGAATCTGGAAAAGGACATTGAAAAGATGGAGGAGAACATTATGAACACCATGCGAAAGAGGACCATGAGCAGGGCTCATACGTGGAATACGGCCATCAGTCTGAGTGCCGTGTAATCTTAGTCAATTGGGACGGGATGTTGACTCTCTTGCGTCATGGTCATCGGCTGGGAAAGTCTTGAAAGAGATGGAAGGCGGAATACGGTGAAAGAATGTTTGGAGATATTTCTTAATTATATGGGTGGCTGTTTTGGGGTTTATGACTTGACGAGTTTACGAACATAAGAACGGGCATATAACGAATTTAACATATCTTCATGTACAGCTTATCGACAGCCAAAAAGTTTCAGCATATACAAATGTAATCAAATCCTTTTTTTTTTAAAGAAAAAAGCAAACGTCATTAATTTCAAAGCTCGTTATTACATCCATCACTGTCATTAATAAAGCAACAAGAAAAGAATTCTATCGATCTAGAATCAGGGGAAAAGGAGGGGGGGACGTAAAATCCCCTTGGCCATCAGCACCATTAAACTCCAAAAGAAATGCACGTATTTCCCCTCCAATTATCCAAGGATACGCCGTCCGTAAATCGTACAGTTGGAAAGATGAACAACAAAACTCAAAGGCGGATTTGGCCACCGCCGCCGCCGTTGCTGCCACTGCCGCCGCCACCTCCGAACCACCTTCTTATATCTGTGCTGTTGTCTGAGCCGCCGCCGCCGCGGCGGGAGGGCTGGCCGTCGTCGTCGCCGCCCATCCACTTTGGTTTCTTGATGCCGGAGCCGAACTCTTGTAGCCACTGCGGCGTCTCAAAGCCGTCTACCGTGTTCTTCATGCGGTGGCCGAGGATCTGGAAGAAGTTGTCGTCTTCTGGCGGCGGTTCGTCTGTGAAGCGAGCTCGCGATGATTGGCCGAGTCTGCGTGCGTTGGCGGATGAGCGCACGGGGGATCGCGATGCCGAACTGGGAGTGTCCCGGATGGCCGGGATGGATAGGATGGGGGCCGCTCGTCCTCCGCGGGGCGTTCCGGATCCGCTGAGGGGATCTCGTCCGAGGAGGGAGCTTTCGCCTAGTTCTCGGGCGATGAGATCTCTGCCTTCGCGCCAGGAGCCGGTGCCGAAATGCGATGCGGTCTCGTCGTCGTCGTCGATCATGTCGACCCCCACGAATAACCGCTTGACTCTGCCATAGAGCCCAAACAAAGCGGCTAGAACCGGAATGACTAGGAAGAATGGGAATATATCATCGAACCATCTTCCCACGGTTGTAACATCGACATACTTGCCAAGGAAATTGTAGAATATAGTCTTCTCATAGACCTCGCTCGAGAGGAAAGTAAGGAAATTGTACGAAAGCGGAACACTGAGCTTCGCAACCTGCGTCGCATACCAGAACGCCGCCTCGTAGCCTGTATTTCTCCTCACGAGCGCACGGCCGCGCCAGACCTTGACCTCGGTTATGGAACTGAGCGCAGCGATGCACATGTAGCTGATCCAGAGTGCGGAGATGACCTGCCCGGCAAAGCCGACCTGAGCCTTGTCGCCGACCCAGTGGTGAACAACGCTGAGTCGGATGATGGAGAGCTTGGGGAATGGGAACTTGACTATTTCGGACCACACTATGGATGCCGACGCCAGAGCTAAGAATGCGCCGAGGGCCACGCGGGCATAGGGAATGACGAAATAGTAGTAGAGATATCGAGTATGCGGTGTCAGAAATGTGACCCTGTCCCAGAAGCCGGCGTGGGGAGATACATCGTCGAAATCAAGCTTCTTGGATGCTGCCGAGTCTAGGATTTTCTGTGTATCGGAAGCTTCTTGGACCAGTCGACCCCATTCACTGACATATCGCGACCTCGAATGGCGGGCTCGATTTAGTCTTCTGGTTAAATCGGCCAGGTACTTTTCGGTAATGACGTTTGGTATAATGCGGTTTTGGGCCGCTCCATCTCGGGGTGTAGGCCGTGACTGTGACTCTGGGACGTTGGCAATATCTTGAAGCTCCTCGATCCAGTCCCGGAAGACCGCGGCGCTGCCAACTTTCCGTCGACTGAGCTCGGAGACTTGATATTCAATCTCCTCCAGGCCCGCAATTGAGTCTTCCATCTTCTCGTATGCCTTTGGCGCCTTGGATTGTAGGCGTCGCAACTTTCCGCTAATGTTGGCACCACGCATCAATTGCCTCGGTATCGAAACCAAGCCGTGGCCCATGAGATATATAGCCAGCGTCAACCCCCAGCAGTAGGCTAGAGCCATGATGAGGGCTCTCAAAGCCATGAATGAAAACTCGTATGCGACGAAAACGTAAACGAGGCCGACGGTGCCGAGACCCAGGACAATGGCGTAGTATTGCGCATTTGCACGGAGAGAGTACATTAATCGGTCTTTCGGTTCGTGGTATCCAGTATCAGAGTACTCTGCGAGAATGGGAAGAATGAACCTGAATGGTTGTCAGTAATGTTAATAGCAATGCGCAACATTCCGCCGTACCAAGTAAGTGCAAAGGTCAACCAGTATGCGATGCGCCATGATACCAGGACCACCCTCTGCGGCAGCCATATGCCCCTCGAATCCAAATCATCGGTTATGGCACTCGACGCCAGATCTATGGGGACAAGGAGGACGAGGATCGATGGCAGCCATAGTGCGAAGAAGATGGGGACGAGGTAGAATGCTGGCGTCGTTCGAAGTGGGAGGTAGTGTCGCAAGACGAGAAGCACACCGAGTGATACTACGAGCAGCGCAAGCAGAGAGAATATCGCGGAGCCGACTGGCGCGGCTGAAGTGCTCGCAATCTCGAGCATGGTGAAGGATGTAGGATGAAAGCCATCCGCACTTATTGAGCTGGAGATGGCGGTGCTGTGATGTTGAGACGAGACGAGACTGGAGATTGTTGAAGACGGGAATAGACGAGCAAGGCTCCGGTGTGGGATGGAAGACTCCAGCAAGTCCAGGCACCATCAGTCGCTAATCGTTGGCGGCACAGCCCACTAATGCCACTGAACTCTGCCTGCATGTCCAGGTGACGTAGTATCAGCAAGGGTCCCGCACCAGGCACTCCTATTGGTGCCTTGCTCCTGGGGGCTACAAAGCAGGCCCGCTGCAGTGCTGCTTAATTGAATCGCGTGTAAACGCGCCTCCGCTGTAATATCGAACAAGCGCGCTGCCAAAAGCTACAAAGCTTCCTTTGCGATAGCATCAACTTTGACCACATCGTCACAAACTGCCGATCCCACAAAGCAAGCAAGCAAGCCTTTTCCGAGCTGTTCAAGCGTCGCTAAAGTTTTTGTCTCCTCGGGAAACCTAGAGAACATTCCACAATGGCTGCCCTGCCTGATCTCGAGGAGTGTAAGTATGATGCCTGTCCACCACCGAAGCCAAAGTGCTAAATCATGAGACAGGGCTGCAGGACTCCAATGATGCGCTGAAGATCAGCCTTGTGGCGCCATCAACTTCTGGCCTCAAGACCATCTCGACTTTCCATCCCAAGTTTACCTACCCGATTTTTGGCGACGATGAGAAGATATTTGGATACAAGGGCCTCAAGCTTCAATTGCGCTACCGGGCTAATGATATGCGACCGCACCTACGCGTTTCCTACAGCAAGAAGTTCAATCCCGTAGGAGACGCCGAGCCCCTCGATATCGTGGGGCTTCTGGAGGAGGGGCAACACTTGCCCAAAGGTTCGTACCGATTCTTCAGAACTTGCCCCCTACATGCACATTGCTGACTGACATGCTGTAGTCGCCTTTGTCAAGGGATCAGACTTTGACGACAGCTCAAAACAACTCGGCGATAACTGGTCTCCCCCGGGTAAACTACACAGCACCATTCATGCATCTGACGGCGAATTTGAAATTTGGGAGGGAAATCTTGCGGACCCTGCGGTAAAGCAGTTGAATAGTCGTATTCAGATCTTGGTGCCCCTATTTATTGAGGGAGGATCGTACATTGGATCGGATCCAGAGGGAGAATCTGCCGAGTTGGATCTATCAGACGCGGATCGATGGACAGTCTTCTTCCTCTACCGAAGGCAAAACTCCGTGGACGACCCAGAGAAGAGCTCTTACACCTTTGTGGGCTATGCGACGATTTATCGATTCTTCCATTTCCATCCCCCGACACCTCCCACATCGCCTAAGGATGATTGGGAACTGCCCAAGGGTGACATGGAATTTTCCGAACTACCTTGCAGATCGCGACTTTCCCAATTCATGATTCTTCCGCCATTTCAAGGGAAGGGCAAGGGTGCTCTGCTGTACAACACCCTATTTGAACACTATCACAAGCACGAGCAGACGTATGAGATTACTGTGGAGAATCCCAACGAGGCCTTTGACGATCTGCGCGATGCCTGCGACTTGGCTTTCCTGCGCACTATGCCTGAGTTTGAGGCCCTCCATCTGGACACTGATATTAAACTACCGAGATCTGGACCTCTACCTCATCTTATTGTTGGGCAAGAAAACCTTGAGACCATACGCCTAAAAGCAAAAATTGCTCCCAGGCAATTCTCTCGAGTTCTCGAAATGCATTTGATGTCGCAGCTTCCAGAATCAGTCCGCCCCAGCATGTCCTTGGAAGACGATGTGCCTGCGCCCACCAAAAAAGACAAGCATCAAGAGAGGCTTTGGCAGCTCGTTGTCAAGCAGCGACTTTACCGTCACAACAGGGATGTTTTATCACAAATAGAGGTTGGAGAGCGGATTGACAAGCTTTCCGAGACATTGGGTAGTGTTGAGCTGGAGTATGCAAGACTTCTTGCGGCTTATGAGCGCGCTGCCAAGTATTCGCAGGCGCCAGCTCAACCCATCTCTAATGGCAAACGAAAGCTCGAAGCATCTCCTTCGAAGGAGGTTAGTAATAGTAAGAAGGCGAGAGTAGAGGATGCTTGAAAAGGGAGGTCACTGGTTAAGGGTCACACAAGAGGTACGGCTTCAAAAGCACTAGGCGTTCAGGGTCGCAGATATAGGTATGCGAGTGTAAGGTTACATGTATTATATTCTAGGGGTATACCAATCGATTGATCTGTCCGAGAACATGCTAATTAATGCGACAAGTGATAAAAACAAAGTGCTCCCGCTAACACCCACCTAGTAGTAGTTCTGGTGATCCACGGTGTTGTATCTTGTGCCGTTGACCATCTGGCATCCCTTACCAAGCTGACTTGCAACTACTGTTGCTTCTCGGACAGCTCTGGATATTGAGCCACGAACTCGTCCCTCTTCCAATGCCAATACGCCTCCAATGCTGCAGCCACCTGGGCCGCACACCTTTTCTCTCAGGAGAGCGGGGTGCTCTCCGTTTTGAACCAGACCAGTTGTTCCTCTCATAGTTTGGGTGGCCATCCTGGTAGCTTCAGCACGGGGAAGACCCATGGCGACAGCACCATCAATAGCAGCCTCCAGCATGAGAGCATAGAAGGCAGGGCCGGAGCCACAGAGAGCCGTTGATGCATCCATGTTGTGAGCAGGGAGGTAGACTACGTCGCCGACTCGCTTAAAGATCCAGGTGACGAGGAGCTCGGTCTCAGGGGGCAGAGAGGGGTCGGTGGCGGCGATGACAGTCATAGATTCACGGATGAGAGCAGCGGTGTTACACATGGCTCGGACGACTCGGCATCGACCATCTTCCTCGGGGTCCTTGGATGGGACGGCACCGTGAAGAGCGATCTCGATGTGTTCCACGGTGATACCCGCGCAGACACTGATGAGCAGCTTGCCATGCAGGGCCTTGGCCATACCGGGCTCGCTCAAGACGGTCTTGACCATGTGAGGCTTGCAGGCCAGAAGAATGATCTGAGACTGCTGGACGGCACAGAGGTTTTCCTTTCGGACGACCTTGAGGACAGATGAGTGTTCCCACAGGGCACTCTTGACCCTCTTGGCGCTCTCAGGGGTTCGGACGCAGGCAATAAAGCGGGTGGGAAGAGAGGTGGGCAGTTCTTCGGCGGGTGTAGAAGCACCAGATGTGGGAGCTTGCAGAGGCTTGGGGCCTTGCATCTCGACCAAGGATGTGAGGATGCCATTTAAGATGGCAATGCCCATGGTCCCTATATAAGAAAATGAGAATGAGAAATTATTTTCTAGCAGCGAATAGTTGATGAGGCATCAGTCACTTACCGCAGCCGAGAACGGCCATGGTCAGGTCTGGAGCATGATGATGCGGGGAGCTGTGGTGAGTGAGGGCCAGCATCTTGACGGTTGTATGATATGATGTATAACTACTAGGTAGGTATTATGATGAAGGAAATGATGGAACGATACTGATTAATGGGAGGCCAAGTAAAAGAAGAAGAGAGAAGATAAGAAGGACGACAGCTATATAAGTGAGAAAAAGAGCGAGTCAAGCGTTGCATTTATTTGCTTGGTCCGAGTTTAAATATATGGATAGGCATAATGGAGAATGGAGTACATAGTACATAATAGTACGTAAATATCCAAGGCAGGCACCTAAAACTTTTTTTTACCCCCCAAGGGACACGATATAAAATTGCCCATTGCTGCCCAGTGTGTGGAAAATAAGGGGTCAGTCAGGGACAGCGGGACTGGACTGGACTGGACTGGACCTGGACGGGCTTCAGCCAATGCCACGAATGCTAACAATAGAATGAATGATTGGGAATCCATGGATCCCTTGGAAATCTAAAACGTAAACACGAAAACGCTGCTGAACAACTGGGCGGGCAAACAAGGCGTGAACAAGCAAACAAACATGACAAGGTAAAGGGAACTAGGAAAATAACGGCTCAGCCGAGAATGGGCGTTGTCCACATTGAGAAGCTATCAACAGTGCCCCCCTGGCTACTGCTGATCAGCCACCAACAATCATAAAACGTTACCTAGTAAGTTGGTAAGGTAGATGATACCTTGCAACGTTTGAATTGGAGGCAAAAAGTGCCCTGAAGATGGATGCCCTGAAGCGTTGCCCTGAAATTTGGCTCCCGCTTCCCTTCTTTCTCCTGAACGGGTCTCGGCAGCGCTGCAGGGCAACTTATTCGTTCCGAAACTTTACCGTGTCTTACAAAATGGATATTTAATTCCCTTTGTCACAGTGTGTGGATGTGTTACCCGATTCAGTTTAGATCGACTACTCACCGAGACACCGCTGGATCGGGTAGTCGGCAACCCTTGTCGAACCGCAGAGTTTCAATGTTTGGCTTTTTTGCCTTGTTGCTCGTGCTCGTGTGCGTGTGCTTGTCTGACCTAAGCCACCCTGAAGGAGGAATCCCAGCTCTCTCACTCGCCCTTTTCGACGTTGTATCGCCTCGCTCACATCAGCCCCCAAATTCTCGTGTGGGTGAAGGGAATTTGTAGCAGCAAGCCATATAGTTCACGATAACTATACGGGGAAACAAGGAACAAGGACAAAGACAAACATGGCAGATCCATTCGAGGTTCGAATGCGCTTTAGCGCCCAGCTGCAGCACCTCAACGCGTCCGTCACGTCGGCCCAAAAGGCCGCCCAGTATGCCCTCAAGTATAGGGACATGGACGAGGACTTGCACTCGTGCATCCTTGAGCAGGTAGAACGGGTATGAGCAGGCCCGAATGTATGAAGTTGATGAGATGGGTAGAATACTAATCTACTCTTGATAGACTAATATGAATACAAGAGCCAACATCATGTATTTTATTGAGCACTTTCTCGATATGGCCCAGCGAGATGGCCATCGCGACTACATTCGTATGATGCAGCGTGATATTATCCGTGTGGTCGATGCTGTTGCTCCTGATGATGGGTCTGGCGCTGCCAACGTCAAGGTCGTTCGTAAAGTGCGTTTGCTCTCCCCACCCCTCAAAGAGCCCCCTTGATTTCATTCATGCTAAGATCATTTTGTTAGGTTCTCTTAGGTCTCCAAGGTAAAGGATTTCTGGAACAGCAGGCAGTCATTCAAATCGAAGACGTGATCAAGGAACGGGGAACCAACGGCGTTGATCTGGGTCTTGGCTCATCTCCTGCTGCCGATGTTGACATGACCGACCGGCCATCTGAGGCACCCAAATCCTCACGCCGTCCCATACCCCAGCGTCCGGACAAACGCCAGATTGAGCAACGCATTGAAGAAGACCGTGAAAGACACAAGCGGGAGAGGGAGAGTATCTGGGCTATCCCCAAGGGCGAGGATGCTGAGATGAATAAGCTCTGGGAGGAAACCAGCGACTTTGGAGACGACGACGACCGCTTGCTTACCGAGGAAGGGGAGGACTTTACCAAGGAAATGGAAATTCAACGCTGTCATCACCAGAAACCAACGAATGGGCATGGTCATTAAACATTTGGTATCGTAGTATCAGGCGTTCCTTTAAAGGCGTTGGGCGGGCGTTTTTGGTTGGATTATGGATCATAACCCGGTTCTGGAAAACAAAAAGATACCCATTGGTCTTCTATATCGCTACAATTCATAGATTGGAAACTCATGACTTTGGACTCGTGAGAAACTCCAAGAACTCATACATGACTTCATGATTGATTTGTTTCCTCCCAAGGAGAGAGTGGATTTTTGGTTTAGATACTAGTACATAAGCCTTGATGTCTTTTTTTTGGTACATTCAGCTCGACCGTCTATCATGCATATATATATCATCAAGACCTTTTTTGCCGACTTTTTGCTCTTTTTGATATCATTTTCTTTTTTACTGCCTTTTTCTCTTTTACTCCATAACAACAGTAGCGCCGAGCTCCTTCATGGTGGCGATGATCTTCTCCGCATCCTCCTTGGGGACGTTGTCCTTCATCATCTTGGGCGCGCTCTCGACGAACTTCTTGCTGTCCACCAAGCTCAGGCCCAGCATGCCCTTGACCTCCTTGATGACCTTGGCCTTGGAGGCGGCGTCAAAGGCCTGCAGCTTGAGGGTGAAGAGGGTCTTCTCTGCGGGTGCGGCGGGGGCGTCGTCAACCTCCTCGGCGGCGGCAGGGGCAGCGGCGGCGGGGGCGGCAGCGAAACCACCTATGGGCATATCAGGAATGTTGAGCTTGCTCTATATAATTTGCTCTGTTAGCCGTTGTATGCTCTCTCTCCCCCCCCTCCTCTCCCCTCCTCTCCCCTTGCCCAATTCCGACCAATTCGTCTCGAGGGGGGAATAATAATAAAAGAAAACAGTACCTTGAGGCTTGAAACAAGGTCTGCGGTTTCCAGCAGCGTCAATTGGCTGATTTGGTCGACAATCTGGGCAATCTTGGGGTTCGTGGGAGCGGCTTCGGTAGAGTTGTACCGTCTCGTTGTGCAGGACACTGGGGCAATCTGCGCTGAGGCTCTGGAGGAGGTGGCTGATCGCAACTGGCGAGCGCAAGTGCGCGCTGCGTACCGACAAGACATGGCCATGGCTGCTGCTGGGGTATTTTTTTCTTCGGGGACGGGGACGGGGGGGGATATCCCTCAATTCGGTTCGCTGTTTCGATATATCGCTTCCGCTTGCGACGGTCCAAAAGTGGTTTGTCCTGAAGTTTTTCGAAGCTTCAATGTGCCCGGGGCGTAGCGGCGCTCTGATTGGTTCGGAAAAATTGGTAGTACCAGCACCCGAAGTGCGTCCCTCCCAAATCCCTGCCCACCTCTCTAAGAAAAAAAAAAAGTTGGTAGGGTCGCATATAAAAAAAAAACAGTGAATGTTAGTGAATTTATTATATATGTGTTGCAGCATATAGAGAAGAAAATTCAGTCGACGAAACAACAATCATGGTCATGATTGATGTCTCAAGGCAGAGGAGGTCGCTCCTGAGCGATGCGACTGCTTTGGATCATCTGCCTTCCGAATTACTTGAGATTGTAAAAGATCAATCGTCGACGAAGCTCTTCGACGCCATATCAGAGGCTGCTCTGAACCCGTCACTTACAGAGCCCATCTTTGTTCACTTTGAGCACGTCTTTCCAGACATTTGCGCACGATGGATTCTCAACGCCGGAAATGGATCGCGGAGATTACTAGTCGCCTCAGCTATTGCCAGGATTTTACCATTTGCGCCGTATCTTTCAACTTTTCTTCAGTGTGCTGGCAAAAATGGTGGTGCGGGAGAGCAGCCGCCGCCGCTTCACCTGCTTCTGCCAAAACTCGATGACGCCTCTTCGGAATTGGGCCAAGATTCACTCTTGCAGAGTCTTTTGACGTACTGGAGGCTGTTGAGCTTCGATTTACGGACCTTCAGCTCATTAATTTCACCGGCTTATATGCAGAGCCTGTTTACACATGAGAGCAGGGCAGTGAGATATCTTGCGGTTCGGCTCTTCTGCCAACTTTTTCACGCCTCTGATCATAAACTTGAGACGCTCATTGAAGCCCATGTCGGAAATAAAGATGCCATTATCGCTGACTTTGACGGTGCACAAATTGATTTTGGGTTTCTCTCTCTACATGAGCGTGCTCGTGCCAAGAAGGTCATCGCATTGCGTCAACAAGTGAAGCGAGACAATCAGGATTCTGACAGCCAGCCATGTCTCCAAACTCTCACCCCATATGTCGTCTCATATGGTGAAATAATCCTCCCGCGACCATCTGTACCTATAAGCGACCCTTCAAGTTTAGTCATGACTGCGACAACCACCAAGAACCTCGAGCAGTTAGCTGCGTCGCTTCGGAACCCTGAGCCGATACTCCTTCACGGATTACCAGGCGTCGGCAAGACTGCATTGGTACATGATATTGCCAAGCAATTGGGCATGTACTCTAGCATGGTGACTCTGCACTTGAACGAACAGACGGATGCGAAGATGCTTATTGGTCTCTACTCGACCGATTCAAAACCTGGGAGCTTCTCATGGCGGCCTGGTGTTCTAACGACCGCAGTGAAGGAGGGGAGATGGGTTTTGGTGGAGGATCTGGACCGAGCTCCGACTGAAGTTCTGAGCACATTTCTACCCCTTATTGAGCGAAACGAACTATTAATACCGAGCCGTGGAGAAAGGATACGGGCTGCAAACAGCTTCCGGCTTTTTGCGACAGTAAGGACATCGCGAGGGATGAATGGCCGCGAGAATCTTCCAAGCATTGTCGGCATGCGCTTCTGGCAGTCATTATATACCGAACCTCAGGTCCAACTCGAATTGGAGGAGGTTGTCCTAAAAACATACCCTATCCTCCAGAAATTTCTCCCAGGTATACTCGCAGTTTATGGCCGATTATCACGTCTTAGCAGTAGTCCAGGCCACCTATCTCGGGGTCGGTCACTTGTGGATCGACAGATGAGCCTGCGAGACCTCCTCAAATGGTGTCGACGACTAAAGGAATGCCTCGTGGCTGCGGGTTCGATAACTGGAGAAGAGCCCATTAGCGAGACAACGCGGGACTGGATGTTTATGGAGGCAATTGACTGCTTTGTGGGGAGCTGTCCGGATGAGGAGCTCAGCAAGCAGCTCGTCTACGCCATTGCTGAAGAGATGCATTTGTCCAAAGAACGGGCGGATCATTATGTGACTGCCAATATACCCCCTTTGGAAGAGAATGATGTTCAATTTAGCATCGGACGAGTCCAACTCCGCAAGAAGAAACTGAACCGACTACAGAAGTCGAAACGGCCATTTGCTAGCACGACCCACGCCAAAAGGCTGTTGGAGCAGATTGCTGTGGCTGTCAAACTTAATGAGCCGGTGCTCTTGGTTGGAGAAACCGGTATTGGTAAAACAACGGTTGTTCAGCAGCTGGCCGAGTCGCTTGGCCATAAGCTCATTGCGGTTAACCTGTCACAGCAGAGCGAGGTGGGTGATCTTCTAGGTGGCTTCAAACCGGTCAATGTGCGAAGTCTTGCCATTCCCCTGAAGGAAGAATTTGAAGACCTGTTCTCCGCAACTGGTATATCTGCGTCAAAGAACCAAAAGTATCTTGAGCAGGTTGGGAAAACGGTGGCCAAGGGGCAGTGGTCAAAACTATGCAAGCTATTGAAGGAAGCACCAAAGATGTTCCTGAAGATTGTATCCGAGTTGGAGCGGGCTCACTCGGAACAAGCAGAAGTCAGGAATGGAGATGCACAGCCGACAAAGCGACGAAAGACCCAGTCCAAGCTTCAAACACTGTTAGAACTGAAACCTCGTTGGGATTTGTTTGCTCGAAACCTGCAGCAGTTTGAGATTCAAATCACAGGGTCAAGCAACTTTGCTTTCTCCTTTGTTGAGGGTAATTTGGTAAAAGCCGTTCGAAATGGAGACTGGGTTCTGCTGGATGAGATTAATCTTGCTTCACCAGATACCCTGGAAAGTGTTGCTGACCTCTTGACTGGACCCACTGAGAAGCCTTCAATATTGCTCTCTGAGACGGGAGAAATTGAGAAGATCGTGGCACATCCAAATTTCCGCATATTTGGTGCCATGAATCCGGCCACAGATATCGGCAAGCGAGATTTGCCCATTGGTATCAGATCGCGATTTACTGAGCTCTATGTCAAAAGCCCCGACAAGGACTTGAAGGACTTGCTCACAATTATCAAGACATATCTTGGCAACGGTAGCAGGCAACATGATCAGGCTGCAGACGATATTGCACGCTTGTATCTCAACACCAAGCGTATGGCCGAGGAAAGGCGCTTGGTTGATGGAGCAAACGAAGTCCCTCACTTCAGTCTTCGAACACTCACGCGAGTTCTCAGCTACGTGAACACAATATCACCTTCTTATGGCGTGCGGCGTGCGTTGTACGAGGGATTCTCTATGGGATTTTTGACTCTGCTTAATGGGGATTCTGAAAAGATGTTACTGCCACTTATTTACCACCATCTGCTGGACAAGCACGGCAATCCGCAATCCCTCCTCTCGCAACCACCAAAACATCCGGGTGATGGCAGGCAATACGTCAAATTCCAAAACCAGAGCCGAGATAGACAATACTGGCTATTCCAAGGCGACCAAACTCCCATTGAAAGAGACGACTACATCATCACGCCATATGTCGAAAGAAATCTCCTCAATCTGGTTCGAGCAACGTCAACAAGGCGCTTCCCTATCTTGATTCAAGGTCCAACATCCGCCGGAAAGACGAGTATGATTGAGTACTTGGCCAATTTCACCGGAAATAAATTTGTACGAATCAATAATCACGAACATACGGATCTTCAGGAGTATCTTGGTACGTACATTTCAGGGGCGGACGGAAAACTACGATTCCAGGAGGGTTTGCTTGTGCAGGCAATGCGACAAGGTCACTGGATCGTCCTAGATGAGTTGAATTTGGCGCCAACGGATGTTCTCGAAGCTTTGAATCGTCTTTTGGATGATAATCGTGAGTTGTTGATTCCAGAGACTCAGGAGGTTGTCAGGCCTCATGAAAACTTTATTCTGTTTGCGACTCAGAATCCTGCTGGACTTTACGGCGGCAGAAAAGTACTGTCAAGGGCCTTCCGCAACAGATTCCTTGAGCTGCATTTTGACGACATCCCCGAGGATGAGCTTGAGTACATTCTTCAACAGCGCAGTCGCAATACTTCGCCTCCTGACTGTAAACGCATTGTTACTGTTTATAAGGAATTGTCTCGACTCCGTCAAACTAGCAGATTATTTGAGCAAAAGGACAGTTTCGCAACGCTTCGAGATCTGTTCCGATGGGCTCTAAGAGATTCTGAAACGCGTGAGGAAATTGCCGCCCATGGCTTCATGTTGCTAGCTGAAAGAGTTCGAAATGAGGAGGAGAGAATTGCTGTCAAAGAAGTAATTGAGAAAGTTTTCAAAGTCAAGCTTGACCCTCAGGAACTCTATTCTGCGGACATTGCGCCGGAACTGAAGCAGTTTGCTCATCAAACAAATGACCAAGGTGTGGTTTGGACTCATGCCATGAGACGACTATACGTGTTGGTATCTCGAGCTCTGCGGAACAACGAACCTGTATTGCTGGTTGGTGAGACTGGCTGCGGTAAAACAACCGTGGTTCAGCTGTTGGCCGAAGCCCTGCGGCAGGAGTTAAACATCGTCAATGCTCACCAAAATACCGAGACAGGAGATCTTATCGGTTCACAGCGCCCTATCCGTAATCGCGGGGCGATTCTTGAGGCTCTGGATGTTGATGTTACAGAGGCGTTGAGAAGGTTTGATGTCGATACAACTGGCTCCGCAACAGATAGACTGGAGAGATACAAATCCATTGACTCATCTATCCTGGATACGCTTCCACTGGAGCTGCGAGAGAGGATGGTGTCAAACGAAACGAGAAGTAAAGCCTTGTTTGAGTGGTCTGACGGTGCACTCGTGGAGGCCATGCGAAGCGGACACTTCTTCCTCTTGGATGAAATTTCACTAGCCGATGATTCTGTCTTGGAGCGACTCAACTCAGTTCTTGAGCCACAAAGGACCCTTCTCCTCGCCGAAAAGGGTGTTGATAATTCCTTCGTCAAGGGATCTGATGGTTTCCAGTTCTTTGCTACCATGAATCCCGGAGGCGATTTTGGCAAGAAGGAACTTTCTCCAGCCCTGCGCAATCGTTTCACAGAGATTTGGGTACCTCCTTTATCAGGGAGTGACGACATTTACGATATCGTACGAGAGAAGCTCAATCAGAGTGCCAAGGCCCATGTCGAAGCCATGGTTCAATTCGCAGCATGGTTTGGTGACATTTTCCGGCCCATGGCTATCACCCCCTTTTCCGTTCGAGAAGTCCTTGCCTGGATTCAGTTCATCAACGCGTTCCCAGAGAGCGACCCCATCATCTCCATCGTTCACGGAGCTGCCGCCATCTTCGTTGACAGTCTTGGTGCTAATCCATCAGCAATTCTGGCCACCGACATCAATGCTATCCAGAATCAAAGGCAAGATTGCTTGAACAAGCTCGGAGAACTGCTTGGACGAGATGTATCTTCGGTATACCAGATGCAGCCCGAGCTTGCAATGAGTGATAGCTCCTTAACCATTGGCGATTTCAGCACACCAAGGACGCCAGAGGCTTCTACTGCCTTGGGTTTTGCGTTCCACGCACCAACGACGAGGCTAAACGCCATGAGAGTAGTTCGAGCTATGCAAACAAGCAAGCCTATCCTGTTGGAAGGTAGTCCGGGTGTTGGCAAGACATCGCTGGTTGTTGCTTTGGCCCAAGCGTGCGGAAAGCCACTGACAAGGATCAACCTTTCGGACCAGACTGATCTAATGGATCTCTTTGGAACAGATGTGCCAGTTGAGGGCGAGGAAGCAGGAAATTTTGCGTGGAGAGATGCCCCTTTCCTACAAGCCATGCAGAAGGGGGAGTGGGTTCTTCTTGACGAGATGAACCTTGCCTCACAATCTGTCCTGGAAGGTCTCAACGCCTGTCTTGATCATCGTGGAGAGGTGTACATCTCTGAACTCGATCAAGTTTTCAAGCGTCATCCAAACTTCCGTCTCTTCGCGGCTCAAAATCCTCATCATCAAGGTGGTGGACGCAAAGGTCTCCCAGCTTCCTTCGTTAATCGATTCATCGTTGTATATGCCGATGTCTTTAAAAATGATGATCTCAAGCTTATTGCGAGCCACAGTTTCCCTCAATTATCTGACGACGTCATCAGTTCACTGATTAAATTCGTTTCCCAGATCGATCACCACCTTGTTGTGGAGAAATCCTTTGGTGCACAGGGAGGTCCATGGGAGTTTAACCTTCGAGATGTTCTCAGATGGTTGAACATGCTAAGCTCGTCTGATCCAGTTCTCAAAACTCGCCATGTTGAAGATTTCCTTGATATTGTTGTCAGGCAACGATTCCGCACAGAAAAGGATCGCGCGGAGGTAGACAAGCTATATCGTCAAACTGTTGGTTCCCAGCCTCGCGACCGCCACTTCTACCATGACATCAGCTCTAGATTTGGCCAGGTCGGCCTTGCTCTTTTGGCCAGAGATTTGAATGCACAACCAGAACGTCTTCCCAACATTGACATAGTATCCAGACTCCCCGAGCTCGAGTCTATGATGCTCTGCGTAAAGCAGAACATCCCCTGCATCCTGAGCAGTCCGTCAGGATATGGCAAGTCTGTGCTTTTGGAGTATGTCGCAGCTCTGGCCGGAAAACCGCTCGTGGTGTTCCCGATGAATGCAGACATTGACACGATGGACCTCGTCGGTGGTTTTGAGCAAGCCGACCCCTTACGCGAGATCAATGCGACTCTCCAGAACTTGCGTGACTTTTTGCAAATATCTGTGATGTCTCTTGTCCCAACACAGGCACCTGACCAGGTCTTGCAATTGTTACATCAACTTGACGCATATAACGGAGACAGCGACAGTATCCCTGCCATCCGTATCTCTATCGAATCCCTTCTGGCTCAAGTAGCTGAAGACTCAGAGGTTGGAGTTACGCTATCCAAGGCGCTGGTGACTCTTCAGAGTCCTCTTGTCCTCGCTAATCCACGATTTGAATGGCTCGATGGTGTGATCGTCAAGGCCTTGGAGACGGGTCAGTGGCTCGTCCTAGACAACGCTAACATGTGCAATGCTTCCGTTTTGGACAGACTGAATTCCTTGCTTGAACCTAATGGCTTCCTCAGCATTAACGAGCACTGCGGTCCTAGCGGAGAACCTCGTGTTGTCAAACCTCACCCGGAGTTTCGTATTTTCCTAACAATGGATCCGCGATATGGTGAACTCTCGCGTGCAATGAGGAATCGTGCCATCGAGATTCATTTGTACACTCCACCGCCGGTTATGGAACGATGTCTTGGTAAGATATCAGATATTGAGAGCAGCTTGCAGAGATATCTCAAGTCCACTGAGTACTCGGAATCTCTATCTGGCGATGTTGCAGTTGAGGCTTGCCAAGTGTCCCTGGAGAATCTCTCTATCCAGGATATCTCCCTCCTGCCGCGGTTTGCGAATACACTTTCAAGTGAGGCTAGATCATACCGGAAACTAGTGCAAGAGTTTCTTCAATTTTTCCAGTCGCCAGCTGGATCGAACATATTGCAAGCTCTATTTCAGTTGTATTCTAAGCTCCCTAGTGGTGACTCAGGTCTATCTAACGCCCAGGTATGTTTTTTCAGTGAATCAATTAACGAGTGATAACTAATTTCATTATAGCCACTTCATACACTCAACAACTTTACTGTTAGCAATGCACTCCCACACGCGGATGAGGCACTATGGGATGCTATATGCTACGAGACATACCGTCACCTTTATGGGATCCAGCAAATTCTAGATCAGCAGCGAAACCAGGCTCGAGCAGCAAAGTTAATGTCATTAAACAGACTCCAGAGATCGCTCATCAGCGACCGGGTGGCTGCAGTATCCAAGGATTCTACTGTGAAGTTGGCGGCATTTGTTTCTGCAGTTTTGAATGCAATGGCGGAATACCTCAACTTTAATCTGCCGTCATTTGATGACTGGGAGGTGAGTAAAATATTCTCAATCTTCATATTAAACTATTACTAATTAGGCCCAGGAACGCACTCATTTTGTTAGAATTATTACCTGCTACTTGGATCGAACCCTTTCATTGTCAACGCAAGTTGATTTCGATGAGGCTGTCTTCCAAGCTCATCTTGCTCAAGGCACCGCGCTCCTAAATAAACAAATCACGGTAGCGGAACATGATAACAACCGCCAGTTTGGGTCATATATCCTCCAGAAATTACACGATGATTTCACCAGTGGATTCAAACTCACTACTGGTTTGAGCATGGAGCTGTTGTGGAACATGCTTAGACCAACTCCGCTGCCAAATAAATCTGTTTTTGACCGATCCCTTGAACTCGATCGATTGGGTGCCAGATTTGATAATCTTCGTTGGAAAGCGGGTGCTTCCATCTCAGATTTGTCAAAGGCCCAACAAACGTTGGAGCAGGCCTACAAGATTGTTAGAGATGGTGTGATCACCGCTGATGGTCTTGTGAAGGATCTAACAGCTGGAATTGAGTCTCTGGAGGCCCGCATCGGAGATGAGGAAAGCGAGCTACTGCCATTTTTCGCTAATGAATTCGAAGCTCTTAGACAGTTTGCCATGCTTCGCTCGATGGCTTCAAAGACCGTCACTGAAGGGGCACAGGATCTCTCAATCTTATCCAATGTTCCAACTAAAGCAAGGCTCATTCTTGCAAGTTCTTTTGGACAATCAGAAGCCCTGCAGTCTGTGGATTGTTTGGTTCATCAAGGTCGATTCCCATGGGATGGCAAACTTGCAGCTTCGTTGTGGCATAAACTACAGACAATGGGAGGCGTCAGTCTTGGCTCACTAGCATTACTCGATATGGAACTGCCTGCTATGGGCCGTCATCTTACTTCTTTATCCGCTGACATCGCTACCGATCCACTCAAGAAGCTGAATAAGATACTTGGGCAGCTGATTGTTGAAGTGTTTGGCGTCCATGGCCAACACCTCAAGACCGCTGCTATCGCGGCATTCAACAACGCAACTCAGCAATTTGACTCCATATCTAGTTTTGTCGTTTCGGGACAGGCATCTAGCATACAAATCTTCAATGATTTGATTCAAATTCTCGAACCACCTCATCTCCAACAAGTTGCCGTGGATCATTTGATCCCCTCTATTATGGCATTGTTGGCCGCTAAGAAAGACCTTGCTCACAGGACATCATTCTCTTCTTTAGCGTGGACTCACTTCAGCATTGGTGTTTTGAAGCTCTACGTTCCAGATCGCGTTTTCGATCCCCAACTTCGACCAAAGATGGAGCGAGAATACTTCTTGGAGCTTCGAACTCGCTTGACTGACAAGATTTCAGCCCTTGTTGCGTTTGAAAATCAGTTCACACGGCAGAGCACGAATGAGCGTATCGAGTTGCTCAGCCAGGAGCTTTCTAGGCTAGGACCCCTACCGGAGGAGGTGCAGCCAGTATTCAGACCAGAGTTTTCGGAGCTAAGCCGACTTCACGCCGAATTTGCCAATATACTGAAAGCCATTACATCACCCGGTCTGCAATCAGCACTCCAGCCCCCGTCATCACAGTCAGTTGACAAGGAGGGTTTGTCACTAGTTAGGGAGAATGTCAAGCGACTCCTTGATCGACTTTCGGCTCGATTCGAAGCATATCAAGACATGACTAGACCTGCCGCGAATCTCTTGCAGTGTCTACTTATTGGATTATCTCTGTACGATGCAGCGAATGCAAAGCATCTATTATCAGCTACAGAAGGTACTCTTCAAATGATACCTTTCTTGGGAGGATCCTCGTGGGACATTTCGATCACAAAGTCTTCAGAGAAGAGTTTCGAGTTTCTCCATCTTATGCACACTGCTGTGGCTATAGAGGAAGTCGGCCGTCTTCCATCGAATGCATGGGAGCCCATCTTCGAATGCTTCCATGGCTTTTATGATGACTGGAAGAGGAAGCTTGAAGAGGATCGCAAGGCTGAAGAGGAAAAGACTAGCCTTTATCACTTCCGTGGTTCCTTTGAGGATGAGGAAGAAATTGATGAGCAGGAGTTCAATGAGCTCTTCCCTGCGTATGATGGCGAGGGCCAGACTGTTCGACCAGGCCCCAAGAGGGATCAAGTCCGCAACATATCTTTGAAAGTGGCGCAGGCGCATAAGAAGCTATTCTTCGACAAAAGTGATCCTGCCATGGCCATCCAAGAGCTGTGTAAGGCAATGACCAACCGCATTGTTGGCGAGACAAGAGACCATGCAAACATTGACTGTGAGCTGAATGGCAAGATGCTTGCTAGCACAATGCTTCTGCTTGACGAGAAACTTAATGGACTTCAGCCTTCCACATTGGACAAATCATATAACTTCTACACAGATGCGAACTTGTCAGAAGCTCGTCTACTCGTTACGGCTGTCAACAAGGTCAAGACTAGATTCCAAGAACTACAACAGGTGGATGAAATTGGACATATGCAGCCGCTGGCTGATGTTGTGCAGTCCTGTAACAAGGTGCTTGAACTGGTTCACGAAGACCCTCTAGCCCTGATTCTGCCCAAGGTTGAGCAGCTTCACGCATTTGTTTATGAATGGCAATTCGGTGGCTGGGCAAGCAAGACTTATGCTGTTCTGCCTCTCCACAACTCCATCACTGATACGATTATTCGCTGGCGTCGTTTGGAACTATCAACATGGGCAAACCTGTTCGACATGGAGCAGCAAAAATGCCAAGAAGATGCCTACTCTTGGTGGTTCATAGCCTATCAAGTGGTCATTGCCGCGCCCCTTTCCATGGTTGACTCTGAGTCCGAATTACGAGAATATGCCGTTTCTCTGATCAGGACCTTGGAGCAGTACTTTTCAGGCTCCATTGTTGGACAATTCAGAACTCGTGTTGCCTTGCTCAAGCAATTTCAGAACCACCTCGGGTTTTTGGTCAAGGATTACCCAAAGCTATCTGTTATTCATGATGCCCTCACAAATTTCGTGGGATACTTTGTGAGATATGAAAAGGAAGCTGATGCTGCTGTTCAGAGAGGACGAACACCGCTCGAGAAGAAAATGAAGGACGTCTTGCTGATGGCTAGCTGGAAGGATACGAACATCAATGCACTGCGCGAGAGTGCAAAGAAGTCGCACCTGAAGCTCTTCAGAATTGTCAGGAAGTTCCGTAGCATTTTGGGTCAGGAAATGAAGACTCTCATGAGCCAGGGTCTTCCGAATGAAGAACTTTTCCAGGGTACTCAAAATGGCATCGTCTCAGTCGCAGCTGATGTGCCAAAGGAGGCATTTGCATCCCTCAACCAGGCACTCCCCGGATGGCTCGATAATCATAAACGTCTGGCAAATGTCTCAAAGACCGTGTCGATCATGCAAAAGGTGTCCGAAAGCCCTGAGCTGACAAGCGGTGCGGCCAAGACGTTGGATGATTTCGTATCCAGCTTGGATACCTTGATGGCAGAGCTCCGAAAGGAAACACCCTCAACGCTGACGGACGAAAACAAGGAGCAGATCAAACATCTGAAGACTAGAAAGCGTAAGCTTTTCGCTGACACGCTACGCGACCTGAGAAATATGGGCTTGCGATACAACTTGGGTCAAGATAAGCTGTTAGAGCAGGAGTCACTATCGATTGTTCTTGCATCGGTTGCACCACTCGAGCTCTCTGGTGCTGGTGCACTGAAGGACTCGGAGTATTATTTCCACAAAATCCTAGATCTGGTACCGAAGACTAGACTTGCTGCACGAGAACATTCGGAGGATTTGACTGGGGCTGAGGTCGCGCGTAGCATTGGATTTGTCGAGGGTCTGATTCACTTTATACTTGCCCAGAGGAGCAGTCTTGCAAGCGTTACAGGCACGTTGAAGTCACTCCAAGGAGTCATTGGCCAATTCCGTGAACTGGGTAACTTCCAAACACTTGGTAGCCTGACCTGTCGAACGGCAAGCAACAACCTCTCTCGTCTGTTGCCTTGGGCTGCTCAGGGGCTTAAATTTGCTATCCAGTTGGTACAAGTTCACAGCAAGTTGGGTCAATTCGACCACAGCGTACTTGTCCAGCAGCTTCAATCATGGATGAGTAAGCTCGAGTCATATTCGTCAAAACTTGATGTCTTTACCAAGGTCTCTCAACATTTCATTGCAGATGCGCAGACTAAGCTGGAAGAAGAGATTTCTCAAGACTTGCAGTCTCTCCAACAGAAAGTGGAAGAGGCTATTCAAGAAACCCCAAGTCTAGCCTTTATTCTCCAACAGCTTCGTGTCTGGACCCAGATCTCATTTGAACAGTCGGAGGCGCAACCACCAACTGCAGATCTTGTGAACTTTACTGATGCTGTTTCTACACTTTGTGATACAGCTCTTGTGGCTGTTGAAAGTGCTAGAAAGGCAGGAGCAGAGGTTCTGATCAAGGAAGATGAAGCAGGATGGCTGAAGAGGCACAATGACGCGTATTTCGCCATGATCAATAAGCTTCACATGAAGAATGTCGAGAAGAGCATTGAAAAGTGCATGCGTACCCTGCAAAAGGTTGACCTCCAACAGCCACAGACCAGCATAGCTGCAATGAGTACAATCGCTGTTGCATCTCCTATTCTGGACCAATTCTTAGCTCTTTGTCAGCAGACCATCATGTCAAGCCTTGACATGCATCGCGCAACAGTACAAATGACGTACAACATGGCCAAGGCATTTACGACTATTGCTTCTCAAGGTTTCTGTACACCTCAGGAGAAATCGGACGAAAAGTCTGGAGACTCGGGCAAGGTTGAGACCGGCACTGGTCTCGGTGATGGCGAAGGTGCCGAAGACATCAGTAAAGATATCCAACCTGACGAAGATCTATCAGAACTCGCCCAGGAAGCCAACAAGGAAAAGAATGAGGATGTGGAAGATGAAAAGGACGCTGTGGATATGGCCGACGAAGATATGGAGGGAGAGATGGGTAGTGTCGCCGGAGATGATGACGAAGAAGATGATAAGAAGGGCGATGAGGAAGAAGAGGAAGAAAAGGAGATGGATGAAGAGGCTGGCGATGTTGATGATCTAGATCCTACGGCTGTCGATGAGAAGATGTGGGATGGCAACGATGACGACAAGGCAGAGAAGGACCAAAAGGGAGAGCAGGAGAAGGGTAAGAAGCAGGATGATGAGCAAATGGCTACCGAAGGAGAAGCAAAGCCAGAAGACGCCGAGAAAGAGCCCGAAGCTAATCAAACGGATGAGCCCGAGCCTCAACCCGAAGATGTGGGTGCTGAGGAGGAAGATGTGCAGGCACAGGAAGAGCTGAATCGGCAGGATCAGAATGTGCAAGAAAACGACGCATTAGAGCTGCCGGAGGATCTTGATATGAATATGGACGAGCCAGAGGATGCAGGCTCAGATGATGATGATTTGGATCTCATGTCGGATATTGAGGAAGATGCCGAGCAGGAGGAACAGCCCAATGCGGCGGAGGCGGATGAGGAAGAGGATATGACCAATGCCAATCAGCAATTGGAGGAGGAGGCGCCAGCAGATGAAGAGGAGATTACCAGCGAGCCAGAAGAAGTGGAAGACAAGATCGGGGCTGATGAAATCAAGGACGAGATAGAGCCTGAACAAGAGGAGCAAGGTGAAGAGCCAAAGGAGGAGGAGACAGAGGCAGAGCAAAAACCGCTTCAACGGGATGAAACCAAGGCAGATACCGAAAATGCCGCTCCTAGCGATGTCAAGAGCGCTGGACAAGATCAAAACGCCGATTCCATGGACTTGGACGACCAGTTCCAAGCCAACGCTGCCGAGCAAGAAGATGGCGAAATGGGAGAGGCTGCAGCTGACCAGGATACAAGTGCCGGCAATAAGGGCGCTACATCACGATCAAAGGAGCCTGTCAATAAGCAAGAGAAAGATGAGGAAGCGCCCGAGGAAGCACGCAACGATCCCTTCAAGAAGCTTGGAGATGCTCTTGAACGATGGCACCGCCAGCAACAGGATATCAAGGATGCCAACGCGGATGATGAAAACCAACCGCAAGGAGAAGAGCCCGATGCAGATCAGGGTAGAAAAGAGTTTCAGCACTTGCAGGACGATAACGCGGCCGAGGACACACAGGCACTTGGCACGGCAGACAATGAAGAGGCGCAACCTCTGGATGAGTCCATGGCGATAGATGAGGAAAAGGAAGACCCGACTAGCCGCCTGATGGATGGAGATAAGGACGAGCCCGAGGATCAAGAGGCTGACCAGATGGATATCGAGCAAGCAGACGACAAGGAGACGGGTACCAACAACATGGACAACGCACACACTGGCGTCCAGACCAGACAAGGCAATTACGACCGGGAATCTACACCGTCTGAGGAAGAAGCACAAAAAGCTGAGAATGAAGATGACGAGGAGGAGATTCAGGATGCTTCGGCACAACTCTCCACAACTCACATCTGGGACGAGCAGCGACCACTCCGAGACTTTTCAGAGTGCATGTACCAATGGAGCGAGTTCCAAACCAAGTCTCACAGCTTGTCTCTATCGCTGACATCTCAACTGCGACTGATTCTTACACCTTCACAGTCTACCAAGCTGTCCGGATCGTTCAGAACGGGAAAGAGGCTCAACATCAAGCGAATCATTCCTTACATTGCGTCGAGCTACAAGCGTGATAAGATTTGGATGCGGCGCGCGATCCCGACGAAGCGGACGTATCAGATCATGCTCTGTGTGGACGACAGTAAGAGCATGGGCGAATCGTCATCCGGAACGTTGGCCATGGAGTCGCTTGTGATGGTCTCGCGTTCACTTACGATGCTCGAGGCGGGACAAGTTGGCGTCATGGGCTTTGGTGCTGATGTGTTTACGGCGCACCAGTTGACTGATCCATTCGCATCCGATGCGGGAGCCAAGGTGTTGCAAAAGTTTAGCTTTTCTCAGGACCGGACAGACATTGCGCTGCTCATTAGACAGACGATTGATACGTTCCGCACGGCTCGGCAGCAATCCAGTGGTGGGTCGGATCTCTGGCAGCTTGCACTGATACTGTCTGACGGCCTCACGCCCTCTACTACGCATGAACCAATCCGACGGCTGCTCCGTGAAGCGACGGAGGAGCGCATCATGATTGTATTCATCATCATGGACGACACGGGGAAGAAGAAGGGCAACAGCGTGCTGGAGCTCAAGGAGGCCAAGTTTGTCAAGGATGGGGCGGAGAGCAGGGTGGTGATTGAGCGATACCTGGACACGTTCCCGTTCCAGTACTACCTTATTGTGCATAACCTGGAGGAGCTGCCAAGCGCATTGGCGGGCTTGCTGCGGACATGGTTTGCGGAGGTTAGCTCGTGAAGTGAAGTAGGGGGAGGAGTTTAAAGGGAGTGAGCAACTGAAGGGGTGACACGAGATGACAAGCGGCGGGCCGTCTTAGTCTTGTTTCTTCTTCCTGTTCTCTCTCCTCTTCTCCCCTTTTTGCATGATCAGGGGCGTTTTAAAAATAGGACCCAGGATGTTTCTTTTTTCTTTCCTTTTTCTTGGCATTTTGCTTTTTTGCTTTTTTGTTGTTTCTTGTTGTTTCTTACAAGTATTAGAGTTGAAGCTAGAATAGATTAGGAAATGCGCAATGGGCTGTTGTTTTCGCTTCTATCAAGGACAGGGCGTGTGCATGTCGTGTGGTTTGATGGGTTCAGCTTTGGATGGTGCCCGCGCGCCCGAGACATGATTCACGCTGTGTTTGTAATACAACGTACAAGGACTCCGTATATGGGAGAACAACTTGAGGATGAATTGGTAATACTTGTACTTGCAAGGAAAGTAAGTAAGTAAGCCTGTCTATACCTATTTTTCGTGTGATTTTTGATGACGAGTGGGAGGGGAGTAGTTGTAAGAGAGAGTCGTGACGGATGCGTTTCCTGCCTCCTTTGAGTGATACATGCATATGTACAAGTATGAATTGCGTATTAATAACAACCGCAAGAACACAAAGATAAACACAATATCCGAATCCGTCCACCGAAATCGACCGAAAACAGATTACATTACAGACCTGCTGCTGCTGCTTGCTGCTTGCTCTCCACCCCCTTGTTTTTATTTTGTTTTTATTCTGACAAGTTGTCTCGTGTCTCGTGTCTCGTCTCTTCCCCCCGCATAAAGAAGATCCCCCGCTAGTGACCCCCCCCCCCCTTCCACGTTCGAAATCGAGGCTCAAATTTCCATGTCACGGACGCTGGAGAGTGCTGCATTGCAACAAGCCTCTCCTCCTTCTCCTTCTCCTTCTCCTACTCCAATACTCCGTACTCCTTAAACAATAATACTCATAATAATAATAATCATCATCAGCCCCATGCGCCCGTGAACGCCCGCCCATGTTTATTCTTTTTTTTCCTTCTCTTACCACCCCCTGACCTGAACACTCCCTTGAACCGTTTTATTTGTTTTCTTCTTTTTCTTTTTTTGTTCCTTTTGACTTTTTTTCTTTTTTTTTGCCACTATATAATATTTCCTCTTATTAACCTCTTCTCTCCCCCTCCCCTCCCTCCCTCCCCTTCCCAATGCAATCAACACAGCACCCCCTTCGAACCATCCTATCGCAATCCTCCCGTCTCCAAACTCCACTACCGAGCATCATCGCAACCCCGCTGCCGCTGCCACCGTCACTGTCATCGGCATCACGAGCCCGTTCAACACCACGATCAACAGCATCGCCAATTCGAGTCCAAGCACGCACAATGGCCACCGAAATGCGGTTTAGTATGTTTCCCTTTTTTCTTTCTTTGTCGCATTGCTATGATAAGTTTGTTAGAGGGAAATTTAACTAACAATGGCTTCGTTTTGCGTGGTGTAGAGAATCCTGCCATCTTGTGAGTCATGAGCCGGGTCATGCGACTGCGACGGGGAAAACACCAAAAACTGACATCACCAACAATAGTGTCTGCGACATGCAGGAAAAGTTTCGCACTGCCATTTACGAATTCGATAGCATGTACGACTCCTCTTCTTTTACTCTCCTCCTCAACCAATTCCTCTCAACACATGACGATAACGGAACGAACCCCCCCAGCTAACAACCTCCAGCGTAACAACCACCCAAAAACTCCTCGCCTTCGCCCACTCCCTCTCCATCCCCGTCCACGCCACCACCCAGACCTCCCTCAAGCTCGGCCCCACCGTCCCGGCCCTCGCCTCCCTCATCCCGGGCCCCGTCCACGACAAGACCAAGTTCTCCATGCTCATCCCCCCGCTCGCCGCCGCCCTCCAGCCCCGCTCGCGCGTCGCCCTCGTCGGCATCGAGTCCCACATCTGCATCACCCAGACGGCCCTCGACCTGCGCGACGCGGGGCACTACCCTTATGTCATCGCCGACGCTGTCAGCAGCTGCAACAAGGCCGAGGTCGTCGTCGCCCTGGATAGGCTGAGGGCCGAGCCCGGCATCGTCGTCACCACGAGCGAGAGCTGGATGTACGAGTGCCTGGGCGATGCGTCGCATCCGGCCTTCAAGGGCTTGATCGGCGTCGTAAAGGGGTCGTTGAGCGACACTAGAAAAGTCTTGGATGTTCTACCGCCTGTTTCCAAGATGTAATTGATGCGATACAATCCAATCCAGGACAGCACATGTCCGCAGGCGAGGGGCGAAAGGGGGGGTGTTACTATCTATCTATACATTTCAATTGGTCTGGGAGTTTCAAAGCGGCAATGCATATTTAGAAGGGGGGCAATTTTTGAATAGGAATACAAGATCCAAGCAAACGTTCAATCAATCAAGCAAGCCGGAAAGACCTTGAGCAAAATTTCATGATATTATTGTAGTTACATGGTTCGCTTAATGGCTTGCCCAAGCCATCTCTACAGCCGCCATAGCTCAGGGGTCCCATGTAATACCTTGGCGAGGCACATACCTCCTTTACCCCTTTTAGCTTCGTAGCGACACCCATGCTGCGAACAAGTTCCTCCTTTATACCTCTAGATCGTACGCCATCATCCATGTGGAAACAGACCCATCAAAAATTTCAATAGCCTATTCGGCCGCCGCTGTCGACGACTTGGCTGATTTGGGATTCGGCGTCATCCAGGAAAAGGCCGATGCCACTCCGACGGGGTTCGCTGACCGTGGTAGCGACGACATGGAAACAGCTCGTCCGTCACGACTGCTGCTCTGGGGTCTCGACTCGGCGGTAGAAGGTGGTGTCTTTTTCGTATCCCATCGATTGACTCCGTTGGTGGTGCTCTCCCCGCTCGTGCTCACTTGACTCTTTCGTCGACCTTCGCTTGACTTTGGTGGCGGTGGTGGCTCGTACGATGCCCCTGTCCTTGCCGACGACGACCCGGATTTCAATGGCTTGAGCACCTTCATGTTGCGTCCTCGTGCTGCCGGTTGGTACCCACTGATTGGTCCGCTTTCACGCTGACCGTCCGCCCCGTTTGCGCCCCCATTGCGCCAAGATCCCCAAATACCCGATGAAGGCTCTCGTCGAGAGGTTTCCGATGCGCTCGATCCATCTCTTCCCCGGCGTTCCGATTCAACAGCATCTCCTGCGGGCTTCTCCGCGTCCTCGTCCTGATCCGGAACATTACTCATTCTGACGCGTCGAAGGGGTTCGGAATGCAAAGTAGGGGGCGAAACAGCTTCGCGAGATTCATCGTCATCTAGTCCTTCGCTCGGCGTTCCAACTGCCTTTTCGTCGCTGCCTTGGTTTGCTTCCCCAAGGATAAAGGGGGCCGCATTCGCATTCAACTTGGGCTTCTCTCGCGTCATATTATTAGTGCAGATATTGCGGAAAACATCTTCATCTTCCGGGCGAACAAAGGGGACTCGCAGCCGATCTCGTTCGTTGCTGTACAGCACCATGCTATTTTGGGAGAACAAAACGTCAGTTGAATGGGCTCGTAGGGCGTCGCTTCCAATGAAGATTCGAACGCCTTTGAATTGGGACCCTGGCTTCGGCTGCTCTCCTCCGATCATCTCGAAGCAAACCGTCATAGAAGGTACAGAGCCTTCGGCAGTCTCAGACCTGCTACAATGCCGGGTAATAACCGCTTCGGCCAGATACACATCTAGTCTCGCTCGATATATGCCGTTTACATCTCGTTGAAACTCATCCAGTAAATCTAGTTCCTTGACGAGGGCATATTCGATGGTGGACTTTTGGGATCCTGTACAAACGTCTGCGTAGAGTAGAGTTCCATGGGCATAATTTGTAGTCAGCCAGCAACGAACAATGGATGGAACAGTGCCTAAAACGTAGAGAGAGGCGGGGAGACCAGGCATGTCAAAGGATGAATCATCATCGTCATCACCAGTGGCGAAGTTGGTGTCCAGACCAAGGCTACTTGCCCGACCGGAAGCAACAGAATGATGTGAGTATACCGAATGCCCAGCGGAGCTGTGTCTACCGTCTGATTTGTGGGAGAGAGACCGCTCCATCATGAAACCGCTTCCTGGTCTCACTTGTCCAAAGTCACCAGAGTGACGATTGTTTTGGCCACCCCAGCTCGAGCCGTGCAATGCACTTTCATCAAATCGGACACTATTGGCTCGAGAAGCTGCGCCACGGCGAACTGGTTCTTCCTCGGCTGGACCCAAATGCAATGACCCGAGCAACTGCTCACCCTGCTCGTCTAGGTCATCGAACATGTCATTTTGAGGTATCTGAACAGGCCCTATAGACGTAGTCTCTGTTAGAATGTCTCGAGCAGACGAGAAGGAGACACTCCGCCCACCATGTTGTGGCGTGCCACTGAGGACACCCGGGAACGGAGAGTTCCATACAGACTTGAGAGCCGAATCGTCCACCTGGCGTTTTTCCAACTTGGAGATTCGATCTGTATGGCCGAGCTGGGTATATTGAAGTTGTTTCAGTTCCATCTGTAGGTTGTAAAGTTCCTCTCGCGAGACGGGAAATCGTGGATCCATGGTTGATATAGGTTTCGGCAGGGGGAGAAAAGATTTAATCGGGTGGGAGAAACGCCAAGTCTGGGAGGTAGTAGAGGAATATCAGAATGATGGGAGGGAAATGCTAGGAAAATGACCAGAGAAAGATTGGCACCGTGCGACCTTGCCGCAACGGAAAGAAGCAAGATATGACTGTAGAATCAAGTCCCATTAGACCTCGCCCTGTCCTCCTTGGGGAGAAATATATTGCGGTGTGGCTCTTCTATCCTCGATCCCGCATGTACCAGTTCACAAGGTCCACCTCCCCCGCCACATCGCCTCGGCCTGACCGCAAGGCCTCTTGGATGGCAATGGCGCGATATGTGCGTTATGGCTGGGGGATGGAATCGGAGTTCATGTGCCGGGTTTATCTACGTATCGTCGGCTGCGTGAGGTCCTAGGTTTTGTGTTGGGCGCTCTCGTATCGTTGGGATTGTCTCGAGGGGAAGGACTCGAGGCGGCTCCGAAATCGTAAGGTGGGCTGCCTGGGGAGCCTCACTGTCGAATGCGGGACTATTTCGGTGACGGTTCACGTATTAATTAATGTATAGAATAGATTTTCTGCGAGGGGGTGAGGTCGAGTAAATAGCCTCCAATCGTCGGCTCGAGAGTCAACACAAGAGCCGCGAACACACAAAGACGATAAATACCCAGCTGCTAGAAATAAATGGCAGTGGGAGTCAAGATTCCTAGGAAATGCGGACAAGAAAGACCGAGATGACGAAAGACACGAGGTCGCCAATTAATTAATTTTTTTCTTCTCCTTCTTCTCCTTCTCCTCTCGTTGTGGATTGGAGAGACGCAGCAGACGCAAAGCGGATCGTCTGAAGGGGATGAACGTGTGTCGTTGGTTGGTCGGGTAAGGGAGGTTTGATGATGGGAGGTTGTTCTGCTCAGAAAGTCCATGCTGATCACTCCACCCACCTCGAGGTTGGCGGGCAGTGGTCACTGGTGGAGCCACTGCAACAAAGGCGTTGTTACCTCCAGCTACTCAGTTACACGATGCTACCCACTGAACAGAGTACGGTTTAGCGCCTGTTTACCAGTGTCGCGGTCCACTGGTGCGGGCTGTTTACAGCGGGTGGGCAAACGGGCTGCCAGTGGCCTCTAGGGAGGGCTCCATCCAATGCAGCCTGGAAATACCACCCCGGACTCAGCGACGAGGTCATGCTGCAGCAGAGCGGATGCAACTAAAAATCTCAAGGATTACAAGGCATCAGTTAATTTACATCCATGTACGGAGTTGCTCCATGCCTATATATGTGACAAGTAACATCATCTATATTAAAAAGACTCCCATCTATATCTACTAGGTAGTCATCCGCTATGGGCGTCGGGGGGAATACTAAGGTACCTTGGCAGGATTCACAATCCTCCAGTCAGGCAGACGATAATCCGTCTTGTTCCCCGGCTCCCATCCCTTGCCGATGTGAGAGTGAATTTCATTGTAAAAGATCTTGTAGCCCTCTGCCCCCATGTGCAGCCCATCATAGAGAAGCATATCAAGCCCTCCCTGCTTTCCGTTCTCGAGCGATCCTAGTAATGGGCCCTCAGGCAGATGGTCGCCGGGCGTCATCATACCAATAGCCTTGGTCATGACGGCTTGCCAAAGATCGATCAACACTACTCCCGGGTTCTCACGGGCTACCTCGCGTGCCTTCTCTGCATACTTTGCCGTAACGCCAGAGGTTCTGCATGCAGACGGATGACCGTCGGCCATGTCGAGCTTGGTGAGCTTGATTTCGTCCACCGGAGGAGGGGTTACGAGCAAGATCTTTGGCTCGTGTGCCTTGATGTGAGGGTGGTTGATAATCTTGTGTAGGTTCTCCTTGTACTCGTCAATAGGCACATGTTGCGTGGTTGTTTCCAACGGGAGGGCAGCATCGTTTGCGCCTAGCAAGACAACCTGGGTACTAGTGAGTATGTATGAGTCGTGTGTCAGTTCAAGTAGTAAGCGCTTACAAGGTATTCAATCTTTGGTGAGTGCATGTGAGGCTCGGGGAAGATTTCGGTAATGTATTTGAGAACATTGGCCGTGTTCCATCCAGAGAGACCCCGATTGACGACATCATATCGCCTGATCAAACCTGAAGAATGAGGAGTAAGATGCTAGATTCAACCATTATTCTTGGATAATTGACTCACGGGCCTGTAAAGCGTTGTAGAATGAAAATCCATCCTGACTAATGACCGAGAATTCAATGAGAGAGTCACCAAGAAGGACAACCTGGGGATATGAGGCCTACAAGATTGAGCGTTAGCTATACGTACCTAGTAGTGTGGTATAGCATGTGTATAGCCTGTAGAGAATAGGGGCACCTGTCAACATACAGCCATCTTCCAAACGTTGATGGATACTGTGTACTTGGTATAATTGGGGCGTTTATTACGAGAGAATAAAGAGGTTGGATGAGGGGCAAGACTATAGACTATAACAACAGCTGCAGCTTTTCCCCTCAACGGGAACTCGCAGAAGCCTGGATCGAGAACAGGGTTGTTGGCACGGTGGGGGTTTCATGCAAGCGCAACCTCAGATTCTGTGATTCCCGCATCCAAGAGCATGAACTTACAACTACTATTAGACTAGATAGTACATTCAGGGTCTCGTCATTTGATGTTGCCATGTCAATAAATCAATCTTCTTATTTTATGTATCATTCATACTAACACAAAAATGATGACTACTTAGGTGGGTAATACGACTAGTCTTTACTCCGCAATGTTCCTACATCTCATATCTCCATTTTCCACTAATCGGCACATCATGATGTGAATGGAGTCACCTTTTTCTAATATTTTATACTATGGAACTCAAAACCAGCGCCGATATCTCTCACAGTCTTTACAACAAGATAGGATTCTTCAACAGCCGCCCCGAATCAAAAGGTTTAGCCGCAGCTGAGCGCATCTAGTATAACTGCTCTAGGGTGGGTCGAGACAAGTCATTCCGCTGAGACGGCACGATGCATGCAACACGATAACGATTCATGAATATAGAGTATATCGAATTTGCCATACGTAGGTCTGATAGCCCTACTTCCATCATCAACCTGTCAAGGGTGAAAACTAAACATCAGGACGCTGAACATGATGGAGAGGTTTGTATTTATTGTTTCTGTGCATTTCCCTTGTTGCTGTTAATGCGTAACTAGTCTGAGGTTCGGGGTAGCATGGTGGACATGTAGCTACCTAGTAGATAGCAACATAGCAGAAGACTGGATTGTAAAATGCGTTAAACTGGCAATGGAAGATTGTGTAAATACATATCACACTCAACATACAAGCCCCTCTTCTCCTCCGGCCACCAAACAGGCTTACGGATATAAGTCGTACAGCCGCCTTCAGGTTTGGTCGCGTGTCCATAGTTAGATAACTCAAGGCGCTTCAATATCTCTCATGAAGCTTCATGGCGGACCGCGGCGAAGAAACCATGCTCAAACAGTTGCTCCCCTGTAGGCCTTTCCTCTGGAAGCCAACGTAAAATATTGCGGACGTGTGTCAGGAGCATTTCTTTGTCGCTACCCTCAAGACGTGTTTCACGACTTTCAAGGGATTGGTCGGGAATGGGAGTCGCAGCGATCCAATTGCCTGTAAATATCACTGTATTAGCAACCCGCAGTCTCTCTAGATTCGCCCTTGCCAGCTTACCGTCTGCATCCCAATAGCGACGACAGTTCTCGCTTCGCTCTAAGAAGGCCTTTGGAGGCGGTCCAATAAGCGAAACCATTGCAGCAAGATGTAGCTCATCATCAAGCATGCCATTTTTCACAGGTTGGAACAAGGGACCACCTTCAAACAAGTCCCATATCTAAGTAAAATCAGTATAAATAGGACACACAGTAGACAATTGAGTTCACACACCATGACTCCAATAGACCAAATGTCTATTTTGCAATCCCATTCCATGCCCATGATGATTTCGGGCGCTCTATAAATGCCAGGAATGACGTCTCCCGTATGCCTTTCTCCTATCACGGCAGATCCAAAGTCGCAGATAACTGAGTGGCCATGAGTAAACGGCATGGTATGTGAGCGATAGATGATGCGATCTGGAAGTATTTTCCTGGCAGATGGCAGTTCGAGCTCATCCTTCTCGATCTTGAGGAGTGCAGGAGTATCTTCATCTGTAATTCCGACGAGAATATTATTTGGTGAAAGATCTGTAATCTGGTTAACTAAGCCTGGTAAGGGAAGCTATAGAAGTTAGACCAGTATGGACCACATTGGTCTGGTGCATAGCATCTACTGCCAGAGAAACTGCCGACAAGAATATCTGGAGGAGTCGTTTGTCAAGCTTTTTACCTGGAAGCAAGTTTCGGAACTTGGCCAAGGTTAGCCCTTGCGGTTCGTATAAGAGACATTGATGCACATCTCTGGGACCGGTTATCTCGAAGTCATCCACCACAACGCGCAGCAAAGTAAGCCCTTCATGGTCATCTCCTTCAAAAGACTTTAAATGCCGTGAAACGGCCACTTCATTATCGGCTGTAGTAGTGTGCTTTGACTCAATACAGACCTTGAGGGTCAAGAAAGCGTTCTCGCTATTGGAGACGGCCGAGATTGTTAGTGTCGACGGCTAAGCGAAATCCCAAGCGAACAACATAACGTCAGGGACGTACACAAGATCTCTGCAAAGCCACACAGTGGAAGCAGTGCCAAACCCAAGCTTAGCGAGAACTTGATACCTGGACTTGAAAACCTCGCCTAATTTAACAGGATAATATCTTTCTGCCTTGTACCCTGGAACAGTCTCCTCTTGTATCTCATCGTCAAAGTCAACGGTCTGAAAACCATCATTGGGGAAATTGCGGATCCGGTCCGTTGCCAAAGTTGATAACCATGTTCGACGACTGGTCGAAGTTGCTATAGTAGGATAGATTTGACGCAATATGTGAGATGAGACTAGAAATCGACTCTTTCTGATGACCACGGATGACAATCTTATTGGTCTCATAGCGATGGATCGTAAAACTGAGTGTTAAAATCGTTCGATTGTGTGACCTACTTAATTGCGCATAAGGCAGGCAGAGCAGGGCAGAGGACTGTTGGACCGTAGAAAACGACGTTCACTGGCTGTTGGTTCATTGAGCGGCAGGCAAGTAATGAGACATCTGAAAAGAGTTCAAGTGAATCAATAAGAAACCGTATTATTTCTATCAAGTAGTAAATTCATCGCTTTGACGAGGGATTCGCATTTTTCTAACATGGTATACATATGTAATGAAGAAAATTGAAAAATGAATCTCGGGTTGCGTGATGTTATCATGAATAGAAATGTCCCAGCTGAATTGGCTGGTGCTTGGAGCGCAATCACGTGGTCCCTCAGGCGACCTAGACCCACCAAATTAGTGCCGCCTTATCGATAACACTTTAGCCATCTGCAGCCGTCTCAGCGGCCGATGAAAAAAAAAAGTTGGTGCAGGCTTCAAGTCGCTGTTCTGCAATAAGTTTGCGTCCCCCACCATCAATTCTGCACAACCCACGAGCTGGAGCTTTGATTATAGTCACTATGGCGACCTCGCTCGCCGCGCAGCTTGCGCAGGTTGCCGCAAGCTCCAAATCTACTCTCAACCTCAAGGCGCAAAAGGCTGCCCACTCCAAGTCTCTGATCTGGGAAGCACGAGTCGCCGCGACCCAGAGCTACCAGACGCTGTATGCGACCTGTCATCAAGGCTTTGAGGAGCTTTGCCAACTGGATAGCCGTTTTACACCATTCCAGTCGACAATTTTCAGTGAAGAAAGTCAAAGTCAAGATCGAACACAGCTTACTGCTGCGGAAAATGAAGAGTTGGATCGACACATTGAGGCCTTCCTACGACTTGTTGGAAGCAGATTGAGGCTTATGCCGGCAATCAAGGCCATTGAGTGGCTTATAAGAAGATTTCAGTAAGTGTAGGAAAAAACTTTGCTATAAAAGTACCCAGGCTGACAATAGCAACCAGAATTCACACAGAAAACACCACTGTTTTGTTAATGACCTTCTTACCATACCATTCCATTACTGCGTTCGCGACCCTACTATCGATTCTGCCTGCAAAAATTCCTAGCCAATTCCGATTCCTTGACCCTTATATTCGATCTCTCACACCACCTCCCCGATCGGTTTTCGTCCATCAAGCTATCCACCATCCAGACTTCCTCTCGTCTGTGTCGGAGTACACTCTCGAGTCATGCCGAAAACAGTTTCAGTATCCGGCCCTCATCACATTCTGGGGTGGCCTCATGACGGAGGCTATGGGTGGAATTCTGGACCGAACCAGGTCAGGTCGAGCTGCTGTGCAGAGCGAAAATAGCCAAGCTTTGTTGCACCGACTCGGCCCTATTTTTGCAGAGTCCTTGGTCATGAAAAAGGTCCCAAACCTTCAAATTGCCTCTTATATGGCCATGACTATTTTCGTATCGAAAGGGGGCCTTGAGGATGTTGCTGTTACTGCCTTGATGCAGCAATTAGTTCACGGATGGACCAGTGAAACCGTCCGGCCTGGGCTCGTATGCCTGACAATTCTGGCTCAGTTCCGATCCGCAAAACAAATGAGTAGCAAGGTCACCAAGGCACTGATGAAGGTACCGGATATTGGTACTCTTCTTGTTGAAATTGGCCAGGAACGGCGAGTTGATAAGCTGGCGAACGGACTGTGTTTGGCGTTGGTTGAAAGACTGACCAAGAAGGGCGACTCCCGCGGACTCGCAACAATCATCGCAATTCTTGGCAGCCAAATCTTGAAAGAGAAGCAAATCGCTGTCATCTTCAAGTCATTGCTCGTCACAGCTCACGCGCTCAACGATGAAAACGATCAGGAAGGTACTCTTCGGAGAGAACTTGGCTCAACATTAATCACCTTGTCTCAAATTCCTGGAAAATCTGGCGACATTGTACAATCAGCCATTGAGGAGGTCAAGTTTGATATCGAAGAGCTGGAGATGAAGTTGGATCTTTCTTTCCGTACCAGAAGACTGCCTGAAGCTGCTACAACTGAGCTTGAAACGGCAACCGGTACCATCAAGAACAAGACGTTGCAAGATCTAGAAAAGTCTATCGATGAAATATCGGATAGCACAGAATCGTTATCTTCATGCTTACTACCTGAAGCCTCCGATATCTTCAGCGAATTTTGCCATTTGTTTCTCTCAATCGTGTCAGACCAGTCGTCGAAGAAGGCGGAATATCTGACCAAGTTTGAACAAATCCCCAATTTGCAGCGACAGTCAGCTTTCAAGGACTGCACATACTTCTCCTTTTTCATTAGGATATGGTGTGGTCCTTATCCCGCGTTGGCAAGAGTTGCGGCGTTGGATATGGCCAAGAACAGGCTAAAGGCTGGTGGTGGAGAGGATATCGATATCCAGGCTCTTGTCCCATACTGTATTACGGCTTTGAGTGATGCTTCAAAGCGAGTTCGTCAGGCTGCGGCGGATCTAATAACCGTGGCCACGAGCCTCTACTCTATCCCTGTAGCCTCGAAGTCGACAAACATTTGGGGCGCTGATTCTCTATATGGAAAATCAACATCCAAAGATATTGCTGCTCTTGGAACGGACGTAGCTGCGAAAATGCTCCACCTGCAGATTTTGCCAGCCGTAGAGGAGTGTGTCATTGATTTGGAGCACATCTCTATGGTCCTTAAGTCGGCTTTTGAGAACGGTAAGTATCAAGTTACGCCGGAACCATCCTTGGACAAGAAAGATCACATGTCTCAGTCCGCCAGATTGGCGTTGCTGTCGTTCTTTGCCTCTCACGCCGCTGCCACCCCCCTGGCACTTGTAAAGAACAGACTTCTCAAATCGCTAAACGAAGTACGCGGCGTTTCTTCGACAACACGAACACAGCTCCTCCTACCAACTCTACAGTGGTGGGCCAGTTTAACAGAAGTGGAGGCTACAGAAATTTGCAACACAGAACAGCTGGAGAGATCAGTCTTGGACTCCAGGTTTGTTGATGTCATTGTTCCTAACGATATTCCTGGACTGGAATACTTGTTCAAACTTCTGAAGGATCCTGCAAACGGAGAGAAATCTGGTTTGGTACAAGCTGTGTTTGCTAGAATCAAGAAGATGTGGCCTGCTATGAAAGCCGAAGTCAAGTTCATGGCGGCTGAGCAATTTTTGGAAATTTCTCAAGAGCAAGATCCTGCAAACGATACCCAGTCTATTATCCCCAGCGAAGCTGCTGATCTCCTGAGATCTGTGCCTTTGACCACAGATATCCTGTCCTTCTTCTTGGACTCTATTCAAACTGGAACCAAGATGATCACAGAACCTCCTCCTAATAAGCGAAGGCGAACAAGCTCATCCGATGGAAACCGTGGTCTCATCACTCAGGTTACCCCTGAGCTAAGCCGAGCGCTCCGAAAAGTTACTTTTGTTTTGCAACTTGTTGACAGCTCAGAGCCCGTATCCCACCCTGAGCTGCTTGACGGACTCTTCACTGCCCTTTCAGAACTTCAGCACTTTAGAACAGTTGTTGGCTCAGAGCTTGGCTATTTGCAGAATTTGATTTTACGCAGTCTTCTTGCCATGATTCCCGCATACAAGGCTAACAAGAAACTCAAGATCGACAGTTCTGGCGGATATGGCGATCTCTTAGTCAACTGCATTCAGAAATCCTCCAGTCCGGTTGTTCAGAATGCGGCCCTGCTCCTAGTGGCAAGTCTCGCAACCACTGCACCAAACCTTGTCCTGCACAGCGTTATGCCAATCTTCACTTTCATGGGCACATCCGTTCTTCGACAGAGCGATGATTACTCCGCCCATGTTGTGGCGCAGACAATCAAGGAAGTCGTTCCTCCTCTGGTTGAGTCTCTGCGACAAGGTCAGAAGAGCCCGATTGCTGGAGCCTCTGATATTCTGGTCAGCTTCACAACGGCGTACGAGCATATTCCGGCCCACCGAAGACAAGGTCTGTTTGTGGCCCTGGTGGAGACACTTGGCCCTAAGGATTTCCTCTTTGCTCTGATCAGCATGTTGGTGGACCGATACGAATTGAATGACGATTTACTTCACTTTGTCTCCGATCTACTAAACCACTTCAACATTGAGATTCAGCTCGAAAGTCTGGTCAAGCTGCTGGACCTCGTTTCGGATCTCTTCAGGCCCAAGCCAAGCCTTTCTTTCGTCTTGCTGGGAGTAAGTGATGAGGGCGAGGAGAAGGATGTAGAGAAGATTGCCCTTCGTCAACTTTCCGTGTTCCCCAGTCTCTTGTCCAACAAGAAACTCAAGACACAAATTAGCAAACTAGCAGACCGAGATGATATGGAGACTGCAGAGGTGCGTCAGCTGTATGCAACACTTCTCGAGGATGTGCTGCTGCTGGCAGACACAGTCAAGACAAACAAGAGTCTCCACAGCCGATGCGGTGGCACTCTTTCAAACCTCCTAAACCTGCTCTCGATTGGCGAGTTTATAAAGGCCGTTGAGAACTTGCTCGACAGACCAAACATGGACCTGCGCCAAAAGGTCCTTCGTGCCCTGGAGGTTCGTGTGGAATCGGAGAGTAATAACGATCCTGCATCCAGGATTGCTCTGCTCACTTTCTTGCCACAGCTCACTGCTGCCATCCGAGAGTCTAGTGATATTCGCTACAAGCACACTGCGGTAACATGTGTGGACAAGATTGCGGAGAAATACGGAAAGAAGGACATTGAAGCCGTTGTGGCCGCAGCAACAACCATTGCTAGCGAACATTGTCTTGGTCAGAGCGAGAAGCGGCTCCGTGTCATGGGTCTTCTTTGCCTTTCATCGCTCGTTGATGTCCTGCAGGACGCCATTGTTCCTGTTCTACCTGCAGCGATTCCACAGGCGGTGGCCTATCTCCATGAGAGCTTGGAAGGTGACAGTCCAGATGAAGAGCTTCATTCCGCCAGTTATGGATTTATTAGCTCCTTGGCAGAGCACCTCCCTTATATGCTTTCCACATACATTGACCAAATCTTGGAGGTGTCAACAAAATCAGCCGAGGCTGGACTTGATGACGAAACCAACGAGACCCGTCTCGGCTGCCTTGAGTTCCTTGCCAAGAAGCTTGAGGCCAAGGAGATGTTTGTCGGCTTGGATAAGAGCTGGGAGAATGCCGTGGCCGCAGGATTTTCGGTAAGTTATGGCAAAACTCATTACAAGCTTGAGAAATACAAAGTACTGACTTGGAATTCGCAGGCTACATCGGAATACCTTGATGTGTTAGGAATGGCCATTGACAAGCACCCCAAGTCTGCCATTACAAAGAATGCTAGCCTTCTCTCTAGCATTCTCCTCAAGACTTTCGACCTTCGCCGTAATGTCTACGCCAAGGGTGAGAGCAGCGAGAACTCTCTCCGTCAAGTAGATGCGATGGAGGCATCCATGTATGACAAGACGTTGAAGATGATCTACAAGCTCAACGACGCTGCCTTCCGACCTATCTTTATGCAGATTGTGGAATGGTCTAGTACCGGATTACCAAAGGGAGACAGTGTGGGTCAGGCTCTTCGGCAATACAGCGTCTACGGCTTCTTCCAAACATTCTTTGAAAGCCTCAAGTCAATTGTCACAAACTACGCAACCTACGTATTGGAGGACGCCGTCAAGATTCTCAGCAGCGCCAATATCAAGGTTAGCGAGGATCGACAGCTTTGGAGCCGTGTTCTCAAAACTTTGGCCAAGAGCTTTGAGCATGATCAAGACGACTTTTGGCAAGCCCCATCGCACTTTGGAATAGTTGCGCCTGTGCTGATGGAACAATATCTGCATGCTTCGGCAATCGACATTGCCGAGGATCTGATACCAGCCACAGTTGAACTAGCAGCTGCAGCTGACTCTCAGGCACATCAGAAGGAGTTGAACTCGGCACTGCTGAAGCATCTCCGATCTGAACAGACAGCTGTGCGATTGGCAGCAGTAAAGTGTGAACAAGCCTTGACGGATCGACTCGGCGAGGAATGGCTATCAATGTTGCACGAAATGCTCCCGAGAATCAGCGAGCTACAGGAAGACGATGACGAAGTTGTGGAGAGGGAGACGCATAGATGGATTGTCAAGATTGAGGGCGTTCTCGGCGAAAGTCTGGACGCCATGCTTCAGTAATGGATGATGTGGTGTGATGTGTTGTGATAAAAAAAAAACACATGTGAGGAGCACATGTCAAATATTTAGGTGTATGATTGAAAAGATATCGTTGTTGCTATGAGGAGGCCGTTTAGATACAAAGATTCTAGAGCCGAAGAGCATGGATACGGATACACTTGAGTTGTAGTCTATAGGATAAAAGGAGAAAAGATACAAACAAGACTAAGCGATTGTTCCCGAAGCTGATTGTGAAAGGATTGCATGCATATATTTATGTTTTTATGACCTCGGCAGGCCGGACAGTGTCTACGGCCCGTGAAATAGAAGAAGATACCGGTGGAATCCGTTGATCAATTTCGGGTGGCACGGGTTGCGTAACCGGAGAGCCGGCGTCGAGGCTTTGGAGCTGAGACCAACAATATCCCGAAGAATTATCGTCTTACGGAGTCAAGAGAACCAAGAACAACCAACTATTGAATTTCACAAGATTTATTTTTGTTTTTTCTAGTTTTCTATCAAAGCAATTTGGAATCGTGACAGAACAAGGTTTTTCTTGGGCCCGATGGGGCAGTGGAGACGCCCATGGAGACGCCCCAGCCCTGCTGTTGCAGCGTGTGTCGAGTGTTTTCGTTCAGATTGATGTCATCTCCAGATAAGAAAAGCCCGTGGCGGACTTTTCTACTTAATAGACTTTAAAGGTCACACGGCAGTCATGTTTTCGCAATCTGGTTCCATCGACTATCTCTTTATAACGAGAGTTTCCAGTCTGACTTCCACGGCTACTTCTAATACTTGTAGATTGCTGCAGCGCAAGAGCTATGTCGGGGTTAGGGTTAACACAACATGAGTGCCGGTCGTTGATGAAACTACAGAAGCAGAGATCGCTAGTCAGGGTTACAGTGAGGTCATGGAGCTCGAGCAGAAAAAATGGCAAGTACCAACTACTTTCATTCCTTCCAGAACCTTTCGCACTAATTGCCATATAGAGCGGAAGGAGCGAGTCGTCATCCTCGGATCAGGATGGGCAGGATACGCCCTCGCCCGCACCCTCTCGCCCTCCAAGTACTCTCGCATCCTCGTGTCGCCTCGCTCACACTTTGTCTTTACACCACTGCTCGCCTCCACGTCAGTCGGCACACTCGAGTTCCGCACAGCCATTGAACCCGTGAGACGGTTAGGCCTGACCGAGTTCCATCAGGCCTGGGCCTCAGACATTGACTTCAAGCGCAAGGTCATTCGCGCCGAGGCCAATACCCATGGCGACGTCGGCGCTAGGACGGAAGCTCAGCCCGTGAAGAAGACAAAGGGCCCAGAATTTGATGTCGAGTATGACAAGCTAATCATAGCGGTGGGGTCCTACAGTCAGACCTTTGGCATCGAGGGTGTAAAGGAGCACGCATGCTTTCTGAGGGACATTGGAGATGCCCGCATCATTCGCCTGCGGATTCTTGAAGCCTTTGAGAGGGCTGGTCTGCCGCCTACGAGTGAGGAAGACAAAAAGAGGCTTCTCCATTTCGTGGTCGTTGGCGGAGGACCTACAGGAATCGAGTTTGCTGCTGAGCTGCACGACTTGGTTCAGGATGATCTATCAAAGCTCTATCCCCAGCTTGTGCCCTATGTGCGCATCACCATCTACGATATTGCGCCCAAGGTGCTACCCATGTTTGACCGAAACCTAGCCTCGTATGCGACCGACATGTTTCGCCGACAGGGAATCAACGTCAAGACGCTGCACCACCTAGAGCGTATCCGACGAGACGGGAACACTCTCATGCTTCGAGTCAAGGAGGAGCCTGAAGAAGTGGGTGCAGGGCTGGTGGTTTGGAGCACGGGGCTAATGCAGAATCCACTTGTGGGTGGTTTACTAAACAAGGAGATTGAAGGTCTTGGACAGATTGCCAAGGATGCAAAGTCAGGAGGCATCATTACAGACTCGCATATGCGCGTCCAACTGCAGGGTCCTGATGGAACGACTACGACACTTCCTGATGTATACGCTCTTGGTGACTGTTCAGTCGTTCAGGAGCAGCGATATCCGGCGACAGCACAGGTAGCTAACCAGCAAGCCGTCTACCTCGGCAAGCAACTCAATAAGAGAACCGATGCCACCAACGATAGCGAATCCCCACCATTCAAATTCCGCAACCTAGGCGTCATGGCTTACCTGGGAAGTTACAAAGCGATCCATCAAAGCAGTGCTGACGAGCTCAAGGGCTGGCCTGCATGGATGTTATGGCGGACGGCGTATTTGACGAGAAGTATGAGTATCAGGAACAAGATTATGATTCCGGTACATTGGCTTATAACTTGGATCTTTGGGAGAGATATTTCGAGATTCTAGGGTATGGAGCGTGAGGATGGGTTGAACTGATGGTGACGGGTTTAAAGCAAAGGAGGATGACACAAAATGAATGGTACAAGGAAATGGTATAAAATGGATAGAATTGATAGAATTGAAAAGTATGCATAGTCCAATCTTGAAGTCTCAACTCATGTTGGTATTGGTGACACAATTTTTGTTGGGACTCCGTACTCTGCAAATCTTACTCGTATACTCGGACGTCATTAGTATGTATATTGAAAACAACGTTAATTATAGAAAATATGCACAGTTTATATAATCACATACTATTACTATAGGAATTGAACATAAATACAATGCTTTTATGAATATGCAACATATTCTGCCATAAAGAGCTGTATGTTGTTCATTCAATTGTCCGACTATAACCGGTCAAAATACCACCGCGTTAATCAATTCCAAAACTTGTTTTTTTTTGCGGGAATATTTATTCCACTTTCAACGATTTGACTCCATTTTCTCCCTTTAACTTCAACTCATTATTACCAGTATTTATAAGGCGGTATTGACAAAAAGAGAGAAAGGAAGAGAGAGAAAGGAAGAAAGGAAGACAATGTCCAAACCACCGGTCGATTACAGCGTCTACCTCGTCACCGACTCCACGCCCGAGATCCTAGGCGGCAGGGACCTCGTCAAGGTCGTCGAGGCGGCGCTCCACGGCGGCGTGACGTGCGTGCAGTACCGCGATAAGACGTGCGACACGGAGACGGCGGTGGGGACGGCGAGGGCTCTTCACGAGGTCACCAGGAGGTATGGGGTTCCGCTGTTGATCAATGACCGGGTGGATGTTGCTGTGGAGGTGGGATGTGAGGGGGTGCATATTGGGCAGGATGATATGGGTGAGTTCTTCCTAGCTTTTTATTGCTTTTTCTTATTATGAGGAGGGTATATGACTGACGATTTGATGTAAAATAGAATACTCGCAGGCGAGAAGATTGCTGGGTCCGGGTAAAATTATTGGTGTATCGGCCGGTTCCATTCAAGAAGCTCTCAAGGCTTGCGGAGCTGGAGCTGACTATCTCGGCCTCGGCGCCGTCTATGCAACATCAACGTACATCTACCCCTCCCCTCCCTTTTTCATATGAAACCAACCCAAGGGAGCTCACGCAAAAATATTCACAAAATACAGCAAAAAAGACACAAAAACCATCCTAGGCACCGCCGGCGTGCGCGACATCCTCTCCGCCCTCGCCGACTCGGGCCACGGGGACATACCCACCGTCTGCATCGGCGGCGTCAACCGCTCCAACGCCGGCTCCGTGCTCGCCGAGTGCAGCGTCTCCCCCAGGAAGAGCCTCGACGGCGTCGCCGTGGTGAGCGCCGTCGTCGGCGCGCAGGACCCGGCCGAGGCGGCGAGGGACCTGCTCGGCAAGGTGGTGGCGGGGAGGATCCCGGATGTGCTGAGGGCGGTGCATGAGGCGACGCCGCTGTCGCATAACATGACTAACATGGTATGACTACGAGTTCCCCCTTTGCTTCATGTAGCATTTTGGGGTTGTGTTTGTGTGTGTGCGGGACTTCATGATGCTGATGGTTATTTGCAGGTCGTACAGAATCTTTCGGCCAACATTGCCCTGGCGGTGGGAGCAAGCCCCATCATGTCCAGCTACGCCGAGGAAGCAGCCGACATTGCCAAGATAGGAGGCGCTCTCGTCATAAACATGGGAACCGTCACGCCAGAAGGGTTGAAAAACTACATTCAAGCTCTAAAGGCCTACAACGACGCTGATCTACCTGTGGTCTTTGATCCCGTCGGGTATGGCCCCCCTTCTCACTATACACCCCCTAACTTATTTCTTACTCCTACTCTACTCTACTCCTACTTCTGCCCATCTCCATAAAAAAAAATACTAATCATGCCTTCTAGCGCCGGAGCCACCACCGTCCGCCGCGAGGCCGTCAAGCAACTCCTCGCCGCCGGCCACTTCACCATCATAAAAGGCAACGAAGGCGAAATCCAAACCGTCCACGGCGCATCCCTCCGCCAGCGCGGCGTAGACTCCGCCTCCTCCCTATCCCTGACCCAGCGGGCCAGCCTCGTCCGCTCCCTCGCCAGGCGCACCTCCTCCGTCATCCTCCTCACCGGCGCGACCGACTTCCTCAGCGACGGGTCGAGGACCATCCGCGTGGACAACGGGCACCCCCTACTAAGCAAGGTCACCGGCACGGGCTGCTCCCTGGGCACCACTGTGAGCGCCATGGTGGGGGGCTTTAGGGTCGGGAGCCCGCTCCTCGCCGCCGTGGCGGGCACGGTCATGTACGGCATCGCGGCTGAGAGGGCGGCGAGGAGGGACGATGTCAGGGGTCCGGGGACGTTTGTACCCGCGTTTATTGATGAGTTGTACGCCGTGAGGACCGAGACTGCGAATGGCGATATCGAGTGGTTGAAGGCAGCGAGGGTGGAAGTAATGGATGTAAGGGACGAGTCGAGATGAGAAAGAAAGAAAAAAGAAAGGATTCGAGCATCTATAGATTGATTATAGGAGGGTTTAATTTCTGGGAGGAGGCTTTATAGGGAAATAAGTATGGAATGATATGCATTTCGGTATCGATGCTCTATCATGTCACTGATCAGGTACTCAACATCCTACGCACATCAAACAGTGACGTTTCATATTCTGTCTCTAGACTTGATATACAACAAGTATCATAAATCTCTATAGTTTTGTCAAACATACAAAGTGAACTCCATCCATCGCCAAACACCAGGCCCCGAACATTTCCTCCTAGATTCTTGGCTTCACCACAACACGTATAAACTATGATTTTATCCCGTCGAGATCAAGTGGGTTAAGCCCGTGTAGCTCAGTGGTAGTAGCGCATCACTCGTACTCTTAAGCGACATGATGAGGTCCGCTGTTCAATCCAGCGTACGGGCAGATTCGCAGTTCTTTTTGCTGCCCCTGGAAGGTTTCACCAACCTCATCTAAGAACCCCCTTTTTGGCAGTAGCGACTTTTGCCATCCTTTGAAAGAAAGATAAATGAACTATAAAAAAGACCCTGAATCCCCATGTATGCCCGCTAAATCCCTGATAAAGATACATGATTGGTATATAATACAAATGAGTGGCAGCAACAGCACATATAGGACACCTCGTCCTACATCAGTTCATATCCATGAGGAGCGGATCCCCAGTAACGTTCCAGGCCGTATCACTTACGAAATTCACCCACATCTCTTCATCTAAATCACCCATCATCCACCCCTGGCTCGCATCACCGAGTACTTCGGCCTGCTCTCTCTTCTGTAACTGCAAGTCGATCAACTCCTTTCCATTCTTGAGTAACCTGCATAGCCTCTCCATTGGATCTTCGGGTGGCGGCCCACCCTCTGTCATGGATAAGAGGCCCCCTCGACGACGAGCAACCAAGTCATTTAGCTCCTGAATGTGGCTTTCGAGTAATTCGTAAAGCGCTAGTTCGGAGACGATGATCTTGGGATTCCAGCCCGGCACTTTCACCATGAGAAGTTTCATCGCCGTGATGATGGCAAAGGCTAGGTCTGAGGCACTTAGGACTATGAAGCGCGGCTTTTCGAAGCATCGTCCGCCAACACGAACGTTGAAGAAAGAACGAAGTGATCGCACACACGCCCAGAGAAGTTGCAGGCGATCTGAAAGAGGCATAATGGAAGAATTGCAGTGCTGGTCTGAGATGGCGACATCCATGACGAGAACCTCGGCGATACCCATGTGATTGAGGAGAGTCGCTGATAGATTGTTAGTGGCAAAGTAGGAGTTGGACATGAGAGCTGGTATTCAGCTTACGGCTATCCTGCAAATGAGGAGGCAATGACCGCCTAAAGGTATCAATTTGCTGCTGGAAGGACTGAACCACCATGGTTAGGGGGACTTGCATCGTGGGCTGGTTGGGGTCAAAAGTCATTGTCAGTGAAATAGATTGTGTCAGTTGTTGTATCCCGATCAGTTTGATAAGGTATTGATCAGATGAATACTCCATGGCGGCTTCTAGGACTTGGCAGTAAGTCTCTAATTGTGATGTGCTCATGAGAGCTTCGGTTTTCTTATTGGTGGTAAAGACTCTGTAATGATATGAGTACAAGGTTTGGGATAGACCAAAGGGGATTAAAGACTTACAGTGTATTAAGGTAGTATGCCCCTGCATAGGCCCGGATATGCTCCAGTGTCCCAAATTTGACTCCTTCTTGCGACGTATGGCAGCCCGGTGAATTTAGACCCATACTCATTGATCTTGTTAGGAAGAGAAGATGAGTAAGCTGTGTACCCTTGAGAGCAACATTGAACCTAATCACGATAAAGTTAGCCTCTCATAGCAAGGCTTGCCAAATACCGTGACTTACCAGGAAATCATTAATAACAAGGCCTGTAACAGGTCCAAGCTTTGCACTCCCTCCATGAACGAAGCCTTCATCACGTCGTTCAATAATTCATGGCCCAGCCTTAGCTGCCTCGAGGCATCAAAGAAACAACTTGTCATCATAACAGCCTTCCACAAAAATGGCTTTTGTTGTTTCAGTTCAGCCGCCGTCATGTGAGGCGGCATGACCACGAATGGAAACAGCGGGGCGTAAATATCATGATACTGATTCAGCAATATCCTTGCCTCGCTCGGTAGCGGCCACACACTATCATACTCCCTGAATACCTCTGGGCTCCACGTTGAGGCCTCGCTGCTTTCTAGCCCGGGCGAGTGAGGAGAAGGGAAAAGATGCCTGAACGACATCTTGTCGTCGCACTTGTTGGGCGGCGGAACAATGGCCGAGCCATCACTCTCGGACTGCTGCGTGACGCCTGGCTGGGCCCCTTCGAATTGGGATGACAGTTCATCTAACCGCTTCTCTAGCTCAGCGACCCTGGATCGCTTAGGCACCTTCTTAGCCCGGGGCGGAGCCGGAGGACGGGAGAAACAATCCTTCTTGAGGCGCTGACATCTAGATGGTGATGAGATTAGATATATTGACCCGCAGAAGCCTTACAAGGAACGATTATTGCCCCGCTTGGATGGTGGAGGGATGAATTAAGGCTCGGGTATAAATACCTTTCACACTTGCTGTCTGGTTCATGGCCTGGAATGCATCTCGCCTTTGCCTTGGCACACGTGGTACAAGCTTTCGGTCCCTTATTTGTGGGTTGCATCATCATGGTGGGTTCGGCCATGATGCGAGATGAGTTTTAGTCAGGATCAGTTGGTAATAGGTAGAGAGAGAGCGCGAGCGAGCGAGCGAGTGTGTGCGTCCTCAGTTGGGTATTGGAATGGATGTGTGTTGGATCGAGTTTATTAGTTGAAATCATTGACCTTCGTGTTCGTGTCCGTTTGGAAAGCACGTTCCTTGGTTTTATTTGATTTGGAATCCGGGTTCTTGTAAGACGGAAGGAAGAAAAGAGCAATGAACCTATCTTATCAACGGCAAGGACCAAAAATAAGATGCCGTATGTATATAAAGACATGGGGATTTCAGCGACAAACGACGTCAACAACGATAAACATGTAAATTTATTCTCTCATCTTCTCTGATACTCACATCTCCTATTCGTAGAAGATCCGAGAAGACGATAAACGGATGAAGGTGACGACGCCTTTCCGGTCATGGCGGACGGCGAAGGCATGCAAGACACGGCAGCGGACAACGATATTGCCCCGGATATCCGTTCCGCACTGGGGGCGGTTTTTGTGGGGCCTTCCGCAATCTTTTTCTTGAGGCCTGATATCTTAGGCAGAAGCTCAAACTTAGTCATGGGTTCGGTAAGTTTTTCCGCTTCCGGCCAAAAGCTGCCTCGGTGTCCGCGGCGCCAAAAGGCCAGCTTAATATATACATAGATTACAATTGGCAATATTCCGAAAAAGATGTTCCCTAAGCGACATTTTGTGGACGGATAAACATGTCATTCATGCGAGACGGAAACTTCACTAGACCAATCAAGAAGCTGAGAAGTGTGCTGCAATCTGCAGTGTCACACAACCATAAATATATATGTATTGGTATCCCCGCTCAGCTGAAGCTGGTGGGCTCTGATCAAAAAGGTGTCATCAAAAAGGTTATCAAAATAGAATGTAAATCCTTTCGGCTTTCCTAGATGCCGTTCCATCATATCCAATCGTCTTCATTTAAGCTGCAACGCCAACAACTCGGTTGGTGGTGTTTAGCTCACGCTGAAGCAAGGTCTCGGTAAGGCCCTGGTTAGCCTCAGCAGTGGCTTTAACCTCCTTGGCAGTCTGCTCAATGCGGAGCTGCTTGTCCGTCCAAAGAGGGTCCTGCACATTGCCCTCTTCGCCCACACCAATGAAGCCGCCCTCAGCAGCCCACTGCGAGGTGCGCTTAATGTCAAGACGAGTCCAGATTTCATCCACTGCCGCAACGAGCCAGTCACGGTGCTCCTTGGTGTGGCCGGGAGTAGGCGTAATGCGGAGGCGTTCCTGACCAACGGGCACAGTAGGGTAATTGATGGACTGGACGTAAATCCTGTAATCCTGGAGCAGCATGTCGGACGCCTTCTTGGCGAGCTCGGCGTTTCCGACCAGGATGGGAATAATGTGGGAAGGATTGGGAATGACAGGAATGTCCCTAGCATCGAGTTCTTCCTTGACAGCCCGAGTGTGAAGCTGCTGGAGGCGACGATCACCGTCGTAGTTCATCTGGTACTCAATCGAAGCCCTGGCTCCAGCCATGGTGGCCGGCGGCAGCGAAGTAGTGAAAATAAAGCCAGGCGCATGGGACCTGATAAAGTCGACGAATTTGGCACTGCCAGCAATGTAGCCACCGACACATCCGTAGGCCTTTCCAAGAGTACCCGTAATAATATCAATACGATCCATGACGGTGCCCCGTGGTCTACCCTGGGCATGTGCGTCCCAGTCCAGATGCTCAGCTACACCAGCGCCAGTCGGGCCATACATGCCAACAGCATGAACTTCATCCAAAAAGGTAATGGCACCATACTTGTCAGCCAGGTCACAAATCTCCTCAATTGGGCCGATGGATCCGCACATGCTGTAAACGGACTCGAAGGCGATAATTTTGGGGACGTGCACTGGAAGGGAGGCCAGCTTAGCCTCCAAGTCTGCTATATCATTGTGTTTGAACACAACCTTCTTAGTGTTGGAGTGACGAATTCCCTGAATCATGGAGGCGTGGTTAAGGCTGTCGGAGAGGATAACACATTCGGGAAGCTTGCTGCCGAGCGTTGCGAGGGTAGCGTCGTTGGCGACGTAGCAAGAGCTGAAGACGAGGGCAGCGTCCTTGGCGTGAAGCTTGGCCAGTGTTCCCTCCAATTCGACCGCATGCCTGTTGTGTCCCGAAATGTTTCTCGTGCCTCCAGCTCCGGCACCATATTCGTCCAAGGTCTCGTGCATGGTATTCAAGACTTGAGAATTGCGACCCATGCCGAGGTAGTCGTTTGCGCACCAGACCGTGACCTTGTCCTCCTTATTGGCCATGTGGGCGACGGGGAACTCCTTGGCAAGGCGATTGATGTTGTTGAAGTAGCGATAGGACTTGTCCTTGTGCTTCTTGTCCAATTCGCTGGTATAAAAGCTCTCGTAGGAGAACTTGCCGGTGGAGTCGAAGGCGTTGCCGATGGCGGTGGGCGAGGCGTCCTTGCGAGGAATTGCCATGCTAGGAGGCATATGCGCTGCATCGTGTGTGTTAATGGAGAGTGCGATTTTCAAGGAGGGTGAGTTGATACGACGTACCAGTCTTGCGTCCATCGAGCAATGGGCTGTCAACAGCCCTGGCTTCCTTGTTGCGACTGGTGTGAAGATGCGCCTTGCTGTCCTTGGACTGCGCCGAGAAAGCACGAATGGCAGCAGCGGCGCCGTACTTGGACGACTGAACAGCCATTGCCTTGCCCATGACGGGGCATCGGTGGGCATACAGCTGAAGCTTGGACATGGTGCCGCCGCATGGCGAGGCCCTGGGACGAGCGGTGGTGGACAGCGCTCGCAAGGTGGCGGGTGAAGCAGACTTCAAGAAGGGGCACATGGCCCTGGACTGACGTAGGACGCTATCCATGATGTTGGAGTGTATCGACGTCTTTCAACAATTGTCGGTATATCGCTTGCGAATGTTTGAAAGTGGTGGTGACAGCGCTGAGGATGGTAGTAGTGGTGGTGGATGGAATTGCCCAATTGACTGGAGGGGGGAATACAGAGGGGTCTGTCTAGGTGGCGACAACTGAGAGTCCCGTCCAACAACACGCTACGAAATGAGACCGTGAAGGCAAAGCAAGTGTTGGGAACCCTGCAATCACAACAACGGAAAAGCGATGATCTAGCGTCTTGATCAACAATCAATAGTTTGGCGAAGAAGACACGAGAGCAAATAAAATATGGAAAGGGAGGGAGAGGGAGAGGGAGAGGGAGAGAGAGAAGTTGACAGCATGTACAAAAACAAAGTAGCGGGAAAGTGTTTAGGTACTCTGGACTCCGACCGCTCGAGCCGGCCGACACACTGTTTTAGAAAAAAACCCTTCTTTGGTCGTCCTTTTTTTTTTGAACCGGAATCTCCATTTTCTCACTCACTCACATTCCCACCCACACTAACACTCCCTCACAATTGAGCCACTCAGACCACTTCAATTGTCAACACTCAAGACACCACTAACGCCTCCGTGGATTACTTCCCGAATGCCGGCCCTGGCCTCGGATGCCCCACGCGCTAACATGCAGTCTGTCTGTCTGTCAGACACACCTTTTCATAAGACACCATCCATCAACCATGTCAAGTCGAGACACTTGTTCTTCCAGCCACTCAAGCCAAAGCTAATTCCATCCATTTCCACTGTTAGACGCTTCTCTGGGGGAATTACCTCCATCTCTATTGGTCAACTTTAAGTCCGTGTCCACAATCTCCGTTTGGCTTAACGTTGCATATGATAATAAATACAAGTAATACAAGGTAATACAAGTAGTCCTACTTGGGTAGTACCTGGTAGTCCTGCAAAATTCATCATTCACCTCGGCTGACAGCTTGTACAATGACTTTCCAGTGTTTCCCAGTGCTGTTAGGCCTGCTAGGTATTGCTTTACCCGTACATGTATTCTTACATTGGATCTATCCCCAGAACTTGATCTCATACCCATCCCCTCCATCGCGGTCCCCTTCAGGAGCAAATCCAGTATAAAAAGAAAAAAAGGAAAGAAAGAAAATAGAAAAAAAGAAAGAGAAAAAAAGAGGCCGTTGTGTCGGGGTATCTCTCGTACGTTCGTGACTCAAAACCAAACGCCGCAAAACGCCGCACCTCTCCGCACGATGCCGCCGCCATTTCTCATGCCCTCGTTTCCACATAGCCAAGCCACTATACCCTCTATGTATCTACGCTTCCTGCATTTACCATTGCCGTGTATGCTCTTCCATAAACTCTATGGATTTGGTCGGCTCTGCCCCATACACCATGTATCCACTTTCTGCTACTACACTCTATAACCAACTTCTAAGCACCTTCGCTAGAGTTTCTGGCCAGTGCCTCATTCGCCCAGGGCGGTAGTCGAAACCCTTGTTGTCGCCTCTTGTCCGCGGTCTGTTGCATCACCTCCAGATCTTCCCTAGCTCTCGAAGATTGAACGCTCGATTTTCCTATATTACTAAGATTCTTCAGCACAGCAGTTAGCATCTGTCTGAACATGAAAAAAAAAATTTTTTTTGGGGGGGGGGGGGGGGGGGGGTTTATAATTCTTCGTACACTAGGGTCAGGCGCATTCATTCTCTCCACTTGATCATTTGCTTCCTCATCCGACAGACTGTCCAGAAGCAATGCCCGGCGCTCTACTTCCTCAGCCTTAGCGAGAGCAAGAAAATCCGACCGCAACACTCCCGAAGTCATTGCTATAACGAATCGATCATGGTCAAGTAGCCTTTCGAGCAGGCGCCAACGTAGGTTATCGGGGAGAAATCCTTGCGACTGTTCCTTAAGAGCCTCAGCAATCCCCGCGGTGAGATATTGAGCGGTGTGTGTGCGTAACTCGGGCGCCCCAGGTATTGATGAGCCTTCTCCGCCTTGCAGAATTCCAAAAAGTTTGGTCTCAAAGTCATCCTTGGCCTGGCTTCGAGGTTGGCTGAAAATACTGCCACTCCTGGAATCTGGTGTCGACTCTAGCACCCTCGATGTAGCCCGTGGTGTGGTTGGCAGCCCGTGTACTACGGGTGGTGCAGGCTCGACATCCCTAAAATACGTGTTTGCACCAGCAATTGGCAGCGGCGTAGGGATATGCTGCGAGGACGCCATCGTCTGACTGAATATTTGTTGGAAATTAGTCAAACGAGGCATGTAGCCTACCTGGGACGATGATGGCTGGGGACTGGGCAGCAACCCTGCCTGTGAAGGCAGCATCCACCTGCTTGTTGGTATTTGCATCGCAGTGGATGGCCCATCATATGCGCCATCCATTGACTGATTAATATTTGGAGTTCCAGCAGTAGCAGCCCAATTATTTGATGTTTGCCTGGCATCGGCACCCGTCTTGGGTGGCATCAATTCTGCCATTTGCCTCTGTGCCAGCAGTCTCCCATACCTCCCAGGGTCCTTTCGACGTATAGACTCTAGCTTCATTAGTTCCTCGATTTGTTGATTCATCTCAGGTGTGACCTGTGAACTAGTGTCTTCTTCTTCAAATGTATCTGTTGATAAGATCTGCCTAATCGCCTCGCCATTGCCTTTGTGCTTGATCAGCTTATCCAGTGTCCTATCCCGGTTCAAGAAGGGGCTAAGATCACGAGCTGCTACAGGCTTGACCTGTTCCAATACACCGAAGCGTTTGCCCCAGCTGACCGGGTTTTTCTTGTCCACAAGACGGGAAGCGAGCTGCATCTTAAATACCGCCTTGTTGTGTAGCACTTCCTCAAAAGTGCCTGCGACGAGCAAATGATAGACGTAGACCGTCTTTGTTTGGCCGATACGATACGCTCGTCCAATGGCCTGTTGATCAACCACAGGGTTCCATTTGATGTCAAATATGACAACTCGATTAGCACCTTGAATATTGAGCCCTACGCCACCGGCTCTTGTTGAAATCAAGTAAACCTCCTGATTGCCGCGATTGAAGGATTTGATCATTTCCTGTCGTTTGCTAATCTTGGTCACGCCATCTAGTCTGCAAACAAGCCGCCTTTGCTGCGTCAAGAGATTTTCCAGATAATTCAACGTCGGAATCGATTGGCTGAACACAAGAACTTTTTCTTTAGCCTGACGAGCCTCGTTCAGTATCAAAAGCAGAAGCGCAACCTTTTGAGACAGCTCCGGATTATCCAAGTCTTGCCTGTTAGTCTCCTTAAGAACAGCAGAGAGGACGTTTTCGCTAAGCGATGATTCCGCGTTGTCTCGAGGGCTTTTCCGAATATCTTGAGCCACCTTCTGAAAGCAGCGAGGATGGTTACAAACAAGTGTTAGATCGTTGAGGATGCTGAAGATTTTTGCTTGCGGCAGTTCGTCTTCCAACATTGCGGTCATGTACAAGTCGTAGAGCTTCTTCTGCATGGGAGTGGGGGTAACGAAAAGCACAAACTCATGCTTAGAAGGCAAGTCGTCTTTGATTGCTGAAATGGTAGCCCGATCCACGATGGGGGCCACGGTCCGCTTTAAGACTTCCATCATCTTCAAGGCCTCTCGCTTGTCAGCAGGCCCGCTGTCAGACCACAGACCTTGTTGAATTGGATGGGAGTATATGGCGCGAAACTCTCTGGGAGGACCGAGGAAATTCGGCGCCACCCAGTCTATCATTGCATAATACTCCTCGACGTTGTTGGAAAGCGGTGTACCAGTCAAGGCAATCCGACTTCTAGTCCGAAACTTGGCGCAAACTTGGTTAACCTTGGTATTCGGGTTTTTGAGAGTATGGGCTTCATCAGCAATGACAATGTTTGGCGTATTGGTCAATGCGACTTCAATATCATCTCCATCCTCCCCGCTATCAACAGTCCTCTTGAACATATCATAGCCGATGATGATAAGCCCGCCGTCTCGTGCCCAGTCTCGTATGGTTGAAAGACGGTGTGGCCGTGACATTGACGACTCAACCTTCCGAACACTGCCAAGAAGGCCTTGGGGTGCCCACAGCAGCACTTCATCCATCCAATTATCGACCAATCCAGATGGACACAAGACCAAGGTTTGAGATTTCCTCAAATCTTCTGGAATCTGGTTTCTAACGGAGACATCGTCTGAAGTTGCGGCTTCAATGATGGAAACGAGAAAAGTAATAACCTGCATAGTCTTTCCAAGACCCATGGTATGCGCTAAAAGGCATCCCTGCCGGACACTGGCGTCACGAATGGTTTGGTTCCATAAGAATCGCACGCCATTAATTTGATGGTCCTTGATTCGCCTTCCGATGTCTTCGTTGACGTAGATAAGCGCCTGATCCTCTTGCTTGCTTTCATTGATGATGAGTCGAGACTTATCATGTGCTATGAAGGTGGAGTTGGCTAAAGCAGCTCTGAGCTTCATTCGACGGGCTTCTTGCTCCTCAATACGCCGCAGTTCTCTTTCTCTCAGATCAACAGCCTCTTTGTTTTGTACAACCTCTTTAACTACCCGCTTGCGGCCATTGGCAGCTGCTTCTTCGTCAGAAAGCTCATCGAGACCAGTATCATCCTCAAAGGTTTCTACCCTGAGGATTTGGCTATCTTGTGGGAAGTACGGCGTCATTTCCTTGAGGAAGGTACAAAAGGGAGGGAAGAGACCATATTTGCTACGTCTTAGTCTGTTCTTTTCTTTCTTTTCCATCTCCATGACTCGAACGTTATTGGTCTGCCGACATCGTACAAAGCTGAGAAAGACTCTTGTAAGATCAAAGGCCAAGGTCCGCACTTCATCAGCTTCATCAAGCTGAGAGTCCGTTGTGATTGGCCTAGATAGCTGGAGCTGTATTGACGCATCCCAGGCTTCTTCAGTCGATTTCTCCTGGAGTAATCTAAGGATCGCTTGGCGACGAGCGTGTTCCAATTTAAAAACCATACAGATAATTAACCTCCAACGGTCTTTATTCTTAGCCCAGTGCGTGGCGGTGAGGCTTCCGATGGATTCTACATTTTCCAACTGATCGATAGGTGGATGGTCTTCCAATCTCTCCTTGTCTTCGGGCAGGTAGGGACCCGGCGTTGGTGGTTCGGTGCCTCTACGCTTGATCGGAGTTGTCAAATCGATAACTATCCTTGCCGCTTCGCTGTTCTGCACTTGCTCTGGTGACTCCAATTGAGTGAGGTCAAAAGTCATGTCAGGGTCTGGTTGCCACGATACTGGGCTGTCATGGTATGGAGAATATGCGTCGGAGTCGGCGGGTTGCTCATCCACCACTGCAGGACGCTCCTCATCGTCAACAATGAAGCCATCCATCTCGTCATCGCTCGTCAGCACTTCATCGTCCAGGGTTGAAGCCGGAGCTTTTAATGGGTTTCTAGGTCTTGAGATAATGTTCGGCTTTGCTGGCTGGATGCGTGACTCCAGCAGACTAATCAGCCACAACTGGTAGAGCTTATCGTCAAGATTTTGCTCAAGCACCCTGGCTTGCTCTCGGACATCATGTTCCTTTTGCCACTTGTCTTTCAGGATCTCGGCAATGAGTTTCTTGATTCGACCTTCAAAGAGTTCGGCTTGCCGCTGAGCGGCGAAGATCATCTTTTTTGTCCTTTCACTTCTTCTTGCATCTGTCCAGAGCTTGTAGGCCTTTCGTTGGTACCTCGGAAGCTTCTTCTCCTCCCATTTGGCTTTCATTTCTTCCAATGATTCCTGCAGAAGGGCCTCCACGCGCTCATGAGAAAGATAGCGCGCTAGCTCGCGCTCTCGAGCCGCATTTTCAGCTTGCTCCTCCTCGATTTCTCTCTGTGTTTCCTCATCCCAGTCATCCGGGAGGCCATCCATATCAATGATCTCGTCGTCACTATCTGAAGGTGTTGGCGACCGCATAGGCACAATGCCTGCTTTGACGAGTGCCTCTTTCCGGCCGTTGTTCCGCAGAAGATTTCTCATCGTGCGACCAACCACCTGTCGCAGTCCAGGAGGTAGATTATTGGGGGTCGTCATTGAGAATGAGCTGTCACGAAGCTCTGTGAGCTGCAGGTGCGTAGAGCCATCATGGGATTTTACAGCCGACATGTTCAGGCTCTTGCTGCCCAAATAAGAATATAGGTCAGAGTCATCTTGACTCATACTGACATTTCCGTTGGGCAGACTGAGAGCTTCAGACTCTGGAGCAATAGACCTCCCTTGAGCCAAGGGCTGAGTGCTCAGGTTGATTGGCGCTACACGCCTTCTCTTAGAGGGTCTTTCACCATTATCTAGGTTTGGCGTTATGGTAGAGTTGACTTCATCGAGCAACGATGCAGCTTGACTATCTTGCGGCAAATCACCCAGATCTCCTAAACCACTTCCCTCCTCGCCCGATGGCTCTAGGGGGAGGAATAAATTGCTTTGCGTAGGGGTAGGGGGGCGTTCTCTAGGTACGGCAGCAATTGCCTGGTCAGCTTCACCAGTCCCCGTTTGATCATACTTGTGAGCTGTATCTACAACCCCGTTATGCTCTATTTTGTCGTCTTGAAGGTTTGATAAAGCTACCGGATGGTTGGTTTCATGTGGTTCAGTGTCGGTCAGGTCGTCTAATGATAGCTTTTTCGAGTAATCTTTCTTCCATGAGCGAAATCCTCGGCTTCTAGCTTGAAACCCGACGATTTCTTCGACAAGTGCAGCCTTTTGGCGGGCGATCTTGATTCCGAGACATTTCATCAGTTCTTTTCGAGAGAAGACGTGCTCATAAGTAAGGAGCGTTTTGCCATCAATTTCTTCCTCCTGGATTTTCTGGGCCAGCACCGATGGATCTCGAGTCCATGGTCGGCCAGGAGAGCAGAGTTGCTTGGAGACTGCTTCCACATCCCATGAAAAGGGATCATCGGGTCGGATGCCATCCATCTGTTCACCTTTGTTTTAGGACGGCACTGCGAGGCCTGCATGACGAAGGTTATTTGAGTGTTACGGGAGAGAGAAAAGAGGGGTGCGCATTGGGAACGGCGAGGCTATCAACAGGCAGCCATCTTGGAGGACTCGACCTACCAATGTTGATTAAATGCATGAAGAGTAACGGCATCGGGAACGACAAAGTAACTCGAGAAATGAGGCGAATGCGAAGTAAATGCCCTAGTTTTCGGTTTGCCTTTCCACTCTGATCGTCTCCTCGGGGCGCCAAAGTAAATCAGGTGAGATACAGGCCTCTGGTGTTGTCGCAAAGTTAACGTTAATCAAGAGATGAAAGACCTAAAGTTAAATCAAAGTAACACTGCGCCCCTCCTCGCTTCACAGGATAGGTATTTACAACTTGAGAATATCTTGGTTGATAAGTCTTCTCAAGGCAGGTTCTGAAGCGCGATCAACCTGAGTGGACTCTCTTTGCCATAATAGCTGGAGCTTTGTTAAAAATTGCGACGCGTTAACCCAGCAATGAAGGCATTCGTGCGCGAGCTCACGTGACTCTCCAGTGAACGAATCGCAAAGAAGCTAAGCGAAGTATCTTGTCATGTAAAACTCTACTCGAACCAACGGGCTTCACGGCCTCTAGAGATGCTCTACAGGCAGCTGGCGGTCGCAAGATTTTCTGCAGCCTTGCACGGTGATGGATTTCACCCCCGGCTGCATCACAAACTGCTGGGGTCAGAAGGTTGGGATGGATGGGCGGTTCAGACATGGGCCGCCACATGACATCCATACGAGCTAAATTTGCAGGTGGCCGGCCGCTTCCCCCACTACCAAGGAGCGCTGTAGCCCACAATGCATGCGCTGGAGGCCGTTCCTTCGAGGGGGGGGGGCGCTGAAACGCCCAATAGAAACGGAATCTGTGGTCTGGAAGTCTCAAATAAACGTGCCCCGCATGTTTGGTGCCTAAAGTGGTAGACGATGTTTGCGCTTCTGTATCCCCTTGAACCTAGCGTTGCAACTAGATGTAGACCGTTGCACCTCGACACTGTGCTGCACTCGGTGCTGCATGTATCTTTATTCCAACCATCTCCAAGTAAATGCAGATCTAGGAGATTTTGCCTGTATTCTTGGTGGACCTCAAAGCGAGTGATGGCAAGACAATCTTTCTATTTGTGAGAATGGGTTTCTCTTGGAAGAATCAATTTAGTCCAGAGTACAGGTACCTCCTAGTATATACCAGGACCTACTAGGTAGTAAGTGTAGTCTATTCCCATCTCACCTCTGTGGTTCCCATGCGAAACTCGCGGAAGGACCCTGTGAGCGAGCATTAATAATCCACGCCAAATATGGTGTCAACCACGATGAAAACTCAGAGCCCCATTCGTGATACCCTTTTTTATTTCCACATATTCTGACCACGAAGTACAACTCAGGCTTTAGTTTAAGCCTTGTTCATTTCCATTTTCACATTTTCTTGCCTATTTTTTCATACATCAAACAATTTACTCATCTCCACTTCCCATGGCGACATTAACAAGCGGGGAATATCCCCCACCGCTTAAAGAAGCAGAACAAGAAGCCATTATTCAGAGCACCAAAGACTGGGCCATCGCCAACGGTCTCGCCGTCCGGCCTCCGCCAACCATTGTCTCAGCAGAAGTAGATCCCGCAGGAATCACGGCCATCAATGTTCCAGTCACCTTGTTTCCCAGCCCCTTCCCACGCCAATGCTTCGAGCAGGCCAAGTCGGTTCAAAAGGCTTACAACGAGCTATATGCCTCTGTAAGCCGTGACGAGGCATTTCTAGAGGATACCGTGAAACAGTGAGGCATTCCTTAAAGCTACTGTTCCATATGCTAACATTACCTAGAGTCGTGAATGGTGATGATTTTATACGCAACCTTTGGGACATTCACCTCAAGGTGAAAAGTGAGGGCTACACCCAAGTTCGACTCTCTGCTCATTAAAAGGAGGCATCAGGTGCTAACGGATGCCATAGCCACTCTCACTAGGCCTCTTCAGATCTGATTACTTGGTTCATCAGGATACGTCAACATCGCCTCCTACAGTACAGGCGAAACAAGTCGAGTTCAACACGATTGCTTCTTCATTCGGCGGTCTCGCATCCAAGGCCTCGCTCTTGCACAAGTAAGCAGTCTCTGATAAGTTTTTATTTCCATGAAACATGCAAATTAATACACATACCTAGGCATCTCGCAACTACGGAATACCCACTTCTTAACAATGCTATTGCCCAAGGCTCCCTTGATCTCCCCGAGAATCAGAGTATTGTAGGCCTGGCCAGGGGTATTGAGGCCGCATATCATGCCTACCCCAAATCCGAACTCGGCCATCCCAAATGTGTCATCTTCTTGGTCCAGGGTGGCGAGCGTAACGTCTTCGACCAACGACATCTGGAATACCAGCTCACCAACTCCTCTTCATCGATCCCCGTCTTCAGACTAACATTGTCGGAAATTCTTGCGCAAACAACCATTGCCGATACCCCACTCCGTCAACTCATTTACCCTCTTCCTCGCAATCCCTCCAAGGTCTTTGAAGTTGCTGTCGTTTACATGCGTGCCGCATATTCACCAGACGAATACCCAGATCAAGCTACATGGGACGCTAGATACCATATTGAGCGGTCCAGTGCTATCAAATGCCCTACTGTTCTTACACATCTCGCTGGAACCAAGAAGGTCCAGCAGATACTCGCAACACCTCGCCCTGCTTCTGCACCCTCGGCTCTTTCACGCTTCATTCAAGACGATACAGAAGCTGCCAAGGAGTTATGGAACACATTCACGAACATATATCCCATGGACACGTCCGAAGCCGGTTTAGAGGCTCGCAAGAAGGCACTGGATCCAGAACTGTGCAAAGCATACGTTCTCAAGCCCCAGCGTGAAGGCGGAGGCAACAACGTCTATCGCACGGCCATACCAACCTTTCTCAAATCAAAACCCGAAGAGCACTGGGGCTCCTTTATCTTGATGGAGCTCATCACTCCTCCGCCAGTATCCAACCTGATTCTGCGAAATGGCCATACTGAGCAGGGAGGTGTGATTTGTGAGTTGGGAATCTATGGTACATGTGTGTGGAATCAGAACAGCGGCGAGATCCACCACAACGAGGAGACGGGATATATACTCCGAACTAAGGGGGACCAAAGTGAGGAGGGTGGAGTCGCCGCCGGGTTCGGTTGCATGGATAGCTGCTACTTGGTTTAGACAATGCCTAGAGAAGCATTCAATTATAGACTTGATTAGAGACATGAATCACGAGCGATCCCATGCTGCCGATGATGATCTCGAAAGAAGAAGAAAATTGGTTTACCAAGTGAACATACATTGTCGCATTGCAGTCAGATACCGTGTAATTTACAAACGTAACCGTACATTTCCGAGTCCAAACATATCAAGCCATACATAAAAGACAACGTGCCGGGCATACAAGAGTGGAGATCAAATATTCGAACACGATACAAGGGGGGGGTCGCGCTGCCGTAGATTTGCTCTACGATTGTTTTTTGATGCTCTATTTAATTTTTTGCAGCTTTTCTGAGGTGAAATCTTACTCGCCCTGCTCGGGGGGCGAGGGGCGCTTGAGTACCTCGATGCTTCCTGCGTATACGGTTTAGTTTTTTATGCATTTTTAGTTTCATGAGACGAGGAACTGGGGGAGGGGAGAACGCACGCTGGACGATGCTGAGGCCCTGTCGAGGATTCCCGTTTGCGTCTTGGTAGGAGCTGATGCTAGCATCGCCCTCGATATATACTAAAGAACTACGATTTCCCACGTTAGCATATGCCACTCTCTCTCTCTCTCTCTCTCTCTCTCTCTCTCTCTCTCTCTCTCTCTCTCTCTCTCTCTCTCTCTCTCTCTCTCTCTCTCTCTCTTCTTCTTCTTCTTCTTCTTCTTCTTCCTCTTTTTGTCACTCCGTCCCATGTGTGTGTCACATACCCCTTGGGCACGCTCAGCAAGAAGTCCTTGAAGTTGCCCTCGGCAAAGCTGGTGATGTTGAACCAGCTGGTCTTGCGGTTGTCCTTGGGGCCGGTGTTGCTCGCCACGGAGAACTTGAGGATCTCGCGCCCGCTGCTGGTCGCATGGGGCTCCGGGGTGTCGGCCAGGTTGCCGATGATGTTGATGCGAGCAAACGGGCGAGGGGAGGAGGTGCTAAAGGCCCTCGCAGCGCCGGCCGAGGCCACGGTCGCACGACGAAACAGGGAAGCCGACATTTCTTTTTCTCGGTATTGTTGTGGAAGATTTGGCGGATGACGTTTGTTCTTTCTTTTCTTTTTTTGGTTTCGAGGGATTGAAGGTTGCGGAATGGCGTCAGTCTTGTTGCAGAAAATCGAAACAAAAAGTCAAGTCAATGTCTTTGGTTCCACCACACACAAAACAAGCCCGCGCCGGAACAAGCTTTTGCGACGCGATAAGATTAGCTATGCCCTAGGGTGAAGCTGATTGGCCAATGACGGGCAGCCACCCCTCTACATGCTAGATGCATGAACGGTGAATAAATGAATGCGACGGTATTTCATTCTTGAAACGGGGTCTATGTAGACAGAGAGAAACATGGCACTATCCGAACATCACCCATCTCCCTTCCATCTTGTAAGCTTCAGATATCGTTCACCACACCACACCAGCTTTTGAACAGGATCAAGTGAATTATGATGATGCAACTCAAACCGCAAAGAAAGAAAGCAAACATTCATCCTACCTGAAAATATTACGAATTTACTACCCTCCAATGCCCCCTTCCACCTGCAACGTATCCCAGCGTCATTCACATGATCCCAGCACCTTTACAGAGCTAGTCACAGCAAAGTGAATAACATCCATCACCAGGGCCTCCATCCCGCTCGCCGCGCCGCATTCCGCAAACCCCCATGCATCCTCATCAAGCAAACTAAAAAAGCAATTCTCTCTTCTCTCAATGCACAAAGACAACAAGTGAATTGTTTTTTTTTTCTTTTTTTCACTCTCTTTCATAGAATAATTCGGGTGATTCAGCCACTCCCGACCAGTTCTGCTCCCCCCCTGGCCCACAGCCGTACCCAAAGTGGAGGCTCTTCATGCACGTCAAAAGCCTCGAATTACCCGATTTGGGTGTCAATAGAATCCCCAACAGGGGTGACAATAGACGCCATGTTGTATAATTCCCATGGGCAGCAAACTTTCTTCAGCGGCACGCTCTAGGATTTGGCATGGGATGTGGACCTGCCAACCCTCCTCCTCCCACTAGCAAGCCTCCATCTATGAATGCTGCTGCCGCTGCCGACGGGAATAGCTAATTGAAGCTGTATAGCTGAACATGATGAGCATGATGAACATTTCAAATCATGCCTTTTTTCGCTTCTCTGCTTCCCTGCCGTGTGCCCATTACGTGCCACTGCATAGTTTCCCATGTTTGCTGTCACAATGCCCGGTCTCGTTGTCTCTCCTGTGAGACGACCACCTACTCTATTGAGATGGATGGATGTATAGATGGACGGGGGGGAACGTCACCAATTGTCTCTGTTTTTTTTATACAGCTGCCCTCTCGTCAAAAGGCTCTCGGTCTTTTGTTCTCAAATGTCTATAAGATCCCTTTCTCTTAAGCTTTCTGAATTCACTGCATCTTCGTGGTATCATGTGTTGAGCATCCATATCCCTCTTCCTCTCCCTCTTATTCTTCTTCCTCTTCTTCTTCTTCTTCCTCTTCTTCTTCTTCCTCTTCTTCTTCTTCTTCTTCTCCTTCTTCTCTTTATTCTTCTTTATCCCAGGCACTTTTTCATTATGCTCCCCTTCTCCATACAATCATCATATTGTTAGTCACAACTTCATTTACATGATATACACACATACAAATCAGCATACACCCCCATCCATATATATCCATATATATATATAAAGCCACCAACATGGAACCATACATGCACGACCTATACCGCCGTGGCGGCTCCCCCATCTACATCGGCGCCCCAAGCGCCGCCCCCTACACCACACCGTCCCTAACCGCCAACCTCGTCAGCCGCGTGCTGTTCGGCATCCTCGCCAACCTCGTCTGCGCCGTGCCCCTCCGCCTCCTGTACCGCAACGGCGAGTTCGCCGCCGTCGTCTTCATCGCCAACCTCCTGGCCGAGAACGCGAGGAACGTGGTCAACGCCCTCATCTGGAGGGACGACGACACGGCATCCTGGTGGCCCGGATATGGCCTCTGCGACGTGGATGCCTACGTCTCCAACATCAACACGGGGCTCTACGCAACCTGCCTGCTGGCCATCATGCGCAACCTGGCGATCCAGGTCGGCAGTCTGCGTGCCAACCCCCTGACACAAAAGGAGAAGCGCAGGCGCAACCTCGTCCAGGCCCTCATCATGTTCCCGCTCCCCATCGTTCAGATCGCTCTGGTGTATCCGCTGGCGGATCAGAGATACTGGATCGGGACGCTGGTTGGCTGTAGCTGGAGCCCGTACCCATCCTGGCCCTATGTGGTCTTCTTCATCCTGGCGCCGGTAGTTGTGGCCCTGGTCACAGCGGCATATGCAAGTAAGTCTATTTTTTTCTGAAGCAGAACCAACAACACCACTACCAACACCACCAACACCAACACACACCACCTGGTCATAGCTACTTCCTAGCTTTCGTTGGCCCATGATATCCATATAACTGACTTGACCATCTGTTTTTACAGTCCTCATCTACATCCGATACCGAGAAGTAGCCAAAACGACCGCCTCCGCCCTCTCCTCCAACCCAGTCGCCAGCCTGAGAAGCCAGCGCACAAAACGCCGCCTCTACCTCATGGTCCTCTCCATCCTCACGCCCTTCCTCCCCGTCATCGTCGGCCTCGCCGTCGCCAACATCCTCCTCATGGGCCCACTCCAGCCATTCAACTACCACACGATCCACAGCAGCAGTGGCAGTGGCGGCAACAGCAGCAGCGGGTCCATGCCGTGGGACTCAATCTTACTCCTGCCGAGCAAGGAAGTCAACGTCATCTACCAGAACAACTGCTACATCCCCATCATTACCGTCATCCCCATCTTCCTCTTCTTCGGCATGACCAAGGACGCCATGAACTGCTACAGGAAGATGCTGCTGTTCGTGGGCCTCGGCAGGTGGTTCCCCTGCCTGCACGAGGAGTACGATCCTGATCGGAGCGCGCTGTCAAACTCGAGTGGCTCGACTACCTACATGCCATCGACAGAGTAAGTTAAAAAAGAACTTTCTCTTTCTTCTTTTTTTCTTCTGGCGGAACGAGTTTGGAACTAACGAAATGGGTAGCAGAGCAAGAAGCAAGACAAGCACATACATCGCCTCCAAGCAGCTCAGCAGCTACGCCAGCTCCTCCACAGTCTCCAGTTCGCAGAGGCCAGAGCCAATGCCCCTAACCTTCCTCACATCCGCCGACCCAGACGTATCAGCCGCAGAAATCCAACGTCCCGCACCCACAAGGCCAGCCGTCCATACATACGACAACAACGGCCCACCGCAACCCCCTCTCGGCAACCCCTTCATATTCCGAACTCGACTCAACTTCTCCATCCCATTCAGCCTCTCCCTGTTCAAGTCGTCAGCGGCGAGAGACGGGCTTCCTCCTCCCGTTTCGGACATCTCTCTTCGACCACTCAACTCGCGCCAGTGGGATGTTCTCGAGTCACCACACCCTCAACCTCGAGCAACATTCTCAACATGGTCAAACCAAGCAAGACCCTCCCGCCCATGTACATCTAAACACCCCCATACTCAGGAGAACATATCCCCCACCTTCGACAGCAACACTCTCTTCTCAGGAATATCCATCGATACCCCTCCTCCTTCTCAACCACCCCCACCTCTCCCTCTCCCTCAAGCCCACCATCTCCACCCCTCATCCTCCTCCTCTTCATGGACATAAACAACACATAAAAAGCACTCACGACCCCTTCTTCTTTCAGCGAAAAGGATACGATTTTTCTTTATTACATTTTTTTAACTTCAAAAAAACACTTTTGTAAAGAAAAAGAAATATGGGACTATACATGGGCAAATCTTTTTTGGCGCAGATGATACCTAGTAGATAGATAATGACAAAACTTCTTTTTTATGATACAAGCATAAAGGGGGCACCCCCATGTGTGACGCCCAAAAATTCAATAGCAAAATAACATAGCTAATTTTGTGAGAGAGAAATAAACGCCTCAAGTTCTCCCAAGTAAAAAACATAAACAATGCTTCATGAAAATAATCATCCTCCCCCCTCCCCTTTCTCCAAAAAAAGATTCGCTTCGAGATGTTTAAAGCCTTGTAATAAAGGCTCGATACGCTCGCTTCAAACAAAGACAAACGCACTCATTGCCCTCCCAGCCAATAAAAAAAAGCCTCAACCAAAATAGAACAAAAGCAGACCATGGTTCTTCTGACTGTGTGTGTGCGTGTGTGGCTTTGTGTGTAACAGACAAATCAAATTATTCCGTCAAATGGTTCAAAATATATACGACAAACCAACTCCCTAGGGCAGCCCATACACAAAAGTTGGCTTTTTTGTTGCCCCAAAACACCAGGTATCCCCTTATCTATATAGATATACCAAAAAATAATCCCTATATCATTAAGATGTGTAAAATGTGCCTTCTCGCCAGAAAATTTCCCCTATCCTTTCGCCGGCGTTGGAAAGGAAACCCCCTTGTGGTATCAATGTTTTTGGTGTGTTTTCAAAAGGTGTGTCAAAGGAGTGTCGGGAAGATGAAAAATGGTAAAAAAAAGTCCCCGGGAGGACATGATATGCTGTCGTCTTGATTCGTGACCTTGCATTGTTTGACGCCGTCCAGTGCGTCTGCTTTATTTCAAGGCTCAAAAAACCCGCTTACTCCTTCGCTCCATTCTGCATTTTCCGCATTACTTCACGGTGAGCATCAATCAGGTCACCGCTTCGCATCCGGCTATCGAACATGGCGTCTTGCCACTCCTTTTCTCTCCTCTGCATCTCTCTTCGCTGCGCCTCAGCCTCCTTCTGGTTGATGAGATGGTTTCGTTGCACTTCAACGCCATTGAGAAGATTTGAGGTGGATGCGTATGGTGTTTGGTTGGCGGAAGGAATACCAGGAGTTGCTGTTCGAAGATCCTGCGCTACTGATTGCCTGAAGTTGGCCAATCTAGCTTCTCTAGCGGCAGTGGTGGGGAGGGAGGACATTCGCTTGGGTTGGTGAGAGTTGAATTGTGTGCTCTCTGCTGAGGGATCGACGCCGCTGTTTGAGCGCTGCAGTGCAGATTGCTGTTGGGGTGTTAAGCTCATCATGCTGCTCTGGCGCATCATTTCCTTCCTGGCGCTAAGAGGAACGTCATCTGGATCCGATGAGAAGGCAGCCGCGTACATGGGGTAGTTGAAGAGAGAGCCTGCATCACTGCCGCCTGCGCCGAATGCTTCGGCATGGGTGGGCTCCGGTGATTGGGAAACCAGATTGCCTTGAGACTTGTTGCGAAGCAGTGTCTCACGCTGGCCTAGGAGAGTTTGAGGGCTGGCGTACGATACAACACCGGGAACTGGCGGGCGCGGCAACGTCTCACTCTGGTGAGTCATTGGGCTCATGGTGCCACTGGTCGGCTCTTCATTTTCTTCGGGAATGGCTGGGCTGAATGCTGGAGCATCATACTCCTCAGCAATAGGCTCGAAGCCAGCAGATGTTCGGCGTAGGATTTGGGAGGATGATCGGACGGGGTTAAGGCTGACTTGGGGAGAAATGGGGCTGCGGGTAGGGGTGTTGTTGTCCATGGTAGCATGGCCGGTAAGGACCAAGTTGGCGGGGATGTCCTTACCGTTCAGTCTGGAGCTTGAACGGACAGAAAGATGTGAAAGCTGGGAATCGGATCGCTTGATTGCTGCTGGGGGTAACGCGCCTTCGTCGGCAGTCTTCTGAAGGTCCTCAACGTCGACTGAGCGAGCAACTTCCTTGCTGGCCTTGGTAGACTCAACCATTGGCTCAACGTGGATCTCATCAGGTTCGGGAGCATCAGCCAAGCTGAGATGCTTGGCCCATTCATTTGTGCGGTATGACAGTGCTACCTTGGACATAGACTTGGGAAGCTGATCCTTGGTCAAAGTGACAGGGCCTGCCTTTGACTTTTGCTTCTGTTCAGGTTCGGGCTTCTCTTCCTTGGCGGGCTCCTCGGGCGTCTTTTCGGTAGCTACCGCTGCGGCTTCTTCAGTATCCTTTGGTGTGGGCTCCTCAGCTGGAGCGCTAGCTTCGGCAATGGTAGTTTTGTTGTTATCAGCGGTCTCCTTTACCTCAGGCTCGACTTCCTCGGTCTTCTTTGATACTTCCGCAGTCTTTGTAGTATCAACAGCCTCCAAAGCCTTGACCTTTTCCAGTACAGACTTGGACTTCTTCTCCTTGAGTGACTTGGTCGCCTTTTCCTTTTCTGTGCCGGTGGTCTTCTCCTTCTCGGTGTTTGACTTCTCCTTTTGTGTTGTGGCGGTTCCCTTCTCCTTCTCCTTTACGGCGGCATTGGTAGACTTCTTGCTCTTGTGCGAAGCCTTCTTCTCAGCCTTTCCGAGTTCTGCGGTGATTTCGATGCTCTTTCGCTTGTCGACGCTAATGATCGAGTTGCGATCAGCGCCACTCACGCTCTCGTCGTCAACAGTAGCGGCCAGAGATGAGCGGTCGTCTTCGATAGCAAACGGGTTTCCTTCAACCAACTCTTCTGAGCTTTCGCCAGTGGCGAGTTGACGCTCATGGGTCTCGGGCTGCTTTGATCGTTGGGAGAAGCTTCGGAGCATTTCGACAGAGGTTCGAGAGAGTCTTTTAACAAGAGAATGACGATGGCGAGAGGGTGGAACAATATCCTCATCTGCAAAAGTGGCAACGGATGATCGGTCACCCTGAGACTTGGTATCTTCTTCATCCTCAGGCACGGTAAAGGGAAGAGGTACAACCTCAGGAGGCGGTGAGACGGTCTGTTGTCGAGATTCTCGCTTGCTATCCGATCGGGATGTGCGCTTGCTGTTACGGGTACTGTTGCGGGAAACACGTTTGCCTTCGGCCTTGGACTCGGCAGCCTTTTCATCTAGGATTTCCTCACCATCCTCACCAACGTCATCCGAAGCGACGCGGACCGTGATCTTGCCCTCTTTAGTAGCTTCAGCAGACATCAAGCCATCTACTCCAACACGTGAGTTGTTCGAGTCTGACATGTCAGCCATTTCGATGCCGTCAGCTCTAGAGTGTGCATAGGTAGATGGGCAGTGGCTGCTTCTCAGTCTCTTCTCACTGTGAATATCACCAACATCTGAGAAACGAGAGGCTGTGGCGCTAGCAATAGTTCCATCACCGTAGACTCGCTCCCATTCGGCTCGTTCGCGTGCTGTTTGTTCCTCAATCTGGCGACCGACGTTGGCTTCTTCGGCTTCAAGGTCTCGCTGTCCCTCGGCGCGCTCCGCAGCCTTCTTTTCGCGTTGGTCTCGGACGATTCTCCACAGCTTAATCTGAGAGATGATACCAACCAAGCAAATAATAATGACCAGAGCGGTTTCAACTCGGATACCCTTTGTGACGGGGTATGTGTTGGCTCCGAGGGGGAAGAGCTGGTCGTTCAGATTCCAGACGTAGGCCCAGAACTCCTTAAGACCAGATCTACTGTAGCAATCAAGACCAAGGACGACAACGGTGGCGCCGCCAAAGGCGATGAGAACAATCATGGCCCAGTCTCGGGTCCATTGGCTGAAGTAAAAGGCAAATCCAACCAGGGTAAATGCAGCAATGAAGATTGCCTTGGCAGCCGCTGCGGTAAGCAGTCCACCAGGCACCAAGCATAGCAACCACATACCAATGCAGAAGCCACCAAGCGCACAGCCAAGGCCTTCGGTCAATTCCTTGAAGAACATGGAACCTACGCCGAGGGCACAACCAGCCAGTATGATGGCGACAACGTAGCCTCCTTGAACGGCGTCGCTTACCGGCACGTTCATAACGTAGACGATGAGGACTGCGACACCTAAAGATGTGATGTATGCGGTAGAGAAGAAGGAGTGAATCCATCGATTCTTGATACCGACCAGCGTGTAAACGAGACCTGTCATGATCATGACGATGCCCGCAACGCCCCAACCAGGAGTGATTCTAGGCTTGAGAGGAAGCTCTCCCTCGGGAATGGTAGCTATCAACCGGAATTAGCATCGCGACTCATAGAAATCTTTGGCAAGTCAGCTGTGTTGTGCGTACCATATGTGCTATTATTGATGGTAGTTTGGTAAACGGTCGTTGTAGGAATAGCTGATGTGGTAAATGTGGTGGTTACCGGAGGCTTCGTATTGGTACCGGTCTGCTTGTCGTTCTTTCCGTCGCCATTGTTACCGTCTGCTTTCCCCGTAGGGGTAGGAGCCGATCCGGGGGCAGATGTTGGACTGGGAGTCGCGGCGATGGAGTTTTCGTCTCGAAGCCGCACAGCGTGGAAGCTCTGGGCAGCGGCGAACTGCAGAGCCAAGAAGAGGCATATCAACGCCCATATCCGCGTCGTCTTTGAAAACATTGTGAAAAGAAAACGTCTTCTTCTTCTTCTTCTTCTCTCTCTAGCGGGCGTGTTCGAAGTCTCGTGGCCGTGGAATTGAAAGAGAAGTTCAATGTCGGATAGTCCTGGCAACTTCTCCCATAGGCCTACGAAAGCATGATCCGAAAGACACTAGCCACTGAGCAGAGAGGAAGGGGGGGAAGGTGGTTAGAAGAGTAAGGACTCCTGTCAACGCAGATTTGCAAAAGAAAGCAGCAATGGCTAATTACATTGAACTACAGTTGGGGATGGTGGCGCGAAGTGAGACACGGACGGTGGTAGTGCGCTGCACACAGGATCGATAGTGGGGGTGCACAACCAGATTAGTATGTATAAGAGAGAATAAACGGTCTCGTCTGATCCAGAGTGACGAATGTGTCCCGCAAACGAAAGAGACGGTGACGACCTGGAATGGTCTCTTTTGTCCTGTGAGGAATAAGACAGAGAGGGGGAGGGGTGGTTGTGGTTGTGACTGTGTGTGTTGGAATGAGAGGGGGGAAGGCGGAGGAGGAAGAGGAGGAGGAGGATGAGAAGAAGCAGATGGCATATACGAGAGAGACAAACAGACAGCCTCTCTCTTTTCTCTTGTCCGTCCGTCGGTCTGGTTGGTAGGCAAGGTAGGCAGCTGTTCATAGTATGCACGCAGTATGTATTCACAAAGCAGAAAAAGCACTACTATGTTTAGATTTCTTGGGCTGTGGCACGATTGGCGGTTCCGAAGCCAAACCCGGAATCGCGGGAAGCGCCTGGCAGAAGAGGGGCAAAAGCAGAACAGGACATATCCTGGCTCGCAGCTTGACGAGTGGATAGGGAGCCATGATACAAGGTTGTTTGGCCAATTTCCCAGCTTTGCCCGTGGTTGAGCATGAGAAAGCGAGCGCGCGAGAGAGAGAAGAGCGTCGTGGTGGCAGTGGCCGCCTTGGATGGTGGTGATGTCCGGGGGGGGCTGCTGCTACCAATGCACCATGGATGCAAGGTTGAGAGCTATTCCACCCCCCAGTCGCAGCTGTTCCCAGTAACCGCCCCATGTGTGTTGTCCCATTGGGCTTCAATGATGCTTCGACAACGCTGTGCTGTGCTATGCGATGCTGGCTGGCTGGTCGGCTGGCGGGCTGGTCTCTTGTCTTTGTCTTCTGAAAACATGCTTCATCACAGCCGATCAACCAGGGTGTATGTAGAGCTGGCGGCGGCGGTCGACCGACCAGAGACGTAGGAGTGTGATGAGATGTGGTGTGTGATGTGTGGTGTGTGATGTGTATGCGTGGTGTGGTGTGGAACAAAGACAACAAAGCGCAAGATTGGACCTGACAGGGGAATGGCGCGGCTCGGCAGAGATTGCATGCAGGAACCTTGCGGATCTCAGGTACTTGGCTGTACGTACCCATCCATGTACCCTTGTACCCTTGCACTCACCAATCCACCCATCCATCCACCCACCAGGGGAAGACCTTGCCCGGTTCCTAGCAGCTGTTCTGTTTCCAGCTCCTCCACTCTCTCTGTCTCTCCACTCTCACTCCACTCTCTCTCTCTCTGTCTCTCTCTCTCTCTCTCCCTTGAGAAGAAGAAGAAGATGATGCTGGAGAGCCTTGACCACTTATGCAGGCGCTCCACCAGCCCACAAGGCGCCGGCGGACGCCATCCCCTTTCAGCTAGCAGGCCATGCGCCAGGCCCAACCCAAAAAGTGACGCAGTAGCAGCAAAATCCGAAAATTTCTGGGACGATTCCAGGCACGCAGGGTTACCTGTTTTGGTAGTTCTGGCGCTGTCGCTTTCGGCGGGAACCTTTGGGATGGGACAAGGCATTTGGGTAACACACACACTGGACGTAACCTGCAAAGGAGGAACTTGTGGATTTTTACATGGGATTTTTGGGTTATTTTACTCCAATTCCTTGCATCATTACACAGCATAAGGTATCATCAATATCATGCAGACTGGCCTCGATATCACAACCTCATCACAGTAAGTCCTTGCGAATGTTCATGTTGCAACGTAGCATATCACACAAGCACTGCAGCCTTGGTTTTTCGTCACCATTTCTTTACGAGAAAACACTCTCAGCACAAGATATCATCATCATCATCATTATCAATATCACTCAAGCGCGCATGCACATCTCTTCCTGTTGGGTACATGTATATTGGGGGGGCTTGCTGCCCCCGCGAAGTTTCGCTGCAACCCATTACCTCACGACTACGTACTTACTTGTAGGTACTGGAACAATCCCAGCTGAGTCTAGGATATGATAGATGATCCGATCAACCCAGGAAGAAGAGCGAGAGCGTGTGTGAGAGATTAACCATAAAACTCCTTGTCCGGATCCTTTGAGAGCTTCGACCCGGACCAGGCCAGCCCAGACCAGACCATGCGAGAAGAAGTCTTTTTTTAAAATTCAGGGTCTTTATCGTGGTCTGTTCGCCCCGGAGAATTATAAGTGTACATACATAAGATCTTAGTATAGGAGAGAGCAAAGGACACGCTTTGTTACCCTTTACCAGTTGTCCATGGTTAAATAAATGCTACCCTCCTTAGACACACGCACACACACAAGTCACACTCCAAAACCCAATGACACAGACACACACAGGCATAGGTCAAGGTCGCAGTGAGAAGAACCAAACCAAAAAAAAAATTAACCACCGTCTCATCGCTCAGACTAATCGGAGCCCACGATCTTGGAAAACCTACTTCCTGGATTTCCCCTTCAGGGGTTTTAGCTTCCACCGGTCCTAAAACTCCCGTCCCCTGCCGCCGCACCACCACCCACCGTCCACGCGCTGAGAAACAGAAAAAAAAGACACACATGCCTACCAGTCAAAGTTGGCCTTGTTGATTAAATAAAACCACGCTTTTCCTATAGGTAGTACTACTGCTACCATGCTCTTCTCTGGTGTTGCATGCCTGCGCGCGCTTTGCATTGGACAATTGGGAGAGAACGCCCGGTCCCTTTTTGTTTACCGGCCATTCAAAGAGCGAGCGAGCGATGAGACTCTGGGAGACATGAACGCGGATTGGTTGCTACTTGATGGCCTAGCAATCCCCCAAGCAATGAAGCAGGCTGAACGTGCGGCCGACCAGTCATGAGCTTCAGCGTGTCAAGCCGCAATGCACCGGGAACACAAAAGCGGCCAGGTGGTTCCTTGTCGGTGTGCCGTTCCCAGGTTTTTCTTCCAAGAAAAGTCGACCGAACGGTGAACTGGCGCTGTATGCGTTGTCCCTTCAATCAATGGCCCCGAAACGCACTTCCAGCTCAATCCGAACAGGTCGCAGTCACGGCGTTTGCAGTTCAAAACATACATTGGCCTCAATGGCCATTTTCATGGCTCGCCGCCGCTTTTGATTTGAAGAAGAAAAGAAAAGAAGAAAAAACCTGGCCATTGGCTTGGCTCACCGCTGCTGGAGCCCCATACATGACCCCTTCAAATTTGGCGAATGTGTTGATGTGCATGCATTAATTAGAAACCTGCATGTGTGTGTTTTTGTTCCAACAAGGAAAGCGAAGAAAAACTTGACTCCCCCCAAGGTCGGGAACATGATGATTATCGTGGAGAGTCGGCAAATGCCTCTCATATCCCCCCAAGCGAGCTCTAGAACCATGTTGCTTTTCTCTCTCTCCCTTCCCGCTCTCTCCTCCACCGCCTCATCCAACTCTGACTCTTGACTCTGAGGCTGCAGTCAGCAAATCGGGAAGAGCCAGAGGCGAGAAAGAGAGAGAAAAAAGAACTCAATTGAATGTCACCGGCGCTCATCCTCATCGCATGCAGTGCTTCCCTTGCATCGAACCCATACGTACAAAGTAAGGATCCACGCCTTGTAGTATGATGATGATGCACCCATCCATCCAAGACTACCTAGTTATTTTTTCTTCTTCTTCTTCTCTTTCTCCCTCGTCTCATCGAGCCATGGATCCGTTAGCTGGCCGCCTTTAGCTCTGTTCCAGTGGGCTACAGGAATTGGCTTCCGGTGTAACCGATCAGTGATCAACTCCAGGGGGCTCCACTACTCTTTCTAGGCTTTCTTTGCGCGCAAATTTAGGGCCCTGTCAGTGCTCTAATGCGCTATCTCGCCCGCTGATTCACTGGCCCCAAGCCTCAACCCACGCGTCTTGAAATTAAAGATCCACTTTTATAGGACGCGCGACCTGAACTGATTTTTTGATATTTCCTCTCCAATGATGAAAGCGTCACAGAGAGAGAATATTCGTAGCTCGCCCCCAATTTTTCTTTTTTAGGTCTCTTTTTTTCTTGCTGCATGTCAGAAGAAGCGAAACGAGGGAATTTTAAAAAAGGAAAATAATTAAAGTGAACGAATCGGCTTGGATACCAAGCTACATTGGGGAACATGTCCCCGTCGCTATTCACATTCACCTGCATATATCGGTCTGGAAGGCTGGGATGTGATTTGTGATGTCTCCGCACTCTGCAATGCTCGATATTCCCTCGGCTGAGGGGGGATGATGATGATGATGATGTATGTACGATCACCGCCCGTACTTGTTAGTTCGCAGCTAGAGAAGGGAAGCTTGATTTGATTGTTTAAGATCCATACATGGAATCTCCTTGTAATCTTCAAATCCCATAGTCCCTCTTCCATCCAGCCTTCTTTCTCGGTTACCCCAAACACGAGATGCGTATATGTACGAGAAAAACCTTAAAGCCCTATAAATACGAACCCATACTATCGATTTTTGTCGCTCCCGAGGCCATTGGTCTTGTAAGAGAGTGAGGCTTTCTTTCTTTCTTGACTAGCAGTGGAGATCTTTTCCTCCTTCTTACTCACAAGGCTCACTTACACAGACACAGACACACACTACCCGATGTTGTTTTTCCGCTCCACGCCATGTGGGGGAATAAAAAACACCGTCGGTGTATGATGAAACTGCTAAGCACAAGCTGGACAACAAGTCCATAGAGATCACAAGAGCTAGGTATGTAAGGGAAATAAGAAGGGATGCATCATGAGCAATGAGCGTAATAATGGCATTTGGTAGCAACAAGAACAATGCACATGCAAACAAAATCCAAGTCCTCTCACTCTCTTTTCCTCACTCTCTCTGCCTCCCTACTTACACGCCTGTCTTACAAGAAGCATGAAGCTAGAAAACCGCTCCGTTGCACGTTTGACAAAGAAAAAGAAAAAAAAGCTTTGGCCAACGGTGCATTACGTCTTGTTTTAACCAACTTTCCATGAACTTTTCAAAACAAAGAAGACAAGAAGACAAGAGAAAGCAAAAAGCAAAAAAGAACATACGTTATAGCGCCCGCACATATTGCACGCCCCCCTGACGGCCACGCTCCGCCCTTGCATGCCGCAATTCCAGATCGGACACGCCCGGTTCGCTTTGTGAACTCTTTCCTTTCCTTTTGTGAATTTTTTTATACCTCAGAGAGTTTTTTTTGTGCTCTTATTAATCTACAGAGTACAAGTATTTGAGATACGGTGGGTTTCCGAGGCAGTTTGGTTCATGGCGCGTGCGGCATGGCTGGCGAGGCTGATGAGAGAGACGGATGGACGGGTATTTGCCTTTCCGGCTTACAAACATGTGAGGTGTACAAAGATCGGAAGACTCGGTGTCGTTGAAACCTCGTTCCACCACGGCTTGTCTCTTTTTCTCTCTTTCCACTCCGGTTCGACTGACTTTCTAGACAAAAATGCAACATCACCGTCACCTTCTTCCTCAGTGGAGAACCCACCTACCCATTGAGACCTCCCCCTGTCTCAACTGCCGTCACGGCATTCTTAAATTCCTTCCCTCTCTCTCCCTTGCCTTGCCTTACCTTTCGTGTCTTGCCCAGGTTCGGTGTGAGAAAACCCATGCCCCATGAATAATACCTGTAATAGACTTAGACCCACCCCCGGCAGGCAATTTCATCCCACCTGACAAGTGCAACAAAAACTTGCAGAGGCAAAAAAAAATTTCAATTCCTTTTGCCAAGTTGCTGATGTGTATGCATGTATGTATGTGCACCAAACAAATCTCAACAACCGAGAGACATCTACACCAGAACCCTCCAAGAAACAAGGAAAGTGCCGCTATGGCGCCTTCCAGGGTTATTAATCTTATTTACATCACATGGTCCAAGAAAACTACATGTATTATTGTGTCGAGACAGTTCTAGGCTAGATGGAGATGAGTTCATGTTAGATACCCTGTAGCAGCAAGGCCCTGGCTTGGCTCAATCCTGATTAACTCCCGCCTCATGGTGAGACCAAATAAGAGTCAGTTCAGTAATGAGCTGTTGTTATAAGTGCTACAAGTATATATCTGATCAAGAACCCCAGGGTCTGTGTCAAAGATAATGGATATGAATTGCTAATTAGGTTGATACACTATTTGTACATCGTCATTGGTGAGACGCATGATTTGGTTCTTATACTTATCAGCACTAAAACTTGTACTCCTGTTACCCTCACTCCTCTTGTTGCTCCCCTCCCCCGCGATCCCCTCCGCTATTCATAATCTCCATTACATTTACAACCTTGACGGATTCCATCATCCCTTATTCGGCATTGTGAACAGGTGGCCTGTACCCAGGGACAAAGGTCATGTATATTAGGTGTTTGACACGTTCAAAGCTGTAACCTCATGCCATCAATGCTTCCTCAATTTGCAAATGATGCATTTCCATAAACAGTACTCCTCCTTCAACTCGATGCGTACCATATACCGTTTCATCTCTTCATTAGCCTAGTCGGCACTCGATCACCACTATACCTCACTGGCATTGGGGTCTTCCCATTCCGGCCGCCCCTTGAGGTACGAGGGGGTGGTGGAGGTTGCTTCTTTCGACTGATCAAGGCAACAATTGGCTTCAGGGGGAATGTAAGAATCTGCAGAACAGCGTTAACCGGCATCAAAAGAATGGCAGAGAGTGACTCGATTGTCCACGAAAATATGTTCTTGCGACGATGAGTGTTCTTCGCAGCTACTGCAGCTAGAGCAATGGCGTCGTCCAATCTCGAATTAACGTCCGAGAACCTCGCTTCTGTCTGCAGCTGCAGGAGAGTGGCCTTCTTCTCATATCGCCGTACGGCTCGGTTCAAGGCGTCCAATTCGGGCTGGATAGTGTTGCGGATATCTCTCGTCATGCTGGCCTTGGTAGAGTCGAAAGCAGCGCCTTGCTCAACCAACATGTGTTCTTTCATAGACATGGCTTCTAGTCTCTCGAGTCTACCGAGAAGCGCGTCCAGCTGTGTTCCGGCTGGCGGACCGTATGGACTTTCGTGTACTATTCGTTGGAGATGGAGGGTTCTGGAATGAACTAGTTTGATCATATGAGAAAACACCCTCAACTCCGAAGCCATGAGAAATATTGTGAGGTTGTAGTTGGATACGAGGCCTTCGGAAGGCCGGCTCAGCTGCGACCTGATGGCATGTAGGAGATATGCACTAAGCAAGGGGAACATGAAACAGGATAGAAGAGCAATAACTTCGTATCTGTAAAGTTCCTTGATAGCCGACTGCTGCCGTTCAGATAGTTGACTCTCTCTAACACCACTCTTTGGTGATGCTGTTTTAGTCACTTCGTCCTCTGGAACATCTTCAAGCGGTCCGGTGGAAGTCGGTGACTGCGCCAGCGAGTCGACGTCACTATCGTCCTCGACGGCTAGGTCGGCATTGGCCTCCTCGCGAATACGGACTTCCTGGGCAGCATGATACCAAAGCCTGTATCTTGTTAGATGCTTCGGAATTCAAACCTGCGATGATTGTTTGCTTGCTTACCATGGTTGTGTTACCGACCAGTGGAGGAATATAGCGGCCAGCACAAGGAGCATGACATCGGTAGTAAAAGAGCTTCCATTCTTGAACAAAATACCGGCAACAGCGGGGAGCAAGGCAAATGCGAGTGATAACTGTGCCAATGATGATGTTTCTTGGTGTGAAAACTCGGCTCCATGCACGCCATGGATGCTCGGTTTGGGATTGATGATGTCGCGTGCCTCATTTAGGCTGTACTCTGAAAAGTTGGAGCTCCTCCTCGCCGGAGCCTCTGACGACGAATCGGACGAGAATTGCCTCGCCATCGGACCCGGTCTCCCTGATCTCATAGGTAAAGTTTCGTCGACGGTTTTTGAGCGACGGGTAAAGTGCCCGTGGGGACCGTTGGTGTTGACGTTGACTTTATCGCCGTGGCTTATGCCAGAGCTAGTGGCGACGGCTGCTTTGGAGGACGAAGAAGAGGTTGATGATGCGGGGTGCCGGGGAGCCTCAGTCAACGTCGCTGCCATTCTGCATATTTGTCAAACGCAAATGCAATGCACACCGGCAACGGGTGATGGGAAAGATGCATTTGAAGAAGTAGGAGAAAGAAATCGTGTGCGCCGTCCAAGAGGGAGGGGAGATGGATGAGGAGGATTGCTTTGCCCTGAATAAGGTTACGTCAACTGGAATGGCCGAGGCCACACACATCCATACTACGACTACACAGCTTGCGTTGGTTTAGGTACATAGGCAGGCAACTCTTCTAGTGGCCAATTGTGTGAGACGCCCAGTTGATCGGGATCGGTTACAGTGGAAGCAGCAGCAGCAGCTCCAGTTTGGCCCGCTGTTTAGCGCTCCCGTATGCGAGGGCGGGGCCGTACGTACAGTATGTATGTACTGTAATAAGTTATTCGGTAGAGGTGGATCGACATGCGGCAGAGCTTCGAATCCTTCACTGTCCCACAACAATGCAGCCATTGTACAATGTTAATTCGAGTGCGTAAGTATATAATGTAGGTAGACAAGTAGAGTTGTCTGCTTTACTACAATCACATATCAGAATTGCCCTCCATCCCCAATCTCAGATTTCATGGTCCAACTTCCCAAACTTGATACCGCTCATTTGATCCAATTCGTTTTTAGCCTATGACATGCCCCCCTCAGTCTCCTTGCCTCCCTCCCTACCTACCTCTCCCCCTCCCTACCTTGATCTAGAATGTCATTACGTAGCATCTATGTCAGCTTAGTGCCAATCATTCCTCAGTAGTACAGTAAGCTAGCAATTCGGCAGCATCAACGAAGACGCGGGTATGACGAAAAGACTTAGTAATAAACGGTGGCAATGAGAGGAAGCATACCATGCCAAATTCCGTTCTTTTAGACTTTTCAGTGTATGGTAACTTTCCTTGTTCGGGTGCATCTGCTGGCTACTGGCTACTACTGGCTTGGCTGTCTTCTCTGCTAGGGCTTCGTTCATGCATGAGAATGCCGCCTTCATTCAGCCGTCGAGGTAACATTGCGATATTTCCATGTTCAAACACCAGCCACTTATGATCCCTGGATAGGCATCTTCTCGGAGCATGTCGGACATTGATCTGTATTTGGAAGTAAACCCTAAATATATTACCGTAGCATTCATCACACATTGCACCATTTGAAAATTAAGCCGTTATGTTTCCTTGCTCTTTGGATGCGATGAAATGTGGCTGGTGCATCTCATCACCCTACCCTACAGGGGTCTTTATAGCTATTGGGGCTGGACAAACAGTTCAAGGTCACACACTGGCCATTTAAAATGTTATTCGTATGACAAAACTATAGGTAAAGGGTTGAATAGGTGCAATAAAAGGAGAGATGATGAAAGAAAGCGAGGTCAATAAAAAGTGTTGGAGTACTAGTATAAACAATATCGATATACGTATGTGATTATTGGAGTTGGACAAACACTGCAAGGTCGCACGCTGGCTATTAAAATGTTACTCATATGATGAAACTACAGGTCAAGGGTTGTATATGTGCAAGAAAGGGAGAGATGATATGGAAATTAAGCGCATATAAAGAAATCGGTCAGTTCAAAGTATTACTAGGTAGTAAGGATACAATCAACATTTATAAAGCTGAAGCATCTCCTCATGTGCATTACACAGCTAGCAGAAAAGCGTAAAGGGCTCTTGGAGATCGCATGGCAGTTATCTGATACCGAAGCTTATAAATTTCGGAGTTGATTTGAAGATATAGACTAATAGATGGCGATGGGAACCTTGACACCTGGGTTGATCCCACAAGGGGAATTAATAATCCCTACAGACTATGGAGTACAAGAGTCTTGGTGATATAATTGTTGTTCCACCCAGGTGGGAAGGGCATATTACGTGTGATGGAGCTCTATTCACCAAGTGGACACCCATCTAAAGAATTGGGCCTGTCCCTGGCATTAACCTGCAGCATCGTGTGCCAGCAGGGCTTGGTTGTGGAGATGACGACTAGTTGGAAGCTGGTGTTGGTCTGAAGCTCAATAAGACTCACCAGACATTGCTCACCTGAGAGTAATAAAGCGAGCATGCTGTCCAACCACACCGGCAAGATGAATACGAATCAACCTCGAGGGAGGAAGCCCATGTCTTCGTTTCTTTTTTTGGGGCGAACATCATTCTTGAATCCACATTGGACGTTGGCATCACGACAAGTCCGACGAACAGCAGCCAAGCCCTTGCTTCCCCTGATGTTAGTGCAAGAAAGGGTTGACCACACAGACGCACACAACACCATCGTGCTACCTTTTTTTTTTCTTTCGCAGCAAGCGCTCGCCGTCGGAGCCACGAGGCTTGAGGACACTAGGGCTCAACTCACGGGCTGGAAAACGTGGCGTGCTGCACCAGTCATGGCCCCAAATGAAGCATCGGCAGGGAAGTCATGGGCAATATTTTGAAGCCATTCTCCTGCCAGTTGAGAGATCGTCTGGGGTGATCCTGAGAGGAGGGAGAGTTGGTCCAGCTGAATTTGCTTTGGCTCGCTGAAGTCGTTGGTTGTTGTAAATATAGATGGCCAGTAGGATGTTGGAAGATGGAAGTTGCAACTCCAGACGATCCAACAGTGCCCCACGCCAAGGCAGGAGATTAAGACGCCCGCTGAGTGCCTCATCAGGAGGCTGCTAGCTGTAAGCCATGGCAACACCTTTTTTTCTTCTTACCATGCGATCCGCCTGTTGCGCATTTGGAGGAGGGATGGGCTAGATTGGATGCATGTGCATGAGTGTTTGAAAGGCATCCCCTGGTTAGAAACAGGTTGCCCAACTGGGGAAACTTGTAAAACATCCATCCATGGCATGGATGAGTAAAGACGCTAAGTAAATAATAAATAAATAAAATCTTTCATCCCACAAAGATCTGATATCTCCTCCTCCTTCTCTCTCCTCTCCTCTTTCTTTCTTTCTTTTCTTTGTAAACTGAATCAATCCACAGGCCTAAAAATAACAACTGCAATGGGACATTTTCATGTCCTGCTGCTGCAATTTCCACGATGCGCTTACTCGACTTGAGCGCCAGCAATTCAACTGTACCCACTAAACCCTTTGAGGACGCTCCCCTTATTGGACACGAGCACATCGCAGGCCCGTGCAACGGCCTCAACACCCAGCCCTTCTCAGCAACGAAGCTTCCTGCCCGTTTCTGCAGATTGACTCTGCGCCCCAGATCCATCGCCAGAGGATCGCTTGGCTGTTCAACGACGACGAAAAGGACGACGGAATCTAATCAATCGTCGGAATCGCCCAGGCGCATTCAGGCTTTCACGTTGGAAGCGCGCTCCACGGCGGCTAAAGTTGGGCTTCGTTCGCGGCAGTCTCGCGTTCCTACTACCAGCCCTCCTCCACCTTTCATCGTCTGCGCGGTCGTCTGCACGGCCGTGCCATCGCCTTTCCCACGGCTTCCCAGGCGTTCCGATCAGTATCCAGTTCGACTGCTCCGGCCTCCCTAGATGCATCACCGAATTCTGGTTTCAACGAGCTTTCCCGACAAATAACAGATCCTGGCGGTTCCAATCCAGGTTCTTCTGGAATCAACACAGCCGAACAACGTCATCACACACCACCCCCTCGGGGCTACAGCTCTCATTCACATTCGTCCATTCAAAGCCGGGCGACATACTCTACTATCCCTTATACCCCCCGTCGCGGATCAGCTGGGCGGCTCTGGAACCCTACGAATTCTACACCCCGCCGACCCTCTACATCTAATCAACGACGTCCATCAACACCCACCATCCCGCCTATTCCATCACAACATCTGGTTGCCGGTAGTTCTTCCATTTCCGCCGACCCACTCATCACTGGCACGGATGATGACCATCTACTGAAACCGCACGAACAACGACAAACAAAACATCCCGAGTCCCTCTCCTCCAGCCTCCACATAGAACGAAGCGAATCTGATATTCAAGACGGCTCAAACTCTGTTCGAGCTCCAAGCATCAACACAGGCTTCAAATTTCCTCCGCCGAGGGCACTGGATATCGAAATCGGATCTAGCAGTGACTGGACCGACAGCTCAGAGTCTGTTCCCTCTCGCAGGCTCGATAAAGGAAAAGGCAAGGCCGTCATGGCACCAGAAAATGAGGCACCGAGAACATTCTCGGCGGATTTGGAGCGGGGACCTGAAATATTGGGTCCTCGCATTTCCAATGTGACCGCTGGAGATGCCATTGGGTCTGCAATCTCATCTTCAAACTCATCCATCATGGGCGAGGAAGTACAGGGAGACCTGGGCGAATCCTGGGGACCGCTGCATCCTTGCTACCCTCATCTGAACCCACACGTATCAAACGACTCTGTAGAATACGCTACAACTCGAATTATCCGTATCCGTCGTGATTGGCTTTTACAGGGCGATCTTGCGCCTACTTTCTCAAATCTGTACCCCGAGATCCTTGACCCTGCGGGGGTATCCGAACCGGAATTCCGCCGAATCATCGACAAGCTTAACAAGGAAGTCGTACCAGCCTTTGACCCCTATAGCTTCCGCAACGTCATCGACGGATTAATAGGCCTCGTGACTGGATGGATCTGGGATGACATTGGCATGACTGGCACCAAGACTCGGCTCAATAATCTCGAGAAATGGATAGAGAAATGGAATCTTGAAATGGAGAAGACGATGGGTTCTGAAGAGGGTGTCATCCCGCCAAAGCTCGTTTCTCTTCGCAGGACCGGATACATGACGGTATGAGATCAAACTGACTCGCTTCAAAGGCCATTGCTAACCTTGTTCCAGCTGGATATACAAATCCCGGATCCAGAGATTGCGCCAGCACCGAGTAGTGCCGGTGCCGGTGAGTCAAGGACAGTTTTACCTTTGGAGCCGGCACCGGTTCTTACCGCCTGAAATTGGGATTATTCAGACATGTTGTATCATCAAGCTCAGCTTCTGACTTTGCAGAGACGACTGCTTTTCCTTGTTGCTTTTCTTTTTTCCTTTTTTCTTTTTTCTTTTCTTTTACCAAACCCCCGACGAGGTGGAATAGAGCAGGGTCTCCTTTTACAGTTATACCACGACGAGCCTGGTAGCAGCAGACAGTTTTCCTTTTGGGTTCCCTAGATGGACGTTTTTGATATTGATACCACATGGGCATCTCACGGCGTTTATGGTTCTTAACCTTGCCAAGACGGCTCCTTTTAATGGGGGCTAGGCTTGGATAGCTGATTATTTATTTCTCATACATGTACATATATGTATGTAATGCGGCGAGGTTGTTGTACGACGGCAATGGTGGACATGATGAGCAATAGATTCTTCTTTAGCTAAACCCATCGGCACGCGTTTACGCCTTGCATGTGCAAAGAACAGGGACAAGGGAACAAGGAGCAGAGTCGGTCAGACGGGATGGATTATTATGTGGCGCGTAGTGATAGGATAGGTAGTTAATATTTCAAGTACGCAGTAGATATTCTAGGTATGTGATGGCAATTTGACTTGTGAGAGACACCTTTGACTACATTGACTGCTTAGCTGCCGTACTAGACGACGTTGATTGAGCTTGTGATTTCACCCTGCTTTGGTAGTCTCTTTTGCCTCTCTTGTCCGGACTTTTCAATTCGGCACTTGTGATTTTAGATCTACAACATGCAGCACATCATTCGTGAGGTTTCATCAAGATAAGCAAATTCGGTCATTCTTTTATCAAGCTAGGCAAGCTGGCAAAGCTGAGAGTGTCGCATTGGCATCAAATCACTGCCCCCCCCCGCTCCCCCGTCATTCAAAGCCCACGTAATATTTGGGCCGTCATGTGGGAGACCGATGTAGGAGAACAAGAGCAGAGCAGAGAGAGGAGGAAAGAAAAAAAATCTTGTTTGTGCTGGGCCTTGGCTGCCAAGCTGCGCACATCCGGGTAATAAGACAGGGAGCCCAAGTGGATGGTGCTAAGACCACATTTTATAATCCACGCCATATCACCCCAGCAGCGGCGCAATCTTTTCTTTTTCTTCTTTTTCTTTCCTTTCCCTTTTTCTACCCCTTCGTGCCTTTCAATGTGGTTCTCTTTCTTTGGATCTTTTTCTTTTCTTTCATAGGTCCATATTGCATCGTATAAATGGCGACCGAATCGGGACAACGGGAGGGTGATGCTAACAAGAGCGTGGCGCTCAAGGTGCTGGGATGGGTCAAGACGACGGTCAGCTTCATACTTGATCAGTGGCTAATCCTTGGCTTTGCGTTAGCGTGCGTGCTTGGGTATTTTTTCCCTCGTGAGTTCTGACCCTCTGTTTATTGAAGCTTTTTGGGTATTGGGGGCGAATATTCTAAAGTCGTGAATGTGATTTTTGTTGTTGTGGTTTTTTTCTTTTTCTTTTCTTTTCTTGGTTGTGGTGAAACGAAAGGCTGATTATCGAGGTTTATAGATGTTGCTGAACATGGGGGCATCATCAGGTCAGAGTACAGTATCCTGTACGGCGCCGTGGCCATCATCTTCCTCATCAATGGGCTGCAGCTCGCGCCGGACAAGTTGAAGAGGAACCTGACAAACTGGAGGTTGCATGCCGTGGTGCAGGGCGTCAGTTTTGTGTTTATCCCAGTTTTTATGCTCAGTACGTTGAAACTTTCTTTCTTTCCATCTCTTTTGTTGAGACTCGGTTTTCTCCTATATATGCCAAAAAGGGGGGGATAGGATATGATGGCTAACTTTTGGGTATAGTCATTGTTTACATATGCATCGCTGCTGGAGCTCTCAAGAGCGGCACGCCAGATGCACCCATCCTCATCGGCATGCTCGCCACGGCATGCCTGCCCACGACCATCGCCTCCAACGTGGTCATGACCCGCAACGCCGGCGGCGACGAGGCGGCCGCCGTCATCTCCGTCGTCATCGGGAATTTGTTTGGCGCCTTCTTCTCGCCCGTGCTCATCTACGGCTTCATCCCCAGCAACCCCGAGTTTGACGGCTGGAGGCCCGCCAACCCGAGCACGCTGGGCCACATGTACGGCGGCGTGGCCAAGCAGCTCGCCCTCAGCGTTGTGCTGCCGCTTCTTGTGGGCCAGCTGGTGCGGTGGTGGAAGGGGGATGTGATTAACAAGGTCTTGAATGCGACCAAGTTGAACAAGTTTCCGAGTGTGTGTCTAATCTTGCTCGTATGGTGAGTAAAAAAGAAGAAGAAGAAGAAAAAGAAAAAGAAAAAGAAAAAGAAAAGGAGGATAATGGGCAGAACGAAGAGTAAAGTTGAGCTAATGACATGTCCAGGACAACCTTCTCCGGCGCATTCGGCACAGGAGCACTCTACAAGATCCCCAAGCCATCCATCATCTTCAACATCTTCATGAACATCGCTTTGTATCTTGTCTTCACCGTCATCTGCTTCTACGTCGCCCGCCCGCCCCTCTCCCTGGCCAAGCGATTCAACCCCCCCGTGGAGGCGTCCAAGCTCCCCAACTTCGCCAAGCGCGCACTGGCGGTCAAGCAAATGTCCAAGGAGCAGACCGTCGCCGTCTGCTTCTGCGGCGCGGCCAAGACGACCAGTTTGGGCATCCCCTTAGTGACGGCCATGTGGGCTTCGTCGGACAACCTGACTCGGGCGTTTATCCAGATCCCCGTGTTGCTGTACACCATTGAGCAGGTCTTTATGGCTCAGATTCTGGTCTATGCCTTCAGGTGGTATCTGAGGCGCGGACCGAAGCCTTCTGCCGAGGCACAAGCGGACGAGGGAGAGCCGGAGTCGGCTCAGGCGGTAGAGGCCACGGACGATGAGACGATCATGGATGGGGCCTCTGATCACCCCGCTGGAGCTAGGGTCTCTATGGAGAAGTCGAGGGGGCATTATGACGGCGAGAAGCAGTAATGAATGATAATCTTGGATATGTGATAGAGACTGAATGATTAGAGCCGCCAATTCTGGCACCAGATAATACACCATAATGTCTTAATGCGAGAAAGCCTTGACAAGCCTTTTCGGTAAACTATATACATGGTCCATCCTTGATTGCTGTTGAAGGGTCAACTGGGAGCAGCACTATAGGCTCTCTCTCTCGCCTTTGGTAATACATTTCTACCCAAGCAAATCCCTTCTCCGTTTTCAATGACAATCCGAGTTGAAAGAGACTCCGATTTGGTCCGGCCTGTATGTCACCTATCATCTGTGACGCCGATGTACCGAGGCTGGCCCCTGAGCCGGCTACTTGTGATCGACCACTCTCTGCAACGTTAACGATATCACGCTACATCCTGGTGTCTATGAGATTCCCGTACTTTTCTCAATCAGGACTAAAATACCGCCATTCATTGTTTACTCGTTTACCCCACTCCACATCCATTCAATGGGCTGGTTTTTCTCTCGTGAGTATGTTCATGTCCGGCGTCAATAAGATGACTGAGTGCAAGCACAGTACATCAACCTCCAAAGAAAGAAGCTACCCACTAGCTACCTAGTAGACTGTTTCTTGTGGTGGGGTAACAGTTGACACATACCCCACTGTTCCCGTCGCGTAACCTTGATGGTCAGACTCAGTGATCACCAATATTTTATTGCCCTTACCCATACCTGGGCAGTCTCATATACGCGCAATCAAACAGTATAACCGTGGCAATCAATGCAAAGCTCGCAGCCTTGCGTATGTGATACTGGTAGGCACAGTCTGTCCCGGTCTTCATGTTGTCTGGCTGAGGGGAAGTTGAACCATGTATAAAGCAGCAGTGGTTAGATAATACACCATTTTAAGCTTGGCAATATAAAAAGCCAACATAACTAAAAGAAAAAGAAAAAGAACATTTCAGACGAGTAAAGTAACGAATCATTGGTCTATCCGAATCGCATTGCATGTCGACTCCAAGAAGAACTTCCTTCCATGATCACCGAGACTGTAAGTAACAAGGCCTAATGATATCCCGTTAATAAAGCAATAAAATCCAGCGAATTTATAATGAATAGTAGAAATGCTATTGTTTCTTCAAACACTTGTTACTTGGACTCTAAGATGATTTATAAATACAAAACTATCTAATATTCATTACGCTGAAACATCCATCATGTACTCCGTATTGTTACAAATGTCATATCCCATCTAGCTCTAATCTATTTTTGTCTATTCCTTCCTAATCAAGCTCTCAAACAACGGCCTTAGATGCTTCGCGCTCTTCTTCGGAATTCTCTTTTGCCCATTCTTAAAGTCGACGTATACCGTACCGAACCTCGTCTCGTAGCCCTCCGCCCATTCAAAGTTATCCATGAGTGACCAGGCAAAGTACCCACACACATTCACGCCATCTTTCTCCCATGCATCGGCCATAGCACGGATATACCCATCGAAATACTTGACGCGGAAGTCGTCTTCTAGAATCTTGTCTTCGGATAGGTGGTTCTCGTCCTTGACGCTGGTGCCGTTCTCGGTGACATAGATCTTGGGGTATCCGTATCGCTCGCTCAGCCAGACGAGGAGCTTTCGGAAGCCGATAGGATATGGTCTGAGCCAGAATGATTGGGTTTCTTCACCGATGGTATCCCCCCTTTTGTTGTAATGTAGACAGTCGAGGTTGCCTACAAAGTCGTCAGGGGGTGCGTTCCAGGAGTGATGCCGGACGTAGTTTGTGGTGTAGTGATTCATTCCGTAGTAGTCATTTGAGCCCTTTACCAGGGCAAGCTCCTCTGACGTGAATGTGGGGAGGCGGTCACCAAGCTGCTTGCGCATGGAAGCCGGATATTTGCCCAAGTAGATGGGATCCGCAAACCAGGACGTGAAAAACTCCATTCTGCGGACAGCAGCCTCGGCATCCCGAGGATCAGACGCATCCCAGGGGAGGGCGTAGTCCCCATTTAGGACTATCCCAATCTCTCCGCCATTGAAGGGCTTGAACTCTTCGCGGAATACCTTGACTGCGCGACCGTGGGCAACGAGTTCGTTGTGTCCAGCTATCCAGGGGTCTTTTGTTTTGTTGGTGGTGCGGCCTGGGGCAAACGTTCCGACACTGTAGGCCAGGACAGCGGAGCACCACGGCTCATTGAAAGTAGCCCAGCTCTTGACCTTGGGAAGGGCGCTGAATACAACGCGAGCGTAGTTTTCAAAGTCCAGGGGGAACTCGTCACGGTTGAGTAAGCCCCCATACCGTCTATCCAGTTCCTCGGGAACATCCCAGTGGAAAAGCGTAACAAACGGGGTAATGCCGGCATCTAATAGGGCATCTACCAACCTGACGTAGTATTCAAGCCCGGCTTTGTTTACCGGGTCATGGCGTCCGCCCATGGGTATGATTCTAGACCACGAGAGGGAGAAGCGGTATGCTCGAGTGCCGAGGGATTTCATCAGGGCGATATCCTCGGCTGTGCGGTTGTATGAGTCGCAAGCTATAGCGCCGGATGAGCCATCGGCAATTTTGCCCGGAGTGTCGCAGAATGTGTCCCATATACTAGGGCCACGGCCATCTTGACGAATGGCACCTTCGATTTGATAGCTATTTGTGACATCTTTGTTAGTGGTGGCGATGAAGGAGGTTGACGGTAGAAGAATTAGAGATACTTACGCAGCTGTGGCGAAGCCCCATTGGAAGTCACTTGGTAAAGACATTGTCGTCCGAGGGTTCTATTTCGGCTTATAAAAGTATGTGGGATTGTAAAGGGTCTACAAAGTAGATGATGAATAATCCATGGATGACTTTTCGCCTTTCTTCTCAACAATCAGAGTAGCCAACTTGCCTCGATCAAGTCAAAGACTGTCAAAGTGAGTGCAAAGCTTGTATATAGCAAATAATGGAAGATATTTGTAAAATCATTGGATAAAGAGCTTGATGAAATATAAAAGGGATAAAAGAAAAGAGAGGAGAGAATGGACCTGGCATGGAAAAAATTCATCCTTAGATGAGATGACAGGGTTTCAGTGAAAGAGAATAGGCCAACGGTCAAAAGTGCCAGGACCCCCAAAAGAGCAACAGTTGTATCAGTTGCCTGTCGGCGTAGCCGTGCAAGCCAACCAAGTGGGTCATTGCGTTATTACACCCTGCATGCAGTAGAGGAATACGGAGAGCTTTGGAAGTTGAAGCAAGAAGACGACGTGTTGGCGTTTATCGTGAAGTAATAGCGACAGACTATGATGTTGAGACTCGAGTCTTCCCAATCAAAGGCGCACATACTCCGTAGTCTGCTTAGTAGTGCTTGGGCAGGGAAAGCCGTTGGATGGAAACTGTGGCGTCGTCGGGTTTGGTTTAGCAGACGGAGATTGATTGGACGGACGGAAGAATGATTTGCGTCATGTCGATGGAGCTCGTGTCGTGCATTAGTAGCTCTCACATGTCGCAGACGGAGGTGATGTGATGAGAAACACCGCCAGTATGGTTAAAAATAAGGTAACGGAGTAAGATCCATGGGTGGATAAAGAAGAATTGGAGAAATACAGAGAAAGGAATGGAATCCAAAGAAATAAAAGTGATTGGAAGGAGCAAAGAGCCAATCGTACTTGGTACCTAGGTACAATTATAGAAATTACAATTCCTGCGACAATCATCATTCTTCTCTCATCAACATCCTCATAGTCTTGATTCTCGACACACAAACAGAACCACCTGATTATAAAATAAGTGATTGCATTTCCAGTCATGCTGACTTCTCTAGAGCCCTGTCTAAAACGCCAAAATCAACGCAGCGACCCAAATACAGATACATGCTTTTCCGTACCCAACCCAAGTCTCCCTTCGAACTCGGTACCACAGACACGCCCCCAATTTTTGCATTTTTGCTTCATTAGTTGACTGTTTTCTTACATGAATATACCCACCAACAAACCACCCTGTCATATCCCCCATGTCCCAGCCCCCGAAATAAAAATAGCAATATCAAACCGTGTTCATTTCGACAACCCATACCTATGGCTGTGGTTGCTTTCTTCGTTTTCCATTAATCGTCTCGATCTCCAAGCTTTCGCTTTGTGTGAAGTGATGTTTCCGTTTCCATTTCGACATCTTCATGACCGTGGCGGCCTTCATCATCGTCTCCATGGTCGGAGAATTCGACAACGTCCCACTCAACCTTGACCTGACCGTCTCGGGATCGCTTAACACCATGGCTTCGGCGCATATTCCCCAAGCGAGTGCCTTCTACCAGGCCATCAAACCAAGGGACCCCAAAGGACTGTCGCAGCGCCGTGCTCTTGGTAGGCACTGCGGCCGCGGTTGCTTCTGCCGCTGCTTCTACTACCTCCGCCTGTCCCTCATCTGCATTATCCTCTTCATCCGGTAACAGTCCCATGTCTTCTAGATCCTGCAAGTCCTCTCTCAGCAGGCTCCCTATCGTCAGGTTTATGAATTCGGCCTCGCCTCGTGGCTCCTCAGACCAGTACGACAATGGCGTCCCGCAGAAGCCGCAAAAGTGACGTTTCGAGTAATCTTGGCTCGGGTGCGTGTATACTCGACGGATCATGTTATGCGTCTCATCGGAGAAGAATGCATATGTTGTGCTATGGTACCATGATAGCGGGACGCGGATGTAAGCAGCCAACGGTGTGGCCAATGGGATTTCTGGTGATGACGGGCAGAGTTAGTAACATGCATTGACGATTGCGACATGTACCCGTCTTTATGTACGAGATGGCTCAAACTGAAGCCAATTGTCAAACTGGGGGAAAATAGAGGCAAAACTCACGATGGTGTGGTTCCGTATTGAACAAGACTTGGGCACCTTGAGCACCGTCTTGAGGCACAGCGATGATGTAACGGTTCCGGCCGCACTGGCATCCGCCCCGCAATGGCCGCGACCCGCTCATGGTTGACGATGATAATGCTTATACGGAGTAGGTATGGATGTAGGTATTGCAGAAGCTCCGCCGCTGCCGCTGCCACTGCGATCAAGCGTTGGAGTCAATTGAGACAAAAAAGGGGATGATGTTATACGAAAGGATTGAATCGGAGGGAATGATTATTGGCGATACTGGGTGAGAAGGAAAAATAGAAAAAGAAAAAGGAAAAAAGAAGGTATTTTGGAAAAGGAAGCAAAGAGTATGTTGAAGAGGGAGAAAGAATGAAATGGAAATATGATGGAACAAACTACGGTTGCATCCGCAGAGTTGAAGAGGAGAGGAGAGGAGAGGAGAGAAGAGAAACAGAGGAGAGAGACAGAGTACAAGGTATTGGTTTAGTGTGTGCGTGGGGACGGCGACCATTGTTTTGGTGGTGTTTCCGATTCGATGGCGCTGCTGCCCACTGCTGTTCCTGCTACTTCCGCCCGCCGCCGCCGTTTGTTTGTTTGGTTGCGGGGAGGAGAGCTGGAGACATTTCTAGAACAATCACGGCTGAACTACATGATGCATACGGACTCTGTATTATCCAATGAATTGTATCAGCTGCCCTGAATTGATATTTCCCTCGTATTGTTTATACCGAAGCAAACAACCAAGTCTTGTTTGTGTATCGCACGTATGCCAGCCATCCTTTAGGCGTCACAGGAGACTGACAGCAAGGTTGATTCCATGCACACCATGTTTTGACCGAAAAAAACAAACAAAACAAACAAACCACCAGACACATCTCGTATTGAGAGCATATTCTAAAAGAAGGGTGGCGGCGGCGACGGCGGCACATTTTCTTGATCCCGCTCTCTTCCTCTATGAAACTCCATGGCCCTCAGAACACGCAGCTCCTCCTTCTTCTCAAGGTACACGTTCAGCATTGATCCGGTGAGCACCATGGCCGGGTTGGAATAGTTTGAGAGACCTAAGAGGAGCTTCATATTGTCTACATTGCGCATCATTAGTTTCTTGTCTTTGTAATTCATGTTTTTTGCAGGATATAAAAAGAAGAAGAAGAAGAAGAAGAAGAAGAAGAAGAAGAAGAAGAAGAAGAAGAAGAAGAAGAAGAAGAAGAAAAAGAAGAAAAAGAAAGAGAAGGCAGATTTAGTAAACGTTGTGTTCGTTACTTACATTGGTCGACGCCCTTTGCCTCGAGGACTATGACGACTCTTCTTAGATCATAAATAGTCGGAGGAGCAGACATCTGTATACTGGACGTGTCAGCCAAGATATATGAGATGGGAATCTAAAAGGGAGAGGAAGGAAGGCTACCTTGTTGAAATAAAGTTGAAAGAAAACAAGGAGATAATATTTGGGTCAGGCAGACTAGACGTTATAACAGCAGCGGTGTCGTAGGAATTATGGATATTGGAGAATCAACTTGGTATTTAACTTTGCCTCCTCTTAAACATTGCCGCCCGCCCTCACCACAGCCACCTAAAAATAACACGGCCATCCTCCCTCAGCCAATTGTTAAAGGAGCAAGGCTCAGATGCGGCCCGTCTGGTGGCCCCCTTTCCCCGCAAGGACCGCAAGGGTGGGTGGTGTGATGCTTAGCTAACAACATCATTGGATCTGCTCACAGGATGCGAACCAGCCATGGAGAGAAAAGCGTTTCATATTCAAGTTTGCTTGGAAGCACTCCCATCGGTACTACCAGAACATGTGCTAGTCAAGCCCTGCCTCGTAATTAACCAAACCGTCATCAAACCGATACAAGTCTCAGTCATCTATAAGCAAAAAATCACCCTCGAGTTATTATAATACACCATCTACCCACCTTTTGCTCATCAGTGCCTAAGCCTTGCGACCAGTCTTGGCCCATTCCCGCAAATCGTTCTTCTTAATCTTGCCCGTGCTGGTCTTTGGCAACTCAGCAACAATCTCAACCTCTCTTGGTATCATAAACTTGCTGATATTGCTCTGGTGCTTGGCCCATGAAATCACATCCTCGCCAGCCAACTTCTTGCCCTCCTTGACCGTGATATACGCCTTGGGTCGCTCTCCCCAGTGGGAGTCGGGAACGGACACAACGCCCGCCTCTAGAATGTCCGGGTGCTCGACAAGCATGCTCTCCAGAGCAACCGAGGAAATATTCTCTCCGCCAGAGATGATGATATCCTTGGCGCGGTCAAGAATTTGGGCGCTGCCGTCAGGGTGCCACACAGCCAAGTCACCAGAGTGCAAAACACCGCCGAGGAAGAGCTTGCGAGTCGCCTCGGAATCCTTGTAGTATCCTTGAGAGCAGATGTTGCCCAAAAAGACAATCTCGCCGATTTCCTTACCGTTCTTGGCCACGTCAACCAAGACTCCTTCAGGCTCATCCGGCTTGATGATTCGGATGGGCAGACTGGTGATGAAACCGTGTCCCTGACGAGCCATCTTGGCGTACTTTTCTTGCGGGGGCAGTTGCTCCCACTCTGGCATGGAATAACACCTGGTGATGGGGCCATATGTTTCAGTCATTCCGTACACATGAACGGGGTGAAGATTCAGGTTTGACTACCAAGGTGTCAGTTAACATTCTCGAGGCGCAGATGGACATGAGAGTCATTACTTACCATTTGTTCAAAGAGGTAGCCACTCGGTGGGCTGGCAGCAACTGTTACTTTAACCTCTTGGGGGAGTCTTGACGCTTCCTTTGCTGCCACCAACAGCGTATTTACTGTAGGAGCTGCGTTGAAGTGTGTGATGCCCTGCTCCTTCAAGAGTTTCCAGATCAAGGGATAGTCAATCTTTCTCAAGCACACGTTGAGACCTCGCACTGCAACCACGGCCCAAGGGAAACACCAGCCCATGGCGTGAAACATGGGCAGCGTCCAAAGATACTTGCATTTGCCATGGTTAAGGCCAGCCTCGATGAGATTGGCGAGGGTAGCAAGGTAAGCGCCACGATTAGAAAAGATGACGCCCTTGGGTCGCGATGTCGTGCCAGAGGTAAAGGGAATCGCAATCATGTCGTCCTCGTGGTCTGCTTGCGCGTGAAGACCAGCCCAGCCCGCAGAGCCATGTTCGCGGTCATAAGTCAGACCCTCAAAGATGGCTTCATCGAATGGTCCACACAGCTGACCTTCTTTGGCGTCTGTATCCTATAATACATATATTAACATCATGCGGTACTGGCGGTACAGCTATGCGAGATGGTTTGTATGAGCTGCTCATGGAAAAGAGGGCCTCACCGTATCCAAAATAATGGGGATTTTAGGATGCTTCTGTCTATACTGGTCTAGCAGCTCGACAAACTCATGGTCGACAATGATACTGTCGACATCGGCGAAATCGAAGATGTAAGCAATATCATCCTGCTTGAGTCTATAATTCACAGGCACAATAACAGCCCCGGCGGCCGGAATGCCGTAAATGGAGTCAAGAAAAGCCGGTGTGTTGGGCGCAAGGATACCGACACGCTTGAAGCCATGCTTCTTCAGGTAGTAAGCCAATCCCCTGGCGCGATCGGCAAACTCCTGATAGGTGCGTCGCAAGATGGCGCCATTGGAAGTTATGTGATAGATGGCCTCGGCATTGGGCTCAATGGCAGCCGAGCGCTCTAGAAATGAGGTTGGAGACAGAGCATGCTGGTGAGGCTTGGCCGGCGAAGCGACGAGATGGTTGACGATGGAGCGGATGCGAGACGGAGGCCCAGACATGATGACACGGTAGTTTCGGCTGAGCCGACAGACGGATCTCGCTTGTAAGACGTGGGCACGGTGGTGAGCGGAGCAGCAGCAGGATCAGAAGAAGAAGAAGAAGAAGAAGAGACAAAAGGCAAAAGGCAAAAGGCAAAAGAAATTAGAAAGTCGAGAGATCAAGCTCAGTTATCGATGGATGAGACGAAACACGGGAGCTTGAATGGACAAGGGTGTGTCACCGTCCTCGGCTTATTACCCTGGTCCCTTATTACTATGGTCTATGGAGGAGCTCCATTCAGGGTATGCTGGCTCACCACTGGTTCTTCCAGACGCGGGATCAGATGCGCTATAGTAATAGCGTGCGCGGGCCCTATCTTTGAAGATTGATGAATTTATTTGTAGATCAGTGGTGTTGGCACATTCTCTACTGCGGCAAAGCATGTGAGTTGATGGTCTCTAGCGACATGGAACGAGGCCAACAGGACATGGCAGTCTTGCACATCTTCTCAATAAATCCCTTTATTAGACTCACCACCTTCTCCTTTTACCCGCAAACACCATGGCTATTCCTTTCTTTGAATGGTCTCGTTCGGGTTCGGAAATGCGGAAGTTGAATTCTGCCCTGTCATAGTCTAGGCGGTGATGGGTACGACGGCAATGCTTCTCATACGTACTTGTACTATTTGTATGTGGATCCTCGAGATCCATACCGCCCATACCCTTTCAGATATTTCCTAACAAAGACTTGAACCAAAAGTGAGCATGACTGCACGTATCCGTATTGGAGTATTATGTATTTGAGTTCTCATCTCAATTTTATCAATAAAGTGTCTTACACTGAATTGGCATCTTGCAGTGCCTGAACCAATCAGCATCAGTCCACACGCTACTACAGTAGTGGGTACCTTACCTCCAGGGCTACCTGTACCTACCCACATACCCTGAGAACCTCTGCTGCCCCGCGACCATGCGGCATTCAGGCACCAGAGGCGATAAGGACTGCTGTACCTCTCGCCGAGGACCTTATCAGCATCGTGATGTACTCCATATCGGTGGACCCAAGACATCGAGCTTCCGACCTTCACTGAGAGTTTCAATCAAACCATCTCAACTTCGTCATCAACTCGCGCCAACTCGTAACATTTCTGCCGTGGCCACACAACTACACTCGCTCTTGTCGTGTCGTTTCTGACACATCTGCCTACCGGCCTCGACTGGCCTCTCGCTCTTGAAGACACGCAAATATCGCCGCGAGACTGCACCCCTCCTTCCGGTCTACGGCTTGACCTACCGGACGTTGATGCTACTACTATAGCCTTCAAGATACCTCATTTAGAGAGGCACTTGCATCTGTAAGTTTACCTCGTGTGGTATTAGCATCTGCAATCCAGCTTGTATGCATAAACTCAAATGCCCCTCCCCACATGCCTAGAGTGCCCCTTATATCGACCTGTGCTGGGGTCTTGCACTGCTCATCTACCCCTTCATTATCCCGCTTTTCCTCACGCCATCGTTTGGTAACTCGAAGCTCACTATATCAAAATGACAGTCATTTCTCGATTGAGAAGAAAGCACATGGCTTCTCAGCAATCCATCGATAACGCTCCAGAACCTCGACCAGGCCTCGCTCGCCTAGCTTCCTTCTCTCACCAATCTAATAGCCAAGCCGACAACGATAGCTTGAAACAGCCAAAGAGGGCACATACCTTCCATAATGGCGCTCCTATAGCGAAGAACCCGGATAACCCGGGCCCCGGGGCCGAAGCTTTGGATACATTTGAACGTGGTGAACATTCAGACCCAGAGGAGGAGCCGGAATTCACACGAGGGTCAATCGATCTTGATGGCCTTCCGATTGAGCTTGTTACATTGACAGACAGGTACGTTAGCTGGACAGCATATTGCTAATCATCGATTGAATGTGACTAACGAGATGCTCATAGTTTTGTGGAGTCGCTTTCAGCAAAGGTCCATCCAACGCCCCCGAATATTGCCAAGCTCTCGCAGCTATTCCAAGACTTCTACTCAACAGCCTCATCCCATATCAACACTCATATAAATGCCCTCGCTTCACGACACACTCGCGATGTTTCCGCAAACACACCACAATCCACGGTGGCTTCCGCTGCCAGTCGGTTGCGGTCTAAAGCGGCGTCACTTGGTTCAAAGGACAAGCCCAAAACCGAGGCAGAGCAACAGATGATTACGACGGAAGAGTTAGCAAATCGTAAGAAGGCTAGAAAATTGCTCGAGTCCAAACGGGGTCTGCTAGAAGAGGCGGTAGAACGTAGGCTCTGCGAGGGGATCTACGAACGAATCTATAGACATAGAAGTACGCAAGACGAGGCGCAAGATGCCAAGCTTAGATCCAAGACGGCAGCGCTGGCTCTTGTTGGTATTGGGCCTTCAGACCTGGGTGTCATTCTTGGCGATGATGCGGAACAAGACGAGAAAACTACTGCGGATAACACTAGCAAAATACGCGACCAACTGGAGGCTGCGAGAAGAGACATTGTTCGAATGAGCGAGTCTAGGTATCCCCTGGGAAAGCTCAACAGGTTAAGAGCGGCGCACAAGAGCATTGTCGACACACTGGCACAATTCCACCCTTCCGCCTCTGCTGATGAGATTATGCCCATGCTCATTTACACTCTGATCACCCTCCCACCAGAGGATCTTCATGTGATAAGTGATCTCAATTTTATTCAAAGCTTCCGCTGGGAAATCAAGTTGACTGGGGAGGCGGCTTATTGTTTGACCAACCTCGAAGCGGTCGTCAGCTTCTTGGAGACTGTCGACCTTGCTACCCTGAGAGCCGACGAGCATCCATCTGGACCAGCAAAGAGTGCAAGCCAGCAAGGAACTCCCAAAACAGAAACGTTCCCGCCAGCCTACCCTCAGGCTCCGGCTCAGAGCACCGCATCAACCAACATCGAGAATGCCACAGCTCCGAAGCCTGAAGCCTCTTCATCCACCCTGAAACCCGAGGTGATTGCGAGAAACCGAAGACTTAGCGACCTTGTCAACACTCCAGCTCAGGCAATTGGTGCGGCTAGCGATGCCGTCTTGAGTACAGCCGATCAAGGACTCAAGACCATCTCAAACAGTCTAGGTGAGAGCTATAGTTTCCTCGTTGGAAAGCTTAAGGAGCGCCAAGAGGGCCCTAAGGAATCACTCGTTGTTCCGAAGACACTGGATGATGCCCGAAAGCTCATGAGCACCCCGCCACCCCCTGAAGAAGAGGATAACGCAAGCGAAGATGTCGAGCAGCTCAAGGTACCGGCTAGACGTGAGGATCGTGCCATGAACCTCATTGCTGGGCGCCGTGATCACAGCGCAGATAGTGCTCGTAGCGGTCGCAGCGTGAGTTCGTCCAAGAAGGTCGTTTTTGCAGATGATCAAAAGAGTACGACCTCTGTAGCTTCTTCAAATAGCCAACAAAGCCCCGCCATGCTTGAACAGATGCGCAGCTTGAGCAACTCGTTCAACCCCATGGCACGGCTTTCAAATCTTAGTATCCGTGGTTTTGGCCGTAGCTCAACAACTCCTGTGCCAACACCCCCTGCTCCAACAACCTCTGCCACCAAGGATCTCAAGGACGCCAAGGACTCCAAGGATCAGAAAGATGCTAAAGACCTGGGGAAGCCGACCGATGGAGGGGACCCGGCGACGGTAAGTAATTTATTCGAACCGTAAGAAATGCAATGTAACTGACTTGGTGTGAACAGGCTTTTCCTGATATCGCATCTGTTCTTCCACCAAAGGAGATGACCAAAATAGCGCCCCCTAACAAGCACTTCATGGAGCTCGAAAATCCTGGCGATCTGAAACTCAGCGAGGTCTTGGATCTGCTCAAGGATTACCGTCGACTTGCTGGAGCTTTGAAGAAAATGGATGCATTTGAAGAAAAGTAGTAGTTTGTCTGGAGATGAGGGGTTGAGTGTCGTGGCATGTTGGTGTAATGACTTGTTTCTTGGTATTGTTTGCTTTAATACTTGTGTGAATTTGGATATTACGTCGTTCAAAATAGAGTAAATGGGGAATAGCGAGGGTTATCTGTTCATCTTATAGTCGGGAATCACGAACATCACGAGGCAATAATTCAAAGAAGCAGCATGTGTGTTGAAAATGAATTTGCAAATACATATCCCGCTCAAACGGGTGGAAATCGCTGTCCCAATTCTCTCATGATCCGATTTCAAGCGCCTTTCATTCATAAGAACCCACAGTCATAAAACACACACAACAGCCGCCACCGGGTTCGTCTAATTGAAACCGACAATTGCGCCAACCTATGACTCTTTTTCTGTTCCTCATCATGACATGAATTCTTTCCAAGTGGGCTACCCCCAGCCTCACTTGGTGAACAATGATATAGAAAATATGCAAAATGGTACAATGTGAAAGCAACCAGGCTAGACTTGGGCAAGCTGGTTATTATATCCACGGATTCCTCTAAAAGGCGGACGAATCTGACCGTTGGGGATTAAAGGGAAGCTGAAGGCTTCGTAGGGGAGCTATACGCTCCATTGTATTATCAGGGTGGGGCACCGTTTGGGTCCTGAACGGTGTAAAAAAGGGACCTTCACTAACATCTGCTGCAGATCTGGTTCTTCGGTGTCCGTCCACGGATCTCGCCCGCGGACGGGGCGCGGGAGCACTGCTATGAATAACAGGACCGGGATGTAAGAATTGTGTGATTATGTTTGTTGTGCTCCGATCGCGGCTCTTGCTGCGACTGTGTCCGGAGCTTGTAGTGGGACGCTGGACTCCTGAGGCGACAGCAGTAGGGGCGACGGAATTCGCGCGAGCAAATACAGCCTCTGCGTCGTCGGCTTCTTTCTTGAATCGTGCCTCATTAGGGAGGAGTACCGCACGATCTAGACCGTATGGCAAGCCGCGATGACGACCTCGGATTTGCATAGCAACAATGATGAGTTTGCCCGGGACAGAAAATTGTGAACAAAGGGATGCATTGACGTTGGGCACGCCTATGCTCAAACCTACCGTTCCATAGGCGCTGATGATCTCGAAAAGAACGGCAAATAGATCGAATTCATGTCTTTGAATTTTGCCTCCCTCGGTAATCGCAAGGAGGAAGAAACCCAAGAAGACGTACCATAAATCGAAGGACAATTGACGCCGCAAGTGAGTTCCCACATATGAAAGGGCAGGTGCATCATCGCTATCTTCATGCTTATCAGGATACACCCCGAGTGATTTCTCCTCGTAGACGTTGGTTCGACGGATAGAGATGGCAATGGGGAAGACGGAAATGTACATCATGATCATGTATAGAACCGGCATGGCTGGATGCAGATCAGACATGCTGGCGGCCGAAAAGCCTGCCGTTCGGGTTGATGCTGCCTGGAACAAACCGACCACAACTCGATTTTTAAGAGGAAGGTTGTGTATTGGTTCTGAGCCAAGCTGTCAAGCAGTTAGTATATAATGGCTCAAAAGAAAGGGGGGGGGATTAGGGGAAGGAGCTTACGTCGAGGACAACGAAGAAAACCAAGTCGATAATGTTCAACATGATAAGAATCCAGAACAGCCACCAATTCGCATTGGAGGGGAAGAGCAGAGTGAAACATCGACGTGGATGATCCAGCAGAAACATGAACTCCTCCCATAGACCAGAGTTCTTTGGAACAAGCTTGGAGAAAACCCAGATGAGAAAGCGTAGCATGACAGGGAAGCCAGTGTTGCCGATGATGATGAAGAACCACGTGACTACTAGAACCCATTCTGAAGTGGCAAATGAGTTCATGCTGTCCGGTGTAAGGGAAAAACCGACATCCATGAATGCCATATTGGAGGTCCAAAATGACCACCAAGTCCTGCCAATCTTGTCTTTATCGAGGATGCTGCCGTAGCGATTATTATGAAGAATGTATGGGAGGAGGCAAACGAGAGCCAGCAAATGGAACATCCAAAAGTAAAAGAGCAGCACCAGGGCCAAGGTTCTCAGCGACCGGTATTCAATGCCACCGAGCTCTTCACGTTGTTCGAGTGTCAAGCCAAGGAAATTTGAGTTTCGACCCATAGTCGGTGTATAACTTAGGTAAGGCATATCCTCGGTCTTTTCTCGAGACAGCACGGATCGAATCGTATCCATTGTTTTGGTTCTCCCAGAACGAACCTCTTTTGGTTCATTATCCTCGTGTACCTTGTCTTGATACCTATTGAGGATGCGTGGCTTGCGAAATCTTAGACTGTCAAGGGTGCCACCGACAGCTTTGGCATCATCCTTGAGCTCCTCCTTAATGTGCTTCTCTGGTTCTGCGATAGTGATGGTGGGATTGCGGCCTCTAATCCCCCCCGACTCATTAACTCGGGATCCAGTTGTCGTTTGACGGGCTACAGGATGATCATCCTCATCTTGATCATCATCCTCCAGTCGCCTAGGTCCAAGACCCCTCTCCGCATCCCGCGGACCGGGAATACGAAGAATCTCGTTATCTTGGTTTCGCTGGCGTTCAACAATGGCAATGTGCTCAGCATTAGACCTGTGTTGGGGAAACTTGGTGGCATCGCTGCCCATGCCGTCACTTCTCATGACGGTGTCGGCAAACGTAATTGCCGTGTGACCCTGGTTACTCAGCTCTATCTTTTCGTCATTCTTATCACCCTCTGGCAGAGAAGCATTGCCGTTTTGCTCGACGTCGCCCCCAAAAGTCTTCTCCTCAGGGTTGTCCAAGGGATCGATATCTTCAAGCTCCATATGCCTGCTTCGTTCATCTGTCATGGTAGTGTCGCTCTCATTTCCACTACCAGGGGGTCTGGGTGGAATATCATGGTCCCCGTCCACAAGGATGCCATCATTTGTGAGTCGTTGTGATCTGCCATCGGCCGGCACAATAGTAATTCTTCGACCATTGACACCAATTTGTCTTTCGACTTGACTAGGGTCGTTTCGTGCCTGGGATTTGGACTTGCTGATGGACCGGCGGCGTGATCGTGCCTCCCGGACCCAGTCCTGGAAGCGTTTCTCGAACCAATACAGCCGCAGGAAGACAACGCAGGTATGTAAGGAAATGGGGTTTGATAATAAAGCAAAAAAGTAGATCATGGATTGCTGGAAACCATTTAGGTTGTTGACGTCGACTGGATTTAGTCCGGCTTGGGTATTTGCCCCACTGGCAAACATCAATGCATCTATATACGACAATGTCCCCTTGCCGCCAATGAAAATGGCTATGGATGCAGTAATTGTCGCACCAAGGATCCAGAAATCTGCAGAATTCAGGGTCAGCACAGATGGAGTATCAGAACAATAAAAGAGGAGACTGACAATGCACTGTTATAAAGTTAAAGTGTGGAGTTTTGGAAGCAAAGGCAGGCCTAGCCCCCCTAAGCTGCGCTAGAAGCCAGACTCGCGTGTTGTCAAACATTTTGTCTGTCTGTTGCTGAGAAGAATTTTCTCGATGGTGAAAGGAAAGAAGAGAGAGTCCGACTTTTTGTCGTACTTAAAGTAACTGAACAAAGGCAGCTCTACTCGAGCGTGACCTGTGCGTGGGCCTTGGAATTCGGATAGCAGCAAGGTGTGGCTAATGGCCCTCGGAAAGTGGTTGAAAGGATGGTTGTTTGCGCGTGTGTGAATTGGTCTTTTGCTTTATCGCTTATGCGTGAGTCCAATCAAAGGACATCACAAGTAATGAGGGTCTCAAAAGCATGATCGATGGAAAGCTTCCTATAAAGAGGCGAATCGATTGAGTGGCGAGACCATGCCGGGTCGGATACAGGAGGGCGTCCGCAATGAGATGAGATTAGATGATGGCGATGATGGAGATGGAGATGATTCGGAGAGGAAACTTCAGCTTCCCAAATGCCCACGGAAAAGGGGTTAAAGGAAGAAGAATTGGATGTTAAATTGGAGGCCTTGAAAGGTTTAAAAAAAGACTCGCGTTTGTCGATCGGTGATTGCAGTGACGAGGGAAGGAAGGGACCGACCAGGAGCCTGGTTGCTTATCGGGCGGTGCTGCTGACCTTGTACTTTGCATGTAGCAGCAACAGTGGTGGTACCAATTGTGATGTGGTCCAGTGCTTGTACGAGTAGTACCTGTAGTAGTAGTAGCCCGAGTGGTACTATATGTATCTCCCAGTAACGGCAGCCAAATTCCGAAAATGGCCTTCAAAGATTGGCGAGACTGGGATCTTGTCGAATGGAACGTCAGGAAAAGAAGCACGTTGGTTGTAACGTCAGGTCGTGTCACGGGTCCTTGTCTAGCCTTGTCTTGTCTTGTCTTGTTTTGTCTTGTTTTGGTTTCTTCGCATCTTCTTGTCAGCTTCTTTTTTTGGGTGCCGCGCTTTGGTCAATGGAGGTTTTGTTTCGTTGCTGTACTCTGTACTCCGTAGGTGCTTGTATAATTCTCAGAAATTATTCACAGAGGCATCCGCGGCAAAGCAGGATAATTCGCAACGGGCGCGTGTGTCGGTTCCACACAGACTCTTTTCCTTCTTTTTTTCTGGGTCTCTTACTTGTATGTTGTTGTACCAGTCCGTACGGCCCGCGGTTCGTGCTTTGTATGTATATGTATGTACGTCCGGGCTAGTCGCAGCAAATCCTTGTGGTTTCCTGCACGACCTCGACCAGGGGACCACGGGGGAACAGGGGAACAAGGGGGGCGGGAGGATGGCTGATGATGAGGATGGATGGATGGACGGATGATGAGAGAAAGAACGGCTGTGAGGAAGCAGCGGCAATGGAGAGAATTGCCAAACCCTGCAGCGTCGGATGCGAGATGGGCTGCGGGCTCTCCTTGTGGCACAAGAGAGAGAGAGAGAGCGCAGCAGCAGCAGCAGCAGCAGCAGCAACAACCGCCAGACCAGGGGTCGTTGCGTGGAATGAGAAAAGAGAAAAAAGAATGGAAGCAACTTGGCGGGGACCAAATGGGTTTAATTGGGTCTTTCAGTGGCTCTTGTCGATGCTGGGCAGGACTGAACTAGGAGCTGGAGCTGTAAGTCCGCTAGAAGCACCCGATGGACACTGCTAAACCATCCAATCCATCCTGTAGGGGGAGGGGCCGGGGAGGGGGCTACGTTTCAGTGAGGCTAACAGCTGGCTTGGCTGGGCTGCCCTTTTTTATCCAATGTTCCCCCCCTCGATAGGGATGGGTTGTCTTGGATTACAAGTAGGACAACGAGCTGGAAAAGTCTAGGCCAATTCGCATCCATACATCTTCATCCAAACTGTCCATGCGCCCTCGCTCAAAGGGCGTTCTCAGACAGAAAACAACAACACAAGGAAAACCCTCAAAAAGCAACGATGCAATGACACGTCAATTGGCGTCACGCTCCCTCTCCCCCCAACTGAAGTGAGTACCTGGTACGGGTTATGTTTTTCTCCTGCGGGCAAGTCGGGGATGACCGATCCATGAGATGAGAAGGGGGCCGGGGCAGCAAAACAGGAAAAAAAAAAGGACGCAACGGGCAACGGCAGCCAACCTATCCCAGGTAGGGGCTTGGGCTTGGGGGGAGGACCTTTTGACCGAGGGTAACCAGAAGCCACGGGGCCAAGAAAACTTGGGGGAAGCTGGAGGATGATGATACGCTGTCCAGCTGCTGCTGTATCTCTCTCTTTCTCTCTTTCTCCCTCACTCTCTCGGGTGCAAGTTGTAAGCACCGTCAAATCCTATCGAATCCCACACCTACAACCCCCCGACTTACTGCTTGTGAACCCCATCCCGTTGGAACGCAAATGCAACATTGTTCCCTGCCGCCGTTACCGAACCTGGGCGGTGTTTGGGGGACTTTGGGGGCGCATGAGCAGGAAGGCAATGCAGCTTGCCAAGACAGGTCATGGAGACAACCTTTGAAGAATCCAAACCCATCAATACCCGTCCCCAGCTACTACTTCACAGCAGCAGCAACCAGCAGCATCGAGCATTGGTTTGCTGAGAAAACGTGCGTTTGCTGCAGCACTTGCATAAAGAGACAGCGGTCCTGGTCAGCCGCGAAAAATGATGTCATTCCTTGTCCTGACGCTTCTGCCGATCCCCCAATTGATGTACGCGCACCAGCGGCGACATTTTCCTTTTTCCCTCAGGGCGTCAGACCACACGGACATCAGCTTCTTTTTCCATCAACTTCCCTATCAGAGCCCCGTGATACCAGGATGTCGTGAATACCTAGTCTTGGGCCTTGAGCAGTTTTCGGATGCCGAAGCAGTAGTAGACTGTAGTCCAACAACCCCAAAGGGCTGGGCAAATTACGGTGACCTCCGAGGACCGTCTCGTCCCGCTTGTCAATCCCCCACTGCCGGCATAAGTCCCCATATTAGTATTATTTAACTATACGGAGTACAGAGTACCTACTGGAATCAAATGGATCAATGGATCCCATGGATGTCTTCAAAATATTGTAAGCTTCTAGATCGCGAGCAAAGAGACTATGCTCGTCCTCATCGGCCTTCTACACATGTCAGACAACCATTGAATGCTACCTTTCCATACGAACTAAATAGCTTCTAAATAAACTCCTGCAAGTAAACGTGAGACATTCAAGCTGCACGCATAAATAAAGAAAAAAAACGCCTTGCTGATCCCCGTCTTCCTGGGTATCAAACCCTTCCATGCACGCACACACGCGCAATACGGGGCCCGCCCCATTTTCCTGCAAGAGCACGAACATCGCGCCGTTTACTCATGCATGCCAAGAAACACCTTATTTGTGGGGGTTGAAAGGATATATGCTAGCCAGGTTTGTGCTGTCAATACCCTTATTTTTCTTGTTAGTCTGACCGTCGAGACGATTCTTAAAACAGCCATGAGCTGCGTGGCGCTGATGGTGTCCCTTCAATATCGCTCACTGCTGACGACGAAGAGACAAATAGGGAATGCCGGACAAGGTGGCTAATTCACTGCGTAAGAAGAGGAGACGTTACCAGAAATGATGCTTTATATGTATCTAAAACGCCAATATCTCCAATTGTCTTCATAGACCATACGCGTAAGAGAGAGAAAAAGAAAAGAAAGAGGGAGAAAAACGCCGCTGATGACGATAATAATGTCCGCCGAGCTCTAGTATGCTCTTGTATTCCCAAACCCTAAACGCCAGTCAACCTGGTATACGTCCACATCCAATCTGTGTGGTCTGAAATGACCTGAGCCAAATAGTTTTCCCCAAATTCATGCTAGCTTTACGCTGCGGCCCGCTTGGCATTCTCCCGTCCAATCTTCTTGAAGAATGAACTGCTGTCCTTCTTTGTAGTCTTCTTTCTAAGCATCGGGTTCAGCCTCTTGTTCTGCTCAATATACGCCATATCCTGTCCGCCACTGAGCTCACCCAGTGTGCCAGCAGTGCGTCGGACGGCGCCCTTCTTCTTCTTTCGTCCCATTGTGCCGCTGTGGAATAAATCATCAATGTCTTCGTCTTCCATACCCTCATTCTCCACCAAAACCTTTTGTAGCAACTCGCGGCGTTCAGTGGCGGTAGCGAATGCAAGCCCAGGCGTCTTTTCAATGTTGGCCAATTGTGTAATGACCTTGAAGGCATATCCCTGATCAACCAGGAAGGCTTGACGTTTTGAAGAAAAGTACATCTCCTGTGTGTCCTTTGAAACGAGCGAATAGAAGAAGGCATTGAAACCCTCGTCATTTCTTCGCTTGGCTCGAAGAATACGCCCAAGTCTCTGAGCCTCTTGACGTCGAGAACCATAATGAGACGAGATTTGAATAAGACATGTAGCCTCTGGCAAGTCAAGTGATGTGTCTCCAATCTTGGAGAGGAAGAGTGTGTTGACAAGTGGATTGTGTTGGAAGTTCTCCAAGATTCGAAGTCTTTCTTCCTGTCCAGTGCCACCGTAGATGAAAGCTTTGCTCAATTTCAGAGCATATGCTTTAAGAGCGTAGACATTGTCAGAAAAGACAATAATCTTATCGCCCCTGGATTCGTGATAATTGATCAAATACTGGCAAGCTTGGAACTTGCGGGGGTTCATGATGTATAGCAGATTCTTCTTGCGCGTTGGTGCTCGCAAGTACTCATCATAGAACTCGGTTGGCATAGGACACCAAACCTCAGCGCATTGAACTCGCGCAATATGACCTTGCTTGGACAGTTCCATCCAATTAGCTTCAAACAGCTTCGGTCCAATAAGGAAGTTGAGATCAGAAATCTTGTCATCCTCTCGGAGAAGTGTAGCTGTCAGGCCGAGTTTGGAGTGCGTCTTGATGGATGAGGTGACCTTTCGGAAGATGTTTGCGGGCACGACGTGGACTTCATCCAAGAGCATGAGACCCCATTCTCGGCCAGTGAGGAACCGCATCATCTTTTCGGCATCGTAGGATCTGGCTCTCGACTGAGTAACCATGGAGTAGGTGGTAACAATGATACCCGTGCTGCCTGTGAAGACGGTGTTTTTGTTATCAGAAGTGAAGGCGACAATGTCGTCTGGGTTGATGTTGGACCACTTCAAGAATTCGTTTCGCCACTGCACAACGGACATGGAACTGGTGCACAAAACAATAATGCCCTTCTTGATGGTGCATGCTGCTGTGATTCCCACCAAGGTTTTGCCAGCACCGCAAGGCAAAACGATGAGACCACTCTTGGCACGACCGTTGCCAAACATTTTGCTAAGACTCTTCTCCTGATATGGTCGAATTTGAGTACCAGGCTTAAGATCAATGTCCAAAGTAGCATTGGCTTCATCTCTGCGGAAATCGTACTCTTCAAGGACAGGAAATCCCAGGTTAAGGCATTCTTTCTGCACAGTCTCGACGTCCTTGTCTGCGATCTCGAAGGAGTGGGTGACTTCCTGGTCATCATCATCGTCTTCTTCATTCAATCTGGCCATAACGTCTCCCTCGGGCGCCGCCTGGCCATCGTTTGGTTGCTCGCCGTTCTTCTGAAGGCCATTAGCCTGCTTGACACCAGCAGCGTTCTTGGTACCTGGGATGACAAGACCGCCAATCTTGGGCGCTGCCGAGGTGGTGATTTCCTGCGTGCCTTGCACACGGCAGGGGCCAATCTTTGGGTTCTTGAGCAGCATCTGAAGCATATTGGGGTCTGGGCTTTCGACATAGTACTTGGTATTCTTCAAGACGAGCTTGACCTTGCCGTAGCTCTTAGTGCAGCTCTCAATGAATGTTCTAATCTCGTCTGGCAGAGGTGTCTTAAGGAATCGATCGAGAGTATTTATAATGTCCTGTGGCGAGAGGCCGACAGACACGGCAGCATATAGTGAATGGGTTGTGAGGGCATATTCGTGCATATAGGTCGGTCGAGACAAGGGCTCAGAGATTGTAATTAAAAAGTCTTGGGCTTGCTCCGCCAGTGGATTGAAACTCTCAAGAATGATCCTGCCCTTGAGGGGGTCGATCCATAGAGGTCGATTCTTGTGATCTTTCTTGAGGTCGAGGTACGAGAAATCATTATTACCAAAGATGTGTGGGAGAGGCTCCCGAATGTGGTGTTTTTTCTGGTAATGATTGAGTGAAAAACGATCTATATTCTCCTCGATATTCTGCTCCAGCACCTCGTCGACGGGTGCTTCTTCCTCCTCCTCCACAATTTCATCGCCACTCTCGACGCTGCGCGGTGTCGCGGGTCCCGGCGTCGACAAGCGCGATGTCCTTCCTGCCTTTGTCCCTCCCTGGGCGGCGCTGGGTGCCTTTCGCTTGATTGGTATCTTGACCATTGTATACCGAATGACTGTCCTGTTGTGCAGAGTAGACCGATCGTCAAGCGTGACTGGAGTGGTGACTGGGAGGAGATTGATCCGATAGGCCGAGGGGAGTCGTCGTTCTTAAGTAGATGGATGGCCCTAGAGCACTGGAGAAAGTTCGACAGCGCAGGTTGACTGTCAGCAGAATGCGATGCATCCATGCCTGCGATTATTAGTCACAGCCCCAGTGGTTTAAGCCCAGCGCCTCAGCCTGTGGCGCAACTTAATTTACAGGGGGGTTAGGGGAAGAAACACCCCGCCAGATTGGTCTGGGCGGTAAAGATGCCTTGGACATGCGTGCATACACTGATACATCCATCTTTAAGCAGCTTCACGATCCAAACTCCCGAAATTTCTTTTGTCCACCATAGCTTAATCTTCAATTAGCTTTTCTACACCGAAGCCCATTTCTAAAAAGAAAGCGAATAAAAGATAAACATGTGGTATGGATTACAGGTACACACGGAGGGGGACATGGCTCAGGCTGACTGACACTCTCGCAGCAAACACATTCTCAACGCCCAAGTCGCAATCCGATCGCCTTGCTGTACGCCGCTCCCCCATTGACGATCATACGACATGACCAAATACTCTGGGTCCTACGCCCCTCAAACTAACCTTCAATTCATAGGCCGGAAATGGTTCGACTGTGCAGAGTGTCATCAGGAGCAGGAGAGCCACCCCCTAAAGCAAAGCGGCGAAATGACATTTGCTTGCAAGAAATGCAAAAAGGCCTTCCGCAAAGATGCCGAGGAATTCGAAGAGAGCGATGAATACTGCCCACACTGCGATAACCACTTCGTCATCGAAGCCAAGACACCCAAGGCCGCCCTATCGATCGAGAGCGAGGACGTACGAGTAGACAACAGGATGTTGAGAGACGATAGAGTCAAGGCACAGAAATTGCGGTCCATCTTTGACCCAACCCCCGAGGCAGATAGGCTTGGTTAATAGCGTCAAAAGTTAAACCCCGTGTTTTTAGAAAGGCTATGGCGTTGCATGGCATCACAAACAGGCTCAGAGATTTTGCTGAGGAAAATGTTGTTCGTCACATATATCCCCGTCGTTACTCATGTTAATACAATGGCGTACATCCGCATGCATGGTCCAAAATACTTGTTTCTATAAGCTCCAAACCATTTATCCTTTATTCGGCTGCGGAGTCATCTCCGCTTCTAGTCAGGATAGCCGCACTTCCAGTTCCGGGTGTCCGTCCCGTCTTCTTCTTTGCAGCCTCCTCCAGTTTCTCTTGCTCAATCTCCTTGACGTAGCTCTCAATCTCGGCGGTTGGCAACAGTTCCATGGTTGCTCCGGGTGCCATGAGGGCGATTTCAATGTTCTTTGCACCAGTCTGAACTACCTCGAGAAGTGACTTGATTGCCAGTCGGATGGTTGCCTCACGATCCATCTCCTCCTTGTAGTTCCTTTCGAGGAACTCGCGCACAGTCTTGCTAGAACGGCCGATGGCGTTTGCTTTCCTGCACGTATATAAGTATGCGAACCAGTATTGAACCCAAGAATAAAACATACCAGGCAGAGTAGATTCCAGAAGGCTCCGTCTGATACAGTCTGGGCACTTTGTTGCCATTGTCGAATCCAACGACGAGCGTGCTGATGCCGAAAGGACGGACACCACCAGCCTGAGTGTATCGCTGTTGCACACCGGCAACGTACTTGGTAATGTACTCGATTGTGACGGGGTCTTCAACGGACAATCGGTGGGATTGGGCTTCTAACCGCGCCTTGTCGACGAGAATTCGGGCGTCAGCGTTGAGGCCGGCGAAGGCCAAGGCAACGTGGTGATCGAGGACCTGGATCTTGGAAGGGGTGATTCGAGTGTCTTGTAGCTTCATGGCCGATCGCTTCTCGCATCCGAGGACAACAACATCCTTGCCCTTGACACCAACAGCGCAAGTTCCTGTGCCGGCATAAGTATAGGTGGGGAGGTGAATGAATTGACGTTACAAACCTCTCTTGACTGCTTCACCAGCATATTCGACCTGGAAAACGTGTCCATCGGGACTAAATTATAGTCAGATATGGTTCACGGCCATCGAATTAATGTGACAAACCTGAAGACTATTCATCACTGTTAGAACTAGGTGTCGATGATGTGGAGGGGGGAACTTACCCGACAGAGCTCTGTCGTAACCGGACGCCATGGTTTATGATTGCAATAATAACTGAAAAATAGTTTGTTTGGGCTACCTTGGAGTTGTATGGTAGTGGAATCAGGTTGGGGACAATGGGTTGCTGTTTGGCGTTGGCGATTGAGGTCGAGATACTTGGTATAGCGGCGGAGCTTCGTCAGAGTGGCAGCCTGCCTACCTGCGGTACATGGAAGGCTGGAGCTCCAGCTACGGTAGCGGATCTCCAATGAGGGTCCGGAGAAATGTGGTGGCGGGCCGGTCTACAGTGCTAAGAGACATCTCCCATGATATCTACACTGTAGTCATGTGTGCTATGTAGCAACTGCTTAATCAATCAGACTCGAGATGCCCTTATTCAAAAAGATTTCACTTAAAAAACAATGCAACCTGTTCAAAAGAAGACTGAATTGAGAAGAATATATACAATTTCTGAAGCAGAGATTGAAATCATTCAAAAACAGAGCCGTGTTTCCCTTGGCTTATCCCTTGACTCCTCAACCCTTCGGTCCACAGCAGTCCAGCTGCCGTGATATTTCTATCTTGGTATATCTTTCATCAAACCTCGTGTACCACATTATTCTATGTCGTTATATAGCATCTCTTGTCGTTTGAAGCATTATGATTAGAACCTGGCGACTTCGACCCAGCGATGCACCTGGAGGACACTCGCAACCGCCTGCGACTTTGATACCAACCTTTTCCTGAAGCCATCCAACCACAAAATCTCCAAGACTCCATCTTGAGATGTGGCATTTATATCGCGATAAAAGTCGAGTGCTACGGTCATGGGGGCTACCAGTATATCTGGCTGAACAGTGGCATCGAGCGCTGAATCCAAACCGCGGCAAATGTTAGCAGCCAATTCTCTTCCATCCTGGTAGTGTGTCGGGTCGATCTGAAGGCTCTGGGGCAAATCCGGCCACATATTCGGATAAGCATCCACAACCGGTTGGAAAATGGCCATGTGAAGGTTCTCGATGCAGCGATGGAAAGGAATCTGCGACATCCAGTAATAGAGGAACATGAGACTGGTATGAGCATCCTTGAATGCATAAGCGTTCGCAAATGGAATAGCACCACCAGGACTCCTCAATTCCTCTGCCCAAAACGGATATGGGTAATCCTCTGTTCCCCTACATGCCTCCTGAAGCCACTGGCGAAAACGTGATTCGAGTATGAGAGAATGATGCAAGAGTTCCTGTGCGTGGGCTCGGCGGGTGAGAGTGGCTTGAAGTGGCATGATTTGATCTGCTTCTGCGAATAGGGTTGGAAGCTGGAGGACGATATCGAAAAGCTGATCTAGTAGTGACTTGGGATGCTGCTCCCAAGGTAATGTCAACCATTCTGTTGAGCAAAGGAAGGTCTCCTTACGGCCCATGAGAGCAAGGCTCGCCTATAACACTCTATTAGAACTCTTTTATGATTCTAAAGCATCAGCAAACCGATTCATACTTACAGCAACAGGTCGATATACCCGAACAAAGAAATGATGGTTGGGAAAGGAGGCAAAGTGGCGCGGTCCAAGATTGGCCATTTGCTCGGCCGTTAACCTAGATGGCGTACCAGACCCATCATGCTACCATGGTCTTTTAGTCACCACAACCCAAAGAACGACTACCTGGACGAACTCACCTCGAACAAGAATGCGCAGTAGCTTTCTGTGGAGTCATGCTCAGTATCAGTGGCCCTTTGGCGCACAATGCATTGCGCGTTCATACCGTAGGCTCCATCCATTACCGACTGCAGATCCGCAGTCGAGTAGGGAGGGGGCTGTATGCCGAACGAACCAGATGAAGCACCATCGACATCGTCAAAATCATGCCTTATGACACCGGCCAGATCCGTCTGCACTGCCGTAACCAGCGCCGGAAACTCGACACCTTGATTGGCAAGACGTGTGTAGTCATCCCAAGCCGAAGTCAGGGGAGACGACGGGACTATTTGCGGCGTCCCCTGCTCAATCAGCCTGTTGCTCGACGAATCAGACTTTGGTTTTCTGGGAGGCGTCGATTTTTTCGGATGTGATGCCACTCGGCCCTTGTTCTCCGGCGTGCCAGTGATGAAGACTCGCTCTCTTTCGTAACCTTCGCATTCCCTCCCGCCGTTGATGCAAGTTTTGCACGAAGGCCGTTCGTTGCTACACTATTTTCCCACCCAATGTCAGAAACATATTCTTTCCTCTTTCGGGTATTTTCAGCTGTTCATGAGTCGTGTAAAAGGTTATCGTACCTTTACTCTGCGTCTGCGGCAAGTCTCGCAACCCTTGTATTTGCCTGGAACGCCAACCATATCGAAGGAAGGGCAATGTTTTCAGCTGTACTGGGTTCTTCAAAACTGGAGCTTTGCACGTTTCTGGCAAATAGCCTTTCTTTTTTTGCCACCGCCATCCGTCATCATCTCCACGGGTAGGTTATATATGTGCAAAGACGATGAGAATAGGCCTCCGGCGAGATAGTCTGGCAAAGAAAGGGTCATTGTCCCATCTTGGATGGGAAAAAATTGACATCCCCACAGGAAACGTCCAATCTTGACGTCGGATGCTCCCTCACTATCGGCCATCGACTGACATAAGGGAAGGCGCAGAATTCTGTCATTCCACATGGCCCGCATCACTGGCATCCCGCCCATGACCGGCAACGACCGAAACGGAAGACACGATGTTGGCTGGCGAATGAGAGAGCCGCGAACGCATCTTGGCTACGGCGCCACAGAACCGACAGTATGCAAGGCTTACATACTGATGCCCAGCTCAGGGGCTAACAGCCTGGCTTCTGGCCCTCGGTTGGCTATTCCATCATCACCTCGGCCAACAAGAACATCGAATAGAATGTCTGGGTCCCTTGTGGCACTAAGTTTCGTAGGGCTGACGCGGAGGGCGACCTTGGCTGCTGATTGGCTTGTTCGTCAATACGGCTGAGACTATGCGCAAAAGGGCTTGCACGTCAGCCAGCAGCAGTTCGGACGAGGCGAGCTCTGTCATTGGATGGACGTGCGAAATGAGCCGGGGGAAAAGGAGCATTGTATGGTCGAAAAAAAATTGCGACACTATATTATGTACAGCTAAACGAGGGCCCCCTGATGCCTCATGCGGACCGCCTGTACTGGAAGGAGAAACGAGAAAATAAGTGGAAGGAGGGAGAAAAAAAGAGAAAAGGCTGAGAGCACATCATTATCATTGATAGAAAGATATAGCCAAAAGGGAATAAGCTGCACACTCTCTTAGAAGGTGTACAAGGATTCACAACTCAGGAGCACACATCAGCACGCGAAAAAATACTCCGGACGTGTTCCAGATTCCGGCCCCATGTTCATGCTTTCAGAACCACTCGCACCCACCCGAAGCCTTCGCACCACTCATACGCCGTGCTCATACAGGCACTAGCCGAGGCGATCAGGTTTTTTCTCTGTCTCTTTCTCAAACCCACCATGTGAGGTAGTATTTCCAAGGAATATTATGACAGGATTCAACCGCCCACCCTTCGCCTTTTGAACCAACCATTGCTCATACTAGTGGTGCGGCCCGCGTTGACGCACATCTTAAGGACTGACCACTGGATCTTCGCCGACGGGTACCCCGGCCGGTATCCAGTCAGATATATTTGTATGGGTTCATAATACCATTCTGCGGTCCGCGTGTCAGCCCTACGCCCTACACCGGCGAGGAAAGTATATGCCATGTGGTGCAGCCACAACTGCCACCGCATACCATGTGGCAGAAGACCGGTCAGAGAAGATTTTTGGGGGGGGGGGAGAGAGGATGATCGACTGACCGAATCATGGGGAGAAGGAGAGCGACAAACGGCGGGGAGAGGAAAAAGACTAAGAAAAAATAGGAGGCTTACCGGATCGTACAAATCCTTTATTTGCTTCATCAGACCAATCATGGCCTCGTTGCGGCTGTACTTGATGTAATTCTTCTTGGCCAATCCCAAGCCATGCTCCGCGCTGATGCTACCCTTCCGTGCCTCGATCCATTCATACACAAAGGGCTCCAAGGCCTTCTCGACCTTGGCGTCATACCATCTTACGGCCACGTTCAAGTGCAGATTCGAGTCGCCCATGTGCCCGTAGCCCACCACGCCCAGCACCGGGTGCTCGTCGGAATCTCCGATTAGGCCTGCCGTCTCCATTCGGGCCTTCACATCGTCCACGAGAGAGTACATCTGAGACAGCGGGATCGAAACGTCATACTTGTAGACACCGCCCCAGTGCCCGATGCTCTCGGGGATGCTCTCCCGCCAGCTCCACAGGGACTTTACCTGTGTGTCATCCTGTGCCACGACACCATCCGCGACGATTTCCTTGCCCATGACGTCTTCCAGAAACTTTTCCAGCTTCTCGTAGTCGTGATCCCCATTGGAGCCGCTCGTTTCGATCAGGCAGTAGAACGGGTGCTCGCCATCCAGCGGCTTCTTCCCTTGCTTCACCCGGTGCACGAGCTGCTGGCTCTTGTTGTCCATCAGCTCAAACGCCGAAAGGATCTCGCCCAGCTGCTTCTTGGCCTCCCGGAACGCCAGCTGGGCCTTCTCGAACGACTCCAGGCCGAGGAAGGCGACGTTGACGGCGGACGAGCGCTGGGGGCACTGGATGACGAGCTTGGTGATGATGCCGATGGTGCCCTCGGCGCCGATGAATAGCTGCTTCAGATCGTAGCCCGTGTTGTTCTTGCGAAGAGTGCACAGGTCGTTCATGACGGTTCCGTCGGGGAGGACGGCCTCCATGCCGAGCACGCTGCCGTGCAAGCTCCCATATCGCAGGAGTCGCAGACCACCGGCGTTGGTGGCCACATTACCACCCACATGGCACGATCCCTTAGCACCGAGATCGAGCGGGAAGATGTAGCCCTTCTGGGCGAGATACTGATCGGCCACCTCTAAAATGACGCCCGCGTCGAGAAGCAGCGAGCCACTGACCTCATCAAACGAGTGGATCTTGTTCATCCGGCTCATGCTAATGACGATCTCGTCAAAAACAGGCACCGAACCGCCCACCAGTCCCGTGTTGCCTCCCTGCGGCACGACCGCCAACTTGTTGTCATTGCAGTACTTTAGAATCCCGCTGACCTCCTCCGTCGACGCCGGCTTGAGCACAAGACTAGCCTGGCCACGATATTTGTGCATCCAATCCTCATTGAACGCTTGAATGTCCTCTGCCGCATCCGCACTCACACCATCAATCAGAGCCACCGCCGCCGCCTCCTCACCCCCCAGCAGCTCCCTGAAATACGCAACATGCTCCTTCGTCAACGCCGAGTACCCTTCGCCCCTCCTGAGGCCCGGATACGTCTCCGCCGTGAGCCTGGCCTGGTGGTGTGTCACACCCGTCTGCGAGAACAGCCCGGGAGCCGAGGTCGCAAAGCACCGAGCTGCCGCTGCCGCCGGCAGCGCATGCTGCGAGTGAGAAGGGAGGATGACATGGCTACGCCGGCTGACGAGAGCAGAAGCAGAAGAATGTATCCGACTGGGCGACGGCGTTGGCGTCCTCAGCACGCGCAGAAGCTTAGAGCGTGGTACCATTATTTTGTGTGAGGAGGGGACGGCAGAGCATGCAGCAATGTAAAAGAAGGTGACGTTTGGGGCAAAGACAGAGATGAGGATGAGGATGAGGATGAAGATGAGTAAGAGAATAGTTCCAAATCCTTAATGTAACAGATAAATAAATGTTTTTACTACCTTCTCCCCAATTTCTTACAGGTGGCAAGGTGAATAGATAACCTATAATGAGCCAAAGATGATGCAAACCTAAGATAAAAAAACGATTGGATTCTCGCCCAAACGTCCAAAAGTCAGCGGGCCCCCGAACAGGCGCTGGCGGACATCCACCTCCGAATCCGGCCTCTATCTGCAGCAGCAAGAACTCCGTACAAGGACGGGGACGGGGATAATACAAACTGTTCTTCCAAGGTCACAGCACAATGCAAGTACAATCAAAGATTCAGATAATTGTAATCAATTGAATTTTTTAATCTTTCTTTCAGTTGTTTATCAATTAATTAATTCCATCAGTTGGGCATACACTCTAGCTGCCAGTCTTTCTTTTTTTGATCCCTTTTCCCAAACAAAACCCTCCAAAAAGAGAAGAAAATACAAAAAACACCCAAAAACAATGCATACATGCGTTTCCCCATTCCAACTTTGAGAGAAAGAAAAGAAAACAATAAAAATCACCGCTGCCACTCCGACTAAAGGAAAGAAAAAAAGAGTATCCAGAAACAAAGAAGAGGTATACAGAAGAAGGGGAAGAAGAAAACAGAAGTTTGTATGCACAATACAATGTGAAGGCGTATACATCCGAAGATGAATAGGCCCATGTACAAAAGAGACGTCTAAAAACGAATGAACTCTCTCAACGCCTTGCCCCCCCCCGGTATGTACCTTCAATCTCATGCCTTGGTTCCGTTCACTGTTGAACTCCTCCGTGGGCCTCTACCGCCGACGTTTGTCCTTTCCCGCAACACTTGGCTTGGCCCATCATCCCCGGTCTCCTCATTTATCAGCTTCTCCATAAAGGAGATGTAATCGTACTGTGGTCGTCCGCGATCTTGTGACATGTCCGGCCCACTGTGTGTCGGCATCATATCCAGAAGTTTATCTATCACCTCATCGGGTACGAGACTGTGCCGCAGGTCCATCTCGGTGACGTAGGGCTTGCCATCAGCCACCTCGCGGAACGACTGGAAGACCTGTTCGGAAGTGTTCTGGTCTTCAGTGACATCCACCATGAACCGAATGAACTGCTCAAAGGTGACGTAATCCTTGCCATTGGATGTCTCGATAAAGTATTCGTGCATCTCATCCTCAGAGAATACCAGTCCGAGGGAAGCGAGGGCTGCACTGAACTCGAGCTCCTGCAACGAGTTGGAGTAGTCGCGGTCGAAATGACGGAACACGCTTTCAAACTCCTCGAGCTGAATGGGCGTCAGGTTGGTCATGTTACGAGCAACCATCTGGTTTTCCAAAAAGGAGAGCTTCTTTTGAACTGACGACTTGACCAGGGTCAACTCATATGCCAGTTCGTCATATGTGTATGTGGTGAAGTCGTTTTCTTCAATGTTTGCTTCCTCACACTTGGCATCAACCTCGGCGATGGTGTCGAGATATCGGTCCAGGGGCGGTAGGTTGTCGCTCAGTTTTCTGACGTGGTGCAACTGATCCTCGATATCGCCATCCAAGCCAGAAATCGCAAGCTGCATGGTGTTGAGAGCCATGGCAAAGTCGTTGGCCTTGTCGGCAAATGACTTTCGTAGTGCGTTCTTGATGCTGTAAAACTGTTAGTGAGGGCACCAAAAAATAGACGAATGCGGTGTCAAACTTACTCTCGAATGGTCTCGTTGATTAGCTGCGCCCTCGCCATCTCGCTCTTTGCCAGGTTCGACCACTCTCTTTCGAGAACGTCTTGACTCAACTCAGCAGGTGGTTCATATGGACGCAAGCGGTAAGTCCCGAGCTTGGTCTTGATGTTTCCGAGCAATGTGGCGAGCTCGCTCTTCTCGGCAACCCACTCACGCTTCTTTCCCCTCTTGTAATCTGAAAACTCAGAAGCTTGTGCCTTGGCATCGGCATATGTTCCTTCGAACTTGGCAAGCTGCCATGACTGAACCTGGCCCTTGATGCTCTTGAGGAGCTCTCGCATTCGGCGTTCGTATGCGCTCTGCATCTCCCACGCACCCTGCATGTTGTTGAAGAACTTCTCGACTCGTCGTCCAGCATTCTCAACCTTTTCCATCTGTGAAAAAGCATGGAACCAATAGGCGATGTAAGTCATCAAACTTCGTTCATCGGGCTTGGCCACATCGCACACGTCCTCCACATCCAACAGCTTGGGGATACCAATCTCGTCATGGGCAATGTCAAAGGCAAGCTGCATGTTGCCACGGTGGTCGGACTTGTCGAGGGTGTCAAAATCAATCAGGTCTGGTCTGTGGATGTCGAGAAGAGCACAGAATGCAAGGCCGTCGTTCCAGCTAGCGCTAAAGTCGCGGACTTCAACTTCGTCGTAGCAAGCCGTCTTCCTCTGGCACCACAGCAACAAGCCCTCCTTGGCTGAAATACCCTCCTCGTTGATGTCACTGATGGTGAAGCGAAGAATCAAAGTCCAAATAAGACCCAAGACGATTTTGCGGTTACCGTCGACAACGTCTTCGGCTCCGATATTGGTCATCTGGATGCCCCTGGACTTGATAAAGTCCAAAGCCAAGTTGGCATTTTCGAACTTTTGGACACGAAGCTTGGGCTTGGAAGCATAGCGGCCAAGTGATTCGGATGACAAACTCTCAAGGAGATGAATGAGCATCACACCATCACTAAGATCCGCCACCAAGTCCTTGACCTCCAAATTTCGGGCCTCGATCTTGGTATTTAACCATTTTGTAAATGTTTTTTCCTGGACGATAATCCATCTTTGCTGCTCTGAGAACGTCATTCTGGAGAGAGATTGGTCATGAATCCGGGCGGCGGCGACGGCAGCAGCAGCTGATGCGATAGTATCAGCGGACGCAACGCTCTCGGCTCGCTGACGAACTGGTGAGTGATGTTTTGTCGGACTGCGGCACTCTGGTTGCAGCAGCGGACTTCCCCAGTATCTGGGACTTCTGGGACTTTCTAGGATTGGGAATCCCACAGAAAATGGACTGGGCTCCCGTCTTGGAGACTCGGCTGGTCTTGAAGTCTGTGACCTCGGAGTCTCTAATAGCTTTGGTGTTTCGATCGGCCTGGGGGTTTCGACTGTTCTTGGTGTCTCTGCTCGCTTTGGAGTCTCGACTGGTCTTGGTGTTTCTACTCGCTTCGGGGCTTCTATCGGCTTTGGAGTCACAACTCGCTTGGGGGCTTCAACTGGGATTTCAGCTTCCACAGGTTTTGATGCTTCCACAAGTTTGGGTGCTTCCACAACTCTGGGCGCTTCCACAACTCTGGGCGCTTCCACTTGCTTTGGGGCTTCCACAGGCTTGGGAGCTTCTACCGGCTTGGGAACTTCTACTACCTTAGGTGTCTCCACAGGTCTAGGAGCTTCCACTTGCTTTGGAGCTTCCACAGGTTTGGGTGTTTCCACAGGTTTGGGTGCCTCCACGGGTTTTGGAGCTTCCACAGGTTTTGGAGCTTCCACAGGTTTGGGTGCTTCCACAGGTTTGGGTGCTTCCACTCGCTTGGGAGCTTCCACAATTTTAGGTGCTTCCGCAAGTTTGGGTGCTTCCACAACTCTAGGAGCTTCCACAAACTTCGGAGCCTCTACTGGCTTGGGGACTTCCGCTTGCCTCGGGCTCTCCTTTGGCTTCGGGCTCTCCTTCACCTTGGGGCTCTCCTTAGATTTGGGGTCCTTTGCGTGCGGGCTATCCTCTGGCCACAGAAATTTCGCCGACTTTGAAGCATTCACTGGCTTCGGGGTCTCCACAACCTTCTGAGGCGATCTGGGCGCTTCGGCTTGTTGGGGGCCGTCGACGAGGCTCGGGAATTCCACGAATCCAGGGCTCTCTGCTAGTCTCGCAGGCGAGGGCGACTTGGAAGTTTCCGTTCGCTTCAGGGGCTGCTGCTCCTCCTCCTCCGGCTGCTGGGGCTCTTCGGATTTGGGAGTCTTGGGGCGCTTCGAGGGCTCTACCCGCTGCGAGGCTTGGATCTGCTTGAGAGCTTCAACGGCCTTGGAGGTCTGTTCTTGCGCCTGCTTCGGGCTTCCCACTGGTCTCGGCAGCCGCGAAACGTGCTGCTGCTTGGAGTTCGGGTCGTCCTGCTTTGTGTCTTCGATATCCTCGGCCGGCACGGGCTTGGTGTTTTCGAGATTCTCGACCGGTTTGGGATTTTCCGCAAATCGGAGGCTCTCGACGAGCTTGGGGCTCCTGATTGACCTTATGGAGGCGGAGGAAGGTCGTAGGGACTCGGTGGGCTTGGGGCTCACTGGTCGTGGGGGTTCGACAGGTCTTGGTGATGGCGGGGGCTGCGGGGACTCGACAACCGTTGGCGTGGCAGGCCGGGGAGTTTCAATAAATCTTGGTGTCGTCGGCCTGGATGTTTCAATTGTTATTATTGTTGTTGTTGTTGGCGTAATCGGCCTCGAGAGCTCTGCGGTTGCGGGTGCTAGTCTGGGACTCTCCAGCAACGTGGGGCTTCTGCTCCGTGGGCGAGATATTCTCAGGCTCTGATGTCTTGCGGGCTTGGGAGGCACAGCGGGCTTGGGCGGCTTTACCGTAACGGTTGGAGGGCTTGCCTTTGTGCCCAATGAAAAGCTGCGCTTGTCTGACCGCTCGAACTGTGTGGGCAACAGCGTCTTCGGTTCCTCTTCCTCTTCGTCGATCCGCTGAGGGGGCACTGACGAGCTCCGCGATTGGGACGGTTGGGTTTGGAGGGGCTTTCGGCTCCTGGTGCTGCTGCTGCGCTGTAAAGGGGGCGAGCCGGGCTCAGCGGTGCTGGGGCGGCTGGAGAAGTGGGAGATCCTCGGCGAGGTCGACGCAGAGTACGAAGTCGTCACGGTAGCGTGATCGTCTGATGCTGTTGTAGAGGTGGTCGACGCAGTAGAGTCGTGTCGTGATTTTAGCTCCTTGTGCAGTATAGACAGCTGCACATAAAATTCCGGGTACTGCTCGGCGGCAGGGTTGCTGGACTTGCGTTGATGGTGGTGGTGGTGGTGCTGATGGCGGTGCAGTTCGCTGTATTCGCCCCCCCTAGGCGCTGTCCTGGTGGGAGACCCTAGCGGCTCCACGGTCACTTTATAGGAGGACATGGGGCGGTAGTTTTGGGGGGGTTGGCGCGGGGCTGTAGTGGTGACTGGACAGAATTGACAGGTGCCCGTTTGGTGGGATGGCCCGTCTATCGATAGCAATGGCACCACCTCCAGGGTATTTTTCGATGCCGATAGCGATGCTGATAGTGATGGTGATGGGCAGTGGACGGCGACTCGACTCCTCAAGGAGAATGACACTGACAACAACACGGCCGGATCCAGCGTTGCTGAGTTGGCAATTTTTGGGGGGAGAGAACGATAAAGTGAATTGTTCTTTTCTTGCTAACCAAAAACCAAACTTCTTCTCTCTCTCTCTTTTTTTCACCTTTGACCCTAAAGGAGTCCTGTCTTTTAATTATACATCCGATAGGGAACAAAAATACAGACCGTTCGAACAACACACTTACACCGCGGCGCGGGACCCTCTGCAGAACGTACGTCGCCGCGCCGGGCTGGATTACACGACGTGGCACCGTTCAAGCATCTGGCCTGTTTGGGTCGTTGGGTCTTCATGCGCTGGAACCCCGCTGCCCCCTCCCTGGGGCCAGTGAGAGGACGTCAACACATACATACATGCATGGACGACTATACTCGAATCAAACAGGTCCCAGCGATGGCAAGAAATATTGGTGAGCGAATCGCTCCACCGAATTCATGAGCGGCCCTTCTTCCCCCCCTGGTCGACACTCTATGCTCCCATGGCGTTTCAAACCATCCTTTGGTCATTTACCAATTTTTTTTTTACCTGTGCCCAGCGGACACGGCGTGCAGGCAGAGACAACCGTGGAAGTCGTCGTGGCATTTTTCATGGATGTTGTGTCGCTTTGCTCCGCTGCCACTGCCACAGGACTGGTCTGACCGCTATGCAACCCTCCCCATAGCCAGGGAGTTTGCCTTCTTTCTTGTCTTGTTCTTACTCCCCTTCTCCACGCGATTCAGTTAGTGAACACTACTGGCAAAAGTGACGACTTGATTTCCTCTCTCTCACCCACATGCTCCCTCTCTCCTGTCTCCATCGTTGCGTTGCAGCAAGGATTTAGCTGGCACCAGCGGCGGTGGATCTCGTGGCTTGCCAACCCTCCCCCGGATGACCAACCGGCCATGCACAAAGGGCTCGCCTTGGGTCTTTCGATGCCCGGTCAGCAGGCAGAATCGATTTACTTATACAACGCAGCCATAGACAAGGAGAATGCCTTGGGCGGAGGGCTGGTCCGCGGCGGCTAGAAGCTCTGTAGATGCAACACTTAACAACTCCCACCACCCCTCCCCCTGCAAGAGATGTCTTGCACACGTGGAAACGATTAGGCGTGATATCCTCTGAATGCCAGATGCTCTGCGACATCTTTGTCCCCTTTGCTCTCACTGGTATGAGGTGATATTGGTTCTGACCGTAAGTGCCAAGGCGCCTTGCTGATCCGTTCAAACATAATCACCCAATGGGCCGGGAAAGTCATCATCTATCCAGTAGGTCCAATTGTACATTCGTAAGGGATTTTAACCGCGTATCATACAACAGGGCTACTGTGTGTAAGCCCACCTCCTTCCCCCCTATCTTCGCTGCTTGCCACCACTACCACCACCTGCAATCTTGGCCTTGGATCGCAAGGCATATCTCTCCTTCTTCCATGCCGACACCAGCGAATCCACGCTCCCCATGTCGTGTCCCGGCTTCCGCATAAACGTCAGCCTGGCTCTCCTGGCCCTCTTTGGCCGACGCCATATGATGTCAATGCCCGTCACCGTCGGGCTATAGATCTTGAACCACATCTCCACACCGGTCTTCATGAGCTGTCCACGCAACAGGATCGCCGTGTCCACGCCTCGCCGCCGGATCTGGATAAAGGCCCCTGAGAAGGGTTCCCCTGAGGTTGTCGTCACCATGAGCACGTCACCCACCTTGGCGCTGTCCGCATGCTCCCTGGAGAACAGTCTCGTCCTGGCGCCGGTGGAGTCTAGTCGTGTGATTTCTTGCTGTCGGAGGGTAGGCATTGGGTCGGGGTAGTTCGTTCGAACCGAGGGGAGCTGGGGCCAAACTTGGAACTTGCTGATCTTTTCCTTGTCCATCTCTGCATACCCCCAAAAATTAGCGAATCTGACAGTAAAAATAAAATAAAAATCAAGGAAAAATGTGAAAAAAATATCGTACGTTGCCTTTGACTGAAGGCGGTCTTTTGCGCTCCAGTGCTCGCAGCGACCGTCGCCAAACACCGCTGTGACGTCTTCTGATACCGTATCCTCCTCAGCGCGGACTTGAGACAGCCAGCAGGCTGCCTCACTGTTGCGACGTTCATCGTAACTGGGATTTGGGCGCAATTGAGTTGTCGATTGGACGGCCCCAGAAGTTCGAGATGAAATCGCAAAGCGCTCTTGGATGGAGGTTGCGAAGATTATGATGTGATTGGTCCGGCCGCACTTTTTCTCCGCCCCACCAAAGTTGCCCGCCGCCGCTGCTGCTGCTACTGGGGTTCGTTTTTGGTTTGGCCATGGGGTTGTCGCATAGCAACTTTTTTGGTTGATCAGTTCCCAGTTTCTCTCAAGGCTTCTAAAATTCAGCAATCATGTCAAATCGGTCATTAACATCGACCTTGAGGTCGCTCGGTAGATTCAATGGGCTGCTGGTACGACCTGCAGCTCGGCAATTCTGCACTTCGCCTGTTCATGGTATGTAATCGATCGACTTTGTGGGCAGCTATAAACTCCATCTCTAACTCAATGCAATGATAGGCGTGAGAGCAATATTTGCCGAAACAGACAATGAAGAACTAAACACCATCCTCACCACGATCCAAGAAAAGATCATCCTCCCGGCCTACCTACCCGAAAGGCAGCGAAAAATGGTCTTCAACCCGAAAATGAAGTCGCATCTGGAGCAGAACCCCGTCATCATTGAGGTCGAGGGTCTGGAGCACAAGTTCTCCCCCATCGATCGATTCAAGGGCATGGAAAACTCCAAGCTCATCCTCAACAGGGCGCTTATGAGCATGAAGAGCCAGGAAGACTGGGCGAACCTGGGGACACTGCTTGCCGGGTACAGGAAGGCCGGCATCCGGCTAAAGGTCGACCACTGGGGCAAGATTGTGCGCACGGCGGGGAAGAGCGGGAACATCTATGCGGTGATTGAGTGCGCGAAGCAGGCTGACAAGACGGGGCTGCGCTTTATCAACCCTGAAAGTGTTGTGCGCGTGCTTTCGTTTATTAATGCCAAGGTTACTGACAGCAACTTTGGCGTGGACGAGACGACACAGGCTCTCAAGTGGGCAGAGCTCGTGCTAGACTTGCTGCAGCGTCCTGAACATGCGATTGAGGGGCTGCCCACTCGTGAGAGGCTTCACTTCTCTCGAGTTGTCCGGGGAATGACGCTCTTCACCAGAGCATCTGCCTTCAAGGTCAAGCAGCAAGCAGGAGAATCCATCGAGCAAGACCTGGTTCTTCTCAAGGACGACGTCGAGCTTTTCAGTTCATTATGGAAGGGCTTGGAGGGACAGAATCTGGCAGAGGCTGACGAGTTTGCCACATTGAACCCCACCGTGGAGAGGAGCTCTACCCCCAAGGGAGCAAAGACCACCAAGGCTCTCAACGGCAGCGCATACATAAAGGTTGTAGCCCAGGGCATCAAGGGAATTGCCCTGGCGAGGGAGATTTTGGGCGAGACTGCGCAAGGTCTAGCCCCCGTCGAGGTCGCTCTCAGCAACCATTTGAAGGAGTTTATCCAGACTAGTAAGAGCCCGACAACAGGCTGGGATCAGGAGTACCAAAAGATTGTGGGCCATGCACCACAATGGTAGGCATGAAAAATCATGAAGAAAGTGGAAAGAAAGGAAAAAAACCGGATGCTGGAGGTTTAGGGAAAAGTGTATTTTATGATATATACGTGTACAATATGAGTCTCTATGGCAGCACTATGTACTTTTCTAAATGCTTGGGGATAGCCCCCAGCAACTTCTTCTCCGTCAACCACGTTCGTGAAAATAATCGGTCGGCGTATCGATATGCTCCGTCACAGAGCATAGTCACAACTGTATGGCCCTTGCCGAGCTTCTCTGCTACTTCTTTCGCAGCAACGACGTTGAGTGAGGAGCTGGCGCCGAGGTACAGGCCCTCCTCGTCAAGACAGCGATACACCATCTCAATGCTCTTCTCATCCGAAATGAACAGCGATCCGTCGAGGAGTTCAAGGTCGGGCTGCAGGTTATCCGTAATGCGGCCCTGGCCAATCCCCTCGGTGATGCTAGACCCCGCGCGCTCAACCAGTTTCCCGCCGGAGGAGATGTAAGAGTGTAGCACACTGCCCGGCGGGTCGGCGAGGAAGCTCTTGACCCGACCACCAGATATCTCCTTGAGAAACCTCGTCGTTCCAGCCAGCGTGCCAGCCGTTCCCGTAGAGCACGTAAAAGCATCAACCTTGCCCCCCGTCTGCGCCCAAATCTCCGGCCCCGTCGTCTCAATATGCGCCCTCCGATTCGCCGTATTATCAAACTGGTTCGTCCAGATGGCATTCTCCAGCGCCTCGGCGTGCCTCTTGGCCTGGTGGTTGTAATTCTCCGGGTTCTCAAACGCCACCGCGGGGACGGGGTACACCTCGGCGCCCAGCAGGCGCAGCAGATCGATTTTGCCCTGGGACTGCGTGTTGGGCATGTAGATGACCAGCTTGTAGCCCCGCGAGCGGCAGACGTGGGCGAGGCCGATGCCGGTGTTTCCGGCCGTGCCCTCGACCACCGTGCCGCCCGGCTTGAGTAGGCCGCGCTCCTCGGCTTCCTTTACCAGATACAGGGCTGCGCGGTCTTTGACTGAGCCGCCTGGGTTCATGAATTCTGCTTTGCCCAGGACCTCACAGCCCGTCTCTTCAGAGAGGCGGTTGAGACGAATGAGGGGCGTGTTGCCAATAGCTGTTAAAAATGTCAGTCTCTATGATCTATAATATGATAAATCGGTTTAGAATATGTGTAAAGTCTCATACCTCCCGTTAAGCCCTTTGAGATCCCCTGTGCCTTGGAGACAGCCAGAGTATATGCGCTGGGCTCCGCAGCCTTGGACGCTGCAATAGCGAGCCGCCGCACGCTGTGTCGAAACATTTTGTATGAGATTGAAGCACAGGAAGCACAAGAAGCTTCAATTGACGCCTTAGGAAACAAAGATTAGAGCACAACAACACTGCAGATGGTTAATTTGTAAGCTTCAAAAGGGAGAAGTTGTCACATCTTCAACAGCCATAGAGACGCCGAGGGCCCGTAGTGGGGCTAAGGCCGAGCGGCCGATCACGTCATCCCGTCTATTTCCATCTACAACCATCACTACTCCGTACTCGGCACCGCAGCTTATAACTCGAACCGCTCAAGATGTATATTCAAAAAAGCCTCCTTGTCTATGTGTCCCTCATCATATGCAATTCTTAAATGATCGTATCGACATCAGGTCAAATATCTCGTCAGCCCCTATCCGCCCGTACATAAGGTGCCGGAAACAGCCCCTTTGCACCCATATACGTCCCGAAGAACCAGTCTCCGTTGATATCCTTAATCTCCCTTATATCAGCCCCCCGGGGAAACAATAACTCATCCTCAGCGCCGGGTTTTGGGTACCACGCCCACATCGCATGGGCTCTCACTCCTGCTCCTCCATCTGGTGGAAAGACTTGCGCATATGTCGTCGAGCCTAAAGTCGTTGGAGCTGATTTGGATACGTCTTTCGTAACTAGACGCTCAGGCTTCTCGCTCCCTTGTTGCCATGACCATTTCTGCAGACCAGAATGCTCGCTACTCTCCGCAGATTCTGACCGAAGTGCTCGCCCTCCAACGAGATCCCGCTCAACATAACGCCACTGACCGATTTTGCCGTCTACAAATCCAACAATTACCATCCGATGGCCGTGTAGACACCGTCTCCATCCCGACTGCCCATTCTCTTTGCTAATCCGCCCCTGTGTCTCTAATTTGCTGTAGCACGGCGAACAAATGTCGTAGTCTCCTTGTGAAGCATCCGGAACCAGCGTGCTCGTGCAGCTGAAGCAATGAAACCTAGGCTTGGATGGCGATATGGGGTCTTTACAGACGTCGCATCTAGTGTTGAATGTGAGTGGCTTGAAGGGCCCTATTCCGGCGATTTGGGGCCCGCTCAGCATGCTCGCGGCAGTAGGCCGGCCTGGGGATCGGGGACTGCGAGGTATGCCTTGCGATGTAGATGTTATTTCATGCGCCAGGGGTAACAGCTTATGAGAACATGATTTGCCTTGGTTCACGCAGTCGTTGCAGAACCCCCACTCTCCCTCATTGCAAACATCGCAGCGCCAGTAGCATTCATTGGTCCATGTGAAGCATTTTGCGCAAAACGTCCCACTCTGCAGCCTCAGTTTTGGGTCATCCGAAGCCATTGTCTTTCCGGTATCCGAGTTGGTCGAGGTGGATGATGGTCGTAGATAGCGGGCTGCGGTCAAAATGTGAGGCATCGGAACCGACTCATCTCCTTGCTTCTGCTTCTTCTCCCATTTCTTCCAAGCTCCGTAGCCGAAGCCAAACCAGTAGAGGCAACCCTTGCCCGTTCGATAGCAATCTTGACAGATATTCCACTGCCCATCATTGCAAACCTTGCAGTTGTAGTGCAGATCGTACTCGATATGTGGCTTATCGCACCGCGCACAAGTAATTGAGGGCTCCTCGTAGATTTGGGATCTCGACCTTTGGTGTCGGCGAGATGTTGGGGTAACGAGTGGGCTCGGCACCAAACTACTAGTATCCCCAAGGATAAGGTCCGTAGGTCGATTTGATCTGGAAGGCCGGGTTGCTGGTAGCTCCACAGGGTCGGGAGAAACTGTAATGGTAGTTGCAATCATCGGGTTGCTTTGTGGTAAGCGATCGGCAAAAGAAGCATTAGGTCGACTCGAAATTGCTGGCAATTCAACGGGCTGGGTCGAAGTGGGAACCGCATCCAGACTAGAACTGCGACCCGGCCTGCCGATAGTTGGAACCGACGACGTGGGATCCGAGGATTGGGTTCTCAGAGTCAGATCAGTCTGAGACCGAGCTGCAGGTCTTGCGTCACTAACGGTCGACGGCGTCGGGGTCGTTGAGCTTCGGCTGCCACTGGTGGTTCTCCTTCTCGTTCTCCTCTCCGAGTCTCGAACTTCAAGATTCGCCGACGACGATAGTGGCGGTCTGCTCCTATCTTCAGCAGCCTCGACGCCACTTGTTGATCGCGAATGAGTGCGAGGTCGGCTCTGGGGTCTGCTGACCGAACGCAGTCTGGGATCTACTTGGCTTGAATCTGTAAGCCGAGACACGTTGCTCCGGACGCTTGCGTTGCTTCTCCTTGCGGGTTCTTGTCGCGAGCGGTCCCTCTGTCGTCGTCGATATGCCTCAGTGATGCGCCGACTAAGCTCATCATCTCGACTCAAGTCAATGTTATCCAAGTCAAGCCCATCGAGAAGCCCCTCCTCCTGAATCTGACGGGCAAATTCTTCGATTTCGCGCTCAATATCTCGTTCGCTCATCTGTGAGCCAATCAAGGACCTTAGCGATGATTGATGCTCGACCTGTCGTTGGGTTGAGTCGCTCGGTCGTCGGTGGTGCCCATCCGCAGTCAAGTGATCGCCGCGACCGCGCCCACCATTTTCAGTCCTCCTAGGGTGGCTTCCGTCTCTTTGGTGTCGTTGGTTGCTATCCGATCTATGGTCTCTACTAGATCTCGGCCTCTCGTCGCCCGATCGGCTATCGCCGCGGTGCCTCGCCCTGGACGATTGCGTGGAACCGGCAACCGCCTCGCGCAGACTTCGCTGCCTTACTTCTTCTATGACCCTTCGATCCTCTTCATCCAACCGCCTCTCCTCGGCAGTCCTCTCCTGGACCTTGACCTTGGGAAGGACCTGGTCGCCGGGCTTGTACTTGGCTGCCGTTTCCTGCTTGTCTGCATCCGAACGGTCCTTGCCTGGGTTCGCGGCGGTATACATCTCAAGGAGGGTCACGACGGTCGCATTGTGCTTCGTATCCCGCACCCGGCTTCGACATGCTGGGCAGGTAAAGATGACGGTGTCTGGGGTGGGAGGGGTTGGGGCTTTCTCTGCCTTTTCAGCTTGGAACTTGAACCATTCCTTTAGACATGCGCCGCAGTAGGTGTGGAGGCAGTCGAGTAAGGTGAGCGGTTGGTAGAGGAGCTCGGTGCATATCTACACGTCAACAGTTCGTCAGTCAGCGCCAACGTGGCTCAGATTGATTGATGGAACAGGGACAGGAACAGAAACAGGAACAGGGTCGTCCGTACTGAGCATGTTAGCTCCTTGCCCAAATCCACGCTATGTTTTCGAGAATCCATTCATGTTACTTCTGTTGACGACCTAGGGCTCAGCGCTGAAGCTTCCAAGGAATTCTGCGACAAGAGCCTGTCGCAAGCACAAAGGTAGGTGAAGTAGGTAGCTCTAAAAAATTATTATGCTGGTCTGCCTCGTGAGATGCGTGGTGGCGGTGGTGGCCATGTACCTCGTGGGTACCTGAAAAGTGCCACCAGTGCTCAGCTGAGCAATGAGAGTGATGGCCAGCCTTGCTGTGGTTTCATTCAAGGACGGAACGCGGAGCACAGATTAAAGAGAACCCCGCCCATATTTTCTTGGCATTATGCCCATCAATGCAAGATGATGGATGCTTCCAGGATGTCGATCTTGTGCATTTAGAGAATGATGATCATGACAAAAATGGATAGGGAACAACATCGGCGTATGATGAATCTATGCTGCGAAGAGAGGTGCAATGGTAATATAAGAACTACCTAGCAACGACATGAAATGCAGGGGTGGATAATAAAAACTTGAGAAAATTAGAGTGTCCAGTATGATAGACCACTCAGAAGGGATCGGCAATCAAGGGCAATTGGAGAGCCATGCACAGCAAGACCAACATCTAGATATGAAAGAAACTATTATAGGTACTTAGGTTTTCCATCCATGGTACATGACGGCAATCAACTCTTCTACCAACTTAGCCATTCAAAGATCTGCCGGCTACTTATCTCGTAGATAAAGCCTACCAACCGAAAAGAAGCTCGACTGACAACAGCTACCGTCTCATCTTAAGCCCATAAAATGTCCAGTCTTATCCGTGGATCTGGGTACTAGATAGGCATCTCAAGCAGTTGAGAGTCTTGCTGCTTAACATGCCTGTCTACCTATTAATAAAGCCAACTCGCATTCGCTTACACAAACAATTCAAGCACCAAAGAGGAAACCTCCGGGTATGCTTATAGCTCAGCTACTAGGTACCTACTCCGTACAAAGATCTAGGATGCCATCCATGACAATATAACTACATCCACACAATGCCCCCCCCATATCTAGCCTGCAACAACATCGGCTTCAGCGGATTTAACGGAGCGCCATAGACGCGCTCAGATGACCCATGCTTTGAAATACGGGCAATCAAATCAGATCCATGGCTGGCGCCCGGTTGTGTACTGTATCTAGGGAGAAAAAAACACATGCCAGATCTGATACTGATAGCGTCATGCATACCCGGAAACATTTTAAAGGACCCTATTAGTCTACTAGATAGTTTATATAAAAGAGATCAAACGCTTCTTCTCATTTTCATCAAGCAATCATCCCAGTGATCATTATTAGTCATTTTTCCTCAAATAAGTCTCATCATGAAGGTCATTGTCGCTGGCTCAACCGGCTTCGTGGGCACAGAGGTGATCCGCCAGGCCCTCTCCAACCCTACCATCACCTCCGTCGTAGGCCTAGCTCGTCGCCAAACAGCCCTTCCCAACAACCTGTATCCGGCCGCCGACACATCCAAATTCAAATCCGTCGTGTGCAATGACTTTCTCAACTATTCAGAGAGCGTCAAGCAAGATCTCGCCGACGCCGACGCCTGCATCTGGTAAGTGCATTGAACCCCCCCCCCCCCCCATCCGTCAACTTACACACGAAAACACGGCATCACTAATAAACGTCCTCCTCAAGGCTCATGGCTGTAACGCCAAGCAAATCAAGGGCCCTCCCATGGGAGGAAGTCCGTAAGATTTGTCACGAATATCCCATTTCGGGGATTGAAAACATTCCCAAGTTGTCACGCAAGGAGACGGCCACACCGTTTCGCTTTGTATACACCAGTGGTTCCTCCGCAGAGCGAGATCAGACCAAGAAGCCCTGGATCCTTGCCGACTATTGTCTAATGCGGGTAATTTTTTCTCTCTTCCAAAACCCGCCACTGTTGTATAATATTAAATATCGCACATAGGGCAAAACCGAGGCAGACATTCTAGACATCGCCAAGAACTCCGGTGGTGCAGTAGAGGTCACTGTCGCTAAACCTGGTTTGATTCGAGATGCAAACACTGGTTATATGACAAGAGGTGTTCAAGGAGTAGTCGCCACCCTCATCGGCCTTCCAATTGTTGAATTGAGTCAAATCTCGGCGACACTGATCAAGCAGGCCACCAAGGGGATTGAAAAGGAGACGCTTGTTAATGAGGACATTGTCAGGATTGGTCAAGAGGTGCTTGATCAACACACGTCTTTGTGAAATAGATAGCACAATTCATCATCTGTAGTCAATGGTCATAGTCAGTACTAGTTATTCGCCTAGGGTGTGTACTTTGTTGCAACAAGTGATTCTTGACAAGTGATTCTCATTTTGAACTTTTGAGGCTACAAGATCACTATCTTACAAGAACTTTAAGAGTGAGTCCACTCAGCCTTCTTCTTCTCAGCAAAAGCAGTCATGCCAATCTTCTGATCCTGGCTGCCAAACAAGCTGTGGAAAACCCGTCGCTCATACTCAACACCATCTCTCAAAGGTAAGTCCTGGCTCTTGTTAACCACCTCCTTGGCAGCCTGGACGGCGACCTTGGAGTAGCTGGCAATAGTTTCGGCCGTCTTCAGGGTCTCCTCCATGAGAGCCTCGTAAGTAGGGAATGCCCTGGCGGCAACGCCCCATTTCTCCGCCTCGACGCCGGAGAAGGCCTTGCCAGTGAGGATCAACTCCATAGCCTTGGCCTTGCCAATGGCACGGGTCAATCTCTGACTGCCGCCAGCGCCGGGGATGGTTCCCAACTTGATTTCCGGCTGGCCAAAGTTGGCTCCCTCGGTGCAGTAAATAAAGTCCGCCATCATGGCAAGCTCGCAGCCACCACCAAGAGCGTGGCCGGAGACGGCCGCAATGATGGGCTTCTTGATCTGGGTAGTCAGGAGGGACCACGACTCAATGAAAGACTTGGTGTAAGCTTCAGAGAAAGTCAAGGGAGCCATCTCCTTGATGTCGGCACCGGCAGCAAACGCCCTCTCGGAGCCGGTGATGATAATCACCCCGGTCTCGCTGGAAGCATTGAAGTCGGCAAGAGCTTCGTTCAGCTCATTGATGAGAGGCGTGCACAAGGCATTGAGGGCCTTGGGACGGTTTAGGGTGACTACAAGTGAAAGTCAGTCATCATTTCCAGTGTTTATTAATCAATTGAAGCTCTTACCTTGACCAACGCCGGGTCTCGGCGTGGAAGTTTGGATATACTCATACGTCTTGGAGCTGAAAGCCATGACTCTGGGCAAGGTAGACTTTTGAAAGGGAACAATCCTGGAGGCAGCTGGCCTCAAGAAACGAAATGCATTCATTGGGTATGAATCAGATCAAACAAAGGATAATATGAGCTCGGCCCAATTGAAAAGGGGGGGCTTTATCTATATAGAAAGTAAGATGAAGAAATGGCATTAATTGGTCATGAAGATTAGTCCAGTATTCCATACACACACATGGAAACCATCGGCATACAACCGAGGCTACCCTCACGTCATGAATTGCGGGCGGAGGGGTGAACCGGATGGAGGTTTTGCCGGCTCCGGGCCGTTCCGCGTCTCGGTGTCAGATCTCCTTGATGATCTATAACGACTTCTACTACTATGTTTTATAACTTGAGAGCAATTTCTAAATTTAGATTTCAATACTAGAAATTATTCTAGTAATCGCTCTGGTTCAATATGATAAGACATGGTTATGCTGCTCATTGACTCCATCCTATCCAAGGATGTCGCGAGTACATCTCACTCTAGTGGGGTATAATTTAGCTCGTAGGTCAAGCTAATCTCCAAGAAAAAAAATCCCGATAAGGATTGATCAATCCTCCGTATCTACTCAACGCAGCGCAATCACTCAAGAATCCAATAACGGGCCAAAAAAACGATCACCCAATGGCCGTCCTCGGAAAGCGCAAGGCCCCGGAGCCTTCAGTATCGGAAGAAGATGCCCAGGAAATCTTCCGCAGACACTTTGAAGCGCGCTTCAACCCGCTGCCTGAGGACGACGTAAAGACCCACGATGAAGGAGACGAGGACGACGAGCCGGATAATGAGGAGGAAGAAGAGGAAAACGCCGAATGGGGAGGCTTGTCGGATGATGAAGTCTCTAGCGATGATGATGAAGAGGGTATGCATATCACATTGCCACTTTCGGCGCATGAATCGTCGACTAAATGCTGTTATAGAAACCCTAGCCGTCGAAGTAATCGACCACTCCGTTTCTCAAGCACCCAAAACTACAACCATGAGCAAACGTGAACTCAAAGCATTCATGGTCCGTCTCCATCCCCCATATACCTTACACATATGTGCAATGCTAACCAGCCCTCTAGTCATCCCGCCCTCCCGATCAAACCGCCACCTCCAGATCCTCATTCAGCACTCCCCAACCCACCACCTCCTCCTCTACCTCTCTCCCCGAGGACGCCCCCTCCCTACTCGCCCAAGATCTCGAACTCCGCCGCCTCCTCGCCGAATCCCATCTCCTCGCGCCCAAGCGCTCAAGCTTCCTCTCCTCCGCCTCCTCCGAGCCCAAGGCCTTCACATCAGGCCGCATCCGCCAAAAGGCCACCGACCTGCGTATCCAGGCGCTCGGCTCCAAGAGCTCCATCCTCAAGCAGGAGAAGATGCCAATGCACATGCGCAAGGGTATCAACGCCGCAGGGACGGCCAGGGAGTCTAAGCGTAGACGCGAGGCCAAGGAGAACGGCATTATTCTGGAGAGGGAGACGGGAAAGAAGAAAACGAGGGATAGGCGAGGTGGACATGGTGTTGATCGTCCTGGTGTGGGTAGGATGAAGGGCGCGGAGCTAAGGATAAGCGAACGTGATGTCAAGAGTATTGAAGGCACAAGAGATACCTTTGGTCGGAGAGGCAGACGATAATACTGGACATGTCTCAACGAGGAGTACGAGGAGTTCAATACACAAGTAGTGGAAGGAGATTATATCATCATGAAATGCGGAAATAAGGTAATAAAAATAGCATGAATATATATGACATTCACATAAGTCAAGGAACAGTCCTTTCTTCATATCTATAACATCGTTGTTCGTTCAACAGAGAAGACATCTTCTCATCCCTGGAGCCCCCGGGAGCGTTTGGCCTGCCTTCTCCAAGTGACTGTTATATATACAGACAGCGCCGGTTTCACTCCCACCACATGCATTATCCCTCTCTCCGTATCACTGAAGAGCTGACGATAGACGCTTAACCAGATCCACCTGCCCACGCCCGTATCTATGAATGAACCCTTTTCGAACCCGCAAAACAAGAAACCAGAAGAGTAAATGCATCAAATGCAAAGAAATCAGAAAATAAGAAAAAACATTGTAGCAGACTCTGGGGCGCACATTTGAAAGTAGCCCATAACTAGGAGCAACAGAATAGAAATCGTTACATAACAGAAGTGAACATGGTAAGTCATTTCAGACTCGGCTGCACTACATCGCACCGCCAGCGTTGATGGCTGTCGGATGGCCCATGGACATCGGCATGCCTAGCGATTGAAGACTGTAGGATTGGCTTGATGCCATCGTGTTGGATGGCATATTTGAATCGCCTGCAGAAGTCGTATTCATGGACCCTGTGACGTAGGCGCCGTCCGATGAAGGTGATGTCTCCTCAACAGAGCCAAGGTGCTCTTCGCTAGAGAACTCCTCTTCCTCTTCCATAGAGAGGTTCATAGCTTCACCGCCATCTTCACGACTGTGAGTGCGTTTGTGCCTAGAGGGAGCTTGTCAGCAAATGTCTACTCGTATCAATCAAAAGGCAACATACTGTGCAAGGTTATCTGATCTAGAGAATGCTTTGCTGCAGACTGGGCAGACGTAGGGCTTTTCTTGTGTATGAGTTCGAACATGTCTAAAGCCTAAGTTAGAATCTCTTGTAGTTTTTTGTCTTGGGATTTAAATTGAGACATACCGCTTTAAGTGTTCGAGGCGCTTGAACAAACGACCGCAGGTCGGGATTGGGCAAGAGTGAGACTTGTGAGGATACGGGCCAAGCTCCATAACGGTAGCAGAACGGGCTCGTCGAATGACACCGTTCGAACCATGCATGATTCGGCGATCCATTGTGCCGTCGACGGAGAAATCATCAGTGGGGAGATGTGGGAATTCTTGAGGGAGGGCGACGGGATGCACAGCAGGGCTGCCGCTAATGGCGGACAGAGGAGTGCTGTGCCTTGACATGTCTAGCATATCCTTGTGCTGGTGGTGATGGTGGTGACTTGTCATTGACATGCCTGGACCACCATAGGCCAAGCCGGGAGGTGAATTGCCAGCAGATTCATCACCTTCAGCAACTGGGCCAATAGAGGTGGAAACAGATCTTCGCAGATCAGAGGGCCTGTGAGGGGCAGATGGAGTCGATGTGGGCGCAGCAGCAACGGCTGACAGGGAAGGAGGAATGGATGTTCGGCGTCTTCGTTGCTTGTAAGTGGGGGAGCCCTCGATGACGGGGTAGCCGTTGTTTGTGCCGTAGGATCGATGATACTGATTGCCACTCATGTTAGAGGGGGGGAGCTGAACCATTCCATTCAAACCATTCATGCCAGGGAGATGCTCGGGAATTGCAGAGTAGAGACCAGTCTCCTCATTGGCGATGTATGCGGGTTCCGTCGGCATGCCAAGGGCCTGCTGGGGAGGAGTGATGGGCTCAAAGGAAATTCCACGGTTGCTGTAGTCTTCATAACCAGAAGAGACGAAGGAGGGGGCGGGCGAATATTCCAAGCCATAGGCAGGCATCGAGGAGTGACGCTGGTGGCCCTGGGCGATGGGAATACCATTCTGGTTATAGTGGACGCGGGTGAAATCAGCTTCCCGCTTGACTGCTGCCACCTGCTGGGGCAAAGCCGGAGCCATCGTCATGGTGTCGTACACCATGGAATCGATCCCCTCGGATAAAGGGGCCACCGATTGGGGAATCATGTTTGGGGGAGGCATCGAGTCCATGGCTCTCATGACAGGTGATGTAGACTGGCTCTGGTTGTAGGAGGATTGCTGGGCGTTGAAGGAAGACGAGTTGGCTTGTTGGCTCTTTGTGAGCTGCTCATACAGTGACTGCGACGAATCATACTGGAAGGACAAGGCGGGCTCGCTAACAGCAACGGTGGTTGCTTCTTGGCCCATCTTCTCGCGCTTCAGGTCTCGTTCCAAAGCATCCAAGAAAAGACGATCGTGCGGTACGCTGTACCAGTAGAAGACCTTTTGCTTCTTCTGGGTGCGAATGCAGTTGTTCTTGTAAAGGAAGTCAAGAAAAGCGCTCTTAGGCTCCTCCAGGGAGGCATCAGTTCCTGACTTTAGGTTTCGCAAATCAGAGAAAATGCCCTCTTCAAACTTCTTGGAGTTCTTCACGGGGCGGCCAAAGGCCTGGAATCGGAAAGAAAGACAGCGCACAATATCTGTCCCAGAGATATGAAAGAGGTTGTTCCTGCAAGTTGAGTTTAGCCCCAGTCCGTAAGCCCGCTGAACGAGCTGCGCGCTCAAGACGCCACTTACCACAACACACAGGAGACATATTCACCCGTTGGCAAAAGGAACCGTCGAATGTACTGATCCGGTTGCCAATCGACAGGGGCAGAAATGAGAAAGTATTTCACTAACCACGCCACATTAGTCCCAGGTTCGGTGGGGGGGTCAACGTTATTTTTTTTTCATGGTGCTACTCACGGTTATCCACCTGTTGAAGAGCGACCTGGGCATCATGAGGCAGCGACTGCTGAGCCTCGGTGCTCAGCATAAATGTCTCCGGCTTCTGAGAGGCCATGGCGGCTTGTTGTGAATACATGCTGTTTTGAAAATTGGAAATTGCGACGTGACCAAAGAGAGGTCAGTCTACAAGAGAAGCGAAAGTAACCGGTGATTCAGTAAGCCTATGCAATTGGTGACGGGCAGGCAACTCCAGCAATAATGGCGAAGTAGACGAGTAGCGACGGCGGCGGTTGCTGAATTCGGTAGGTGGATGACGATAAGAGAAAGGCACTGCCTTAGTTTCGCAACGGTAGCGATTCGACTAGATGATGACGACGACGAAGAGACCAGCTCGGAATGATGGAAAAAAGCGATGCAGTTGAAATTGACGACCCGACAATTTGCGTCAAGCGAATAATGGGTACGTCAGCAGCGTAAACGACCGTCAAGGGCGATGTGAGAGATGGCCGTTTGTGAGTTGTGTGGTTGCCCTATAGTTTTGCGCAGGGTCTTATAAGACGACGGTCGCAAATAAAGAATGGAACGTTTTTCAAGAAAACGAAGAAGCCATCAATCGGACGGAAAGTCGAACAAGCGCTGTGACGAAGACCGTTTTTGGTGCGTGTTTGAGCGACCCTGACTGGCGACGGGGCGACAATGACGACGGTTGGAACAATGACGGAGAGAGACGACGGCGACTGTGCGCGGATTAGGGACAACCTGGCCCAAGGCGGCGCAACGCAACGCAACGCAATGGAAGAACGAAGAAGAGAAAGAAGGAAAAAATGATGGAATGTAAAATAAAATAAAAACGACGAGCACGAGAGAATTATGTGCGGCTCCGGATGAAACGGAAACGGAGGAGGGGCGGAGGTGGAGAGAAGAAGAAGCGAAAGGGTAGGAGAGGTTGAAATAAAGAAACACAAGAGAGAAGAGATTTCAGGAAAAAAAAGAGAAGACGGAGAGACGGAAACGTGGGAATAAGAGTGAGTGAGGAATGGGATGGGATGGGGATGGATGGATGGATGGATGGGGGATGGGACGATTAATGAGGTGTGGCTGCTACCCGTTGAAAGCGCCAGGCACTCGCTCCAATTCAATTCTCTAGGTCCAGTGCGAAAGGTGGACTCTTCCTCCTGCTGGGTCTGTCTTTTGGCGACAGGCGTAAATGTGCTGGTGCTGGTGCTGGTTGCAGGTAGTGCTGGAGGGGGAGAGAGAGAGAGAGGGGACAGCACAGGACAGGCTCGAGAGGAGAGACAGGCTCAAGAGACAGGGTACAGCCCAGCGCGAAGCAAAGGCTACGGGATGCTTAAACTACGCCGAAATTGGGTAGAACAGCGGTACGGACGAGGGATGGTTGGTGGGGCCACAGACTCGCAGGCGTAGTGCGTGAGTGGGGCGCTTTTTTCCAGGTGCTTCTTCTCTCCCCTCTCCCCCCCCGGAGCCCTTGAAAGTCCACTGGGAGCCTCCCCCCCGAACCCAAACCAGGTGATTAGTGGGCACTCACTGTACTATTCCTGGGTACGCTTACAGAGCACGCGCAGTAATGAAGGTTCCAGGTTCCATACTGTCAGGGCTCCTCCAACTAACAACAAGTCGGGTAGTACTACGGAGTACCAGCATACATACTTGTAGGAGCGAGCAATTACAGCAGCACCTTGAGCCGGCATGGATGGATCCATGGATCCCAAAATTTCATTTGCCTTGCAGCATCCATATGCTTGTTTCTAGTATTGCATACATAACATGCCTGGTGTACATCCATGGATCTAATGCCTTAGTGACTAGGTAGGTCCTCTAGCACTTTCACTTACTTGCGAGTACTTCAACTAGCACCGGCAGAGACCGACCAACAAGCACGGGCCAGTGAGTCGAAAAAGAAGCCCGCGCACTCGCCGCCGTCGCCGCCACAACAGCTTCTCGCTCCACCTCGTTGGGCGTTTGAGCGCTGTACTTGTACAAGTATCTGTTCTGCACTGTCATCCCGCAAGAGCGCACCCTTTTCCGCAGCCATGCATAGTAACTAAATAGCACCATGCGGAGAAAATTGTTGCTGTTGTTTTTACTATCGGAGAGAAAGAAAGAAAAAGAGAGAGAGGGAAAAGCGTGCAGGAAAACAATGGGCCAACAGACCGGGCCCTCCCCCCCAAAAGATGCAGCTGGTAAAAAGGACGCGCCTCAACGAATAGATGGAGTGGGGTGGAAGGATCAACAACCTGGGGAGTGAACTGAGTAATAAGGATGGAAGACCACGAGATGAGAGAAGGTGCAGTCGGTGCATTTTCCCCAGGCTGTGTCTCTCCCTTTTTGCCGTCTCTTCATCATCCATGGATCTCTCTTCATCATCTTTCGCACAGTTTTTTATTATTATTATCATTATTATTCCTCCACTTGCTTCGACAGCAACAAGGGATCCAATGCAACTGTGAGACATGCGCCATCACACCAGCTTCCAAACTTCTTGGTTCCCTCCTCTTTTCTTTTTTACATTCATTGTGTTACACTTTGTTTTTTCTTTTATCGACTAGACTACTCCGTAGTTCTCTTCTATAGCCTGCCCTTTTGCGACTTTGCATATCGCCACACTAGGATTGGTACTGTTTTTTTTTTTTTCATCATCAAAGCACAGCCTGCTGCTGCAAGCGCACAGATGGGAGACTATATGTCGGCATGTGCTTTCTTAACATGCCAACATGACAACCACTATGTGAGAGTGATAGATGATTAGCACGGCCAATCCGTGCCCTGTTGATGTGACGAGTGCCTTGGTCCCTGATGGTGGTCAATCAATAGCCACGCCAACCCCTGACACCAAGTCGAATGAATTGCATGAGGATTCATCTATCCGTTCATCATTAGTGCCCATGCCATCACAGAGGCAGGTTGGCGATAACGGGTGACAGGTCGCCGTGGGCCCTCTTCTTCAACTCAATATATACAAGAAATACTCATTCTACCTAGAGGTTTAGCAGTTTATGTGCAAAATAGTTGACCTTCAAATATTATCCGGCGCCTCATGAGACGACCGCAGCTGGCAGCCATGTCCCGCTTGCTGGCCGATTGGCTCTTGCGATCAAATCAAGCATATCTGGGAAAAGTCTATCCTCAACATCAAACAACCCCATCCCTTCCCGCTTTCTCCATGCAAGTGCCGTGGTCGCTGTCAGTGTCGATTGCGGCATGACAAACGCCCTTCTATCAACACGATATTAGAAGCATTGGGATAATAGTTGTCAGAATATGAGAAGATTGGGGTACAGATTCCTCCGGGGTCGCTGCAGAAAGGCAACCCGTTATTGGCTGCTTCATATTCTGCAGTTACATGGTCTCCTCCATCTGATGGCCCGGGTAAGCCATCATTGGAGCTGGCGGGCAACAGAGTTCCACAAAATCACCACGCGATAACTCTTCTCATGGACGATGTAACCTCAGATCGTCATACGTGCACAGAAATAGGCATTCCGTTTTGCTAAAGAAAACTGTTTCGTTCATGCGGCGTCACTTTGTTCGTTCATCACGCAGACCAGTGGCGTAAATACCATGGCAATGATATTGCCAGAAGCCTTCTAGGATCAGTGCAGGTCACATCGTCGCATCTGTTTCTTTTGGATATTGTTTGATGAATGAGGTGGGTAGAACTGGCGAGATTGGTTTCGATGACAGTACTGTAAGTAAGTTTGTATAGAATCGCTGATATTACAGTCAATGGGCTCAGTCACACTTGATCGAGGTACGGGGCATGTCTATACATTCTTTGCCGTTGATAATTTTCAGTTCTTTCAAAAATTACAGTTTTCTAGGGTATTCATAAATATGATAGCTTGCAATTCATCCAAGAATGAGGGAGGCGAGGTTAGGGGGTGGCAAGACAAGGCAGCGAGCCACAAACAGAGTCACATCGCGATTCAACTTGATGCTGTTGTTTTATGATTTATGGTTTCCGATGTATATTGGAGTCCTGAATTTGAGCGGGAGAGAGAGTGTGTGTGCGTTGATGGCAACCCACACCGTTTGCTTGTCATCACGATGGAAGCGTTGTCGGTACGCGTCGCATGGGTTGGTTGTTGTCGCTACCCAGCCAGCTACCAACTTCCCAGCTACCCAGCCCATGACAACTCAAGACCCAATAGACGGCCTGCGTCGGAACGAGGCCCGCTGGGGCGGCCCAAGCGTGGGACACAAGAATTGGCTTCTTCGTCTGAGTTGATGAAACGCGCCTGGAGCAACGCTTCAAGTCGCTTCCAAGTGCTTCAGAGCTGGATTGGCGTGGAGAGACTCGCAGCACTAGAGACACCCGCAGTCTTGACTGGCTGCGTCAGATTCCGCACGCCCCTCCATCCTGCACTGCGACTTGACCAAGGCGGCCGAATCAAAATCATGGCTGAACTCGCCCCCCTCTTTTCTCTGTCTTTTCTCCTCTTCCCACCATCTATCCCATCCTGTGCCAGCTGTTTTCTTGCCCATCCAGCCCATCCAATCCCACCAAGCCATTTTCTTCGTGGAACAGGTCGGTTGGGGGGGATGGAAAAGGCTCGATACTACGCTTATTCCTGCTGGACAACTGCAAACGACTGCTTTTGGCCTGGTCATGCTCACGCGCTAAAGTTGAACTGGACGACGGACGATGTTGATCCCTCAGTCCTCTTTTAAATGGGGGGGGATGGGGACAAGTGGGTGGTGTGCTGTTTTTCTTTGTCTGTCCAACGATAACACCACCCGTCAGCATGTCGTGGTTGCTTCCCGTGACCGCTCTCCTTGGATAACCAGTCCACAACAAAGTTGCAGTGTGAGTGTGTGTGCAGGGCAGCGCCCGGCGGCTAAGACCCAAGGCCAAACGGAGGGCCAGAAAGACGGCAGACAAACAGCCATTGCAGCACTCTGGGAACAGCCCTAGCCTATCCTTCCCACCGGTGGCTTTACAGGTCGCTTAGAATCAACAGCCTCCCCCATGACGATGGTTATTTCTTCAATGAATTCTAGAGATCGGATCGTACAGGCGCAACCATTGCTTGCAGCAGCTCGCTTCTGTTCCGATCCCCAGCACGTCGGGCTGGGCACGGTGCACAAAGCAGAGGAAGTCGACAAGCGAACCTACCCCAGTGCCCAGCCACCTCTCTCCATCACTCCACATGGTGGTCCCTGTGCGTCGAAGAATTTCAGGCACTGTCAACCTTGCGACACGTGCCGCGGAGGAACACATGGCATGGCTCTCGCCCGATTTTCAGAATTGTTCAAGATCTTAGGGTTATGCCAAGATTCCCACTGCAACAATGACGGTCTGTTTGGGTCCCGGATTACCGTCTGAAACAAAGAGAGAAGCATGCTTGATCATCATACCCGCCGCAATGGAAGCCAATGTTGTACATATGGGTCTTACACCATGGCACCCACGCAACCTTACCGATGGCTCTATCCCGTCCAGATGCCCCCATTGAAACAGTAGCCATGGGATGGGATGTGTGTCCCCCCCGCGTTTCCTCTTCTTCACAGTATCATTAGATGTCTCCTCAGTCGAAACGCAACATTTCTCTACTACGCCACATGGTTCAGGGCTCAATTGGGAGCTGTGTGTGGCAAAAGACCTCGCGTTGTGCTTCTAGCCACGCTGCGTGGCATCGTGCATGCAATGATGCCAGCTGCAATTGCCCCTGAGTTTCAAATACCACTTCTCCACCTACAAAATTCAAAATAATGGGTAGTGGATCAGGCTCCGCCTAATGCAAGCAATATGAAGGCGGTGTCGTTAACAACGACCTACATTGGGTGCCTTTCAACGCAAAAAAGCATCATCTCCAATGACATTTTGTCACTTCGCGCTGACAGGCAGATGACAAGACCGACATTCCTAGTGTGACTGACAGTGACAGACAAAATATATTAATTGCTTATCTAGTGCAAACGAAATAATCAAGATGACAGCACAGCAAGTCCCCCCCGCCCTCCATCTTGGCCGGTACTAGGCGGCCGACAACTCGGGATGTGATGGACGGGGAGAGTGTGAGAGAGAGAGAGAGAGAAAGAGAGAAGACAAAGTGCTCAAACATGCAAACTCCAGTTTCAGAACCTTGCAAGACCCAAAAATTAGCCTGAGCTTAACGCTTCATCAGCCAACCAGAGATTTGAGGTACCTTTCCAACAATGCCATGCATGGTCCACCCGCATCAACTTGAAGACTTTCACCAAGCTTGGTCTCATTGGCTTGACCAGCACCCATCTGCAGCCATGTTCTCTACCAGCAACCATCTCTCCAAGGGTGTTATAGTACCGCAGAATCCTTCTTGATTCATAGAGGGGCTGGCCGCTGAATCGGTCGGTGGTCAAGGACAAGAATAGCAAATTCGGAGAAGATGGTGGGAACTGGCAGCCACACGGCTTCGCTGGTCGCCGCCACAATATTGCGGATGGTTCACAAAGTTCTTCTCTCTTCGATATTTTTGGTATCAAGCCTTTTCCATCAGGCTGAATGAATTAATATCGTCGGGCGTCAATCCAAAGTCCCAAGTTCGCTCAAGTGGGCAGCACACGGTCTCACAAAATTGATTTGAGCCAAAGAGTCATGACCTCGGCGCTTGTCATGATTGTTCATTTACTGTCAATGGTTTTCGTCACATATCAGATGATACATGACACAGAAACAAACGGTAACCGTTTCCCTTGCCTTGACAGATGCCGGTGCTTGTCTCACTGGGCTATCCCGCCTCGCTCTGCGGGTTCCTGACCCGAGATGATCCTATAGCCGGATCTTTGTATTATGCCACTTGGCGTAGGCGAGGCTGCAACTAACAGCAACCTGAAACCACTCCAGTTCCCTTGCCAAAAAAGAACCATGGAAACAGTGTAGCAATACCCGCATGCCAAAAAATGCCACCACCAACCGTTGCGCACTGACTCCTTGGCTGGCAGGAGAAACTCCCATTCGTGTGCCTTGCATGAGCCCATCGCCCCTCGATCGCTGCCTGCCAGCTGTGGGCAAGGTAAGAGCGTGAACGGAGTATGCGAGTACCAGGTAGCTGATTTCAACAAACACCAAAGGGCAAGGGGCGCCGGTCTCGCCACTGAACAAAGTCTGTGCTTGTACCTTGCAGAAGTCGAAACTCAATCTCTCGGAAACAGGGCGCATGAAACCTGGGAGGTTACCATTCCCAGCCATTTCGAGAATGATTTGGACAAGATAGTGAAAGGCGTCATTGAAAGTCTAACTCGAAATCATGTCGAGGTGTCTAGATTGGGAAGTTCTTTATCGTCTTTTGCCAGCTTCACTCGGACTTATGGCCTACTCCTTGGTTTCAATCATGAACATGATCATCATCCCGGAAACAACTTTGACGGTCTCGTCACTTTGATTTTCTAGAGGAACACTCAAACCCCCGAAAGGTAGGACGATCCACAAACCCAGTGTAAAGGCACTTGACTCGTAAAAGGAAACGGGTATCTTGGCTTGGCGCTTTTTGATGGGGTCGTTCATGCGGACAAGTCGGGTTCATGACCGATTTCGCCCGTCGAGAGAGCTGATCACGTCTCGGCTTTCGCCATTAGATTGGGGTTGGAGCCCTGTTTCTTGGTTTACTGTTTGCCATACTGTGAGCTGATCATGAGATGTTTGGATCGGGACATGCCGTTGGAAGTATAGCCACAGACTTCAAGAGGAGATGCTTCCAGTGTTTAGGATAAATGCCCATTTTTCAGCCCGAGTTGCGGTCTACCATGCTCGAGATCTGCCGTACTTGTTAAGCCAAGTCATGAAGTAGATTGTATCCAGATCCCAAGAATCATCTCCATGCATCGTCCATCTCGCTTATCTCGCCTAGCATCCATCGTCCAAGTAAACGATCATGACATCCCCGTTGCAACTCCAAGAGCATCAGAGCATCAGTAGCTTTCCCCATCACCTTCCTTTTTCGAATCAACGTGCAAATCATATGTCCATTCTTCTTATCAATCACATCAAGATTCCCCCGCAATTTCCCATCTTGGAGTCTTTTTTCGATACAACCTCCTGAAACCCTTCAACCTGCCCCCCTGGATCCTTGGGGAAAGGTAGCAGGCAGCAGGCAAATGGAAAATGCAGAACAAAAAAAGATGTTCTAACCTCGCTCTCAAGAAAAGCTCGTGACGATAAACATGCCCCCCGTGGAGGAGGGGAAAACATGTTTTGGTAACCCGTGTGTGCCATGTAAATTAGGGCAGTAAGGGAAGTTTCACGTCGAGACAAGAAAGTTTGCTTTGAACAAAACGAACGATAGCAAAGAAATGGCGCAGAAACGATTCCCTGCTCTCTTCCCCCGGTGGGTTTCATGGTGTAGCATTTACATCTCAAGCTTCCCATGTTTCATCCCCGTCCCTCTCCCGCGGTGTGTTATCTTTTTCCCGGGGGGGGGGGGGGGGGGGAAACGATGACTTCATTGACGGAGTTATTTTAATAAGGTATAAGACATGGACACAGTAAAACGTGATGGTCCTCTGACCGATGTTTCCTGAAACCCATGATCAAAGCTTTTTTCTTTCTCTAATCTTTAAACAAACTAGTAGTTCACCAACGTTCATGTCGCATCCAATCTTCGGCCTTTGGTGTAAGCTCATGTCGAACCGAAAAGAGAAAATTCACCGATGTTTTGTTATTGGGTGGGTGGATGGGTAGTGGTGGGTAGTGGTTAATAACAGGTGAGTATTATAGGTGTGATGCACAGAGAGAGAGACATCAAACTTTCTTGTGCCTTTTTCATTTCCCCACGAATAGGATAAATAGATTATATAGTTGAAGGGCGTACAATGGAGATTAAAAAGGGAATCGGAAGAATTAACCAGTATCAGTGTGAATATCTGTCGATGGAGACTTTGACGCAGGAATGGGGGTTTGGACCTAGATGTTGGGTGTAAATCGGTCATGATGATAATGCCAATGATAGTGATGGGGGGTCTTTTTTCCTCTGGTTTGACGGATTAGTAGGGTCGTACTCTGTGGACTCATCGTTGGTTGCAAGTACACCCCTCACCGTTTGAGCAGAATCGCCTAGCTACTAATTACAGATCCTATTATAGACGATGAACATGAAAATCACACCTTGTCTACATCTTATCAAAGATTATTATACATCTCCGACGATATCAAGATCAAGTCATCGGACCGATGGCGAAATATAGGACATGTATAGGGTAATCACCCATGAAAGATGGAAATAATCAATCTCTCCAACCTCCTCAACCTCCTCAACATCAATCAAGACTTGGTGCATCAACACGCAAGAACAAACAATTTCTTCTTTTTTTCTTGGACTAAGTATATAGTAAATTTCCATGAAAGAGCAAAAGCCAAGTGCAATCAATCGTATAAGTTCGTGTTCCCACTCGCTATACATTTTGCCAACAGCTAATCCGCCGACACTCCCTGAACGTCTTTTGTGCTTTTCCAAGATCCTCCTCCCCCTAGACTCCAAACCTGCCAAAACGTATACCGTGCATATTACAACAGTCCACCAAGAAATCAAATGGTCTAAGAGCGGGCCTCCTCAAGCTCAAGCTCGAGTTGCCTGATGCGCTCGCTTTGGTCTTGTGATCCGGTGTTGAGCTTCTTCTTCAATGACTCAACTTCGTTTGTGAGAAGCCCAATCTTGTCGTTCTGAGCAGTGATGACTTTGGTCTGGTTCTCGATCAACTCCTTGATCTGATACAGTGACGTCTCAACGCCTTCAGTACCGGCTGCATTAGAAGCTGCGGGAGAAGTGACTGTAGGAGAAAATGCCTTGGAAGCCGGCGTAGGTTGCGTCTTGGCGGGTGGTGCAGAAGACTTTGACTCTGTTCGGATAGGAATAGCACTTCGCTGTACGGGCTTTGTGTCCTCGTCGAAACTGGAAGGCTCCTCTTTGGTCTCTTCTTCTTCCTTGTCCTGGAACTTGTTTGCCATGGCAGAAATCGAGGCTTGCTGATTCTTCATGGTAGGAGGAGTGGAAGATCGGACAACTGGCTTAGGCTCTTCTTCCTTCTTAGGCTCTGCCTTTGGAACTGGCGCCTGAATTGGCGCAGGAGGCTTGTAGTCTGCCGGGACCTCCTTGGGTGCTGCGCCGTTGTAGACACTCTCCAAGTCAAGTTTAGCAGGAATATCAGTCTTGCCATCTAGCCACTCCTTGGCGCTCATAGCCGGATTTGTTCCCACAGCTGGAGGGAAGATGTCCGCCTGGAAGGTTTCTGCTCTTCGGGGCACAGTGAATGAAATGGGCTCAATGTACGTATCATTGACCGTCTTGAAAGCTCGCATAACCTCATTGTCATGAACCTATACTAATTAGAAGTTGTACACAAGGTGCATCATGTATACAAAAACTTACGTTGATACCACGACGAGGAACAAATGCAATGCCTCGCTGTGGTTCCAGTGATTGGTACTGGCTCAGGAACTCGAATTTGTCGTTCTCATACTCAAAGTAACGAATGTTACCATCGCTATTGACCTAGTCAGCTTCTGGCCGCCTACTTGACCAAACCAATCGCCACTTACCCCTTGCCAGCAAGGTAGAGACAGTTGGAGCCCTCATCTGTATACTTGTTAGCGCTGTAGCTTAGAGAACCCGACCAAAAGTAAACGTACCCCAGAATGGCATGCAGACTCCCGAGATGTGATCGAGTTGAGTAAAGTCGCCGATAGGTTCGGGGTTTCCAGGCTCCCACAACGCTAGCTGTCGCTCGCTCGTTTTCGAGAAACCGGTGGTTGCGAACCGATTATGCTCGCCCATCCAGACAGCCCTGCTGCTCTTGGCTCCGCCATGGCCTGGGGCCTCATGCGCGGGCTTCTCCTGACGAACATCCCATACGCGAATCTTCTTATCTCTCGATGTCGTGACAAGAAGGTTGCCACTGGCATTCCAAGACAGACTCTGTACTATGTCGCTGTGGGGGAGTGTGAAATGGGACTGTTCGGTGCTAATGTCCCACAGCTTGACCGTATAATCGCCCGATGCAGAGGCCAGAATGCTGTCGGCAGCTGGGTTGAATAAAACCTGACCAACTTTTCTATACAAAAGTTAGGACCACGTTTTTTGCAAATGGGCACAGGCCAAGTACCTCGTATGTCCCCCAAGTTTGCTCACAGGGGCCACGTCAGGGACGACCTCGGCGTCGGTGTGGAGGGTAAAGCCTTCGGGCACCTCCCAGACGAAGACCTTGCCATCCTCGGAAGCAGATGCGATGATGCGGTCGTTGAAGGGGTTCCTCCACGCCAAGTCAGTAACCAAACCCACAGAACATGGAGCTTATAGGTATAGGATAGGAGAGTGTGGGTACACACCAGTCGGTATCGAGGACAGTCGCAGTGTGGCCGCGGAACAGTGGGATCTGGTCAGGAAGCTTGCCCTTCTCATTCAGTGGGATGACGGCAAAGGCACCGCCACCACTGGAATCCCAATTGACGGACAGGTAGTCGGGGTTAGCCTTTGGTGTTGTCTCTGGTCAGCACTGTGTCAAAAGGGGGGGGAGAGGAGAGGTCGCATGACCTGCTCGCGTTTGTGGTTTCGCTCTCCGGAGGGGCAGCTCTTTACCTTGACCAAGTTCGTGTCCCAGGCATTTCGACTGATGCGCACGTTGTCGTAGCAGAATTCCTTTTTCGCCGGCTTGCCAAAGACGTGTCCTGTTTGGTGGGAGAGTTTGCGTCAGCCTTGCTTTGTTGTCAGCGCAACGGGAATTGCGACACGACGACGACATACGATACTTGGACGCTCGGACGAAACGACCGGCCATTGTGAAAATTCGCGTTGACCGAGATGTAGAGGAAGAGAAAAAGAACAAGAGAACAAGGGGAGAAGAGAGTAATGTGCGCGGGGAAGATGGTGAGGTCGATTGCGACTGATGAGGGACGTTGTTGCAGGAAGTAAGTAAAGTTACCTGGTATATTGGACTGGATGGACACAACAAAGAACCGTGTTGCGTTCCTTGCCTTTTACAGGTGACGATTCCCCCCCCCCCAGACAGCCCTGGAGGCCCTGGAGGGTGTGGGTGTGGGTGTGTGGGTGGACTGGCTGGGTACTGGTCCACCACTGAAAATGCCCGCTGCGCCCCCCCAGCTCCCCACTATCAGGTCCCCGGGGCTGCTATCGTCAGCGGTTCTTGACGCTGGTTTGGGGGCTTGGCTGGGGTGGATGGCGCAGGAAACCGCTGAACCTGGGGCCTGTTTGGAGGGTACCTCCCTGTAATCATCACGTGCAGAGATAGGGAGTGAGCAACAGGGAACATGGAATTCAAGGAATGGATGGATCTGCCTTAATCTCGCTTTCTATTGCGGATAACAAGCAATTTTATTATCATCGGAAAGGTGTGTTTCATCTTGATGACACCGACACCATAATATCGAGTCAACTTGTCCTCCCTCGTAGAGTACCTAGTAGGTAACTATTTAGCAGTTCAAGATACACAAGACAAGGTCACACCAGGTACTTTACACATGGATGGTGGTGGTCACGTTCAACAAACAAACAACAGTAACAACAACAATAGCATCACAAGACTCAGCCGCAGTAAAAGGACAACTTGTAAAAACAACAACCATCAAATGTTTGAAATGCTCAATAACAGCGTTTCACTCATTATACTCTTTACGTTTTAGTACAAAAGCGTACGTACAGCGACGAGACCAGTCGCGAAGCTATAAAAGCGAAAATAAGACTCCAACAACGCCAGAGAATGGTAGCAAAGAAGCGCCGTCTTCCTGTCCAGCTCACCCTGTCGTGATCCAACACCAAATTTGTAACACAAAACCTAAGCCACAATAAAAGTCCGTTTTCTCATGACGATGAAACGCTCAAAAAAAGTTGTCATGAGATGTCTTCCACCCCTCTTTCACCCCTTCCCTCAAGCCTCACACTCAAGTAAACATACTCTTGGAACGTGAGTGCACCCTTTTGCTTTCTGATCGCCGACGGAACTGCTCCTCCCGCTTAAGGACGAGCTCACACCACTTGGCCCGTGATCGAGGTCCAGTTCCATCGTCCTCCAAGCCGACGTCGCCCCGACCAACGACATCAGCCAGGGCCTTCATCCAGCCCTCCTTGTCCTCCGCGGTGTCAGCATAAAAGTCGATGACCTCGCCATTGTTAAATCGAATGCGGAAACCCTCTTCGACAAACATGTAGCCCTCTTCTTCCTCTGCGAATGCTGACCTTCGGCGCTTACCACCCTTGCCAGGAGTGTCTTTCTCTGTCAATGCTCTGCGATCATCAATTAATCGCTTCGTATTAGAAAGATTGATGGTAGCACGAGGCTGCCTTGTCGCCTCGTGGTAGGCTGTTAGTTTAGTGCCCACAAGCTTGAAGTATCGACGTCGCCAGTACTGTAGACAATTAAAGTTAGCAACCAATAAAACAGAAAAGCAAACATCGGGAAAGCTTACAGGGCAGTCTCCGCCGTGCTGACTTAGATGACCTTCCCAGTTTCGGGCTTGTCTCTCTTCGGCAGCCTTGAGTTCTCTGATGCAAGAATTCATGCTCTTTGGCATGTCATCATCTGTCACGTTCTTCGGACGAGGGACAAAGAGAAGCTGGAGCTCCAGCTTGCCAATCTTATACGGAGCACGTCTGACAATTGTACCGTTGCCACGTTTGCTCTTGACACTAGACGCAAAACTTTCTTCTTCTGTAGCCCACTCATTGAAGCATGCCACCTCAGCTATATAAGGTCGGCCGAAGCAGCGGGTCTCATGTTCCTTCAGGCAAACATAGGCCCGCGCAAAGCTACCATCCTCAGCGGCAAAAGGAGATAGAAGCTCATAAGCTGAGCCAGCATTCTTACGCTCGCGAGCCAAGGCTTCCCTCTGCTCTTGTGCAAAACGTTCTTCCTCTGCCTTTTGTCGCTGTTCAAGTTCCTTGCGCTTCTTGGGCGACGCAAAGACTCTGCTGAAGGTGGACGTCTTGGGCTTGGCCATCTTGACAGTTGGAGCTTGAACCTTGGGATAGCTGGGTTTCTCGAGCTTAACGTTGAGGGTAAGCTGAAACTCAAGATCATTAGGAACTACCAGTTCGAATTCTTGTCCGATGGGCGCATTCCGGGCCAGCTCGAGCCAAGCGGTTGTAACACAGTGAACACCATTGTCCAGTGTTAAGCTGAACCAGCTCCGCTCATCTGAATGGGTTAGTTTTAGGCCCCGTGGCAATGGATAGTTGAGCTTACTCTTGGGAATAGGAAGATCAAGATCTTTCACACCCACAACTTTGACGAAAAGACGGCCCCTTTCGCCAGTTTCTGGTGCAGCCATGTCGACGCTGATATCCTCTTCGATAACACGGTTCAAGCCTACAATGTTACTCTCTCTTCCTGGCATTGGTGGAACGGGCCCGCCCGTTGTTGTTGTTGTTGTTGTTGTCGTTGTCGCCTTTCGAATGCTTCTACGAGTTTGGCCGTTCCATGGTTCGACAGTCCAAGACTGGGGACGAGGGGTAGTCTTGATGGGCGAGTTGCTATTAGCTCGAGCTCTCCAGCTGTCTTCGCCATCCTTGTCGCTGGCTGAGACCAACTTTGTGTTCTGTCTCATGAGATATCCGCGCTGGGAACGAGATGTTATGTTAGCATGAACTTCTTCCATATTTAGTTCGGTGAGTTGATGTGTAGACACTTGTCTGGATGGGGATGGGTGTGCTGTGAGTGTTGGTTTTTGGTAGGAGAGGTCAAAGGCCACCTTTTGTGTTTCAATAACCCTTTCGAAATCCTTGTCAAGACTGAGGCCCATGTCAAGATCCAATGTCAAGCTGCGGTTCTTGAAACTTGGATGACGCGCCAGGAACTCTTCGTGGGTACCCTCAAACTCGGCCTCGAGCTCTTTCGCGCTGCGGCTACGGTGTCTTTCGGGAATGGAAGGAACGTTAGGTATTTCGCCGCTGACTTGTCTGCGGGCTTCTCTCATCGCGGTGATATCTGACGGGGTATTCGATATTCGTGTCTTCAGTTTAGAGCCGGATGCCTTGATGGTGGCAATCTCTTCTGGAATTGCGGGTGAGTTTCTTCTTTCTGTGAGATCGGAGTCCCCCTCTTCTTCGTCTAGCTCATCGTCCAAAGTTTCATCGTCCAACGTTTCGTCGTCTAATGTTTCGTCGTCCAATGTCTCGTCCTCCATTGTTTCGTCATATTCATCATCGTCTTCTTCTTCGTCGTCGTCGTCGTCGTCGTCAGAGATGGGATGATGAATGACGGACTCAGGGGTTCCAGGGTCCTCGTCATCATACTCCTCATCATCATCGGGTTCACCCCAGCCAGAGCCGTCGTATACGGGTTTGGAAAGTGGCTTTTCGGGAGTCTTTTGGTGAGGCAACTCTTCTGTCTTCTCTACGATAACGGGTGCTGTCTCTTTGGGGACTTCTACAGACGGAGCTACCGCGACGGCGTCTGTTTTCTCGGGTACCTGAATCGACGGAGCCTCGGGTTCCACGACTACTGTTGGTTGAGGTTGGGGCTGAGGCTGGGACTGCTGAGCAACGGGTGTGGCAGCTGGTGTGGTTTCCCGCGATGCCTTGACCTCCTCGGGAGCACTGACTGCTTTTGGTGGAAGAAGAGACTCTTCGTGGTCTGAATAATGACTCTCGTCGTCATAATGAGATGTAGAAGCTGCCAGCGCTTCTTCATGCTTGAAACGACGATCACCATGCTCGTCGTCATCAAGCTCATCTTCTAGATCCGAATCATGATATAAATCGAGAACACTATCATCTTCGTCGTCATCGATAATAGGTCGAGTAATAATGACACTACCACTATCCTCTTCATCATCCTCTTCATCGTCAATAAGTGAATCTTCTGTCGAAGGAATTGGTACATCAGGATCAAGAGGTAGTTGACGACCTGGACTTGCCGGAGGTGATGAGAAGGTATAATCTGACTCGGCATCAAACGTCTTGTTTCCATTCATGCGACGCATGATAGACTCACGGGTGATGCGTGGCGGGGTCTCGTACTCTGCCAGTTCAGAAATATCACCAACGTTCTCGTCCTCGTCCTCGTCGTCTTGTTCTTCACTGTGCCCTTGAACTTCGGTGACGTTGGGTGTTATGTCACGGGACGCGGTGCCACGGCTTCCCAAGGATGATCTGTCACGGCCAGAAAGTCTTCGCAGGCGACGCTCGCGCTGTTGCTCAGCAGCGGACTTACCGCCATTATCGTCCGACAGCATCATCAGCTTTAGTCTCTCTTCAAGTGTCATCTTACCACTGATGAAGCTCTGAATATCAGACTTGCTCGCAGAAGCAGGCGGTGGAGCTGGTAGGCTTCTGTGGTTGCCAAGCATCCTTTCCGCCGTAGCAGAAAGGCCTGGTGAAGTAGGCGCAGAACCTGTTGACTGACTTCTGGTGTGGTTGAAACCTGGAAGAGGTGGGAGAGGGCGGTGATCGGAGGGAGAGTTGGCAGAGTCAGTTCGTTGGTGATTTAGGGAGTGTCGGCCTACTGCGACACCCGATGGTGTGGAGTCGAGCATCGGGCTACCCTCAAACTGCTCGGATTCCCTTCTGCGAGGCTCAACGGGGCTTTCCCAATCATCTGGACCAACGACCGGTGTTTTGTCCGTGTCTTCCAGAGAGGCATCGAAACTGTCATCATCATGGCCATCACTCTGACCAGGGTCATAGAGAATATCCTCCTCGTCATCGTCGTCCATAGAGTCGTAGCTTCCCTCGCGAGAGTTGGTACCAATCGATGATAGATCTGGCGTAGCCATCTCATACTCATTAATTTGAGGAGGGGCAGCGTCAAAGGTGACGCTCTTTGTGTGTCGATGCAATGACCGGCTGTTGGGGATATCACGCTCCTCGAGTACCGATGACTCTGGAGACCAGACGCCCGTCTCGTGGTCGAAGCTGCTCTTGAACTTGGAAGGCGAAAGGGACGATTTGGTAGGCGAGGCTTGGTCTTTGCTCGGGGTGGGAGATTTAGTCGGGGCGCCAGTGATAGCCTCTGAAGGTGATCCCTTGATCGGTGTAATTGCTGAGGACGCCGGTTGCTTGGTGGTTGTTCGAAAAGGATCGGTTAGGCGCTTGTCGGCTTTGGGGGTCCGAAACCCGAATGCGTTGTCTTGGACCTTGGCCAGGGGTCGTTCGATCTGAGGAATCCGAGTTGGATCATATTCCTGCTTCTGCTCAAGTGCAAGGATGTTACTATTCTTGACGCGAGAAGCCTTCTGGAGACGCTCGATCGAGGAGCGGCGAGTAGGTGAGGGCGATCCGTTACGACCGTACAGTATGTTTTCTGAATTACGATTCTGCCAGAAGAGACGTGGAGAGGTGGCTGTGTCGAGAGGCGAGGACTGGAATGGGGATGAATCGGTACTGAGCACAGATTTCTAAGGGGAGGCTACGTTAGCCCACAAACGCACGGCACACATATCACGATGAGCATTCCTCGAACCTTGGTAGGGGAGGCTTGGTGCCAGTTTGGGGAGTTGCGTCTCTGCTCCGAAGGGGAGAGCTCAGCCAACGGCCGAGACACGGCACTGGCCATCTTTGCTGGTGTGGTGGCGGTGGTGTTTGATGCGCTCTTCGCGATGCGCAGAGGCTGTACCTGGACGTTGATGAGATTAGAAGGTTGCGGCCCAAAGCACAAACGACGGTCATCCACATACCGACTCGGAAGACATGATGAATGATGATGGCTGTTGTCTGTCTCTGAGGTGAAGCTAAGCCTGGTGTGAATGCATTGGCATGCTCGCACGTCGACGGTGACAAAGAAAAATACTCGAGTATGGAATGTTGTTGTTGCGTGGCCGGGTCTGTGTCGCAACAGGGAGGCCTTGGTTTAAGGCGGTCTCGAAAACTGGGCACCAATGGGCAGATAAAGAAATCATAGGCTGGCCCGAAGGAATAATAAAGCCTGCAAGTGGTGTATGGCTTTTTATTTATCCCAGGCGGAGAGTGAAGGACTTCACGGCACTCCAAGACTCGACCGTTGCATCAAGTCGGAAAAAATAATCACGATGGCACTGGTCGAGGTGAGAAAAGGGAGCTGCCCAGCGAGTCGGGTGTTTAAGGGAATCTGTAAAGGCACTAGAATCGGGCAGCGTGATTGGCTCGTGACAAAACAAAACATGGCCCCTCCTGTCTCGAGCGTTGCCGTGGTAACCACACCACTGGTTACCGTTGCGGGTTGTGGGTTGCGGATGGATCCATGGACATCTCGAGAGCTGAGAGGAGGGGTCGCATGGATGTCGCATGCACGCTAAATTATCCTGCAACACGCCAGTGCAGGCGAATTGCATCCAGTTGCATCCAGTTGCGTCCAGTTGCATGTTGATGCACGAGCCCCCACCCCACGCCAGTACAGCAGTAGGGAGGGAGCTTGGAATCGGCCTTCTCTTTGGCTTTCAGACCAAGAGGCCAGTGGCTGAAGTCGCCATGGCAGCCAGCAGGGGTCTGAGACGAGGTCGCATGCAAACAATCAATGGAATCAAAGGTTTGACTGCGTCTGAGGACTCTGATTTGACTGTGTCTTGCTGCACGACACCACACCATGTCCAGTTTTGTCTCTGACTTGTACATGAAAGAGCCGAGACTAGACGGTGTCCTGATACCGGGGTTTTCCTTTTGGCACCGAGGTTTGTTTATAGTCTTGTCGTCATCTTGCCCGGGGGGGATCTAGATTCTATCTACCTATCTATCTACTATCCACCGATAACATATCGTGTTAGTCACAACATGCTATTTATGATCGATCTTTTTTAGTTCCTGGCACTTGGGGTTGGCAGACATGATGCCCCGGTGTAACCTCGTTGCCATATTATTCCCTTTGTTTTCCCTCCAGGACTCTCTTGCCGATGAAAATATTGATATATCTAGTGTAGTACCACGCAGCCAGAATCTCGAAATACGAGACCTGTTTCAAGCATCTTCCCTGCAACAGTTTGCATATACACTGTTTTCAGCCTTGTCTCTCGCTATCGTGGTCGAATTGACGAGCTCTCCTCCCTTGTCTATTCCGGGTTGGCTTGTTTTCTGTTCCACTCCACACATTCGTCAAACCCAACGCCCGTCCCGCCAAAACAATCCAAGGCGCTCCCAATCGTGAGATCGACCTTGCCTCCACTAATTCGTTTTACCGTTTCCAGATCGTCTAGGTGTCTGCCTCCGCCAGCGTATGTCACCGGAATGGAGCACCATTGGGAGAGGCGTTGCACAAGCTTTTCGTCTATGCCCTTTTGAAGCCCTTCGTTATCAGCAGCATGGATGAGAAATTCCGAGCAATACGGTTCGAGCGATCTTATGGAAGCTAGCAAAAAAAGTATAAGCTTCGTAGGATTATCGTTTTCGGTGATGACCTGAACTTACCTTGATTGATTTCCATATCCGTGATGGTTTGCCATTTGTTCATGGCCACATACCAGCCGTCTTCCCCGCTGCGACGACAACTCAGATCGATGACCAATTTGTTCTTGTCCCCGTCTAGGGCTTCAAGCACCGCATCTAGTCTCTGCTGGCTAAAATGGCCATCCGGAAAGAGAAAAGATGTGATGATGACCTGGCCGAAATCAGTAACTCGGCCATTGAAGCATGTTGCCTTGAAATTGCTGGGGCGTCATCTACCTTTTCTGCTCCGGCATCAATCCACTCCTTGGCGTTCTTATCGTTGATACCACCGCCGACTTGGAGTCCACCCGGCCATGTTTGCAACGCCTGTTTCGCCGCAGTCTCATTCCCTCCGCCAAGCATAATCACATGGGCCCCTTCGAGACTGCTGTCTCGGTAGAGTCGCGCAAAATGCTCCGGTGGGTGCGGTGACACATAATTCGTCTGCAGAGCTGCCGATGAGCTGTCCAGGGTACCGCCAACAATCTGCTTCACCTGGCCAGCATGAATGTCTATACAGGGCCGGAAGCGTGTCATTTTGGGGTTTGTTTTCCTACCGAATGACTGGACGGATCCGGAAAAGATGACTGCGACTTCGGACGGGCGAGCGATGCGCAGTTTCAGTCTGTTCGAGTCAGCGTAGCGTTCCAAGGTTCCATGGTGGGGCGAGCTGGTGAAGACGACCGGAAGCATGGACCGACGGTTTATGGAGCTCTGCAAGAAAAGTGACGCCATTTAAGTTACAGTGGCCGCATCAAAAATAGACACAGGTTAGTGGTTTTTCTTCTTCTTCTTCTTCTTCTTCTTCTTCTTACTTGTCCATACTCGTGCATGAACGTCATCTGCATGTCGTACCCAACCTCTCAAATTCCAACGGCTTCAAAAATAGAGAAACCCCAGACTCGAGATACTATTATTGAGGCGCCCGTTATAGGACCCACTGTAGCTCCATGTCATGTCAATGCTCTCCAGGTGCTGTCATGTTTGAGGTCGCCGAACTTGTCCATAGCTTCAATTCCCCCTACCCTGCTACTCAACCTCTCATCCAGGTCGTTTCCAGCGACGTCAATACCAGGTAAAGCCATCTTACTCTTCACCCCATGATCAATATTGGATTTTTTAGTTACAATCAATCTTAGTAACCAAATCAAGATGCACTTGACTCCATCGCCAAAGAGAATATTATTGGAAATATATTTCCTCTTCTCTCTATTTCGAATATTCTTTCTTGTCCTTGCTATGAAATATGGAGACAAACAAGTCTGCCCCGGCATTGTATGAAACAAGTCATACAAGCTCAAATTTCTCCAAAACAGATCCACTGAAGAAATCCTGATTATCCTGGATAGCAAGATTATCCCAAGGACGGGGTACCCCTGCAGACTTTCTTTTACTAGCTAAAGGGTTAAGAATATGGAAAAGGCCTACTCGGCTAAACTGTCGCCATGGTCTCATCGCTGCGGTCGGCAGGTCCCGGAGAACGAGTCCAACGCAGCCTCTGAGTCTCAAGCCAATGCAGGTACCAACATAAAGAAGATGAACTGGAATAGATATCCCAGTGTTGGATGCACTGTCGGAAAACTCTTTCTCTCGAGCATCCGGTCTCATTCGAATCAGCGGTATGGGGTGAGTACTTCCGTCTGAATGCATTTCGTGGAGATCATGTAAATGGTCTGGCGTCTCCTGGTTCCCAAACCACAACGCTGGGCGAATTTTCCCCTGACCTTTGATGTATCCACTTGCAACTGCCCCGAAAAGGGCCTTTTCTTCTTCCAGCTCAGTACACATCTCTAGGTGCGTTATCACAGGTTCCGGTGTTGGAAGATCAGACGGATGTGCGGACTGGGCGTATGTAAATGAGATTGACCCGTTGACTGCAGCCCATGACCACGATGGAGCTTGGTATTCTGTAGGACGATCCTGAAGCGTGATACCCGTATCAATATTCCACAGCAGGTCGTAGGGGAATGTCTGTTTCCAATGGCCCGCAACGTACTCATCTTGAAGTATGGATGAGAACCTCGCTGCAATGCCCGATATGGCAAGACTTCGGTCCTTTGATACCGTCAGACTTCTCCTTGTATATTTCTCAACCACAGTCCGCCATGAATTCACAACATCTTGACGCCAATTCGGATCCTCTTTGTTTATGTACTGAGAATAAAAGTTGTAAGGCAGGTTAAGTCCCAAGGCATCCTCCCTGGTGCCGACTTTCCATCCATCCGAATAGCCTGGTTTGTCTCCCGACTCCCCACAAGCCCAAGACATTTGCTTTCCCGCATATTCCAAAAACCTGGGAGACAGATAGCGCTCCTGTAGAGTCCAGCCTCTGCGGTCGATGGGCTCCGGACCTAGGCCATCTCGGATTTTCATGATAAAGACTGTACCAAGAGATGAGTCTGGGCATCGAAACGACAGCTTCACAGCAAGTTCGGTGATTGAATCAACGTCAACTTTATGGAGAAACCCATCAACGGCACGATTTGCTCTGGTTGCAGAGATTGTAAGAATAGCATTGCTGTAAATCTCTGGCATCAAGGCAATCTGCTTTGCCTTGTCACTATCGTCGTCCTGTACAATGCACAACGAGTCGACCCATAGATAGCTAAATCCAAGGCCCACGGTGACTTTGATAGCGTCTTGAATAGATGCCGGTAAGCGCTCACAGTCAAGAGCCAAGTCACCAGAGTTGATTCTATCCTTTGTTGTCTTGTGAGGCTGGTCACCACCCCAGCAATAACTGAGGGCAGTGTAAGGCTCCATTGATGATGGATAATGCAGGACTGCACTGTATTTTGATCCGACCTGGCCCACTTTGAGAACAATTTTTGGCATAAAGGCTAATGTCGACTGAGTACACTGTGTATGGTTTTCCACACACTCCGATACCCAAGAGCGAGCAAGAGTGAGATTCTCCTGTGATCCAATGTGCGGGTTCATGGGACGAGTGGTCACCATAGCAGCAGCAGGGTCGCCTGATCCTGTCAGTTCCCCTCAGTTTCACCCAGCACGAATACATACCTGTAACAGCCACCACGTCTAAATAAGCATACACTAGAATTTTGCACCTACCGGTATATTCATCATATGGCTCCTTTGGGTCCCATAAGCCGATCCAGTCAATTTCAGTGAGCGGAAGCGGGTCAAAGCCATGTGATAGATGAGAGATGCAAATGTAAATTTCTTGACTTCTTGATTGCAAGTCTTGCCACGACGCCTTTGTCGACCAGCTAGCGATTAGCCACTGAGAGAGGCGACAGGCCGAAGGCGCAGAGAGGAAGGTGTTTAATTTTTGTTGGAAGAAGCATGTATTGGCCGGGGTTTTCTCAATACGAATAGGTTTGTAGCTTGGGTCTATGATCAGACTGCCACAGAATTGGCACTCGTGATATGTTGGGTCCTTCATTATGGGAATTAATATTGCAATAATCCATGTATGAGAAATTTTATAAATCTGACATTGTAGGTCTTCTCTCACTGATTTGTAGATGTTGAACGTAGATATGTATGGCTAGTGGTTACTTGCAGCCGTACTTGGTAGCAACATCGAGACGGCGGGGCAAGTAAGGCAGCAATGTCCAAATAAAACAAGCAATCAGAAGAGAGTAAGAAGGTGGACTGTGGTTTTACATGATCAGTCCGAGTCAAATGTACTAACACGGGGCACTACAAAGTCTCATATTTGCATCTTGACAAAGTTTTGCTGCCTTTGCGTATTCATTTCTGTTCAAGGCTTTTTTGCGACTATCATCGCTGCCTCAACGTTCAAGTCCAAACTTGTTCGTTACGCGCGACATGAATATTATTAGTGCATAAACAGGTCGGCTCCAAGATCTGAAAAATGGAGGCTTTGCAATTTCTCATCGCATCAATTAGCTGAGGTTTCACATGTTTGGTCATGGTGACTGTGAAGAGGGAAGGAGCACTGGCGGAAATGGGTTTGGTCCCGGGAGTTGCGGTTCGTGCCGTTGGCACCCCGAGATGTGACGTAGTTTTTCGACCCTTCAATTCCAACTGCCGACATCGACAGCAACCATGCAAATAAGGATAACAGCACATAAGACTCAACTTTCACTTAATGAGAGGTGTAATGATAAATTGAACGTTGGCGTCTTTATACTTATGAATAAATAACGGCTGCCATTCACTCAGTTCGCAACTATCATGTAGTCTTTGCCCCATCATACCTAACCAACCCAACCAACGGATGGAGACTCTTCCAGCGGAATCTTCAGTAGCCAAGACCTGCTGGCCCTTTTATTGGCGTCTAAAGGTGGGGGCAGTCCCATGTGGGTCGCTGTAACATTAGGTCGTGCGGCTAGTCCGGAGGCGTCGAAACCAGCCGCCCAACCTGCATCACACCCACAATACATAATAGAAAATAACTCACAACCATCCCAATCAAATCAGAACAACTGGTCGAGTCGTATAACGGTCCAGTACAGTCGCCTCACAAATTCGATCGAATTTGAAGCGCGCGACAGACCCGGGTTCGACTCCCGGCTCGACTAACTTTTTGCTGCATCTCGAAACCTCAACTTCACGATACAGCCTCACCTTTTTTGTACCACCCAAGACCACCAGCTTCCAACCAAATGAGAGGTCGAGTAGTATAACGGTAAAACACGAGTCTCACAGATTGTATCATACACTCAAGATCCGGGTTCGATTCCCGGCTCGACTACACTTTTTGATATCAATCTCATATTTGCCACCACATATGTCGTTTTTCTTTTTGGTCCCGAGCGTGCGCAGGAATAATTATGCAGAGTACATCTCTCCGTGACCTGATACTTTTATTACCATCTTCCTGCTCGCCATCGCGGCTTGATTGTAAAGGATAGCAACACCCAATGGTCCCCGGACCATCACCCCCAAACGTCAACCACGGATCCCTAAGACAAGACAACAGAAATGAGGCATCATCTCTGGGACTTGACTAGCAAGCAAGATACCTGGACATGAATTCAAAGATATATCACACAGGCTTATAGTAAACTTCAATAAAAAGGCATGAGTGAGGAGCAACAAAACCCAGGGCTATATCACCTACAAGGTGAGTGGAGTGATGAAGATTACAGAAGTCTCGCCGACACGCAAGCAAACACATCATTGATGGTAATTTGAATTATATATTGGTTCATAATTGTATTTATTGGCAGAGATAAACCTCAATTCCCAAACTCCGATATATGCCCATGGTATCATATCCCAACGCCAAAGCCCGCTATCCATCCACACATCAAGTTTGCCCAGCCAATCTTACACGTTTCGCATCGCTGTCTCTCAATGCCTCGCTTCGCGCCAAGAAATCCTGTCTTGCAGCATACGAATCCTTTGACTTGCCCGCCAGCTCCAGCTCGTCCTTGATGCCCTCCTTGTCTACATATCCAGCCCAGTCCATTCGGCTCTTCTCCACGGTATTCAGCTTCTTTGCCTGCGCTTCCTTGGCTGCCTTCATCCTTGCTGCCAGCCCTAGGTTCAAATCGGTGCGGCCAGATACGCCGTCCAGGACAGGCTCAAAGGCAGAGCGAAATGCCTTTTTCGTGAGACGTTTTGCTGGAGTCGTATCTGTAGGGGTATCTTCTTTTTGGGATGCGAGGAATAGCTTGGCTTCAGCGGAGCCTCTTGGTACGAGTTTCTCTTCAGTATGAACCCGGCCAGCAAAATTGTATGTACGCTTGATGCGGATCAAGGTAGGTTCGTCATCTTTGGGTATTCCAGATTCGGTGCCTTTTTTTTCACCAGCGATTTGCGTCGAATGTCCGTCTTCTGTCTTTCCTTCATTTGCAGCTGTATCGGGTTTTGATACTGAGGTGCCTCCATTCAACATTTCCGCCCAGATGGCGTCCACATCGACAGTAACGGGACCCTTGCTCGTTGCATACTTGCGCTCTTCTTTCCTATCCAAGACATTAGAAGTGTGATTGTGGATTCTGTATTTGGGTAAACACACTCTGCCGCACGTTGGCTCCGAGTCTTTATTAAGCCGCCTTCTCCGCCTTCATCATCCACAGCCTCTTTCTTGGCTTTTGCTCGTTTCTGTCGCTTGCGCCCCTTTTCTATTATCGCCTCATCGCCTGAATTTTCGTAGTTATCTGTCTTTTCAGTATTCGCGCCAGTGGTTGGTTGGCTACGTTTCGTGGTAGATTTGGTGGTGCCTTCATCTTCCGAGTCTGAGTTGCCGGATTCTAATTCTTGTACATTGTCGGGTGCAAAATCGGAATCTTGCGAAGAGGCGTATTCTTCATCGTCGTCTATTTGGGGATCAGGAGGCATTTTGTGGGTTTGAAATAAATTTCGCCTTCAACTAAGCAGAGAGTAAATTCGTTGTCGCGTTGTTTCGCGACGGCGATACTTTCTCGGTGAGGCATTGGTCCTTCGGTGTGGAACCAATGACGTGGCGATTCACATGTGATTGACTCAGCTCCAGGTTCCGTTAGTGGTACGTACATTCATAGCACTCTGCATTTCAGGGACGACCCAAGTCAAACCATTGGTATGTCATGTTGTAGCAACACTCACCCAACCCGTCTATTTCTTTCTATATTCATTCATAAAAGCTGGATATATGCCATTAAAGGCTTGAACAATAAAAACGACTGCTGAGCACAGCGAACAAAATAGCTGCTACAAGATATAAAACCAGTCTCTTCAGGGTAGCTATCACACACGTGTTCGGCTGCGTCAACACATCAACGCTCACCCGCATAAACTGTTGAATCTTTGAACATGGGCATCCGCAAGCTACTACGCCTTCATCGAGGAAAGGACACTGACGATAAAATGATATCTTCCTCGGGTGCTCTCACAGAAGCCGAAAAGGAACACTTCCGAGCGAATGGATTTGTTCACTTGAAGAACTGCTTTACTCCAGAACAAGCACAGTCTATGACTGCTGATGTATGGACTCGACTCGGGATCGACCCGAATGACAAGACTACTTGGACAGCCATGTGGACGAATATGCCTCATCACAAAACATTTGATGCTGCAAAATTCGCCCCTAAGGCTTGGGCGGCCATTTGCGAACTTTGTGGTGGGGAAGACCGAATATCACCACACAGCAAAGAATGGTGGGATGCATTGATTGTCAATCTCGGCACGCCTGATCTTGAAGGAGTGGAAATCCCTCCACAAAATCTTGAGGGTTGGCATGTTGATGGCGACTTCTTTGTCCACTACCTGGATAGCCCAGAGCAAGGACTGCTTGTTGTCCCTCTCTTTACGGATGTCTTGCCTGGCGGCGGGGGCACGGTGATCTGCCCCGATTCAATCCCCAAACTTGCCAAGCACCTTTATGACAATCCTGATGGCGTGTCGCCTAGAATGGCGCCTCGGGGGCACCCGGATTTTTCTACGGAAGGAAACCTGCCATGGTTTCATCAAACAGCGAAATCTTGCAGCAGGTTTGTGGAAGTTACTGGCGAGTGCGGTGATGTCTTTCTGCTACATCCTCTTATGCTTCACACTGTGTCTACCAACCCCCGTCGCCTACCACGCATCATTACCAATCCACCCGTGTCTCTCAAGGAGCCCTTTAGATTTAACAGGGCTGACGGAAATTACACATTGGTGGAGCAGACGACCCTTCGAGCGCTGGGTCAAGATAGATTGGAAAGTTGGAAGATTACATCGCCCAGAGAGCTTATCGTGCCAGGCAGACTCAAAGCACAGGAGAAGATGAAAGAGGCTGAGCTGAAAAGGATGGCGGCGGCCTAGCATGCGTATGGATAAACATGATGAAATACTGGCTGTAGGTCATCATGTTTGTTTGATCTTGTGGCACAAGCAAACCGTTAGGCTCCCATTCACGAATGCTGACAAGTTGGATGATTTAGATGGTAAGCAAGCAGTTCCTCCGACATTCCAAACATGAAACCCTACGGAGTACATGAGCGGGGACGGCATAGCCGGGCGCTGACATGGAATCAATCACCTTCTTGGTTTGCTTGGGTTTGCTCAATATGAGCTATGCAAGGCCCTAGAGTAATCATGCTGCTGCGTATGGGGAAAGTTCCGGTTCGTATTGTTTATTTGTTTGACCAAATGTTTGTGCGGATATATGCCTGTATTCAGTAGATGGCTCTAGTGGCACTCTGAGACTTTGCCCGTGATTAATCTACAAGTAACCCACCGATCATTGCAGACTTTGCTTTTGGTGGAATTCGCGCGTGATTTATTATCGATCGTTTCACGGGAGTCCCGAGTGTAGAAACCGCCCTTCTGAGTTGGCCGCCTTGTGTGTGGATTGTTTTCGGTGAGACTGGGTACAGCTTTGCATCGCATGTGGGCGGCAAAGAAGATTCTTGGATGCAAAAACCTTGTTTAGTATTGAGTAAAAGCAAAACGACTGGTTAACTTCTTCCACAGCCTTGGGTTGACATGGAACCATGATGTAAAGACGAGACAGTTGGGCGCCAAGGTTGCCAACATGGCTGCAGGGCCGCCTGTGTTACATTCAAGCTCCGTCTGCATTACGGGTCGTTGGATGGTGGCGCTCACACTTCCATCGTTCCCCTGCCACTCTTAAAATTTCCGTCTCCCCTCCTCCACCCTTCCTAAACTCACCGTCTCTCCTCTCTCTCTCGTCACTCGCTCGACCTAAGCGTAGTGCCCTCCATACTTCGTCCACCATACTCGCCCACCATGGCCAGCGACGACGACTTCGAAGTCGAGGTGCCCGACCTGGCAGAAGATGATCCGATGAGAGCTTTCCTACCGACATCATTCGGTAAGAAATCAAAGGAAGCCAATATTGCGGCCCAAATAGACCGAAGTCGGAGGAATGTGGACAAGGCAGCAGCGCCAGCGGGCAGTGTAGCCAACGACAAGATACAGCAGCCACAGGAACCGAGAAAGAAGCCAGACTCGAGCGACGATGATGACGACGACAGTGACGATTCTGATGAATCCGACGACGAGGACGAGTTCCCAGTATCGCATGAATTAGTTTTGGCGACACAAGAGCGCGCAGTTACGACGGTCTCGTTGGACCCTGCTGGGGGCAGATTGGTCACAGCCTCGCTAGATTGCACTATCAAGCTTCACGACTTTGCTTCCATGACACCGACGACCCTTCGCGCATTCAAGACGGTCGATCCGTATGCCGCAAAGCGAGCTGCTGCGACGGCAGAGTCACACCCTATCCACCACATCGAGTTCAACCCTTTATCAGGCAGCGTTTTTCTCTGTGTATCAGCTCACCCGCAGGCGAAGATCATGTCACGAGATGGCGAGATTGTGACGGAGTTTGTCAAGGGAGATATGTATCTTCGGGATATGCATAACACCAAGGGCCACATTTCCGAGGTTACGACGGGCACATGGCACCCCACGGACAAGAATATTTGTGTTACAGCCGGAACAGATAGCACTATTCGAATTTGGGACATTAACAACAAGCGCTCACACAAGGACATAATTGTTTTCAAATCAAAAGCTACAGGCTTGGCTGGACGCACCAAAATGACCGCTGTTGCATGGGGCACTCCAGCGCAAGGCGGAAACAATATTCTAGTTGCCGCTGCTTTGGATGGCACTCTTGTCATGTACGGCGGGAATGGTCCATTTTCGAGACCCGCTGGAGAAATTCGAGATGCCCACAAACCCCAGACTTGGACAGGCGGCATTGATATTTCGTCAGACGGCCGCATGGTTGTTACCAGGGGAGGCGACGATTTGATCAAGTTGTGGGATACAAGAAAATTCGACAAACCGCTTGTGACTGTGTCGCATCCATCAACTTCTGACCACTACCCGACAAGCAATATTCGGTATTCGCCAAACTCGACTAGCATTATCACCGGGTCGGCAACGGGCCACCTTCACATCCTAAATCCTGGCAATCTGCGACCCGAACTCGTGACGCCAATAACCCCAGGGTCTCCTCTCATTGCTGTGGATTGGCACCCTAAGATTAACCAGATTGTTACAGGCTCCGCAAACGCCGAAACACATGTTCTTTATAATCCAACCATGTCAAGCCGAGGAGCCGTAGAAGTCATGTCAAGAGCACCAAAGAAACGACACATCGACGACAACCCCGAATTTACAATGGACCAGAATGCTGGCTTATCAGGAGACTCGATATTGACGCCTGGTGCAATGCCTGGTTCCAGAAAAGCGGGCGTGACAGGGTCGGGCAGATCGAAGGATCCTCGACGACCCGAAGTTCCGCTGCAAACACCATTCCAGAAGAGCCAGCCAGACGAGAAACATATCGCGATGAACATCCCCCTCGCCAGAATGCTACACGAGGACCCGCGTGAGGCGTTGTTGAAGTATGCTGACAAGGCTCAGAGTGACCCCATGTTCACCAAGGCTTGGAGTAAAACACAACCACAGACGCAATATGCGGAACTGAGCGACGAGGAAGAGGGGGGACCGGACAAGAAGAAGATGAAGAGATGAATCGAATGTTGTTGGATTGCGAACGAACAAACGGTTACATCATGGTCAACACGACGCATTTATAATAATCAGAGTCCGGTACTGGAGAATCAGTAGGTAGGTAGGTATTTTCCTTGTTACACGGCTACTTAATTCTATCGGCACGATGTCTACCAGGAGCGCAAAAAAAAGGGATCGAGTCTAGGGGGCATTATTGTCAGGTTATCCCATTATTGTAGCATGCAGATAGCCCCGTATCCGTACGTATTGTAGCTCCATGGCACCTCTCTGAACAATAGCGAGAGGCCGTAAGTAAATGCGCGCCTCCGCAGAAGAAAGAAGAGTGGATACCATCACGTGACCTCTGATCAATAGTAATAGGATTTTCCTTTCCAGCCTGAGGCGCGGGATTCTGCCTGCGCAGGGGCCGTGCTGAAATTTACCGTGGACAGCCGTCTCAGAACCGCACCAGCCATCACGCCGAATCTTGTCAGTTGTGTCTTCACCACTCCCCCATCATCAACCCGCCAGCGCGCGCATCCAAAAAATCGCCAGGTCCCCTCGCAAACCATCGGCGTCCATCTCCAATCTTCGCAAACTTCGTGTTCCACGCGATTTGCACGCCGTTTACGCCTACGGCACCCGATCCGACGCGCCGCGCCACCTTCCTCGCACTTTTTTTGTCTTTGCAATCTTTGAAAGGGCCCCCTGGGGTCAAAAGTTTCCATCTCCAAAGTCCCCACGTCCGCGTCTACTGCGTTGTCGCAAGGCTGAGCTCTTGCAACCTTTAACGACCAAGACATTTATCTTGATTGTGTTTTCAAAAGCCCACCTCACGAAGTGGCACCCTTTGTCTCCACGACTCCCCTCGCCGCGCATACTTGTCGTATCCTTATTTTTTGACGCGCTTTTGCCTTCGATTCCCACATTCGCTCTTTGATCGTTTTCTACATTTTATATCACACTACGACACCGAGTCTTCTCTACGCGCAACGAGCTCTAATATCTCCTTTCGCCCCTCGATATGCTCTGTACATAGGGGAAGAATAATTAGGATAGTCATTGGAGTGTAGACTGTTGAACTCAACCATCACATTACACCACAATCATGGCGTCGGTACAGGCTCTGCCTGCCGTCCAGCACCCGGGCGCGCCAATGCCCGCGGGAGCAACCAAACAACAGGCCGAGGAGGTCTACAGAGTACGATTCTCTACGCGTATTGATAGGGTGCTTTATTCGTGATTTGTGCTAACATGACTCCATAGAAATTCAAACAGATGAAGGAGCAAGGCGTTCCTCCTACTGACCCCGAGTACATTAAGGCCTCTCAGTTCTTGATGAGCTTCCAGCAACAACATCAGATGCGACGAAATCAACAGCAGTTTTTGCAAGCCCAGCAACAACATCACCACCAACAACAACAGCAGCAACAAGCCCAGCAGCAGCAAGCCCAGCAACAGCAGCATCAACAGCAACAACAACAACAACAACAACATCAGCAACAGCAACATCATCAGCAGCAGCAACAGCACCAACAACAAATGCAGAATGTCCCTAATGGCACTGTCAATGGTGTCCAGCCAGGTCGCCCACAACAAGGCACACCGCAGACAACTCAAGCCCCAGTCAATTCTCTAGGTGCCCATGCGATGCCCAACCAGCCTTCTGCTCCCAATGCTGCCGCTGTGCCATCTGGAACTGGATCATCATCGAGCCATTTCACACAGCAACAACTTGGACTACTGAGACAGCAGATTCATGCTTTCAAGCTTCTTGGAAAGAATGCCGGCATCTCTATGCAGCTGCAGCAGGCTATTTTCCAACAACGCCAGCGCCGTCAAGCTGCTATTACAGAGTCTGCTCAAGCTCCCCCGACAAAGGTTTCCGTGTCTGGCCAGGATGCAATCAAGAATGGTCCCAACGGAGTCGATACCTCTTCCCAAGACCTGTCTCTGGCAATTCCAAAGCCTCATACATACAAGACTGTCAAGTCACCATATGGCACTAGCATGATTCGACCCAGCATTAAATATTTTGATCATGCTCAACGCAAGAACAGATGGTTTATTCCTGGTGTTTTCCCTACTGGAATTGACTTTGATCACCTTCGCTACGAGAGAGAAGTTGTTGTCTTCAACCGAATGAGCCAACGCTACACGGAGCTCAAGGGCCTGCCGGCAAACATGGCTTACTGGGACGCGACCAAGGAGAATCTTGAAGTTGATGATTCTCTGAAGAGGAAAGCTATTATTGAAATGAAGAGTTTAGCCCTATACGCCAAGCAACGCACTCTCCGTGAAAAGATTGCGCGTCAGATGCTACACTACGACAATTTGGCCATGACGACTAATCGGACAAACTATCGTCGCATGAAGAAGCAGAATGTTCGTGAAGCTCGTATCACGGAGAAACTGGAGAAGCAGCAGCGTGATGCCCGTGAGAATCGCGAGAAGAAGAAACACACTGACTTCCTTCGTGCCATCTACAACCACCGCGCTGAAATTCATGAGACTGCAGCTACTCAGAAGAACAAGCTTCATAAGCTTAGCCGACTCATGTACTCGCAACACTTCAATATTGAGAAGGAAGAACAGAAGCGTATCGAGAGGACAGCCAAGCAACGTTTGCAGGCTCTTAAGGCTAACGACGAAGAGGCTTATCTCAAGTTGCTTGACCAGGCCAAGGATACTCGTATTACGCATTTGCTCAAGCAAACCGATGGTTTCTTGCATCAACTTGCATCATCCGTCAAGGCTCAGCAACGACAGGCGGCAGAACACTATGGAACCGATCCAGCCCACTTTGTTGAAGAGGAGAGCGAGCCCGAAGAAGAGGATAGCAACAAGAAGATTGACTACTATGCTGTGGCACATCGTATCAGAGAGGAGGTCACGGAGCAGGCCAACATGCTTGTTGGTGGCTCACTGAAGGAGTACCAGATCAAAGGCCTGCAGTGGATGATTTCTCTGTACAACAACAACCTTAATGGTATTCTTGCAGACGAAATGGGTCTCGGAAAAACCATCCAGACCATTAGTTTGATTACCTACTTGATTGAGCGCAAGCAGCAGACCGGTCCTTACCTCGTCATTGTTCCTTTGAGTACCCTGACGAACTGGAACCTCGAATTCGAAAAGTGGGCGCCATCGATTGCGCGCATTGTGTACAAGGGACCTCCAAACACTCGTAAACTGCAACAGGAGAAGATTCGCCAGGGACGATTCCAAGTGTTGCTCACGACTTACGAGTATATCATCAAAGACCGACCGATTCTTAGCAAAATCAAGTGGTTCCATATGATTATTGACGAAGGTCATCGTATGAAGAATACTCAATCCAAGCTCAGCGCCACCATCCAACAATACTACAATACCCGCTTCCGCCTTATCCTTACTGGTACTCCTCTTCAGAACAACCTTTCCGAACTTTGGGCTATGCTCAACTTTGTATTGCCCAATATTTTCAAGTCAGCTAAGACCTTTGACGAGTGGTTCAATACTCCTTTTGCGAATACCGGTGGCCAGGACAAGATGGAGCTCACAGAAGAAGAACAGATTCTCGTCATCCGACGTCTGCACAAGGTTCTGCGACCTTTCCTGCTGCGTCGTTTGAAGAAGGATGTCGAGAAGGATCTTCCTGACAAGACCGAAAAGGTCATCAAGTGCAAGTTCTCCGCCCTGCAGTCCAAACTTCACAAGCAAATGGTCACGCACAACAAACTGGTTGTTGGAGACGCCAAGGGTGGCAAGACGGGATCTCGAGGCTTGAGCAACATGATTATGCAATTGCGAAAGCTTTGCAACCATCCCTTTGTGTTTGATGTTGTTGAGAACGTCATGAACCCACTCAACATCAGCAATGATATCCTCTGGAGAACAGCGGGTAAATTCGAGCTCCTGGACCGTATTCTGCCCAAGTACAAGGCTACAGGTCATCGAGTGTTGATGTTCTTCCAGATGACCGCTATCATGGACATCATGGAGGATTACTTGCGTTATCGAAAGTATGAGTATTTGCGTTTGGATGGTACAACCAAGTCAGATGAGCGATCTGACCTTTTGCGCGATTTCAATGAACCCAACTCAAAGTACTTTTTGTTCCTGCTGTCTACACGTGCTGGTGGTCTCGGTCTCAATCTGCAAACTGCCGACACTGTTATTATTTACGACTCTGATTGGAATCCCCATCAGGATTTGCAAGCTCAAGATCGTGCTCATCGTATCGGCCAGAAAAACGAGGTTCGAATTCTCCGTTTGATTCATTCCGGCAGTGTGGAAGAAAAGATTTTGGAACGAGCTCGATTCAAGCTAGACATGGATGGCAAAGTTATCCAGGCTGGTCGTTTTGACAATAAATCTTCCGAGACTGATCGTGATGCCATGCTCCGAACACTGCTAGAGACCGGCGATATGGCTGAATCTGGCGAGCAAGAAGAAATGGAGGATGAAGAGTTGAATATGTTGCTTGCTCGTAGTGACAATGAGCTTGAAGTCTTCCAGAAACTAGATGAAGAGCGGCGGAAAGACCCTATTTATGGTACCGTCGCTGGTGCAAAGGCAAAGCCCCGACTCATGGTTGAAGAGGAGTTGCCCGACATCTACCTCGACGATGCCAATCCTATCTCAGACGAAACCGAGGATGTCATACTTGGTCGCGGTGCTCGTGAGCGTACCAAGGTGCGCTATGATGACGGATTGACCGAAGAGCAGTGGTTGATGGCTGTCGATGATGATGAGGATAGTCCTGAAGCCGCTGCAGCTCGGAAGCAAGCCCGCAGGGATAAGCGAGATTCCAACAAGCTGAAGAGAGTGGCCATTATGAACTCGATGGATAACTCACCATCAGCTAGCCGAGCGAGCACCGAGGAAATTGAAACACCCAAGAAGCGTGGCCGCAAGCCAGGCAGCAAGAATGAGAAGCGCAAAGCCGAGGAAGGCGATGAGGAGCCGCCAGCCAAGAAGCGACGTGGCCCTCAAGGACGGCCAAGCAAGGCTAGCCTTCTACTCAACAACGATTCCCGGTTGGCACCTCAGCAGCGTGAAGTTCTTCAGAAGAGCTTGCGCGCCTTGTATGATGGCCTTATGACTCTAGAGGTTGACGACATTGAGCCCCCAGCAGAGGACGACGACTCTGATGCCGGCAAGCGCTTGATTATCGGGCCTTTTGTCAAGTTGCCTCCCAAACGTGAGTATGCCGACTACTACGTCATTATTCAGAATCCTATTTGCATGAACCACATACAAACACGCATTAAGAAGGAGGAGTATAACTGCCTGGCCGACATGCGAAAGGACTTTGATTTATTGATTCGCAACTGTCAAACATACAACGAAGATGGCAGCATTCTCTATCAAGATGCCAAGACCATGAATGTAAGCTACGGTGACGAATAATGTGAAATGGTGGACTAGGCTAACATTATGATAGGAATTTTTTGTCAACAAATATCAGGATGAGTTGGATGCACACCCGGAGCTGTTGGACTTGGAGGACAGTGGAAAGGCAGAGGCTGTGGCACCCTCAGCAGGTGGAGGAACTCCCCAGCCAAGCGGAACTCGAATTAAAATAATATCAAGCGCTGCGCGGGAAACTAATGGAGCTCGATCTGCGGCTCAGAGCGACGAAGACTAAAACGATGAGAACGATGCAGCATATTTTTTTTTCACTCAATCTTTTTTTTTTTTGCGGGCAATAGGAACGAGGACTTGAATGCTTGTTGCCTAGCCATGAGGACGTGTGGCAGTCGTTTCGTCGGACTGAGCTACGGCTGCAGACGGCATTATGAGAAGGAATTTAGCCAGGAGGAGGCCTGGTGAACATGGCTTGTTTGATTATATACTCTGGGGCGTTGGGCGGAACGGCGTTTAACCAATGTGTACAATGGAAGGGAGAGGCGGGAGTTGGACGGGCCAAAATACCAACCATGCAAATGACGGAGCACGGTCGAGAGAGGAAGGCTCAGCATTTAGCAGCATCGGATGGTTCAAGGATGACTGGCGTGATGGTTTCTATCTGCCCTTTATCCTTTTTTCTTCTGAGATCGTCTGTTTATGTCTAGATAAGCAAGTAAAACTGTACTCTAATAGACGTTGATATTGGCGTGACAATTGTATCCTGTGAGTATAATTATCTCTGTAAATAATTGAAATTAACTTCTTAACTTATATTCGATATCTTGTAAATGATGCTCCTGGGCCCTTGGTGAAGTCAAGTGAGGAGGCAAACGGAGCCTCACATCTTTAGCGTTTGGTTGATGGTTGTTTCTCTGTAAGTACTTTGCCACCCCGTATCCGTTACGCCTACATCAACCGCAAAACTCAGTCTTCGGGTGAGGTACGGCACATGGACTCTTACATCTCACATTACCACTTTTTCTAAGTAATATTTAAAGAAGAGGAGATTGTTATCAAGATGAAAAAGACATTGATACTATGCTTTATTCATGGGTTCAAGGTGAGCAAACGAAGTGCCAACTACACTACATCTGTTTCTTGGAGCCGCTTTTTAGGCGTCTGCGCACTTGGGCTTACGTGCTTCTGAATAGGGAGGGGAGGAGACATTTGGGGATAACTATCAGTTTACCGAGCATCTACGAGATTTGGTTGCAAAGGATTTGCCCAAGCTTAATGTGCGCGTGCTGGTTTACCCAAGGTATGAGACCAGAGGGGATTTGGGAGATTGCGTCAGCAGGTTTCGTGACTGGTGAGTGGGAAGCCCTACTAATTGCATCACTTGAAATCCCACCCAGAGAAATTTATTCAGGATGTGCTTGACTGATGCTGGAGATGTGGACGCAGGCTGGAAGAAAAGGTCATCGATTTGGAGGTTGCGGCTGGGACGCCGTCACCTACGGTAGACCCCTCAGTGCGCATCATTCTAATCGGCCATTCCATGGGCGGCATCGTCGCTGTCGAGACGGTCATGGGCCTTGCATCAGATAAGCCCATCTACACAGAAGACGGCATCGACAAGGACGAAACTTCGGATTTTAACAGCCTCATGTTTCCCCGCATTCAGGGCGTCTTGGCCTTTGATACGCCGTACCTGGGCATCTCGCCTGGCGTGGTGGCACATGGTGCCGAGGGGCATTATCAGACTGCGCAGACGGCCCTTACCCAACTTGGTGGTTTGGGCACACTTTGGGGCACTGCGAGTAAGGTGGCGACGAGATCGGGGCCTGCTCCTGCAGCGCTTCCTCCGGCGACGACGGCGGCTGCAGCAAAAGGTGGATGGAGTTGGGGTAAGGTGGCACTGGCTGCTGGAGCGGCCGGAGCAGTAGCAGCTGGCAGTGCGGCAGCGTGGGCGAACCGCGAGCACATTGGCCAAGGATGGTCGTGGGTGTCCTCACACATGGAGTTTGTCGGATGTTTGGCTCGGCCTGAAGCCTTGAAGCAACGTGTGGCCTGCATGGTGAGATTGAGCGAGGAGCTGGATGTGGGCTTTGCCAACTTGTACACACGGCTGGGTAAAGGGGCGCAGACAAAGTACATCAGCATGGTAGGCACGGTGCTAGGGAGGGAGAGGACATTTTGCAACATGCCGAACAAACAACCTGCTGGCAAGTGGCTAGAGGCCATCAACGACAGTGCGTCGGACGAGACGTTGGCACATATGAGTAAGATGATCCCACCAAAGCTGGAAGAGATGACCGAATGAACTGACAGGATGAATTTATGATAGCCATGTTTGAGCCAAAGAAGAATCCGGGATATGACAAGCTGTCAATGGATGCCACAGATCTGATTAAACAATGGGTGGACAAAAATTGGTATGAAAGCAGTTTTGAGCCAAAAGCTCAGATAGAGGCGGCGCCCCAACCAGAGCAGCCAACAGCTTGATGGCTAAATACGACATAAACACGAAAGACTGAGTGTATGGACGTTGGATTGTATCATTACATTATTTTTTTATCACATCATGTTCTCAATGTACAATGGACTTTTGAACACCCCCAGGACCCGTACCAACACCTTTTACCAACGCACATCTGAGCCGTAACCTCTTCATTAACCAACTCCTCAGTATGCAACTTTTCGTCGTAATATAGATTTGCAATATCAGATTTATTGGGCCTTGGAATCCTGGGCCTTTAAGCTGCGCATGACCTTCTTTCTCTGTGTCATCATATAGCTGTACAAGATGTAGGAACCTGTCAAGCAAGTTAGCATATCTGATAAGGGTTTCAGTCGATGTTGTATAACCTACCAGGAACATAAACAGCCAGAATAGCGTAAAGCGCATACTTTTCCAACTCGTTTCTCTTACCCGCCGGCTCTGCAGCAAGGTACACAAGCGAGCACTCACTCAGGATGCCAACAGGATAGAGAATGAAGAAGGTATTGTATCGGAGCCAGGTGAGAAAGCTAGGCTGCGAGCCGGACAGGGTGAGGGCGAAGAAGGAGTATCGAATGACTTCGGTGACGGACCAGGCGATAAGCATGGAGGAGTAGGTGGGGACCTGGGCGAGGAAGGGGAAGGGGTAGACGATGCCCCAGACGAGGAGGAGGCGGGAGGAGACTTGCATGATGGTGGTCATGAGGGGTGCGCGGACGATTCCTGTGGGTTTGTTAGTGATTTGGCCAGGCTTTTTGGATGCATCTTTTGGTGATGGTGGGGGGAGGATGTTACCGAAGAGAGAGTGCAGAATCTCCATGCCTGCCATGCTCTGTGTCCATGTCAACCACTCATTGACGCCAAAGTAGACGAATTGAGGTCCCTGGGTAGCCAAGAGGTTGGTGGTTCGCGCCAGAACAATGCACCAGGCGAAAGCCGAGGCGACATTGTAGAGGATGAGATAGCCCGTCTTTAGCGGCGAAGCCTTTCGCTGAGGCTTGGGGGAGTTGTCAGTGGCCATGGTGGTTGGTTTGGGGTGTGCCAACTGGTATGGGGATGCGAGGTTTTTGGTGATTTCTCGTTTTTGGGGGGATGGAAGCTGGTGATGGTTGGTGGTGTTGGTGTTGGTGTTGGTGTTGTTGAGTGTTGGGAATAAATTAGTGGTGGTGGGATTGGTAGTTGAGCCGATGTCCCGCTGTGGGGGGAGCAGAAGCCTTGCCGAGGATTTTCAGGGGTCCATTGGATTCCGTGTCATGAATGGATGCATCTATAGATCTTTACTACATGTAGTAATTAACGTATGCTCTACGGTTTGGAATCAGTGATTGCTCATAATAGTAACTAATTCTCCAAATATTAATTTACTGGGTGCTGCAGCCGAAAACGGGTTCAGAAGCCTCAGTGCATATTCAGGACACCTCTATAAAAACCGAGGTAGCCCGCCAACGGGTAGATATCAATGATTAACTTGGAAGCTGTACTTGATGTCACCACCCCCTCCTCCTTGTTTACTTCGTTCATCGTCATACTCCTCATTCACAAAAACTTTTCTCTCTCTTGCCTGGTTACCAACATACCTAAATTCCCTATATATAACCAGAAATTTCCTTCTCTACCGTCTTAGTGATCATGGTACGATATGATCTCTTCCGCCTACCACGCGTCTTCTCATCCGGACAGCCCATTACCATCCGCGTCCTTCTAAATAGCCCGCAAACGATATCGTCAAGACTCTCTCTAATATGTCTACTCCTCCTGCTGTCATCCACACAGACATCATTATCGTCTTCTTTAATACCCTCGTATGCGGGAGGTTGAAACGACATGCTACCACTTTCTCAACCGAGTCATTCTTGCCATATGGCTGTGACTTGGCCGTTGAGCAAAGTAGGGAGATGACAGTCGCCGAATGTGCCAGTAAAGTGGCCAAAAGGATTATCCAGTTTTTCGTCCATCTGAAGCGGCTCAATTAATCATTTGGTACTCGCGAAATTCTGGGGGAGCCTACATCTCCAGCCCAAGTCTTTGCAAAAGCTGGCGACAAACATCAAACAGACGCTTAATGCCTTGGCTGAGAGCGTCAGCACAACTGAATCTCTTTTCATTTCCGTTCCTTTCTTTTTTTGCCTTTCTGTTTATCTTCTCTTCTCTTCTTTTCTTTTTTCTTTACCGAGGGACTCGTGCAACATTCGTCACCTCTAATGGATGAGTAACGGAAGGTTTCATCTTACTTGGATAATCTTCCATTCTACCGAGACAGACAATCGGCTTGATTATTACAATATGGCCATTGGTGCTACCCAACGAGAACTTGATAATTAACCAGCGGCAAACGCTTTCGTTGATAACCAATATCGTATGGCTATCTTAACCATAGGTGTCGCTGATGAAGTCAACTGGGAACAAAACAGAACAAAGCAGAGTAAAGCAATTTGAGAGTATCAAATTCGAAAGCATGGTATTCGTTTGCCCAGCATAAGAGTGGCTACCTAGCGATGACGATGAGGAAGAGTATGGTACGGTGGCCACTACTGAGCCAACTTCCTACCTTGTGTGCGTCAATCTAGAGGATGTTTGGCACAAAAGCCTCAATCTATCTCGATGTTGACCAGATATTCCATCCCTTAATACTATTTGACCTCTAAGCAAATCGAGGATACCACGGCAAAGATCCAAAACAGCCTTAGTCTTGCTGTTCAGACACGAAAATGCGAAGAAGAGGCTAGAAAAGCTGATTGCGCAGAAGGCTGATATTGAAGAAATCAACGAGCAAGAAGTCTACCAGGAAATAGCTGAGAATGTTTACCTGGACAATAATGCGGAGGAACTCTATCCTTTCATCAAGCAGCCCTCCCAGAGAGCGAGGGATCTATTTCCAAATGGCGCTCCCGGCCTACAGCGATACGATGATGCTAGGGCATACGCTATAGAAAGTTGCAAGAGATCAAAAGAAAAAGATATTGAACACTGGAAACGCACTCTTTCCTGGTTTAGACAACATGGCGTCACTAAAATAGCTCCACTATAGACTTACCGTGTCTATGGATCGCCCTAAACAGCCTGAAGGAATTGGTGACAATAGAAGCTATCAGTTACAACTAGAAACATCAGCTATAACCAGAAATCTTAGCTATGAACAGACACATGGGCAACAACAAAATACATAGGCAACGACGAGATACATGAGAAACGATGAGATACATGAGTAACAACAGGATATATGAGAAATGGTAAGGCATATGGGTAATGACGGGATATATGGGTAACGATGGGACATATGGGCCACGATAGGACACATAGGAAACGACCAGACATGTCGAATACGATCAGGAGCTCGCTAGATCTTCGTCGAGTACTCCTATTACCAGGAACATGCTTTACATTTATGTCATACTCTGGAAATACTACGATGATTGAGAGACGTGTGCGTGAATCCCAGGGCGGCTATGGCAACTTCTATGGAGGATGCACCCGGCCCGGCCGTACGGCATCTCATTGTCAAGCGCCACAGCCGATGGCTGATTAAGCATTCCAAAGTGATTGTCATGTTAGGGATAAAAACTAAGAAAGTTTGACTGGCGTGGTGGAACTTGACGACACAAACGAAATAATTAAAGCTCAACTTGACTTTTCAGTTTTCATCTTTGGTCGAAATCTATACTTTCTTTTTGTTCGAAATAAGGAGTCAAAGCAGATTCAGTAAATCATTTTCCTATTCTACCACATCCAATGACTTTGCTATAGGGATGTTTTAATGTGATTTATAATCTTTTATAATCTCCTATGGGACGCAGTAGTAGCTCTAGTTGGAGTTAAACTCAATCTTAAGGCCTACTTTCCTTTTTGCGTCAAAGCGAGATCCGAAGTGTGACGACCAAAAACAACAGGGACGGAAACGGACCATTGGAGTTGTCCTAGTGACTTCGGGCTACTGAGGTCAAGACTGGAGTTCTTCTGCTGGCGTTTGCTATCCGACGAGCCTTTTAGAATTACTCTTGCGTAAGACGAATAGACCCAAGCGCACAGAGGAATGGCGACTTGGTGATGCCGCACGACGAACCAAGAGAATGTTTCGTCTGTCTAAAAGAATACTCATCAAGAAACGGAATAAAAGATTTGACGCGGTGCCAAAGGTGAAGCAAGTCAACGAGCTTCTTGCGCTTGATGAATAGGATGTTCCAAGGAAACTGGTGTGTCCTCGATAGTATCTGGTGTATTTGAGAACGCCTTTCGTAGGTACAAGGGGTAGACTCTTCAAGGGATTCGTCATTCTCTACGGACCACACCAACCACTTGGGCTGAAATATGTGGGCGATGAAGGTCTGCTAGATAACTTCCCCTATGATGACATGAACCATCCTGCCATAAAGCTTGACAAACTTAGGACGAAGAAAAAGATGCGTTCATCGACCCAGAACATCTTCGACGGGAAGAAGAGGAATAGAAGTATCGCATCAAGAAAGGCTAGGGGCACCGTCGGCGCGATATTAGGATATTTATCATGGCGTTTACAGGAGATCTACGTTCTTCAAACATATCATGATAGCTTTTGTCACTGGGAATAATGAACGATGGTTTCAATAAGACAATAGCTACAATACACTTATTGTCGTATACCACTTTTATGCCCATATTGTAACATGGACTCAGATTCCCTTGACGATCTACTTTAAATTTCAGTTCAGTTTGTTTTCACATTTATGCTTTCACCTTTCCGCACCATCAATGCCAATCGTTTCAACCCCTAGAAAAGTTTTCCCTTCATCTTTACTCCTCTTTGAGTATCGCCTCTACTGAAGTCGAGTCACCGCTCGAATCACAAAGGTTAGTCATGCACATTATGACAGCTACTCTAAATGCTATACTAATAGTAGAACAAGGCGACATGTTGGGACATCACCCCTTCCCTCCTGGTTTGCTACCGAGACTATCGACCAAGATATGTTCACAATCTCCGATGGTAATAATAAGGAAGAACACAATGCAACATGGGATGGATTCATGGAGATGAGAGCTATCCCAAACGGCTTGTAGAGATTAAAAGACACGAAGAAGTTGGTGGGAAATAAGAAGAAGTCAATGGAAGAGTAAAGTCGTATCAAATCAAGAGAAGCAAACCCGCGTGGCTCTTGTGTCTCTTGGTTTCTCACGATTCCTCTTGTGTCTCACGATTCCTCTTGTGTCTCACGATTCCCACTGTTTCTGTCCATTCCTTTTGTTTCTATCCATTGCTCAAGTACTTTTTAACTTTACTCTAGGCCTCCTCCAGCGCAAAAACTTAATAGGACTTAAATAGTAAGTAAAGAATGGCTAGTTACAAACAGGAATAAACGGGAACAAATAGGAATAAACAGGAACAATAGAAACAAGTAGGAACAGCAGGAACAAGCGGGAACAAAAAGGAATAACAGGAACAAGCGGGAACAAAAAGGAATAACAGGAACAAGCGGGAACGAACAGGCATAACAGAAACAAGCAGGAACAAGCAGGAACAGCAGGAACATCAGGAACAGCAGGAACAGCAGGAACATCGGGAACAAGTAGGTGAAATACCATCGATGCATAGGAAGCAACTGGTGACGATGCTGCCATCTCCTTGGAACAACTAAAGGCGACATCCCCAGACAGAAAGACTCTCCGCGTATACACCTACGATACGGAATTAGCATCCCTTTGGGCACCTCATACACCAACTCAACTAATACGGGGTAAAATTCTAATCATCACTGGATACAGTCATCAGAAGACACTGCTAAAACGGATGCTTGATGAGCTCCCTCCCTCCGAAATACCAGAGGGCATGATCTCGGTGAGAACCGTTGATGATGCGCCTAGTCATCAAGCTGAGATTGTGATTTGTGATGTTGTCCGATCCACCCGCCCTGGCTTTATGACAGAGAACGAAAGGCTAGCTGTCATGACTACACGGGCGCAAGTCGTGACGCTTATTGTCGGACAAACGCCACTTGCTCCCCGTTACGGTCGTTCAGCCCTCCACTTCATGATGCAGTACCTAGATGAGCAGGATTCTGTCATTCCCGTAAAGGGAGGGGAGAGATTATGTGATAACTGTCTGCGGGTAGGACATCAACGACCACATTGCGACATGAAGCCAAAATGTCTACTGTATGTAGAGCATGGGCGCAGTGGCTCTCATACTACACGGTTCTATCAATATGCCTCACACCACTCGGCCGATCCAGATGATGCAATCCCGATTCGAGCATGGGACGACATGGAGCGCCAGATCTTCGACAATAACAAATACGAGAAGAACAAGGGCAAAAAGGTCAAGATCGAGAAGCAAAGGCAGGTCAAGCCAGCAAGCACCATGTCTGTCATGAACAAGAGTATGAAAGGCCTCAAGTCTACCTGGTATCGCGAACAACGCCACAAGGATAATGATTCCTCGGACAAAGAATCGGGTGATTCACCATTGGACGAAGCTATCGACCCTGATCCTGAAGACAAGACTGCCATCTGAGAACACAGAGGTGATGAGGCAATTGTTCCAGACAAGTCCTTGGTTGATGCGTGCGAGAGCGGCCAATCCGAGCAAAGCCACAACGCCGAGTCCATTCAAAAACCTCGGCATGAAGAGGGGCATGCACCTGATGCCGGCGAGGACAATCACTCCGAGCAAAGTCAGATCACTGAGTCCGTTGAAGGATTGAAGGATGAGGGCGAATATAACTGGGCGACAGGCTGGACCTCTCCGGATGAAGAAGCCTCAGGTTCTCAGGAGGATCATCATGGCACATAAAAACCATGTTTGTTGATTGAGGATTTTCCACCGCTATAGTGACTCTCCATGTCCATTCCCTTCCCATGTTCGTCGGGCTCAAATGTGTTGATCTGGCAGCCCCATGTCCGAGAATGCGGAATATGCAGGGCAGATATTGTCGACCTAGCTGTAAATCGACGTTTTCCGTTCCGCTCATCATAACTTGTCTGGGTACTCCGCGTTGAATGCTAGATCACATTATCTATCTAAACCCGCCAAAGAAAGAAAAAAAACCCCTTCCGAGTCACTGCAGGCTCCCGACAGTACAGCTACAGCTTGTCAGGGGCAGCTGTCTTCTGCATCAAGTTGCGGCGTTTTACCCCTCGCAATGTCCAAAAGGCAGGCATACATGTTCTGGATCAACTCCCGATCCAAGGTAGGAAATTAGCAGTCTCCCATCATTGCTGATAAACTGTGCGCATTCCTGCGCAGGAATCTTCGGCAGATGGTGACAGGCAACCTTAAGTGCCTGCTCAACCTCCTGCTTGTTCGTTGTATCTCTAACCACCCGCGTGACAAAGTGTATGACCGACTCGCACACACATCCTGTATTAACTTGACGTACTACAATGTGTAGGACATTTGGTATCTCGTCTTCGCCGATAGAAAAGGGCAAGAACCGATGCCTTGGATCTACATACCTTGAAGGGCCGAGGCAGCAGCTGAGAAAGAAGCAAAAATCGGCAGAAGAGTAGACTTCATGTTGAATAGCGTGTGCAGCGTCTGATGGGCTGTCTAGAAAGATGATTTGTAAAAGCTGATTGAGAGAGAGATGGTTACAAAGAAGGGGGTTCGTCTTACGGGGGTATTTATACATGTCCGCGCTCACAAATTCGCCATGGATAGAACACGACTCCGACTCCGTCATGACCCGGGTAGGAGGGCCATCAACAAGCTACACCTAGAAAAACAATAACTACAAAGAACAAGGTGAGTACATAAATCATAACATGTGATATGAAGCTCTGTTGTAGTCTATGCTATCCTTATTCCGCCCTCCTGTCACGTATGTACATTCCCCTCTCCACAGAGCCACATATCCAACATGTAAACGCCCAGAGCCCCGATTACGCAACCGAAATGTAGTCGAGGAACCACCTCTTCGTCGGCAGTGCCTCGGAGGTAATGGCCCGGTGCCCGATGGCGACAAGGACGGTGTCAATCGATGCGTCTTCTGCATGTCAGTAAATCAGTGCAAAAAAAAAAAAAAGGGGAGGGGCATGCATGCGAGCCAAACTTACGATCCATTGCAAAAATGTCGCAGCGTCTTGCAGGGAACCTGGCAATCGGCCTGCCCGTCTCCGAATTAAGGAGCGGAAATATGTGCTCCTCAAAAAGCTTTCCACGATTCATCATATAGATGACGATGTTCATTTGTCTAGGGGGGGAGAAAGAAATATATCTGTTAGACACAAAGGGGGTATAGAATAACTGTCCGATGGTGTTTATTACCTGACCATCTCTCTCCTCATCCTGTTTAAATGGTACGTTACCTGCACCGTATGCTCATTCAGGCGCTCATAATCTTCAAAAAGAAACTGGAGGTGTCGGTCCTGCCCTCGCATCGCGTTTGCTCGAATGCATAGTACTCGCATATGCTCCTCTAGCCCTACCAGGACGGGGTCGTCGAGGGTGGATGACTGGTTTGTCGTGGTCGTGGATGTGGATGAGTCTTCGGGAGATTGTTGGATCGGGACCTCATCAGTTTGGGCAGCTGTGAAAGACGAGCTGCCAGCATTTACTGGCTCACCAGCCTCTCCCTGTGAATTAAGAAATGACATGGTGACAATCTTCTTGATTTCGAATCCTGAAGTGTCTTTGGAAAAGAGGTAGTATGCGTCAAGTCAGACTTGGGAGGGGGATTATATATTCGTGGGAAGGGCGCTTTCCATGGATAGATAAACGTCCAAGTCCCCAAGTGAATGACGAGGACCTTATACATCAAGCATCAAGTATCAAATTTAAAGAGAAGGAACGAGTGATAGTTCAATGTAATCATCATATATGAGTGGCGTAGTGACAAACTACCGCAGAATATACTTTGAAATCGGAAAGTCTGGCAGAGTCACTGTGGTTGCCGTGGTGTTTTCGAGCCCACTTTTCATCTTGAACAGCTCTGCCCGAGAGCGCATAAGCATAGATTCTCCTAATTCACCAGCACCTGCAGGTAATATAGAGCCATCAAAACAAATGGTGTGGCATCTAAAACCAAGAGGGTTGTCAAAGGGTCCACTCTTGAAGGATAGAAGAAGACCTTGATCTCATGAGGCTCTTTTAGACCGCCAAGACAAAATAAACTTTCTGCATGGCTTTCTATATGGAAGCGCGGAACACTTCGTGTTCTTAATCCTGTTTCCTAGCTTGATATCGAAATGGTGGCCTGGCATACATATAGCCAGTCAAAGGGGCGCCAGGGGTAGTCTCCGAAGAACTTTGAGCACGGCAGAGCAGAGATGTCTCGTGAAGATGAGAATAGAAAGATGGCAAAAGCCCTTCATAACGCGAGCCAACTAGGAAACGGGAAAAGGAATCTTCAACTCCCTATGCTCTCTCTCCTCCCTTTGCTCTCCTTGAAACTGCCCTTACCCACACTCAAATTCATGCGGCTCCTTGTCCGGCCCCAGAATCGACTAATAGCGACCGGAAAACGCTGCAGCCACCTACCGCAAGTCAGGCTAGTCCAAAAGTCTCCCGCTAAATTTGAAGTTTCCAGGAATAGCTCGAGCCTCTGCATCTCCGCGTCATCCCGCCCGACCTCGACCACGCGATCCATGCGCCCATCATCGAATGCGATCCCTTTCCAGAGCAGGATGCCGAGCTTTCGGGAGGCCTGTATCTCTTCAAGCCATGGCCTGGCGCCAAAGTCTCTATGACATGACAGTGCGAGAAACCGATGCCAAAAGTGACGCCGGAGTTCTTCGTGGTCGTCATAGTACTGGAAGCCTTTCAGGGGCACGTCATGCCCGAGAATTTCCTCGATACCGTAGAGAGCCGTGCCAAAAGGGAGCCACTCTACTTCCGCCCAGTCAATGAGACCTGTCAGGTGCCCTGATTCGGGATCCACCATCATGTTGCCTGGCAACAAATCTCCATGAGTAAGACACCACGGTGATCTCTCAATCGACTTGAGCTGCTGATATACCTCCGAGACATGCTTGTATAGGTGTCCCGGCAGAACCTTCAGGAGATTAAGACGCCATCTAATCGAAGTTCCAACCTTGCCCTTGATAATGTTTGCACCTCGGCTTGGATAACGTCGGTTGTGAAAGCCGAGGGCAAAAGCCTGTGCTAGGTCCTCCATCAGCATCCTCCTGCGCTCCCGGGCGTCGTCTACAGACTCGACCCTGTTTTTCATAAACTCGGATAGGGGGACCCCGGGTATGGTTTCTTGAAGGTATGCGTGTAGGATTGATGACTCATCTGACGCATCTTTCCGGGCGATCCCCTGAACTATACCGATATATGTCGTCGCCGGAGCAAGCTGCCCATAAATAGCCTTTGCGTCGCTGCATATATCCATGTCCAGCCTGAATGCGTCCGGGCGAAATTGTAATATATATCCGTCTGATAAAGTCAACGTGTACGAACAATATCCCTGCGGTTGCGATGGCGTCATGGTTGTATTGGGGAATCGCGAGCGGGCGTACTTGTCGCACTCGTTTCTAGTATCCTGATCGAATCCATTTCGAGCAAAGAACAGGTTGATGTCCTCGGTGAGCGTTGGCAATGTCATGTCGGCTATGTTGTCAATCTCATCAAGCACATTGTCTGCCATGGTGAGCCTCGCAAGCAATATCACAACTATCCAAGTGTAACAAATGTCGTTTACAAGGAGATGATAAACTGGCTCTTCCTTGCGATTTAAATAGAGTCTGACAGATTCGTGGGAAACATTTCGTATTCAGCATAAATATCTTTTCTCACCGAGAGGCATCAATCTATTTTTATTAAGACTGCCACCTCAAGAATGCCGGCGCCTGACCCCTCATCATCTGCGCATCGCCAAGGACATGCTGATGGCGCTTGAAGGAATTGTAGCTGGACAAGCCTCATCATGCGATTGGTTGCGCGACTGACAGGGTCACATGCGTAGGTACACCGGTCTTTAAAGCAATGCTGTCAGACATGACAAGACAAATGCATCAATACCAAGGGCTTAATTTTTAAAAAGTACTTTTAATTTTTGTTCTTTTTTTTTTCGTTTAATCATAATCGGTCCGGATCCGTTAGTAGGTCGCGGTGAGCCTCTGGACAAGGTAGTCGCCACTGTTGATGGCTTCATACTTCCTCTCTGCCTCCGTCGCGTAGGTTCCTGGCAGAACCTCAATCGTATCCTTGAAGTTGGGATTGCAAAAGTAACTGTTCATCGTCAGTATGTTCAAACAAGCTTCATTCCCCGAGGTTACATACGCAATGCTGTAACGAGGAGGGTGAATCGCACCCTCCCTTTGAGGAGGCTCGACAACGCGGTGAATGGTGCTCTTGATAGTATCGTTGCTCCATCTAGTCAGGAGGTCACCGGCGTTGACAACAATGGTACCCTCGATTGGGGTGGCGTCAACAAATTGACCTGATGGGGCCTTGACCTGCAATCCGCCTCGGCTGTCCTGGAAGAGCAAGGTGATTGAACCATAGTCCTACAACAAGGTTAGAAACCTCAAATAGACGTCGCTAAAAGCTATCACTCACGCTGTGTTCTCCGGCTCGAACTTGGCCCGGATTGACCTGGAAAACCTCGGTGTTTACGGCAGGATAGTGTAGCAGTCTGAGCGTGTTGTCGCCGACGTCAAGGAAGTGATCAAAGAAGGTCTCCTCCAGTTGCATGCCCGCAGCGATTGCTCTCATGACTTCAACATGCAACGCCTTGCAGTCTTGAAAGAAGTCGCCCATATCAGCCTTGAATCCGGTGATTGCATCCCTCTCCGTAGGCCAGTGGTTCGGGTGCCCCGCCTCATTTTCACGTCCAATCTCAAAGCTCTCCTTTAGATCCGGAGCTGCGCTGCGAACCTTTTCCACATCAGCAACGTCCATGAAAGTACTGACTTTTTCACGGCCGGGCGCTGAGTAACCACGGTTGGCCGCAGGGGTAGTCCATCCTAGAGCCTGCTTGTCCTCCTCGGGCTGCGCAAAGAAATTGGCGGACATGGAGAAAATATGCTTCAGCTTATCGGCGGCAATGGGGTGGTTCTTGAGGTAGATGAAGCCGGCATTCTGAAAGCCGCTGAGGATGGCCTTGGCTGTTTCTTGGCGTGTTGACGGATCCCCATGGAGAAACTTGGAGAAGTCGATGAGCTAACACAGATGATTAGTTGATAAGCCGACGCTGAAAAGGAGCACTTTGCAATTGTAGAGCTCAATCTTTGTGCTCGTTCACTGAATTAATGAGGCGGTGAATATGATACTTACGGGAATGAACAGTCCCTCACTGCTCACTGCAGCATCAGTAGCCATCGTCGATGTATACAAATTCGGCAAAAGACGTAACAATCTCACAGTCTATTTGATCTGCAGCTGACTTAGGGGGGTCAAGACAAGGGTTTTATACACCACTTGGATGACGAGAAGCATACCGCATTGGAATGTAATTGGTAGCCGACATTACTCGCCTATTATGCTAAAATTTCCACCTCTCGATTAGCATCGTCTGTGAGTAGTTTGAACCGTTTTGTGAATATTAGTGTATCGTAGCAACAGTGTGGGCCTATCAATGCAGCTAAACCCATGGGCGGTTCGTCAATGACATGTAAAAGTCCTTCACAGTTAGCAGGGTAACATCGGTAGAATCAGCGCGGGGGTTTGTATTACCCCTCTCCCCCCTCCCCCTCTCACATTTCGTGAACCTTGCTGTTTTGCAGTGGACGACATGCATATTACTGTGCTACACCTCAAGCTAGCCTGCCGTTGCTGTAGGCTCAAGGGTCCAAAGGTTGCATAGTTTTCGCTCATTCCGAGAACAATTCATAACCCCCCTTTTCGCTGTAACTCGGTTCTCGTAGATAATCGTGGCTTCTCCGACTTCCATCTTGGTGAGACGAATTAGAGTAGACATTCCTGCAAGTCTTCTCTAGTAAGCCAAGCAAACTGCCATCATCATGTCCGACTCCAAGATTCGTGTTGTGGATGTCCACACGCACATGTACCCCCCGGCATACGTCAAAATCCTCGAATCGCGTTCCACCATCCCCATTGTCCGCAAATTTCCTCAAGCAGAAGATCCACGTCTCATCCTGCTTGAAGCAGAGGTTAAGGCACTTGAGGAGGCAACTCGAAATCCCAATGCCAAACCGCCAGGAAGACCGCTCACTTCCCACTATGCCTCGCTTGCCCAGAAGATCCATTTCATGGACACCCATGGCATCGACATCTCCGTCGTGTCCCTTGCAAACCCGTGGCTAGACTTTCTCGATTCCTCTGAATCAGGAAAGATTGGCGAATCTGTAAATGAAGAGTTCTCACGCATGTGCACCGAGCACCCAGGCCGTCTTTACTTCTTTGCCGCGTTGCCCTTGACGGCACCGCTCGAGACCATTCTTGCGGCAATCACACACGCAAAGAGCCTAAAGTACTGCAGAGGAGTCATCCTTGGCACCTCTGGCCTGGGCAAGGGACTCGATGACCCCGATCTGCTGCCCATTTTCGAGGCTTTGGCGGCAGCGCAGCTCACGATTTTCTTGCACCCACACTACGGTCTGCCAAACGATGTATGGGGTCCTCGAGCCAGCGACGAGTACGGCCACGTTCTGCCTCTCGCTTTGGGCTTCCCGATGGAAACTACTATTGCCGTGGCACGCATGTATCTCTCTGGCGTTTTCGACAAAGTCCGGGATCTGAGGATGCTCCTTGCCCACAGTGGAGGAACCCTTCCATTCCTGGCTGGTAGAATCGAAAGCTGCATTCTCCACGACGGACAGCTGGTTCGAGAGGGCAAGGCTGGGCCGGCCCGACGAACAATCTGGGAGGTTCTCAAGGAACAAATCTATTTGGATGCGGTGATATACTCAGAGGTCGGCTTAAAGGCGGCCATTGATGCAAGCGGCGCGGATAGACTCATGTTTGGTACCGATCATCCCTTCTTCCCCCCCATCTTAACTGATGAGCAGGGTGAGTGGGAGAGTGTGAGCTTGAATGCTGCCGCTGTTGCCAAAGCCGTTGGTGAGGGATCACTAGAGTCAAAGGCCATTATGGGAGCCAACGCTATCAATATCCTCCAACTCGAGGGGGAGTAAGAGACAAAAAGTAAACTGGGCGACAAATGGACTATAAAATGCCATGTTTCTCCAGGGTATAATAAAAAGCTATCCATTTTCGTTGGCCAATGTCGCTAAATAGTTGTCATTTCTTGTTGAAACTTCATCTCTGCTTCGTGTATTCTGCGTCTTGCCTCCAGCACTCCATCCTCTGCCTCTTGTAGCTCTTGGCTGCTTGCGGCCTCTTGTTTCTGTAGATTCCTCACAGCCTGCACTGCTCTCAATTTATCGCACACAAGCTCCCAGTACATCTTTTTGACAGTACCAAGATCTGCCACAAAATCACCAGGTACGGTGACGGCCCCATTGGCGGGACCTGATGGTCGAGCCATGGCGCCTGTTGCTTTCATGGATTCCTTAACCTGCTTACGTCTTGCCTTCTCTTCCTTCCTCTCCTTTAGCCGTCGCCTAGCTTCCGCCAAGTCTTCCATCTCCTGCGCTGCTTCAACTTGCCGCTTTTGCTCATCCTCGTGCATTCGCTGCTCCTCTGCCAGCCGCACTCTCTCCTTTTCTATCGCCTCCTTGCTCCTTTGGTCCTGCTGTTGTTTCTGTTGCTTGAATGCATTTTCTCGGGCCTCGAGGTCATCTGCAAATTGCTTATGCTCCTTGTCCATAGCATCGCGCTCCTGTTTGCGCAACAGCTTGGCTTTGAGAGACTGATCATAGGTGGCACGAGCATTGACATCAGACAGGATGTCCCTAGCGCGCTCAAAGAGCTCCCATTTTGAAGCGTCAAAGTTCTCGCCAGCTTTGTCGGGATGGTATTTTAACGACCTTTTTCTCCAGGCACGGTGGATATCTTCCTTGGGCATGAGAGCATCCACGCCGAGGAGGTCATAGAGGTCAATGTCTTTATCAGCATATTCGGTTGCGAACCGTATTAGGTCCGTATTATCGTCGCTCATGATTGCTGGACCCTTGGTGTTGGGGTTGCAGTATGGATGTAATACCACCCTGAGAGCCCAAGATGAGAGCTGTAGGCAGAAGCGAGTGAGTAATTTGAGATGAAATCCCCGGTTTATTATGCCAAATTATCCAGGCAGATGTATTTTATGACTGATAATTCACTCCAAGGACCAGGAATCAATGTGAGATGCTTTCTTGTGATTTCCGAATTCTTTGCAAGACTTTTATGATGACTGAAAGCTCAAGGCGCGCCTTCGCGATTTGGCGTTTGAGGCGCCACGTGATTCTGGCACTGTGTACCTGTAATTCGCAGCCTTTGCTACCTCAACACCAAACTTCAAATCTCTTTCCACATCACCCCAATCAAGATAATCTCGCGTACTGACGCTTCTCAGACACAATATTATCTTTCAATCTCTTACGAAGACACCTTTGCCTAGAAACTATTTACTCTGGTGTGATACAAACTCAATTATCATTAACAGCTACAGACCCTGCTCGCCAAGCATCAACTCCCTATGAATCACCGTTTGTCTGCATCAAACTGGAGACAATCTTGCCCTGCCAAACAATCTCTCTATCATTCGCAAAGTCAAACACATTTGGTGTGCCCGCAGACATTCTCAAAACATGTCGCTCATACGGTCCTAATGGCTCTTCAACCATGACCCTCTGCTTTACATCTGTTGGCGCAGACTTCTTGTCGCCATCATACTCCCAAATCCACCTGCCCGTGCTGGATCCATTGCCCACGTCGATGGCTGGCTCATCCGTCATACCCGGCCACCAGGTTGGATTTTGAGGGATGGGGTCCTCAAATTTCTGATTGGTAAATTTCATGTGCCAGCTTTCCAGCGATGGACAGGTCCAGACGCCTTTGTCGTCCAGGCCGAGACCATCGCAGGCGAGGCGGATTCTAGCGGAGCAGTGAATGCGCTCGTTGGTATCCTGCAGGAACTTGTTTTTATCGAGTTCCGTCTTGGGGTCGGTCTGTTTATACAGGCCCGGCGTCCTATTGACATGGCCTGAAATCGCATACAAGAACCCAGGTGCCTTCTTAATCTGACCCAGCGCCCATGGGCGTACTGGGTGATTATTGGAGTAGATCGGATCGATGGCCCATGGCGATTTGTTTCCTTTTTTCTGGGCAGCTGACGTTTCAAAGTAACTCACAGACTGTTGGACAACGCGTTCAAGGGCGTACAGATCAAACTCGACTCCAACAGAGGCCATCTGGTCCATCATCCCTGTGATTCATGTCAGCATGAGTTCCGTGGTAGTGGTAGACTACTTACAAGCCAGAGTGGAATTAGCCACCGCCTGGTCTTCCCAGCCTCCACCGCAGTTTGCATGGTTACCCGGAAACCATACCTGCCTGAGATCGGTCGTCAACTTGTTCTCGGGCGGTCGTTCCCATACAGCAGGACTGAACGGGGCACGGGTTTCATCCAAAGCAAGCGCTTGAAAGGCGTGTTCGATTCGGTCAGACAAGGCCGTGTCGTGCCACTTATATGTAATCTAGGAGTCAGTTCCATGAAGAAAAAGGCACTCTTGGGGAGACTTATTCGTTGTTGGAGGGCCTGATGCCAATCTTGTCGAGCCAGGACACGTTTGGAATTCCCAGACTACCCACCGTGTCCCAGACACAAACGGCTTTGATCTTGATCAGCTCACCACTGCTTTGGGTGATACGAGTGTAGCCCAACTTCTCAAGCTTCGCCCGATACTCAGCCGCCGCGTTTGGGCCCTTTGGTTTATTAGGAAATGGCTTGTCCGGGAACGGGTCATTATAGTCCTTCTTCATCCAGTTTTGCATGTCTTTGAAGATGGGGTAAAAGTATTCGACGCCTTCTCGCGTGAGGAGACCTAAATCAGCAACCATGCCAGCGACAGATCTGGCTGTAAAGGCACCACGAGAGAAGCCAACGAGGAAAATCTCATCTCCGTCCATGTAATTTGAGCAGATATACGAGTAGGCTTCGCGAACACGCTGCAGAAGATTAGTTTCGCTTCATAAAACGGGTGGCTCTACGTCTCCTCTTACTTCTGAAAGCCCAAGTCCAAAAGCACCTCCAGTAATGGTATCGATGGCATTGCTGCCAGTTCCCACGCCGGATTCATAAGACATGATTTGTAGAGTGCCATCGCTACACCGCCGCTTGAAACATCGGCAGATGCGAGTAACATTCGAAGGGACCTGAAGAGTGGCCTGGGGATGTGACAGGCTCGGCTCGACATAGCCATTATCGCTATTCATCCACGTTCCATCGCAACAGACGATGAGCCGCTTCTTGACAAAAGCACCGCTCATGGAAGAGCTGGTGTTGCTCATGGTGGGGGGTGGCTGGCCACTCATGTTTACTGGTTGAAGTTGGGAACACAACTAATCAAGTTGTATGAGTAAGTCAACAAATGTTGCAGTGGTTTCGTAGTATTAGTTGCACAGCGTGTGTAAACAAAAAGAGCCTTGTAAACACGGGATCGACTGTAAAGGCCCAGAGCTTCAAGACGCCCTATTTATTTATTTATTTTACAATGGTTTCAAAGACAATGGCGGAGAGGAGAAACCAGTTAACCTTGTTGAAGCGTTGAATCACACCTTGGCGGTCGGCCGTAGTTCTAAGCTATCGATGCATGTCGCGGTCGACCAAAAGAACCAACACGTTTCCTGGAGCTGGCCCATAGCTGGCGAGCAAAAAAGACATCCATGGATTGGTTGCGCAACACTGACCACGCGGCCCTTGAACAAAACTGGTTACGCCTGGTGTCCAAAGACGGTTTCGGGCCGCTGTGGCAGCATCCGCTGACTCTTCAGCCCTACCTTGGCGAGAAACCAAAATAATAAGTTGAAGCAATTCAGAGTGCCCGAGGCCGCCAGTTCAACGGGATTGGGGAGTGTTCAGCCAGCCACCCCGCCCGCCTGTCGCAAGAGTTTATGTCACAGTTATTATGGTCCAACATGCGGAGCACTGATTGGGCAATGCGCATTGTGCCTTGTCTGACCAACCTCAGCATGTCAGAACGCCCACCCGCGCAATCAGCAGAAGAATGTCGCCCGATTTGTTCCTAAAACTCACGGGAAGGAGCTCTTTGAACGGGCAGTCGATTATCCCATAAGAGTCAAGCTATTGAGCGTAGCGCGGCCCAGACCTCACAAAAGAAGCGTCTCGCACATTGATAGACGCCATGTCGCAAATGCAGCTTTAAAGAAATGCCCGACTGAGCTAGCTCATGCAAATGCCTCTCACAGTCTGCATATGGCCCCCGCCTACTAAGGACGAACATGCAGATTGTCTTTCGTGATGTGTCAATTTACATAACCAGATCTCAGACAATAACAAGGTCAAAACTCATGAATTGCCAAGAGTGGAGATATTGCCTGGATCTGGTGTGGAAAACGCCGAAAAAGAATCACCCGATGAAAAAGATGTCTCGCAAACGGTTTTTATCCCACATGCTTCTCTGTGGTGATCGCTGGGTGGGGTATTTTCTATAGAGAAATTTTACAGATTTATACACGCGATAATCAGTGTTGTGATTCGCTCAACTTAGTCCTCAACCAGTCTGGAACAAATGCCTTGACTTTGACGCTACTCTTGTTCTCTTCCTCGCCCCATTCCAAGTCAAACTCGTCGCCCAGCTTAAACGTTGCTGCGGCTTGCTCCCCGGGTAGGACCACGTCCGTCATGATTTCCAGGCGACAGAGTCCAAGCCCAATGTTCCCCACACCCTTGAGCCATTTGCCTGCGGAGCGACCACGCTTGCCAGATCTGCCGATGCTCGTCTCAGCGGGTATCATATCGGCCGTCAGACTCTCTGGTGAGACACTTTCTGGTTCATAAATCAAAGCCTGCGGAACCGCCTTGTCCTTTTCATAGACTATGCAGGGCAGGATGCGCTTGCGAACAACACCGCGATGCTTGGTGCGAATTGTGAGTTCTTGCCCCACGTAACAGCCTTTATGGAAGTCGATGCCGTTCATGTACTCCATGTTGCTCTCGAGCGGAAGGGCGTGCTCCTTGATAATTTCGTCCTGCCCCTCCGCAACACCATGTAGATATCGGCGAATCGTGTACCCGTCTTCGGTGCTTTGTTCGAGGTCAATCTCGGGGGTTTTCTGGGACCCCAGCTGAAGGATTCGATACCCTAAGCTCGGCACCCTGGGGTCCTCGAGGACAATCCTAGACTCATTTGCGGCGATACTGAGCTGCGTGCCGGGTTGGTCGTCCCATGCTTGCCACACCGTTGCTTCGTCGGCAGTCAAGCTTCGAACGTTGACCTTGGCCCTGAGCTTATACCGTTTGATGTACTTTGCCAGCGCACCCATCTGAGCGGCATCAGCTTCAATTAAGAAGCCATCACCCTCTACCGGAACCCCAGACCCACCGTGGAAGGGGTAGATGAATACGTCGTGAAGTACCCTCCCCGTCGCAGTCAGAAAGCCTGTGTAGAACCCATCACTCCGCGGCAAACCCTTCTCAGACAGCACATTCGCCGTAACGATGCCCTGGAGAAATTTCGCCGCATCGGGGCCGGCCACGGAAAGCAATTGTCTCGAGGGTAAAGCTGCAAGACCGGCGGGTATGGGCTTGGGCGGCGCTGTCGAGCTTGCGAATTGACGGCGCTGGAGTCGGCAGCTTCGGCATACGAGATTGGGAGAGAAGTCGTGCAGCAGTGCACGTCGTGGGTGGTTTCGCATGATGGCTAAAGGAACATGAGTCCGAGACGTGACTTGATTGTTGAGCTTGAGGTGGAGAGCTTAGAAGCTTCCTCGAGAGCGAGTTCCTTGCATCGGATGACACAGCGCATCCAAAGATGGAATTTGCATATTGTCAAGAGGGGAAGCAGCAACCGTCGTATCGTTTCTTATCAGGCTAATCCTATCTCGGTACAGCTTCGCCGGCACTAGCTTATCGAGACCCTAACCCTTAAATCTCCGCTTCGATTCTTGCTTGCTTCGTAAGTACTCCATTCCTCTTGCAATATCCTTCACAAAAAAGAATCGTCAAGTTTGGGGTGACATAAATTATGCTTATGGTTAAGTCTATGTCATAATTAATTATCACTTCAGTTATTTCAGTCTGAGACATTTTCACTGTTACATGCATCGGTAAAGATCATGTCCGGTGCAAAAATTCTCTTTTTGGGTGGTTCCGTGCAGTAAGTGCCGCAGTGGGCCATTCATACCGGTGGGGGAGGGAAGGTGCTCAGTGTGGGGAGTGGAGATCGGAGATTGGAGACGCGGGATGGAAAGAAATGGTGAAGCACCTCACCGAGACCATAACAACGACAACAACAGATAAACACACGATGATAAAGGTAGAAAAGGAAATGAGACCTCGCGCCAAGACCAAAGCTTCCGAAGATCATTGGCAAATGCGTCAAACACATGTTAGTAAGCTCAAGAGAGACACGGGAGCAACAGCGGAACGAACACAACGCGGGACCTGTCGATGCGACAATGCGCCAGGACGAAAAGGGGAGCCATGCATCTCAACGAAAAGAGCCAAGGGGAAATACACGGGAAATACCGAGTTGTGTGAGACTGAAGACATACTTGCATCTCTGGATATGCACCTCAAGATGAGTACCCGGTATTGGGACACATCCATGGCCAGGGCTTCGATTGCATGAAGCCACATTTGTGCGTCATCTCAAGGGTCAAGTGACGATTGATCACGCATCCATCTACCGGACAAATCAAAAGCACTTGAGGGACTATCACAGATTGATTCGTCCATTATACGAAGTGGCAATCCGGAATCAAAACGTTCCAATGGTCGAAGCCTTGTTCATCATGCGCAATTCCGTATCCGTCTTTGTTTGCGTCTTCTTGCCACTCACAGGGATGTTTGGCTGCGGCCTGACTCGGTGTGTAATTCCGTCTTGGCTTGTCCCATCCCACTTCTGATGCTCATGCTTCGACCATTAGACGCCTTCAGATAATTCATCTCCACGTAAATAGGTGGCACCGGAATCCTCTTTTTTGTGGCTTCCAAGACAAATATTCCGCCTGAAATGACTCTATCCATAGGTACGGAGTAGTATTACTCAGATTATCCATTCAACCGAGGCGAGTGACACGGCGAGAGAGATATGGATTTCCTTTTTCTTCTTCTTTCCGATAATGATCCTTACTAGCCATCGAACGTAATATTCCTTGCCCAACAAGCTCTGACCGGCGCACACGCGATATTTCTCAGACTATGCCGTTCTTCCGCATAGCGTTATGCCTATCTGCGGGGAAATCTCCTCCCTAGAGCTCCACGATGTGACTCCATAATAAGCCTCGCCCGTTTCAAGCGTCCTTTTTGTCCTTGTTCTTATCAAAACACGCCGGGAGCTTTGTCTTGGAGACGCTGGCTCCATTCCCTGGGGGCCTGGCATGGAAGGGGGCCGTTTCTCGGTCCCTCCGCAATTGGACCTGGATGACCGTGTCCATCCCTTGCTTCTTCGAGCAACCGGCTGAAAATGGGAGGAGGATCTGGACTGGTGCTGACGACGGCATCCTTTAAGAGTCTGGGGTTTCTCTTCCATTCTGTTTTATCCTTTTTCTCTTCTTTTCGATTTTCGTTTCTTTACTTCTTCCATTGAATAAGCTTTTCTTTCTAGAAACAGCAATGGAAGAACCCGGGAGAGTCTCGGTTGGCGGTGGTGGCGGCGGTCATCGTCGCACTAGCATCGTGGATGATGCGGCGGCCCTCGCTCAATTGGGCCATAAGCAAGAGCTGAAGCGGAATTTCTCAATTGTTTCCATGCTTGGTCTTGCCTTTGCCATTCTCAACACCTGGACCGCCCTCGCTGCCTCCATCACCATCGCGCTCCCCTCTGGAGGCGCCAGCTCCGTCATCTGGGGTCTTATAGTCGCCGGCATCTGCAACCTCTGTCTCGCAGCCTCCCTCGCCGAGTTCCTCTCTGCCTATCCGACCGCCGGAGGCCAGTACCACTGGGCTGCCATTGTTTCGTGGAAGCGCTGGAGTCGCAGCATCAGCTATGTCACCGGATGGATCAATGTGTCCGGCTGGGTTGCCCTGAGTGCCAGCGGTGGCCTGCTCGGTAGCACATTCATCATCAATATTATTTCGCTTCTCCACCCGACTTACGAGCCCAAGCCGTGGCATCAGTTTCTGATTTACATCGCCTTCGCCCTAATCTCGCTGCTCGTCAATGCTTTCCTCACTCGAATCATTCCATACCTGACACAGGCCGCTTTCTTCTGGTCGGTAGCTGGATTCGCCATCATCAGCATCACGGTCTTGGCTTGCGCGTCGCCCGATTACCAGAGTGGGGAGTTTGTATATGGCAACTTCATTAATGAAGTCGGTTGGCCTGACGGCATGGCTTGGTTGCTCGGATTGCTCCAGGGTGCCTTTGCTCTGACAGGTATGTCGATTCACTCTTGCTTGATACGTGTTTACAGCTAACTCATGTCACAGGTTTCGATGCGACGGCCCACATGATCGAAGAGATTCCCCAACCGGAAGTCGAAGGCCCACGTATTATGCTCTACTGCGTCGGCATTGGCATGTTCACTGGCTTCATATTCCTCACCGCGCTCTTGTTCGTTGTCAAGGACATTGAGACCGTCATCAGCGCTCCGTACGGTCCTTTGCTGCAAATCTTTATGGACGCAACCGGCAGCCGGGCTGGTAGCACATGTTTGATGATGTTCCCTCTGGTCTGCATGATGTTCACCACCATTGCCTTGCACTGCACGAGCAGCCGCATGAGCTACGCCTTTGCCCGAGATCGCGGAATGCCATTCAGCCACATTTTTGCCCGGGTGCACCCTACACTCGATGTGCCTCTGAATGCTCTGCTGTGGACAATCGGCTGGGTGGTTATTTTCGGATGCATCTTCCTTGGTTCCAGCAGCACCTTTAACGCCATTTCGTCCGCCTCCGTAGTAGCCCTCGGCATCACATACGCCATTCCGCCTCTGATCCTTGTTATTCGGGGTCGAAAGCTGCTGCCCGACCATCGTCCATTCAAGCTGCCCGAGCCACTCGGCTGGATTGCAAACATTGTAAGTCTCAAGTCATCATCCATCCATGCTCACAACATGCAGCTAACATGCATCCTAGGTTGGCATTTTGTGGACCATCCTGACCACGGTCCTGTTCGTGTTCCCGCCTGTGATTCCCACCACGGGTTCCAACATGAACTACTGTATCGTTGCCTTTGGCGTCATTCTGCTTATTTCCGGATCGACGTGGATCTTTGACGGGCGCAAGAACTACAAGGGACCTATTATAGATCTCGATGGCTTGACCGGTACAATGGTGGGGATGACCCCAGCAGGTCGTGTGAGGTCTAATAGAGCCTCGATCGACGGCTCTTCTGATGAGAAGCATGAGAAGACGGGTTAGAATTATTTTGGGTAGGCATGGGAAGGATATGGATAAAGATACACGCAATATAATCTGACATATTATTTGATTGTCTAAACTTGAAGAAAAAAACACGTTGCTCTGGTTCATCATTGCGAAGACCACCTCTTGCAAAATTCCGCCATGACCCCAAGAACTTGACTTATTGTTCGCTCAAATTGAACATTACCTTGACATTATCTACCTCGATGAAATCCCATGTAGTGCCATCATTTTCTGTAAGCACCAAATCACCGTCATCTCCGATTGCTATCTGCCACAGCCCTTCACCTTGCTTCATCAACAGCAGGTACCCACCATCCGGGTGCCTCTCCGCCATGAAATCTTCGTTGTCCTTGTGGTGAGACACCCTTGAGTGCAGCTTCTTGCGGGCGTTGTGTCCCAGATGGGTCCCCGAAACGGTGTTGACGAAGCCGTACCATCCGTGTTTCTTGACGCAGCGCCAGGCGATGCCGGAACCGGCCTCGTGCTCGTCGACGGCTCGGATCTGGCCGTTTAGCAATTCGATAACCACCTTCTTCCCGTCGTGGCTGCGGATGATGCATGTCTTGCCCTCCTGGGGGTGATGCTCCGTTTGACTTGGAACGGGGCCGGTCATGTTTGGGTCTGCGAATACGGAGCGCGTCGGCGTCGGACAGGCTTCTGATGTTTGGCATGAAATAACTGAGGCAGCATCGTTCATGAAGCCCATCTCAATTTGATCGAACTTTGATGCGATGTCGTCCATGGAGACCGGTGAGGGTTCTGAATCTCGGCTGTTGGGGAGGATTAAGGTGAAAGGTGAGGAACGTGCCGGGGGTGCAGAACAGAATGATGAATAAATTACGTGGGGAATATTGGATGCTTTGGGATTGGATGGATGGATGGATTGATTTGAGAGGAAGGATGCAAGAGGCTGGGTTTTATGCGAGAGGCCGATGAATGGGGGTGGCTATGTGATTGGAGAGTGATGCCAAGTGGGGGGCATCAACGCCCCTTCAGCTCCAAGCACCTGGGTAGGTATACGAAACATCAAAGATCGCAGTACAACACACAGGTAAGCGCTTTTATACATGCATCCTGCGATTGAGTAAAAATAGTTTATTTGTTATTGTTTGGGTAATTTCGATTAGAGAAATTATATTTGGTCTACAGAAGAGGTCTTGTAAATAGTTTTATATTATAAAACTATACATAATCGTCAAGGTTAAAGGAAGGGCGACAGGAAAAGACGGCGACAATGTTACTATATAAGTTGAAAATCTTTTTTTTTATAAGAGGTAAAGTCATATTTAGATAGTCAGGCTAGTTTTTAAAAGTTGAGAATCTACCTGGTTTATTAATTTCTGAGGAAACACACCAAACGAGACAACCTCAAAAGTCCTTTGCAAGTCCCGGGTAGCCTTATTGAAACTACACCGTTATGCCTTTGGGATGTTGATCGTTGAAGCGACCTAGAGCAAGCCTTGTGGATTGGTTAGTCTAAATAAGTATCGAGAATAACAGCTGATCAATCATCTGACCGGATACATAAGAACAAATGAAAACAACAAGAACGAACATGCAGAACGCCGTAGCTTAGGAACAGAACAGTGTCATGTAAATCGACCAAAGCTCATTGTTCCATAATACAATGACTAGATAATCCCCTTTACCCTTCGAGCCATCCTAGCACACTCTTTTATTAATACCCAATTGTATATATATATAATACAGTTACAAGACTACATAACAATAGACAATCCGAGCACTCAAGAGGTATGCTTATAAGTCGAGGGACAAGCATGTTATCGGTAATCTGAGCTCGCACAATAAACCCTCAGTTTTGACGACGATGTTGAACTGGATAGTGTGGTAGTTGTAGAAAAATGAAGGAGAGAGATGCGTGACTCAACTATGCAAATCTACTTGCTATAAACTTTCAGACCGGAACCACCACGAGTTCATATGTTGCGACTCTATTGAGGTGGAAGATTTGTTGAAAAGTTGGATCGTTCGGTAATCATTGAAGCTGGTAGCTGGCAACGACTGCTACCCGATGTCTCTCTGATTCACTGACCTGCAAACTTTCCACTTTCCCTCTTTCTTTTTGACACTGTAGAATTGTTCAACTCTCTGTGACTGTCATGGCAGAACCACCCTGGGCAGGCACTATTTTATGACAATTCCTTCAAATTTGAGTTTCTTTCCGGAGGTTCTCTGAAATACCTGGCTTTCCTGCCTTTCTTCTGCCTTGTTATAGCATCTAGTTGATGACGAGATGTTTGGGCTCAATAAATTCCCATGCCGTTCCTCCATTCTTCACCTCAATAAGTTTCTTGCCGTCGCCTGCAATAGCCATTTGTTCCAAGTCATTCTCGTGCCTCATCACCAAAAGGTAACCGCCATCCTCGTGCGGATCAAGCATAAAGCTTTCGTGCCATTTGTGCCACCCAACGTTGACCCAGAATGCTCCCTTGCAGTTATGTCCGATATATCTTCCAGACACCGTGTTGCGAAAGCCGTACCAGCCGTCCCTTTTGACGCAGCGCCATTGCCAGCCGCCTCCGGGCGAATAGCCGTTGACGACCTGAAGTTGGCCATTGACGAGCGTGAGAATCAAGTTCGGTTTCCGGGCTGCGCGGATCACAAAGGTCTCGTCGGCCCTGGGGCGGGCGTCCGTGACCACTGTGAGGGAAGGGGTGCTGATCACTTTGTCGCTCATTATGGTTGTAAATGAGAATTCTGATTGTGTTGGTGTCAGACAGTCTGTGACCGAAGTTGCGTTTGTCGAATTAGTATCCGAAGGATCTAAATCTGACTCGACGCGTGAATCAAGACTCAACGTGGCAAGGGATGTAGGAGTGTGAGGGTTAGGATCCGGCATATTGCACCTCAGACTGAATAAATGAAGATTAGCGATAAGTCCGGTTCTTGTTGAAAGTGAGTATGAGGGACTTACCTCGACTTGACTCGGAAGAAGGTGGAGGTGTTTTGTTTGTGATGTCACTCGACCACACAGCCCGATGAGGTGGCTGCCAGTCGGCCACCCGCAGCCTACCAATGCCATACGAAAAGCTCATTCCTACATACCAAATTCTAAATCACATGACTTAATTACGCTTTTCAAAAGACCCATACCGAAACGCTGAGTTTTGCGTCACGATGGTGGACAAAGTTAGACCGCATTATACGAGGATGCTATGATGCATTACTACAGAGTCTAATAGGGGACCCGATCGAGTCGAAGAGCATGGATGAAGAGTGACCTGATTCATAGTGATCCGAAAAAGCCAAGTCCAAGGAGTATATCACATGGGCAGTGTGCGATGAAGCAAGACATTGAAGGGCATACGATGATTCATTCATGCTTGATACCGCTCAGAGAACCTTGTCGAGAGAGATGATGCAACCCGTGGACTGTTTAATACTCAGACGCAGTAAGATGATCCACCGCAATAAAATTCCATGACACGCCTCCGTCCTCTACCGCAACCAAACCCCTGCCATCGTTGCCAATGGTCATTTGTAGCAATTCATCGCGAAATTTTGTCAGAAATATATAGCCACCGTCTTCATGTCGACGGACCGTAAATCTCGCCTCCAGATCGGCATCCTCGCCCCAATACGAAGCCATGAAGTGGCTCTCGTCACGCCTCAAGAGTGCGCCTGAAGCCGTGTTTCGGAACTCGTACCAGTTTTTGTTGCTGCGGCATTTCCATAGCCAACATCCTCCAAATGCATAACCGTCGGCCACCAGAAGCTTTCCGTTGAGTAGAGTGATGACCTTGCCATCCCGTGAGCTGATAACAAAGGTTTTACCGGCCGAGGGGAAGTACTCCTTCTCTGCCGGATATTGGGGCGTGGCGATGCCCTCACCACTATCATTCGCATACGAGGATTCCGACTGTGTCGGCGTCATTTCGCCTACTACCGAAGTGGAGGCTGCCGAAGCATCATCATCATCGTCGTCGTCGTCATCATCATCATCATCAGGATTCTCGTTGTCCATCTTCAGTCTGGACATGAGGTTCTGGAGATGCGTCTGCTGTTGCTGAAGCAGGTCCAAACGTTCAGCAAGAGTCAGTTTGCTCACGAGTATGTCATCCATCCTGTATAAAGCTGCGAGCCAAGTAGTTCATATTAGCAAACGCAACAGATATTGGTAGCATGGATCTAGGCATGCCTACACGAAGCGATTCCCTGGCAGCAATAAATATGGCAAAGATGGTACGCAGCTAGGATGAATCCCTTAGTGACCGATACTGCTTGGGTTTGTAGTTACAGAAACGCGAAAATGACGGGATGAAAGATGGATGTTTTGTTTGCAGGTAGGTGGCGCAAGTAGGCATCCATGGATGGAAAGCTGCACAGCCTGGCGAGGTGGCGGCCCAGCTGGTGACCTGCAGCCTACCAAATGCCATTCATAGAGAACCTTAAACACACTCCTGCATGCCAACCTGGGTTTAAGTCACCTGACGTAATTACGCTTTTCAAAGAAAAAAGCACTGAATCTTGCATCGCGGCGTTGGGCAAAGTTGGATGGCATTAGATGACAACCTACATTTGCACTCACCTGGACTTGGACTTGAGATAATATGAAGACCTCGAAGACAAGGCCATTTTCGACATCTGCAAACTATGGTATGATATGCTAACCACGGGATCTAATAGGAGACTCGGCTATATGGAAGATCAGAGTGTCATACGTAATCAAAGAATGGAGGCTCAGCCAAATGAGCACATCATATACGTGGTGTAATAGAAACAGAAGACACAGCGAAATGCAATTTATCCATTCAGGCCTGATGAACCCTAGAGAACCTAGTGAAAGTTCATGATGCACCCACAGTCTCTTCAGTACGGGTGATCAGAAACAGAAGGACGGTTCACTTCAATGAAATCCCATGCCGTGCCTCCATCCTTGACTACATCTAGACTACTGCCGTCCTTGCCAATGGCCATTTGTACCAACTGCTTCCCACACTCCGCCAAAAGTACGTAGCCGCCATCTTCATGCCTGTGAACCGTACATCGCCACCCAAGAGTACCATCCCAAGACGTTACCGAGAAATTTTCTTTGTGACACCACAATAAATTTCCTGAAGTTGTATTTTGAAATTGATACCACCCTTTATCTTTTGAGCAATTCCATAGCCAACCGCCTCCGAATGCATAACCATCGACGGACTGGAGTCGTCCGTTGAGTAGAGTCAAGATCTTGTTGCCCTCTCGGGAGCATATAATAAAGGTTTTACCGGCTGCTGGGTAATACTCTTTGCCTTCCGGGCGTGCAGACCTGGCTATATCATTGCCACCGACGTTTGCGTACGAGAATTCCGATCGTGTTGGTGTCATATCGCAAGCTGTCGAGGCGCCATCCGGGCATTTCTGATCCAGCAAGTTGGAGACGATGTTGTCGATGCGCTTCACATCTTGAGAGAGCTTGTCCACGGATCGCCGTAGGGGAACAATATCGCCGTTGATGATAGCTGCCATGATGTATGAGGCTGTGCAAGAAGCCGTTGAGGGGTTAGCGCATACAACATGAGGTAGGTAGTAATAGGATACTCTGGATAAAGATGTAGCTACCTGAATGGAATGCAGTCCAGAGAATAGACTTCGCCAATAGTAAGCAGCCGTCGATGAGATGAGTTGGTGTACAGCTGATTCTTTGCTTTATGGCTGAACAAGGTGAAATGGTTATTTGTTTGGGCAGCCCTCATGTTGGGTCACGCTGCACAGCCCAAAGTGGTGAGGTGGTCGCCAACCAGCGGCCAGCTTTACTGTCCACCTATCAACGGCATTAGAAAATGATATGTTGGGTGTGCCTGATTTTAAACCCACATGATGTCAACAAACCTTGAAGAAGAAGAAACAGGAAGAAAAAAACTTGAAGAAATAAAAGAGGGTTTCTTTTGGACGAAAATGCATGTGCAAAGGGCAAATACATTCTACACGATGAGGACCACAAAGAAACACAACGACTGATGCCTGGGATGGGTGAGCATGGAATACCGTCGGAACAGAAATAGACAGCTCGCGTCACTTTTGAACAGAAATGTTCAAGTTGCTAGGACGCGCAAGAGAAGAAGGGGGCACTGGATCAGAGTTCATTATATGATGAAATGTCCTGTTAATAAAACGCACCACTGATGATGAAGTCACAGGATAGATGAAAGGTTATGAGATGCATACATTCATGGTAATAGAGCTAAAAGAATCAAGCAAAAAAGTAAAAAGTAAAATAGGGGACTCGACTACATACAAGATCAGAACCCCATGGCTATCTATGAAGGCCAGCCACGATGAACACATCGCACGAGCGATGGAATAGATCAGGAGCTTCGACGGCATACGGTGATTTATTCATTCCCGACACCCCTTGAACAACCCAACCCATATTCCTAGATGCTGCAACCGATGGCGCATTTAGTATGGGCGATCAGAAACAGCCGGGCCATTCACCTCGATAAAATCCCATGCCACACCCCCGTCCTTGACCGCAGTCAGAGTTTTGCCATCAGTTCCAATGCCCATTTGCATCAGTATCTTCTCATAATTCGCCAAAAGTACGTAACCACCCTCTTCATGCCTGTGGACTGTAAATTGCCACCAATCTTCCTCCCAAGTCGGCGCATTGAAGACTTCCCCGTCGCAACTCAACCGCCTTCCCGAGGCCGTATTATAGAACTGATACCAATTGTTATTCTTGGCGCATTTCCACAGCCAAGAGCCTCCGAATGCATAACCGTCGACTGCCTGAAGTTCTCCATTGAGCAAAGTAAGGATCTTGTTGCTGGTCCGAGAGCTGATGATGAAAGTTTTATCGGCCGATGGGAAGTGCTCCTTGCCTATTGGGCGTTCAGACGTGACGATATCCTTGCTGCTGTCATTTTTATACGAAAATTCTGATGTCGTCGGTGTCATGTCGTCCGCTACCGGGGTCGAGGCTGCCGAAGCATCATCGGGATGCTTGTGGTCGATTTTCAAGTTGGACACAAGGTCATCGATGCGCTGTACGTCTTGCTGGAGCCTCTTGACCTTTTTCTCAAGAACCTTGCGGCCCATCAACGTGTCATCCATCTTATATAAGGCTGCGAGTGAGGTGGTTGAGATTAGCAAGCACGAAACAAGTATCACTAACATGGATCAAGTTGTGCCTACCTGGATGCACCGCCGGATAACAGCATGCAAGAAGGGGGCACGATGGGGTGAGTTATTTGCGCGAGTGATGCCACAGTTACGGTTGAAGGACTTTTGATTAAGAAAGTGAAGTGCAAAGAGTAAATTAGAAGAGAAATATGAAAGGTTTCGTATTTGTATGTGGGCGGCTCGCACGCAATGCTGCACTGTCTGATCAGCTGGCGGCCAGCTGGTGACCTACATGGAACACTGCCTACCAACATCTTGAGAAGATGGTATTATGTAACGAAAGCTTGTGTCTCGTTTAATTCTTTAACTTTAGCATTAAAACCTTATTATATTTCAGGATTTACTAGCGGAGAAGGCCGTTGTTTCTTAGGGGCTAATTTAGATCCTAAATTAAAACAGGTTATAGGGTAAAGGCCACATTCCAGATACGTCTTCATGCAAAAGAGATGCAAATGAGACTTACACGACAACTATTAAGACATAGACTGAATGAGAATGACATGTAGAAGAAATACGGATAATTCGGAGTCTATTTATAAGAGGAGAATTCATGTACGATAGATTTACAAAAGATTTAAATTGCATTAATGTAGGAGTTTATACATCACAAGAAGGGGGGTGAGGCAATCAGAGCCCATGTTGAGATGAACTGTTATGTATTAAATGATAAAGCACACCGCTGATGATGAAGCCACGGGATAGATGAAAGGTTGTGAGGTGCATACATTCATTTAGTGGAGCTAAAAGCATCAAGCAAAAAAGTAAAAAGTAAGCTTCATACTTCATTATCTAGAGAAGCATAGAGCCATGGCTATCTATGCAAGCTGCTGTACGCATTTTGCCTAACATGGGTGATCAGAGATAGGAGGGCATTCCATCTGAATAAACTCCCATGCTATACCTTTTTTACCCACTACACACACATGTCTTCCTTCCTTCTCGACACCAACTTGAAGCAACCGATCTTCCTTCTTTACGAGAAGAATATAGCCACCATCTACATCAAGACTCATCGTAAAGTACGCAGTAGAACCGCAGCCGGCAGAAAGGCTACCGGAGCCACCGCAACTGATTCTTTCTCCCGAAGTCAAGTTGCAAAACTTGTACCAATTGGTGGACTTTTCGCATTTCCATAGCCAGCCCCCGAATGCATAACCATCGACCATTACCAGCTCACCCTCACATACGGTAAGGACTCTCCTTTCATCACGAGAGCGGATGATGTAGGTCTTTCCCAGTTCAGGGAGCGCATGCTGGCACACCAAGTCTGTAGAGATAGCCACGTCTCTACCGCTCCTAGATGTTCCTGAGAGTTCTGAGTGCGTTGGTGTCATGCAACCCGTCATGATGGTCGAGGATGCAGGTGAATGATCCGAGAGTTTGGGATCGTTCAAGCTTGAAGCGAGATTCTTGATTTCCTCTAGGCCTTGGGAGAACCTGTTGACGGATTTTACAAGATCAACGAGGCAATCCTGCAAAGTTGTCGCCATATTTGTCATGGCTATGGATATAGTGGTCGGCATTAGCATCGCATACAAATTCCCATCAGCTTGGATGAGGTGTGCCTACCTGGATGCAGTTTCTCACGACTATCCATCTGATGAGGATTCCCATGAGAGCGAAGTTGTGCCTGGATGATTCTACGGTTGTAGGTGGGAGAAAAGGACAGCATTGAGGATACCATTCCAGCCACTCAAGCACGACTACAAAAGCTGAATCAAGTGGCTGCCAGCTAGCAATAGAATCCGCCACCTAGCGGAACTCTACAGATGGATCCATGGGTGACTACATTTCACATGTGCCTTTTGTTGCTACTACGTAATATGAATATTTAAGAATAGGTAACACAATTCTATAAAAACAACACTAACAATTATGCATCACCATCATGAGCAAGGACGGATGCGCAAACGTGACGCTATGTGATGACGTAAAAGGGGGGGGGGGATGAATACCAGAATGACGAACATGACAAGCAGATTTATCCCCATTTTCTCCTCATGATTTCTCTTATGTCTAGTGATTTCTCTTGTTCTTGGGGATTCCCATTGACTCTATTCATTTCTCTTAGGTCTAATTATTCCTATTGTCCCATTCATTTCTCTTCCATCTTTTAATTCCCAGACCTACAAGTATCTCCGCATCATATCTCATCATACCCTCTACTCCAGTTTTCTCCCTCCCTCATTAACGCCTAGACATCAAACCCAGCACGAACCAAAGCCCAAACCTTCATGCAACATCTTTAAGTGGGTCTTCCAGAAGACTGGACGAAGGAAAAAAGGCACTGACCAGCAAGTAACCTAGATCAAGGGGGACGCCTCCCGTCTTCCAAAATAGAGAAGCGAATGGCGACTCCGATTTCCCATAGGTGTGCTCGTATAACAACACTTCAAGTCAACATGCCAGGGGGGGCTTCCCCGGTCTTCAGAAGTTCTCATGCTTCCAGAAGCAACACCCACATGCCGTTTGGGCTTTGTGTTCCCTTCTTGTTCGGGCCTCAATGCATGGCGAGACGGGAAGCAGACATGGCGTGTGTTGGGTGTATTGTATGTCGAACCCTAGCGGTGCCCATCACGGACAAGAGCGAGCAGAATCTTGCGTCTGGGGAGTTCTGCATGTCTAACAGCCTTAAAAGAGTGGAAAGAAGGGGTGGCGTATTTCTCAGTATCTGATTCCTCAGCTCGTACAAAATGCCGTAACTGGAGAAGGGGAGGGATCCATCATCTGCAACTACCTAGTTGGGTGTGACAAGTGTATGGGTGGTGGTCCGTCAACCCAGTCAAACACGGGAAGAATGTCGACCATCTTTCAACAGCCTTGTCCCTGCCGGAATGGAGCCCATCGAATGGAGACTTGTTTTGATACGAAGTCTATGGAGAAAAGTCCACCCCTTGGGAGACAGATGGACAAAACAACAGCAACGGGACGGGTCCTCCAAGTTCTAGGCTTCTAGAAAGCCCAACAAGGGGGGACTGACACACCCGGATCCAAGCCATTCTAGAAAGGCGGTAGAAGGATGCTATGACCATGCTGTCACGGCAGTGAGTCAGCCTTGTCAGATTGGCTTCATCTCGCTTCATCTCGTTTTGGTCCACTTGTACGCCAAAGTGCGGGCCACACGCCGGTCCTAATATCAAGCAACGTTGTTAATCGGCGATCAAAAGCAATTTAACAAACATTTCAAACAGGGAATACGAACCTTTCTAGAAGGTGCAAAAGAAGGAAATTTGAGCACAAGTTTGAGCCACCAGCCCTCTCATGAGTAATGGCAGTGCATACGCCGTACTCTGTAGAAATGAAGAGTTTGATTTAGGGAAAGCCGACTCGGGCAAGCTTCTAGATCTGCCGTGGAAGGACTCTATTGCACGCCCTCACGCCCCCTTCAAGCCTCTCAGGCCCTTCTCCCCGTGGCGTGTAGGTTGTTCAATGGTCACACACACCTCAAAGGTCGTTCGGCGACTGATGGAAAGCCGAAATGCGCGAGGGGGTCGAGGGAGGTAAGGCTAGCCTTGCGAGTTGCGGATGGAAACCTTCTTTCCCATGGCACGGCAAATGCCTGGAGGCACTTCGGCAGGGAAAGGCAGTCAACGGCTATTTCGGTAGCCAAAAGAGGAACAGCCTATCCATCCCCAGGCCTCTTCTGCAAACAGAACCAAAAAATATCGACCGAAGAGCGCCATGGGACTTGTGCCCCCTTGAGACAGCCGTTTTCGTCAGCGATGGGTTGAAATTAATGCCGTCATGGATGAATAATATCCTTAAATGGGTTCTGCACCAAAAAGCACCCCCTACCGGCATAACTCCGCGGCTTTACCCACGATGTTGCCCCATTATGCAGCGGAAAAGCTTAGACGTTTTCGTTTTTTGTGCTCCGTACTCCGTACATGCATGAAGAGAACTTTGTGCGGCTCTCGGGACGGGTGGTTCGGCAGTGGTTTGAGAGCAGGTTTCGCATGTACAAATTATGTACGCACGGTTAATGACTGAGACGCCCTCATCTCAGAGAGAGCCGAATATTCCGTATGCATCCGGAGTAGGTAGTGCCGTGAGCCACAACATTAACCCCAAATGTGCGAAGTTTTGAGGCTCCCAGAGGTTCCCATAGCAATTGGGGTCGTTTGATTGGGCTTGAACGGTTCCCTTGGCATTATGACTACCCACAGTAAAGTTGAATGAGTAACAACTCAATCCCAGCTGCCTGTAGATCACACAAACTCACGCGATCAGGCACCGATGAAGCAAAATGTCGCATCCGCAAGGCAACAAAGAGGGGCAAAATAACAGCTCCGTTCCCACGCCCCCTCTTCTCAAGAGAATGTGCCCAATGTGTCTCAAGGAGAGGAAGAAGCCGTCAACGTCTCCATTGCAGCGGGCCGTTAAGTTGCGAGCCGTCGTGATTCTGAGGGTTGAATCCGTTACAGCAGCTCGTAAGACAGTTTGAGGGAGTAGAGCAAATAAAAAAACCAACCAAAATCTGACAAGTTCTTGTTTGTGGAGACGTGAAGAGAGAAAAAAGGTTCTTGACGCTGTTTTCCACGCCATGACATATCAAGCCAAAATTTGGTATGAGGTCCACCAGGACTCTAGAATGGAGACCTCAGGGCTACCCGCCTAGCAAATACCCGTCTCTACCGGCATTTCCAGTGAAGAAAGAGAGAGAGAAAAGAAAAAGAAAAGAAAACAGAACCCACTTTCATCAACTCGGCTGTCCATCGAGCCCGCGATACAAGACATACAGCGTGTTTTTGTCGCACCCGCAAGGCAGACGAATGAATGGCCAGGACGCAAAGAACACCGCATCTGTCAGTCTAATTTCCAACGTTATTCCCATCGCTGCCGCAACGTTCAAAAGAACGAATATTGTTTTGATCGGCGTTTATCATTTTGCCTACAAATCCCCGGAACCGTCCGGGTTCCATGCACCCGAGGTTTTTTGTGAAAAGAAAAGCGGGGACCCTTGCTTGTGGTTGAATGGGGAACTTGTTTTCTTTGGTGCTGATCTTGTGATCCGGCACGCCTGGCCGAAGAAATACTACCCACATCAAATCAAACCCGTTCCTGGCTTGGGGAGAGCAAAAGCACGTTTTGGCGCAGGTGACTTGATCACGATACGGCAGGCATACCGTGATCGGAGAATGGGGGGGTACAGTAAACAAAGGCTATACGGTAATATGGAGTGCACGCCGGCTACAGAGAGTGAGAGGAAAAGGCTATTGACGGTAGGATTGATTCCCACGGAACCGTTTCATCCATGGCGAGAAAAACGTGCATCGCATTTTGCCTTCTCCAGCAGGTACGCACACGAGGACTCCATTTTGATTAATCCCTCCGTGGCCCATGTAAAAATGCTTGATTAACTCGAAGCGACCGTTGGTCATGCCGGCGAGAAACGAGTCGGCGAGGTTAATAACCGACCTCCTTTGTCCCGCAGGAAAGAGGACAGGCAAGCGAGCATGGAGAACAAGCCTCCCCTCCCCCTTCAAAAGAGGAAAAGAAGTCACAAGTCACAGGCAGTTTGATGCCTCAGCCACATTCTTGTCCCCTGTCGACGATCTACTTGTAAGTTTTACGCGTAGACAACCAGTAGGAAGGGTACGTACTCTGTTCGTAACTGAAATTGATCACCACACTCAATAGCACAAGCCAAAGGGGGAGGGAGAGAGGAACAGCCTGGCTTTGTCATCACTAAACCGTTTCGAGGTGACTTTCCCAAAGAGGTAATTTCGAGATCCCTTGTACAGTCACTCTCTCCCTCTCTCCATGTCTTGGTCAATTAAAAAAGATGAAACACTTTCGCCAAGTCAGAATCCCTCGGGAATCAAATCAAATCAAAGGGAAACGAGATAATTCAGACCCAGTTTCATTTCTAAGCCTGTCAACTGCTCAGGCGTCCAACCAAAAGCCGTAGAGACGCCAAAAGGGAATGATGAATCATCCGGTCTGTCACCAGGCAGGCTTTTTTGGAGTCCACACAACAGACACACACACACGCGTTAGTCCCAAAAGGGCAAGAAGGGATTCCCAACGGCTCTCCGCCCTTGCCCTACCGGAAGTAATCGAAAATCCGACAGATTGCCGGAGTTGAAAGGGAAGGGGGGATCATGAGTGGTCGTCATTGGATAACTCCGCGGGGCCGCATGGACGTCCGAATACCGAGATTTCGTTATTAAGGAGGATTTTGTGCATGATGTGCATTGCATAATCCTTCCAACGACCAACAACGTTTCAGCGTAGCCGACTTAAGCGGGCTCGTCCTACAGGAAGAAGGCAAGGTACGTACTTGTACAGCATATGATTTTTTCTCGGCATCTGGCAGCCTCCAATGCGTCCGAGGGTACCGGAACGATGCGAATTTTCCGAGGCTATGCTCCGTTACTACATACCTTACATACATACAGTTCACCCAGATTCCTCATGGCATGGCATGCAGAAAGAGGTCTATGCACTCGGATTGATGCCGACTGCGACGACCAACCGGCACTGACCAGCCGTGCGTGATAAGAGAAGAAAAATGTGTTTTTTTCTTCTTCAACAGCAGGACTTTCGCCTCCGCATTCGCTCCATTTTTTTTTCAGGCCCCCATCTGCAAATAATCAGTGGTAAATGCGCAAATCAAATGCAAGAATGCCAAGATATTTAAGTCGCATGATGAATCAATCTAAAAAACTTGGTGGCTTGATAATGAGTGAATGAAAAAAAAAAAAACTTGACATGTTGGCCTTTCTTTTTGGTGCTGACAAAACCCATCACCCCCACGATACGTGATTGATTTGATTTGATTTGATTTGATTTGATTTTCGATTGATTGATTACACAGCAACAAATCACCCACCACCCACTTGGGCAAGTGACAGGGATGGTTGGATGTGTGGTGGATGTGTGAGTGTGTGGCTGCCGGATGCAAGAGTCAATACAACAGCAACAACAAGCATATGAATGTACAAAAAACCTTTTTTTCTCTCTCTCTTTCGCATTGATCGACTAACGCACACCGACATCTTTCCCACACCCCAGATCGTAGCCTGTCATTGGTCGCACCCGGCCCCGTCCACTTGCTCAATCTAACGGGCAGTGCCTAAGCTGACGAATCATTCAGGGCTGAAGCAAGGCAGGCAGGCAGGCAGGCAAGGTAGGTTCACTGTTCGTAGCGTGTCAAAGTGTCCAACTTGTAGTAGCGACGAGCTTGATAGGCAGGGCAAAATGTTGCGCTGTAATAAAAAAAAAAGTTGCCTACCTAGTCAAGAAAGTCGGCTTTTAGGCACGGGGAGGGGGAGAAGGGTCTGGGTCTGGGTCTTGGTTCTGTCGCTCGTGCATTGTTGGCTGGGTCAAAGGGATGGAGTGCACTCAATCGCTGGACGTGTCCAGCTGTCCATCGTCCACGGGTCCTTGGCAAGGTGCCGAGTCCGGCAGCCGCGGGGCCATTCATGCCTCCAAGGTCTGCTATTGTACGTAGCATGTACGTACGCACAAACGAACGTTGGCAGGTATTTTGTTCACTTTGGCTCATGATAACGTTTAGGCCATGCTTACCATGGCACACACTCGTTGACAGTTCCGACCGGTAAGGTTTGCTCGCCGATTTCCGCTGGGGGCGTGGGTGCCAAGTGGTGCTCAGTTCGTTTGCCACTAAGAAAAAAAAGGGCGGTGGACAATGCACGATAAGGACTTATCAATGATGCACGATTCAATGATGAAATGCACAATCAATCAGATGATCATATTCACGAAAGGGAGAAGAGCAAAGAAAGAGGTGGAGACTTTGTAGATGAGCTTCATTATACTCTGTATTGATTAAGGAGAATCGCTATTCGATTTCCTTGTAGTTCTGGTTTGTATGTAATTCTGAGTGTACTGTTCTAAGACCACTCAACCATAGATCTCCAATCGTATCCGGGAGCGGCCCCGCTGAATGTAATCCATCAAATCTGCGTTCCATGACATGTATGATATAAAAAAATGAACCGAGTGGTGTATGTAAACTCTAGTAATATTCCCAAACAAAAGAAATAAGAAAAAGAAACGCCTGTAGCCTTTTTTGTATCCCACCATAAGCCTCTGTGGGGTATCTAGAAGAAAAAAATCTTTGAATAAACGCCGAGCCAATGCCACGCTATGCAGAACAAATCAAAAGGATATCATCATTCGAAAAGAGGTAGTTTGTAGTTTTTGTTGTTTTTTGGTTTGTTGTTGTTTTTTTGTTGTCTTAGTAGACTGTGATGGCCGATACAAGACCGGCTGGTGTTCGTTGGTAGTATTCCTCTTCGAATAATGAATCCTCTTGTTCTGTCTCCTTGTCTTCCTTGGCGGGAAGGGGGAGCTCGGCATCGGCAGGTGATGGAGGCATGGCCTCGTCATCAGATGACTCGGAGTCGTGGTCGACAAGCTCGGGAGGAGAGCTGCTGTGAGAAGGAGTGCGGACGAGCTCGAGCTGAGCATAGTCCTCCTCGAGATCGTCGCCCATGATATCGTCGTCGACCACTGGCTTGGGAGTAGCGGGAGCGGCCATCTCGATATCGTCCTCGTAGTCGAAATCAGAGTCAGAGTCGGAAGAATCAGAGTCGTATTCCTCCTCGTCGACGGCTTCCTCCACAACTTTGTCGGCCCATTGGATGTGTCGGTTGGAAGCCTTGGGCTTGTTGGCTCCGCGGACGGACTGGTTGAACCATCGCTCCTGCTCCCGCTCGGCTTCGGCAAGTTCGAGCATCAGAGAGTCGAGCAGGTTAGCGTGTCCGACGAGAAGGCGGAGGTCGTGGTCAGGCTGGGCAGCCTCGCGAGAGAGCTTGGCCCTGGCCTTGTGGGCAAGATAGTATGTCTGAGTGATGGACATTGTGGTTCTCTTGGATGAAGTCTGGAAGAGAGGGTTGGCAGAGTGGATGGCAGTTGGTCTAGCTGTAGCGGCAGTAGACATTTTTGTTGATGTGGGAATGGAAAGGTATTTAAAAAAGGTATTGTGTGAGTCAATGCCGGTTGCGGGTGGCCGGTGTGGATGCAGGGATGAGGGTTGTGAGCTGCCTGGCGACTAAGAATGTCGTGCTTGATGATAAGAGAGAACAAAGCGTTGATGTGATTGATAAGGTGTAGTGGGAGTGTTGTTGTTGGTTGGTTGATTGCTGAAGATGCTTGAAGATGTTTGAAGGCTGCAGAGTGTTCTTATTGCTTTGATCTTGTTTGTTCTGGTGGTGAGTGAATCGAAAGGGATGCTCAAGTCGGGGGACTCGGGATTCTTTTAACTCGGAGCCGTCACCGGGGACTGGGTCCATCCATCTCGCTCGCAAAGGTTGTTGGAGGTACACCTGCCAAGGTACCCCTTCCATGGCATCTCCACATCTGAGTAACAAGGTTGGTAAACCCTTACGTTGCCCGGGCTAAGCGGAGTTTGGTCTTTGCACGCGGACCCGAAGAGAGTACGATTTCATGCGAGGGGTGTGTGGGGCACAGGGTACGTATCTTTCACCCCTACTTTCCTTTTTACAAGCCCAGTACTTGCGAATGCGAGACAAGCCCAGCCAAGGCGTGGACGTTGGACTTCACCCAGCGAACCCATCCCTCATCCCATCCCGCACCACACGCCGCAAACCGCACCCGCACTGCCGCTGACTAAATAAATCCGACTTGAGTGAGTGAGTGAGACCTTGCTAATGTACGCCCTCCCCCCCTTCCCTGCCCAGCCTTAGTAAACAGGTTACCAAAGCTTTTTTTTTCTTTCTTTTCTTTTTTTCTTTCACACAGCGTCGCAAAGAAGAGGTCCCTCGTTGGCGAGCGGTACCCGACGGCTGGCTGAGACATTGCGCCCGCGGTCTGGTATACTCGCGAGCCCGGGTACAAATGAAGCTCCGGTACGTACAAGTCGGACTTTGTGCATGGAGCATAACTGTGCTGGAAAGCCACGGATGGGTTTCGGCATCCGTCACTGATCCCTCCATCCATAACTGATGACTCCCACGGCTACGGCCCACGGCTATGCGGATATGAGGGTACCCCCAAGTCATAATTTGTCCGCTCTGCGTCATAACGTGGATTACATATCATTTGCTACAGCATATGCATCTCCATTATGCACACTCAGGAATCAGTCATCCATTATCCTTCATCCGCACTAGTCCGCTGGAATCTTTTTTTTCTCTTTTTCGCTCTTCCTTACCAATGGCGTCGGAAATGTCTGATGTAATCCCCCTTCTTAACGCCTATTACGGCTCGTTTTTACGGGTCATGCCTATTGAACGGGACCCATCGTCACGGTTATTCTTCGCCGTGCACTACTGCCGTGATGATTTTTGGTGTTGCTGGCGTTATCGCATGCACTGGCACTTGCACTGGCACTGGCACACTAGCACTGGGGAGAGCGCTGGAGTTTTAGCTGCTGTCGCTGATTCATAATCTTCTCCGCTTATTAACGACGCAAACACCGTACCTCCGAGCATGCTCGCGCCCTAGGAGTTAATGCGACCCCGACACTGAGACTCCATGACACTGACACTGGCACTGACTGATGGCATTTGGCTTATTCATTTCTCAGCAAAGCACGCACAAGCATGCAACGCACAAAACAGCGGGGTCACTAATCCAGAAATTCAAATCAATAAAATAATGGTCATCCGACTCATTACTCGCCATGGCGCACAATTGCGTGCAATGCTAAAACAATAGCGAAATTTAGGGATTCCTCGACGATGCATTTCCTTCTTCTTCCGCGCGCTTCCAAACCATTCCAATGCACAGTCACCAGCGGAAAATGTCAGACAGTCAGTTAGTTCTACGAATGCATTTCCAATTCGGGTCAGATTTGCGTCCGAGACGAAGCACGCACGACAAGGCCACGCACGACACAACCATTCATCTGTCTTGCACCGCCCTATTAATTCGCTATCACAGTCGTAATAAAAAGGGCAATGCATTGCGAAATTAGTCCCCTAAACTGAAATGTGATTGCGACAGCGATGACAACACCAAAACGTATTGCTCGCATCTCCTCCTTTTTCGGGCTGCAGAAATGCGAGCCATCCTTCTGTCGCCGACCAACCAGCGGCCAGAGGCGAGCCAGCCTTGTACGTCGCCGTATAAAGCTTGAAATGGGAATGGTGTGTCACACAAATGTGAGTTGGATGGCCAGACAACGCGACGCAACCGAGAAGACGACTAGCGAGGTAGGGCTGAGGCTTGGGGATTTTGATGACTCCGACCAGGCCCCCTTGCTCCCCCCTACCTGTACAATTCCAATTCTTCAAATTCTGGCTGGTGGGGTATCGACGCGTTGCCTGGGGATCAACAAGGCTGAGTGATAGGCAGTGAGTGAAGTCGACCGAGACATACAGGTCCCAATGATTGGGTACCTGAGATCTCGAAACAGGAGGCCGTTTATGGACAGGGGTTTGGTTTATCGTTCATCTCCCAGGCGTACGTCTGCGCTTGCGAGGAGGCGCAAGGCAGTCATCATTCACGGTGCACCCAAAAGGTTCATGCACTTTATCACGATTCACGGGCATTGAAACTTTGTTTTGTGAAGCCACACTCTAATCCGGTTTATACGCTACGCTTTTACGATGTACGATGCACGACAAACGATATACTTCACATCCAAAGTCTTGGCTTGGCTTGGCTTGGCTTTCGGTGAACAACTTCAGTTGATTAATTGATGCTTCAATCTGATAGTCTCAGGGTAGCAAGTCATGGAATCGCTAACACCCGGAACAAGCGCCCAAAATCCAGCTCCCGTTGGGCTTCCCATTGAGACATTGGGCCTTTATCGACTCCTGCCGCTGTCAAAAAAGGGGGAGAGAGAGTAAGAGCATCTAAAGTTGGCAACTATATCAAACGGTTTATCCATTAAGGCGTGCGAAGGTGGTGTCTTCTTGTCTCAAGAATCAGAGTCTGGACTTGAAGCATCACGGACGCTATCCCTGTTGGAGTACCGTCGGTCGAGTGCGTGCAATGGTCTGGAGAACAGCCGCGCTCTGCATCCGCATCCGCATTCCGCACCAACACTCCGTCCGCACTGCCACGAAGAGCGAGCACGTAAGCAGGGCAGTGGAGGAGCATAGGTACATAATTCCCAATGGGCTGAGCATTAAAGCAACATAAATTTCGCCAAAAGGCGCTCCATTGGGCATAGCGCTACCCTCGAGCCATGAGGCCCTTGGAGGAAAAGCGGGTCTCCCGGAGTCTCGGGTCTCGCAACTTCCACATGGCACATGGCAAGAACCCCACCTTCCAGGTTCTGCTGCGTCGTAATTGGGTACCAAGCAATTTTACCAAAGACTGGGCCATGCGTCCTTCCATTATGACTGCATATCACCCATGCTCGAAAAAATGCTCGTGCCCACGCCCACGCCCTGCCAGGCTCTGGCTTTGTCTCGTCTTGTTGGCATGAGAGACGGGCATTCTCTGTACGGAGTGCGTACGAACGAACGTACCTATCGGTGCGTGCGATGGGTGCATGATGGAGGCACAAGGGTCACCATTCTAATTGATGTCGGGTCCTGGCAAACTCCATGGGCAGACCGGCCGACGGAGTCAAACCATCTCCTCGCCGTGCGCCGCCGCCGCCGCCACACACACCATCAACTACTGCAGATCAGCGAACATTAGTCACCCTCATGACGCTGAATAATAATCCAAAGCTCCAAATCCACAGAGAGGCTAAAGACTCCTCGGTACCGAGTGTTGTGGGGACAAATGGTTCACTCATCAACTCATCCAAGCCGTCCCGCCCCGGGAACCAAACAACCGGAACCTGTTTTTGACTTGAAAATTTCTTTGGGCCGGTGTTGCGGGTGTTTGACTTCCGCCACCACAAAGAATGGAGTATGGAGTACACGTATAGGCATGTTCCAGTTTCCACCGTTCAAATGCAAATACTTTTGGATCATAGGACCCAAAAGAGCAAGATTGGGGTTTCTTTTTCCAATCTCCACACACACAAACACACCCTCGGCACTGAAACACCCATGGGCGTATAGTCTGTATCAAACTCATCACAGTGGAGTCCATTTCCACATGCTCAGCGCCCGTTTCTCACCCGACTCCATGGAAACCCCCCCTGTCCACGCGCGCAATGAGGTGGTATCTCCATTTCATCTTGCACACTCCTACCTACTCATACGCCATCATTTGCTTTGTTATCAGCTACCAAAATCTAGGTCCCGGGAATTAGGCCCCCCCGTTCCTTCTGCCAACGGCCCGTAGCCCTGGGCCGGTGAAGAGAAGTGGATTCCATATGAGACTCGACTCTCGACAGAACCTTTTACGCGAGAATTCATTGGCTGAGAAGGGATCCAACAGAACGGTACGACAGGGCGGCACAAGCAAATGCAACCTTTCACCAAGGGGCCAGGAGAATCCGACCCAGAGGCACGGAATTTTGTCTCAGCCTTGTGATTTGATGCCATGGAGAGAGAGGGAGAGAGGGGAAGAGGCTTGGTAACTTGGTATTTTGCCCAGAGATCTATGATTGCTTCTGCTACCACGGCTTGATTGTGATCAATGATTCCCCGTTGGGCAGGCGGACGCGAATACCGGGAAGGACGGTTATAGTTTCGTTCAAGCGTTATTCCCGTCCGTGGTAGACTTAGTAAGTTATTACTTACTCACTTGCTTGCTTGCAACTCGTCAATCTCAGCCCTACACTACTAACCAAGATGACGGAATCCATTAGTAAGGTGATATCAAACTAATATTGTGATAACCCAAATAGAGTGGTGAGCGAGTCAAACCCCTTCAACCTACGCACAGCTCCATCTCCTAGTGCCATGTATGCAAACTGTTTGTAAGCAGAACCATGGTCGTTCATGTCATTGTGTTCCGCGTATGTATGCACGCTCTTTCATCTGCAGTCTACTTCTCGCTGACCCCCAACCATCTCGTAGGGCAGAGGAGCATAATCAAGCTCACCTACCCGCGTGGATCCTCCTGACCCGTCGACGTGGTAACTCAGGGTCAAAGCACAAGCCATCCCGGCCTCATCCAGACTGTTGGGTCCCCTCTGCCGATTGAGGGGGGGAGATTGAAGGTCGCCGACTGGTCACACCCCCCTTTTCACCACCCGCCCTACAAGATGGCCTGTCCACCCCGTATATGCAACTTCCTGTTTCTGCTGCCAGACAAGATTGATTTGAAAAAAATACCCTGGCCAGATGACCCATTAAGTCAAACCCCCCCCAGTCATAAGGCATAGAGACATGTTAATTTTCCAGGGTCCCCGGGCCTAAGACATCTATCATGGGGCTGACCTAAGATCCTAGCAGCAAGGTTCCCGTCCCAGCGCAATGGACCGCCCGGGAAACCTGCAACGTCAAAAACGGCCTGTCTTTTCGTCCCTTCCCTTCCCTTCCCCCTGGGGACGCCCTTTCGAATCTTTAGACTTCCTTTGGAAGGTTTGGAAAGCCTTCTCGTCTCACTCGAGTGGGGAAGGGAGACAGCCTTGTTCGTCGTAATTTCGCTTCATCCCCGGGAATCCAAGAAAAAAGTGGTGACCGGACGGTGCTATCACGCAAGGAACGGAAATAAGGCACCCGTTGTCTTGGGAAGGGAGGGGGGAGGAGTCATACTGGTTCCCTTGGGACCTGATCGACAAGAGTTACCAGAGAATGGGAATGGGGGCCAAGAAACCATCTCGCTCTGACCCCCTGAATATCCGGTACCAGTCTGATGGGAAAGACATTTGCGGGCCACCAGTGAATCTGTACACGGAACATGGATGGAGGTGACCAGTAAACGCTTGCAAATTCCTGAATATCCTAGTATGACTTGATACATACAATCTCACTATGATTGAAGCTTTTGCTTCGTCCTCTTCCTTTTGCCGCCAACCTCCCTGTCTTCCTCTACCTCGAGCATGGCCTCCCTCTTCTTCTCGCTCACCAGCTTCAGCGCATCCCTAATTACCCTCGTCTCTAGGTTCACGCCCTCTTCCTTCCAAGCTTCCATCTGCCTTCCCACCCTCTTCTCGATGGCCAATACGAGTTCCACATCCCGCTGGCCTACCAGCGTCACAGCCTCGCCCTGACGACCCGCACGAGCGGTACGACCCACGCGGTGGATGTAGTCGTCCGGGTCGCGAGGAATGTCGTAGTTGATGACGAGGCTAACCTCTTGGATGTCTAGACCTCGGGCGGCGACGTCGGTGGCCACTAGGATCCTGGCCGCGGAGGCCCGGAACCGGGCTAGATTATCGGTTCGTTGTCTCTGCGGGAGCTTGGAGTGCAGGGACGTAACGCGGTGGTCCAGCAAACGGAGCAAGTGGTGTAGATACTCTGCCGTAGCTGTTCTGTTGCAAAAGATGATGGCGGTCTTGTCCGCATTGGCCTCGGTGAGTAAAAAGACGTGCAAGTAGTGCTCCTTGTGGGTGACGGGAATCTGTACGTGGCTCTGGCTGAGGGTGGCCGGGATAGCTAGCATCTGCGTATCAACCTCGCAGACGAAAACCGGTGGCTTTCCCGGTCGTTGCGGCATATCCTTGAGGGCCCTGACCTCGGGTGTGATGGTGGCGGTAAAAAGCAGCGTTTGCCTATCAGATGCCGGGGGCAGCACCGAGAGGCACTCCTCCACGTCCGGCAGCATGCTGCCCAGGCCAGTGGCATGCAGCAGCCGATCCGCCTCATCGAGCACGACGAAGCGCACTCTCCTTAATCCGCATATCGTGTCCTCGCCCGAGGTCCTGATGTGGTCCGCCAGCCTCCCCGGGGTGGCAATGACCACATGGGGCCTCTGTGCCAAGGCAATCGCCTGAGGTCGCATATCAGCGCCGCCGGTGACCAGGACGATCTTGAGGCTCTGGGGGGACGAGATGGCCTTGAACTGTTCGTAAATCTGGAGGGCCAGCTCCCGCGTGGGCGTCAGGACGACGGCGAAGATGGCGGTGGGGTCCTCTGCCCATCTCTGGAGGATGGGGGCCGCAAAGGCCACGGTCTTGCCTGAGCCTGTGCGGCTCCCGCCGATGCAGTCTCGCCCCTTGAGGATCTCGGGGATGCAGCCCTTTTGAATGCCCGTGGGCCTCTTGATGGCCATGTTGTTGAGCGATTGAACGAGCCATGGTCGAACGTCGAGGGCCGAGAATGTGGTGTTTGGATCCGTCGGCGCCAGGATGGGATTCTGCGGCGGCGCATCCTGTTTGGCGACTATTTTCGCATTGTCTGTGGATTCTTCCCCCTTGCGCTTGATTCTAGATGGAGCCTGGATCGTAGAAATGACTTGCTTCACGGGCTCATCATCATCATCGTCGTCGTCGTCGTCATCTTCGCTTATCTCGGCCCCAATATCAGGAGAAGTTCGGCGTCTCTTTCTAGCGGCGGCATTGTCGAGGTAATCAGATTCGTCGGACGAACTGGCTGCTGCACTGGACGAATCCTGCGGGTCCTGCGAGCGGGCTCTAAGTGATACACCTGCCGACGGCATGATTGCGAAAAAAAGGCGCAAAGATACGTTTGAACACGGAGAGGGGGGGGGGGGGGGGCGTCTCAAGCTTGAGGCTTTCGCTTCTCGTACTCCGTAGAAAAAAACTTCAGACGTTCTGTTTTGACGGGCAGAAAAAAAAAAGGTTGCAATGTTTCCGCTTTGGGGGTTGGTGGGGGCGGTGTGGTGGGGTCTAGCTTCACACCACCTCACTTCACCTCACCTCACCTCCTTCGCTTATTAGGCGCATGAGGAGGGAGGTGTTGACATGACATGTTGAGAATACGAGAAACACTGCGTTTTGTTTGTGCTGCAGGGAGGAGGATTTGCTAGCTGTTTTATCACGTAATATGATGTACTATACTCTGTACTTTTGATCCTTTGGTTGATTTGTGCATGTAGTGTTTGCTTGAATGCTGGCAGTTAGTACAAGGTGATGCGTATCAAGTTGAGTGGCAAAAACTTCATCATCATCACTGGATACCAAGCATCTACCTAGTAGCAACAAAAGACACAACTACATTATATCAGTGTAGATTCTCTCACTACGAGATAATTTCTTTTTCCATCTGGAATGTCTCCATCAATACAAGCTTATATCTATAATTCCCCTTGACCCAAGTCTCCATACCTGACTGTCAGCTCCAATACCATTCATGTCATGTTTCGTGTTTCAGGGTAAGCGCGTGGCTTCTTGTTGGGTAACATCGTCATGCGGGGCCAAAAAGAGCACCTTGGTATGCAATGCACCTAAACGCGCGCCTACAGATTGCATTCCTTGGGGGTCGACGCTGATTGGCTACAGAACGGGGGACAGCAGCATCTGGCATCAGAGTTTCATGGCCGAGTGCCGTAAAAGATCAACAACAATAAGAGTCGGGTTTGATCGAAAATCATGTTATGTATGTGCATGTTTCTCCTCCTTTACCCCTGAGTCAATGCGTCAGTGTTGTTGCGGCCAATTGGGCATCGGGCAAACAACGTGGAAAGCCTTCATATGTAGGTACGGAGTAGTATTACTGCACTTCATCATGCACCCAGCGCTGGCTCCTCTCCGAAGCCCTGCGGCGGCACACGACACACACTAAAAAAAAAAGGGTAGGTACTTGGGTACTTGCGATACATTGTCAAGTAACAGGTAAAAAAAACTGGGGGCTGCTTCAGATGCCGCCTTGGAGAAGGACGCCTCTGCTTACGATTGGCCCACGTTGATATGATGCGTCAGATGGCAGTCTATTGATTTCTACACCCGCGCTATGCATGCCGTCGATTTGTTTGCTACAAGTGCAAGTTCCACAAGGCAAGAGGTAAGCTTGAAACGTTCCAATGTCCGCCTTTTCGTTGTTCTGCCTTTTTGTCTCTCTCTCTCTTTTTTTCTTTTCTTTTTTCTTTTCTTTCTTTTCGTTTCGTTCCATTTGCTTGTTGCTGACCGAGTCGTTTCACAGTGGGTAGGGGCAAAGATGTTGTCGTTCGGTATCATAATTGGCCACCGATCTCATCTACCACGTGTCTGATAGGTATCAAGGTTCGGGTTTATCTTACCGATCCAGTCCAAAGTTGCATGAAAGATAGCCCATGGTACTACTACTACTTACTGCATAGAGCAAAAAAGGGTCAATATTGCAACCCTACGTTTTTATTATTTTTTGTTTGTTTGTTTGTTTGCTTGCTTGCTTGCTTGCTTGCTTTCACCTCTTAACCGATCCGATCAACAAGCAACTCTAGCGTGACCTGGACTTTCAATGGATTTGCGCACCGGTGGAGACGGTTTACTGACCTGAGATGATGCACCTGTTAACACAACGCCTCCGGTTAGTAGTAGCCTGTAGGTAGCAGAGAGGGGGGAGGGCGCTGAGACAAAAACGCACACATGACATGAATGCAAGGCAAACAAGTGATGGGCAAGACTGACTGGATGGGATAGTGAAAGTGCAAATCTTAAAGCCAAGTCTTTGATGCTCGCCCGTGTACGTACTTGCACGATAACATTGGGCGAACCACGTCCCGGGCCAAGCCCTCCATATTGTTTCGTTCGTTGGCCTGATCCCTGGTTGAGTTCTGGGAGGGTGAGTGAGCTGATGGGAGTCTTTTTGATAACGCCCCTTGTCCACCCTCCTCCTCGCTATTGCCGTGTACATGCACGTATACAATACCTACCTACATGTAGTATCACCATCATCCTACCTTATTCGACGTTGGGGGCCAGCCATCTAATCTTGCCTGTTGACGTCTTATTTTCCTTTATTCATCATTATTTCCCCCTCCCCTTGAATTTAATAAAAAAAAGGGTTTAAAAATCACCAACGGCAAATCTAGTGCTAATGAAATCTGCACCCTCCCTTCCATCATTCATTACCCTTTTGATTAGCACCATTCGCGGAAGCCGGATGGGTCCAGTCAAACCAGTTTGACCACTGAAAGGCTCATCGTGGTGCTCCAGTAGCTCCACTGGAACCTCCACTGACACGTTAGCGCCAGACGTGCCGCCCACCGCCCGCCTGGGGGGGAGGAAGAGAGGAGGAGGAAGAGTACATACATACATGGATACATACATACAAGTAGGAGGAGAGGGGAGGCTCTCACTGAAAAGTCAAGGCCCCTGGAAGTCCACTGTTTCTTCCCCACAGCGACACCCTCCCACCTCCCACATCCCAAACCAACAAACGCCCCCCTCCCCAGCAGGTCCCGTCTGCTGGCTCTTTTCATCCATCCACCCATGCATGCTGGATGGATCAAAGAGAGACCCCCCTCTGCCCAGTTGCCCAGTGCCCAGTGCCCAGTGCCCTGGAGTGCAGAGCGTCAAAGTGAGTCTTGCAGCCACGCAACCACTCAGTGGCAGTCAGCAATCAAAGCATCCACCCGCTGCTACGTACCGGGTACTCTAGTACCTTTGTACCTTACCTCCCGAGGAGCCTTTGTTGGCTGCAGGTGGTGGTAGGTACATGAAGCATGTACCTGACCTCCTACTTGTAGGACCTTTAGGACTTCTTCTCTCCGTACAGTGCAGCGGAGAGGGTACCTACAGTGAGTGGTACAGCGACTGACTGACTGACTGACTGACTGACTGACTGACCTGGCCTGACTGCACGCCTCCTGGACCAAGGGCCCGTCGCCACACACGGCGCAAACTGCACACCAAGCCCTGAGCTGGGCTGGCCCCTCCTTCATTCCTCCCTCTGAAGAGGTCTGAGAGGCTAGACCCTTGAACCACCTCTATAGGTACAACAGGTACCTACATACCTGTACATCCATCCATACCTCCTACAGTCGGGCCATAATATCATGACCTCAACCCAACTTAACGGCCACTGTTTGTCACACCTCTTCTTTTTCTTCTTCTCTATTATCTCTCGCTTTTCCCTCATAGACCGGCTCTCTTGACCTTTTTTCCTTTTCTCTACTTAACCTCTTCTTATCCTCATCATCGTCTCGGGCTTAGTTCTCGTAGCGCCTTCTGCCGATTTCTTACCTCCTCCACACACAAAAGAACCCTCCATCCCCCTCACTCACTCGCTCACTCACACTCACTCGTCTCGACCCACGTACGACCAACAGACGGAACATTGTGTGTGATTGTCTCTCCTCCGCTCCCATCTGGCCAACAAACAACCAACTAGGGAACTCCTGTCATCAACCTCTCAACAACAACATAATATCCTGCGCCGCCCTTTCCCCTCTCCTCACACAGCGGCCTACTGGTACTGGTTTTGCAGCAGCAGCTAAATTACCGTTTGGCCTCAACCCGCCCGCCGTTGTAACGAGTGTCGTCTTTTAGTGGCGCTCCACCTCGGCTCAGGCCTTGAATATCGAATCTTACCAACTGACCAAAGAACAATTCGCTCGTTTTTTTCTTTCTCAATTTCCTGCAAGCCGCCTTGATCGGCATAACTCATCACAATGGCTGATGCATCCACCTCCCAATCACATGGCGCTGAGCCCATTTCCCAATTCGTACGTTGCAGTTTTGCTTCTTTGTCTTATCGCAAACAAAGATGGAGCTATTTCAACTAACATTTCTCGGCAGCAGCAGCAGCAGCACTCTTCCTCCTCATCTACCTCTTCAGCCACCCCATTATCTCTACCGACACCAATGTCCGTCCCTCTAATGTCTCCCGCACCAATGCTACGCCCTGCCCTCCCAGGCAGTCGACCAGGCGGTCGCGCTGCTCCAAGGCTAGGCCTGGCCATTCCTCCATCACCAAATGTCAAACCCGTTGGCAACCACCAGCAGGTTCAGCCAGTCTCTACCAGGCCTCCTCTACCGACACTACATCTTGCTACACCCATGGGAAGCCAGGTTGCTCCATATGAACAACCTCCAAGGACACAAGGAATACAGCCAGGCCAGTCGGCTGGAGGGGGCAGCGAGAGCAGTGCTGCCCACTCAAGGTCGGGAAGCTTTGGACCTCTGGATGGAAGGGCTAGCAACCCCACCTCCGCCGGCTCTCAATTCTCCGCCCTCTCATTTGCCTCACAGTTTGGCATCCCAGTGCAGCGACCACAAGGTACACCGGATCCGGTATCAGCGGTCGGTTCAATGTACTCGGAGAGGAGTGAGGGCGGTGTCGCCATGGAGAGAGATGGAAGTCTACAAGGATTAGAAAGCTTTGATAAGCTGAGCCTTGAAAGGGCAAGAAATGTCGATGTTGAAGACCTAGATGATGAAGGCTGGCGAATTGCAAGTAAAGACGGAAGAGTTGTTGAGCTGGGCAACCTTGGCGAAGGTGCTGGAGGCGCAGTCACAAAATGCATGCTCAGGGGCGGAAAGACGATTTTCGCAATGAAGGTTTGTACACTTCTCATTGCCCGCCATGAGTGACATCACTAACAGGGATACCTAGATTATCACCACAAATCCTGACCCCGACGTCAAGAAGCAGATTGTTCGAGAGTTGGGCTTTAACAAGGAGTGTGCTTCACAACACATTTGCCGCTACTATGGTGCTTTTGTCGATCCATCCACCGCCACAATCTCCATTGCCATGGAATTTTGCGAGGGTGGTTCATTAGACAGCATTTACAAGGAAGTGAAGCGACTAGGTGGCCGAACTGGAGAGAAGGTTCTCGGAAAGATTGCCGAAGGCGTTTTGGGCGGTCTCACATACCTCCACACCAGGCGCATCATTCACAGAGACATCAAACCCTCCAACATCCTTCTGTGCCGTGACGGCGCCGTCAAACTTTGCGATTTTGGTGTGTCTGGTGATTTCGGAACCAAGGGAGAGGCAAACACTTTCATTGGCACGAGTTATTACATGGCCCCTGAGCGTATCACGGGCCAATCATACACCATCACCTCGGATGTGTGGTCGACCGGTGTTACCCTGCTCGAGGTTGCACAGCATCGATTCCCCTTCCCTGCTGACGGCTCAGAAATGCAGCCCAAGGCGGGTTTGATTGACCTCTTGACCTATATTGTGCGGCAACCTGTTCCAAGGCTCAAGGATGAGCCTGACATGGACGTCTACTGGAGCGACAACTTCAAGTACTTTATTGAATGCTGGTACGTATACAACTAACCTTTTCTCCTTTGATCACCGCTAACATTTTTTTACAGTCTAGAGAAACAGCCCAACCGCAGAGCCAGCCCGTGGAAGATGCTTGAGCACCCCTGGATGGTGGAGATGCGATCAAAACGAGTCAACATGGTGAAATACCTATCTTTTGTCTGGGGCTGGGATGAGAAACAGGTCGCCGCACGATGAGCGCCTTCAACCCCAGGATACAGAGCGGAGAGAGTCTGGGGAGCTGCCCCGCGATATTAACGTTTGCGAAATTACGGATTACGCCTGGGCCAGCAGGGCTGGCTATGATTCCACCACTTTGCTGGCGAAGGAGCCAGGTTATTTATTACTACCACTTATCATGCTGGGTGCAAGCAACTGGAGTTTTATTTATTTTATTTTTATTATGAAGCTGAAGAAAGAAATCAAACCATCTTGGTGAGCACATGGGCTTGGGGGTCACTTGACGATACGCAACCCTAGCATTCATCATTTCATGCAGGGAAGAGGGAAACGTTTGTTCAACCATGAACACTTTGCATAAACTAAAACTGCAATATTTTCGGGGAGATATGCTGCATCTTTGGGGGGGTTTATTTTTTTATCAACTCTTTTTTTTTTTTTTACTTTATTAGGGGGTCGTTGGATAGCATCGACACAAATGCTTGCACACATGGCGTCTATTTTCTCACACGTGTAATCATAAACCAACTCATATTTCATCTTAAATCTGTCTAGAATCAAGTTTGTGAATGTGCCATTGCATGTGAAATCAAGGAAGAATAAACAATAGAAAGTTGGACATGACAGACACATAGATTTGGACTTTTGCCTATTGTTTCTCTTCTGTGACTGTCTGTTCTGGACTGTGATATTTTTCTCTATTTGTCTTGCATTTTTAATTCCATCTTTTAATTCCTACTTCTTTTATGGATAGTATTGTTTATTACCTTGTACAAAGTACCAATACCTTGCATTGAGATCCCACCGTAGCAACCTAGTACCATGGCATATCCTATCCTGTGTTATGGGCTAGATCCCTGCCTCTCGGCTGGAAGTGCCTTCCGGAGGATCACCCATGAGCTCTCGCAACGTCACGGTTGCGTAGGCGCTTCTGCCAAGCTGGAATTTGACAACGGCTGCAATCTTGGTCGGTTCGCTGACCTCGCCCGAGGGTGAGGGCTTGTCTTGGGTGGTGGACGGTGGTGGCGGCGGCGCATCCACCTGCTCTGTGTCTTGCTTTGCGTCCTGCGCTGGGGGAGCTGGGGCATCTGCATCGAGCATGACTTCGTCATCGACCTTGGCGATCTTGCTTGGTCTCTCGTCCTCTTCTTCGTTGCGTGCGCGCTTGCCCTGGGACTTGCTGGCGGCAGTGGCCTTGATGAGGTCCAGGTCGGTGGGGTGCATCTGCTCCTCCTCGCTCGCGTAGGCCTTGAATTCGATGCTGGGCTTGGCCAGGAACGTGTGCATGAGCTTGCGGTACCGCCCCGGCAGGCTGAACTCGCGACGTAACCGGCGCATCTTGTGCGGGTCCAGCGATCCGTTCTCCTCGCCGCCCATGAACTCCCTGTAGAAACCGCCAATTTCGTTTTCAGGATAGATGACGTCGTAGCCCGGGGTGGGCAGGACGACGTCGTGGATGGTGTACTGACCGCTCGCGGCCTCCTCCTCGCTCAGCGGCCTGGCGCGCACGGGAGCGGCGTCGTCGTCGTCCTCGACGACAGGGTTGACGATGTCGTCGCCGTCCTGATCCTGGCCGCCGACCTGCGGGATGGCTTCCGCCTCGACGATCACGAGGTCTCCTTTAATGACCTTTTCGCCGTGCGACGCCCACCTCTTGCTGGCCGCGTGGTTCCACACATGAGATTGGTAGGCGTGCAGATACATGGACCGCAGGCCCCTTGTGATGTGTATAATGGCGCCGACAAAGTCTCGCTTCGACTGCGAACCCTGTCTATTCAAGTGTCGCAAGACGCACCCTTCCGCCGTGAATCTCCTGGGCATAATCTCAATGGCCTTTTCGACGTCTTTTCCGGTCTTGAAGAGCATGCAGGCCTGGTGGCGGGCATACTCGTCTCGCTTGGACGGCTCAGGCGCCTCCTCCGTCATTTCCGCCCTTTGGGCGATCTCGTCGTCGTAAGCAAGGATGGAATTGACCGCATCCTCAAACCTATCTGCCAGAATCAATTTACCGATTTGGTGTGTGCCAATCTGATGTGTTCCAAAACGCTGGTGTCCAAAGTAGTTGATCCAACCGTGTTCCGCCATGTGATCCAGAGCGGACTGGACGTTTGAGCGGATAAAGTCCAGTTTCTCGGAAATGGAGTTGGCGCTTGTATCACCGATTACTTCGCAGTTCTTGATGGTGATCGCAAACTCATTCCCCAAGAGCTCTCCCAAGTGAATGGGCTCCTCCTTGTACTCGTAGTCGCCGGTTGTTATGCCCCAGAGCCTGCCATTAAGACCTGCAAGACTCCTGTCGCGAGTATATCGCACGGAACAGCGCTGTACCGTCGAGGCACGTCTATCTTTAGTACCGGCATACCCAATGACCTGAGGTTTTACTCTCAGAATACGGGAAATCTGGCTGACAGCGTCCATCGTGTCTCGGTTGTCCTTGAACAGCGTAAAGTGCAAGTATTCACCACCAATGGGCTTGGGCTCCGCGCGTTTCTGGTTGCGGCCACCACGGCCTCGCTTCTTGCTCCTCCGCAAAGGTGCCACGAGGGTCGCAACAATGGCATCGTTGCCATTTGTGGTGGTGTCAATCTTGGATTTGAAGATGCGCCGGACTTCTTGGTGTACCTGGCCGCGCTTGTACTTGTCGTCGATGGGATCTGAAGTAACATATTTTCGCTTCTCAGCGTCTTCGCCTTGGGTGGTCTTGAACAGCTGCACGAGCTCTTGGGCGAACTTGGGATCAGTCAGATTCTCCAGCACGGTCACATCCTCGGCTGTAATCTCCAGGGGCTCCGTCTCTTGGGGGGGCTCGGTGGCCTCATTGGATTCCTTGTCTTCCACTGGTTCCTGGGGTTCTTTAGGTGCATCAGCCTCTTTTGAAGGCTCCCCTTGGTTCGTCTATCCAAGCATCAGTTCGATTCGTCTCATCGCTGTAGACTCATTTACCTTTACCTCACCACCCAATCCGATTTGGCTGAGGTGTATGACCGAGCCATTCTTGCCAATCTCATTCACCTGAAAGTCTGAGAATCTAGTCAAGCATTAGATCACGCAACGCGAATCGACTGATCTAAACAGCAATACACACCTCACTCGCAAGTCACCAACCCATGGGAACTCCAGCGGTGTAGCGCGCTGCGTGATGCCCAGAGTCTTTGCGTATGAAGCGCTCTGGCGCACGTTGTAATGCGCCGGTTCAGTCATGATATATGCGATGTGGTAACAATTCAGCGATAATCGATGATCAATTCCTTTCAAGCGCCTGTCGTACCAGAATTTCTCAACTCAAGAGGTTGATTCTTTTGAGCTATAGTGGGGCGATTTATGCCGGCATTTTCGACTGATAAGCGCTGCAGGATTGTGGGCGGTAAGGCGGAAGACTAAATAGGGTAGGCGGTGAGCGAAGAATAGCATACCTACTCACGCGGGAGAAAGAAAACATCGGATCAGAACTTATAGCAAGGTAATTCATAACATCTGAGAAATAGACAGCAACAAGAGAAATAGATAGAAAAATCAGAAACCAAAAGATATAATCGTTTTAAATCCATATTCAGCGTTCCGGTGTTTATTTTCCACCCCTTGTTACTGTAGGGTAGTGATTTGGAAAGCAGCTTGCTGCAGATGTTGATATGTTAAAGTCATGGTAGGTAGGTAATGGCAGCGTTGTAGCCTCAAAGACAGTGTGTTTAAGACGTAAAATGAGGCATCGATCCGATCTACTTGCAATGACATTAACTATATTTGCTTTGCGAATTAAAGACCAAAAAAGCATTAGATTCCATATGTGCATCTAAAGAGTAAGTCTATTATGATCTGCCCAGATATGATCCCCTTGCGCATCACCCTTGCCCCTTTATTGACTCGGCCGTTCTGGCCATCAATACCGACGTTCTGGTTAAGGACTATATTACTACCGTTTGAACCAAGTAAAGCTGGAAACTGCCACTCACCTTCGCGAACCATCAATGTCTTGACGCCCCCAACCGCTGATATTTCATCGTACTTAAACCCCATCATCAACTTGGTCTCCGTCTCATTGTCTTAATTGGGCAGTCTTTCAAGCACTAGAACCCCTCCCCTCCCATCAACCCCTCAGCCCTTCACCTCCCGTCCATCAAACTGTCCATCACATAGCTGAAAGACGTGTGTTGCTGAACTTTCACCATGATCACACGGCTAACACAGCGACTCATGTCTGTGACTGCAGCTGTCTCGGACCGCCGGCAACATTATGATGGCTCAGACTATGACTCAGACGATATATCCCTACATAGACAAGGCGAGTAAGAGATGCCATCTTTCTGTACGAGAATCCATTGACTCATCTTACTCAGAACTCTTTGACGTTTCAGCCTCCTCTGGGTTGCTTCAGCTTCATGGGTCATCTCAGACGAATCAATTAAACGAAATCGCCTTGCTGGAGCTTTGTGATACGGTGAGAACGAGCCTATCTGAGGAAAAGACCTTGGGTCCGAAAGCAGAGGAGATCACGATATTCCTCAAGGCTGTAATGAAGGATGAATGTGGGAGTATGCCCGCCATCGAATTCGCGACCATTCAAAATGCGCGACTCGACAAGTTGCTTTCCGATATCATGAGCTTGGGGAGCCGTCAAGCTTCCATTTATCTTCAGGCGCGGATCGATACCTCGGTGGCCGAGCGGTTGCAGAGGCTATGGATGGCTCGATTTCGTGAAAAATACTTCAACATAGACCAAACGAGGTACCTCGCCCTATCAAAGACGGGCAGGCTCAAGGATGTGGTGTTCAATGGCGCAGCCAATGACGGTTAGAAGCTATGGCAAGCCAAGACCAGCCAAGCATTTTCAGAGCTGGAAGGCAACCTCCACTTTGAGGCGGGACAGTGAGGCTACTGATATTCACTCACTAACATGGAAAGACTGCTAATCTTGTTGCCATAGTTGGTGGTTGAATCTGGCATGTGCATACCGTGACGGGATCGTGGGGAGCATTCACGAAACCCCCACCAAGGGCAAATATGGTGTTGCGGCGTTACCATTGATGACAGGGAGAGAGGAAGTCTCCACCCCTCTTGGAGCCGTCCGCTACATGAGAGAAGCGAAGCTTTCGGAGACGCATGTTTCCCTCATATCTCGAGTTGGCTGCCAGATTCGTATCTTACGTGGACATCGCCTTAGAAGTCCACTTGCACCAAAGGCCGGCATAAGATATGATGGATTGTGAGTAGGAGGAACTTTGTGGTTTCCTGGTATGGCTGACCGATGAAAGGTACATTATCAGACAGTATGAGCACAAGCAGAATCCACAAAATGGGCTGCATCGAGTGGTACTGACGCTCGAGCGTGTCGCAAACCAACGGCCGTTGCATGACCTGGTCAAGATCCCTTGTCCATCGCAGCTTGATGATTGGCAATTATTCGAAAAGTATGAAGGAGAGATGCTTCGACAGAAGCACGGTGAACAATTATTACTAGACTGGAAGATGATGAAGGCGCAGGAGAGGATGGATCAAAGGCAGTGGAGACGGGCTCTCGAGGTTGGTGCCGCTTTGACGTTGAGGAAGCTCTCCAAATATAGCCACTCCACTATGCGGGAACAGGATCAGCAGGATGACGCCTAAGTCAGTAGATGTAGAACCGCAATATGAATGTATTTTTTAGACTCCCCCCAGAGTAGAAGAGACGAATCGTGAACAGTGATGGGTAGGCAGGTAGCTGGGTGATGTACAAGTCAGAATGGTTGGCGTCGTCAATGTTTCAAAGCATTGTCTTTATCAGCCCCGCCAAGCTGGGGGGGCTCATGGTGGGGGAACTCAGATTTCACATACACAGACGATCCACCTCCAACCCTCAATTCTTTCATTAGCTGTACCTATAAATACCTGCTAAAAATGGGCAAAAACGACAAAAAGGGAGGCGACAAGTCGGGGGGCAAGGCAAAGGGAGCTGACGCCAAGGAGGGGGGTGGCAAGGCCAAAGGTGCCATGTCTATCAACGTCCGCCACATCTTGGTATGTGTGAGCTGCCGCGAAACACCGTCGTGGGAGCTATTCGAGCATTTTTCGGGGGGAATACTAATAATGTCAAGTGCGAGAAACACGCAAAGAAGGAAGAGGCTCTGGAAAAGTTGAACGAAGGTGTCAAGTTTGATGAGGTTGCTAGAACTTACTCGGAAGACAAGGCGAGACAAGGTATATACTTTGGCATCTGAGTTGAACTGAAAGGTCTCAGTTATTGACAATCACTTATAGGAGGTTCCTTGGGTTGGAAGACAAAGGGCAGTCTGGATCCCCAATTTGAAGAGGTTGCCTTTGCGTTGGAGCCGAGCACGACCGCCAGTCCCAAGATTGGAGAGGCCAAGACACAGTTTGGCTATCACATCATCATGGTATGTTGCACACGCCTTCATCTTCGAGTCACCAGTCAACTTACACTGCATCATCCACAGGTCGAGGGACGGAAATGAGGGCAAGCACAGGAACCAGCATCGTCACAGCATAGCACAACATGATAAATGCCATAATTTTTTGTATTTCCTTTTTCCCCTCATGCAAGATGGCCGTGTCACATAAATGAACTGATCCCATCCGGATGCCAGCTGAAGTGACAAGAGTACAACCGTTAACAGTCGTTTTTTTTTCAAGCGGTCCTTGACAAAACCCAGACCGCGCCTCTATACCCTTCAAAACCAACGCCGTCCATGCCCTTACTGAGAAGTTTGGAAGTAGTTGAGGATGACAGAACGCTCCTGGGACTCCTCACCCCAGTCCTTGACAACAACGCAAGAGCAGTTGACAACCTTGCGGGCGTTACCCTCTCGGTCGAGAACGCCTGTGATGAATTGTTAGTACAGTTTTTTTTTTAGTTTTTTTTTGGTAGATGCCATGTTGAGTAATATCACATACAGAGACCGGCCCACTCGCCGAGCTGCTTGCCATCGGGAACCTTGATCAAGGGGATCTTGTGCTCGTTGCAGAGAGCAATGACGAGCTTCTTGTATGCCTCCTCCTCGCAGTTCTCGTTGAGCACACACATGTGAGCTTGTCGGCGGTCCAGAGCCTTGGAGGCTTCTCGGAGACCACGGGCGAGACCATCGTGCATGAGAGCGAGCTTCAAAACACCCTTGAGAGCGTCCAGGACGGACATCTGACCCTTGGGGGCATCGCCGGAAACCTCAACCTCAACCTCCTCGACGACCTCGGGAGCGGTATTCTCTTCTACGTCCGACTGTTGGTAACGTTTGTTAGTTCATCGTATTCAATGTCATTCTCCCTCTTCCTCTTCCTCATCCCCCCTCTCTTGCGACTTGTCCCGCACGATGCCAAAAATCAACAGCGAGAGACCAGGGTTTTCTCCTCCAAGCAATTAAAAAAAAAACGAAAAGGGAACCATTGCCCAATTTCGGCTCGTCGTTGTGTAGTCGCTCGCTCGTAAATAAGAGGTGACGCCCAAAACAGAAAACTCACCATCTTTAATTATTGTACTCGTCGGGCGATCCTCGAAGATTTAATTGTTGTTGTAAAAAAATAGCGACTGGTTTTTGCGTCGTGAGCGGGCAGTGGTGGTAATTGTTTGAGGGTAACGGGGATTTGCCGAAATCAAGGTAGCCGAGTGCGAGTGCGTCGTTTACCCTAGGGCATTTTTACGTGCACGGACCACCCCACAAGGGCACAGTTCCACACTCTTTTCTGGGGCCCTCGAGATGCTAACAAAAGATTTTTCCTCTGGTACCTCCTCTCAGCTTGACAACATCAATTTTCACGGGTCGCCAGATTCCCATCAGAGAGGTACGTAGAAACCAATTCGACGCTGATAGCGATTCGGATCTAGCAGGATGATGCCTTTTATCGTGGCAGGGGAGAGCAATCATGAGCGTCGGCTCCCGTGAAGCCTAGGCAGCGTTATCTCGTGAGAGCGAGAGCGAGAATGAGAATATCTTCATCTTCATCATCTTCCTCCTCCTCGTGATGGATGCTCTTGGGCTGCGGTCCGTCGACGTCTCTCGATACGCTACTCCCCTTCAGCAATGAGCGGCAGAACCCTCCTCGATTGAAACGCTGAGGGCACTCTCCACACTCATAGCCACGCGAGTCTAACATCGAATTCCTTGGGCAGATACCTCATTTTCAAAACTTGACTTGAGAATCTCCATTCGACAATACCGCCAAGATGGTTCGCACTTCCGTTCTCCACGATGCCCTCAACTCCATCAACAATGCCGAGAAGTCCGGCAAGCGTCAGGTCTTGATCCGACCTAGCTCCAAGGTCATTGTCAAGTTCCTCCAGGTCATGCAGCGTCACGGTATGTTGCAAGCTTTTCGACTTTTCAGCCTTTCCTTCAACCCATCCTCTCCTCCCCTCTTCGGCATGATAACTAGGGCTACGGTCGATACCGCTCCACGGCTCAGCCCCTATAAATTGCCGATATATTAACTGCTGTGTTCTTCACCTGATTCTGAATCTTTCGCTTTGACGTTATCAACCGAGGTTCACCGCAACATTTGCTGACTGTATTATGCAGGCTACATTGGCGAGTTCGAGGAGGTCGACGACCACCGATCTGGCAAGATTGTCGTTCAGCTCAACGGCCGGTAAGTTTCTGCTGCATGCTCACATATTTCCGAATGATTTCCTGACCTCAATATAGTCTCAACAAGACTGGTGTCATCTCTCCCCGATACAACGTCCGTCTTGCCGACCTCGAGAAGTGGGTCGTCAAGCTGCTGCCCGCTCGTCAGTTCGGCTACGTTATCCTCACCACCTCTGCCGGTATCATGGACCACGAGGAGGCCCGAAGAAAGCACGTCGCTGGCAAGATCATCGGCTTCTTCTACTAAAAATGGACGAGTACAATAAAAAGTTTGGTGGCACTCTCGGCGTTTCAATGGTGGTCATGACGACAATGGCCGATACCCTTTTCAGTTATGGGATAGTCGCGCGTTGCGTGCACTACTAGCAATGAAACTTGATGAGACAGCCCGATTGACTGGAACCGATTGCCTTTGTGGTGCCTCTTTGTGACTGATTGAATGGATGTTGTAAGACTCTCGAGTCGCCCTGCACCAAAATTGAAACCCCCCTCCCAATTGTCCCCCCAAATTGTGGATGGTGTCACGGACGGTAAGGGTCTAGCGCATAAACAAGGAAGCCACTGGTCTCACGTTTTCGAATTGAGAATACGAGGTAGTAATTACTGTGCATGTGGCGAATGAATCGTATTCCTGCATAGGTTAATTACAGGCGCATGTGAATTGGTAGGATCGAGAACAAGACCCTTGTATCTCTCGATAAAAATATGACACCCCTGACGAATAGTGCGCGATGATTTGTCTCCGAACCCGTTGGCGCGAAACGTCTCCTTATCGCCTCCATCTCCCATCTCCCATTTCCGTCCATCCCCATCAAATCAACACAACAATGCCTTCGCTTCGCTTATTATAACTAATCATTCCTTTCTTTTTCCCTCTTTCTTGACTCTTCTGGATCATCCAATTGCTTCCTTCTTTTTCTTCGATGTGCTCCGTCATAGCAGGCGCAATCCTGATCCGACTTTTCGCTTGATTTTCTTGCTACCTGCGCTTTTTGCTACCTATTTAATTCTATCCCACCTCAGATGTTGGATCTGAAGATGCGACGACGTCCACACAATGCCGTCGCCGCCGTCCTTTTCTTCTCCCTTTGCGCATACACCTTCATTCGTATAGCGACCCGCTCACCGATTCTGGAAACGCTCGAACCAACTCCAGGCGGGGAGAAGACGCCGACGTTCTCTCCTCCGACTCTTGTAACATGGGAAGAACTCCCTACTATCACGGGCGGGCCGAAGCCGAAGCCGGTCCCTGGAACGTCGTCGCATCCGATATCCTACCTCATGACTGATGCGCAAAAGGAATTTGAGGACGTAAAGAAGAGACAGTCGACTTCATTGGAAGCAGCAGTGAAGGAGTATCGCAAGCGATATGGCATGCCCCCACCTCCCCACTTCGATAAGTGGTACGAGTTTGCCAAGAGCAACGGAGTACAGCTGGTGGACGAATTCGACACGATTTACGACTTGATTACACCGTTTTGGGGCTTGCAGCCAAAGACGATTCGCTCTAGGGTCAAGGAGGCGTTGGGCTTCGATAATGGACTGGTTGGCGTTGCGATTCGGAATCATGAAGTTACGCATACGGAGAGCGGCCTAGAGTGGCAGCAGAATGCGACAAAGGGAATGATGGACAAGTTCATAAAATACCTGCCCGATATGGATCTGGCATTCAACATTCACGACGAACCTCGAGTCATGATACCGCACGATGATCTTTCTCGGCTTGTTGACAAGGCCAAGAAGGAGACTATGGCGGCCTTGAACGCAAACACCAAGCTGGTCAACGATTTTTCGGCCAGGTCACCCGAGTTGAACGACGGAAGATCCTTCGAGGAGACAAAACTCTCGCGCTTCAACGTGTTTCCCCATCAAGCGACCTGGGCGAACTCCCGCATGTCTTGCCCGCCTGATAGCCCTGCAAGGATCCTTGATGACGAAAGAGCGGATGATTTGAGCAAGTACGGTGTCAGTGATCTCGGGTTCATCTATAATATGACGGCCATGTCCGACATTTGTTTCACGCCTTCTCTTAGCTCAAGCTACGGCTTCTTTGACCGACCGAACACCTACAAGGTGGTCCACGATCTCTTCCCCATCTTTTCTCAGTCCAAGGTCTCTTCTTATGCCGACATTGTTTACCCCTCGCCCTGGTACTGGTACGAGAAGGTCGCCTACAATGAGGGTATGGATATGCCGTGGAACAAGAAGAATGACTCACTCTACTGGCGCGGTTCCACCACGGGAGGGTTCAGTCGCAGCGGGGGTTGGCGACGCCAGCATCGCCAGCACTTTGTGCAGAAGATTAATTCCAAGGCGGAGGCCAAGATCATGGTCAACAATGGCGAAAGCTGGGAAGCCAAGGAAGTCCCTCGTGGTGACTATCGCGATCTAATTGACGTGCACTTTTCGCACATCGGCCAGTGCGATCCCGGCGACTGCGAGGCCCAGGCCCAATTCTTCGACGTTGTGGGCCACGTTGAACAGCAGGATGCTTGGGGCTACAAATATCTCCTAGACATTGACGGCAATGCCTTTTCCGGCCGATTCTACGCGTTTTTGCAGAGCCACAGCTTGACATTCAAGCTAGCTCTGTTCCGCGAGTGGCACAGCGAGTGGCTTAAGCCCTGGGTGCATTTTGTGCCGATGAGCCTGCAGGGGGACGATTGGCTCGAGAACGTGCGATTCTTCAACGATAGTAGTTCGGCAGACGAGGGGCAGAAGATGGCTGCTGCAAGCCGCGAGTGGGCGAACAAGGTGGTCCGAAAAGAGGACATGGAAGCGTGGTTTTTCAGATTATTACTAGAGTATGTCACCCCAACTTTTGATCTAACAACAACAAACATTTCGAGACTAACATGAGTACGCAGATACGCAAGAGTTATTGACGACAATAGAGCCAATCTTGGTTTCGACCCCTCAAACAGGGAATAAAATAGGAGTAGATGACTGGCGCACACGAACATTTCTAAAGGATGAGGAGATGAAAATAGAAGCATGTTTGGGTACCTATATACAGTCTTGGTAAGGGGGGAAGGGAGAAAATACCCGCATTGGAGTTTTTTTTTGTCACAATTGGCGCATTAGTGGGAGGCAGGATGGGATTGTATATGTAACTCATGTATATGGAATTTTGATACTTGACGTTTGGAAGGCCATAGATGCTTCATTAATGTTTCGATCTATAACACTCTACGCCCTTTCTGGCCACACGTCTGGAACGTCCCCCCATCGTCTCAAAGAAGTCTCGCTTGATATTTTTGAAAAAAGCCCATGTGGTACTGATGATACAAGAAAATTCATTGCCTCTCTCTCTCTCTCTCTTCATTTCGCTCGTTTCCCTTTAGTCCTCGTCCTCGTCTTCGCCCTCGGCGTCTCGTCCTTCTGACGGCGACCTATCCCGTGCAGGGCTGGAGCCGCCATGCCGTTCAGCCTCTTCTCCTTCGGCGTCTGCGTCTTCGAGGTGTTCGTGGTGGACTTCCTCGATGACTTCTTCCTGCTCCCAGCCGAGAGGATGGTCCTTGTACATCTTTATAGCATCCCTCATCTCCTCGGTGGGGTCATCGACGGTGATATCAAGCTGGTCCACCACCTGCGGCTCATCATCTTCAGCCAGACCGTAGTTTGTACGAGCAATGTTCTTTGTGCGCTGCGGGCGGATCGTCGATTTTTGCATAACGGGATAGTAATAAACAGCCTTTTGCTTGGGATAACTGTCGTCCTCATTGGTGGCGAGAATAATTTCGTCTTCGTACTTGGTAGGGTGATCGAGCTCCGTTTCCTGAGCCGTCTCGTAGGCTCTAACTCTGTTGAATTGAAAATAGCCTCCATTATCAGCTTGGCGGGTGTATAATTCGTCATCTTCGTGATCCGGATCCTCGATATCAAACTTGCGGCGGAAGCGATCGGCGTCGGAGCGGCTTTGCCCAAGGTAGAAGTCGTAGTTCATGAGATTCTGCGGCTTGGGGTTGTTTATAGGATCTTGCTCGTACGCGGCCATGGCTGCTTCTAGCGCGACCTCTTCGGCTGAAGTCCTGTCTATGGGCTTGAACAAACCACAGAGGAGGCGCGTATCGTACTCGTTGGAGCTCGCAACAGGATTCGTAAGGAACTTGACGGTGACGTAGGCACCAGAGTCGGGGAACGCGTCCAAGTCTGGCAGCAAGGGAAAAGCATCGACCAGTTTGAGGTGCTTCTTTGAGGGGTGCTTGATCCGCTTTGAGTCCTTGAGGTCCTCCTCGGCGACTTCGAAGCCCTTGTCAATCTTGCGTTTGATGGCGGCAGGAGAATCGGCGGCAACCTCTGTGCGTCGAAGTGGCTTGCGCGCCTTGGTCAGGAGGGCTCGTGGATGACCTGCTTCGTAGCGCTTGGGAGCCAGAGAGGAGATGTACTCTGTTCTGCGGAGGAAGGAAACGCTCGCTTCTGCCACTTTGTGCTTACCCAAGGAGGCAATGGGTCGGAGGAGTGCTCGGTCGTGAGGGTGAACGGGAGGAGGCTGCGTAGGTGCTTGGATTGCTGGGTAGCAAAGTCAGAAGGCTGTTACGCAAAATCCAAAACCCAAAAAATATTTGCCGTCAAACAGACTCACATCGTTCATCACCATCAAATACGCCGGGCATTCCCACCAAATCAAGCGGCATTCCCAACTCGGCATCGACTTCGATGTTTAGCGGCTGCTCCCTGGCCAGACGTGACGCAAAGCCGGGGGTCGTGTACTGCCCGCTGGCAAGTCCTGTATTAGGGATATCGAGCAGCTTGGGCGGATTGGGCGGCGGCGGGAGAGCATTGGAGAAGCGAATGCGCGCGATGAAGTCCTGGTGAATCATGCGCTCACCAGAGCGAGCCCCCGAGGACGACATGGTTGGTGGTTATGATGCAGTCGACTCTGTCTGAGCGATTGGAGCCGCCTTTTCCTTGTTCTTTTTCCTTGATTGAAGCCAAAAGCTAGAATTCTGCACGCCTCGCCGCTGGCTGAAGGCGGGAGCAAAGGGTGAATGATGATGTTGACTGTTGGTGGTGGGAGGATGAGTTGTCGCGCGCCACAAGCAAAGAAAAGTTACTGGAGCCGTGCGAGGCTGACAATGTGATGTAGCTCTCAAGTTCCTTCCCTAACCGCGCTGCAGCTGCAGGTACAAGCCAGCAGTACCTACTTAGGTAGCCACTTTGGTTGCAAGAGAAGTACCCAGTTCGGTGCAGTCAGAACAATTCATGCAAAAATATTGACATCAAAAACATCTTCAATTCATTATTATAAATCGAATCTCATTAGTAGGTGCTATTTTCCCAAAGACTTTTCTGCTCCATTGTTGCAATCGTTTCTGTCGTCCCTAGTAAATTTAAACCCGCCCATCATGTCTATACATTTTGCACCAATGAGTGCTCCCCCACTGCATCCCCCCCTTTTTTCATCAACATTGCAGCAGATGTTCAGCCACATGGCAAATTCGTATCTAACTGCGTCATGAATCGTGCAAAAGAGGTGTTTATACACAGGGCCCTTGATTCCAACTATCATTAGATGCCCCTTTCACCCCCACCCCTTCTCCTTCCCCCAGAAAGGATAATCTTCATCCATCTCAGCTGTTGTTACCGGTTTACGAGTTGTTCTTGGCATATGACTTCTTGCCAATGGTAAAGGGCACATAGCGGTACTTGATCATGTGCTGGATTTGCTTGCGCACTATAGATTGTTAGTTTGATGCTCCATTATCACTGGGGAGAGGATGGGGGTCTTACTAGTCAAGACAAAGAGAATCATCCAGTACATGACGAGAACTGGCCAGAAGACAGGGACGTTGAAGATTTCGGACCAGGTGCAGCAGAAAGAGATAACAACAGCCCTCGTGGCCCAGTACCAAAACTTGAACTCTGGGAGGCGTCGAATAAAGGGCTTGAATTCTTCATCTTGCTTGGTAGGGAGGGTGCCGACGCTGCCATCCTCCATGTCGTTATCGAGCGCATCGTTGGAGGGGTCAAACTTGGGTTGCAGGAAGGCCAGGAAGAGGTTAAGGAGGTAGATTCCCAAGGCGTATGCGACTGGAAGTAATATCGTTAGCAAAGGTTGGATGAGGGATGCTGGCGCATGTTTGAAAGCGTACCGATATACCAGCCCTGGGCTAAGAAGATGCGGAGGAAGAAGAAGAGCAAGCCAACTCCGGTACCGACCCATCGATAGAGGACAAAGGGTGTTGATTGATCCAGAATAGCTTGGTATTGCTGCGACTGGGGTTAGCCCACTGCGACCGTTTCCGCCAGCATCACGAACGACGACGACAACGACGATGACGACGGGGGATAATGGCGACCTACCCTCTGGATCCTGGATGTGTGGACACTAACGGCCGCGAAAGGGGTCTGTTCAACCTCGGGCGCATCCATCTTGGCGTCCGTCGCAAAAGTGATTAAATGGAAATAGTCGAGTAAAATGATATGCCTGAAGAGAAGAATGACAAGAGCAAGAAGAAGAACCTTGCGCCAGAGACTGTGATGGAATGGCTCTTGTGACGTGGAAAGAAGAAGAAAAGAGTGGATAGATAGATCGTTGATGAAGGAGAGGCAAACTGCTTCGTCGCGACGCTTGACTCGAGGCTAAAGGATCAAGTGCTAAAAATGAAAGGCTTAGTACGGAGTACGGAGTAAAGTATTTAGGTAGTATTAGAGCACAGCAGAGCACAGCAGAGCAGAACAGGGCAAAGCAAAGGCCCGGAGTCAGAGCCAAAGCCAAAGCCGCGTGGGGCCTCCAGGTGTTCTTTGGCTTTGAGCCACGTAAAGCTTGAATTTACGATGGATGTGCCGATGTTTTACCGAAGAATTGCATCCATGCGATGACGGTGTCTTGGGCGTATTGGTACCTTCTTGGTACCTGCGCTAGCCGCATTTCTTCACCTTGGTCTTCTCAGCGAATGACGTTGCTTAGATATTGCCTAATCAGCGAATCCAACCTCAACACCACGCTCAGCACCAAGACAACAAAGAGACTATACATCAAAGTAGCAGTTGTCGTTGACGTCTGGTATCTCAAACAATTTAAATTTGGCAAACCAGTAATGTATACAGTTTTGTTTAGACAAATAGACTTAATATTACCGGCATGAGAATGCTTCTCACCCAACACAGCGGAATATACTAGACTCATCATGAACAAATGTACATACATCACCATAAGTTCTGCTCTCTCACAGCCCAGCAACAATTAATTCAGTACTATGGCTAACTTTTCCTTTCGCGGTCAGAATCTGCGGCTCTACCAAAGCAAAGCAAAGTTAAAAAGTAACAAGACCATAACATACCACTAAGTAAATAATACCAGCAAACCATAAGCATCCATTTGCGACACTCTAAAAGCCAGGGCAACAACAAGCAAGACAGGCAAAAACAGGAATATTAGAGGCAAACAGCAGCCAACTCTCCCATCAGGGTGTTCCATGGTTATTAGCCTGCTGAATCCTTCTTTTTCTTCTCCTTCTTCTTTCTCTCCTTATCTCTGTTCCTCAATTTTTTCCCCCTTTCTTCCTCTTCCTCTCCCCTCTTGCTCGAATATTCTTTCCCATTCTCCTCCTCCTACTCCTCTTCATAATATAAATCACACAAGTCTTGATTTTGGCCATGAACATAAAAACGATGCTCTATTGAACTTGGGTATTAATAATATATGTTTTCTTTGATCATTGAACAGTAAACATGGCATTTGGTGCCTAAATTACAACCAAGGTGGAGGGGACCCTTTTAGGAGGTGTAATGGAGGCCTCCAACCTTTGCAATTATGTTGCTGGAGACTTATACCATACCCATCTGTTATGGGTTTAAAGGAACAAAATTATTACATTATAGAAAACTGACTGCTATCGAAGCTTGTGTTCGTAACAGCTGACGACAGTCGTTGCCTGAAAATATTTCGACCACGCCTTTCTCTCCCCCCCCCCCCTCTCTCTTTCTTCTTCTCTCCTCAGCATCATCAATGGGAAAAGAGGAGATCCCCAGCCTCAACGCCTGAAGAAAAGAGGATTCGAAAGAATTTGGTGCAACAACCCACCATAAATCATCAACTTCACCTTGAAGAAAATGGGCGACCCAAACCCTCAGCGAGAGGAAAACGGAGAAGCCAGGGAGGGAGTGGGAGACCACAGAGGGAAGAGCGGGAAGAGGAAGACACCCCAAAATCCCCCCATCAATCAACAAACGCCGAAAAGGCAAAAGCCTCGACAGTCGTCTCTAAAGCGCATCGTCGCCGAGGACTCCTGGGGATCCATAGGAGAATGCCTCTTGGAGGAACTGGTATCCTTCTATGAAAACCCCCTGTTTGTTGCCTATTTCCGGATTGAGGTAGATGATGATTTGAACATAAAGCTTGTGAACACGGAGGAGGAAGAACGGGCAGCAAGAAAATTAGCCGATTCTGCTTTGGGTGGGAAGATGAAAACATCCGGCGATCATGTGAAAACAGAGGAAAAGGCAGAGCTCATGGAGAAATCGAGCTCCTCCTAGAACAAGAATGTCGTGCGGAATGAGCTGTTGACCCAGCTTACACCATCTGAGCATCCTGGCCAGTCATGCAATATTAGTGCGATTCGTCGAATATTCAGGTATTTGAGAACCCTGACACTACCAAAACCTCAAACTCACAAATCCAAGCAGAAACCCCAAGGCCAACCAGCCAGCCACCGGGAGGACTCCTGTGAGGAGATGCGTACGGGGAGGTCGGCTTCTGTGTTTCAGTGGACATGATCCAGGGGGGGTTGATGCCCGTATGAGGCGAGATAGGCAAGGCCTACTCGGGGCTGAATTGTTATTCCCTAACTGAGGGGGAGCTTACCTACTAGTTAGTTAGAATAATCAACATTGAACTTATCTGTTGACACACCTTGTCTCTGTTTTTGCTCATTCATACACACAATCGCATCCACGTAACAAGCCCACAAACAAACACACAATCAACAACCACGACATCTCAACAGCCAAGTAGGTAGCCAAAAGCCCCCAAACCCAATCGAGCTGCTGAGCATAACACCCAGTAAAGGCAACAGGATGGCTCGGGCAAAAGAGCCGAGCCCAAACTCTGCCGGGGCCAAAGTGGAATAGGGTCAAGCAAGAAACAGCAAGGGATCGCAGCGATGAAAAAGAAAAAGAGGTTGGGCGTTTCCACCAAGATATATAACTTACTATAGAACCTCTGTCATCAAACCGGTAATGCATATAATAGTATCAGACAAACATACCAAGCCATCGCCTTATTCAGCACCATGAATTCAGAATTCCAGATCACAAAGTTTTCTTGGGGAGGCTAAGACCTGCAGTTTCTCCAAACAACGAGGAGATAACTGAATCAATGGCAAAAACACCACCACTGCAATACACTTGGTCATACCAACTAATCATGGGCATCGAAGTAAGCTCAGGAGACATGGAGAACAGATAGGGATTTGGGCAACAACCAGATATACGGGCAATGTCCAGGTATACGAGTAACAACCAGACATACGAGTAACAGCCAGATATACGAGTAACAACCAGATATGCGGGCAATATCCACACACATTCAGGTCATCCATACCGATGATCATACGTCCACCATACAGAATAGAGTTCAAGTCTACACTGTGACGAAGTTAATTAATTGCAAAGGATGAAACCAATAACCTTGCCTCTCTGTACTCACATATACATTAAGCTTTCGTTTGTTTTTTACCTTTACACTTTGCCCCAACCCCTAGCCACCTCCTCAAATCATCCTAGATTTCACCCTTTATATTTTCATTGTTCTCACTCCCACCCACATCACTAATAATACCACCATCCCCACCACTACTTTGTCAGAAAAAAACGTACATCATCCACTCAAGATACAGCAGCACTCTGCCGAAGCGCCTGAAATCAATGTCGCTTTTTATTTCGGACAATGAACTCAAGAAAAACTTCACTCCTCTGCAGGAGCAATTCTACAGCTGGAGGGAGGAGAGCCGCCCCATCTTTCGCGAACTGGATTGGGATTCGGACAAGATTGAGGAGATGGAAAAGGAGAAGTGGCCAGAGCCACAGATCCAAAAGCAGTACTTTGAGTGGAAGAAAGCATGGTGCAACAGAGTCCTCACTCAGGCGAACCACCATGTTACATCAAGCGAGCTGTTCGACTTGATCAGCGAGACCATCTTCACCAACTCTGACAAGCTGAAGAAATTTCTTTGGAACATGGAGATGCAGACAACGCAATTCAGTCTGCTTGGTGAGTGCGATCACGGTGGTATCCTCACCGGCTATGCTCTCGAACTGGGTGTCACCAACCTCTATCCACACCTTGAGGAGTCCAAGCTCGGCACTACATTGATGGGCAGAGCCATCCTCGCCATCAATCTCGACGTTCCGATCCTGCCCCATGTCTCTGCCTCTACTATAGGTACCGGCTCGCAGAAGCGGCGCCGAGAGGAAGCTTCCAGCGAGGATTCGGTCCGCACCGCTGACTCGGGCGATGTGGGCAAGCCGAATTTCATAATCTTCGCTCAGATTGGCCAACTGTACGCCTACGCCGGTACAGACTGGTCTCGGGCGCGCAAGATGGAGGGAGATGATCTCATCCAGGATCAATGGAAGACAACTGGGTTTGTTGTCGTTGCTGAGCTCGACAAGAATGGCAAGCCCGGTGGTGTGTACGTCGTTTACAACTTCTTTCAGGGCCGCCCAGGAGACTCGAGCGAGGATGAATCATCCGACTCCGACATCACCACCCAGTTTCACACAGGCGATCCTTTCCTGCCCGAGAGACCACCCCACGTCGAAGTCACCATAGAAAATGGCCGCTGGTTCCATGAGATTGGGCGTCCCACATCCGACATGAGAGACGGCTGCCAGTTTACCATGGCCAAGATTGCAGACAGCATCGAGGAATTGAAGCAAGGCAAGACTCGATCTTTTCGATTCGATATCAACTGCAAGGAGGAGCGCCAGATCGTGCGAGTCGGTGTCCTCGAGTACTCAGGCAAAGCTCTTGTCCCGCAGTTTGTCAGTAAGCGCACTTGAAAGCTACCTCTGGCGGATATGGTGCGACTGCGCGACTTCTTTTCGTACATGCACAATACTACTGGGTAGTCGTTGAGGAGTTGGAGATCACTGTCTACAGGGGGCGCATGCAGTAGTATGGATGGCTTGCGAGCTGGGTGTGCTCATCATGTATCGGTTACTTGATATCTTGTATGCAGTGTCCTTGGGTATCGCAGATAAAAATGAAATGCAAGTCAATATAATTTGCAGTCTTCGCCTCCTAGGTGCTTAGTACACTGACCTGCGGCTTGGATCTCGTTCCTGACTATGTAGCAAGCGATGGCAGACGTGCCAATATGCAATAGCTATTTCTATAAAAAGAATATCTCTGTAAGTATCTCAACACCACCCACCGCTTCCACTTTAAGGCGGGCTGTCTCGCCATCAAGATCAGCCCCAGCACACCTCTGGGATAGAAGTGCATATCGAAACCCCCCAGCTTGAAAGGCATGTGAGTAAATAGGATGGCAGACCTATTGCAGCTGCATCTGGGTGTGGCCTTCTAATCACTCCGCCATCGGGTGAGCCAGATGCATGAATCACATAAGAGCCAAAAACTTGGTTTTACCCCTGAAGATGCGTTGGGGAACCAAGACTAGCATGCAAGATCTCGCTCCCCGTGCCCATACGTGGCCCCGTGAGAAGTCGAAGCAAGTAATTTACTCACCTTGCACAGGCTTGCAGTCCCCCATACATGCAGGGCAAGGCCAACCAGCCTCCTCGTACCGTCGGCATTCGTCGTCTGCTTTTGCCACCCGCCCGGGTGGACTCGAGCAAAACGCCCTATGAGTAGCCAATGAAGAGGTGCAACGTCATGATGGTACAGGGTTTAAATCAGGGTCGCATCTCGAGATGCAGTTGCCTGCATTAGCCTCACATTAGACAGGACGCCTGCTGCACGTCAGGTTGTTTTCGACCTGCCGGATCAGTCGAGCACAGACTTTGATGAGGGGATATGTACGCAGGGAGATGTGATGCTGGGAAAATGGGGCGGACAGACGACCAATGTCATGGTTTTTCCGCGACAATGATGGCATGCAGGCGGATTCGATGCGCCAGCCCAGCAACCAAGGCAGTTCTTCCAATCTATTTGTGCAGTAGAGAGAGAGAGAGGCTGCCTCGGGGCGCACAATGCCACGACTGCTGAGAGGATTTCCCTTGGGTTGGACCCATGTTGGCGGCCAATAAAATCTAGACAGAAGCAACTTTTGTATCACATGCAGAAGAGCTGCTGGATCCTGTGCGTAATTGCGATGTCCATCAAACCACGACACACGATTCTAACTCGACACGATGAACGGAGGTGGTTTTTCGGGTGCAGCCGAGGGGGAGACTTCGAGTTTGATGGTCAGCATGGCATAGATAGCTCGTCCCACTGATGCCCCACAACAGCTCTGTTCACCTGCTGATCCATCGATCCATCAAGAGGTTGAACCATGAGAGACGGTTGGGCAGAGTATGAACAAAGCTATCCGGTATGTAGTCGTATTATTATCAGAATATTACACGATATCAGAATTCTAGGTCGTCAGAAGAGATATCTCGACATGATAAAAAGTCCTGCTCTCCATACTGTCAGCAATGATGTAATTCATCCATGATCAATGGCTTTTCTCCCCCCCTGACCGCTAACCGGAAGCCAGAGGAGCCGGCGCTAGTGCCTGAACAATGACATCCATGGATGTTGGATCCATCTGTATCAAGAGAATGTGGGGATCATATACAAGGAGCATAGAGTAGGTATGGAGTTGACCGTACCTGATCCAGTCCATGGATACATGCAAACGGTGTCCCTTGCAAACTGCGTCCCTTGCAGACTCAATTCGCATCATCCGCATTCATACGGAGAAATAAGACTTTCCATGTCGTGGTCACTGTTAGTAATTCGCGGGATTTTTGAGACATGTATCAACCCAGCCCAATGAGGTAATTTTGTGTTGACGTCGAGTATCACGTGAGGGACGAAGAGGAGACCCCGAAGGACTGAATGACTTGGCTTGGATATCTTGTATATATGCATATCCACGCTTGATGAATAGAACATAGGTAGATGTCAAAAATGGAGAATAATCGTGACCGCGTGTATTTTGTAGAGATGTACCAGTCGGATGGAGAGACTCGGTACTGGATGTTGTATCCAAACATTTGAAGGTAATTTATCATGCAGCAGCATGACGTGCCCCACACAAATCTGCAGTTCTTAAGTCAGGGCCTCATGTACTTAAAATCGCAGTGCATACCTAGTAGGTACTGGGTACGGAGTATATATTTACAGATTTAGTACCGAGGTAGGTACGTAACAATGCTTAATAGCTTTCGTCAATAAGGAGGATGCATCGTGAATATCCAGTGCATCGGATGTTCCTAATATTATGAGACACAGCCAAACAATGACGATGCTTATATGTAATTCAGGGTAGCATCGTCATGTTTTGCAATCAATGGATGGAGTCTGCAGCAGCCAATAGGCGCCCTACTCCACTGTAGGTACTCTGCAGTCACGATGCACACACTGACCAATACAGGTACCTGAATCCGAATAGAGGGGCAAGAGGTGATGCACAACGCGTCGTCGATTCCCTGCTTACAGCTCGCCTCGCCTCGTCTCGCCTTATCCAGGTACTAACACTACTAATACCAGTAGTGGCCACAACTCCACGGTCCAAGCAGGACCCTCTCTCGTCATTCAATCCGTCCATCCATTTATCCCATCTCTTTATCACCTCGCTTCTCCTCCCTACAGGCCATGGGGCCCTGTGTCTGCGACGCGCAGTCGCTTTAGTTCTTATTTATCAATTGTTCCCCTTCGCACCAAGAAATCATTACCCACCTAGTAGTACCTAGCATCTGGCATCCAGCATCTGGCACCTAGCACCTGGGTAGTCCATACATACGATATCGATAGCAACAGCTTGCGATTGTCGCTCGCTCTCCTTTCTTTTAGCAGGCATGCCGTCATCAAGCTGGTCGGGCGACAGTGATCCGCCATCGCCGCCTCCTGCGCCACCTCCTACCAGGCGGAAGAGCATCGCAAACCGAGTACTAGGCTCCTTCAACCGGGGGCGCAAAGACAAAGAAAGGGATAGGGATAGGGATAGGAATGGGGGTGCCCAAACTCAAGCGTCTGTCAAGCGACGCCCGTCAACTGCCGACAAGACATCTCCCTTGCCACGCATCAAGGCCTGGTTAGACGATTGCAATGCTGAGCATGATGGTCACTGCAGCGGCGGGGATGATTCGGGCGTCGCCACTTGGCGCCCAGTCTACCTCATCGACACCGTCGAACGTCACTTGGTCAAAACTCAACCTGCCGACAGGTATCTTGCCTTGAGTTATGTTTGGGGCACCGTCAACCCACATCATGGCGGGCTGAATTCTGCTATGCAGTTGCTAAAGTCCAATCTTGAGACTTTTCAGACCAAGATTCCAGAGGATGATTTACCAGAGACCATCTTGGATGCCATATGGCTTTCCAAGAGATTGGGCCTTCGATATCTTTGGGTAGACCGGCTTTGTATCATTCAGGATGATGTCGAAGATATGGAGAACCACATCCGTCATATGGCCTCCGTTTATGCAAACGCATATCTCACCATTGTGGCGGCATATGGCGATGCCTCCACCGGTCTTCTTCCTATCAACCGACGGCGCTCTTCACGCGAATCTCGTCCTACGAATCGAGACCACAGCGAGCTTCTCAAGACATCAAGATGGAACACCCGTGGCTGGACTCTACAGGAGTCCATCTACTCGCGGCGTGCTGTTTTTTTCTTCCAACATACTGTCACATGGCAATGTCATTGTGCTATCTGGCAGAAGGGCTCTTCGGGTATTATATCTACAATACGCGGCAACGACCGACCTGACGTATGTGTTGATCAACCAGGCCTAGCTGCCTTTGGGTTTCGGCATTCATCGTGGCCTGACCTGGATGAGTACGCCCGTATCGCCGCCGACTATAGCTCCAGAAGAGTCACGCTCGTTGACGATACCCTCAGGGCGTTTTCAGGCATTACTTTTATGCTTTCTCGCGTATTTACCGGTGGTTTCATGTACGGAATGCCGCTCATGTTTCTTGACATTGCTCTGTTGTGGCGACCCTCTGCATCCATACGACGGAGGGCGCTATCACGCCCACCCTTTCTCCCTTCATGGTCCTGGTTGGGCTGGTGGTTTGATGGCATACCGGTCGACCTGACTCTATGGAGAGCGGCGGCAGATTACATCGACGATTCACATACGGCGAAAGTAGGCCAGGCTGCTAAGCGATTTCGCCCATTGCATTCATTCAGAATCAGGCCAACAGTGACGTGGAATCTCACCGACAGGACTTCTACAGTGCCAGTGCCTAATACGGGGCTTTCGCATCGGGAACTGAGATCCCGCAAGAACGCTGGCGCCCCTCTACCGCCGGGCTGGTCAAAAGATGGAAGCTACTTCACGCATGACAGTGACGACATAACGATTTTTAAATACCCAGTACCGATCATGGATCCGCCAAAAGAGGGCGAGAATGAACCTGTGATGGGGGAGCAGGCTTTCCCTGGGCCTTTGCTATCGTTCAAAACTACATCTGGATTCTTCGAGGTGGATCTTTGTGACACCATGGGCCCCAAAGACAGACCGAATCCTCCAATTGCGGTTGGTAACATTTGGAGCAAGTCCAATAAGTGGATTGGCGAGTTCCGGGCTCATGATGGATGGCTGGGAATCCAAACCTCCAATGTTGATGGCGACGAGAGACTCGAGTTTATCGCCATTTCGACAGGCATGGAGCGCAAAGGTTCCTATATATTTACTGCGGACAAATTCGAGGAGAACATGGACGAGGATGGTATAGTCAACTTCGTCAACGTTTTGTGGATTGAGAGGATTGGTGGTGTTGCGTACAGAAGGGGCATAGGCCATATCTTGCAAAAGGCATGGAATTCACACGAAAAAGACGAAGTGGATATTCTTCTTGGATAGAGGACGCCATTTTACATGCCTTGGTAATCAGGCATGTTCTAGCGTAATATCCGAGTTTCTTTCATGTGGCGTTTGGGAGTCTGGAATGTTGGCTATTGATTTTCAGGTAGGTATGTGCATGTATGTATGGAGTAGCGTGTTTGTGTTGATTAGGCTGGGAAGTTGGAAGGCTCAGTGCGGCTGATTCGGATAATTTGGATGGTTTCAAGCAGATGGAACAGAGGATGAGCTGCAGATGATGCAAGATGAGGGCAGTCCAGTGAAGGGATATCATGTTTTGTCAAGGTCATGAAATGTTAGTTACGGCTCAATATCATGAATGGTGAAGTTCTGATAACATGACCGACTTCAAATTTTGCTTTCCGATGCTCCCTAAATATATGAATGCTTGAGTACCAATTATGCAATGGTTCGTTGCTGCAAGACGCTTGATGTGGTGTGAGCACTGAGAAGCATTAGAATCGATCTTGACGGTAATCGACGGATATCCTAGGACCTCTCCTTTTAAAATCGATACTATACCTTGTAGTTAGACATCGGTACGTACTACCTTGAGATACTTGTATATGCATGTACTGGGTAGTAATATGTTGGTTCCAACTTCCCCGATATGACGAAATATCGGGACACTGCATAATCACCATCGTATTGCTCAGGGGTCTATCGGATAAAAGCTTTCACAACCACGACATGGGCCCTGGTTGGAACTCTTGCCAAGACGTGCTGCGGAATTTGAGATTGGAAGCGAGAAGCAGAGGATCCATCCCCCCTCCACTCCTCATGCGCCTCCTGTTCTCGGTAAGATTAAATGCTGATTGGGGTCCATTCTTGAACGCCACAGCGGGTTGAGGAAACATCATAGCAACATGGGTGTATATACTTGAATGCGTCTTCGTTCGTTCTCGTGGTGTGCTCGTGTAGTTTTGTTCATCACCAACAGAAACATTTTCTGATTGGCTAGCAGAGGAGGGGGGGAAAGGCCCCCAATTATAAGTACTAGATTCATTGGCACTAAATTCGGCAGGCAAAGCCGTCTTGAGCAGCTCCCCGTTTTCAATCTACGGCCCGTTATGGAGACGGGAATGACTCTGGGCTCCTTTGGCCTTGAATGGTATTAGACTTTGTTTTTGGTGTCTCTGCGCCGTCCGATCAGCCTTGAACACGCCTTTTGTGATACAAGGTTGAACTGCCGGGAGGGGTTGGGATCCTTTTGCATTATTACCACCTACTAATACTTCTAGGGGTATGAGCATATGGGTAGCTCGGTATAGGTAAGTTGATTCGTTCACCAAAGTATGTACGCACCGGGGGGGCCTTTTAGCCTGGCCCAATCACCAAATGATTGATAAGCGCTGGCAGGCTTGTCCCTGTCTCATTTCGGCGCGCTGATATGACCTTTTGATGCGATATTTGTTGTTTGTTGTTTGTTGGGGCGAGACATATTTGGGCTTGGCAATTGCCATCGTACCATTGGACCACTTTTGCATGAGCTTGTAAGACATAGAGAGAGAACTTGTGATTAGTTGATTCCGCCCTCTCAGCGTCCCTGGCTAATGTGGGACCCCATAGAATCGCGCCCCCGTACACTCGCGCCCCCGTGACTTAGTCAGCGTTACCCTGACCCTAATACTATCTAACCTGCCTCATGGGCTTTCTTTATATTTAAAAGGACAGGATATTATACCTTTTCTATGACCTTGTATATGACATTTACTATAGGTAAGTAGTTTTTTATTATTATTTTATAGTTCCTTTTATAGCTTATTTTATAATTTGTTTTATAATTTGTTTTGCGGCTTGTTTTACGGCTTGTTTTATAGCTTATTCTACGGCTTATCTTATAGCTTATTTTATAGCTTTTAACATAGCTTGTGATTATACTAAGAAAACCAGGTTTTTATATAATATTTAAGCTACTAAAGGCTAGCCTAGTTATTTTTTATATAGATTAAAAATTAATAGCTAGTATAGAATTAATTATATATATATAAAATTATAGTTTAACTAGACTTATAAGTATATAATCGTTTAATAATAAATTTAAAGCTTTTAATTTTAGCCTAAATAATAATATCTAAAAAAAGATTCTTTTTAAAATTAATATACTAATTAAGGTAAAAAAGATACTATTTTAATAATAAGAATAAGCGAAAGTTAAGAATTTTATTAGGATAAGTTATATAGCTAGGTACTAGGATCAGGGTAACGCTGATTAAGCTACGGGGGCGCGAGTGTACGGTGGCGCGATTCTATGGGCTCCCGGCTAATGTCGCACGCTTATATAATAGTCAAAGCGTAGGTTCTTATTCGCTCGGGAAAGAGGAAGGAAAGCCTCACCTTGACTCGGCTTGTTCCAAAAAAAACAAGCCTTCGTAATCAAGCTATGCAAGGGAAGGCACAAACGAAAATAAACAAACAAACAAGCAAGTAGGCGAACCAGTCAGCCAACAGCCTCGCTTTCCGTATCTGGATGTGACTACAGTTGCCTTCTGCAGTAACGTGAAACCTATCTCCCCCCTCGGCTTTTCCGCCTTCCTCCCTCACTCACTCCCTTCCCCCTCCCCTTCTCAAGGGCACCAAATGATTCCATACTAATGTTGATTCATCCCATCCACTCTTTGCATTCAGCCGACGGCCACTTTGTATTCCAAATATATTTTTAAACACATGCTACCTAATCTAGATGGGACTTGCATCACGCAAGGCAGCGAGACTTTCCTTTTTGACGCCCTCCTCATCTCCTACCCAAGGTCTATCTGTTCGACGGATGCTTTCTATGGGCAAATAGGTCGTGAACGGTAACTCCCGAATCACGCCTATAGTGCGACAAGCGGGTACCTTGCCATCACCGTATTTTTCTGGTGTGGCTTCGATTCTAGTCCACCTCCCGACGCTCCCCTAGGATCTGAATCAGAGCACCCCTCCTCAGCCATGTGTATAGTCCCCGTCATCTATTGATGCTTATTGGCTGGGGGCTGTGCCTGACTTATATGCTAACGGTGTTGTGTCTCTTGATCCAGGGCCCGACATCCCATTTCATTTTGGAGCCTCGACCCTTCCACTTTGTCGTACCATCATTTACTCGCACGCCTATCAATATATCGCATCTATATTAATATACTCCGTACTAGTACCTACCTACCTGCGAATACCTTCCGGTAGGCATCTACTACTAAGCACCAAATATGTAGTATATTGAGGTTGCTTGAACCTTATGCACGATAGGACCGCCTATTGTGGTAGCTGCGGTCTCTCCCTGCCTCCCCACGCGACCAGTGGAGGCATTCCCTCATTCATACAAGTACTTGTAGTAATGGGCAATGAGGACCCATGTCTTCGAACACGCAAGGTGAGCCTGGTGAGTCGGGTGAAGCCATTACCCTTGCACCAACCTACGCCAAACCTACCCATTCCCGTTTCCCCTTCCGTATTTCGTGAGAGACATGGCCCATTCGCCTCTTCTCGATCGGCGGGTCTCGAGCTTCCCTGTACTTGTACCACTGATGTGTTTCCCTGATTTGATTTGTTGTGCGGGTCGATGAGGGCCTTTGCTTTTGTTATTTGTTGCGGATACCTGTTAGTATAAGTAGTCTTTGCTGTCTCACGCCGGGCACATTTCTTTTGTATCAGTCAGTCACTCGACGTTTACCTGAAGAGAGTCCGCTTGGCAGTGGTAGACGCGACTTTGACCATCAGATCCCTCGAACGACCAACACAATGGTTCGATCAAACCTCCTCGCCAGCACCCTGGCTATCGTTGGAGCATCTTATGCTACGTGCCCTTTTGCAGACCCTAGCAACATTGCTGCTAGAGCTGCAGCTGGAGATGGTGGCTCTCGCGGCCATGTCGAGTCCTTTGAGGTTGATGACTCTCAAGGCTACCTCACCTCTGATGTTGGAGGGCCCATTGGCGATCAGCAGAGCTTGAAGGCCGGTGTCCGAGGACCTACTCTATTGGAGGACTTCATCTTCCGTCAGAAGATTACCCACTTTGATCACGAACGAGTGAGTTGGCTTTCCTTTAGCCTATTTCGATATATAGCACTAACATCCTTTCCTCCAGGTTCCCGAGCGAGCCGTACATGCCCGAGGCGCCGGTGCCTATGGTACTTTCACCAGTTATGCCGACTATAGCAACATTACTGCCGCCTCGTTCTTGGGTTCCAAGGGCAAGGAGACTCCCGTTTTCATCAGATTCTCTACGGTGGCTGGCTCTCGAGGGAGTGCTGATACTGCCCGTGATGTCCACGGCTTTGCTACTCGATTGTACGATTTACCCTGCAGACCATCATCCTTGATACCCATACTAACAGATGTGTTCCTAGCTACACCGATGAAGGCAACTTTGACCTTGTTGGCAACAATATTCCAGTCTTCTTTATCCAGGACGCCATCCAGTTCCCAGATCTGATTCACTCTGTCAAACCAGCCCCCAACAGCGAAATCCCCCAGGCTGCCACCGCCCACGATTCCGCATGGGATTTTTTCTCCCAGCAGACTTCAACTCTACACACCCTCTTCTGGGCTATGGCAGGGAATGGTATTCCCAGGAGTTTCCGACACATTGTAAGAACCATCCCCTGGATGCATTTGGATGATGGATTTCTGACTTGGGATAGGATGGTTTTGGTGTCCACACCTACCGACTTGTCACTGATAATGGCGACACCAAGCTTGTCAAGTGGCACTTCAAGTCCAAGCAAGGTCGAGCCAGCTTGATCTGGGATGAGGCCCAGCACATTGCTGGCAAGAACGCCGATTTCCACCGCCAGGACCTTTGGGATGCTATCGAGTCTGGCAACTTCCCCGAGTGGGAGCTCAATGTTCAAATCGTTGATGAGAATAAGGCCCTCGCCTTTGGCTTCGATCTCTTGGACCCCACCAAGATCATCCCTGAGGAGCTTGCCCCGCTTCACCCCCTTGGCATCCTAAAACTTGATGCCAACCCTAGCAACTACTTTGCTGAGACGGAGCAGGTCATGGTAAGTGGACCCTTGAGCATGTGCTGCCTTTCTGGATTACGAAACTCACTGGAATGATAGTTCCAACCCGGTCACATCGTCCGTGGTATCGACTTCACCGAGGACCCTCTGCTTCAAGGACGTGTCTTCTCCTACCTTGACACCCAGCTCAACCGTCACGGTGGCCCCAATTTTGAGCAGCTCCCCATCAACCGCCCGGTTGTGCCTATCCACAACAATAACCGCGATGGCGCTGGCCAGAACTTCATCCACAAGAACAACGCTCCATGTAAGTCCCAGACCATCATGGTGATGAGTGGTTGATCGTAAAAGCTAACAGTGTATAGATACCCCCAACACTCTCAACAAGGGTTTCCCCGCCCAGGCAAATCAGACCCAAGGCCGTGGATTCTTCACTGCTCCTCGCCGCCAGGCTTCTGGTTACTTGGTTCGTGAGCGATCTCACACTTTTGATGACCACTGGAGCCAGCCTCGTCTATTCTACAACTCCATCTCGGAGGTTGAGCAGCAATTTTTGATCAACGCCATCCGATTCGAGACCAGCCACATTCACCCTGTTATCCAGAAGAATGTCATCACTCAGCTCAACAAGATCAGCAACGACATTGCCAAGCGTGTTGCCGAGGCCCTCGGACAGGAAGTCCCTGCTCCCGACCCAACTTACTACCACAATAACAAGACTGCCGGTCTCAGCATCTTTGGCCAGAAGCTTCCCACCATTGCCACTCTCAACGTCGGTGTCCTGGCCTCCATCAAGGCAAAGGGCTCCCTTGCCCAGGCTCAGTCGATCAAGAAGGCTTTCGCCCAGGACAAGGTCAACGTTATCGTGGTCGCCGAGACTCTTGGTGAGGGTATCGACCAGACTTACTCTGCTGCTGATGCCATTGGCTTCGACGGTATCATTGTTGCCGATGGTGCCGAAAATCTTTTCAACAGGGGCAACAACTCACCCCTCTACCCCAACGGCCGCCCCACGCAGATTGTCACTGATGGATACAACTGGGGCAAGCCTCTTGGTTTCCTTGGCGGCGCTCGGGGTGTCGTCGATAAGGCTGGTGCTGCCAAGGGCGCTGGTGTGTATGTGGAGAGTGATGTCAATAAGATTGTTAGTAACTTCCGGGGTGGTCTTGCCATGTTCAAGTTCATAGATCGATTCCCGTTGGATAAATAATCTTTCCTTTACTGTTTTACACTACACCTATGGGCTCAGTGCCCCTGTATTAATACATTATTCAAGCATCAGTGTTTGAGATAGAGTTAATTCATATCGATTGAAAAGTAAAATAACAACATTGTGCCTTTCTACTATATATTTTCCGAGTTTTGATTGGTGAAAGAGGATATGTATTCTCGATTTGCCCTTACTCGGAGTGGATGAGACTGCGAGGTCTGAAATATAGGCGTAAAAGTCCATCGGAGGGTCATGTACAGTAACAGCCTTAAAGTGTGTGCTGAACACCTAGTATGAAACGCTCTTCAACTGTCAGTAAGGAGATTGATGATTTTAGAGATTTTTCTGAAAAGAAGGGTTGACAAAGCGGAGTAACGCGTATCACTGATGTAGTTTTCTGCAGCGGTATTTCGGAGTCGGGGGAAGTCAAATATGATGTTCATAATGGCACCACCAACGGATGGTTTGATGTAGGATGTTTGGAGTCTCACAGCCTACGACCAGAGGCAACATGTGTTTTACGTCGGCGAACAGACGATGAAAGGCTTTGCGAAAGTGTATGGGGGGCTAAAATAATAACAATGGGCATCTTCGAGCTGATACCTGACAAAGCCATATATATGGATCATAAATAAGCAATACTTTGCCTATTCAAGAGTTGAACAATAGCATTTCCCCTGGTTGCTTAAACTAATATAACTAGGGACACAATAGCTTTCCATCTTAACTCAATGTACTATTTGTAATCTCTTTGATTGCGCAGCTCCCTCAGTCTTGTCTCACTTCTACTTCCGCTAACGAAGGGCTATATATATAGCCCCGATAATTTTCTTTTTAGTGCGATACCTTTCATCACTAAACTTTCTTCATTCAACTACAAGTCGGTCTCGTCCTCTATCGCAAACCATATTGTCTACATATGCCAACAGTGAAGCAGAGATGAGCAAACGCTCAGAATCTCGGGCGGACAGAGGCAGGTAGGCCTAAGCTGCCGGAAATTCAAGCCGGAAGAGAAAAAGCAAAATGGCGGTTCATTCTCACCTATCGGATGACCTGAGTGTTGCTGGGCATTACCCGTGTATCCGGTTGTTGCCCGTATGTCTAGCTGTTGCCCACATGTCTGGTTGTTGCCCACATGTCTAGACGTATGACTATGGGAGGCTGAGCCAGGAATGGAGCGAGAACGCCCAAGACTAAGCTGATGCCAACAATATCACCGCATGAATTTTCGCTTTGGTGTTTGCTAAACACCCAAGAATTCCGAGATAACCCTACTGTCGCGGGCTTTGATGCGAAAAGAGGCATTGGCCGTATTCTTTGTAAGTAAAAGTTTCTCGAGGGCTTCCTGCCATTGTCGCTTTCTTCTAACATCCTTAGTCAACCTACCGATTGAGCTTTACTTAAAGCAGATGACGGAGTTTCCATTCCCGAAATAAAATGGAGATGATTGGATACTCAAAGGCCAATAACAGGAACCGTGCCGACTTTTGTACGCCCAATGTGTACTTCATTTGCTCTGGTTACCGTCTCGGTGGAACTCTGAGCCAGGTCGTCAATGGATCCAAGCAAAGACGAAGACGACGAAGCCGGGCGCTTAGACTGCCCAACCGAAACAAACTAGCTACGGAAGCCTACCCAGCATCAGAGAAAAGCCACCCATATGCTTAGGCACATATCGTTTTACGGAGTATGGAAGCTATTAATGGAGCCGTCGGATTTTTAAAATTATTTATAATTTGTCTATTTCTTTTTATATCCCCTGTGTTGCCATCACCACGTCCTCAAATTTCCGCCATGTCCTATAACGACGAATACGATGAGTACGAAGACTATGACGATTTTGACCACGATAGTAGCGAGTATGACGGCTATGCAGAGTTTGATGATGATGCTGGCTTTGATCTCCTGGAGGTTGTAGGCGGAGACGCCCAAACTCACGGATCACTCAAGTCATATGAGACTAAGGACGGGGGTCTGGTCTACTACAAAGATGACAAAACCGGATTCACGATCGGCGTCGAGCGGCTTCTGCAGGCAGATGGATACGCGGATAGCAACAAGGAGGATCGACTAACACTCTTCGTACTCAATATCGTTCTCGCGTGCAACTCTAGCTCCAAGATCAAACGAGCCATATTCAACATGAGTTTCGAAGATCTACCCGAGAAGGGCAAAAGGAAGGTAAACACCGGCCGCGCCAAGGCAAAGCCAGAGATTGTGGCATGGGCACCATTCGAGAAGATGGTCAAGACCAGATCAGCGCCACGAGGACACAGGGTAGGAAAGCCGGGCTGGAACTTGGCGGGGAGGGAGCTGGGGTGAGTGCAAAGGGGACGGCGGAGTGGGAGAACACCATCGAATGGACTCAGACCTACTGGGAAACTGCAAACTCCTTTCCTACCTTTGGTGCTGACCAAACGCGCACGGGAATTCGGTGGGTGCTGAATGCGAACCCCAAGGCTACGCAAGGCGTGCCGCCCAAGTTGATGGTCGGCAGGTCTGTCTTACTTCAAGGTACCTAACAATAATAATACTTAGATAGTAGCAATAGGTAGATAGATCTTGTGCGTCCCTTTTCCCGTCTACTGTCCACCGTCCACCGTGCCCAATGTCTACCTATGCCATGCTCTCCCAATCTCCTCACTAGACTAATATGCGGACCATGCCGTGCGGACCGCTTGGCGCAATTACTACGGAGTACGGACTATGGAGTACCTGAAAAACAGACGGAAGTGAGGCTCTGGCAGCTCCTCCCACTCTTGGCACGCCGTTGGGGCAGGGATGTGGATGGGGATCTATTGGCAGGCGCCCCGCATGGAGCTCCCCGGTGAGGCAGGCAGCCCTGGGTGGAATGACGATCAATCCTCCTCCTTTTCCTCCTCCTCCTCCTCTTCTTCTTCTTGTTTTTTGTTTGGGCTGATAGCTACTCCTTTTTTTGTTGTACCATCCAACGTTACTGTATTTGTCTCCGGAGGAAATAATGTCTCTGGTAACGTTGACACTGCTGGGATCCGACCCCACGACGACGGCAAGCAAGCATCTAGATGGACGCAGCCCTCAAGACCTAAAACGGGAGCTACATGACCTTACAGCCGCATGGCTCGGCGAATTTGAAACCTTGGACGACAGTCATAGAACAGCGGAAACCGAAGACTTTAAGAAGAAGGCTGTAACTTCTGTCCAAGTATGGATGGATGCCAACATATCTGCTAGAGACAAGACGCTGTTGGTGTTTGTAACGAATGATCAGTTGCAACAAAATTTTTAGTTCAATCAGACTGCTGCACGCGAGCTAAGCGCAATCTTTAGCAAATTGCTCAACAAAAACGACACCGCTGCTTGCGCCGTGTGGTATCTTATGTATTATCTAGTAAACGAGCTCGAGACAGAACTTCCATCGCTGCTGAAACAGACAAAAAAAGCACAACCTGAGGCCCGACTTACTAGCGGGGAAAATGTTCCTACGCCTCCTGGCTCCATATCAATATATAGCACCCAGAGCGACGCTTGCGGTGAACTGCTCATGGTGCTGGTGAGAGCGTTGCCGGTGTCGGCGTTCAAGCACGACTGTTCTGTATGCAATTATGGAGACATACAGGAATCTGCGTTTGAGACGGCAATTGAGATGGGCTTGCCGTCGCGGCTCGTCAAATATATGATCGACGAGTGTGTATCTCTATTCGACAAAAAGACGTTACATGAGAGTGATTCGAGAGAACGGCTCGTTGATTCGAGAAAACGGCTCGTTGAAATGCTGAGCAGTAACGGCCTATCGAAAAATATTATTATTAGCACGATTCTAAAGTACAAAAAGTATAGAAGCCCCAACAGTCTCCAGATACTTGAGGAGCTCTTGAAATTGGACAAGAGTAGTGAGCTGGACGATGCTATGTGTCTCGCCGGCAAAATCATGTTCATTAGGGTCATACGACAGATCGTACCCACTGATGACGAGAACAGCTCCATGCTTCATATTGTTAAGATAATTTCGAAGCACAAGGAAGGATTGAAAACGAATAAAGAAGTCATCGATGAGGCTTTAAGTCGGGCAAATCCTACGCTAGTGGAGCTATTCTTCAGCGACACGGAAATTGAGAAACCCGTTGCGATGAAGCTGATTGAAGCTGGCCTTATCGACATATGGAATTTGGATTCGGTGAAGAAGTCAGTGGCTCGTCTCTTGGGAGATAAAACAGTCGCGAGAGAACTCCTTAGTAAAGCTATTAAAAAATTGGATAGCTCTGGACCTACGGATGGCGATATTTCCCGTTCTATTTCTTCAAAGGATCGGACTGCCCCAGATTCTGATAAGAAGCAGACCAATCTCTTCAAAGCTATAGAAAGTGCTAAAAGCATATCGACTTTTGCAGAAGATATCTTGCGTATGGTAGGAAGACTCGACTCGGATATCAGAGAGGACATCATCAAGAATGGGGGGCGGGGTTTTGGAAGCTTCCATATGCCCAGCAACTCTGGGAAGAGGAGATGAAAAAGGGCGGAGATCTTTGCATGCTCCACATTGCAGTCCAATATCAGAATGTCGGAATGGTTGAGTATCTTCTGAAAACTGATCCGGATTCGGTACTCAAACGAGTTGAGGTCCCCACCATGGACGAGGAAGATGGAAAGGATAAGAGAGTGTATGCGCTCTGGCACAACAACTTCTCTATGCCTGAAGGCCCTAAATCACCTCTTAGCCGCCGACCAACCTTGAGGGAACCGTTTTCCGATACCGTGTTGGTAGCAGGGCCTGCTCGACAAGCATCGTCTACACTCGGCGACGCTCCGTCCGACTCAAGCTCAAAGTCAGAAGAAATCCCTCAGCTGAATACGCGAGCGCAGATCCGAAAGCTACTAGTCCCGGAGGTTATTGAGCGAGCCAGTGGAATGAACTCGTTGGTCAAGATATTCCGTGAATCAGGAGGTGAGTCAATCACACTATGCTCAGAGAATTTTTAACTATCCCAGTTCTACTGCCGGATGACTTAGTCTCTAGTTACTTGCTAATAGTAAAAAAACAAGAACGCGGTAAGTCTCATGCCTAGGTTGGAAAACTACACACGAGGCCACCAGTCGCTAAAAAGTTGTGCTATAGTCGGGATGATTTGCTTTGATATATCTACCTTTACCAGACTGAATTCGGTCGACGAGTTCATGCGTTCAATCCGCGATAATTCAGACGAAAACAGCAACCGCCACTACAAATTCGAGGAGGTTCTGAAATATGCGGATTTTCCCTCGCTTGACCTCAATGAAGGGGAGAAGAAGATTGAGAAAGCACACAAGGAGGTTTTCGATGCACTGAGCTGGCTCCGTGAGAAAAAGGGTGTCAGGAAGATCATGTCGCTCAAGGTGCTAGACCGCATGTATAGGCCTCGTGATGAGAGGAGGATCGCCATCATGTCTCGTCTTTTTAGAGTCGAGAATTTGGATTGGAGATTCCTCGACATGGCCATCTCGTACTTGACAGATAATATCATCAGCATATCTCGCCAGTCGCCAGAAAAGCAGTCATCTAAGCTGCCCCCAGAGTGTCTAACTGAACTTCACTTGTATTCAAGTGGCAAAAGAGCTCCAGTCGACCACTGGCTAGGCCAAAACGGAATCAAAGCTTTACCATATGTATGCATATATATATCTGACATGAATTGGGAGTCGTCTGACGATCTTGGTAGCTCAAGGTTCTATATGTTCACTTGATTCAGGTACGGCAACCATCTCCCCTCTACTTCGAAACCCACATATATCTTGCACTACTCATAACCGTGGGACAGGATTTGATCTCCGGATCGCTCATCAAGAGCTTGAGAGCATTGATATTGAATGGAATAAACGAAATCAATCAGGGGAGGAACGAGGCTGACAGGCCAAAGATTAAGCTGAAGTTTGTGGAACAGCGTTGGAACTCGGCACTAAGAAATAGCACAGAGAACCTCAAGGAGATGTGAGCGATTCCCACCCTGAGTTATCAGACTCATGCATGCGTTGGAAGCTAATTCTCGCGGTCTCATACAGCGCTAAGAGGGCGGTGCCAGAGATTTATCAGGATATCGAGAGCTACTCTAACCGCTTCATACAGGAGATAAGATCGGGAAGAGGTGTCCGGCGAACACGCGTCGCGATCCTAGACAGCGGCATTCTAACCATCCCACCGCCGCAAATCGAAAAAGACAAGAATACCAATCTATGGCCTCGTATTGCCGAAGGCGAGTCTTTCATCGATCATACCACTCGACTACCACCTTGGCAGTTTGCCTCCGATCCACACGGCACACAAATCGCCAATGTCATCAGTGCTATTGATCCCCATTGTGACATTTACGTCGCCAAGGTCACCGAGGGCAGAAATGGAATCATGCCAGACAACGTTGCGGAGGTATGTAGAGACATAATGTTGATTCCATACCCACCTGGCTAAAACGCATGTTCCAATGAGAAAATACTTCGTTAATAACAAGTGTGGTGTGGATTGGTAGGCTATATTGTGGGCCAAAGAAAGAGACGTGGACATCATCTCAATGAGCCTTGCCATTCCGCAGTACCGCCATAATGAAAATAGCGAGTACACCAAAAGCCTCAAAGAAGCAGTCAGTAAAGCAGACAAGGCTGACATTGTCCAATTCTGCAGCCATCACGACGAGGGATGGAACGTGTTACACTCATGGCCAGCAGACTGCGGATACGTCAAGGTCGTCGTTGCCTGCAACGAGTACGGTGCATTCCCAATCCAGGAGCCAGACAAGTTCCATTACCGGATTCCAGGCATCAACATCTTCACCGACGCCGTGCCGTATCTCGAGTCGGATGATACCATGTCTGGAAGCTCGGTGGCGACTGCCATCGCGGCGGGTCTGGCGGCCCTCTCCCTGTCATGCTATCGACTGCAACATGGGCCGGGTTCAGACATACCGATTGGCAGGAGAAGTTTCGTCCGCGAAGCATTTGAACTCATGTCGGTCCAGACTGGCGATAGAACCGACGAGGCGAGATACTTGCGGCCAGAAGGGTTCTCTAAATTCGCCAAAGCTAAAGAGAACGGGGGGCCCAAGTACGATTGGTTTGTGTGATTGCTCGAGGATGCAGACATGGCTATGGCTATAGTTTACTATCCCTACTTTGTAGTGCTATTTAGTTGCACATCATCAAATCTATCAACTACTACTCAGCTTAAGGTATTTAAATTGTCTAATCATACATTGCTATATAAACATACATTATTAGACCATAGTAGCCAATGTAACAGGCTCGCCCACCCACTATACCTACTAATAAAGTCTATACCCAGACGAATAAAAATCGCAATCCCCTCGTACCCAAACTTCAGCGCAATATAAAAACGGTGTCTGATCCGCCTTGTTTTTTTGGGGGCGCTGATAAATTCTCTTGATTCCTCTTACACACACTGACATGACGACTTATGAAATGTTTGGTTATACTTATCAGACTTTCTTGTTGTAGAAGTATTCTTTATTGGTTTTCGCTTTAGAAATATATTCGTTCTAAAAATATAATAAAGCAATCTATTAAATAGAGGAATAGCTCTACTCGGGGCATTGTACAGAAATGCCTTCTTTTAAATCTTTGAGATGCAGACAAATTGAAGTCGGCGCTTTCCAGAAGGAACCTCCCCCGCGGATCCCCGGGAATTTCGGCCCTCTCCAGGTTATGTATGTACCTACATGCACTAGCGGAAAGTCATCACCCCCTGTAATGACTGATAAGACCGCCCGCTACTCCGTAAAAGCTCCGCTATGAATCAGCTTCCATCCACATGACGTTCCCGAGGTAGGACGACCATCATAACCTCACGTCACGAGCTTCAACGCTTTCCCGCCCTTTATTATATTGTTTGGAGGGAGGAATAATAAAGCTCACATTTATCCATGTGTGCTCTCTTTTGAATTCCATGGCGTGAATGAAGGACTTTGTTTCTTTAATTTTTTCCCCCACCATCACTTTCCTCCCTTCTCCCGCTGATTCCGGGCTTGGGACCAACGTGATTCCCCTGTCTGCGAGAAACGGAGAGCGGTAACGGCCTGTATCGACCTCTGGACGTTGGTCTTGTGCGACGTTCTTTTATTTATAATTTTCTGAAACCGAGACGAAACAAAGACAAAAAGGATGGATCGTACGAGGAGGGATGAGTATCAATCGCTAAGCGATGAAGCCGAGGATGGTCATCGGAGTTCAGAGGATGAGGCCCTGCTTGGGGAGGCAGAGGAGGTGCCGTTCTCGTGGTTCGAGTATACCATCTTTTGCTTCCTCGGCGTGGCCATGCTATGGGCCTGGTACGTTTTTTTCTCTCTCAATTCAACATGCTCGATTGTTTGACCCAAGAGTGCTAATATTTGGGGTGAATTTTCAGGAACATGTTTCTCGCCGCAGCGCCGTATTTCGCATCGCGCTTTGCCGGCGACGAATGGATAGCGACCAACTTCCAGTCCACCATTCTGGCCGTCTCGACGCTTACCAACCTCACCACCGTGCTCGTGCTCAGCAACAAGCAATCGTCCGCCTCGTACCCCTACCGAATCAACCTCGCGCTCGTCATAAACACCGTCATCTTCGCCTTCCTGACCGTCTCTACGTCCGCCTTCCTGGGCGCCTCGCCCGCGCAGTACCTGGTGTTCCTGCTGCTCATGGTCGGCGCCACGTCGTATGCCACGGGGCTGCTGCAGAATGGGGGTTACGCCTTCGCGGCTGGTTTTGGGAGGCCGGAGTATATGCAGGCCATCATGGCCGGCCAGGGCGTCGCGGGCGTTTTGCCTGCCGTTGCGCAGGTCATCACGGTGGTGATGTACCCGCCCACCAGCGAGACCGACGCAAGCGTTTCCAGCTCTGCCGGATCGGCCTCTGCGTTCATCTACTTCATGGCCGCTGTGGTCATCTCAGTAATAACATTGGTTTCTCTGCTTCCCTTGTTCAAGCGACACAAGGCCATCTTAGAGGGCCGTCTGGGCGAACACCTCGCCGAATCCATGGCCAGCCTCCAGGAAGCCGAGCGCTCTGCGCGCAAGGTTGTCTCGCTATGGTATCTCCTCAAGAAGCTCCGGTGGATGTCCGGCGGCATCATCCTAGTTTTCACCGCCACCATGTTCTTCCCCGTCCTCACGACAAAGATCCTGTCCGTGAAGCCAGACTCGGGCATACTCTTCCAGCCCTTTGCCTTCATCCCACTGGGCTTCTTCTTCTGGAACCTGGGGGATTTGAGCGGTAGAGTAATGACCCTGCTACCCTTTTCGCTTACGCACAGGCCGGCTGTGCTGTTCCTCCTTGCAGTGCTGAGATTCGGAGAGTTGCCCTTGTATTTCCTCTGCAACCTCCACGGCAATGGCGCCGTTGTCTCGAGTGATTTCTTCTACCTCGTTATTGTGCAGTTTGTGTTTGGCGTGACCAACGGCTGGCTGGGTGCTAGCATCATGATGGCGTCTGGGGAATGGGTCGAGGAGGGAGAGCGCGAGGCTTCGGGTGGTTTCATGGGCATGTGTCTGGTCGCAGGGTTGACGACCGGTAGTTTGTTGAGTTTTACGGCTGCCAAGGTGTAGATGATGCAAAGTGAGAGAATTACTTTGCGCTTCCTTTTTCTTCTTCCTTTACATTTCTTGCATTTTGAAAGATTTTTTTCCTTATCATGTCAACTTTTATCATACATCGATGGGGTTTTCTATTCTCCACACAACAAGGCATTGGGCCCGGACTTTTGGGATTGGCGTTTGTTAGAACACCTAGACATTGTGGGTGTGCGAGACTATGGGATCATGCGTGTAATGTGGGAACAGCGCGAGATGATTTTGCACGATTAGATTGGAATCGAATGGTATTGTATACAATGAATCAAGACATATATTAAAAACGTATAAAATATCAGAATGTTGCCAGTGTCATGTAATGCCAATATCCATACCTACCAATGCTCATTATCCTACCCAGTACTCCGTACGTACCTCAGCTTCTCTCATGTACTCATACCCCTATGAAAAGTTATATGTCTTAATTCCAACACCTCAGCAGTCTGAATGCTGCCGTCTGTACTGTTCTACCCGCATCAGATACGAATGAAGAGAAACAATAGCTAAATAACAGTGAAAATGATGTCCATGAAGTCAAGAAAGCCTTCAAGGGGGACAGCCCCTGAGAGGATTGTACACGGCATCTGGTGACGTGCCCTTTGGTTCCTTTTTGAACCTCCCCAGAGCCTTTTGCAGAGCCTTAAGGTCTGTCCTGTGCGTATACACTCTGGTTTTCGATTCTAGTCGCAAGACGAGGTTCCTGGATTCCTCCACATCGGTAGAATGATTGTCCTCGATAATGAGTATCTCGGGTTCTCCATCGCGCTTATCGGGTGTCCATTCTAAAGCACACAAGGTCGGTGGGTGATAATATGTGTCTTCACAGAGGATCCAGTCAGCTGTGTAAAAGCCACCCTCGATAAGCGACTTCTCTGTCCCTGTCCAATGGCCAATCTTGACCTTGGGATCTTTCCAATCGAAATCGCCAAGGCGGATTTTGATAGGTGCGTCACCATCCGCAGGGATCAATGCAAAACATGTGCAATCTCGCAGCGTCATGGCTAGCGAGAAGTATGGATCAGATTGGCTCGCGTTCAAGGGACCCTGCTCGTCTAGAAGCCTCTGTTGCGTCCTCAAAACATGAATCGCATCGTGATCTATGATTTTGGTGAGAGCATCCTCAAAGTGATGATCCGCCCCCACGTCGACTAACTGATGCGCAATCCGAAACGGCGAGCTGACTTGCCGTGGCGCATCCGAATTGCCCAATGCCAAAGAGCAAGGCTTGTTTTCAGGACACGGCTTCTTCACGGCTGGGTTCTGCACGAAATTACGAAGCTCCAGGGCACATTGCCTGCACCGGATGGCGTTTTCGGGAGCGCTGGGGGATTGCGATAGCCACTTGGGCTTGAACTCTATCAGTTCGCAATCGTCTCCATCTGTAGATTGATGAGTTAATTGAGGCTGAAAGGGGAGAGGGGAGAGAAGACTAACCACCAGGCCGCATATCTTCTACCAGGAAACCCCAGTTCGCTTGGCCTATAAAAGTGCCTCTAAACTTGGGTTTCCGTGTGTGGTCAATGTTCTGGAGGATGTCGTTGAGTTCATCAATGATACCCGATTGGTGCAAGACCACGAGTTCCTGGCGCACAGCATGTTCGCCCAAGATTGGCTTGATAGCTGTGTGGTAAAACTTTTGTTGTAAGAGATAGTTGTATGTTGGTGTTTTGCCTATTGAGGGCACCTTGGCTACTCTCAGCAGCGAGCCTGAAAATGTACGGGTGAGCAAGGTATCAATTTAAAGACAGTAAAATAAAACGACAACAAGCGTAAACAGGATGGAAACAAGGAAGATTCGTTTATACCTTTAAAATGATCACTGATGCGATTACTTCGAGGGACTTTAATTTCAAAAACGGCATTTGCTGCACCCTCACCAACAAGTCGGACGGGCTTGGTGCCCTTGGGCAGTCTGCTGACCTGGGGCTGGCGGTACATGCTGGATCTGCTATCTCGGGCGCCGAAAGGGGTCTCAGGGTCGGCTCTCAAATCCCCAAGAATGGCCATGTCAGCCGGGGTGATCCATGAATAATCTTCATCCTCAGAGTCATCGGCAAGGGAGCCAGTGTTTGAAGGAGAATGTCTCTCCGGGTCAAAAGAGAACGAATCGTCATCAAAGCAATCCCCGGCAACGGAGGATCCTTGATTGGAGGCAGAGTCCTCGTTTAGCTGGGGTGGGAAAGGTAATAACGGGTGCAGAGCCATGATTGGAGGTGTCGCGGGCCAGCCTGCAGGTTCGTTATGCAAGGCACTTGCTAGCCTACCGCAGCGCAGTAGCAGGTTCTTTGAGGGAACACAAATGGCGATACGGAGTAGATGGATAGATAACGTTAAAGGGCGATTTTAAGGGGTGGGATGTTCCGAAGCGGATAAGGAAGGGCGAGTATTATTAGATGTAGGCGTGAAACAAAGGAGAGATTCTAGAGATGACGATGAGGATTAGGGTGGCGGAGAAAACTGTGCACGCCGACAAGCCTCTATAGTCGATTGATGTCTCTTGTTCTTGGAATGTTTAATTTTTAGAACAAGTTGATTCGGTGATTGAAGTCACAGAATTCAATCGCAAATATTGAACGCTGGTAGATGATCTTGTTGATGTTGTTGTTGTTGACAGATCATTGAACGGGCGAGGCGAATTTGGGAGAAGGAGTGTCCAAGTGAGCTTGGCAGTCCAAGTACCTCTTAAAGGCAAGTCCAGGCGACGCCGTCATAATTTTTTTGGTTTTTTTACGAACGAACAACGGGAAGCTTGATTTTGTACCAACACGGGCTACCTTGGACATAAACGCACTTGTAGCTAAACCTCTTCCATATGTGCTTGGACTCTGACACATGGACTTTAAGGTAAGTGACTGGCTCTCGTCTCCTCTCAGACCGCATTTTGCATCCCCAAGCCGCGAGGGGTGAATACCTACAGGTAAACTACTACCGCAAGTACGGAGTACCACCTCCAAGTATGGAGTACCTCCTTATGATTGCATGGGAGACCAAGCCGTTCCGGTATCCACGACATATCATACAGGTAATGCATGTCTCAAGGACCCTTTGGGCGAGAATGACGATGATGGTAATAGGTACGGAGTAGAGGGTCCCTCCTTTGGCGAGAGGCAGCTCATTGCTCCCTACATTAGTGCTTCTGGTGTCGTCCACCAATCACTGCTTAATATGGCAATACGTCCAGTGCAGGGCTGAGCTTTTCGATCTTGTTTACCATCGCTGGTTGGCCGTTGCAATATCTACCAAGGCTCCTATTCGGTTTAAGCTTCTGACACGAACATTGCTAGTCCTTCTACTCAGCCGGCGACCGTTCTCTCAATCTCAGAAAACCGTTCCATTTTTGGCGTCGTCAGAGTTAACATGTGTTCTAGTGTAATCCCAAGCCATCGTCCATACTTTTGCTACCAATACGCGTGATGCAGTGTGGTATGTACAAATGACTCGCTCCCGATCATGGGGTCAAGGATGATCTGCTTGTTCGACTTAGCAAGGTATCTTATAGGATGATGGGCTTCCAAGTTTGATTGATTTATGACGAGGTGAGAAAACGAGGGACTCTGAATGGATGCACTCAGAAAATGCCGCGGCCTTATTGTATCATAAACTGCCCTCGCTACGGTGCTGCCGACCACTACCCGTCGACCGTCAGCGCAGCGGCAGAACTTGATGTCAGTAATAAACAGCCACGACAGATACAGTGACACGCTTGCTGCATCTGCAATCATACATGCACGGTCAATCCAGTTACTTGTATTAAAGGGTCCTCTTTGCCCCAGACTCCAGTTTCGGTGATGTCATATTTCTGGAGAATCAGTTCATCCTTGTCGGGGTCCATCAGGCCTCCGCTTCGGAATGAAATAAAGAGGAGCTGCTGGACTGATTGACTGGATGGATCGACTTGAGATTTGCGTTAAAAGATGGAGACACGGGCGAGAGAGAGAGAGAGAGACACCCTGACGCCAGAGAATCGGGCATGGCGAGGAATTCGGAAGCGGAAGGCTGGGCGGAGTCCCTCTTTGGTCCGTTTCTTGCCGGGATTTCGGGGGGCCACAATGCTCATTCATAGGCCTACAATGCCTAGAACGTGTGCAAACTGTGTTGCGGGTACAACGTATCATGTGTGGCTGGTGCTTCATTGCCTATAGGGGCTAGGCAGGCCCGGACACAAACGATATCTGATCTTGGCATTTCGTGCTACTTGTACTTGTACGAGTGATACCGAGTTAGTTCTACATTTTCGTCTGATGATTTTTGATAAGCTTTGAAGGAGATTAATGATAATCTTGATAAACAGAAACCGATCTTCAGCTGCTCTGCTAGTTTCAGTATAAACTCCTGGACGGGCTCATTGCCAATTAAGAGCACGTGTTTGAAGGGGCAGAGCATTCCATCCATCCCAATTCCTTCCCCATGACCTGCCGGAAGCCTTTTTTTAGTGACCTGCACTAGCCAAGTACCTCACTGGCAACCAGCCGCACCACCACAGTCCTTGTACTCTGTACATATTTGTTCCTATCAAGCCCTCCCCGATTACCAAAGGCGAGAGAGCTGCAACCACCCTTTCGTGATGGAGAGAGCTGTCAGCTGATAGAGATGCATCTCTCAACAAGGTTCGCAGATGAGATGCAAGTCAGAAGACACCAAATAATGGACATCCGAATGGCGCCCTGGACGGTGATGGAGATCCAACTAATTCCAACTAGACAACCAGATGGGTTGCATTTCGGGAACGCCTCGCGCGGTTGCTGCAGTGCGAAATGTATGCACTATAAGGCAAGGTACGGCGTGCTACAGCGCCTTTTGAATCACTTGTGGACGCCCTGGAGCCCACTTGCCCATTGTTACCTGCTACAAGTTACCTATGGGCTACGGACGTCGGGTCCTGTACAGTGCGTAATTTGCAGCTTAGCGCCCGGCGTCACAGCCCCACAGAGCCTGGTGCAGGGGAGCAGCTAGAACCTGGAAGCTTTCAATCAGGGCTCCAAGCAGTTCCAAGTTCGAGTTTTTTTCTTTCTCTCTCTGCCAATCCTTTCAGCGGGTCGAGCAGCAACCCAGCAACGCCTTCACATCCGTGCGTCCGCCCGCACGGTGCCGAAGCAAAAGTGAAAAATTTCTAGCAGCTCCGAGGTCTCAGGTCACTCAAGTTCCCTTTCAGCGCCAGAAAATCACATTTGATCCATTCTTAATAATGGGTAGCGTCATCACGATCTTTTCTCCCTAGAACCTCCCTTGTTTCTTTCTTACATACATACATACATACATACATACATACAAGCTTTTGCTGTTCTCTCTTACTACCCCCTATCGCTCCCACGCTCAACCACTTCACTGCGACCCATATTCGAAAAAGTCGCTTCTCGATTGACTCGTCCTTATTCCAGAGCTTCTAGACCCCGGTTCGAAAGCTCCCCTTACACCGCACAGCACAGCCCGAACCCGAGCTCTCTCCACCACAGCCAGCAGCGCAGGAAGCCTCTCGGCCTACGACGGCCCTCCAATTGCCAGCCCATGTTCTCGAGATAACGACTGCCATTTCAACATGGCCTTCAATTTCAACTGGTCGCCACTCACGGCTGATGCCGACTTTTACCGTCGAGCTCGCGATCTTCTCACAAAAGCTCTGAACAAATCACCAAAGCCCCCGATTATCGTCGATGATATCCTCGTTAGTGAATTCAACCTCGGCACCGTGCCCCCGGATTTGGAGATTTTAGAGATTGGAGATTTGGCAGAGGACAGATTCCGAGGCATCTTCAAAATGTGCTATTCCGGAGATGCTTTCTTGACATTAAAAACAAGAGTTCAGGTACGTTTGGCTGCTTGCCACCAAAAGTGATGTATTTTTTTCCTTGCCTTTTTGGCCCTATTTCGGAGCCCGGTCGCGTTTCGCGATAGCTTCCCCGACAACGCCCGAGTCACCCATCATCAAAACCGCCTTGCGCACAGTCGCAAGATGTTTTAGGGTTTGAGTCAAGGAGGAAAGGGAAAAAAATATCTGGGGTGATGGGGTAATTCATTTCGTGGATGAATGGTTGGGCAATGAGGATGGGCATCAACTTGCGTTGCAAGATGCAGGTCGCCACGCAGACACATTTGATGATGATCTACGCGCGGCCCAGCCATCCAATATTTCCAGTCCCCCCCTCCTTAGGTCTCACTCTGGCCGGGCTATGATGCATTCTATCCTTGCATGGGCGTCGTGCTTGGTCACACACATCGGATCCCGCGCCTGATTTCCTTGCTCTGTAACCCCAACCAGAGACATTTGACATGATTTATGAGAACATTCAGCGACTAACATGTCTTTTAACAGGCCAACCCATTAAACACCTACCTATCATCTAAGCCTTCATTCACGTCTCCGCAGCCGCTGGCCGCAGCGTCTGGACTTACGATTCCCCTCTCCATCACATTGTCTGACATCAAGTTGTCGGCCTTTATCATTTTGGTCTTCTCCAAACAGAAAGGGTTAACATTGGTCTTTCGAAATGACCCGCTCGAGTCTCTCAAGGTCTCGTCGACCTTTGATTCCATACAGTTCGTGCGAGATTACCTGCAACGAACTATTGAGCAACAGCTACGAAATCTTATGATGGATGAATTACCGGCAATTATCCATCGATTATCACTCCAGCTCTGGTGCCCTGATCAGGCAAACAAGGGTACCGAGACCCCGAAAGAGGATGCAGATGAGGAGGGGGTGAACCCACTTGCAAATCCACCGGTAGATCCGGTTGATGTCAACGGCAACGCCTTGGATGCAAGTGTGGTTTCTGAGATTTCGTTAAATGGAAGCGGGGAAACGCAGTCGCTCTTTTCTCAGAAGAATCTGTTGCGCCTTGCTGCGCTAACCGATTCTCACAGAACGCTGTCGCTATTCACCCCTGGCATTCAAGATGTCGTGTTTCGTGCCTGGTCGGGTTGCAACGACCGTTCCGAGATTGCCACTCCACCAATGACATCCCCTAGCTTGGCCAGGACTCAGTCACACCCTGGCGCCACTAGCACTACCTATACCTTTTCCGAGTCTGGCAGCACGGCGCATGGCTACCTGCCATCCAGGCCCTCACTGACAAGTCTCAATTCCACAACGGGTAGCTTGAATGTTGGTAGCAGCCATCGATCGCGGCCCGGTCGCAAGAAGAAGAACCGTGTTGTTAATCTCCGACGGGCCAAATCCGAGGCGAATACCGCTGATAACTCGTCTGAAGACACTTCAGATGCTGCATCTTCACATGCGCCTTACTCAGAGCCTCTTATCCACAATGCCATCCCAGAAGAACCTGAGACGGAGGATGACATGCTTGAGGAGGAGTCTGCCAGCCACGATGCATTCATGTCGGAGGAAGTGGATCCCACACTCTCCAATCATGAGGAACTGCTGTGGGATCTGTGTGAAAACCTGCAGACCATTGAGCAGCTTTCGGCCGCATTAAAGAATATGAAAGTGGCGCCCGACGCTGCGACCCAGGGCCGCAAATCGGTGCCCGACAAGAAGAAAGCTTTCCACGAGCCACCAGTACCAGTACCAGTACCAGTATCAGCACCACGCTCACGCCCTAACCCCGAGAAGTCCGGTAAGGTTCTCCAGGAGGCCTGGGTCATGAAGATGGCGAGTGAGATTGCTAGACGCGTTTACGATGAGAAGAAACGCCAACACGAAGGTATCTGGGATGAGTCTGAAGGCGCACCACCTCCAGCATACGAAGCCACCGCGCGATAAATTGAAATATGAGATTTGAGTAATGGACGCTCTGTACATACACACAACTGCTGTTCGCTCATTACCATGATCTCTGTTCACGGCCTTTAAGTGTATCTGATACACAGGCGTGAATTTATAAAAACAAGGAAAAACAAGGAAAAAAGACACACATTTCTCAGCATTTGTTATTGCTAATGTATATACAAACGGCGTTATTTGGTGGGGATGGGGCCACGGCATGGTTTAAAAGCAAGGGAGCGGGAAAAAAACTTGGCCTGGTTTGATTGGGCTTTCTTGGTGCTTGGCATATTTTTTTCGATACCCGGTTACAAACAAGGTGTCCAATCTGTTGTTTATCCCATTTGGGGCTGCCTCGTGAGCAGAATGTGTACAGCATGTATGATGATGGTTTGATGCATATGGGTCTTATTATTCATTAGAACGGACGCTGGCCCACCTATCGTCGGCCGTTTATTCCTCCAAGTGGAGGAGGAAGAGGGGAAGAGGAGGTGGTGTTCAAGGGCGTGTGTGTATTACTAGAATATGCGGAGGAGGGGGCAAGGGTGGGAGAAGGGCGTGGCGGGTTTTTCATTATGTTGTATTATACTGTACTGTACGATTGAAATGGGGTTTGGGAACCGGGGAAACGCAGAAACAAATGTGTCCAAAGATTTTTGTATTACTAGATTTTATTTTTTTCTTGTGCGTTATAGAGCGTGCAGAGGGGAGCATGCCGTGGGCTTATGGGAACAGACACAACTCCAATCAATGATAAAACTATTGAGCGATTCATACGATGATATCTGGGCCTCAGTAACGTGTGAAGTTTAACGGTTCTTTGATAAGAAGGGGTTTTTGCTTGTGATGACAAGTACAAATACTACGAAATGCATACCCTTTCTCTCCCTCTATCTTTCTTGCCATCGTCAACGTCTCACCGCCAACTCTAGGACGTGCAGTAGAGCGCATTAGAACAAGGACAATATTCGCTGTGGTTTTTTCTTGAGGTTTCCCCTCATCATACGCCCCCCTCACCCCTCAATCTCCAGGACGGTGGCGACACAACAGCTTCATTTTCAAAATACATGCCCTTTTTTCTCTCGAGCAGGATTTTTGTCATTTTTTTCTTCTTAATACGGATATTATTATTTTATGTCCTGTAACGGAGGGGGTGACGAAACCCCTCGTTTATTCCCCCCCTTGCACGAGCGGTTTTTTTCGTCGTTGCAATGTTGTGTGTTATTAGTCCGTCCGGCCGAGGTGTGCGGTTTCTATCGCTTGACGGCTTATGGAAGAGGGACAAAAAAAAAACCAGGGTATGATAGGTTGTTCGCAGCGCATCATGTGGCCCCCCTCACAAGCATTTCTCCCAAGGGATTTTTTTTTAGGTCCTCTTGGCCCCTAAAATGGATGGACGAATGTGTCAAACTCAATCGCCCCTTGCAGCGGGGTTCATGTTCATGTTCGTGTGTGTTGGCATTATCGTAACCAGTCAAGGCCCCTCCCCCCACCCCGCTCAGCCCGTCTCAAAGTTATCGCCGTTTCGCTGCCCATGTCGTCGTGTTTATCGCCCATCGTTTGAAATGGTGGGATGCCGCTTGGACTGAACCGTGTGGGGGTTCCCAGATTCTCCCTGCTTTTGATGGTCGAATACATCATCCTTGGCTTCATGCTGGCATTGGAGAGAGGGCTGGGCAAGTGACGAAAAGGAGCGTCAGACCGCTTTTCCCCAATCTGGCCGATGGTCGATGAGGGCAACAATCATTCCCGTAACGCCGCTGCAGATTTCTTTCGTGCACGATGAGACGAGCCCCCTCTCTATGAAGGCTTCGCCGCAGCCGCCGCATTGTTCTCCGCCTTGAGCTTGGCCAGCATCTCCTCCTTCTTCTTAAGCTCCGCGAGGATGTCCTTACATATCTCGTCCGTCTTGGCTTGCGCGTCCTTGAGTTTCTTGATCTCGGCGGCTTCCGTCTCACGGCTAAAGGGCTGCCCGGGCCTGTTGGCGTTTGGTATCATGGCGGTGCGCTCCCATACTTCTCCGTTCTCGGCCGCAGGCAAGGGCGGCGGCGCGCGGTTCTTACCCTTACCTTTTCCCTTGCCACCACCGCCGCTACCACTGCCGCCGGACGGTTTCCAACCTTTGGGGACGGCGCCGGCTGTGAGGATCTGGTAGAATGCTTCGTACGGTTCGTTGAAGAGTTGTTCTTCGTAGCTCCAAGATCGAACCTCGCCGTTCTGTGCCATCATGGCCTGTTTTTCCTCCTCGGTCCTACCGTAGGGATGGAGTCGTAGGTAATGGTATAGCGTCTGCGGCTTCTCTCCAGAGTCGTTGACGTAGTAGAGCTTTATCGTGATGTCGAATTCTCCCCATCCCGTTTCGTTTACCACAAAAGGTTTCCCTGCTTCGCCCTCGACCACTATGTGGGGAAGAACCATTAGACACCAACGTCCGGCTTCCAACTTTAAATCTGGGCATTACTCACTCCGAACGTAGTTGGGAATAGACTCGTGTAGCTTAAACTGTACCCGCCTAACCCAGTACGTGATATCTGTATCCTCCAGGCCCTTCACAAAGACCTGCCATGAGTGCGTGTGGTTATCAGGCGACCCAGGCGGCCTCGGATTGGAGTCTGAGAAGGGGGTCGCTGTGCTGCCCACGATGAAGGGCCGTCGAACCTGCGTCAGCTTGACGCGCTTTCCGAACTGATTGGATGGCGCCATTTTCTATTACATGCAATTAAACAAACATTAAAACAAGTGCGAGTGAAAGATGAAAGACCACTTGGAGCTTTTTCCCCCCCGGTGGCGCGTCGTTTGATGATGAAGGAAAAGAGAGATGGAATTTTGGATCGAGCTTGCGTCAGCCTTGCAGGTGTTGTCACGATGCCCCACTTGGCGTTGACCAATCGCCTGTGACAAGGCTACCAAAGAGGACTCAATGACGTTGACGTCTTTTTCGCTCGCAGAGAGGCCATCTTCCAGGCATGTGAATGATTTCATGACTTCGGGACGGTTCCGACAGATTTTTATGTAAACAATTAATATCGCATTTCTCCAAGCAATCTACACATTGTTTCGTGTAACTGCACGACAGAATCGAATTCAATCACTCTTACCACCTACTTTAGCTTCAGAATGTCTGCGGCCAAAAAGCTGATAGTGTGCGGAGGCAACGGCTTCTTGGGATCAAGGATCTGCAAGTTTGCCGTTGCCAGAGGATGGGATGTAACATCAATCAGGTAATTATATATATCATACTCCAATTAAAAGTCTCTCAATTGAATCAAGTCACTCACATCACCTTATAGTCGATCCGGGGAACCTCGCTGGGCCAACGTCACCTCCTCAGCTCTACCACCATCATGGGCTCATAAAGTCTCATGGGAGCGTGCAGATATCCTCGAGCCCAGTACTTATGCACCCCTCTTAAAAGGCGCAAACTACGTGGTTCACAGCATGGGCATCCTCCTCGAGGCCGACTACAAGGGCGTCGTCTCAGGCAAGGAATCGCCAATAGAGGGGCTACGAAAGGCGTTTGCGCCCTCCAGAGATCGAGGCATTGATCCCATGCAAAAGCCGGCCGGCAGCTCCATCAAGCCATCCAATCCCAAGGACCAATTCTCATACGAGGTCATGAACCGAGACAGCGCCATTACTCTGGCCAAACATGCCGCCGCGGAGAATACCAGCGCCTTCTGCTTCATCTCTGCCGCCGCCGGTGCTCCCGTCTTGCCTCATCGGTACATCACAACCAAAAGGGAGGCCGAAAGCGCTATTGCGAGCAACTTCCCCAACATGCGAGGCATTTTCATGAGGCCACCGTTCATGTACGACAGCTCACGCAAGATCACCATGGGCGTGGCCGCCGCAGCTGGTGCGGCATCGCTTTTCAATAAGTTTACAGGCAACTTTCTCAAGGGATTCATGGGTGCAGCTGGGACGAAGCCTCTACAAGTTGATACAGTGGCCGAAGCCGTGGTCGAAGCACTAAGTGATGAGAAAGTACAGGGACCAGTGGAAATTGAGGAGATGGAAGAACTTGCGTCAAAAGCTTGGAGAAAAACAATGCTGTAGATTCTTTATGTCCAAATGATGAAAAAAGACATCGCTAACTGTGTACACTAATACCCTGACCCAAATTATCTAGACAACCAACTCCCCAAAAAATATCATATCATAGTTCCCCGCTCAAAACTATCACGGATCTCCGCCGTGTATTTATTATAGAAACGTGACAGCTTCTGGTTAAACTGCTTGTTCTTCTCGTTGATGTATGTGATGTCGCCGTCCTCTCCATTCTTTGCCATGCGCTCCTTTCTCTTCTTGAGTCGAATTTCCTCAGCACGTTCTAGATCCTTGACAAGGCGATCAATGGCATCCTTGTCTGGTCTGTTTTGGGTGAATGTTGTAGAATCTGCCGTAGAGTAGAAGGAACCATCCTTGTCCACGGCGATGAGCTCGCCATCTTCTGTCTCAACAATATCCAGACCGCCTGAAGCAGCAGCCTTCTCGATCGCCGCCATCTTTTGTTTCTCGTACTTGTCTAGATCCGCATTGACATTGCGCAGCTGTCGCTTGTAGGCCTTGTTGCTTTCCTGATGATAGTCTTGGAAGGCGTTGTTGTCGCGATGCCCAGACTTCTTCTTCATTCGCTTGTCCCACTTCTCGCTCTCCTCTATGGTCCAGTCCCAGGCTCGCTTGCGCTCAAAGTCCTCGCCCGCTTCCTCTGTGTCCGCCTTGAGCAGTTTGTGAGATGCGATCGCGTGTCTTCGATGCAGGGCGGTGAGTTCACTGGGGTTCGTGGCGATGCGCTGGGACTCTAGAGAGGCCTCCTTGAAGTTGGTTTCTGATGATTTTTTGGCGCGAGCCTGAAGGGCTTTGAAGCGGGCCATTCGATCCTTGGCTTTTGTCGCGGCATCGGCCTCTGATGTTTGTGTGTCCTCGGTTTGAGGCTGCGCATTGTCCTCGACCTCAACCTCTGGCTCTTGCGAAGTCTGACCCTCGGTTTGTTGGGGTTCATTCTGGTCCTGCTCTGCTGAAGGGATAGCCTCAACAGCGTCTTCTGTTCTTCTCTTCTTGGCTGGAGGAGACATTGTGATGGATTATGATTGATAAGAGATGATAATTGAGAGTTGAGAGTTGCAAAGTAGAAACGTTGTAATGTCGTGGCTGTCGAGTCTGTCTGTGGAAGTTGTTATACAAGTATTTTGCAAGATGTAGATACGATTCAAATAGTGCAATGTCTTGGAGAAGGAGAACTTGGGGGATTCGTCGGGGGCTGTCGACTTATATATCACTGGGGCCGCCAGCACTGGATTTGTCTTTGGTGATGGAAAACCTAACTGCGTCACAGCCTTTCCAACTAAACCTTAGAGTACCAAGATGCTAAGGTTTAGAGTGCAGCAAATGCAGGTCGGATAAACTTGGCTGCGCCTCCGAAGTCAATGTCTGTGCGCCTTTGTTGAACACCTTTAGCGGGCTTTGCGGGCCATTAGTGGAGGGACCCGCTGGAGTTTGTGTGAATCTGGGGTATTGAACTCACTAGCTGCGCTGTAAGTTGGCGGCATGGCTGCTTGAGCCCGCTATAAGCTCTGCTCGCGTGTCCCCCCCTCCAAGCTGGAGGTAAAACTGCATGTCGTGTCGAACCGAATTCCTTTCATCGGCCATTATTAACTTAAATCATGCCCTCTTCCAAGCTCTAATCAGACTTTTCAGCCATATTCGAGGTTTCAAATCATAGCCCAGAAACCTTGCTATAAGATGATACGTTCATCAACCTTATTGGCGTCGCAATTGGCGAGCACAGAGCTTCGTTGTGTGCGGCCTCAGCAAAAGCGATTCAAATCATTTGTGCGCAAAGTCGACAAAAACAACGAGGTTTATTACACAGTCGCCAAAAGAGAGGATCGGCCACAGGACCCCGAAGCAACTCCGCAAAATGAATTCTTTGAAATGCCAGATCTCCTGCTGGATTTGGACGCGGAGGGAAGCCGCAATGTCAGGACCAGTGATGAAGCTGATGAGGAGCGCATGAAGTCAAAGTGGGAGATCAACCCTAAACGTCTGGCCGTTCAAGCCCGCCTGAAGGAATTTGAGCAAGAGATTTTCGAATCACGACGGAAGTTTTCGAATACTATTTCCCATCAAACTAGTATGTGGCGGCTTTCCCAGCATGATATCTTAACAGCAGCTCTTTTTGGCTCTCCTGGAAGCGTCGAACATGGAGGACGAATAGAAAACATTGAGCAGGGGCAGCAGCTTCAACACAATTACACCCAACAAAACTTCAATTTCATAGAAAACCTTGGCGTGGAGAACGGCCTACCTCCTCATGCAGCAAAGAAGGACTCCTTATTTCTGGAGTGGCTGAGGCTGCGACGTGGATCACTTGTGTCAATAGAAAGGCGAGCCGACCGTCCTTGCCCGTCACATAAACTGGTCAAGGCCTTGGCCATAGAACCGTCAATCAAGGGAGTTCGCCGGATGATATTCCAGAATCTGGCTGAAAGAACAGATATTTCCTCCTACACCAGTTATCTGGGCTTTGCATCGGACCGTTCACCAAACATCCCTCGCGAGATCCGAGATGCATGCCTAAGAATATGCAATGACTCGGAAGGCTCTGAGCCTTACCTTGAGACATTGAGCTTTCTAGGAAACCTAGCAGAAAGATTCTCGGCGAACGAGATTCCTCTGGGGGCGACTCTCCATGGATTGGCATTGAGGATGTCCGCAGAGGCTGGGTTACCTGCAACGTCGGGTCTCTGGGTGCATCGTGGTTATGCAAATAATGTCTGGGTGCACGGCACCAACGTATCAGAAGACATAGTAGCAGCTATGGATGCATTCCTCAGATCTTTGAGAAACGCAGAGGGGGGTGACTTGAATCAGCCCCACGAGCGTCAGTTGCTGTTTCAAGTATTGACGGGTCTTGACGAGCATAGCTCACTAGTACCAGACTCCTTCCGAACACTTTCAACATTCTACCTCCATATGAAGAACAACACTCCCATTGAACAATCTTTTGCCATATTTGAGAGATATATAACACTTTTGGGTCAGCTCGGAGCCATCAGGACATTGTGGCATGAGGGACAGGCTCCAGCCAATTGGGCCAGGACCAAGTTGACAAAACAGAAAAGGCAGGGGGAAGTTGACGCTCTCTTCCATAAGGCGCTATCCAACGCTTTGCGAGTAGCTGTCATTCCCCCTGAAGAGACAACGGCAGATTTGAGCCACGAGGAGAGCGTCACTCTGGATTATCACTCAATAGATTCTCAAAACCCAGACACTTGGCTCGAGACTAGGGACGGCATAGCCACCTCGAGCATTTCCAATGACGAAATGCCAATCGGCGATGCTCTTCCGCCCCTAACACTTCCGTATAACGAATGGATAGCCAAAATGAGGGAAATCCTCCAAAACAGAACCACAAAAAAACATAGTATGAAGCCAAGGGAGGGGTGAGGGAATAACCTTGGAAGGAATGGAGTATCCAAAAGTTCTTCGGCTGCCGACGGTTAGAGCGCGATTTTTTAAAGCAATATGATGTAAATATCTCTCATACGAAAAAATACTGGTGAGGCTGTGTTGTACGAAATACATGTATGCTCTCGCATTGGAATGGTGGCATGCAGTTATTTGCTCAAAACGTTCCCGTTATCGGCATGTAAGAACTAACATATGCGGTTGCTCGGTGAGCCATTTGACCAGAGTAAGATGTTGTAGGGGCTCATCCATCTTTCTTCCCATGCTCTTTCCATGTTCTTTACATGCTCTACAGAAATTTCACTTTCATTCAGTGTGAGTTGGATATATGCTTGTTAGTATCCTGACCACCTCATCATATTTGTCTCCCCGTATCGTAGTCACTGGTTAGTAAAATATGTCTTGATTTGCCGTGTTGCTCAAGTAAATGACAGTCAGGCATCCCAATATGTTCATTCCGCTATTATTGGGACTGGGAAGCCTCATCTCTTGTTTCTCGCACAATGTCTTGATCATCTTTCTGAACGAGGCTCTCCTTCCATCGTCTCACATACAGTGATGCAGGAACTGTCCGTACAACTAGTCCACTTTATGATGTGTCGGTCATAGTTATCAATAGCAACACCTTGGTTTTGTATTATGCGAAAGTACAGCGAAGGTGTTCTTGAACGCACCTTCTTTCTGTAGAGACTGAAATCTGTGCTGGAACATCTCGTCACAACACACGCCCGTCATGCTTCTCTTCCTTCATCAACCATATCATCACCGCCAATCATTCGCTTAATACGGCCCAGCAATTATCTACATCTTCTACAACATGGCACAAGAATCTGAAGCAGTCGAAAGAGCAGAAAGAGCCGTTAGTCCCCCCCGCTGGAGTCACCCTTGCGTCTGGAACGGCATCCAAAAGCTTGAGAGAACACTCGTGCGCCTGGAAGCACGGTAAAGGCCCCCCTCAAACCTCTCTTTTCCCCTTCTTCCACCTCCAACAAAATGACTAACTCTTGAGGGGGGTCGGGATGTGCCAGACAGCGAAACTTTCATCTATCGACGATGAATCGACTACTGCTCCTAGAGGGGCTTGATGGACCCTTTAATCCACTTCTAAATGTTCGCACGGGAAAGGAGATACCGGACTTCCCTTTGACAACTGTGGAATACAATCTTCTGAATGGTATGTGTTATTTCTCTTTCTTTCTTTCTTTCTTTCTTTCTTCTCTTTACTTTTGGCAACTGTACGTTCTCTTTTTGGCGACAATCATATTGACTAAACTGGCATGTAGAGAAACAGCTTGACGATCTGCTCGAAGCTCTTGACCTACAGTGGCGTCCGAACCAGACGTTGGTCCAGAAGCGGCACAGCCTTGCGCGGGAATGGCTATACTTAACCTAGAGCGGCCTCGTGGAAATAGCATACTCCCACCAAGGTCTGTTCTGTCGTGAGACGAACGCCGAGAAAAGAAGATTTTTGGTCCTAAGACTTCGCAAGACTACGTTACTCCCGTTAAAGGACCCGGTCATGCGCCGCATACCTCCCCAGATACGGGCAAAGTTTATCGTTGGGTAGACTATAGAGAGAGCGGATGTGTTGCTGGACGACAGACGTTAGCATCATCATCATCATCATGCATGTTCCTGTTTTTTTATTAGTCCACATGTATTTTTTCTCTCCTGTCCTCTTGGACATTAGCGTTTTGCGAAAATGCGGAGGTTGCTCTGGCATTCCCCTTGTATGAAATGGTCTAAGACCCTTCTGAATCAAGAGTTTCTGTTTTCCCCTTGAAGACTGTCTCTCCCTCGCTCTCACTCTCACTCTCCCCTTCTCTCACTCGGATTGCAAAAAGGCTGTGAGACAGGTTGGCAAGACTCCCGAAGTTACGACGTAGATGGCACATTAGATGCGCGCCCTTGTTTGTTTCACACCGCCTGGACAAGTATTTGCTGTTGAGACTTGACAATGGCATCATTGCACTTGTGTGGCTTGACCGTGTTTCATTGCACTCCCTCCCCCCCTCCCTCTTTCTCTTCATCCCTCATCCCTCGTCCCTCGTCCCTCATCCCACCCTCTCACTTCCCAAAAGTTGATTGAGCGTGTGACCACGGCAGAGCGTAGTGAGTCGAACCAAAAAGGTTCGTGGGGGGGGGAGAGGGAGCGAAGGAACACTATCTCCTCGATGCATACTATGTGAGATGTGTGGGATAAAGAGGTAGTATTCGGTGAGAGGCCTGTTGGAGAGACCTAGTATGGTATCGTGATCATTACATCGGCGGTTAAGTCGCATAGTTGCCCCCTCAATCTCCCTTCTCGCCCCCCCTTCCATCTTTTATCCCCCCAAAATGAATCATATTTTTGCCGCCCTCGCTCCCTCAATGGCGTACAGTTCGAAAAAAAGGGTAACGGTAGTAACTGTAAAGAGTGGAAAGTGAATGTCTTGGTGGGATTTCATTCCAACCTTGTTTGTCCACATTGCATTGAGGGAGAGCAGGAGGGGGAGGACCAGGGAACCAAAAAAAAAAAACGCCGATCCCTCTTCTCCCTTCCTCTCCCTCTCCGCACTGCCAATCTACCTAATGCAGAACCAACTCTCCATCCCTTCAGAGAAAGTCCCCCACCCCATTGATAGGTTGGGGGAAATGTTAGTTTTACATGTGCTGTTTTTTGTTACATACAAACAAGTGCCGAAAGGAGCGCTTGAGCCGAACAAGGGGGGGGGGGGGGGGTTTGATGTACACGCATAAATCACACACATTGTCTCGGGCAGTTGATCCGAGGGAAACATCGTTTTTATTTTTTTAATGAAAGCGCCAGAATTTTTCTTTTTTCTTTTTTCCTCGGTTATTTTTTTGGGGGTTTACCTGCCTCCCTTTGACTCCCTATCTAATAACACATCTTTGCTTTTTTCTCAGTCTCCGTCTTATAGAAAAAGCAAGGTTACAATTTGTTGTTTTTTGCTTGCCCGTTACGGGATCCCCCACTTTGAACGGATGTCCTCCCGTAAACATCCAATTGGCCAAATTGATTAGAGCTTTGTTGCTTTTTTGCCCCCAAGTTCTTTCTCCATCACCAGAGAGTCAGGGAGTGGAAGGGATAGACATCTCAGAAACAGTTTGAAGAAATTTGAATTGTTTTCTTCATAAAACGTGAAAATCAGCATGGAAAATGCCATGTTCAATTCACTCATACTCCGTACACTGTTTATTTTAAAATTACGCAATATTCAACTTCACACTGGTCGGAATTTCCCTTCCCGGGTCGATCCCGCGCAGATCTATTGCAGCCTGTCGATCCCATTCCAATTGGTGGTTGAAGGCATTATTTATTTATTTTATTCTTTTCGGGCGTGCTCTATTTTATGCAAGGTTGGTTGAAACTCTGAACAATGCATTTGCGGAGGACGCCGTCTTACTTGTGCTTGTAGTATATGCATCTCCTTGGATACCCCCAACCTTTGCCACGTCCGTGTTGTCGCATTGCTTGTGCTTGTATGTAAGGGAGAGATAATTACTTAATGCAGGCATTATGTGTGAAACTCCTCACGTGTCTTGAGACTTCTTCCCATCTTAGTAATGCCAATGCCTCACCGAGTTTCATTGCTGAATTGCTTAATCTGTACTAGATCAGCGGGCTCTTCATAAGCCTTTGAATCAACAACTTGGGAGGGGGGTACAGAGTATACAGTGTGAAAGAGGGAACCTTGCCTTGGTAGGTACGGCGGATAGGATATCTACTATCTGTCTATCAGCGGAAATCTACGGAGATTATAGACTTGCAGAAAAATACCCAAGTCTGTAGAAAACCTAGAGAGACATCAATGCATTAGTATCGTGATAAGAAGAGACAACAAAGGCTTCCTTTATCAAAAACAAAGGCACAACTTGAGCCCAACAAAAGACACCGCTAAACGCCTGCATGAACATCCCAAGTCTGAACCCAGTTGGACTGGCCCAGACAACTCTTTCACACGGTCAATGCTACCTACTCCGTGTGTCCGTCTCGTCCGTTCAACTGCGCTACCAATGCATCGCTCTCTTGCTGGAAAGACGCTGTGGGGGTGGCGCTTGTTGTGAAATGACTCCATTCAGGCTGCGAGCCATGGCCACCGCTTATTCCTGTTTCTCTCCCGTTGATGCAAACTATCGCCGGGAAAGTCCAATTGACAAGGTTGGAAGCGTCTCCCTATTTGCAGCGTGTGCTTTCATGATTGGCAAACACTCAGCCTTGACCATGTATGTGGTATGAAGACTAGATAGTACTTGTACTTGTACATACTCCACACAAGGGAAGGCTAATTGACGTGGTATTTGTTGCAACAAGTGTCCTCCCAAGGTTCCGTTCTGTTTGTCCCGAGAATTGAAACTCCTGAATGGACCGTTCCGGGACAGGGGAACACGGTGCGGAGACGAGCCCGAGCAAAGACCACCCATCACCTCGGTCGGATCAATTGATGGTTTGCGGTCAAAGGGGTATCCCGGGGAACGCATGAGACCTCGCCTGTTAACGGCTCAATCCCACGATGGGTCAACCGATCGACTTACGAGTAAGTTGTTTTTTTATTTGTTTGTTTTTTTATTTGTATGTTTGTTTGTTTGTTTCTTCTTTCTCCACACGGTTAATTTCGTAAAGCCAACTTTTTCTCCACTGTGTCTCCCTTCAGGAGGAGCTATAGTGGTGCCTGTTCAGCCGTCTTTTCACCGAGGCGTTCATGTGCAAGACGAATTGAAGTGATTAGATGCTTCACATGTAAGGCTTGAGATGGCCCAAACTCGATGTTTTCTCCACATGGAGAGACACGGGCGGCGACTAGAGGCGCATAGAAGACGGCGAGAAAATTTTTAGGAGGACGCCACTGGTCGCGGAGCCGGATCCTCGATACCGCTGAGTGGATCAAAGGAATCCAACACCCGGATGGGCTGCGGCCAGCGGAAGAAGGAAAGAGAAAGAAAAAACTCTTCTTCATTCGAGCCGGAGCTTTGGGAGCTTGTTTGGTCAACGAGTCGTGAAGCTCGAAGCTGGACCGTGATCAGCCCAAAGGAATCCGCCAGCTCGAGCCGCAAGTGGAGATGCTCCGCCAACCGGGCACCAAGAACAAGGCATATTAACTGGGAATTTGTGGAATTTGTGGGGTGATGCGATACATATGCAAGCTGTTGCTGTCCCGGTTGGAAACGGTATTGAAGTCCAAGCAAGGTATCATGTAGACTATGTATGTATGTGCAATGCAAAGATGCTTCATCTCTTGTCAGGCATGAAATCCTATTCGCATTGCACTTGCAGCCGGGAGCCTCGGGCCAGGCCTGCTTGATTGATTCTGTCAATTGCAGTTTGTTTTTGTCTTTGTCTGACACAGACGATAGATTGAATTGACGCATACGGAAGTCCGAAGGTTGAAGCTGCAGGCAATTAGGGTAAGAATCCTTGGAGTCCAATCAATTGAGGCGCAGGCCATTTCAGCACAGCACCAGCACAGGTACCCTGATGAATGAAATGTGTGTCGCCGAGAAGCGAAGGACCTGCCTGCAAGGGTCTTAGCGATCATGTTCATTGAGATGCATGCCTGTGTGCGTGTGTGCCTCCTCCGTGCCTCCGTGCCTGCATGTATGCCGTTGGTTTGATCCCTCCATTCAAGCCACGCAGCGAATCACCAGCAGACACACACGCCGTGCGCACCGGCAGCGATGGGACTTTGGTGAAGGGATGCAAAGGACAAGGACCCTGATGTCAAGGCGACCCCTGATTCCAGGGAGGGAGCGAAGCGTCATTGACATCAAGGTGAGCCAGACTTGCCTTGCATTTTTTTTGCCAGGGATACAAAGAAAAGCAAGCAAGCAAAGCAAGGCAAGGCAGGTAAAAATTTTCCTTCTTCCTTCCTCCTTGCCTTGTTTTCGTACATTTCAGGCACGAATCACTCACATCAGACTTGCGTAATGAGGATGCAGGAAAGAGGCTTCTTTTTTCATTTCTTTCTTTGCTGCAAGGCAAGTTCCGTCGTCGTTGTCGTCGTCGCCGTCAGAAGTAGAGACCACAAAAACAAGAGGGAAGACTGTGATTGGCGAGTTGTGAGATGGAATGGCGTTTTAGACACAGTAAAAACGTGCTCGTTGGACTGGATAAACTAATAGCACCCGATTTTGCGTAAGAATTGTGCCATCACTATCGTCAGCTGCCCCGTTCATGCCGCCAGAATCAGTGAGAGCTCCACGGGTGGATGTGAATGTGGATACGATACAGCACAGTTTTAAACTCAGGGAGGCAGCAGGTAGCAGTACGGAATGGTAGTTGTACAAGTATAACCTACGGGTACCTAATGGGCTTTCTCGCAAGGACACAGTACCTATACTTTTGCTAATTCCTTCCTGCCGCCAGCGTTTAATGATTTTTTCCTTTTTTCTCTCTTTCCTTTTCAATTCGCAATGCTGTTGGTTCAGTAGCCTGAATCTTCTTTCCCATACCGAACAAGTACACAAATTGTTGAGAAATGGATGTGCTGTTTCTTCTTTCCCTTTCCAATTCCCCTTATCTGACGAGGTATAGAATACGGATCGTCATGGAAGTTGAGAACTTGGGAGTCACATAAGCTGAGCACGTAATCAGCCTATTTTCCCAAGTGCCAATGGCGTATCCTCTTGGCTCGGGCGTGTACGTGGCCAGGTACCTGGTACGGCTCAGGCTCTAAAACTAAAAAGTTCTTTTTTTCTTTTCTTTTCTCCACACTTTTGTTCATCCTCCCCATCCATGGCCATGGGCCCTGTAACTGTAACTGCAAATGCAACTGTAACTGACTGCAGAGGGGGACTTGCATGGATGCAAAAATATGCAGACCTTGGCTGACTTGTCACTTTTTCCTCACTTGCTCGACTTTTCTATAACAGCCCAAATGTTTCTTTGTACTTGAACAGTATTAGTGCATTTCTGTGCTCTCTCGTCTCTGCCTGTCTTGCTTGATATCAATCCTTCTATCCAATGTACTCCGTACTCCACTCCACTCCGTTCCACTCTGTTCCTGGCATCCCATCCATCCATCCATCCATCCATCCCAGCCCGTCGATAATGCAACTTTCTCGATTCGCATCCGTTGAGCCTTGAAGGTCCGGTCCATGCTGGAGATTTGCTTTTATTATTAATTCAACGGGTTCCCCCCCCCTCATCTTCCTCCTCCTCCACGCCCCCCCCGGAAATATCGTAGCTTTTTTCCTTCTGGCTGCTTGTGCTTGCTCTTTGCTTTTTCTCTCGTCCCCTCTGACTTCCACCAACCCAACCCCAGCCTTGGGATCGACAATTTCGCACACAGACCTGGCTGTTGCTGTTTCAAACTCTGTTTCTGGGAGGATTTTAAAAAGAAGCCGAGCTGCTGCAACTCTTTCCCAATCCTCGACAGCTCTGAACCGACCATCTTCTACTCCGTACATACGACGTTCTAGTGCCGTGCCTTACTCAACAAGTACTTGCATTACGACGACAATCTCCATACAGTACGACAAACGACAAAGATAACAACTGGGCCTACCTACACAGACAAAGTTCCCATATCTATCGACCTTGTCACCTGCGCCAACAGCTACCACCTTCTGACTTTACCATCTCTCCACTTATCTCATCATCTTCTCAAGTCGTCTGCTACGAGTCAAGATTGAAGAAAATTTTAAAACGCTCATCACGCAAATCAATTGCCTCTCAGTCACATCACCATCACCATCATCGCCTCAAACACACAGCACTTTCTCTGGCTCTTCTGACTCCCCTGGCACGGACTGACCTGGACTCATTCGCTCGCCCACCCACTCATCGACTGACTTGCTGCTGCTGGCGTGTTGCGACACTGTTTTAGTGGATCCCACCCCCGTATCATCGAAAAGGTGTGATCGCCGTAGGGCCGAGCGATTTGACCATCGTTCTTTTCCTCACCAACACCTCTACTCCTCTAGGCTCTGGGTGCCACGGGAAACAACATCGACACCCCATCTCCGCTTTCGGCTGATAACCGTCAATCACGACAACAAAAAGAGTCACACCCGTCTCCCTTTATAACCCTTTCACCCCGAGTGGTTCTTTGTTACTCCCACCCTTCACTCTCCTGCGCCTCGACTATCAGACCGTCCAAATTCGACCAGGTGCAGCTTCGCCTCCATCCGGTAGCACCAATACGGCATCCCGTGCCACTTACACGAACTGCATTTTTTTCTCACCTCACCCATCCGCAACCTCTTCAACCTGGACTTGACCTATCATCTGACCTCGTTGGACGACAAGGCAGCACTTGGCTCTGGGCATATCGTCATAGATTATATAAATAACATCCCTCTAACCCGCCTGTTGAGCTCTGTATTTTCACAAACAACATTTATTTGAAAAAGAAAATTGATCTACGGACATCAATTTGCATCTGCCGAACTCCGTCGATCAAGCTCAACTCACCCTCCATTAATCCCCGTATCTACTTGGGGATACAGGATCCATATTTCACTCGGCCAGCACCACGTGGGCCAGACGCTCACTCCCTTTTATTTTTATTCCCACTACGGATATTATACTCCACGCGCAGGAGGTTTGCAGAAAGGTGTCAGGAATAAGCAGCTTGTTTTGATCAGAGTCTGAGCCGTGGACACCACCAAGTGTTGATCCTGGTAGTTCACACCATCTCTCGAGGAACTGCCAGGATAACACGCACCCCAGTCGCCCACCATCCCACCCAGTGGTCCGCGTTGAACTCTGGGGCTGTACGACAGGCAGCGGGCCAATCACCCATCTACTCGACGTTACTCTCATCTTCCCATCCTCCCGCCCCGTTTCTACAAATGCATCACCAACGACGCAAATCCGGCAACACTTCTGTCACAGACCTGCGCAAGTTGACTACATCAGACTCTACTACCAAACACAAGCGGCCCGGCATGACTCGACGACATACTCCTTCGAACCCGCACAGGCTGGGCCGAAGCCATCGAGAGCGGAATGAAATCTGGGATAATGAAGAGGGAGAGAGTTTCCCCCAGTACTGGTATGCTCTCATTCATCTCGACTGTAGGGAGACCCGGTTTGCTAACGTGGCGTAGTATGACTTGTGAAAAGCAGTTCATACCTTCTGACGAAATGTTTCTCTACTGCTCCGATTCGTAAGTTTACCTACTACTACTACCTTGATCGTCAAACGTCCCTTTATTAACAATCTACAGATGCCGCCGAGTCGACCAAAACTCATCGTCACAAGCGGCCACTGTACGGGGTTACACCACGGCCGCTTACAATCACTCCATCTACTCCATAGACAAGCGCGAACCACGAGACATCGTTCCTCGAGCATCACCATCAAGGCCGACCTCGATGCACTTTAGCAACTCACCTCCGGCATCACCGGGTACAGCATTCGCTCCGCAGCACACATCAGCGATATCGGCTCTTCGATCTCTGAATGCCAGACCCCCGAGCCCTCCATCACCCACCTCTAGCAGCGGCATCTGGCCATTCGGCCGGAGCATCGCAGCGAGTCCCAGCAGCTCTTCCTACAGCTCATACACTCGACCCACTGCCAGCGGTTTCTTTTCTTCTACTTACGACTATAAGCACTCGCATGAAACGGATTCTACGAATACGGAGCGACCTTTACCACTGAGACGCCCTGGCGGCTACTCTCGACCCAAGAGCATCGAGCTTGTCACCCCCATGCTCTCCCGATAATGAATGAAGGGGTCTGGGTAGGGGGAACACCGGATGTTTCTCATGCAACTGCCCCCTTTGCCTCCCTGATCCTTGCCCTAACAAGATTTTCTCCCTTGCACAAACACGCCCGCTCGGAATCATCCAGATCCAGACCCTCACGAGGCTGGTTGTTGCTCGAGCTGTGGGGGCTAGCGCTCTGGGTACGTGCAGATGTCGTGATGGTGCTGCATCCTCCATCGCGCTCCCTCCGCAATTTAGGAGGCCGTCCTGGTCAAGGCGCATTGCACAATTGCGGGGTTACATGGGGTTACAGGGGCTATAGGGGTTCATCCTACAGGGGCCTTTAGCGCTGGGACCATGACTTGCGCAACCTCAACGCAGGGGCATAGATGAACTGGAATAGCCCATAACTAGAAGGGCGCAGGGTCAACTCAGAGTCTGGACACTTGGACTCTCGGATCCCTTCCCCACGGATGACCGCGTGCCAGGAGCACGGTTTCTTTTATTGTTGCAAACATTGTCGTCATTTGTCTTGCTCATATTTCATCCATGGCGTTTTGGGGGAACGAAAAGAAAACAACCAAAAGTTACGTTAGGCTTATTTTGGCAGAGGAGGGGGGCGTCTGGAACAGCCCGGCTTGCCTCATTTGATGGTCTCGTCACGAAACGAAACCCCCTCACAACTCAACTCACTCATTCTCTCTTTTTGTCTCTTATCATCAAATCACTACCGCTGTCCACCTAACCACCAACTATTTGCTGACCCTAGCTGGTGTCGTGCGTGGTCAGGTGGACATGACGATGGGCTGTCTGTCCGTGTTGGGCGGACTTGTGCGTATGTGTGTGTGCGTGCGTGCTTACGAATTATTGAAGTTTGGGATGGGTTTTTTTATTTATTTTTTGGCATAACATGAGCATAAATAGAATCGACATGACATGGGCAAATGAGCCTGTATACACATGATTTATACAGATCTAGCGATACAAGGGCGCGAGAAGAGATGTACGGATGCACCGGGGAAACTCCCTGGGGAACAAGGACAGAACCCAGAGGATACTATAACAACTAAATTACAGTCAAATGCATAAACAAGACAAAACAAATAAACAAAATTTTGAATCAAATGTCTCTGATTTCCCGATGATATCTGGTGGTTTTTGTTACGTGTAACTTTTGTGCAACTGAGCAATGGGCCTAGTTACTCCGTCCAAGTATCGATTATATCGGGTGGCTGGTCAAAAACGATATCGGCTGCATGGTGATGCAGATATTCCCGATTACTTTGCCTACGGGCTTTGGGAAATCAAGATCAGGGAAAGCCGGGTGTGCACTCCGTACGGGGCGCCTTGCAGAAAATGTCTAATAACGCGTGATAGGATAGGGGGGAGAGGACAAAAGGAGTAAGAAAGGAAATCAAGGAAAATGCAGACGATAGGCGACCTGGAGGGTCTTGACAGGTTTGAGTAGCATTCTTGGAGGGGCGGTCGGGACGCATGATGCTTCCGTCATACGTCCCTCCCCCGGAGAACCCCACATATGAAAAACGTGGGGGGAGGATTAGGGGACATTGTTGAGACAAAGCGTTTTCCCCTTCATTCCAGTGATTCCAGTGACGCCATATGTGATTCTTGGCCGACACGGTGGTTTTGATTATGTACAAGGGGCTTATCTTGGCATGTAGACTATATTTGGTGTGCTATGGGTGTGATGGTATGTGAGTGAGCGATAAGACTACTGACTGGGTAAGATAGATAACAGGAGAGAGAGAGAGAGAGAGGGTGAGTGAGAAAAGAGAGAGTTGGAGTAAAAGATGTTCTAGGTAATTTCTAGGAGACGCCATGATCGGAGACTCCGTCCCGTCCTTGGTTTGGCGAGCAAACGAACGAGGCGGCAGGGGATCTGTCAACACATTTAGTAATAGCTCTAGCACGACGGCTTGTACGGTAGAGGGTAGATCTTTTGTTGGTTCGAGTCTTTGGCGCTGAGCGGGAATGCGAGACACGACAAACAGAGGAAGAAGGGAGAGAGAGAGGCGGAGGCGGAGAGAGAAAGAGAAAGGTGAAGCGAGGTCAGGGGTTGTATCGTGTGTGTGGAGAGCGAGGGAGATGGATAGACCGGAGAGCGAGAATGTGTGGGTTGGGTTGCATCCGTTGATCGAGTGTCTTTCGCCCCCAAAACGGTCCGGCTGTTTGTTCTTTTGGCGTAGGATTTTGTTCTGATTCACTTGTAGTGGCCGTCGTGGAAGAGGCAACGATGGGCGTCTATTTTGCACTTTGGGAGGGGGAATGATTACGACGTTTGAGTGGTGGTGGTGGAATCTGGGATGGGGGAAGAGACAGAGAGAGATGTGACATGTCAGGCAAGACAGTGGTTCGTGACCCTTTTTTCCCTAGATGGGGTGTCACGAACGGGTGCGGCTGGGGGAGGATTGGTTCTCTGTGTAGTAATTTTTTATTTATTTATTTACCGTATTGGGTAAACTGGGGTGTCTCTCGGGCTGTGGTATGACGACGGTGGAACAAGTTTGAACGGTGGGTGCGGTGAGTGTGGGTGTGAGCGGTGGTGAGGGATGGAGATGGAGATGGAGATGGAGATGGGCTGTCTTGGATGGGATGGAGTGGCGCGGCGGCGTCGGCGGCGTAAGTGCGGCATGAGGGGGGTGGATGGATTGGATGGACTGCATGAATGGGGGAAGGAGAGGGAGAGGCAAAGTAGTAACGGCGCCTAATTTCCGCGTGGGAGAAAATATATTGATTGGCCTTGAATAGACCCGAAGCAGCCTCAACTGTGTGGGTGTGAGTGTGAGTGCGAGTGTTGAATGGGCTTAGTGGTCATGAGGGGAGCATGAATGAATGGCGCTTGTTGCTGAGCCTGAGGCTGACGTTGCGCCCTCTCTCTGTGTGTGTCTCTTTGCCGTGTGTGAGTTCTGTGACTTGCAAAAAAAAAAAAAAAAAAAGACTGAACAAGGTGTGGCATCCCTAGTCTAGGACCTTTGAAAGGGAGGACGAGGCCGTTTGGAGATGATTTATTGGCCGAGGCGGGATCATCATGCTCAATAAGTTTGGTGGTGGTGGTGGTGATGGTGGGTGTGTGTGTGGGTAGGTTAGTAGTACTATCCCATGGGAGGGGGAGGGGGATGATGGAACACAAAAGCCAAGAAGAAGAAAAAGAGAAAGATACGGATCCTTGCTTCCGATCCTGCACTCTCTCTTTTTTCCCTTTCTCGTTACAGTTGGCCGATATGGAGAAAACGCACACAAGAAGCTGACGGTGTTTCTATTTTAGATGAAAGAGTAAGAAGAAAGTGGTGCCACGAGCGAACATGGAAGGGGGGGGGGGGGGGGGGGGCATGAGAACCTTGAAGGTATGGATTGCCCTGGACTGCGTGATAAGGAAAAGAACGTGGTGTGGCTTGACAGGTACTAGTCCGTATTTCGTGCATGGAGTGGCACCTACATATGCTCCTGCTCTTATTCATACCTGCTCTTACCTACCTCTGCTCCTGGTGATGATGAGAGGAAAGAGCAACCGCAGCGATAATGGCAGTAGCACCCGACGACTTTGACCAAGATCACCATCCATCCATCCATCCATCCATTCCCTAGATTGGCGCCAGAAGCCATCAGCTAATCTAGTCCAGCCCCAGCCCAGTCCAGCCTAGCCCTCGACCAGAAAGATAAGCCCCTGCAGCCTTGATAGTATCATTATCTAGTGTTGTCCGTCTCCCCCTTCAGACGAAAGGGGTGGCCACGCGGGAGGAAGAAATAAAGTGTCCGCGAGGGGGAGCAGAGTAGAGGGTCTTTGATCGGGTAATTAATAATACAAGAGAAGTGAGAAGAAACAAGAGAAATACACCGAAAACAACGGCAATAAATAAAATCAAGAAAAATAGGCAAATACAGGAGGAATCAAGAGAAACAATACATACACAATCTGTCCACCATATGCAGCCATTCCAGTTCTTTATTTTCTACCCCTCCCTCTTGAAGGGCGTACGTATTACTGTAAGCGTCCATGTCCCCTCCTTTGGTCCTAAATAGCCCAAGTATATTCATCTTTATTTTGGTGAGAGAGAGAGCGATAGATTAAAGGATCCAAAGTAAGAGGCTAAAAACCCCCCATCATGGTTGTGTCTTTTTATCTTTTTTGGTCGACTTGCCTATTTAGGGAAATATCCGTGACAGAACAAAACAACAAGAGAAAGACTCAATGTAGAACTTTGCCCATAATCCAACTGCCAAGGGATAAAAGAATCATGTCCATGTCTGTGTATGGATGGATACATCTTAGATTGCTCATGTCATACATGTGCCGCATCATCAATCCACAACACCTGTCGTGCCAGTCAACAGCTCCGAACGCTGCATCACCTGACACACTATACTGAGAGAGAACCCATACCATATCATGTATGACTACATCACTTTTCTCCCTTCCAGCTTGAAAAATCGATAAACTCGCAACCAGAGAAAAGAAAGGAAAAGAAAAAAACTCTGCAGGTCACGGGTCACAACCCAGTCATCCCTGCTGCTGTTGCTGCGTAGAGTACAGCTTCGCAAGTGCACCACCGTCTGCTCGAGCCAATAACTCACCCGGTGGTCCAAATTCTACAACGACGCCCTGATCTAGAACCGCAACCTTGTCGAAGCCATGTATGCCTGACAACCTGTGCGTCACCATGATGACTGTCGTGTTGGAAAACTCGGATTCAATAATGGACTGCATGAATGATTCGGTATCCGTATCAACGCTGTTTTTGGTGTAATGTTCGTCAGCAGGGCACAAGTCTTCAGATGACTGGGACACAGTCCAGAGTGTGAACAAGTGACAAGTGACTGGATCCATCATACATACCTGCTGTTTGGTTCGTCAAGCAGCAATACTGATGTCTTTCGCAGCATTGCCCTTGCTAGGCAGAAAAGCTGTCTTTGGCCTGCTGATAGAGACCTCTCGTGAGAAATGTGCAAGTCGAGGACTCGCTCTTCGGGAACTCCCTCTTCTTTAGCATCCCTCTTGATGATGTTCCAGAGATGAACTCTCTTCAACGCGGCTATGATTTCGGCATCTGTGGCTTTGCCCATTGGGTCTGCGTTGAACCTTATAGAGTCGTCAACCAGGAAGGCATCTTGGGTAAGGCATGTAATCCTTTGCCGGACTGTCTCCTTGGGAACGGTAGACAGGTCAGTTCCGTCTAAAACGACTCGGCCGGATGATCCCTTCATCATACCGAGGATGGACGAGACGAGGGAGCTCTTGCCACTGATGACGGACGCATATTAGCATCCACCAGTACTTATTGCATGTGTAAATAGAACCTACCTTCCGGATCTGCCACAGATGGCAATCTTCTCGCCTGGAGATACTAGTAGATTGATACAATAGAGCACTGGTAGCCTACAGACCTATATCAGCGATCTTGCTCCTGCGAAAATGAACAGACTCATGCGTACCCTGTGTAGTGAGCAGACCAATTCTCAAATGCCAACGCTCCTTGAGCTGGCCATTCGGCCGGTGGTGTCACACACTCTGTCTCGCTCAGTTCACTTGGCGTATCCTCCGTAAAGCTCTTCACGCGTGCTATCGCACCAAGCGATGTTTCCAAAGACGTATAAAACGTCACAAGACTCGCCAGCGAATCGCCAAAGCTCAGCATGTTAACCAGCGCAATGCCGAGAAATCCAGGATTCACTTTGCTGCGTAGAACAATGGCAAGAACAGTTATGAGCGTTGCGAGGGTGGCAACAATCAACCCTAGGACCAGGGCAAGCCATCTTTGGATGCACAAGAGGAGGTAGAATGGTTTCTGAGCTGAATCGAGAAGCTGCATGCTCTTTTTGGTACGACTTTCTTGCCAGCCGTAGGCTCGAATGCTAACGATGCCATCCATGGATTCGAGAACGTGGGAATAAAGAGGCGCTTTTGCTTCCAAGCTACACATCCATTAGTATAACAATACCAACTAGAGAAATTGAAAAGAGATGTATACTCTAGATGTCGCAGCTGTCTGGATGTTCGGAGATAGAATCTTTGAAGGAACCATAGAATAATGCCGAAGAATGGCAATACAGCCGCAATGTATTTCACTGCAATGATAGACAATGCCCCGACTCCCAGACAGTTGGCGAACTCTACAAAAGGTTAGCAACACTCCTTATCAACAGTAGTTTTTAGTGAGAGGCAACAAACGGAACGCGGTATTGACTAATGCGCCTGGAAGAGTCATGTCTATGAGCTTCATATCTTGACTGAATCTATAATAGATGACCGTGAGTAAACTTCAACATCACAAAGTGGTCGATGAGTGTATACCTATTGATCAAGGCTCCGGTATCGGTTTTGGAGAGAAATGCCATAGGTGCTCTAATTGTATTGTGAGAAGCTGTTCATCATGCACACAAACATGATAGATTTCTTACCTCATCGCGGCTTCAAGAATAGCCCAGTGCATCTTCTTTCCCGATTTTGGTACGTTGATGACATACATGTAGCTTCAAACGCCTAGTTAGTATCAATACTGCTGCCCCTGTGGAAAAGGAGAAACTTACTACACGGCAGCAATAAGTGAAGATGCCCTGAGAAAGATGAATAGTGCGAATAAGCCAAGCCAATATCCAAGTCGAGAGTTCTGACTGTTGCCGTTGCTTTCAGACCACAAGTTGAGCCATATAGCTAAACACTGTCAGCAAACTCCTGAATAACATCAAAGGCAGTGCTAATGTATGCTGGGGGGATACATACATTGCATGGTGTCAAAGACGGCATCTGTAGTCACAAATGTAGCAAAGATTGCAATGCCTAGCCACCCGAGAGAAAGGAAATAGTACTTGTAGATTGATAGATCACCGCTTTGCCTCTGCTCCTGAGATTCTGGCGGGGAATAGCGGCTCGCGTCCGCAGGCGCTTCTTCTTGCTGGACAGATTCAGAACTATGCGGTTCATCTGCAAGCTCCAGGGACTTTCGTTCAATCATGTCGGGCGGCCCTTGTCGGATAATATTGCCCTCATTGTCCAGCAGTATAATCTGATCAGCGAATTCCAAACGACTCACTATTGGCAAATTGTTAAAAAGTCTTCTGAATGTAGGCTCTTTGACTTACTGGAATGCGTTGCTAAAATCGACGTGATCCCCAGCTTTCGAAGCAGACCTTGTGGTCCAAATACCCGTGTCAGTACGGTGTCTTTGGTCGAAGCGTCGAGACCGCTCAGAACGTCGTCGAAGATGGCAATCTGTTTGCGAGAATATAATGCACGTGCAATGGCCTACGATATTAGAAAGTGAACAGCATGTTGCAAGTTCGTTGCGACTTACTAGTCGTTGTTTCTGTCCGCCACTGAGCGCGACACCTTTGCTTCCAACGTTCGTCTCGTCTCCATAGGTCATTTGCTTCAGGTCAACATCAAGCGCACATGCTCTGATCACAGAGTTATACCAGGTTCGATCAAGGTCGGATTCCCCGACGATGTTGTCCATCACAGAGCCATTGAAGACCCATGGGTTCTGGTCGCAGAAGGACACCTCCGTGTTATTTACTAGAATGGTTCCGTTTAAGATTGTAGCTTCGCCAAGTAGTGATTTGAGAAGGGTCGACTTTCCACATCCAACTGGGCCTAAAAGTACGGTGAGCTGCGTGTCCTTGGTGACTCTTAGGGAGACGTTCTTGAGGACAGGTGCTGATGGCCTCCAGCCTAGAGTTGCATCCTGAACAACGATGGGGTCAAAGTGGGAAGACGATGCCCTTGAAGGCTGTCTCCCTATGGTTCGAGGCGACGAAACAAGCTCGATGCCAGTTGAGGTAGGCAGACTACCAACTGATGTAGATTGTCGCGCCAAGTCTGTTTCTGTACTCTGCAATCGTTTGTCTGCCCATGAATCGCCTGTTAAGAACTCCTGTATTCTTTGAAAACAGGCCAAGGCCGTGTAGCCCTGAGGAATAGCGTGGAGTAATCCAGAGAGGGGACCCATGAGAACAGTAAGGATAGATAAAGATGCGACTGTTTGTGGCACGCTAAAAGAGTCTTTGCCCTGAACCTTAGCTACGATTGAGAATGCAGCAAATGTGAAGAACTGCGAAAATACCGAGGGGAGATTGACTGCGGGAGAGTCAGAAGATGTGAGCATTTTGGTATGGGGGCTACCTACCAAGACAGATATTAAAACTTGACAGCCGTCTATATTTCTTAGACAAATCAAGCTCCTCTCCTCTCATGTCTTGTATCATGGATTGGAATATCTCGCTGAGACCTAGCATCTTCACACTCTTCATCGAACCCAAGATTTGAGCAGTAAAGTTGATCCTACCCTGAATAGCCTCCAACCATGCTTTTTGTCTGGAGGCAATGTAGGTCGACGACTTGATGGATATGAGAGTAGAAACTGGGGATCGTTAGATATCTTCCCCCCCGAATAATAGCAAGTAGATAGAATAGGGAGCAGCTTGGAAAACATGGGGCAATTCAGTGGACTTGGAGCAACATACGTATGGCAAGGACAACTGGAGCGATACAAACCACTCCTAACTGCCTCTGCAGCAACCACACGGCAACGCCTAGTTGGATGATGTGCGCCCATGCCTCGGAAGTGACCAAGTACCATGATTCGCATATCCTCTCTACATCGGCACCGATGAGAGACATGGCAGCAGAATCACTTGCATTTGTCGATGGTGATTCTGCTAGCTTCTGATAAATGAGAGCAATTAGACCACCCCTGATCATGGTCATCAAGCGGAAGCTAAGATGTTGGTAGAAGCCGGTGGATATCTATCAAGTTGTCAGTTTTGGTTCTAGTAGCTGAAAGAATACTGGTTTCATAGATTGGCAACTTACAGCTATGCCTATGTAGACGAGCGGCACTGCTCCCATTAGTCCGTAGCCGTGGTTTCGGACTCCCTCGCTATCAGGAGCAGACAGGTTTTCGACAATCTCTTGTATGACGAATGGCTGGATAAGGTTGAAAGCCACCAGGCAAAGTCTAGGCAAGACAATCTTGGCCACCTCGCCTTTCCAAGCCCAAAAGGTAGCTAAAGCGAGAGCGTGTTCCTTTGCAGCAGCACCGTTTTTGCTGCCATATTTATCCCACTGTGTCTGCAAGTCTTGAGCTAGCTTTTCGGATGAGAGTTTTTCATTGATGGAAAAGAGGTCTCTGATGGATAGAACACGCTTTGATCCGTCCAGGAGCAGGGAGTTGAGCCACCAGAATGTGCCGCGGGAGAAGATGCTGCTTGTTGCCTCACGCGAAAGCCGACCATACGCACCAACGAGAATTCGACGCTTGTCCAGAGCTTCAAGCACGAGAATCATGATCTTGGCTGCGACGGACGTGCTGAAGACTGCGGCAACGGGGCGGTTCGCCTGGAGAAGCCATGATGTTCGAGCTCGAGTGACGTCAAATATGAGAGAAACTAATAGGTAAGAGGTGAGAAGGAATGATGGCCTGGGGCTCTTCCAGTGTTCTAAAGAGGAGACCACTGCTAATCCCAAGGCAGCGCAAAAGCTCAAGACTGAAGAGGCCAATGAAAGCGATGTAGTGTAGTAAGATTCAGAGGACCAGAGAATGAGCAAGGTAAGCTGCAATGCCGCATATACAGTGATGGAGGTCTATGAGAATCTCATTAGCACAGATGAAGCCTTGGACAAAAGTAGAGGAGATAGTAACGACGAACTAGTTTCAGTACGTGGAGAGACGATGGCCTCACGGCAATGGTTCTCTTGTTGCTGAGGGCTCGGGCTGCCTGCACAGGCGCAACGAGCAGAAACAAGGCCGACGGGAGAACAGAAAAGATGCTTTCCTCAAATAACACTGCACAGTTGATAAACGTCAGCCATAAGGAACCAATAGTAGACTCGGCCCAATGGCATGGTTATGATTATGCCTCACCGGTAAAGTCAAAGCCTCCCCGACAGTCGGAAGATGCAACAGCCGGCCCAAAGGCGGCATCTTGACAGACACCCCCCGGGAAGCTGCTATTCATGATGGAAGGATGCCAGTTATGATTTCCAAGCGACGACGTCAACCTCAATGCTTGGTGATGTTTCTAAGTCGTTCAAGAGGAACAAGAAGGACAAGCCGTATGGAAACGAAACTCTTATCCACAGGCAAGATACGGTTCTTTTTCTCCTTGACTAACAAGGGTTTCCCTCTGGTATTTGTCGGTCAATGCTATTGGTCCAGTATTTCGGGCATGTGAATGCTGTTGAGGCTGGTTCTCCAAGCCCCAAGACCGGACCGGACTGGACTGGACTAGAGTATACCTGCAACAACCAAGTATAGCCTTACGTACCTGCTCCGATAACCCAATCGAGTCAACACACCAAACAAAAAACACCACGTTAATAATGAAACATATAACGAAACCAAAAAGTCGCAAGTCAATACGTCACCCTCTATGACTCTTTAATTTCCAAGGCTGGCAAGTTTTAATGCAGGATTGCGTTGTCCCCTTTTTCCCATACGGGGCAACGCCCGATTGACGGGTACCGTTTCCGAAACAAAAGGGTTGCGTGCGTGAGCCTTCACGCGTAAGCCTTTTGCAAGGGGGGGGGGGTACCTGATCCGATAACATAGGATTGCCCAAACCGAAGAACAAACATTTTAGGGGCCGTCATGGCATAAATACAAGTAGTCTTGTCTATCTATAATGTGATGGAATCGCTTCATCTATTGTACTTGTTGGGAGTGTGATATCGTGATACAAGCCAAAAAGTCTCACTTCCAGCCCATGTACTTACACCTCCAGGAACAATGTCAAACTCAGAATATCCCACAGAAACATCCCGCCTCCTCGGCAACGACGACGAAACCTCACAGTCTCCCTTCAAGTCCCTCACATCTCGCATCCCACCCGCCGTGGTTCTCCTGGCATCCTTCTACATCTTCTGCCTATCGGGACAAGGCGCCCTCGTGACAGCCCCCACGACAAAACTCCTGGAAGACATCCTCTGTCGAAACTACTACAGAGAGGCCCAGCATGGCTTGACCACCACTACCGATATTGGTGAGGAGTTGTGCAAGGCTGATCGCATTCAGTCGCAGTTGGCGTACATATTGGGATTCATTTCTACGTTTGAAGATGTCATCGGTAAGGGGGTCACTTATACACACACACACACACACTTACACCATGAGAATAGTTTCCAAAGCTAATATTCTTTCTATAGGTGTCATCGTCACAATACCCTATGGTCTTTTGGCCGACAAGTAAGTAGTACCGCACAGTCTTCATCCAAGCCAAACAAAAACAAGATTCAACAAACCAACTAACATGACCCCACAAGAATCGGTCGACGACCAGTCCTCATCCTCGCCACCATGGGCCTGATGCTGAGCTTCATCTGGAACCTCATGGTCCTCCGCTTCTGGCAGCTCTTCCCCGTCCATCTCGCCCTCCTCTCCCCCGTCTTCCAGATCCTCGGCGGCAGCAGCGTCGTCGTCGCCATGATCTACTCCATGGTCGCGGACGCCATGACCGAGGCCACCAGGGGTAGTGCTTTTCTCCACATGGCCGTCGCCAATTACGTCGGCTCCGTCGCGGGATCCCTCATTTCGGCGAGACTCATGCAGGTCGGCTCGCCCTGGACGCCTATTCTGATTTCTTTCGGGGCCGTCTTTGTTGGGTCGGTTGCGGTTCTGTTTATACCGGAAACGCTACACAGGAAGGATGACGGTTCTGATCTCCTGGGGGCAGATATCTCCCTCGACGGCCCCGTCTCTTCGTCACTTTGCCGCCACATCAAGCAGTCCGCCACTCGTTTCGTAGATTCACTGCGCCTGGTCAAGTCCCCCTCGGCAATCCTCCTCCTCTTCGCATTCACGTCGGCAACCCCAGTGGCTGTAGCTGCTGGCACATTCTACATACAGTACTTTAGCAAACGCTTCCACTGGTCTCTAGCTCAGGCAGGCTATCTCCTCTCCGTCCGCGGCATAACCAGCGTGGTGGTCCTTCTCGTCATGCTTCCCGCTCTCACACGTCTCCTTCAATCCCCATCCATGCCCTTCCGCCTCTCAGCCTTACAAAAAGATCTGTTCCTCGCGCGCTGGTCCGCCATCATGTCGGCTATTGGTGCTTTTCTGATGGCGGGAACCACAATCCCCGTTGTCATTACGGGAGATGTCGTCTTAACGTTCGGGGGTGGCTTAATATCCCTATGTCGCTCCCTCATTGCGTCCTTTGCCGACCCCGAGCATACATCATCACTCTTCACACTAGTCAGTGTGGTAGAAACAATCGCCGGCTGGGTTTCTGGCCCCGGCCTGGCCTGGCTGTTCACGCTGGGCATGAAACATGAGGGCATTTTGGCTGGTCTGCCATATCTTGTCTTGTCCTTTTACTGTGCTACAATCGCCATAGCATTGCAATTTGTCAAGTTGCCATCGTCCATTTAGCCAAACAGCCTGGTGGACAAGGGGGATAGAGAAGGAACTTGTTTCATACAAAACGTTAGAAAGACATAGATCACTTTAATCATGCATATTATACAATCACAGTCAAACTTGAGGACAAACTTGAGGATTTGATGTAATCAAGCTGACAGCAATACAACAAATCTTTCATACAACAATATAGGACTCTACAGGTTATTCCACACTTTCAAGACATTGTTGAATAGCTAATAAAACATAATCGTTGGTCATCGTAACTGCGAATTCATCTTTTGTGTAAAAGTACAATGATGTGCCCAAATAAATAGACAACCAAGGAGGTGTCCGAAAACGCAGTTCCAACTCCACAGCAAGCCAGCAAGCCATTTGTCTCTTGCCCGCCTGTCTTGTAATGCCCAGAAAAACTAAATGAGAAACAACATACATATCATGGCCGTCTTTAAGTCGTATCATGGCCACAACCCTACCGCCCAAACAGTTCACTCCCGTGACATGAAATATTTTTATCCCTCCGCATTACCTTTCTATCGGTCTCGAGCTGACCATCTCCCCGTAACGGCCTCTGTGCTTTGTCGTGTCGTATGCCTGTAGCACGCGTGTCTGACTCTCGTCGGCCTGCGAGAAAGCATACCCACGCTGCTTGCGCATACGCTGCACCTGTCGGACCTTTCGAATCGCCTTTTGGAATTGTTCCATTCTAAGAAGCAGTTAGTATGAGAACCCCACCTTTGTATCATGCGGCTGATGCTTTGTACGTACCTTGGCCGATAGTCCTGAATATTGTACTTCTGAATCTCCTGAATGTGGTGGTATGTCTGTGGACGATACATTCGTTTGCCATATTTCCATACCAAATCTCGCAGCAGGCATAAAAAGGCCAGCGAGATCGTTTGGAGCCAAAAGACGGGGTTGGCATACAGCTTTGGCACGACACCATGATACTCCTTCGAGATGTTGCGCATCGGCGCAACAGTACCGTAAACAGCAATAAACACATACCAAATGGCCATGCTGCCTGGGATAGCAATCACGTGGTACTTGGTCCAGTTATTTGTCACCAGTGCTGCCTTGCCCAAAACCGTAAGAAGAACAGCACCATAAAGGGCAGTTCCCCAGACCCAATGGCCAGCAGTCGTGCCGTCCCCAAGGATTAAGTCGTCGTACCAAATCAGTTGGGCGAAGATGTAAAGGACGAGAGAGTGGTAGATGGCATTGGCGATCCATTGTGCAAACACCTTTAGTTTGAAAGATGAGTTCTGTTGGCCCATCATGTAGAGTTGCGGATACCGATCGAGGAGTCGAGCCGAAATGAACTGATCCAGAATACCAATGGCGAGCGGAGGCAAAACCGTGTAGAAGACATTGTAGAAAGATAGTGTCCACGATTCATAGATAATTTCTCCAGAAAAGACGTTTTGGAATGTGTACTAAAGAAAGTTAGCAAGCAACTCATTGATTCGATAAATCTCCGGTTGAGCTCAGAACGTACCCAGAATTGTGTCAAATACAAAGCAATGTTTTTGTAAAAGGAGAAGAGAATTGTCTTGCTCACGCGCTGGTAGCTCCAGGCACCATGGACCAGCAACAGCTTGCGTAGGAACCTGAACTGAGCAATCGCAATGTCGGCACTTCTTGCAGCCTGCAATCCCTCCTCGCCGCTGATACCAACACCGATGTGGGCAGCCTGAATCATGGATACATCATTTGCTCCGTCGCCAATAGCCAACAGAATAGATTGCTTCTGATATTTCTTAACGAGTTTCACGACCAAAGCTTTTTGCAACGGAGATACACGACAACAGATGACAGCCTTGCACATAATGGCAAGGTCCAAGAAATGCTTCTCTAGGTCCTTCTCAAGTGCAAATGTCAGAGACTTGCCATCAATAATGAGAGCCAAAGACTCCATTTCAATGGTACCGTCACCCTGCGTTCTAATAGCATCAAGTTTCTTCTCGAGGTTGTCCCGGGTTGCGGCAGCATTATCTTCGTTAACAATGAGTAACATCATGTCTTCACTGAGCAGTTTGCAGCTCATGCCGATATTGATAGCCGTCTCCTGTCGATCACCAGTTAAAACCCAAACTTTGATATTAGCCTGCTGCAATGTGTGGATCGTCTCTGGTACACCATCTTGGAGCCGATCTTCAATGGCAGTGGCTCCAAGCAAGTAGAAGTCGTGCTCGATAATCTCAGCAGCCTTATCCAGCTCGTCTGCTCGATTTCCTCCCACAGTTGTTGCCGCAATTTCAAAAATTCGATGCCACTCCTGATATTCTTGCTCTGGAATTTCTCGCATAGCCAGACACAATGTTCGCAGGCCTTCCGAGGCATACTCTTCAAGATGTCGCAAAGTAGCCTCGACATGGGGGTTTTGGTCATTTAGTCGCTCCAGGATAACGGTATCGGCGCCCTTGCAGTAACATCGAATCTTGCCATCTGGGCAGCGGAATATGGTCGACATTCGCTTACGAGTTGAGTTGAATTCACAGACGGCTAGTAACTCGTACTCCAATTCCTGGCCTCCAGCTTCGATGATTACCGATCTCGGCTTTCGCGCAATGAACCTGTACCCAAGATCAACAGCTCCAGATACCAATGCACCCTCGTCGGGGGAGGCCGCCTGGTACTTGATACGGCCCTTTTCGTCCATCTCAGGAATGACAGTGTGACATGTAGCAAGCAGGGAGAGGAAATGATCAATAACTCCTGCGGTTTCATGGCCCTCTTTCAAATTGGCATCAAGAGCCTTGAAATCCCAAATAGCCGTATCCCCATCATCTTGACTAGTAGCACGGCGATCCTCGGGCACATCGTCCGCATACATGAGACCAGCAATAGAGCACTGTTTAAACTCCATCTGGTTGCAGGTCAACGTGCCGGTCTTGTCCGAAAAGACGTATTCCACCATGCCGAGTTCCTCCACTAAACTTGACGTTCGACAGGTGGCTGGTGTGTCAGTCTTGTCATGGTACATGTCGAGATCATCATTGATAAGAATGCCATGCCAGTATTTGACCAACTCCACTGTGACGAACAGGGAGATGGGGACCAGCGCGGAGAACAGCACCCAGTAGGTAACCATGTCTTTGAAGAATGTCTTGGCGACTCTACCGGGGCTGTTGATTTTGTCCAAATACAGGTAGTCGAGAGAGTCGCCAGTGACGCTGCGCATCACCAAGTCTCCGACCGTGCTGACCACGCTGAGTGCCAGAAGCATACCCACCAACATGAGTACGAGCCAATTGAGTTGTCGCTCAACCTTGGTTCGCTTGATAGGGGTTGCGGTGGCGTTTCGCATTAGTTTCGTTTCGTGACCGGTGAACACAACCACACCATGTACCCATAAGGTATTTCGCAGGGTTGCGCCTCGCAGCAGCAGCTGTTCAGGGTTCACTGGCAGTTCCTTTTCTCCTCCACCGGCCTGCATGGTCAGTGTCGCTTCATACGTATAGAGGCTACTGTTGGGTTGTTCAGACTTGATGCGCCCCCCTAATCTGCTAAGTTCGTTGGGGGAGACCATGGTTGACGTTTCTGGCAGTGCCTGCTTGATCTTCAAGTTCGTTTCGCCGTCAAGATTTGCCGTTTCGATATAACAGAGACCTTCAGGCTCAGAACTAGCAAGAAGAACCAAATCGGCCGGGAAAGGCTCCTCAGATTCTACTCTGACTACATCACCCACTGCCACATTGATCCATTTCGTTTCCTCAAAATTTGAACCACGCAAGACCCGAGCCTTGGACGTATTGAGAGCGGTATCTGCCAACCTTCTTCGATAATCCTCGACCAATTCCTTGCCGGCGGAAATCAGAAGCACAACGGTTAAGGGTGCAATAGTCGTGTATCGGTTCGTAGGTGACAGACCAGGAATTTGTTGCAAGGCCGCGGTGAACAGGAAGAAGATATTGGCGACCTTTGAGAACTGCTCGAAGAGAAATTTGGGTAGGAAACTGGCGACGTTGTACTTTGCAGTTGAAATGTGGTTGTCGACGTATTTATTGACAGCATTTGCGGGCGGATTGTTGAGGTGAATGATTCTCGGACCGAGAGTGGATGGATCCGGCTTGCCTCTGCCAAATTTGAAGTTGCCCATATCAAACTTCTTGCTCTTTGGTTGTGGCTGGGCGGCTGCAGATGGCTCCCCCCGTTCATGACCCGGTTGCGTCAGTGGTAGGTCCATTTCCGAGTAGCCCTCCCCCAATCCAAGTCTATTCTTCACTTTTCCAAAGAAGCCTCCTCCCAGGGCCAACACACTATTTCGATTCCTCGCACTGCTCCTAGCAGCGGAGGACCCCTGACCCCCCAGAGCACCACCATGCTGGTAATAAGATTCATCGTCATGGGGATAGTCGTCAAAGGAATCGGCGTAGCGTTGGTAATTGCCTAGATCCGATGTTTGGCTGTACTGGTGAGAGTGGTATGGGCCGGGTGGCCCTCGCGACTGAGGTGTTGTGCCTCCCGCACGCTGCGCTGGAGTTGAGTAGGAAGCGTCCCCAGCTCCAACGAAGTCATCGTAGGATACAGACGGCCGGCTCTGCGGATCGTGGTCGTTTTCGTAGGCTCGTGCTAAATCGTCATCGTTCAGGGTTGACCGCTTCCCTACATTGTATATCGGCTGTTCGTTGTCCAGGTCGAGGAGCAAGTCATCGCGGTTCTCAGAAGGGCCGCCAGGGCGCCCTCCGGGTGGTCTTCCAGCCATGCTAGAGGACTAGCGATGGTTAGGCAAACGACTGAACGGATTGGCCGCGCATGCGGATTCGTCGGAGGCGGAAGACGGGAATGCTTTGTCGATCTTGAAGTCGGATTTGGGAGTGGATGATGAGTTGAAACAGGACGTCCCGCGATGTCGAATCCAATACGGTGGTTTGGCGGGTAGCTGCTGGCCTGTTTCCTCTGGTGCACAGCCTCGTTTCGGCGCAAGCTGGGGGGCAATCAAGCACTATGGTGGGACGTTCGCTGAGGCTCAGGAGCCTTGGTGCGTCAGCGCGCAAACGACGATTGGCCTCGCTGCTGAGCTATACAACAATAAGGTGAGGCGCAGTAGCAGGATACGATTCCCCTAGGCTCAATGGTTATAAAGGTCGGAACCTTTGCTTGTTGACAAGATAATTTAATCGCAGCCATCAATTGGCAATTTTTTTTTTTTAGGTAGAGGTACCTAACCCATGCCAGTGTACATCTAGGAGACCTATGAGAGCGACGATTCTGTCCACGCCAGCGGCCTGAAAGGAAAGGGGCCGGATCAGTTTCAGTGCTATTTGTGGCGACAGTAGACCATAACTGCTTTTGTCTTGAGGACGAAGTACGAGCTGCTGTCATGCCCTTCGTATTCCTATACCGCTAAGATGAATAATCGTATTACTGAATTTTATTTTATTTTAGTTTGGTAGTGTTTTATCCGAATTAAACCTCTATTTCCTATACACTTTCAATATTGACACTCAACATTCTCATGGATACCGACTCCATACTTGTTGTTCTACATGCCAAAGCACCAGCTGCAAACCACATTCTGAATGCAATCCTTGGATGCCTATGCGCAAGTTCACGGCAGCCAGCCACCTCAGCACGTTCCAGGGGCTTGTGGTTCCCCTGAGAGTCTCCAGGGCTCCAGGGCTCCATCTCCGCTAGAGCTCCAGTGTAAAGCTTCAGGGAGGTTCCCCCCACTACGCCTGTGCCGCAAGAAACCTGGAAGACACTCGGGCCCATCCATCGCCGGTACCAAGTTGCGGGTACTTGACGTTACATCGCTGTGGAAGACAGCAGATGCGTCACTCACTGGCATATCCAAGCCGCCTGCCGAATTTACTCACCTTAACATCTCTGGCCCCATAGCCTACCCAACGAGTTTGACTCGCCACGCATCGACATTTATAAACCTACATATTCAACCACGCAAACAAAGACATTTTGACAAATCATCTTGATTAAGCAAGAAATAGTAAGAGTCGAAACATCAGCCTAACCTTGACAAGGCACAATCGGCAGTCTTCATCATGGTCTGCGGAAAGTGCCTGAAGCTCTCAAAGAGCACCAAGCTCGCGACCCCAGAGGTCAAGAGAAAGAACGATATGTATCATGGCTCGCCGGCTACTTCCAGTGCGACAGGCTCCAAGTCGGCCACCCTGGGTAATACCGGAGTTTCAAAGGTGAGCCCAATAACTAACAGCCTTGGGGGTATTGGGACGATAACCATCAGGGGCTGACACATGTGCTTCAGAATAAGCTTCTATCCAAAGCGGCCAAGAATCCTTATGCTCAATATGCGAGGTACGTTTGATTCACAATCATAAGTTGATATCTTTTCTGACTCTTTCCCAATAGCTCATGCTCCAAATGCAAAACCAAAATCACACAGGGTCATACTTACTGCCAGAAATGTGCCTACACCAGCGATAGTAAGCATCTCCATCTATCCATTTTCAGAGTCGTTCTGCCTAACATCAATATAGACTGTGCCATGTGCGGGAAGCCAAACAAAAAGTCCACATCAAAGGCCCCGACAGTAACAGGACAAAAATTCACCCTAAAGTAACAGCTATCCGGTCGCGGAGTCAGCATGTGAAACGTCAGCCTGTAGCAAACTCATCAAGCGGTGAGTTTTGCCAGTTACTCTGTCAGAACCATGTAGACACGCTCTACGTCAACTACGTCAAATCACCTCCGTCTTGAGAAATATGCATGGCCCTTTTATATAGCACCGCACTCAGGGGTCGCCTAAGGGTCATCCTGCGGCATATTTACTACTCGTCCCCACCGTGACTTACATCATAAAGATTCATCTAGCACAAGCTATAAGCGGGTTTGGTAGTGGTGAAATGGGACAACTCAAATCATCATCTCAATGTCTAGAAATCAGGCGCATAAGTTTTGGTATATTGGCCATTAATAGTCTCTTTATTTATTTATTTCCTCATCATGTCATCATATCATAGCTTACAGTTGTGCTTTGAAGGCCCCATCATAAACCACATTCAACCACTTGCCAAGATTGGTATTCACCTCACTGGCAGCCTCGGTCAGGGCCCAGTGCGAGGCATTGACCTCACCTCGAGTCAAGCTCGCGTAAGCCTTTTCCATTCCGATAGACATGGAAGGGGGCAACGCATGGTCCTTGGACGCAGCAATGAAGAGCGCTGGCATCTCAAATCGCAGAGGAGGTCCGTTCAGAGCCCGGTGCTCTTCCTCTTCAAAGTTGATTCTTCGAGTACGGTACCAGTTCAATGGTCCGCGCAGCTCGGGGGTAGGTTGCAAAGCGTACTGGTCGACGTAGTAGTCAAGTTCCTCGGGAGAGAGCAGTGTAGGGCCGACAAGGCCATCGAAGCGATCAAAGTGGAAACCATGGTCGACGGTAAAGGCAACCTTGCCCTCGGGGTTCTTGCTGCCGTACATGGCAGTGAAGAACTGGCGGAGCTTGTCCTTGCCCTGGAGACGCTCCTCCACCTCGGGTCCGCCAAGCTGGATCTGGTACCTGAAGGTGGTCATGATGCCCTTGGCGTTGAGATCCTCGAGCTCGGCAAACTGAGGGTGGAAAGGAGTGAGCGGCGTGCAGACGGCAAAAACGGCCTTGATTATCTCGGGATAGTAATAGGCGGCTCTCCAGACGACAGCTCCACCCCAATCGTGGCCACCGAGAACAATCTGGCCGTCTTCACCGACGAACTTCTTGGCGAGCTCCTTGATGTCATCCGAGACGCTCTTCATGCTGTAATGGCTGAGCTCCTGGGGGGCATCGGTGCCGGCATAGCCCACCATGTTAGGGGCCACGACTTGGAAGCCGAGAGACATGAAAAACGGGATCTGGTTACGCCATCCAAAGGCCATATCGGGCCAGCCGTGAATCAGGATGATGGTGTCCCTCTTGGGGCCTTCAGGCTCACCAAGGATGTACGAGTAGGTCTTGCCACGGATCTCAGTAGTCTCGTACTTGACCCTAGGGTCGTTGGGCTTCAACTTGCTGGTATCCATGCTGGATCTGCGCAAACCGGTTAGAGGAGGCATTTTGACGGATGAAAATTGGTTGAGGTGAGTTGACAAAAGGGCATCTTCCAAGCTATTTATTCACACAACTTTGGTGGTGGTACAGCAACAAAGATGAATCCGAGGTCTACCATGCTGACGAATGAGGGGCCGACAAATGCAGGGACTTACCGAGGTGGTGTGAGGGTCCTCCGGCACTCGATTAGGTAGGTAAGGTAAGTTGGATCTGATTGGGCAATCGAACCAGCAATGATGAGATTCAAGATGGATATCCAAAGGAGATGCGAGCGATGCAGCTTTTTATACCAACAGATCTACTCCCATTGTCCCTCATCCGGGTTTCTTTCTTGGACCGATTGCGAGCTACTCGGACAGCGCCATTTAGTCTTGTTGGTTCCTATCCAATTGCATTGACCATCTTAAGCGTTCGCTTGGACGCTATGGCGGAGCGGGGGATTCCCAAACCGAGGCCATAGGAAAGCCTGTCCCCACCGGCTATGCACCTCGATAGTAATATGTATTACTATTACTAGGTAGGCATTTGCCTAGGTATCTTGGGAGACAACCTGGGGCCAACGCCTCAAACCGGCAAGATGCACCGAAAAGGATGGGAAGCCCTTTTGGTTGCATTGAACTTTGAGACTTTTGGTCGAAAATGGCATGTTGCCACGCAAACACGGCCTATGATGCACCCCACAATAAAAGGTTAAAAAACGGCTCAGGAAGGTTTATCATAATGTTATCTATCAAAACGACCCTTTTCAACTACCGGTCCGAAGGTCTCGGGGCCGAATGGAGGGGGGGTAATGGGGGAATTGGGGATCAACACCTGAGCTGACCTGCATTGCGCTAGGTCAATGGGATGGAGAGGTCTGAATAACACCGACGGTGTTTTTTTCGAGACAATACGCCCTACTATAGACAACGTCGAAAATGGTAGAGGAGGGGGATTGTTGCATTACATTGGGGATGGAAAACTTGGGCTGGCTTCTCCCGCATCCTCGGTAGCCATTTTTGCTCTGATGGCTCTAGACTTCCCTAGTTCTTTTGTTCTTCTTTTTTTTTTGGCTGTAGGTGGCCCATGGGCAAGGTTCTTCGTAATTGCAGTCCCCTCCACCTTTCGGCGTTATGTCTAAACATTATGGCCTACCAACATGATTCCATGAACAAGTTATTCCATAAAGAAGGGGATTCGAAAAGTCATTAGTGCATTACGAATCTTTGCTGATAAGCGTAGAACAACTTCAACACGGGCTCTTTCATAGCGTAGTCAGCTACAAGTAAATTGTCTTAACATTCTTTCAAACATCCATACGTGTTATGCATCGATAGGAATACCCGGCCCGAAGGAAAAACTGTTATCAAAAAAGACCAATACTCCATTGTAAGATGATTCCAAATCTCTCTCGGTTGCAACCCGAGTCCCGAGCCCCGAGCCCACACAGGTCAAAGTCAACTTCAAACTCGTCCTACTATCTTCCAAGCCGAGGCTATTACCCATCATAGGACTTACTACGAGGTTTTGTTTTAAAAAAGAAAAAAGAAAGGAAGGAAAGAGGTATCATAGCGCATTGGCGTAATTCCGGATTGCAATCTTACACATGGACGCCCCCCTAGTATATCACCATGTCCTCTTCAGCCTCCACTAAAACATCACCACTTTCGTCATGTTGGTCTTGATGGATGTCCTCCGCCGGTGGAGGTTGTTCGGTTTCTGGTGCTTTTGCAGCGTGAGAGGTGCTTCCCGGTGATTCTGGCCTTATCGTGGTGGCGGGCGGATCTGGTGTGACGCTCCTATGTCTCGGAGGTCCATATCGCTCGATATGTCTCTGCTTCCGTACCTTGAACTGCTCGGCCTCTCTTGCTATCGTTTCTCTCGCCCTGCTTAGTTGTTCGTCGATTACATCTTCTTGTTGTGACGTAGGCTTCCACGGGAGAAAATACTTTTTTTGGGGTATCAATGTTAGCTGCGTTAGCCGAGCATGGGGAATTGTTGTTTTGCGACTTACGATCCGTGGCTCAGATCTGGTCTGTAGGAAGCGCGCCATTGCCAGCCTTTTCGAATGCTTATTTCTCATCTGCATGTTCCGGTCAGCATTCCATTGCTCCGGGTCGCGTTTCAGGGACCAGCCCATTTATGCTCGGGGACGCACCACTGCCTCTTCAAAAGAAATCTGCTCGGCCATCCGGACGTCCTTTAACCGTGCCAACTTTTGTGTTCTCTTCTCGTCATCCTCGGCTCTCTGTTTTTGTATCCGCTCCTGCTGCCTTCGCTCAATCTCCTGCCGCCGCTTCTGCTGCGTAGTTGTCGCCGAGGTTTGGTTGAGGGTGCTCATCAAGCCGCCGAATAACCGCTTCCCTCGCTTCTTCTCCTCCTGTGCTGCCTGTCTGCGCCTTTCCTGATGTACGTTTGATGTAACCTCCTCCATACGACTCCGACTCGGCGACCTCGAATGTCTTGGGGACTCGGCGGCAGCCTCGTGGCCATCGTCATCATATCGTGCACGTTTGGGGGAATCATCCTCGTCGTCGTTGTCATCCGATGCTTTTCGTTTCAAGCCCGCGTCCTCGACCCCACTCATGTCTGCCTCGTTCTCCAGTTCGAGGTTTGACGGCTGCTCTGCCGGCGCCACACTGCAGGTTTCCATAATCAGCGAGCCGAAAAAACGACGATAAGACGTGATGGATTTATATAGTATGGTTACCTCTCCATAGCCGTAGCCATTGCTATATATAGGTTAGTAGAATTAAAATCGTGCTACAATGGCATTATAAAGACCAAGTGTCCACCCAAATATGATGCACAGGCAAGGTCGGATGAAGTTGACAAAGTTGTGAAATTTATTAAGAGGGATGTCAAGGCTGAGAAGCTCCGAACTTGAGTGAAGCTCCATAGCGGGACAGGTTGAATGCCCCATTGTACTTTGGTAGGTACCTCTAGCTTTGCCCCACTTGCCACCAAGTCGAAGAAGTAATATTATTGGTCGAGAGACAGAAAGTCTGCCGTCGATCTCCATCGAACGTCACGGCAAGGCTGAGAAATCGAGAGCAGAGCCAGAGCAACTTGCAGCAAGCTAGTGCAGGGTGCATTTCAACTACTGCATATCAAGACCTACACCTCTTCTTTTTCCCATTCCTTGAGAACCCAGGACAGCAAAGTCCACCTTTCATACACATACACATATACACAACACATTGCTCGCCCATCATGTCTCGCCATCATCCGTAAGTAGCCCTACAGCTACCTCACGCTTCTTTGTCAGGTTCCAGTGCAATGTGCTGACTCTTTTGCTAGCGATCTCGTCATGTGTCGGAAACAGTCAGGCATCGCCATCGGCCGCCTCTGCGACAAGTGCGACGGCAAGTGTCCCGTCTGCGATTCCTACGTTCGCCCAACGACCCTCGTCCGTATCTGCGACGAGTGCAGCTTCGGAAACTACCAGAACAAGTGTGTCGTCTGTGGTGGTGAGGGCATCTCGGATGCCTTTTACTGCTACGAGTGCACCCGCCTAGAGAAGGACCGCGATGGATGTCCGAAGATTATAAACCTCGGCAGTTCGAGAACAGACGTACGTTCAATCACCTACCCTATCACAATGTTGCGGTGTGTGTACTAACATTTGTTTTCTACAGTTATTCTACCAAAAGAAAACGAATCGGACAGCAAATTATTAGCCCTGAAGCGGCCTGGGTTGGGCCAGTTCATTTGGCGGTGGATTAATTATTTGGAGAGATAAAAAATCAGTATCATTTCTCTTTTGTACGGCGTTGGAGGCGCGTAAATCATTGGATGCTATTTCAACACATAGAAAAAACAAAAGAACATAATAGAATTCCAAAACAAGGCAATCAAGAAAAGAAGTTATCATAAGAATACCGCAACATCAATATCCAAAGCTCTGATACAGTAGTAAGAAATGCTCTTGCTCATCATAATTTATCATGTCCATGAGGGACGTCGGATCGCTACATGGCAATCCCAAACAGCCCTCAGAAAAAACTCCATCTCATGCATAGAAAAGAATATTTTACAGGTTTTTTTGTGCTTTGCTTAAATGTAGCTGACCTTGGTGCCCATTCCTACAGTTGCCTGTAGCTTGATCCAAGATGATCCAAGAATTTGTTGAACGCGTTCCCTTGTGGCCTTGTGGCCAAGCATGAAAACGAAGCTCATGATAAATGCAAGTAGCTTCATAACTATCGCCGGGTTGCCATTCAGGGAGAAGGCGAGCCCATGGATGAGAGTTCCTAGTCGAGAAACGATTAGACTAGCGCGTGCTGTGAGAGTTAGAGGGACAGCGGCAGGCTTGGCCTTTGGCCGTGAGATTGAGGATCGAGGTTGTGGTTGTTTTGAAGCGCTGGTAGAGGATGACGATTTGGCCGGTTGTGATTTGGTGCTCCCAGCAACACTGGGTGCCTTTTCAATGCCATAATCGACCTCGCTACTCTCTCTCCTGAGGCGTTCTTCTTCAAGCCGCTTCCTCTCCCTCTCCTCATTCTCGGCGCGCTGTCGCTTCGCTTCCGCAATCTCATTTTGCAACTGCTCCTCCTGCCTTTCGCGCTCTTCCTGCTCCAGGCGATCGTGCTCTTGTTGCTCATCCCATAGACTTTGGAGAGCTTGAAGGAAGGCCTCTCTGCGTTCCTCATCGAGCACCGGGCTCATATTGATAAACTCTCGAGCGTAATCCCATTCGTTGTTCCGAAGAAGAACGTGGAGGGTGTATAATTCCAAGATTTTGACTCTCGCATTGAGATCTCTCGGCGTATTCGCGCCGCCGTTTGCCTTGCCCGGCGAGCGCATCCTTCGAGGGGATGAGCCATTGAGCTTGTCCGTCAAATCGAGGTTTGGCGAAGTTGATAAAGCAAGATATGTCTCCAACCTTTTCTGGTTGAGGGACTGGTCACGGGCGTGCGCAAGCAGCAGAGTGGCCCTGAAATATTCGTTAGCAGCGTGTCTGGCGTTCAGTCAAGATCCGTAAATACTCACAGGTTAATGACCACGTCTGCGTCAACATCACCCTCAACGCCGTGGTAGCCATTCATAATAACCTCGTCCCAAATAGCTCCGTCGCGCACCTTGGCGCATAATGCTCGCCATTCCTGGTTTCCAAAGGTGTCCTTGCCCTCCTCGGGCTCCATCTCAACGATGGCATTCAAGATGGTCAAGTACAAGCTCCACACCTTGATCCGTGTCGTCCGAGAGGAGCTCGCGACGGGGGCCGGGTCCGCATCATTGGCAGAGTTTGGTGGATTGATGATGGGTAGTATTGTGCTAATCGCCTCGGGCAGACGACGCGTCAGGAAAAGAGTCGAGGCCTGTCGGTATGTCTTTGTGACTGGAGAAGTGTGTCTCGACTCCCGCGTTGAGAGCGAAGAAATGGAAGAAGAAAGGATGCTGTTCGAAAACGGGTCGCTCGCGGAGGATGTCATTGTCGGGTTAAGGGCGACATTGTACGAGCTGTTGAACGGCATGGCGGGCGAGTTTAGGCTTCGCAAAGATCTTCAACTTTATGCTGTGACAAGAATTGAAGCAAAAAAAAGTCGAATGAGTTGTCGATAATCGGTAACAGGTGAGCCTCAATATGAGCGCATGTAGGGAGAGACACGAAGCAAGCAACTGGAGCAAAATCGAAGAACGGAAAAGCAAAAACACCGAATGAAGAAGATGGAGAAAGACAAATGGAACCAGAAGCCGGAACTGGATGAAGAATAGTCCCAAAAAATGCCCAAAAGCAGTCCAACTTGAAGGTAACCTTTAAAGAGAAAAGATGTAGGGTTGAAGGTTGAGATCGAGTGTTGTTGAGACGACGGGAGTCCCGACATGTGGTCCTGCTGCTGTTGCCGATCAACTTTGGTTGCCAATGCTGCTAATGCACTCTCGCTCCCAGGTTCTCCTTGGGGGTCGTTGCTTGGGCGGAAAACACGCTGGAACATGCTTTTTCGGCCGCTGGAAGGAAGCCCAGACTGTTTAGCCTCGGCAGCGGCCACGGAGGCAGTCGGTGGAGTTTTTTTCAGTGGTTCCGGACAAGACCGACAGGGGGTAGCATCGCCCCCGAGGTTGGTCTGTGATGGGTTTTGCTATAAGATACGGACTGCCTACATATATATTTGGCTACTTCTACAAGTATCTTTTAACCTCCGCTATCGTTTACTCTACCAGCCCCGTTACATCTGATCGTACCTTGCAGGGATCCTCCAACCACCCGACCCCAGAAACAACGGAGATGAAGAAGTCATTTCAAAAAGTCGTCAGGAGATGCATCGTGTCTGTGTGGTTGTACAAGTACAATGTGTTCAAAGCCAATTCGTTTCTTTTCTACTTAAAATATTACTCTAAACATCATGCAAAACCACAATGCACGTAGATCGTAGTCTCTGATAGTATGCAAACGCCAGCATCGTGAATATCCAAAAATACACTCATTAAATGAGCGTGGCACCAGTCAGCATCACCCCCTCCTATGTCTGATTGCATTCAACATTGACCGCCTGTACCAAGTACTCTATGTACTCCGTACTCCTGCGGCTTGTCATGGGCATCCCGGTCTGGTTGGGGATGCCATCAAAAAGAAAACGCCATGATATCGCCCAGCCTTCTCGAGGTCTGTGATAACAACCTGAAACGCCAACATATGCAGCAGCGGTTCCATATCCGAGCCTGAATCACATTACCCAACGCCATCAAAAGCAACATCACCAACCGGTGTTTTTTTCTCCTGCTCCTAATGCTCTTCATCGTCTCAGTGATCTCCTAAGCAACGTGTCGTCGTCTCCTTCGTCTTCTTCCTCCTCCCTGTCGCCCTGAGACACTATAATGCTGTCCTCTCGTTCAATCATGGAAGCGGATGCACCTTGAAGTTGGTCCTCCCTAATCCAGCCCGATTCGAAGGCAAAGCACACCACGTCAGCAGCGCAGCCAAAGCATGGAACATCATCCGGTGCATCGGGGTTCAGATATGTCCACAACTCTGTCGTTTCCTTTTTGAACTTTGCTAGTTCTTTCTTTGTACCTTTGTAGTGATCAATAATGTACTCGTAGAGGTAGGCAAGCCAAAGTACGTTGGTGTATGGAGCAAAGGCTTTCCAATCGAGTGGTCCATCGATTCCCTTTGCATATGGCGTATCGTGAGCTTCCGGAGGAAGACATTTCCTATCAGCCCTCAGCAAGAATGAGCGCATCTGCCTGTACACCTTGCATTGTTCTGCGTGAGTGCTAGTAAATATACTAAGGTCTCTTTCCAAGTCGAATGCCACAGGTATGGCATCGTCTACCGTCAGGTCTTCGGCCCGTGAAAGTCCATAATCCAAAATGGTGATTTCTAGGCCAGAATAGCCAAAGAAGCCGTCTGCCTTTGAATCTCTCTCTCGTGGAGGTCGAACTTGCTTGATGCAGACGTTGCCTTCATGCAAGTCACGATGCTGGATGGGATCAGCATGTGTCTCAAAAGAGAGCTGTGGGCAGTGTCTTTACTCACCTCAAACATGGCCAGCTCTTCAGCTCTTGCCAATGCAATTGCTTCCAGCAGAAAAATGTCCCAAAGTTGACTTTCACTCTCCAATTGCCAGTCTTCTAGAGCAGTGCCTGCATCCCCGAGTTCCACCACCATAAACCTAGTGTCGTCTAGATACCGACTCGGCGATGGATAGAACTGTGCTCGGCCTGGATCTTCCTTCTTCATCTTCTTCTGAAATGCCTGGTGCGTTTCTAGTAATGGCTTGGTCGTCTTTCCCTGAACGATGTACCTCTCCTTGTAAATCACAAATCCAGGAATGTCGGCTAGCCACTCTGAAATTTGAAGCTCGCCGTTGAGGTCCTCTTCCGGGTGAGGCTCTTCGTCGACCAAGCCGGATTTTACCTGAGCCTTGGTTTGAGCTTTGATGGGTGACTGTAAACGAATGACCTTGATAATGCTGACTCCACGTTCGTTGGTGACTCTATAAACCTCGGCGTAGGAGGCTTCAGCGATTTTTGCAATCTTGTCTGTGGGAGGGCAGACGTCTCCCCATGTAAGGACTCGCAAGGGCGGTTCTGGGGGTAACTCTGTCGATTCCTCTAGTTCTGCCACCACTGTGTTGTCCTCAGGAGGGGCTTCCAGTGATTCTTCTACCACAATGACTTCTTTTTCTTCCAACTCCACAACCGTTTTTTCAACTTGATCATCCTTCACTTTTTCGTCTTCAAGCACCACTGGCGTGAGTTCAACATTATTTTCTTTGTTTTCATCATGAATCTGTAATGTTTCTTCCTCATCAAAAATAGTGATGACCTCCTTTTCCGCTAATCTGGCCGATTGTCGTGGTGGTGTCACTTCCTCGAGTTGAATTGTGGACAAATGTGCCGTCAGACAACTCACTTCATCATCAATGAGTCTGGTCACTGGTTTTCGAATAGGGCTTTGAGGAAGTTCTGCAAACAGACGCTCTGCTTTTGTCCTCTTGGACGGTTTTCCATACTGCCGTTTTGTAGTTGTGCGAGCCATTTCGTCTCATTTCTTGGCCTCGGGGTTCAACGGCTAGTCGATATGTCGGTAAATCCAACGGTCGTTTAAGTCGGTGTTGTAAGATCTGACTAGATGCGTTGGCCAGGCAACGTAATAGGGTAGGCAAAGAAGTTACGGCGTTACTCTTTGAACCTCGAATTAAATTTATCTCCATATCAAACTACAGTGTTTTCAAATGAGTATACGTAGTGTTAATAATGCTCTCTCTATATATAGAAGATAATAAACCTCCCATTGATCATACTTTATAAGATATCTTCGTCGAACTTTCGATGCTTTAGCACATGCTGTCACTCAGTATACAAACGTCAGCAATTTTATGCACCTTTGACTTGCGTCTGCGCTTCATGTTTCAAAACTATTAGAAACACATACCGATCGATGCCTTGTGCTACCTGCCAAAAACAGAAACAAACCCATCTCAATAAGAGACGCATCCAATATAAAAAGATTCTAGGTCCTCTTCCAGATGATGCTGTGGCTGGTGAAAGCTGTCGCCACACATGCCCCGGCCCCTCTAAACCGTTAGTGGCTGCAGCACCCATGCGACTTGACACCATTGAACTGGGGACTCTCCAAGACCCACTCCGCATTCGAGAAGGCCTCCGCAGGTCCAAAGTTCCACGTTGGCTGAATCGCAATTATCATCCTCCATCCTCCCCAACCCGACCCAGCCATTGACCACCGAACCGCCATGGCTGATCTTCTGAAGAACCTCTTTGGGGGCGACAAGCCAGAGGGAGCCCCTGCGGTAAAGCGCGATTCTGGTAAGTACTTGTGTTATATGCTTACTGCTTATATATATATATATATATTTACATGACATCTGCGCATTTGCGACAAGACCAGATATGCTGACAATGTGTCTACTCTAGACTTTGCCGACTTTGCTGGAGCGCCAGAACCCGTCCCCGAGGCTGCACCAGGCGCTGCGACTTTGACTGGTCTATCTTCACAAGCCACTGGACAAGTACAATGGACAAAGTGGTATAATGTTCACGAGCGCCACTCTCTCTCCGAGTTCAAGACTGAGGGTGTCATCCTCTTGGTGTCGGCCATCATCTTCTTCCTCCACATTGTTGGCGCGCGCACCAATCGCTCCAAGGCGAAGCAATGGATCAAGGCTCATGCGTCCGCTATGAAGAACGAGTTTGCCTCTGTTGGCTTCCGTGGTGTGCCCACGGCGGATGCTGAATTCGATCCCAGCGTTTTCCTCAAGGAGAAGTCGCTTTTCGAGTATGCCTCGTACGCAACTGGTCGCCAGAACATTGCCTTTATGGATGTCAAGATCACGCTGGCCAAGAGATTCAACCCCGTTATGCACTATGCCGAGACCGCCGCTGCCATCCTCTCCGACTCCTTTTCGATGCCCCAAGAGGCTGTTGAGGCCACCATCTACCCCTTTGACGGAAAAGAAGACCTCACTGTTCCTCACCTACCGGGCGCCGCCGAGAGGACTGCCAAGGATGGCAAGAGCACATTTGATGGTTTTGTCTGGGCTATTGTCAACAAGGATGCCATGCAGCAGTTGCGCAGCGAACGATACGATCTCTCCCTGACTGCCACCAAGGACAACTCGAAGCTGCCCAACTGGTTGACCATTATGAGCGAGAATGCCGAGATCACCGAGACTTTCCTGACCCAAGAGCTTATCGACGCTGTCAAGGCCGCCGGTGAAGTGTTTGACTATCTCGTCATCTCCGACCAGCCTGTGGACAAGCCCATCACCATTGAAGAGACCACCCCTCGCAAGCGACTGTTCCTCAAGTACCGTCTACCCTCCAGCGGCACCTACGAGAGCCTTTTGCCCATCTTTTCCTACTTCATCCGTCTCCCCGATGCCCTCGTCCAGCTTGCCCACTTCCGCCCCGAGGTCCTGAAGCGCGTCCGCGCCACCCGCGAGCAGATGATTGCCCAAATCAAAAAGGTCGCTGAGGAGGAAAAGAACGAGGAGCGAGCGGTAGAGAAGGAGAAGCTCAAGAAGGCCAAGCGTGACGCCGAGCTCAAGGGCCTGGACGCCAAAGCCCAAAAGAAGTATCTCGAAAAGGAGAAGGAGAAGGAGCTGCGAAAGTCTCAGAAGAAGATGACGATGCGCGGATGAACGAATGAGATATGAATTTTTTTGAAAGGGGGTGAGGACATGGGGTGTTATGGGTTTCTTGCAATGTATGAGTAGCCTGTACTATGTAATGCTGGGCTTTCTCCTCGGATTGGATTGGGGGGCACGGGGAGTACAAGTTAATGGTTCCATATGATAGGAGGCACATGTGAGGGCAATGAAAAGTAATGATGTTTGTTACGACTTTATTCAATCTCGACCTTTAAATGCAATGTGAGATGAAGTTCTCTATTCCTCTGAAGTCTCCATTCCCCATAACCATTCCTCGTGGTCATTCCACATGATTCTTATTCTTCCTTACTCAACAGATCCTCTACCCTCTTGACCTTGTCCTCCGCCGTTTGCTTCTTATCCGTCCTAAACACGCCCACGAGTAAGAACCTGTAATCATTTCCAAGGGCATACATATTATAGGAGCAGACTCACCTAGACCCGACTCTCATGGAAGATTGGACTCTTACTACGCCCCGCTGATGGACAACGGCGTGTGCCTTGCCGACGACTGTCATGACTTCGTCCCAGCTTCCTTCTAGAGCAAAGTCTCAGCGTTTTTCATGGGGATTTTGTCGTGGTGTTGATTCAAGGTTTTTCTTCTTCTTTTTCTTTTCTTTCTTTTCTCCCTCTTCTTCTTCTTCTTCTTCTTCTTCTTCTTCTTTCTTTGGCTCACTTACCAACTGTGGTGCCAGCAGAGTGCATCGTATACTTTAACCCACTCGCTTTCAAAACCCTCTGCACATCTGCGACTTCTTCTGCCACAGACACCTTGCCCGTCCCGACCTACATTGCAAATACACGATGAGCTAAAAGTCCTACCCGAGTGTGTAGTTATGGAGCCATAAATGCCTTCTTTGGACTTACCGGGATGAGGCAGAAATCAGCATAACAAGCTGCCGGCGTTGGGATCGAAGCGTAATCCATTGGGGCGGCGTTGGCGGATGTAAAAGCTCGATGTTGTCGATGTTGTTGTCGTTGGAGAAGCTGCCACGGGATGCGGCTTCGGAGTGCTAACCTAAGCATTCAACAACAACTAAATGAAATTTTGGTTGGCGGTTTTCTTGTAGCTACTGATGTATGGTGTTTGGATGAGTACAATATTTCGACGTGATAGTAGACGAGGTACGGTGGTTATTTATCCGATGATAGGCGAGGTATTAAATACACAGTCGTCATTTTGTTGATTTAGCCGTGATTTATATGCATTCGAGGTCGAAAATACCATGTATACAGTTTCACGTAACCAAGTAATTCAATTTCAATTCAATTTCAATTGAGGTTCAAATCAAAATTTCTAGAATAAAACCTGGTATCTAATTTTTAAAAATATCGTATGAGCTATATCCAGCTCTAAAACTATCCAACCAGAATTGGTATCTCCATAATATAAAAAAAAATTGGTTTAGAGTATCCAAGACTCTAAAAGTTTTGTACAAAAAAGAAAACAAACCTTATTAAACGCCTCGCTGATATATGGTTTGATATAAAATTGAAATAAAACCCCAATCCTTTGTTTCTTCCTTCTTTTTAAAAATTGACAAAAAAAACGAGATTTACACCATCAATAATGTGACGGCGAGGAAGACGATGAGCGCGCCTTGCTCGAGGTTCCGTGAGCTTCCACTGTCCACGGACTCGTTGCTACCATTGGTGCTGTTTTCCCTGCCGGTGGCTCCTTTGATCCCGTTGATGTTATCGGCGGCCTGGACCGTGGCGCCCACGTCCCAGAAGTCGACGAGGACAAAATTGGGGCGCTGGTTCCACTCCGAACTGCACTGCTGGAGGTGCTTCCCCAGGTTGCCGTCGGCGGTCGTGTCGGCGCTGTTGACGATGCTGAGATCACTGACGTCTGGGATCATGATGCTGGAGGTGATGAGCTGGTACTTGAAGTGGTTGACCAGGCCGAGGAACTTCTTGCCGAGGGCGGAGGAGGCGGTGCCCACGTTGTCGGGGCGGTCCAGCGTGCAGTTGAAGCCCGTGAGGCCGGTGACTTCATAAAAGGTCTCGAAGACGTAGTCGAACTCGGACAAGAGGTAAGGGGACGCGCTGGACGGCCTGATATTGGCGATGAAAGATACCAGGCGAGTGCCATTGGTGATCATGGCATCGAGGGTCGGCCACGCGCCAACAGCAGGCGGCGCGTAGCCCAGCTTGGACAGACCAGACGACTGGAAAGCGGTCGCAAACTCGGTGACGTCTGCATCGTCCGAGTTGACCAGCAGGATGGTGACAACATCATTGGGGTTCTTGGTCATCCAGGTGTTGATTTTAGCCAGCCAAGCGTCCAGCGGACCGGCATCAAGCAGCGAACACGACGTATGGCACAGCCGCAGCTGGTCATTCTGCTTATGAACCTGGGCCTGCAGCAAACGAATACCGGCGTCCAGCGCAACGGTAGCGTTCTTGTACTGATTACCTGCCAGCGAATTCTTGGTGCTCTCGTCCCTGAGGAAAGCACTGTCGTGGGCGCCCATGAAGGTGACCTGGCTGTATAGACGGCTGCACAGCGCGGGCGAGTTGTTGCATACCCTCGCCGTTGACGAAGAATTGGAGGGCGTTGAAGGGCCCGTGGCGGTTTGGGGAAAAGCCTGTACCGTGCAGCCTCCTGCCAGAACGGCCAGCGCCGCGCCGAGGGCTCGACGTAGAGAAAAGGCCATGATTTGATTTTTGCCTTTGTGTGTTTTAGGAGAAGAGTAAAGAGATGAAGCTACTCATGAATGTCGAAGAGGGTGCTACTGCTACCATTAGGTAGTTTGTAGACCGTCCAATCTCCCCAATAATATCCAAGGGGGAATGAAGATGTTATCAAAAAAGCAAGGAGGTTGGTTGTGATGCAAGATGAATGGGTGGATGGATGATGTGATGTGATGTAGTATTAAAATGTGAAGAAACAGTTTAGACAAGAAGGCATCATAAACAATGAGAGACAATAAAATAATGAATGAAGGAGCTAACGAGCGTTTATAAGACTGCCTAGTACGGAGCGGATACTGACACAGACACAGACAAGAAAGAACATGAGACATGAGACATGAGACGAGCGAGACCCAAAAGAAGCGTGTTCTGAAAAAAGAATCTGGCGCAGCCTCGTTTCGTCTGAGGATCTTTGAGCTGCAAGACGGAGAGACGTGGGGCGCACCCCTATCAAATGGCGCGCCGACCACGGGTTGACGAGCCTTCAAGGCAAGGCCTTATCCGCTCTTGGCTTTTTTTGGGTGGCTAATGCTCCAGAACAGAAGGTCTGAATGTGATGGGATCTGATGCATGTGCATGTGCGTGCATGTGTGCGTGTGTGTGCACTAACTGAGGGATCCATCATGCATAGAAAACTGAAGTGACTGCGCCTCAGGGAACGTCAGCAGTGGAGTACGGAGTAACTCTGGTCTGGTCTGTTCTGTGCGGTTGCTGAAACGAGGCATGTTGTGGTATCTGATACTCGACTCGCCTGCTGGGGGGACCATTGAAAAGCCACGAGTGCATTGGTAAAGTATGGTGGGTAAATACAGAGTTTGACAGTTGAAGTTCTTTTAATTGATTAAACTGAGTGCCAGATTGCCCGACGTTGAATTGTGGATGATTTCAGAGTACTTTGGCTGCTAAACTGAATCCTCACACATCATTGTTACAGCGTACCTTTACAGCGGATCGCCACTACAAGGCAGCCCCTCCAGCCTCCATCCTCCATCGAAAACCCCTCCAGCGCTCCTTTTCACTCCAGCCCAGGCATACGTACTCCTTTTCTCCAAAAAACCTCAAACAACCCACCATCTTCTTCTTTCTCCATCCATCCATCCATCCAAACGGGCGTGCTGAGGCTGAGCGCGTCTCCTCTCCTCCTCCCCACCGAGAGAGAGAAAAAAAAGAAAGAAAAAACTAACGAGTCAACGAGTCAGATAGTCCGACCACCAAAGAAAACCGCTCCGTCCACTGAGACGCACACACACAGGCGGTTACGTAGGTCCCCATCCATTCCATTCCATCCATCACACCCTCTTCATGAATAACCTGCAGTGCCTTGTCCTATTTTTATAACAAGCAAGGCAAGCCACGTAACGAATTTTTTTATTTTCATGTTAGCATGCAAATGCCGATGGAGAAATCAACCCTGTTGGGGGAGCAGATCTATCCATTCCTTTTACAGATCTTTTTACTCTTCCGTCCATCTCTGTCTCTCTGTCTATCACAAGTCCGAGTCTGCCCCATAAGCTTAAGCTGAAGAAGCTATTGGATCGCTGCTTATCCAGCCATCGCCCAACCATAACCATATTGGACAAAAACAAGTGGATGCAGGGCAGCTGTGTCTCTCGATTCTCCATGTTGCCCTTGATTCCCAATGGTCCCCATCCCGTGTAGTCTCTCTCACAATATCTCTCACTCCTCCAAGCCTCCCCCCTTCCCAGTGGCGATAAACAACACCCGTACAACTCTGCCTCAAATTGCCGTAGACTCTACCGGAGACTTTCCCCCTCGTATACCATGCATGCCTAGCACATTACGTGACGGAGCACGCACTCGCTTCCGGAATACGGACATGATAAATTACAAGACATGGTTCACCAATGCTTATCACCATTAAGACGCTTGTCAAAATGTCAAAGGCCATCCCTGCTGCTCCACACACCGGGTCTAATCTGCAACAAGTACAACCTCCAAAACAACACATCATATAATTCTCCGTAGATCAGTAATAATATTACAAGTACATTGAAACCGTCATCATCAGAAATTAACTCATTTCAACTCGGACATGGAACCTTCATCATCACCATCAAGACAAAGTTAATGGTATTTCCAACCTCACCTCTGTCATTGACGTACAGTTTGTATTTTGGGTATTCCTACACAACCTCGTTGAATAACACTGGGGCCAATCTGTATGCCCCGTCTCATGGTTCCACGGATTTTCCCTCTCATTGATGTACCACAATCCCATTGATGAGCCCCCCTATCCCCTACATCTCCATCATTGTACAGGCACTGCCACCATATCATTCGGGGTCGCTTGTAAAACCTGGCTCTTCCTCCTCCTCGTTCTCCGCTGCTGCAGCCTTTGCTGCCTCCTCCATTTCCTTCCATTGCTTCTGCCCCTCCTCTGTTGTCGCATCAATAATCTGCTCCTCGAGACTTAGAATGTTGGCCTATACGAGTTTATTAGTTTCATCATGTTTTCAGGAGTCATGCACAGCCGACTTACCTCTCCAAACAAGTTGATAAGGTCCTCCGCCGCATCCACCTTCATATTCCCAAGGACCTTGTTCACCTCATCTAGCTCTCCTGTTTCCAAGGCCTTCTTCATCTCGGGCTCAAAGTCCTCAAAGATCTTGCGGGCAGCTTGGATCTCTGGATCCTCGCTATCGGCCGGTGGGACCTTGATTTGAATAATGGTGCCTGGCTCTACGGCGTGCAGTTGAATCTGCTCAGCCCCCTCTTCAGGCTCCTTTGCCCGCTCCGCAACAATCTCTGCTGAGCGGTTCTTGATTCTCATATAAGTGTCCTGGACATCCTTGTAGAAAACTTCTTGCGCCTGGTGGCCCTTGGTGGTGATGCGCTTGAAGAATAGGCCAACGCCATCCTTACCCAAGGCACGGCAGTATTGCAAAAGGAGTGCCTGGTGGACACATTGCCGCGCCAGCTCATCCTTGCGTTCCAGGGCTGCATCAAAGGCGAGAATTAAAAGTCCATCGGTTTCCTTCTCTGTTAGGATCGCAGGGTTATGTGTTAGGAACTTTAGACTCGTGGCGTAGTCGTTGGGCTTGATCTCCGCAAACTTCTTGGCGGCCGGTGATGCCTCGACTTCGTCTTCTTCACCGACGCTGACGTCCTTGGAGGATGATCCTGCCTCCGATGTGTTAAAGCTGGGGTTTAGAAGCTCGACCTTAGTCTCCTCCTTCTTTTCCTCGGGCTTTGACTTGTTGACATGTGAACTATTAAATCCAACTTGAATGTTGTCACTGGTAATCTTCTTCTCCTCTTCAAGTTCCAGCTTCTCAAGCTCTTCTTCCTCTTCCTGTTTCAAAGCCTTGATTTTGGTCTCGTGAACCTGGATCTCCTCCAGCATCGCCGTGTAGCGGTCTTCGGGCTTCTTCTCATCGAGCTTCCGGTTGACATCGTCCAATAGGCTCACCAACATCTTGGAGTATGATGGCATAGGCTCCGAGTCGCTGAATACACCCTCGGGTCGTGGGGGAGGCTGGTCATCTTTGGGATTTCCAGCCGACTCCATGACAGCCTGGAATGCAATCTCCGCGGGGTTCCGTGTAGCCACTTCGGATACGTGGGCTTTGAGGGCAGTCACAAGAGAGCTAACGCGGCTCAGCAGGGCATCGTTGACTATGCGTTCGTACTTGAGAGCGGTGATGCGGTTCTTCCTCTGGAGACGCTCTTGATGGATCTGGTTCTGCTTCGCTCGGATAAACGATCGTTTGTCGACATTGGGGTGAACTTCGATATCCGAGTCGTCACTGAGCTCCAGCGCGTCCTAATAAAAAATCAGTATTCTGCTGGCATCATGGGAATTGTGCCATGACGAAATTGTAGCTCGTACCCATTTGCTGTAATTGATAGGCATGATTTGGTGAGGTTAGAGACTGCCAGCAGCCCTGTAAAAGAAATGTAGATGTGTCTCTTTAGATGCAAAGGCGATTGGCAAGCTCAACGATAGTTGATATAGCTGGATGTAAGAGAGAGACACGGAGATATTCTAGCATGGAGTTCTAGGTCGAATGTCCTGACATTGAAGCTCCTTAAGCGGGGCAGAGAAACCTATCGAAGGGTGGCGGGGTTGACCTTCTATCTAATCTTACAGCTCCAGTTCCAGTTCCAGTTCCAGTTCCAGGCGCAGCGACAAGGCATCAATCAATCAGTCAACATCAATACCAACATTCACTACGCCAACACGAGAAAAAGTCTCTACAATCACACAAGGCATATATATAGAGAGAATCGAGAGAGATGGATCACAAGAAGCTACAACACATATGAGTCCTAAAAGTAAAGCCGCATGTATTCCGATTCATACACCAACCCTTCTGACAATAATACAAACACTTTGCTCCATCGCTGATTGATGATATCTATCTACTGTACAGGCCAAATAAACAGAACTTTTTGTCTTCCCCATAAACCAGATTAGCCACTGCAGTTCCCCTTATCCTGGATGCTGAAAGCTGAAAGCTGCCAGGCGCCTCACGCCTCACGCCAGCCGTTCATTCATGCCATTTTCTTCATGAAATCGTCCAGGTCAAAGCTCTCCTCGTATTGCTTGTTATCCCATAACTCCCCAAGGTCATCTAACCAAGCCTTCTTGCCTGGCTGCCGTAACACGTCACCAGTTTCAATGTCTACCATGTCTTCCTCCCTTCCTTCCATGCTATTCTGCGGTTTGTCCGATATGAGACTTGGTCCAGAATCACCCAGGTTAAACAGGTCAAGAATTTGGTCCGTGTCCATTGTCGCTAGGCCTGCGTTCTGCTGATTCACAACGGTAGAAGCAACGTCAATCTTGAATCGCTGCAGACTCAAAATCTTCTCCTCTAGAGTACCGCGAGTAATAAGTCGGTAAACGTTGACAACCTTCTTCTGTCCAATTCTGTGGGCTCGGTCCATGGCTTGCAAGTCCTTCTGTGGGTTCCAGTCATGCTCCACGAAGATGACTGTGTCAGCACCAGTCAAGTTCAATCCAAGACCACCAACACTAGTCGTCAACAGAAGGACATCGTAGGAGGGGTCGCTGTTGAACTTGTTTACAATGTCCTGTCTTTTATTTGCCTCGATCGAACCATCGAGTCGCAGATAAGAAACCGAAGGGAGCATCTCCTTGATAACCTTGTTTTGCACCATGTCAAGCATTTCCTTCATTTGACAAAAGATCAGCGCGCGATGAGGCTTGATGGGCTGATACAGAGGATCGTTAGAGTCCCCATCATCCCCACCGATGCCGCAGTCGACCAGGAGGTCTTTCAAAGCAGTAAGTTTAGGTGCATGCTGAACATCCTCAATCGACGTCCCTTGCTTCTGGAGAATCTTCTGTGTATCATTATAGACATCGGTGCCAGGCTTCATTACCATGGCGGGCGCGTTGCAAAGCTTACGCATGTACTGCAAGGCCTGGAAAATATGCTGCTTGGCTTCCTTGTCTTCTCGTCCAGCTTCGGCTTGAATCTTCTTGCCCTGTTTCTTAGTAAAGTCCTCGAACAGCTTCTTCTGCAGATCGCTGAGATCGCAGTAGTAGTTTTGGAGAATCTTAGGCGGCAAATCATTCAGGACTTCTTCTTTGAGACGACGCAGGAGGAATGGGAGGACCTGTTTGTGAAGAGCTTCAATGGCTAGAGCTCCTGCCTCCTGCTCCTTGGAGGACGCCTTACTATATCGACTGGCTGCAATAGGTTTGGCAAAACGGTCTAAAAACACCTTTTCGGCGCCAAGGAAGCCAGGCATAAGGAAGTCAAACAACGACCAGAGCTCCAAAACATTGTTCTGAATTGGCGTGCCCGTAAGAATGAGTCGATGATTGCTCGCTAATCTCTTCACGGCTTGCGTGATCTTGGCTTTGGGGTTCTTGATCAAGTGACCCTCATCAAGCACCACGTAGTTCCAGCTGTACTTTTCCAAGATTTCCGAGTCATTTCGGGTGACATCATAGGATGTGATGACAATGTCAGTGTCTCCAAGGCGGTCTTTCATAGCTTTACGTTCGGCTGGGGGGCCAACATACGCCGCCACGCTAAGGAACGGCGCGTATGCCTTGATTTCTTGCTGCCAGTGACCAGACAGTGTAGGAGGACAGACAATCAAAGATGGCAGTTGCCTGACATCTGCAGCCTGTGTCTTGGCGTATTCCTCCTGACGCTGGTGATGATCACTTGCAACAATGCAGATGGTCTGTAAAGTCTTTCCGAGACCCATGTCATCGCAGAGAATGCCATGTAAATGATATTTGTTGAGGAAGTGAAGCCAGTTAACGCCTTCTTGCTGGTATGATCGGAGTTCGGCTTTAATTGCAACAGGAATCTGGAATTGCTCAACCTTTTTGGGGTCAAGTAGTTGGGCAATAAATGTCCGCTCTCTGTCTCGGCCCTTGAGCAACTCTTCGGAGAGACCAGGAGGGTCGGGGATGCCAGCTTCGAGAGGCACCAGCTTGACTAATGTTGCAAACGAGGTTGTCGCAATAAGACGAATCTCATTATCGGAGTCACTCATACGTCCAAGAACTGGCACAATAAGGAAGATGACATATGGCAGAATAGCATCTCCCATGACCGCAATCAAATGGTAAATAGCTTCGATGGCGCCTTGGCGGAAGTTGAGGTCAAGTGGATTGCTGATCGAAGGCAGAACCTTTTCAACCAATGCTGTCATTCCGTCTACACTGATGACACTGCAAATAGTAGCCAAACATTTGGCGGCCATGTAACGGAAGACGGAGAGCTCGGAATGAAGCGCCTTGATAACCAGCGGCATCATTTCCATAACAAATGGATAAAGAGCTGGATCCAAAGTTGGTGTCAATGTCCTTATGACGGACATTGCATCGACAATTTCTTGGCCAAATGTCTCCTCAGGGTTCCTAGCTTCAGCCGGAAGTTCTCCAGCAAAGGCCTTGACCAGTGGATCTTGCATGAAATTTCGGAGGCTTGGAACAGCTTCAAGGAGGGAGGTGCCATATGTCTTGGCGAGAATTTCGAGAGCTTCCTTTGCACCTCTGCGTGTAATCCTTGCAGCCTTGGCTTCCTTGGCCCATTTGATAGCATCAGGGTGATCAACTCGGTCCTCTTCCTTTTGCATGGAGAGAATGCAGCCAGTCTTACCAGCATGCACAGGGAACTCTGGGGTCTCTGCAACCTCAACACAAGAAAACTTGACCAAGTTGGCGACGACCTTGTCAGCCGGTCCTCGCCTTCCCTTCTCCGTGAATAGTTGTACGAGCTTTGCGATTGTCTCGGAAGACCGGCATTGTAGCTGCTGATTTTCCTCCGTTTTAATAGAGTCCATGATGGCCTTGATCAACGGGCTGGGCTTCTTAGGTAGAAGCTTCATGGCAACCATGGCACAAGAAGCGCCGGCCCTGATTCTGACATCACGCGCATCCTTAAATGCCTTGGCTTCCTCAATAGCAGAGACCGTGATCTCGCGCGCTTCGGCAAGTTGCTGGCCCGCAATCAGACGTTGACCAGGGGGCATAATCTTCTTCAGCCTTTCAAAGTCATCACCGACGCATTTCTCAGCAGTGGCAATGGAAAAGGCATTTGGACCTGCTTCTGCCTCTCCCTGTACCACCACCGGTAATACAGGTAGCTTGCTTTGAGAGACTTTACCGTGGTCACGGAACAAGTGAAGGAGTTGTTGACATTGCGTTCTGGCTCGCTGCACAAACGTGACCAAATCTCTATAAGCAGAAGGACGGTCCAAATCCACAATACGTTGCAGATGCTCCAAATAACGAGCTGGATCTTCCGTGTTCTGGCAATTTCTTGCGAATTCGTCAATCACCAAGCAGGCTGTGAGCTGGGTAGTAGAGAATGCCGAGGTCAAGCCAGGAACCAGGAGCGCATCATAATCATCGAGGTTTGCTGATGGCACAAATGACATTATCAAGCCCATGGCTTTGGCGGCGGAGACCCGAGATCGGATCAAAACATCCAGGCCGACAAGATCAATATCTCCTTGAATCATGTGCCCATCTACATCGTGCGTCAACCCACTTGAGGTAGTCTCCTCCACCTTAGTAGACTTGCGACGACGCTTCGTGGGTCTTTCGACCCCATCGGGAGAGGACATTCTGCGCGATGAGGGATGGGGGAGACCAGGCATGGAGTATGTACCCCCAGAGGGCTTTTGAAACAAGCTGGCATACATGGGAATTGGGTTCCGTGAAACGCCAATCGGGTGCAATGTTAGCTGCATCAGAGGGTCTATGTGAGCAGCAAATTCATCCGCAAGGACAGATGAATTCTTTGCCAAAGATCGAACGAGAGCTCCCCAAAGTTCCAATGACATGTTCAATGTCTCTTTGTCTCTCTCGACCAAAATGTTTTGGAAGATGAGCCTAAGAATTCTGCCGTTCAGCCAGCCTTGGGATGTTTCGTCACCAAGGTTGGCAAAGGTGAGTAGGGCTTTCAAAACAGCGAGACGAACTGAGGTGATGGTATGGCGTAGGAAGGGATAGAGTCGTGGTACTAGTAGCGTGAATGAACGTTCTTCATCCTGAGCTGCAGAGGCCTTCATGGATTCCAGGACTTCGGGGAAACCGCACAAGGTTGCCAGAAGATCCATGATACGGCCGGTGCTGGCGCTCAAATCATCGCCAAGATTGGACAAACTCTCCCAAACGATGTTGGTGAGGCCATCAAGTGCAGCCGGGCGCATTGTGACGAATTCCTGGGCCATTGGTATCAGTGTCGCAGCACTAACAGCACGAACGTCGTCATCCAAATCGCCCAGGCCTTTCATGACTGCTTTAATGACGCCGTCAATCATATCGCCGTCTTGGAGAAGGAGATCCTTTCTAACAGCGACAACGTATCGCAAACCAACCATGCCGCCATGGCAGACGGCCCATACGGGTCGGTCCAACTTTAGATCTTCCTGCATCACCATGCGGTACAAAATGCGATAGATTTCGTACACGGATTCAGAGGGTACGTGCTTGAGGACGGAACCTAAAGTCTGGCCAATAGTCTCCCTAATCGGCGCCACCGAGGTATCCGAACTATAGTCGGTAAAGCGATCGAGCATCAAAACGCAGCAGAGTCGGCATGCCAGGTCATCAAGCCATTTTCGATTGAGTGCATCATTCTCATCTCGGGATTTGCCCATCAATCTACCGGCTCCGCCACCTTGGACTCGGAGTACTTCACGCAGTCCCATGGCAGCTCCGTGGCGCGTTTCCCAAGAAGCATCAAAAAGATCAATCTTAAGGAAATCACACAAGCGCTCGTATGGCCACTCAACACCCTCAACTGACTCCTCGGCCTCGAGTTCCGACTTGATGGGGAGAATCGGTCCTTTGAATTCGCTAACAACCTTTGCGTCTTCGTCGATGTCGGTCGGTCGCTCCAAGTTGAAGTAGTCGTTCATTTTACCATTACTCTTATCATGTTCCCCCATGGCGGCATCATCCCCAAGGGCTTCAGATCCAGTTGTTGTTGATCGTCTAAGGGAGAGGTCACCAAACCCTCCCTTGCCTTGTGAAGCCTTCATAGCCTCTTTCTTCCGTTTTCGTTTGAGGACGTTGAGTTGTCTGGAGCTTAGCCCGGCTTCTTCTGCCGGCTGTCCTTGACTACCCGCACCATCACCTTTGTGTATGCCATTACCATTGGGCGCCTCGAGAGGCGTCATGGGAACCCCGCCATCTACAACAGGCATTTCTTCATCTTCAAATTTCCTCCCCAACAGGCCTAATCGCCCAACCAGGGTCTTTTTCTGGTGGGCTAAACGAGCCTGAGGGTCTAGATTTGCGAGGTTATACTCGATGCCGCCGCCGCGAAGAAGCTCTCGTCCATATTTCAAGATGGTATCAACGTTGAGTGATTCAAATTTGAAAAATTCATCGTCGGTCAAGATTGACAATGTCTTATTCTCTTCTTCTTTCTTAATCTCATCATTTTCGGGAGACGGCTCTTCCTTTTTTGGTTCATTCGGCGCATCTTCCGAGTTGGGGTCATAGAGCTGCGCGTGCTCTACGATTTTACCAATAGCCTTGGCAGATGTCTGTCTCGTCTCCCAGTCTTTATGGCGAAGATAGGGAACTACCCTCGACAGCAGATTGAATAGCTCATCGGGATGTTGTTTCTGCCAATCAGCGAGCTGATTAACGGCTGTGTCTCGGATAAGCCTCGTGCTCCCCGTTTCGAGGATACTACATGCAAGTCAGTAACTGGAAACCTATATCTAAAGTCGAAACTTGTCGGAGCAGGAAGAGATGAGCTTACGTAACAAGTCGGTCAAGTCTATTATATGATTAGTATATAATCTCATGAGATGGAGGAGTGGGTAAATCATACCTGGAAGTCATTGTGTCTTAGAGCGAAGGAAAAGAACAAGTCGTGTAGTCATTGCATACTAAGGACAAAAACTAATGTGCAAATATCAGTTAGCAATCGTCATACAAATAACTAATGCGGCAATATCCGATAAAGTTGTATGAATGCAAAATGTGATGCAAAATGGCTGGTATATATAATAATGCCATGGTGATGGATGTGGGGGAGGCAAGTGTTGCATGCATGCGTGCATGTGTGTTGTGATCAATATGTGCAGGCTGAATGCATTCAGAGACGGACGTGGTTATAAGTGAGGTCGATCACCAGACCTCGAATGCTGGCTGGGAATAAACAGGATGAGGGACGTAAGGTTGCACTATGATAGCATGGTGCAGATCATGCATGATGGGTATTTTGTTATGGTGATGCACGTAAGAGGTATGGTGTGGGTGTATAAGGGTGAAGGGAGATGTCAAGGCTGTGAGAAAGAGGAGAGTGGATAAAGAAGTAAATGGATAAATGGCTTGATGAGGAATCAAAGAAAGAAAGAGAGAAAAAAAATCATCATCTCACCTATTTGTTACCGAGGTGCTATGAACGGGCTTTTACGATGCACCGCCGCGCACCCCGGAAATGATTGTCAAGACAAGACCCGGCAGTGAGAGAGCTGGGTGACAGCTATTTTATGCCAGTGGGCAGCGGGAGTTGATATGGATGGTGCCACTATCAACTATCGCGATGCAATGGCTGGCGCATGCACTCTCACTTATTGGGGAAATGTCTCCAACTGGGTTTGGTAGCAGTTGGAGTGGGGGTGGCAGTGGTGGTGGTGGTGGTAGCTACCTAGCAGGTATGGTAAGTATGGTGGTAGGGCGGTAGCAGTAGTAGTAGTAGTATGGCGGTAATATGGTGATATAAAGAAAAACAATAAGGGCGCGCGCCAATGATCGCGTGGAAAAGATGGATGGATGGATGGATGGGGCAACGTGGTGATGTTTTAAATTTCAGCCGTGGTATTGGCCCGGATCATCAACTGTAAAGACCTGAAATGCAGGCAATCAGGCCTTGGCAATGGTGAAATAGGTACCTGATGATGAGGGCGATAATAGATGGATCCAACCCAGTCCCAAAAAATGAAAGCAAATCGTTGGGCGGGTGGGCGGGTTGATGCGGCTGATGGAAATGATTGATTGATTGATTGATTAACTGACTGACTGAGTGGTGGACGGTTTGTTGTGCTGTCCAGCGTCTGCCTGTGCTGTACGGGTGCTAAAAAGCGCAGCAGTGTGCAGTGCGTGTGTGTGTGTGTGCTGCGCTGCTCTGCTGTGACTCTCCTCTCTGGCTGTGGCCTCTTCTGACTGACTGACGGTGACTGCGACAGCCGGCGCAGAATGGTCGGGCGGGCAGGGCTGGGCTGGGCTGGGCTGGGCTGGACGAACGGGAAAATTGAGTGGAGGGCAGGCCTGGCTTTCTATATGTGTATGGCTATATTTTTATACACGGTCGCCGCAGTAGCCCAAGCCCATGAACCAACGGTTTTCACTCGTTGCTCTCGCTTAATTTCCCTCTTGCTCCTTAGCGCCACTTTGGGGAGAAAGTGGGGCTTCTGCTCTCTGCTTTCCCTGTCTTCCCTGTCTTTCCCTGCCTTCCCTACCTTCCCTGCCTTCCTTGTCTTTGCCTGGATTATCTGCCAGACCAGAGCCAGACCTAAGCCAGACCTATAGTGGACCCTGTAGCTGCTGCAACTGGGGCTTGCCATGCAGTCTAGTGGCTGGGTACGTACCCATCATCCGGCAGCCTCCCCATTCTCCATTCTCCATTCTTCATTCTCCATTCTCCCTCTTCCTGCTCCCGTTTCTCTCTCTCTCTCTCTCTCTCTCTTCCTCCAAACTCGAGTTCGAGTCCCAAGGGCCTTTGTTTGGGGTTTTTGTTTGGGGTTTGCTGCAGCAGCAGCAGCCGATTCTTCCGCCAAGACATAGAAACAGACAGAATGCAGGCAAGCACCCCTGGCTAGCAGTGACTTCCCGGTGCTGTAGATTTTAAGATTCCTCATGGACAGTTCATCACTCACATCGTCATCAACCAATGGGAAGAGAGTCCAGGAGCTTCATCCGCAGGCTGCACAAATCTTTGCACATCTTCACTGATCTCGGTTCCATCTACCCACTTGCTGACTCTCCCTCACACACATTCCACCACCTTCCCCATCTATAAGTTGCTTCCATTTTCAGCTGCCTCGTGATTGCGTTTGAATTCATCAGGCATCGCGTTGGGGCTTGGGATATCGCGTTATAGCACTCAGCTCAGCTCCGGGCAATATGTTTGCTACGCCAGGCAACGACACGTGCAAAGGATCGCGCCATCATCCTCGTCCGATCTCATCGAGACGACACTCCCCGCAGGTCGTGAATTTACTCTATCTCATCGTTGTTTGACCGTAACTATCTGTGTTTTGCTTCTCACGGAACACGCACGGCCCAGCACATGGTATCGTGCCGTGGCTTTGCTTCTAGCCAATCTCTGGAACCATGTTCCTTTCTCGATGGCGGGCGTGATCTAATATACGAGATGTGCGTGGCTTGGGTGCCATCCCCGCAGTCGACGCGCATACAAGTAGATGATCCCACCACAGCATCCTCAGTCCAACTAACTGAGCTTCCCTTCCTGACGGTTGGTGTTATCGTGTTATCAACATAGCTCTACATGAGAAGAGACGTATAATATCCTGCCATATTTCCGGAGGCATGTTTATTTCAGTGGATGTCAGCGTTGCAAAACTTGATGCCACACCAAATACTGAGGGCCTTGTGCTTTGACACACACAAACCATGAAATGTTTGCTCCAATTCCTTCCACAGTTGTTTGCTCCGAGTTGCTGGGCCTATAAGACATCAAAGACATGGTCCTGATACCACAAATCGGGACTAACCTCTCTGGATCGACCCGTTGACCGAGCCTTAAATTGCCGTGAGACGCTACTGTGACTTTGACGCGGCGCTGGTTGGTCAGCGAGGCAACGTCGATCCAGCCTGATGAACGTGCAGACGCTTTTCGGTGATGACATGTCGAGCCCCTTGTGGTCGGCCAGTTTTTATGCTCGTGGCACAAGACCGCCTTGCGGCTCTGCAGGCTCTAGGGGCGCGGCATGAGCTCCACCCGGATGAAGCCATAACCATCTTGGACGGCTATTGCCCCCGGATTGCCTCCTTCAATATGGCCACTGAGAGTATTTTGAAGGGGACTTAGTATCTCTACTTTCGTTACATGGCGTGGGGGGTTCTTTTTATTGATGGACGAAATGTGGGGCGTCAACCTTGTGACAGATTTTTTGGGGTCCAGGCCAGTATTCTGAGAAGGGATATCTTGATTATCTAAACGGAAAGGAGAGCATACCTAGACGAGATGAAGAATTTCGGGTGTTTGGGGGTCGAGTTTTTACTTGTTGATGTGCAAACTGTTATCTTGACTTCTCCTGGTGGAGTAGCTGTCTTGTCATGATTATTGATCTAGATCCATCAATCTTGGTGTTTTTTTTTTTGGGGCACTGCCGATGCAGAATCTAATGATGTGTTTATTCGCCGAATACGCAAAATGTCACCACCATGATGCTTATACATGAGGTGGATAAAGGAAGTCGCGAATGTCTATCTAGTAAGCTTCAGGCAGTTATTGGAATAGCCACGGCTGGTCCATCATGATATCTAGGTTGTAATATTTATTCCGTTGCTATTTCTCAGCAAACTATAGGGTAGGTGAATGCCGTTTTGACAATCGAGTCTCGGCATTCGTTAGCGCTCTATCCATGTGACCTAATATCCCAGGCAGGAAGCTACAGCACTGAAACGCGACCACTCCAACGCCTGATTAATCGCGGGTTCATGAGACGCGTCGTATCGCAAAGAAATCCCACTTTATTGAGGCACAAACCCAAGACGAAATCGATACTGTAGTTTCCTGGCCTCACGGATGTTGCGCATCAGCGCCTGCGCAGCCGACCATGTATATTAAACAGATTATTATCCAAGGCTTCAAGAGGTCCGGCGCCGTGACCCCGCCAGTCTTTCTAGCTCTTTTCTTGCTAACTTGCCTGCAGCTATAAGGACCAAACAGTCATTGAGCCCTTCTCGCCCAAGACCAATGTTATCGTCGGTCGCAATGGATCCGGAAAGAGTAACTTCTTTGCGGCAATCCGCTTTGTCCTCAGCGATGCCTACACCCAGATGAGCCGTGAGGAGCGCCAGGGCTTGCTCCACGAAGGTTCTGGTTCCGCCGTCATGTCAGCCTACGTTGAGATTATCTTTGACAACAGCGATGATCGATTCCCTACCGGAAACAAGGAGGTTGTACTGCGACGCACAATTGGCTTGAAGAAGGACGAATATTCGGTCGATCGCAAAGTCGTGACCAAGACAGACGTTATGAACCTGTTGGAAGCTGCCGGATTCTCGCGATCAAACCCGTACTATATCGTTCCGCAGGGTCGTGTTACTGCCCTGACAAACATGAAGGAATCCGACAGACTTAATCTGCTGAAGGAGGTTGCAGGTACACAAGTTTACGAAGCCCGCCGTGCGGAGTCACTCAAGATCATGAGCGAGACCAATAACAAGCGGGAGAAGATTGACGAGCTTCTTGTGTATATCAAGGATAGGTTGGATGAATTGGAGGAGGAGAAGGAAGAGCTGCGAGGCTTCCAGGAGAAAGACAGAGAAAGGCGATGTCTGGAATATGCCTACCATCATCGAGAGCAGACAACCGTTCAATCTGCCTTGGAAGAAATTGATAGCGCTAGACAAGATGGACTTGACTCTACTGACTCTAGCCGTGCCGAATTCCTATCCGGTGAGAAAAAGATCTCCAAAATAGATGCCGAAATACACAAACTGCACAGAGAACTGGAGCTTCTACAAATTGATCGTCGTCAACTCGAGGAGGATCGACGTGACAATGCCAAGAGTCTAGCCAAAGCCGAACTCAAGGCCAAGAACTTCAGGGAAGGGCAGTCTGCTCAGGAGCAAGCGCGCGCACAGCATGATGCTGAGCTCGAATCGGTCCAAACAGAAATTGCAGCCAAGGAATCTGAATTGGCCGAGGTTCTCCCCGAATACAGCCAGAAAAAGGGCGAGGAAGCCGAAGCTAGACGGCAATTGGATGCTGTTGAGGCAGCGCGGACACGTCTCTTTGCCAAGCAAACTCGTGGTTCAAGGTTTAAGAATCGTGCGGAGCGGGATGCTTGGTTGAGGCAAGAAATCGACGAGCTCGGCTTGACAATCAGCACACAGAAAGCAAACAAAATGGATGCCGACGAGGAGGTTGTTAGGGTCCAGCAAGCAATCGGGCAGGGTGAGGGTGAAGTTGCTGATCTGAGATCACGTCTCGCGAACTGGAGCGGTGATAGAGCACAGCTTGCAGAGCAGGTGGCTCACGCGCGGACTACACTGGATAGGCTCAACGACGAGCGAAAGCTAATTCGGCGAGAGGACGACAAGTTGAGCTCCGTCATCTCAAATGCCCGCCAGGAGAAGGAGCAAGCTGAGCGAGAGCTGTCACATGCTGTAGACGGAGCAACTGCGCGTGGTCTTGCTACCATTCGCCGATTGAAACAGGAGCACGACATCCCCGGCGCATACGGAACATTGGCAGACCTTCTCGAAGTTAGCGATGCCTACCGACTGCCTGTCGAGCAGATTGCTGGTGCTAGCTTGTTTCACTATGTTGTTGACAATGCCGATACGGCCACGTACTTGGCGGATACTATGTACAGGCAACACGGGGGTCGTGTCACTTTCATGCCGTTGGCGCAGCTTCGTCCTCGCAAAGTGAACTTCCCCATGTCAAATGATGCTGTTCCACTCCTCAGCAAGATTACATTTGACCCCAAATATGAAAAGGCATTCCAGCAAGTTTTCGGTAAAACCGTCGTGTGTCCAAACTTGGCAGTGGCAGCTCAGTATGCCAGGAGTCATGGTGTTGATGGTATCACCGCTGAGGGTGATACCACGAACAAGAGAGGTGCGATGACGGGTGGTTATATCGATCCTCGAAAATCTCGCCTGGAAGCTGTCCATTCTGCGAATAAGTGGCGCGAAGAATATGATCAGTTGATCGAACAATCTCGTACCATTCGCAAACAGATTGATCACAAGGATCAAGAAATTACCGGTGCTATGTCTGAAGTCCAGAAGCTGGAGCAGAGGATGCGACAAGCCGAAGATGGTTTCGAGCCGTTGAAGCATGAGCTTCGCAACAAATCCGCCCATATTGAAAACGAAAGAAACCACCTTGACGCCGCGATTAGGAGACGTGATGCAGTCGAAAAGAATATGAGCGGATTTTTGCAAGAAGTTGCAGCGCACGAGGCCGAACTCGAAACTGATTTCAAGAAGAGTCTGAATCCGGCCGAGGAGCGAGAGCTTGAGGAATCTAGCAGCAGGGCACAGCAGTTGCAGAGGCAGTGGAACGAAATCAGCAACGCCCGAAGAGCTCTAGAGCGAAACAAACAACTTCTTGAGGTTGATTTGCGGCAAAATCTCCAGATGAAGTTGGATCAGCTCAACAGCCAAGCCTTTGAGAATTCAGCATCCGGTGGATTATCTGGCAACTTGAAGGAGGCGGAGAGAGAAATGAAGAAGGCCCAAAAAGCGTTGAAGGCAGTCGAAGCCGATCTTCAAGAGACCGAAACCAAGTTGGACGAGCTCAACGCTCGCCTGGAGCAGTTTGAAGCCGAAAAGATCAAGCGTGAGCAGACCCAACTTGAGATCTCTACTAAGATAGAGAAGCAACAGAAGAGAATGGAGAAGACGCTTCAACGCAAGGCTTTATTGACGGCCCAAGCGGCCGAGTGCGCCAAGAATATTAGAGAGCTTGGTGTACTACCAGAAGAAGCCTTTGACAAGTATGAGAATATGCAAGCCAGCACCGTAAGTGTTTCATAGACTGGAATTATGCAGAAACATGGGTTTGCTAACAGTTGATTTAGATCACAAACAAGCTCAAGAAGGTCAACGAGGCTTTGAAGAAGTACAAGCACGTAAACAAGAAGGCCTTTGAGCAGTACAACAATTTCACTTCACAGCAAGATCATCTGATGAAGCGACGGAAGGAATTGGATGCATCTCAAGGGTCCATCGAGGAGCTTGTGGAACATCTTGATCGCCGAAAAGATGAGGCTATCGAGCGTACTTTTAAACAGGTGTCTAAAGAGTTTGCTACAATCTTTACTAAACTGGTACCTGCCGGTCATGGTAGATTGGTCATTCAGCGCAGGACAGACCGCCGCCAGGAGCCCGAGGAATCGGACGAAGAAGCCCGAGGCAGTGTTGAGAACTATATTGGTGTTGGTATCAGTGTCTCTTTCAACTCGAAACACCTCGACGAGCAGCAAAAGATTCAACAACTCAGTGGTGGCCAAAAGAGTAAGTCTAAATCGCACCAACAAGTCGTTTCATCCTTTAACATTTATCAGGTCTTTGCGCTCTTTGCCTCATCTTTGCGCTTCAGCAAACTGAGAGCAGCCCCATGGTCATCTTTGACGAGGTCGACGCCAACTTGGACGCCCAGTACCGTACTGCCGTGGCCGCCCTTTTAGAGTCAATATCGAACGAGGCCGGTACGCAGTTCATCTGCACCACTTTCCGACCTGAAATTGTTCACGTTGCGGACAAATGTTATGGTGTGACTTTCCGTAGCAAGACGAGTTCCATCAACTGCGTTAGTACCGATGATGCACTCAATTTCGTCGAGGGTCAAGCCAAACCGCAATAATCACGCCTTTGATTCATTACGGAATTCCTGAGGATCGGGGTTGTTGTCTGGAAAAAACAAAACAAAATATGGGAGGTGGAGTCTGGCGCTGGGTTTAAAGAAGACACCAATGTTGCTTATTGGAGGCTTTAAGTGCTCTCTGTTGTGTGATGAAGGAATGCTGCTTTTGATATTAGACAGGCTTCTCTTGATATGACGATACGTGTGGCGAGTTGCTTTGAATGATTGGATGCAGTGGAGGGGGGTGCATAATGGACTTTCGAGTAGTGTTCTTGGAGGTTTCTGGTGGTGATGAAATCCAAGTTATTATAATACCCTTTTGATAAGTCTGATTCATTCGTGTTTATTTCTTTCCTTTCTATTCCTGGCCTCGTCTACTCTTTTTACCGGTAACAAGAAAATATTGGCGACAAGAAATGACATATCTCGATCAGTTATCAAGATATTGTAGATAATCCAATTCTCCCAAATCTCCCGACTCCAAAAATCACCAATCACTATCACTCAGCCATCTCTCGACCGACTCCCGGTGATCACTATCCGTCCCCGCGCCCCAGGGCTTTTCCTCCTCCGCCGTCGTCGCCGCCATAGCATCCTGGAACCCATCCGCGTAGCCCGTCGTGTAGGCCGCCAGGCTCACCACGCAAGCAATCAGTATCAACCCCACCGTCGAGGCACCCGCCATGACGGTCATGGCGTTGAAGCCAAAGTGCCCGCACGCGAAGAAGACGTAGACGAGGACGCCGCCGGCCCAGAAGAGGGTGAAGGCGCGGAGAAGGGATTGGACGGGCTCGAAGTTGTTGTGGGCGTGCAGTTCTTGATGATGGTTAGTGGACGATGTACTTGTTATTTATTTGTTTAGTTTAAGGGGGGATTTGGACTTACGGTCTTCGAAGCGGGTGCGTTGGATTTGCCAAACTAATAGACAAATTATAAGGACACAGACGAGTTGAAAAATATAGATTAACAGAATTCCTATAAGAAGATGTTAGTATGTCTGCTGAAATGATAAGAACACAGAAGGGGGGTGTTTACCTGTCATATCCGCATCTACTTTTTTCATAACTGAAGTTGCCATATTTTATAATCCTGCTCACTATCGTGAAGTAACTGTATTCATAAAATAAAGAGAAAATTGTGTCTGGAATCTATAAGCATCATCAAGGAGAAGAGAGCCAGCAGAGAGAGATCTTATATAACATTTGAGAATTAAGCATTGAGAATTGAAAGAGGAGAACTAAAATCCCATAAACTTAAAAATAATTATTGAGACTTTTTGGTTTTGTAGTGAAGAAGAATAAGCTTCATGTGTGGCACAGTTAGCTAGAGAGCTTTGATTTCACATGTTAGCGATGAAACAAAAAAAGGTTTGGTGTTTGGGTAACTTTACTTGAGGGGGGGGTTTCGTGAAGTGACGGGCCAAGTAAAGGTTGTGTGCCACGTGCGAGAAAATACTACCTTGGATGTTTGAGCAAGAGGTGCCGCTGCCATGAACTCAGTGTACCTTTGATGATACCAACCTTGAGAAGAAAAAAGAGAAGAAAAAAAGAAGAAAAGCTCAAGACGATACCTACCTAGGTAACAGTTGATGGGAATAATGGATAGTGGCGAGTAACAAGAGGAATGGCGGATAATAGGGGGGATCAATACTCTAACATCATTGATATCCCCCTCTATTCGATTTTTATTTTTATTTTTATTTTCATTTTCATTTTTATTTACAAATGGGGGAATTCTCATCTTCAATGAGCCTACATGAATTCTGCACATCATCTTGTAATACAAGCTTTTCATCTTCACTCATCCCTCATCGTTTGACGAAAAGCGTTTTTACCCCGGGCCACTCCGCGTCACACAAAATGAAACTCTCCCTTCACAGTGTGTAAATTTATACAAATCGGTAATCTTACACGTTTTTTGAAAAAGAGGCCAAACCCCAAAAAGGGTCGAGTACCGGCAACTGTTTTCTTTCTTTTCTTTCTTTCCGTCTTTTGCTTTCCTCTCTACCTCTCAGCCATCATGTTCCGCACCCCGCGAAAGTACTCCGGCGCCAGCTCCTTCTCCAGCTCCTCCCGCGTGAGCCACTTGAAGTCTGTGTAGCCGAGGGGGCTGCCCTTGACGTCGGCCTGGCCGGCCATGATCCTGCCCTTTAGGAAAAACGTCTTCTCGCCTTTCTTCTGGACCTCGCCGCCGGGGCCGAGGGTGGGCTTGGTGACGAGGTGGGCGACTGGTACGCGGCCGACGATCCAGGTGTTCATGTTGACGCCGGCGGCCTGGTCCAATACCCTCTGCGCACACTTTTATATAGAATCATCGTTAGTTATAAAAGTCCAAAAAAAGGGTTGGTCATACTGAAAAAGGGGATGTGGCCTCACCTCATGGAGATTCTCGTCCGCAGGAATCACATCCGCCGGGAAAACCCAACCGTCCTTGTCCTTGACAACAAGGTACAGCGTCTTATCCATGGCACGATCCAGCCTCTTCACATCGCCCTTCTTGTCCGCCTCCGTCACTCTCTCCACCGGCCTCTCCACCGGCACCACATCATCAGGGGCAATAACCTCAGCATCGTCACTGACCCTCGCCTCTGCATCCTTCAAAAGACTGTTGAGCACGTTGTCCTGGCTGCTCAGCTCATCCCCCACCCTCAACTCATCGTCCCAGGCCTTGGCGCTCTTCCCGTGATAGGTACCCAGCTCCTTGGCCACCGTCCCGCCCCGCTCCTTCACCTTGAGGCTCCAATCCAGCTGCGCGGCCGTGTCGGGCTTAAAGTATATACTCGTGATGAACGGCGTGTTCAGCCGCTCCTCCAGGCGCTTCTGGTAAAAGTAAAACGCATTCTCAAACGGGTGGAGGCGTCTGGTCAAGAGGGGCGGCCGGGTGAGGATGAGCCCGGAGCGGATATCGTAGGGGGATGGTGTGCGTGTGGAGTGGATTGGCGGAGGCATCGTCGCTACTTCTGCTGCTTCTGCTGCTGCGGTAGATGACTCGATAGTCGGGGCGACAGAGGAATAGAGGCGACTCGATGTGCGGGTATAACTTGTTGCGCATCTAGAGCACAATGTTGAAGATGCTACACTACAAGTCAGTTCTTTTGATCAATTGGCTCAAAACAAGTGGTTCTTACATGAGATAATGCCTCTAAAGGCATGGCTACCTCTACTGGAGGCTGCCATGATTGTGGTTTCCCTTTTGTGGTCGCTTCTCAACTTCCAGCTCCACGTGGGATGTCGATATCACTTCAAAATCTATCCCACCTTTGCGCCTCGAACTTTTTTGGTGGAAGCGCAAAACGGTACGTACCATTCCGAACCGGGTCTCGATGCTGACTAACCAATTACGTAATTTTCAACATCGTAATGTCTGCCTCAGGCATAATTCCACAGCATCATTTACACCAATATCTTCCCGCGCCCACCAACCGAGTTCTTCTCTTCTTCTCTTTCTTCTCTTCAAGGCACCATTTCCTTATCGTCGAGACCTGTTTTTCACCTCCAAAACGTCCTGACCATTTACGCGTGCCGAGAGAGAATTCCAGAGCAGTCTTTTTCGCTAGCGGCACCTATTACCATTTTTCTACCGGGTTCTGTTAGATAGTTACTGCTGACATGCAAACATGCCAAAAAATTGAAATTTTCTTTCGTCCGGTGGCGGCCGCAGTCTCCATCGCGCCCGTCACCGATTTGAAGCCTCACCTGATGTTCGCCGTGACAACCTTTTTTCTTTCTGCAACTATCCCCCATGGGATGCAAGGACCTGAATCGCATACGCAAAAGTCAGGTCTGGGGAGTTTTTCACACCGGCTCTCATTTCCTTTTGGAATTCTGCCGGTAACTCCCCGCCAGTCGTCGAGATCTATGGCTAAAGCATTCGTCAGGTGTAGGGCCCTACATTCTCCATTTACGTGCCGCATTCGAAGTTGAATCGATGATCATTTGAATTTACCAAGCCCTACAAGCTCGGCCCACAAGCTACCTATGATAATATGATACATGCTCAAGACACGACTAGCTATAGTTACGAGTCAGTCGTCCCCGTTCGAACACAAGACAAAATTCGAAAAATCAAAAAATCCCGACTCCTAATACACCCCGATGCTCCCAATATGCCGCTGACCTGCTTTATCAAAATGAGGATGGGTATCATGCCATAATATGGATCACCGACAAAACAGCCTTTAAAACGCCAGACCAATGCTCGTTTCTGCGCACCCATGATCAGGCTTGAAGCTCGGAGACTGCTTGAGCCACCTCTTGCGTGGCCCTCTTCTCCCATGTCCGTCGAGATTTGTCGTTGAGTAAGGACGCATCCTTCACCTCGTCGTAAAGCTTCCGCGATATATCACGATTGATTGTCGCATATTGCTCTGTCGTCAGCTTTTGAGCTCGCCAGTGCGGTCTCAAGGCATTCTTGACAATATCATTAATGTTCTTCTTTTCCTCCTGTGACATTGTCCACCTTGATGACGCATCCTCTTGACTTGTTGGTGATACCTGGTGAGTGCGGCGCGGCCGAGGTTGGCGCAGTTCCAAGGGCCGGCTCTCGGTCTTGGTTGGCCGTGATTCTGAGTCGCTGTGTTCGCTTCCACTGCCATACCGATTCGGCGAGTAATTGGCTGGTGGATATATTGGTTCGATATGCGTGCTCAGGGATAGAGTTGGAGATGTCGGCCGTCCATTGGCACTGGGCAATGGTGGTGGGGTCAGGGACAAAGCCCGAGGGCTGCTATATGCGGAAGGTGACGGTGAAAGAGCTGGGGATGATGCTTCGGGAGGATGCCGCCATCCGGTGGTGATGGTTAACGCTTCGTCGTCGGACTGGGCATTTGGCTCGAGCTCCTTTAATAGAGAGGATACAACCAGAGTCGGTTCGTTGTCATCACGACCAAGAGGGCCGGGTCTTGATGGCGATCCGTTTGTTGCCCGCCCTGTCGATGAACCTGCCGTTGTAGGCGGGGGGGCCGCCGCCGAAGCTTCAGCATGGGGTAGTCGCCTGGTCCGAGGACGTTTTAGCTTCCTCTCTGGTTCTTGAGCGGGTGGCTCCGCCGGTGAGCCTGTGATGGAGCGAGTCTTTCGTTTCCGGGTGTTTGGACTAGAAGCATCTGTGTCACGAACACGCTCGAAAGCTCCCCAAGCACGTCTTTCATCTACGGTCTCCACCGGTAACGGCTCAGGCTGAAGACGCTCGCTAATCTGGGGCGGAATATAGTTTGCAAAGGTCTCATGGGCACCGAGGCGTTGTGCAATGCTGATTCTTTGCTGCCAGCGTTGAAGCTCTCGTCGGTCGAGTTGTTGGAAGCGACGGAACCGTTCAAGGTCTTCGTCTTCGTCATCGTGGTTGTCGAGATCAAGGTCACTCATCTCATAAAAGCGACCGGAAAATTGCCCCCAGGCTCCTTGCCATTCAGCATTGCGAGCCTGCCGGCGTGCCCTCCTCAAGCGCGCACGAGTCCGAACATGGAAACCCCGATTAGATCGAGGGATTGGACGGCGGGCGGTTTGGGGACGAGCCGATGACAGCTCACCCTCGGTGTCTGAAGTAGCAACAAGCTCCGGCTCATCTGTCAGCTCGAACAGGTGGGCACATTCCATGCAGTGCCAGTCGCCCTCTGGGATGTAATCGAGACCGATGCAGTGTGTGTGATAGGCAGCATCGCAGCTGTCACATAGCAAGAGGATGTCCTCTCGGTCTGCGGAGTTGCAGATGGGGCATGGGTTTGATTCCTCCTCTTCCTCATCCGGGTTCTCGCCCAACCACTGTTGCACATCGAATTCAGCGACTTGTTTCTTGTCCTTGACTTCGTAGGTCGAGATTGCGGTGCCTGCGCATTTCAGTCAGGTTAGTAGGTGCACGGGTAGTAAAAAATTCAGGGCGAGGATGAACGTACCATCAAGTCCGTTGTAGACACGGACAAAGTGAAACGGTTTGCGGCAAATGGGGCACGTATTCGTCTTCTGTGCCCACGATCGGATGCAGGCATCATGAATGATGTGATCGCATCCATCCAGAGATGCGAGAATGTTGAGGTAGCTGGAATCAGCTTCGACAGCGTCGTTGCTGGCAGTGATAGCGGTGTCGACTGGCGCCTTGCTATCGCCTCCATTCGAGGACGAGGACGAGGGGCGCGGTAGCGGATCCAGGCATATGATACACTGTTCCGGCTCAGACATGATGCGGACTTGTTTGATGCACTTCTGAAGCTGATGGAAACATGTAAGAAAAGTAAAATAAGGAGGATTTAAACAAATGTGCGTCAGTCAGACAAGAGTTTTTAAAGAAAGCAGAATGTGAAAAATTGCAAAATGGCTTCTTAAAACAGTTTGACGAGAAGGAAGAAAGCTGATTTGGATTGACGAGTGATGGATGGATGATGACGATGTATTAGTGGATTGGATGGGTTAAAGGTCAAAAGGTGGGCGGTGGTGGTTGTGGTGGGATAAGTTCTGTAGCGGCTATGGGGGGGGGGGGTGAAGAGAGTGCCAGGTGATGTGCACAGTGGACAAGTACAGCGCCTGTGCTGGGCCTCTGTCTACCTCTAGGCTCTACTTCTTCTGGGCTATGGCCACAGGGGGGGAAGAAAGACAGTGGAAGGCAGAGTAAATTGGGAAAGAGAAGGAAGAGTTCAGCTAAAAAGCAAAAGTCCAGAAAGGCGGGTTTGGGGGAAAGATCCAATGCGTCCGGGTCGCTTAGCGCAGGCAGGCCTAGGTCTGCCTGTTAGGGGCCTGAGCGGGGCCAATCAGCGAGGTTCTGGGTAAACGAAACGGACCTTGGACGCCACGGGCAGGAAGAGCGAGAGAGAGAGACTCGAGGGGGGAAAGGATGGGTGGGATGGATATGGATGGATGGAGGGCGGAGGATGGATGCGGGGAGGGGGAGAAAGAGTTGTTCCAGGCGATGGTGGGCGGTGGTGGGCGGTGGGCGGGAACCTTTGGGAAGGGAAACCGCTGTACCGAGTAGGCACACGCTGAACCTAGAAGTTTCAGGGAGTGGCTGCCGTGCTGTAGAGTCCGAGGTTCCAGGTTGCCAATGGATCTTATAGGCGGTTGTGGTGCTGATGCTGGTGCTGGTGCTGGTAGTGCCTTGCCCTTGGGCTGTGCGAACTGCGGGCCCCCGTGTTCTTCCTCTCCCAGGTGTTTTGTTTGGTGCAAGCAGTGAATCAAATAAGGATGGGAAGCTTTGCTTTCAAACGGTTCTTGAGTTGGAACAAGAACAAGAACAAGGGACCAATAAAAGAACCAAGATTGCTGGATGTGTTACACCGAAGGGGGGGAGAGAACAACGTTCCAACACTGCTAAGCACGCAGAGCCTAAGGCAAGGATGTTCAGTTCGTGTGGTTTGCCTGGCAAGTAGTATTACGAGTAATTAAAAAAACAAAACAAAAAACAAAAAATCTGGTTGGCCCTGGATTCTTTTGTTTTTTTGAGAGAGTGGGAGGAAGAATAATGAGAAGGAAAAAAGAAGAAGAGCCACCTTGTTTGGATTTCCTCCTTGCCTCGGGGGGTTCAGGTTCAGGTAATATGGGTAAAATGGTAGGTAATAATTACAGGTAAGGGCCAAAAGGAGCTTATTATGGGTGTAGCCTTCGTGTACCTACGCAAAAAGACGCCCGTACCTGGCTAACATAAACTCAATGCAGACAATACATTCTCAATACAAAGTTTTTCCAAAGAAAGCTTGACTCTCCCACTTTCTCCAACGTTTCTTGCCCTCCGCGACCATCGTGAGTAGTAGAAAGCATGCAATAAATAGAGGCACTAAGGTAGGTAGCTATCAAGGTACCTATTACTATTGGGGGTCTGGCATCCCTCTGTCTCTCAGTCTCAGAGACGAAAGGGAAAGAAAAGAAAGAGAAAGAGAGAGAAAAAACGGAACGGGCTCACGTGTGATGCCACCCCTTCCCCATGTGGGCGTTGCTAACAGCTTAACATGATTTTGCAATTGGTTGAATGCGTGACCACAAGGGCCTTGAGGCTGACCAGGTCACTCATCCAATCCCAAGTCCACCACCCTGAAAATGCGCTGCGACGCCGCCCGCGCCCCGGTGAGTTTTGTGCGTGTTATCCCCAGCCCCATGAGCAGAGAGGAGAGTACTAGATGTGGCAATTAGGGATATGGTATATGTACATCTATCTGCACGGCCAAGGTGCGTTATCTCAGACAAAAACAAAGAAAAAAACAGACATGATGCAAATAAGGTATGCGTAAGGCAAGGTGAGGTAACCCCCCCCGTACATACAAGTAGTCACGGAGGCACCTTCACTTGCGTATTACAAGTATGTCTACGGGGCCGCCGAATTGAGGAGTGTGAGTGGATTAGTTTGACACCCTGCCTCCCTTCCCTTCCCTTCCCTTCCCTTCCCTTCCCTCTCTCTATTGCAGGTAAGTACCTACTTATCCAAGGAACGAAACGAATGTGCAACATCCGGGGGTGGTGGTGAGCAGATTGCTTTGGCGGGGTGGGTTGGCAATATTGTTTTTCAATTTCCTTCATGTATCCTTTGTTAACATATTAACGGCATGCTTTTTTGGGGGTGCTGTTTTGCAATGCATGCTTGCATGGTGTCCGTTATGTATGTGTGCATTGCCCCCCTGTGGTTACATGGGAGCTGAACATGATTTTTTACCCAGCTTCCTCCCTTGGTAATGAATGTTACGAGTAGGTTGGTGAGAATGTGTTAAGGGGGACTGAACTGGGCAGAGACAAACACGATAGGGTCAGTGAGAAACGGCCGTGTACTACTACTATGCAAGGAACTGTCCTGTCTCTTTTGGGATGTAGGTAAGGTAATACGCAACGCCAACGACGTATATAGCATCACAGACCATCACCATCACCCTCATGCTAATAGTACCAATATACGTAATGTTGCTAGTCCCAACTTATTGCTATACGGGTACGGAGTAGTTACTATACCCATATCAGCAGTGACAGGAGGACGCAAAAGTCATGCAAGTTGGGTGTATCTACTCATCCTTTCCCTCTCGACGTCGACGTCGACATCAAGGGTGGCTATGGATCACTCCCAAGGTTTTTTGAGAAAAGAACCCCACTTATGTCTCGTCAGCTTGTTTGATCCCATGGACCGTGGGTCGGACTTCTGCTGCTTGTTGCATGCCAATGGAAATAGCCATGAGCCACACACATCTCGGTTGCCTGGGCCCGTTGGGGCCGCCCTGACCTCAAGGGGAGGTGACAAGACAAGCATTTCAAAACGAAATCACCGGCTCATACAAAATATTTCACCGATAGGTACGGAGTAGGCAAATGTCTTGTGCGCCCGTGTCTCACTGTGTTTTCATAGCCCCCCCGGTAAGGAGCTTGTGAAAGATCGATCATCTAGTTGTTAGTGCAGGTAAGAGTATAAGTATGTGATTTAATTATTATACCGATCTATAAATTACGTGTATCTGCAGGGTCAAACGTTGTCGTAGACATAACTCGTGTCCTTGCATTAGAACAAGAAAAAAAAACACATACCTGGTTCCCAGGGCAAGCCTCTCAGAGGATGAAAGCCCTAGTCGAAACAGAGTAATACTCAGCCGTCTGATCACGGCGCATCGTCAGCGTATAAGACGCAGATGCGTAACCAAGAGCAGCGAATCGCCGACGCATCATCGACAGGTCAACGCATCCCATCGGCGGCCTCGGGTATGAGGTATCAGATTCAGATTCGCAATCCTTGCACCCGAGATCGCTGCTTGCGTCCGCTGCTACGCCCGGGTCGAGTCATTGCCTTCTGCTCTTTCGAGGCTGCTCTCCAAGGCTGTAACAGAAAAAAAGCCTTCCTCTGGCGTTACCGACCCAGGTACGAAGGGTGGCTGAATAAAAGCTGACGAACCGCAAACTCGACTTGTCAAAGATTCCTACGGCCCGATAACTCGATCAAAAAAATAAAATAAGCTTCTGTCATAGTTTGATGTCGAATTCCCACGGCAACTTCTGTCACAAAGACCACAAAATGACTGAACTCGAAACAAGAAGAATCCCTTGTCTCCGAATAATGATGTGAAACCATGAAAATGTTGGCAATGAAAAAAAAAATGATAGGGGTCTGTACAATGAAACTTTTTTCTTTTCATTGCTAATCGACCGGCGTCTATGACCAGATATCGAGTGTCGACGTTCTTTTTTTCGTCAACTCATAGTGTATGCACGCAAACCATGTCCCCCATACACCAGACCGAAAAGCAAAGCCGTTATACCTCCATCCCACAAACAGCACCTTAAACCTCAGCAATCTCCCTCAATCGTCGAAGAGTTGATCGCATAGCAGCGGCAGCGGGGGTGCTATAGAATTCCAAGTTAGTATCCCCCGATTCTCCAAGCGCATCATGGTGTCGTCGAAGATATAAACGTACGCAACAGTGTAAGCACCGCCGGCAATGGTGCGGTTGCAGCCTCGGCAGTTCCAGATACCAACAGACTTTCTTCGGACGGTGGTCTTGCCGCAGAAGGTGCAGGTGTACTTGGCGTGCTGGGTGATTTCCATCTTCTTCACCTGCTTTCGCAGGGAAGCACCGTAACTATATATCACCTACGTCAGTCGAAAGCTCCCCCCAAAAGTATATGTTGATGATTTCGTATGTGTCGCGAATCGAATAACTTTCACATGGGTCGCCGGCAACATTCACAACAGCCAAATAATAATCTGGATAGTGCAATAGCCATTGGATGCGGAGAGAATACATCGTGGTCGCTTCATCGTGATCGAGAATGGTGTCGAAGTGATTTGGGGATCGAGAATGTTTGTGAGACTCACCGGGTACCGTATTTACCGCTGTAGACATTGTTAGCATTCTGAAGTTAATTTGATGGATCGCAATCATATACGCACGTCACGCCGACCTTCTTCGTACGCTTGGTCATCTTGAAGACTGTGTGAGGGACGAGTGGTGTTTGGTTGACTGGTCTTCGGTTTGAGACTGATTCCTCCCAAAATGTGCTGGAAAGTTGGAGTTGTGATTTTCCTTAGGGCATGCACGTGAGCGACGGGGACAAGCGAAGCCCCACCACGATTTTTCGCGCCCACGGGTGCGAGTCCAGGCAAAGTGAAGGTCACATGTATAGTCACGTGAAAGAGCGATTGGCGCTGATCCTTGTCCAGCCCACACTTCATGGAAGGGGTTACACATTTGGACTAGCACCATGTAGATGACATCCCAACCACAGCATCAGGTTCGGCCCAATTCACCATCAAGTGACTTAAGCCAGAACTTTGGGCTTCTTTCGCAGGTTATCACATGGGAACCGTGTGGCAGAGACTCTTCTTCATATAGATGGAGCTTCAAGGTTGAGTTATTGGTCGAGATTTCTATTCAAATTGGAAACAGTTGTAAATGTGCTACCTGATCGGCAATGGGAAACGACAGTTCCATTCACTGTGACGGTGGCTTGATTAGGTACCCGTGATGCTACTAGATGCGGAAACAAAACCGAGGCTCTTGAGCATCAACAATCGCAACACCACCTTTTCCCGTTCTGAAATTTGACGTTTATTCTCTCACAAACACTATTTTTGTAATTACAGAAGGCGAGGCCGTGCTATAAAATTCATCATGCCATTCAAAGACCATGGTCGCCAGTATGATCTGGTTGTTTTCGGAGCCACAGGTATGGCATCATAGATGTGTGTGCGTTCAAAGTGCTCATACGAATGGTAGGATATTCTGGGAAAATGGCAGCCGAGTATATCACGTCCAACTTTCCAACCAACTTGAAATGGGCCGTCGCCGGCCGTTCAGAGATCAAGCTTCAAGCCGTCATCGATGAGTGCAATGTGTTAAATCTGGATAGATTACCACCAGGTTCGTGAACATGGCCTCGAGGTAATTAGTTGATAACTTTGTGCGTGGAGAGCTGATAAAAATACAGCCATCGAAACTCTTGATGTGAGCGACGAGGAGAAATTAACTGATCTAGTCAAGAAATCATTCGTCATTATCACTACTGTTGGACCATACTGCCTATATGGCGAGCCAGTTGTCAAATCATGCGCCGAATCAGGAACACACTACTTGGACATTACTGGAGAAATTCCCTGGGTATACCATATGATCAAGAAGTATGATATGACTGCCAAGAGGAGCGGTGCCATCATCATACCGCAGGCGGGTCTGGAATCAGCAGCAGCCGATCTTTGCACTTGGGCTTTGGCAAAGTGCATCCGGAAGGAACTGGCAGCCAAAACTAGAGATGTTACGCTTTCTCTTCATACTTTTCGGTGAGTCTCCATCAATCGCTGCGATGAAGCTCAACCAGACTTACATGATATAGTGCCGCGCCGTCTGGTGGCACCCTCAACACACTCTTGGCTACATTTGAGCACTTTCGCTTGCAAGATTTCAGGGATGCCAACGAACCCTTTGCATTCTCACCCATACTTCACCCCGCAGAGCCCAAGCGCCATCCAAAATCCATCTCGCAAATCGTATTTGGATCTCATCATGCCCCTGGCCTCGGCATGGTGAGCACCTCCATTATTGGGGGTACCGACCAGACACAGGTGGAGCGCTCATGGGGTCTCCTGTCTCTGATACCGAGTCGAAAGCACGAATTTTACGGACCAAATTTCCATTTTGCAGAGTATCGCAAGGTCCGCAACTGGCTGGATGGCATTTTCCTCCACTGGGGGTTGTTGTTGGCCATTGCTTTGCTATTTCTGGTAAAGCCTCTGAGGAACTTGGTCAGGAAACATGCAACCGAACCTGGCGCTGGACCTCCGAAAGATGAGGCAGAAAAGGAAGAAGTCGAGTTCCGTGGCATAGCGAATCCTGACACAGACGAGCCTGTAGACAAGCAAGCATACTGTCGAGCTTGGTTCAATGGAAGCATTTACCTTTGTAAGTCAAGTTTGATGGGGAGTTTGGGTGGAATATGCGATAGCTGACAGTTTCCAGTGACGGCAATCTATGCTGTCGAGGGGGCATTGACACTGTTGGAGGAGGAAGTTGATTTGCCAGGCGGCTTATTGACACCAGCCTGTTTGGGCCAGAGGTACATTGACCGTTTGCAAGAGGCCGGGTTTCACATGGAGGTGAGGCTTCAAGACAGGTGAACGTGATGCCATGGATGCTAGTCCGATTGGATGGATGCAACATCCTTGGGCTTCCCGACTGTGCCACAGCATATTGGGCTCGGACGTCGTGTGGCAGGATGGCGGAGTTTGTCCTCCATATCTATGAAGCTACCAGTAACGAGAGGAGTTGTGAGCAGCAAAGAGAATTAACAAGAATAGGAATAGTTTCAGCAACTGCAAGATACCTGGCAGCAATATACATACTTGAATCCACAGTAATAGCAGTCAGATGGGATGGGAACTCTGCTGGCATGGATGGATCGCCCCACCGATGATCATGTTTGCAGCAGCTACTAACTTTGCTTGTGCTAGAAGAAGCGGGAAACTTGTTTCAGTGGGGCGCTGGCCCAAATTTTTGGAGTAACTCGCCGTCATAGAGCATCCATCTCCAGCTGCCGAGTTACTACTACTACTTGTACAAACACATCCAACCATCCATCCCATCCCATCCATTCCGTCCACTGCTAATACTAATTCGTTGCTAAAAAAAAAAACCATACAAAAGCCATCGCTAGAACTTCATCTTTTTATCTGGTTTTGCTTCTTTTCGCTTCCACTTCCTTTTATTCTATATAATCTTTGTCTTGAATGGAACTCTGAGGCTTCAATTGCATCTTGTTGGCCCTGGTGTATTTTGGCTAGGGTGCCCTTCAAGCTTGTTGTCGCCGCCTTTTTATTTTTTATTTTATTTTTATTTTTGCGCGCTCTGACACGACATGGAGTCTGCCAACCACATTTCCGACAATCCTGCTAGCGAGAGCACCCCTCTGCTAATACACGACGATAATCGACCGAAAGGCCCTCGAACCGTCACTTTCAGCGACAATCCAGTCACCAGAACCATCTCTCCAGACCCTCGATACCACGCCAAGAGCCAACACCAACATGTGGCTATCAGCACAAGTCCTGGTGGCAGCAGCCGCCTCACCGGCCCACCCATGCTTGCGGCCCTGAACAACAAGTTGCGGAGACGAAACAGTCAAGGCTCTGTCCCTTCTCTTACACCTCAGTTGGGCCCCAAGATTGGCCCGCAAAGAAGTACCAAGAAGACGGAGAAGCTCAAGCTCTTGCCCAACCCTGACTTTGGAGACGAGGGCGAGGATGAGGAGAGCGGCAGAGATGTCTACTCTCAGTACACACGAATCAAGGACCCGACGGCGAGAAGAGATGCGGCACGATTGGGCAAAGCAGACAGAGATCGACTGCCTCGAGTTACAGCCTACTGCACCGCTAATCGATACGCAATGGAAGGGTTAATGCGATTCCTCAAAGGTCGGGGCAAGTCTCGGGGTGCAAGCCCAAAGCTCATCGATGAGTGTATATACACTCCTTACATGTACACCAAACCCTCGAATGGTCAGAATCCCAATGACCCCGTCCAGAGCTATGAGCGGCGTCACTCTACCGGCAGTGAGGCCATGGACGGCGAGGTACAGCGACAAGAGTTCCGATCGACCATGCACTCTACGCAGCACGACTCGGGCTATGGAGAAGGATTCGATATGAACAATCATCATCAAGGCGCCAGCGACCTCCCCAGCGACGAGCTACTAGGTCCTGGTCTTCCATCAAATGTCCCTATTGGTGACAGTGTCCCAGACTTTGACACCCAAATCCACACACCAGAAGTATTCCTTTTTGACTACGGTGTCGTCGTTATATGGGGTATGACGGAACATCAGGAGGCTAGATTTCTGAAAGACATTGCGAAATTTGAGCTCGAGAAGCTTGCCCCTGACGATGTCGAGTCGGAGCACTTCAATTTCTACTACACGAGGGAATACCAGGCACGAATATATAACGACTTTATCACATTGAGAGACAAGAACAACTACATGACCAAGCTTGCCATTTCTCATGCTTTGGCCCAAAGTGTCAAGGTGGGAATCACTTCTTTGGATATGACGTTTATCGACCATTTTGCTAACGAAATCGTAGACCTCCCTCTTTGAGGAGCTCATTGCCTCTACTATTGATACTTGCAAGGACATCCCCGCGCAAATTGCCCTAACGGGTAAAATTGCTCTGACCCGATCGCAAATCAACATGCAAATTGGCGAGCTCTTCATTCTTCGCATCAACATCCATCTCAATGGCTCCGTCCTCGATACCCCTGAGCTGTTCTGGGTAGAACCCCAGTTAGAGCCCGTCTACCAAGCTGTCAGGAGCTACCTCGAAATGGATCAGCGCGTGGGCTTGTTGACGGAGCGATTGGATGTCATTGCCGATTTGCTGGCTGTGTTGAAGGACCAACTGAGTACCGGTCATGATGAGAAACTTGAGTGGATTGGTACATTCTTGCAAAGCCCCCTTTGTCCATGAGCTCAAATGCTAACTTGTTGTAGTAATCGTCCTAATTACCATGGAAATTCTGGTTGCTGCTATCAACATTGTGGTAGATGTCTATGCTGGGGACGTGTAAACGGTGTTTTTCTCATTACCATCTGTTTTTTTTTTGGACATTGGAGTTTTTTTCTTGTTTTTTGATCACTGGGAGCGCTTGAGACTGTTTGTTGGATACCTTGTGTAATGAGCACAGTGGGCGAAGACTAATGTTTATCATGAATTGGAAACGAAAACAAAAACCCAAACCCATTCTTACGCCGAAACAATTATACTCTAACTTAGATACAAGGCTTCAGAGCAATATATCGTCTAGTGAACCGTTTTCGATTCCTAGTCCCAAGTAGGAACCCTCCTCCAATCGATGTGCCATTTTGCTCCGTTTTCCTCATCTCGATGCTCTGAAATAAGGCGAGCTCTTGATGTTTACTGTCAGTATTATGTATGCCGCCTCGAGAACGCCCCTCCACGTCATACGCCGGCACCAGATTCTGTTTTGTTGAATTAATCATCTCCGTCCTTATCCTGAGTCTCTTGATCCTCTGTGTCGTAGTTGGCCATCTCCACGTCCTCGTCTTGTGTCTCGGGCTTCTCGGCCTTGGGTTCCGACTTGATACCCTTCTTTGCCGACTCGGCCTCAGCTTCAGCCTCCATTTCAGCGTCTGCCTCAGCGTCTGCCTCAGCGTCCGCCTCTGCCTCTGCCTCTGCTTCCGCCTCTGCTTCGGCTTCTGCTTCTGCTTCTGCCTCGGCTTCATCTTCTGCCGCCTTCTCCTCCCGCAATTTGACCAACTGCTCGAATTTGGCCTGGAACTCCTCCTTCTCGGTCTCTGGCAGTTCCTCCCACGAGCGCGCGAGCTCGTCTTCGATATTCACGTCTTCCTTGCCCTTGGCCTCCTCTTCCAGGGCGGGCCGCGCGTCTTCACAGTAGAGCTCGAAAACATCCTTGGGCCCCTTGGGCTTCTTCAGACCGTTGGCGCGGCCCTTGGCCCGGCTGTGAGAGTTGGTCTCGGACGTGGGAGAAGCAGGGCCGGCAGCGTTGCCCTTGCTTTCGGGATCGCCAGGAGCAGTTGATTTCCTGTGACCCTTCTTGATCCGCAGAGGCTTGTCCTTGGGCTTTCGGGGGTTAGCACTTGGTTCACTGTTGTCGAAGAAGCTGGCCTATTCAGAGCACACAAATATATCAACACTGAAAAAGGCGCTGGAGGGGATGGATAAGACACGGGCAGGTTGGTGGGAGGTTGCAACAGAAGTTAGAGGGTCACAGCATCATCACCACCTGCCCGCGAATCACATCGTATCGGGGAGGTCGTAGCATACCGTAGGAGGAGGACTCGGGCTGCCCTCGGAGTCCTCAACGTTTGTGCTCGTGCGCTTAGCCAGTTGCTCAAGTAAGAAGGCTCTCTCTATTCTTAATTTCTCTACTTGGCGCTTGATGCGAGCGAGTCGGAGTCTGGCGGCGTCGTTGGCATCCTCGACCTCGTTGGTGCGGTTTTTGAGCTGTATGCATTTTCGCCTGTAGGCCTCCTCGACGGAGGGCGGCAATGAAGGGGGTACGGTTGCTGGCTCGGGGTCAGGTTCAGGTTCAGGTTCAGGTTTAGGGTTCAAAAGTCTCTTCTTAAGAGGCATGCTGGGTATTGAGATGAGACGAAGTGGGGATGCTTGAATATGATGGGGTAAATGGTTGTTTTCAAGGATGAAGGGCGTGTTGGGATGTGGCGACGAAGCAGAGAGGAGAATGAATGTAGGGCGAACACACTATACAGCACAGAGGAGCTAAACTCACAAGGTTGGGGCACCATTGTGGTAGAAGGCGCAAATGAAGTGTACGTGCTCGAAGGTACTTGCGTTGTGTTGCGTCGTGTCGTGTTGGGTGAGAGGATGGCCGAGGGAGGGAGCGTGTGCGAGTTGGTGGATGGCGCGCAATGGTGGTTGCAGTACTCGGTACTCGATAGTGAAATTAGGGATAGTAAAAGACTCGAGTAGATATCAATGCGTCGTCGCGATGTGTTGTTGGTGATGGCAAGAGGTGATGATGGGAGGAGGAGGAAACGGAAAATGGTAGTGAGAAAGAAGTAAGAGAGAGCGCCACGAGGGAGACGGCTTTGCGCGGCAGATGCACGAGGCTGCGATTCAAAAATGGCCGACGCTGTTTGGATTGATTGGACTTTTGGTGTTCCATGGGCCTGTCCGAGCTCTGGGGTGCAGCCAGCCGGAAACAGGACGGGATGACACTAGACGCTAAGTAGTAGCAATTGTCAGCAATGAATATTTAGCAGGCAATTCTATACCTACTATCTAGGTGGTAGGTGTAGGTAAGTATAAGAAGAGTGTTGAAGTCAAAGATACACCAGCTTAATATAAGTCAAGAGACGAGGAAATGAATAGTAATTAGGGAGTATATTATTTTATATAAAGTAGTAGAAATGTGTAGTAGTAGTAGTAAAATATATAGAACTTGTATTAAAAGAGTTGTATCTACTAACCTACATCCACATGTTCAAGCAGTCAGTAACCTACCCTACCTAGGTATTATAAAAGGTACTGTAATAAGCAATCCTCCATGTAAATTCTAGCAAAGCATTCCTCAATCTTTACCTACCTTGGCAGTATTTCATTACATCGTTCTATCGCAAATATAATAAAGAGATATAATAAAATAGAAATAAATAAATTCTTAACCATATATCTCTATTGGTTGTATTTTTACCTCCTTTATTCCACATGATAATGCCATCGAGGAGGGGCCAAGCAAATCAAGGGCCTGGAGCGGATTAACTGCCATTCCTTCAGACGCTTGATTGGCCAGGCCTGCACCACAGGCTGCAGCACCACCAACGCACCCCCCCAAGATTTTCTAGAGGGTCCAGTTCAGGAGCTCTTGGAAAGGAACCAGCAAACACTCCAAACCTGTGCGTCTGGGTGTAGCCACAAGAAATTTCCACAAGAGCATCAAGACTTCCGTCCCAATGTCTCTCAACATCCCCAACGCGCCCAACTCGGGCCTTTTCAAGAAGGGCTACAACAAGTAAGTAGGAGAGCATGGCCAGCGAGCATCACCGCCGCCCACCATAAGAACCCCGCCATGGCAACCTGAACTGGGCTGACATGACGTTCTGCCAACTTTTAGCTACGACTCTGAGGATGGAGCCGTCTTGCGGAATATTGACGCCTGCCGGGCCATTGCCTCGACTGTTCAGACATCGCTCGGTCCCTACGGTCGCAACAAGGTGGTCATTAACCATCTTGGGAAGATGATCCTCACCTCCGACGCCGCCACCATTCTTCGCGAGCTCGACGTTGTCCACCCCGCCGCCAAGCTCCTTGTCATGGCCTCCCAGCAACAGGAGGCCGAGATGGGAGACGCAACAAACATGGTCATTGTCCTTGCTGGCGAGTTGTTGAAAAAGGCCGAGGATCTCCTCCGCATGGGCCTCAAGACCTCTGATATTGTCATCGGTTACGAAAAGGCACAGAAGTTTGCATTAGATACATTGGAGGAACTCTCAGTTGACAAGGTCGGGGATATTCAGAACCAAGGAGAACTTAGCAAGGCCCTTAAAACAGTCATTGGAAGCAAGCAGAACGGCAACGAGGAGTTCCTAGCCGACCTGGTCGCCGAGGCTGTCCTCGCTGTCCTGCCCAAGAACCCTGCCAACTTCAACGTCGACAACGTCCGTGTCGTCAAGATTATGGGTGGTGGCTTGGACCAGAGCAGAGTGGTCAAGGGTATGGTCTTCGCCAAGGAGCCCGATGGATCAGTAAAGAAGGCCAAGGGAGCCAAGGTCGGTGTTTTCACCTGCCCCATCGACACCAGCCAAACCGAGACCAAGGGAACCGTGCTCTTGAAGAATGCCAAGGAGATGATGGACTTCACCAAGGGAGAGGAGGCACAGTTGGAGAAGGCTATCAAGGAACTCCACGATTCCGGTCTGCGAGTTGTCGTCGTTGGTGACAGGGTAGGCGACTTGGCGATGCACTACCTAAACCGCTACGGCATCCTTGTCATCAAGATTTTGAGCAAGTTTGAGCTCCGAAGAATCTGCCGTGTTGTTGGTGCTACGCCACTGGCTCGGTTAGGTGCCCCTATGCCCGATGAGATGGGATCCATTGATGTTGTTGAGACCATTGAGATTGGTGGTGACCGTGTCACCGTCTTCAGACAGGAGGACGAGGTCACTCGCACTGCTACGATAGTCCTTCGTGGCGCAACCCAGAACCATCTCGAGGACATTGAGCGAGCAGTCGATGACGGTGTCAATGTTGTCAAGGCCATTACCAAGGACCCCAGACTTGTACCCGGCGCCGGTGCTACAGAGATTCAGTTGAGCGCGAGGATACAAGCCTTTGGTGAGAAGACCCCTGGTCTCAGCCAATATGCCATCAAGAAGTACGGTGAGGCCTTTGAAGTCATCCCCAGAACGCTTGCTGAGAGCTGCGGTTTGGATGCGACTGAGGTTTTGAGTACATTGTATGCTGCTCACCACAAGGCCGAAAACAATGATACCGGTGTTGATGTAGAGGTAAGAGATTAACCCGCATGTATCGGTATTGCTACGACTAACACACGATTTAGAACGAGGACGGTACTGGATCATTGGATGCTACAGAGGCGGGCATCGTCGACCTTATGGCTTCTAAACACTGGGCCATTAAACTGGCGACTGAGGCTACACGTACAGTCTTGTCAGTTGACCAGATTATCGTAGCAAGGCAAGCCGGTGGGCCAAAGCCTCCCGCGCCTAACCCTGTAAGTTGCAGCAATGATGCTTATAATGTGTGAATTTTTTTTTGGCTAACTTTCCTTCTCACAGAACTGGGATGAGGATTAAATGGCTAGAGTCTTTGGGGGGGGCATGCACTTTGATATCCGGACTGCAAGGGCAGGGTCTTTGAATCGATGCGACGAATTAAAAGTTGATAGAATAGAATCTCAATCCTGAACGGTTCTCGGGATGATGGAGAATGGGCCATGCCGGTAATATCGATTGTTCCCTTTTCACCTACATTTACATCCTTTCAAGTTGATGCAAAGCCACACTCGCCACTCGGGATGACAACAGTGATTCTGCCACGATGAAGAGATTTGAGATGAATCAAGAGACAGACTAAAGAAGGGTCGAGTGCAATGTCAAGAGAGTAGGAATACGAACCGACAACCTCACCACCAGCGCTCTCCAGTTTACATGCAAGGTACCCGTCAATCAATTCCACATACAGCCAATTGAGCGGTGTCAAAAGCGAAACTGCTTTATCATCTCCGCCATCCAAGAGTCGGAGTTTGCGTTCCCAAGCCAATCAGGGGTGCTACCGCTTGGATGGGGACTATGGGGCGCTCACTTTTACGACGGACTTGATGCCGCGCGCTTGATAAGTAATGCGACCCGTCGCTGAACACTTGGTGAGCCAATCAGAAGCGATCACGCCCGACCACTTACACGCCCACAAGTTCGAGACTTGGGACAAACTCCCAGGTCGACAATCATCTTTCGTATGCTGAACTCGATAATGTACGTGCTTGAATACTAAAACTATTTTTTCTCTAGGATAGAGTTATGCTGTAGCGCCCTCTCTGGCGTGCGATCACCCAAACTCCGCAAGAATATGCTCAGGGGGTATGAAATGTCTCTATTGCAGCGTGATGTTTTACTTTTGCAGACGGAACTTTAGATTTGTAAAAGTGGAAGTCTTGGGCTCCGCCTAGGCAAAGGGGGGAGATGTGCTAATGTTTGCTTGGAAATCGTGATTGTTAAACATCTATTGGAGAGGCTGAAAATGACTGTGGTGTTGGTGATATATAAGACTGGATGGATGGACCTCCTGACTACCTTTCTTCTCATCAACAAGTTCTATTCAAACAATACAACAAAACAAACAAGCACACCTACTTCTACACCTACTTCTACATCTACTTCTATATCTACTTCAACCTTAGTTGACCCATTACTTTGATATCTACTCTTCACACAGTCCCACCACCACCTTCACCATGCCTTTCAACGTCGCCATCATCATCACCTCAGTCCGCACCCCCCGCATCGGGCCCCAAGTCGCCACCCTCGTCAAATCCATCCTCCAAAAGGAAGCCAACCCAGCCGTGGACCTCCACATCGTCGACCTCGCCGACTTTAAGCTCCCCATCTTCGACGAGGCCATCGTACCGGGCAACATCCCCGCCTACGGCTCCTTCGCGAAGCCCCATTCGATCGCCTGGTCCGACGAGATCAAAAAGTACGACGCCTACGTCCTCACGGTACCCGAGTACAACTACGGCGTCGCGGGCAGCACCAAGAACGCCATCGACTACCTCAAGCACGAGTGGGACGGCAAGCCCGTCGCCCTCGTCGGGTACGGCATCTTTGGCGCCAAGAACGCCACCGCCTCGGTCAAGACCTCCCTCGCCGGCATGGGCCTCCGCGTCGTCGACACCATCGCCAACCTCGCCTTCTCGGGCGGCGTCGGGCCCGACACCTTTGCCGCCGTGAGCGAGGGCAAGCTCGGCGAGGCCTCGCAGAAGGAGTGGGAGGAGCAGGGGGCTGTTCTCGTCAAGGCCCTGAAGGAGATTCAGGATGGGCTTGAGAACCCCCCCGTGAAGAAGGATGCTTAAGGGTATGGACGGGCAAGAGTTGTTTTCTTCTTCTTCTTTTTGGACTTGAGATGTTGATGTTGGTTGGATAAAGGATGGATACATAGACAAACAATAGACCGATATTGACCCCTTTTTATCCACATGTGTGCTTCGACAGTACCTCCCAAATGCAATACTACCCCACTCTCATATGTAGTTTGACTGTTTTGTTTATTCTTCTTTATCCTTTTCGTTTCTTCAAAATCACTCACTTCTTATTAATGTCCACCACGACGTCTTGACTGCCCATAACTTCATCATAAATACTTTTATCATCGAACCATCTACCCTTGAATGGGTTGTAAAGGGGGCAGAATCCTCGTGGTACAGATGAGTTTGAGGGAGCTACAATTTGGGTTGTCTTTATTATTGCTCTCCAAGTAAGAACCTAGAGACAAAAGTGAATACACACATTCTAAAGGATCAATAAGTAAGGATATCATCATCATCATATTCTTCTATCGAACTAGATCAAGCAACATCTCTCCAAAGCAAAAACCTCGAGTACATTTTCAAGCCCAGCCTCTATCTAAAAATGCCATTAAACCATTCATAATTGTAAAAGCCAACTGCAGTCCTGAAAGACTATATATAGTGCCTGAGATACCAGCTAAACAAATCAAGAACCCAAAACTTTTGTCACCTTCAGAATTTAACCAAAGGCGTAAGGGACGAACTGGAGCTCAAAGTGAAAAAGAAGTAAAAGGCTGCTCAGATAAATCGCTATGGAGCAGGGGGGTATAAGTCCATCATGAATGATGAATATGTTGCAGCTTGTGCATGCAAGATAGGTATAATAAGATCGTGATCTCGTATTATGAGCGATAATACGCTAGCAAAATAAATGATTATATGAGCAAAATGTCGTAGATACGTCGAAACATCCAGGTATATATGCCTTATCCATAATCCGTCGTAGCAATAGCAAACGCCGCTCCCGAAACGCCGTGGCCATGGTGAATGAAATGAGGGGATCAAACATTACGTCATGACTGATAGGGAGAATCCAGGCTCCCTCAAGCTTCCTCCATGATTCCACCTTCGCCGCCACCCTCCTCGCGCCACTCACGACTCCGATCTGCCAGGCGCTTGATACCGCCCACGCGGCCTGCCCACAAACTCTCTATAGGACTGCGGAATGTAAAGGCACGCTGAGAACTGATGACGCCAATAGCTTGCAGCACTGCTTTGCGGCTATCACGACCAAAGACGGCGGGGTGGTTGATCCACTCCAGGCTGCTCTCGAGCTCAGCATCTAGGGCAGCAACAGTAGTGGCATCGATGCCGGTACCCAGAGTAAGGCCGTCGGTAGAGCGAGACCGACCAAGCGACGCACTAGGGAAGCCATTGCCGGTGGATGATGTTGCAGAGGTCGGCGGCGATGGACTGCGTTTCCGCGGAGGCGTTCCCGATGTAGGTGAGCCACCTTCATTGCTTGGACGCGGTGTCGAAGGAGCTGACTTGTTTGATGGCACTGGGGGAAGACCTCCTTTACCAAGACCCTTGAGGATGGAGCGGGTCTCATTTAAGAGGGTGTGTGCACGGTCATGTTGGCCACGACTGACCAGGGTCAATGCCCGTGTAAGCATGTCCGAGGTGAGAAGCTCCATACGTCGCTGGACGACGCTGGGGTGCGGCGGGATAGGTGGCGAGCTCTGCCACCGGTTCTTTTGATTGAGCGCAGCCGGCAACATGGTGATAGCTAATAGGGATGGGCGGGGCATCTGTGATGCAGTACCGTCTCGCAGAATATCGCCCCAAGTAAGATCAGCCTGAATGAGTGGAACCTCTTCAACAGACAAGGTCCTGTCAGCGTCGCTGTCCATGGCGCCAAGAGCTTCTAGACCTTGAACGATGTTGTCCCATGGGTCCTGCGGAAGCTGCTCTTGCGAGCCATTATCAGGGAGAATGACCAGCTGCACTAAAACGTCTCGCTTGTCGCCAAATCGCAAGTCGCCAAGTGAGGCTTCAGCGTCACGACCCGTTGCACGTTTGGTAATCTGCAATGCACCACTAATCTTGTGGAATTTCGCTGGAGACCCCTCGGGAAGCTTGAGCTTAAGCTTCACGTTCTGATGAGACAGTGTTTGCATAGCACCCAAACATCCGGCCAGACACTCCCGAAGCATCATCCAGTCCTTAACATAAGTGTAAGATGCTTTTGTCCGTGTCGAGAGTTCAATCATGGTATCGGGCTTGTGCGTCATTCCCAATCCAAATGAATGAATTGTGATTCTATGATTTGTTAGCATACGGTTTATAATTTGTATGGCTTGCATAAATGAACTTACTTGGCTGCTTCGGCTCTGGAGACGACAAAGTCGACAGAGTCGGCGTCAGAGGTTGACGCATCACTGATAAGCATGATGGTAGCAATAGGATTGTTGTGCTTACGCTGCATAAGCAGATCCATGGCAACATTGGCTCCCTCGACGACATCAGCACGGTGGCTCTTTTGTCCAACAGGTTTGATCGAGCTCAAGATTTTGGACCAACCAGGCCAAGCCTTGGTGGTCATGCCGACAATGGGCACACCTCCACCTCCTGATCCAAACGTGACGATACCCATGCGATCCCTTTCGCCAAGAGTACTAACCATGAATCTGAGTGCGTCACGAACTAGATTGATCTTGACGCCCTGCATAGAAGAAGAGATGGGGACCACAACAACGACATCAATGGGAACATGCATAGAGCCCAGTAAACGAGGAGTCTTTGCTGCTGTCAAGTTGGTAGTGTATTCGGTTGGAGCTGTTGTCCCAGACTTGTGGCCCCATGATGATGTCGTAGACGATACTCTCTGTTGATGGGAGCGCTGCCAGTCGTTTTCTTCATCCGTCTCAGACATTTCGCCTCGGTCCATGTCAGGGCTTCTTATTGGTGAAGGGATTGTTTCAATATGGAGGTCGAGAAGAGCCTGATGCCAGAGCTTGAGTTGATTTCGATTGTCAAACCTCAAATGGAACTGAGGCAGCTCAACGACAGACAGATTCAGGGTCAGGACATTCTCGTCCATAGCACCTGTCTCTGTCACCTCGTTGAGATGCTTCTTAATAAGAATGGATCCCTTAAGAGTACAGCGAGTAGCTTTTTGTGGATTGCCATTTTCGTCCCACTGGGGCGGAAGCTTCTTCTCTTTGACACAAATAAGCATTTCTGCGAATAAATAACACTCCAGCTCCTGCCAGGATACTTTATCCTTGCCAACTCGAAGGGTGCTATACAGTCTCAATTGACCAAATCTGCTAAAGTCCAACCCATGCCAGTTATCAACGCGGGTGCGGAGACTTTCAGTCATCTCTTCGAGGACATCGGCCGATTCATATGGAATGAATCGTGGCATGGGTTGCGTTGGAGACATTGGGTTGGCGGGCGCCTCGTCAATGTTTACATTTGGAGGCGGCAGTGGCTGTGGAGGCAACCCGATATCCTCCGGGTCCGGTATCCATCTATTGTCAGGGACCTCAATGGTGACTAGGCACGTAAGTGTCTGTTGCTGACGAGATCTGTTGATGGTCGGGAACTCCGATCTTAATGTGACTATAGGATCTGGAATTGGATTTCGAGTAATATGCCGCTGGTTACTTGGAGCCTCCATGGCCTGGGGATCAAAGTCGTGCCGCCACTGGTGCCCACTCTGGGTTGTTTCGGGGTATCCATTAGAAGAAGCCATTCCAGTAACGTCGCTATCATTTCGCCCATGTTTAGAGGAGCCATATCGCTCTGATGAGGGAGTCCCTCGGCTGTCTCTCTGGCTTTCTCTCCCAAGGCTAGGTGCCTGGAACCCCTGTATCCTATGGGGACTATCAACACTGGGCGACCTGACTTGATTATCCCAAGATGGACCACGCGTGTGTGTCGACCCTGCCTCGGTGCTAGCAGAGCGCACCATACTACTGATCTTATCTATTTACAAGTTAGTAGCTGTTCCGGATGCATGTAGTTGTAAGAGAACGCACTAATATCAATAACATTGCCTCCTCGGCTTGTATCAAGGTGCAGTGGAGCTTCGCATGATGGGCAATATTGTGAATCGAGTTCCCGAATAAGTTCGTAGAAGCAGGCCTCGTGGGCGACATGTGAACAGGAGAATTGTAGAATGCGCTCGCCCCGTAATGTATGCTCCAGCGGTTCCTCGCACACAGCGCATTCGCTACCAACAAAAGTTCTGTCGCGCCGCAAGCGGCCCCTTTCCATTGTACTTGACATGACGTTATTATCAATGCCTCCTACCCTGCGGGAGCCGGAACTGAGAGAAGAGTTGACGGATGGCCCGCGCCGATGGGGGCCGTTGCTACTGCTGCTATTGCCGTCGGCAGTGGAAAACTTGTGATTGTATTGGTCTAGAGAAGAAGCACAGTTAGCAAAACGGTCATGACGAAGCTGCCTATGCACCAAGCATGCCCAATTGAACAGGCAGTGCTTGCCTGTATCCGAAAAAAGGACCCGAGCAGGGAGGGTATCTGGAAACACATACTCTCAATGTATAAAGGTGGCTCGGTTGAACTTGTGCCTCCTCTGGGCGCAGATGTGGTGGGTGATGTGCCTCGCTGGTTGGTGATGCCTAAATCATAAAGGGTGTTTGATAGTTCTGGTTTCTTGTCTGGACTGTTTCGAGACTGGCGTTTACTGCCGTGGCCGTGATGTTGTTGGCTTTTATGAAATCGATTAAACATGGAGGATCGCTTTCGGGTATCAACTGAAGGGTGCTGGTTAAGATTGTTGCAAGGGGTAGCGGTCTAGTATGTCTCTGAGAGCTAGCCTGGCGTATGTATGCAGTGGCGGAGGTCGAAATGGCAGAAGTCGCAAAACTGAGGTTGGGCCGTTTGTGAGGTGAGCCGCGGGGCTCTGCGGGATGGAAGGAGCGAGGTCGCGTGGGAGGAAGAAAGCAGAAGAAGCAAAAAAAAAACGTGGCAATAAATTATAACAGTGGTATAATAACAAACAGTAACGTGGAAACGTAAACGTAAAACGTAACGCGAGAGGAGAGGAGAGGCGATGCGATGCGATTGCGAAGTTGTTTGTTTGGGTAGGTGTGTGTGTTTGTACGGAGTATGTGCGTAAGTGTGGCGTACTTGTTTAAGTGGCCTAAAAAAGTTGTGATGTCGGTTGCTGGATTGTAAGGCTGAGCTGAGTGGAAATAGAAATGAAATGGCGTTCAAGCTCCTGGTTCGACAATGCTTGGCTCAGAGGTATAGGTAGTAGTATAGCGGGGACCGCGTGTGCACATGATTTCTGTCTCTCTTGTCACTCTCACTCTCTTTTCACGTCTGCCTGCAAGCCAGATCGGGACAGACGGCCTGGGTATGGAGAGGCAAGCGAGATGCCAGCCACGGAAAGGGTGAGACAAGCTCTCAGACTGCCGGTTCCTAGCGGTGCTGTTGCGCGCGCGGACAGAGAGACAAGACTGGGGTGTGCGTGTGTGTGAGCGTGAGAGAGGAGAAGAAACGTCTGTGAGTTGGGAGACGAGATAAGATTTGGCTTGGCCTTTTGGCCTTGGAGAGTAAGGTGAGATAGATGGATGGTGTTACTCCGTAGGTAGTAGTGATAGTGGTCGTGGTAGTATAGAGTACGAGTAGGCAAGGTAAGGCGATGGGTAGGTACAAGTAATAATGGGTAAGGCGATGGATAACGCCCACGACGTTCGCCGCAATAGGCGAGATTGACGCGGAGATGGGTCAGGTACGTACGTACGATACGATACGATACCTGTGACCTGTAGAAAAGAAAGGTACAGAATACAGCAGACCCCGAAAAATGGTTGCCGAAAAGGGGGGACTTGACGGTTAAATTGCTTTTTTCTCCCTCTCCCTTGGTTGCTGTTGTCTGTTGCTGCGAGCACCCTGGGAGAACCCTTAAACAGGGCTGTAGCGGACTTCTTACCAAGCACGATGGTAATAACAATAATGCCCAGCCTCAATTTCACCGGCCCAGCCTGGCGTATCAGAATTGTTTGTTTTTGCTTGTTGGTTTCGTTGAGTTGGTTGGTTTGCTTCTTTCTCTTGTTGTTGTTGTTATCTTCAAGCAGTAGCAAGTAAGGCAGGTAGAGTAAGCCGCTGCCGTCAATGCTTCGTTTTCCTCTCTGCGTCTCCCGTCGTCTTAGACAAGGGAAGAGTATCTAGATGGATGCTATGTCGTTTTCTGTCAGATAACCAAGTACTTGTACATACAAGCAAAAAGAAAAGCCGTTGCCGTTATTGCTTGCTGCTGCAGATCCCAGACCGCAGGGCAGCCAAGCGAGACGTCAGTTTAAGCACAGGCATAAACACACTGACTTACATGGAAGAAACCAAAGAAGAAATTCTTCCCCAAGGAAAAGGGAGAGAAGGGGAAAAAAAGAGGAGATGACAAGACAAGACAAGACAAAAGTGTGGATGACGATTGAACCAGCAACGCGCACTGCGCATCCGAAAGAACAAGGGTCGCAAAACCCAGTTTCAAAAATGGGCTGACATGGCACTGGTTTTATTTTATTTTAATCAAGGATCTTTTTTTACTCTCAGTCTCTCTTTTTCTTCTCTCCTCCCCCTCCCAGCTTAAGACGTACAAACGGAGGCAATAATCGGTAGTCTTGTTTCTGGGCCTTGCCCGTACCCTCTCCCACGCTCCCTCTTTCTCTGTCCTCCCTCTATCGTTGCATGGGATGGATTGGATTGGATTGGATTGGATTGGATCCATGCGACCAAGGTTGCGTTCAAGAACCATGTTCTTTAGGCTAGGCCCCCTGTAAGTGCGCTATCAAGGACCCCTGCCGGCATACCCCCCAAAACGGCCAACCCACCCAGACTTTAAGGGCCTTTAAGGGCTTTAGGGCCTCTCTTGGGGCTGTGGGGACGCCGTTCCGTCGCTCCAGGTCAGAGGCGCTAACAGTTTAGCGTGGCCACAGCAGTCGGCCGCTACCAAATGTACCTGGACTTGACTAACACCACCACTACCCAGGTGCTCTGCATCGCTACAACTGCAAAGAGGAGGAGGAGGAGGAGGGAGCCCTGGAGGATGGATCCATTCACACGATTAATGACTTGGCAGGGATCTCAGCCTGTGAAAAGGCTCGAAATCGTTGTCCCCCAGCGCAGATGGCAGCTCACCAACAAGGGGACAGCCTTGACCGGAAGAACTAGTTGCTGTTGATGGTAATGAACTCGGACTAAATCCGGTATTCTATTCCCTCTCTCGAATGGATGGATAAGTACAAGTAGACGTTACAAAATATGCAGAGGTCCGTTATCTCTCATGTGAGTGACTTACACGTACGGAGCATGTTGCTTGTAGTTTAGGGTTCCCGTTCTTCCTCCCGCCCTTGATCCATTCTTAGCCATCTCCCTCTAATGACGCAGCTCGGCCGACTAGTCTGATGGATGGTGAGTGGTCACAGTGCGTGCAGAACACACTCACCCTCCTCACCTTAGGCTTACGCCTACAAGTAGAACCACCAACTATCTATTGCCCTTTCATCAGCCAGGCAACAAAGGTTACGGAAATATCATCCAATGCAGTTTCGCAACACCCACCAAGGCGCTCGCGTGGCAACCTGTGGGTAAGCTCAGCGTCCCCTCAGCCTATGATAAAAAAAAGCAATTATATCAAAGCGGCCCACGTTGTTACTTGTCATACTTGTGCAAGTAACAAACAGCTTTAGCCTCAGGGCTGAAGACTTGTGAAGAGAGAGAGAGAGGAAAATGTCTTACCATCTTCTTCATCCAGCCATATGACGTGCGCTGGACGTGTATATAATGACTTTTAAATCCAAAGCTGGAAAAAACTAACAACGTTGGTCTCTTTTAGCTACACATTTGGCTCCTTGACGAACTCATGGACGAGACCGTTTTGGATACACAAGCTTGCACAGACAAGCAGCCGCGGGTGCAGGGCTGATCGTCGCCTGTTTTCCAAAACAAGCATCTCGTACACCCAAACATTGGAAAAAATCGTTTTCGTCCAATCTCGTTTCGGACGCCGTTCGTACATGGATGCCCTGGGATGCCCTGGGATGGAATGTTGTTGACCCTCAACACACGTGTCAGGGGCCCTGGATTGAATCATGGATCCCCCCCTTCTTTGTATACTTTGTAATTGACGTTTGACATGCTTGACTCATGGAAGACAATGACATTTCACGACGTCTCGGCATCCGAGGTCAAATTTGTCATGTGAGTACAAGATAATTGGTCCAAGAGGGTTTCTTTTCAGCCCTCATACAAGCAGCTCTTTAGGTGGCTAGACTACCAAGGTACCTGCCTACCTATAGGTCGCAGGCATAGGGAGTGAAGAGCACACAGCAGGTAGATGAAAAATCTTGAGCTCCTCCACCACCACCAACACGGAGGAGTGGTTGATTCCTTCATCCTCGGTTTTCATCAAACTGATGCGGGCAATGCTGCACAAACAGTGAGGTACCATGTAGACAAGGCGGGGGGCCCTGTTCATCCCAAGAGCTGGGGGCCAAAATGGCTTCTTTTACCAACGGCGTGGAATCGAATCGTCTGCCCCGGCAAGACTTTGGGCTTGTTGGCTTGCTGCATGAAAGTACGAAAGGAGAAAGGAGGCATTTTTTCGTTGGTGCAAGGTCGAACCTCAACACACACTCACCGGATTCGGGCTCCGAAATCCCAAACGCCCATCGGCCTCCCAATCACTCCCCCTTGGCGCATCTCCAGCGCCACCAACATGCATGCGAACTGCATGGCAAGGACGCAGTTGGCTGCTCTTCCCTCGTGGCCTGAATGGGGACGTATGTACACGCGGCAGGTGCAGAACGTGCGACGCCCATGAAAAAAAAACCTCGCTTCAACAAATGTCCAAACCACACCTACGGAGTACACAATCATCACTACAGAAGCTCAATAACAAGTGGTGTCTATCTTGTGGTGGCGCTCAAAAAGCAACACTCAACACCGACAGATATTGGGGGCCATGATCAGCTCTGGTGCTTGCGGAGTTGCCATGTACATACGCCGGCCGACAGACAGAGAGCCATTCTTCCCAAGAAAAGGGCATCAGCTATGCTTGGTCCGCCTGTTGAACCAGTGTGTCCGCGGCGGTAGAGAGACCCGCCAGCCGTGACGCTTTTCGTCTACTCCGGTCTCTTGGGACAAAACCAGCGTTGCCTGAGGATTCTTGTGATGGCAGATAGTCCCATCAATGGCAATCAAAGCTCTCATCGCCCGCGAAATTTCGACAATATTACCAGCTGTCTCACCAATTTTTTTAAGGTTCATATCTCGAAACAATTAATTATCATTAATCTACGATTGATTGTTGCCACATGGCTTCCATTCCTCGGCTTCAAGGCGATGGCTGCCGAACCAGGAAATCCAACCAAGCGATTTCAGCCCACCATGGGAGTTATGCGCCAGGGGCCTGAACTCTATGCAAGGGCTGACCCTGCAGAAGGTTGCGTTTGCGCTGGGTCCATGCTAGGATGGAAGCTACAGGGATAGCTTGGCCCCAATGGATGTAATGTACACCGTACTCCATCCATACTTGTACGTTCATACCGCAGTGAAGCTTACGATATTTGAAGATTTCGGGGGTTCCTGAGAGAAGAGGAGCCTTCCTATTCGCGGGAACAAATCGGAGATGGCCTATGCATCACCGGATGTTTGCCCGTCGGCTAGGACACTTGATACCAATAAAACGACTCCGTATGCTCTATAGTCATCAAATCATGCGAGACAAAGAGGCACTTCGGAATCGAATTTCCCGTGTCCTTTTTCTGCAGATGCGGGAGCAGTTTGACCATTCACAGTGCATGCAGACCGTCCCGTGCGGTTTGGGGTTTAAGATGGCACGACAGTTGTGCGTGAAAAGAGGCAAGTAAGCCAATTTCAACAATGTGTCACATTACTTGAAGGAGAGACATGATTCATATAGAGTTTATTAAAAGAAGCCATATCACATACGTCACAAAAACCTCACAGAGCCCAGATCACAGCCGACTAACACGGCAACCCTTCCCAGGCCTGCAAGTATGTATACCAATATGCGTACCAATGGAACGGATTTGTGGCTGCTCGCGTATTCAGCGCGGCGGCGCCCACGGTTTCCTAGCTCACACACACACAAAGCCTTGTTGAAATTTATGGCAACAGTCGGATCAAATTCATGAAGAAAACATGTAGCCACAGGGCATGGTCGAAATGTCACAGTCGAAAGTCTGTACGGAGTACGAGCGACAATCTCCCCCGCATAACGACTTGCTTGATCTAGATGAAATGGCACGCTGATTTCAGTTCCTATCCTATCGCGAGTCTAAGCTGAGCTGAGATCTGCTCTGCACGCACCCCCACAGATGACGAGCATTTTGCTGCTCCCTTCGAGAATGCTTCTGCAAGTTGCGCGGGAGTGCCGGGCAGTGCCGCAGCGCTGCTGCGTTCCATCCATACTAGGCATCTGAAAGTAATGGATGGATTGGCTCCATCCAATGGGACGCGCCACACCCGCCTCTGGTGGGATGGTGCGTGTCGACGCATTCGAACACTGCCAACCACCTGTCAACAATCAACAATCAATCAAACTTTCTGAAAAGGACGCGAGGCGAGACAGGCAGACCCCAATTGGCAACTGACTCTCTGATCTTCCATCTCCCTGTTGCATATCGTTGTTGATCGTCACAGAAAGACAAGCCTTGGTGACCTCCTTGTTAGGATTCTCATTATGGCGTCTGTGCAGACATGCCCCGTCCCACTGACTGACTGACTGGATAGACTCCATCTTCAGTCTTGTTTAATGGCACCTACGTCGCAGTGCACTGGAGACTTACTCGACTCGGCAATTAAAAAAGGGTAGCCCGCTCGATGCTACAGCGATTCATTTCCTTCGCATCATTCCATTCTCAAAGACAACAAGATGCCCTCCGATCAACAAGGGGTTCCGTCACAATGCATCGCCCCTCTAATTACCTACCTCTTGAGGACTAAACACCTACAAGGCCGAGTTGCAACACCTTAGCGGCATCCGTCATCAAATGCCGTTGTTGTGAATAGGGGTGAACTATAATGAGAATGAGGTTAGTGATTATTAGACGTGAGATATAATTGACCCTCTTCTAGCCACTATACCGAGTTATGCTATTTCACGTTTGCAATGCTCTCGTTGCAACCTGGCGCTGAGGGGAACGGACTTTCTCTTTCTAGCCCTTCTCCATGTCTCAAAATGCCGTCATTGGTAACCCTTTTGAAACCAACTTCTTCAACGCAACCACACGCGGCAGCAGGAGTGAGACAATCCGCAAGATGGCGTGCTGTCGTTGCCCCTCCCTCTGCGAGCCATCTTGCTCTTCTCTGCAGGTCATTGGTGATTTTTTTTTTCAGGTCATCTGCCGGTGATTCTGCCTTGCTTGCCAAAGTGAGGAACCATTACCCAAAAATACCATTATGAGCCGTGCCTAGTAATAGAATACGCGAGAGCCGGGGTTGTCTCGCAAGCACGTTGTTACCCTTTCAACGACTTAACGTGGCTCTATTCAAAACCCAAAAGCTTGAACCGGTCAAGAGTCTTGCGCCCTTTGAGGCCCTGAGGCATTTACATTTTCGACTCACATGTTATCGGGCATTTTGGTGTTATCTACCCAAAATGGAAACTTGCCTTTCTGGGCACGTGGGGGAACAAAATTCACCGATGCACAGAGCTCTGAGACACTGAGACAGCAGTTATCATTTTAAGGCTATAGAAGATGGAAATAATTTGAGACATCACTTGAAGGCGAATGGGAAAATAGCCGAGTATGATGGAAATATTCCCCAAGGCCATGAATGTTGTAACATGTTTCAGCGGTGTGATCTGACTTTCCGATTCTAGGGTAAGCTGTTCAATGACCCCAAGGTCTTCCAACCCTATCATGCTCGTGGCACCAAACTTTTCCCAAGCGGTGTATTGGTTTCGATAAATATGGGGACTAGAGCCTTTAGACAACCCAATGCTTTGAGATGGTGGGTTGGGAAAGTTCTGTCGGCCCGGTGTTTCACGTTGGGTCCAATATCAGACACCTTTTTTGAGTCTAAGAATTGGGGAGATGTCCATCTGGATGATCTAGTTGGAGACCACCAAGGTTAACTAACATGGCAGATGATTTCGTATCCGTACCCACCCGTGTGGAAACCTATAGCGGTGAGAGTTGTTCTATGGGGTTGATCTGATCGATCCATTTGGTTTGGGGGCCTGAAACGGGATTGTCAATTACCTAGATGGAGTGAAGTAAGATCTGACGATGAAAAAAAGAAAAGAGGTGCTAGACACGGAAAACACTACATGGAAAAGATGAAACAAAAACGTGTGTTAGTTGGAAACATATCGTAGTTTCAAGCTTGACGTCAGACGAGAAAAACGAAACAAAAGATTGTTCTGAATTCCCCCCGGAGCCGGTATGGTACACCCTCTCCTGCTGTTGGTGACTCAATGAATATTGTGTGGGCTTTTTTTGACTTGTTGGTTAAATTTGGCCCTCGGAACTCACCTAATTGGAATCTCAATGTTCCCCCTCTCTCCCACTTGGATGGGGTGAAGTGCGTTTGACTATGGGAGAGCGATGCAACCCTTGCGGTGCGGTGAAATCAACCTTATGCTCAACCAAGGCGTAGCTAAACGTCGTATGTAGATTGAGGTTTCTTGTCCGGTTTAGAGGCAGGACTTCTCTCTCTCCAATCCTTCAATCCGGTCTCACGGTTTTTGACACAGCTATTCTGTAAAAGAGAGTATTCGTGTGTGCAATATAGTGCGGAGGGACGCGCGGGGTAATATAGATCCATGGATATAGGTACACCAAAAAAATCCTACACTATGAGATGTAGGATTTGCCTTTTATTGGAATGGATAATTTATTTGGAGGGAGGGGGTCAGCATTCAGCATTCAGCAGCGTCAGACTCGGTCAGCAAAAAGACGAATTGGCCGCTTCGGCACGGGAAGGAGTTTGTCAAATTTACCGCTCTGCCGCTGTGAATCCTCCAATATAGATGGATGTGGATAGGTGAAGAAGAAAAAAGGAGAGAATTGATTTGGAATAGTGGGATAAGGATTCCCTTTTTTTTGTGAGTTCGTATATGTACGGTTAATTTGCCCCATTTACAATCATTCCTTTCGGCTCCCTTTCCCCGTCCCCCCACTCACGTCGTGTGTGAACGCCGCATGCCCAACATGTGTTTTTTTGCGCCTTCAGATGGAAAAGAATGAGTTTGCGTAGATTAAGTCCTTGGGGGTGGATACCGAACTGCGGACTTTCCCCATATACTAAGATCCCGAAGAGCAGCCTTGGAGCCTCGTATGGCTGAGAATAACAGAGGAAGTTGGTTGTATTCGAGACCTTGTAGATGTGTAGGAGTTTAGGCAATAGTTTTGGCGCCACCGTAAAGGCTGAGATGATGTATGTGTATTAACTTGACTGGTAACTGCTCCCCTTGGCTCCAGTGGCCCGGCTTATAACTCTCGAGAATCGTTCTATTCCAACAAGCGTACTATATTTGAACTGGTATCAAGCTCTCCCCTGCGCAGAGACGCCATACGATGTCGTAACCCTGAAGAGTTGTCGTCCCAGAGTTGGCAACCCCCCTTCAGCCTCTAGAGTTAAGGGTCCAGTAATCGACATGTCGTAGGAAAATGATGCCTCTTATTTCCTCTTGATAAAACTAGACTTTGGCTTAACCGCCGTCCTGTTCCGCTTAAGCAGCGCGTCTTTAGAGCTCACCGAGTACTTCTGCGACTTGGGAGCCAACCTGTCATCGACCTTTTTCGTCACGCGGTAGACTGTGGACCCGACTCTCTCATCCTGGGGGCCTCTGTTTGAACGGGCCAACTTATTCTCAACCGCCGAAACCTTTCTCCTCTTGGGCCGCGCGTCGTCCTGATCATCCTCATCTTCACTTTCATCCGATGAATCCGTGAGGAGCTCGGCGGGGAGGAGGGTAGGGACCGGGAGCCTATCCGTCCGCCTTCTCCCGCCCGCAGTCTCTGCTGGCTTGGCATCGTCGTCTTCGGTAATTTTTAGACCGGCGGCGGCGGCGGTGGCCTTTGCTTCCTCTTCTACCTTTTTGCGTTCCTCGGCTTGGAGTTTGAACAGCTCATCCCTCTGTTGACGCTTGCGCTTTTGCGCTGCTAATTGTCTAGGAGTGCGTGTTAGCATACTGAGGTTCGAAAGTAGTGGATAATGTCTAGAAGACCTACTCTTTGGCGGCCTTTTGAGCAGCCTGGGCGGCTTTCTTGATATCTGAAGCTGCCTTTGAAGTCGACACGGCCTCAGGTGCCTCATCATCACTATCCTCCTCCTCCTCCTCCTGTACCTTGGGCACCTTTTGAGCAGCAGTCTTCTTTGGCGGTAAAGATTTGGGAGCGGCCACTTCGTCGTCATCCCCAAAGACCATGAGCTTTCCCTTGACGGGTGTTGGTTTCCCATCCTTGGCCCTCACCGGTAGACTTGTCTCGCTATACGAGTCTGCGGCAGCCTGAGAGACATCATCTGTATGATCTTCGCTGACCTGAACTTGGTCAGACTTTCTCTTTTTCCCTCTCATCGTTGGCGCCATGATGTTGCTGATTTTTGAATGTGATGAGATTTTTCTGAAATGACGTATGCCGTCCAGGACCTGGGCCCTAGTCCTCTTGGGTATGTATTAAGCCCTCAAAATGATGTAGTTCAGGTGATATTTCAAGTTGGTACTTGTTCTTGGCGTTTCTTATGCGTCTCTGTCAAAATCGCATGTCGTGATGAACTTCATGAACGAGCATGAGAATCTTCAATCAGAAAATATTTTAGTGGGTCTGTCCGATAACGAGCGCGACGGTACAAAGGCCGTTGTGGGTCTCACATGTGATTGGTCAATGGATGGTCGAGGTACGTACCTTTCGATCCTCTGCGACAACCTCACTCAATTCAGTTGTTCTCAACACTAGACAATTTGTCTCCATCATATCAAGATAAGACACGCCGTTGTTTGTACTGTACGAATAACACATCGCCTACCCTTTCAAACCTCATAAATCCTACATCACACTTCCATCATTCAAGGTGCAAAACCTGTAAAAAGGCACCTGCAGCATCCCGTCCCTGAAGCCACACACACTACACATACATGATTCATTATTAACCATCTTACTTGATCATTTCTCATTTTATTCTCAATATATCAAGACCATGGCAGCGAGATGTTGTGTGAACAGCTGCCGATCATGGCTAGCTTCACAGCCGTCCACACGCCCAACGGCATTGTCATCGGCCACATATGCCGTCCAAAGGGGCACACTGCTGGCCCAGAGAAGCCCTCAGGCTCGAAACTATGCTGTACTGCGGGTTCCTAAGAAGGCTCCCAAGAAGGCTCCCTCAAATTCCGAGATATTCAGCTTATCCGAGATTCCACTCTCATCCTTTGAGGGCATCATTGCCAAGAATGGCGACTCCTTTCAACAGCTGAAGCCTTCTGAATACTACTCTTGCGCTGAAAGGTTTGCTGAAGCCGTTCAGCGCGGATCTGACCCATGGTCAATAACGCTGACCGCCAGTATGTGCATATTTTTAATTAATGGCTTTCCTGGACGATCATGGAACTAATTGAAGCTGACAGAGGATGGCTTCCCACCGCACGTGGTTCATGAGACAGCCTGCATAATGCGCCAGGTCCACGGCCCGCGAAGTGCGGACGCCTTTGCCACGGCTTTGTGGGCGTCGGCTTCAGAGGCTGGCCATCGTCCGTCTACGCTGTCGTTAGCTCGGCAGCTCATTCGATCTGGTGCGTTTGGAAGAGTGCCACAACTCAGAAAAGTCGAGGCTCGATTCAAACAACTAGTCTCAATGGCCAAGGATCCCGATGCTCTCACTGCCGAGGGAGAGTTACTCTTTGAACAGGGCAACTATGGCGGAGCCGTCCGGGTTCTCCAACGAGCGCTTCAGGTTGGAGCAACTGACTTTGAATGGAAGCCCTACTGCCAGCTCTGTCTAGGCAAGGCATACCTGCAGGTACAGAAACGGGATGAAGCTAGGGAAATCCTTGAATCCCTGTCAGCGTCAGGTCTTGTTGAGGCGGATATTGAGTTGAGCAAAATGCTGCGGGGGCTTGACAGGGACACGGCAGAGAAGCATCTTTATTCGGCCGCATGCAACGGTAGAGCTGATATGTTTAGCCACCTGGCGGAAATCGCGGTAGAGAGGGCGGCCGAAACTAGTGACAAGAAGAGCAAGGAGGAGTCTTTGCGGTGGGCTAGGGAATGGTCGAAATTGGCGGACCTGCGGGTTGAATATTAGATGACGCGGTCGATCATGGACAGAGGCACCAAGCGGGGATTTTTTATTCTGAGCTTTAGAGAGCCATGTGGAATCGCTCCCGCCTGGAAATCGATAGCAACAGGGTGGTGTGGGCTTGTGGGGAGAGTCATCTGCAAGTGAGATGTCTTGTGAGTCCATGTGTTTGGATCTCGACAGAAGTACACATGGTTAGGGTAGTTGTCCCAATTAACTACAAAAGCACATCGACATCAGTATATGATGGACATTTATATACAACAAGACTCAGCATCTGGCCATGGGAGAAAGCATTGCTGCAAACATCTCAACATTTGAGCCTCAACATCCAGAAGATTCGACAACACCCATCAAATGATGTGATTTGATGTGACCAGGCACTTAATCGTACCTCACACACGTGGGCATCCGACGCTATGGAATGATGTACGCATGGCAATGAGACTGGGGAGGGGGCATTGCTGCTGGGGAGGGGCTGAGTTCTCTGCCGAGTGACTAGGGCTGCATACAATGGTCGGTGATGGCACGACTAAGCTGAGCTTGCATGAAATTGGAATGAATAAGCTAAACTATGTAGATATTGGGGGGAGGGGGCTTTGGTTCTCCGTTACTCTCTGGTATTATAATGGTTTGATCCTTTCGGGTGATTCCTGCTCGTCTTTCGAAACATGGAAAGCCTGGGATGAAAAAGAGAGAATAGTAGTTTTGGCATAGCTCCTTGATACTATCTAGTGCCTGGTTAGTAACAAGAACATGGTCAGCCAGAACAAGGGTTGTTGCAAAAGATTCCTGGGCGTTTTAGCCAGGCCCGAAGACAAGCAACCCAATCACGGCAAGGCATGGTACTGAGACACAAAGAAGAGGTCACCAGACTAAAAGAGAATCCTGATGGCGAGCGGCTATGGATCAAACCAATGGCTTTAATATGTATGCTGCAGACAAGTTGGGGGTTTACTGGATATCAAGGGTGCAAGGGAAATTACAGTTCGATTTGTTCCAAGGATGTTCCTTTGAAGAGCCCCCGAGGGTCTTTGTGGGTAATTTGAACTACAAGTTGCCACAAAGTACTAACCGTTGGCAAAACTACTACTCCTACTACTCCGGAACCACCAATAAACTTGCCGTCATGATTCATGAAGATGGTTCTTTTTTTGACACGTGAGGCGTAGCGTGTTCCCTATTTCTAGAGAATCTATACCGAAAGCAGTAGGGAAGCTCCCTTCTTCTTTCTACACACCTCGCGCGATTTGAGTTTTGAAGGCTTACTTGTATTATACCTCGGGAGTTTTCTTCTTCTTTCTTCTCCTAGCAAAAATAACGCGTTTTGCCCCCCCTCTCGTTTGTTTTTGTTTTGCATGCATGCTTTGCTGACCGTGAGCCCGGCAACGGTTTCGAGTTTTGCGCAAATGGGGAAGGGGGGTGGAATATGCACAGTAAAAATGAAAGGAATCCATATGTACAAGTAAGCTGCAGTATGTAGGTAAAATTGCCGATGACGATGGGGGAAAAAGGTTTCGGGGGCTTTTATTTTTTTGATGTGACCTTGTTTGTTTGCATGGTTAATGGAGGGATTAAACAACGAGGCAAGGTAAGGTTGCCGGATAAGCATTCTACTACAAGTATAAAATCTGCATATTTAGGAATAGCAGCAGCGGCTGCAGCAGTTACAGTTAGTACGTGTAGGGCAGTCTTTGAATGCAACGTCGAGGTATCATGCCGAGCGGCTCATCGCGAAGGGAGAGAAAAAAGGAAGCAACAGGGGAGAAGAAGGAAGGAAGGGAAAAAAAACCCTAAACAAGCTCATGGGAACGAATGCCCGTTTCAGGAAGGTAAATCCGCCGATTGCTCACATACAAGCATAAGTATGTACAAGTACTCCGTACAGAGATCCTTCGGAGGTTCTGGTCCACTGTGCTGGGACATCAAGAGGGGAGGGGAGACATGGGATTGAGTTGCATGGAATGCTGACTAGCATGTATGCACGCACGTATGAAATGGGATTATGTATGTACTGTAACTTGTAAAAGAGAGAGAGAGAGAGAGAGAGAGAGAGAGAGAGAGAGAGAGAGAGAGAGAGAGACAAAGAGAGAGAGACCATGGACGATCCCCCCGAATATAATAAGGGGATTGCTTGACCTAGACCCGAGACAAACCGTAACCCTAGTATTCCGCATTCCGTGCTCCGTACTAGGTATCTATACTCCCTCTTCAGCCTCCTCTTGACCAGCTTGCTTGCTTTTCTCAAGAGAACTATTCCAGTTTGACCGTTTGCAACGATAGCAAATAGAAAGCAAATAGTAAATACTACTTACTACCTGCTTGCCTTGGACTACACCTACCTAGCAGCAACTATAGAACGCATGAAAACACCTTCGGGGACAATCCCTGCACGTAGCCGCCTCTGCTTCCCTCCCATCAACATCACACGCCGGATGCGCAAATGGTGGGGAGGGGAGGTGGACTTTCAACTAACTTGGATCCAAGCCTCTCTCCCTCCCCTTGTCACGAAAGCAAATAGGCGGAGCCCTTGAGAAAGGGAAAGAAAAAATAAATAAAGAAGAAAAAAGAAGAAGAAGAAAAAAGACTCCACCGATGAACCCCGTGGTTGGGCTGAGTTTTTGCATCCATCCCTGTTCCTGAAATGCAAGGGAAGGGCCTCCTAGAAAAGCATCATCCATCCGCCATCCCATCCTATCCCATGGATCCCATCCACCACCACTACCCACCACCACTCACCCCTGTCCTTGCATGTGCATTTCGCATCCCCAAGTCCACCCAAGCAAGCAAGCAAAAAAGAGAACCAAACAAAAATCTCACACACAATCCCCCCCCTCAGGGCCACAAAAAAGTATACTTGTAAAAAAAAGAACATGTAGAGAGAGAGCTTCATGCTTGCTTGCATCACAATCCCAGCTCTTACAAGACGCGCTTCCCGGCAGCTTCTCTCTTTTTAGTCAACAGCCCTTCTTCCTCTTCACTCACTCACACCCCCCTTCTCTCTCCCTCTCTCCCCCTCCCCTCTTCCTGATCCCGTCTTCTTCTTCTTTTTTGAAACCTCGTCCTCCCACCTCCTTTCGTTTTGTGACCGAACCATCTTTTTTGGAGGGAGGCCTGTTCTTTGTTTTCTCATTTTTTCTTACGCATCTTGTTTGCTTTGGCAAAGATGCTTGGCTGGAGACCTTGGACGCACTTGTTTGCTCAATTGTATCCATAAGACCCCCAAAAAAAGAAACCACATTCTCTCAAACAACTTACAAGCCTCTATCCCCCTCGGAGTCGAAAAGCATCTTCCCGCTCACTTACATAAAAAAGAAATAAAAAGTAAAAAAAAGGGACAAACGGGATTAAGGCACACACATTGACACATCAAACCATCACTATCAGCTACTCCGTACAAAAAGAACGGCTGGCACATTCACTACGCGTCTCAGATCGCTTTTTAGAGACATACATACCCGCCCGACACTGGTTCAACAGCTCCGCCACCTGTATGGCCCAAGGGCCCTATTGCTTTCTTTTTCTCTCTTCTTTTTTCTGGGGAAAAAGCAGCTACTCGCTCCAGCACCCAAAGGGGGGGTTGGGGTCTGAATCCCGTCCGACGCTTTCATTCATCAAGCCATTGAGGGCTGTGTTTGCCTCTCTCTCGCTTTCTCGCTCTCTCTCTCTCTTCCTCTCTCTCTAGGGTCAAGACTTTCTTCTCACCGACAAGCAAACAGCTGGCCATAACGGCCCAGCCATAGCTTTGTCTTTTTTGTCTTGATCACCCTCCGGCCACCCCTTTAGGTTCCTCTTAAAGACCTTCAAGGCGTCATTCTTTCTTTCTACTCTTGCGGAGCCGACTGGTCCGTCTCCTCAGACACCACACAATGGCTCGCTTTCTTTCTTTAGCTCTTGGAGCTCTCGCTCTGATTTCAACAACGGCAACCTTGGTTACGCAGGCCGTTCTTAGTGTACACATTGATCACGACTCACCTGGACGAACGGCTTCCATTGTATCTGCTATTCTCGAGGCCTTCTTGTTGGTCCCTCTTTTCTGGTTATGTGCACCGATATTCTTTCCTTCAATTGGAGCACAGTCGAGACGGCAGCTTGGAATCGTCTTTGGCTTGGGAGTCTTGGTCTGCACTCTTGCCACCGGGGCTTCAGTCATTGCCCTGGCCTACACGAGGAGGACGGAGCACAAGACACCAATGAGCATCGTCACTGCATGTGCAGTTCTTCTTGTACTCTCCTTTCCCAGTCAATTCACTTTCTTCATCCTTCACTTCTTGACGGCTCGGACCGACACCATTAACACCTCATGGTCTTTCCATAAAGATGAGGAGAATGGGCGGCGATCACGGAAGATTAACCTCAAAGCGATTCGGTACAGCCAGACACTCCCAATCATGAACCAGTCGCAACGCAACACTCTCGATATGCAACCACTGGAAAGTCCCAGATCCATCAGCGGCCATTCGACAGTGGATACTATTCGTATATCCCTGGGCTCTGTATCTCAAGTCATCAGACCAGCTTCATCCATGTCCAAGCTGCTCCCGTCAAAGGAGTTTGATCGGGGTGTATCCATGGAATCTAACACAAATAGAAGCAGCGGCGGTGACACATTCGACTCGTGGGATACGTCAGCCGTTGATGTACACAACCGACAGGCCGTCCTGGAGATATCGTCACCAACACTTCCCAAGCATCCCCGCTGCCTCGAAACAATTCCCGCCAGCCCGGCTCCTAGCCGCAGCCCGTCTCCTGATTCACTGACTGATCTTGAGCCCCCTCGTTTGCGAAATCGGAGTCGAAGCTACAGCCCCGTGTCCCTTGATCGTGAGCGACTATCAACACCAACCACACCAGGCGCCAACAGCGAAGCTCATATCCATCCCCTCTTCCGATCCGACTCTCCTGACCCACATCCCATGGCGACACCAGGTACCATTGTCGTGGCAGCGCCTGATGCCGGCCGGGTGATTGTGCATCGGGCCAGCAACCGGTCGCTTAACCGGATGCGGAGCGGCAGCTTGCCTAAAACCCCCAGCCCACTGAGTAAACAGGGAGGTTTTGAGGATGGTCAGTCACCGGGTCTTCAACAGCAAGGTGAATTGGGCATCATCACGGGCACCAAATCAGAAGAACCGGAGCCAGAGACCCCTCGTCCCCAGACGGAGAGGAAAATGACACCGCCAGTGCCTGAATGGCTACTGAGCGGAAGGGCTGGAACCCGGTACCCCTAAGAGGGGATCATACTGTCTAGAAGAGCAGTTGACGATCTGATATGCCAATATTCTATTCTTAAGTTTGTACGAACAGAGGCGGCGGCTAGATTGCCGCTGCATAATGTCTCCTTTGTCAATTTAGACGAGAAAAAAATGGGAACAAGAAAAAAACCACATGAGGAAATAGATAGATGGCAGCAAAAGGGAAGGATACGGATATGGGCGATGATACCACAATTGTTGATGGATTGTATGCTTGATGAGCGAGGCGTTTTGTATTCAGATTTTCTCCCTGCAACGAGGCAAAAGAAAGGGACGATGTAAAGATAATGCGAATGACTAGTTTCTAATGATTTCAATGGAAGACATCAAAGTGTTTTTGTGCTTTGTTTGCATTGTTGTCTGTGTAAAGGGGATGCATGTTGATGTGTTTTTTTCGGTGTGGGGATACCGTACGACGATGGTGAATTGGATGGAGGGATGGATGATGTCTACATAGGTACTTGCGCAACTGCCCCAGCCCTGTTCTGCCCTGTTCTGCCCTGCCCCGCCCTTTGTTTGTTTGGACTGGCTGGTTCGTATGGTGATGAGGTGCCTTTGGTTCTGGGGCCTCAACGCCTGTAACTGTAGGCACTGCAGCGAGACATCCAATGGGCTTGAACCTGTGTACACACAACTCCAGAGGTACCTCTTCAAAGGTATCTCGCCCGTCATCATAGAGTTGAAGCTTTTGAAGTGCCGAATTATCCTCAAAGAGGCAACGCCGATCGGTTCAGAAGCCCTTGTGGTGGTGTCAACCTTGATAGGGTATCACTGTATTAGTTGGATATGGTCTTTTCCTTATCTCATCTATGGAGGGGGAGGGGCGGACAGTTTGCTCATCACATTCACTCTCCATTGCGGATACTCGTGTATGTAGACGGCAGCCAAGGCTCCTAGAAAACTCGTAATCTACCTGTAGGTACTCTGTAGGTACTCTGTAGGCATGGATGGGATGAAACTTTTACGGCCCACCAAGCAATCATGGATAAATCAACTGCTGCTGCTGCTTCTGCTGCTACTGCATGAGCATGGGCATGAGCATGAAAGGGTTCATTTTCCGTTTGTGGGGATGCCAATGGACGTCAAGGTCAAACCAAGTCACACATCCATCCATACCTGATCTGACCTGACCCCACCTTGAGCCAGCCCTGGGCAATGAATGAGTAGCAGCCTGAACAACCTCCACTGGCGCCGCCACTTCTTCATCTCTGTCAAAACGTCAAACACACACCCTTTAGGCCAACCATCCGCTTCGTCATCTGCAGCCTGTTCCTTTCTCTCCCTCTCTCCCTCTCCCTCCCTCCCTCTCTCATACCAGCGCCTCCACAACCAACGGCCCAGAGCATCGAAACATCAGCAAAGAGACATCCTTCCCCCTCTTCTTTGAAGCAGCCGCCCAGCTGCGTAATACGTTTTCGCCCATCATGAAGGTCACATTCAGAGTACGTTCGCTTAGTTCCGGGGCCTGGTGCGCAAATCGGTCTATCCCGCTTTTGCTGCAAGGGCGGGTGTGGTTTTTTTTTGGTTGATTCTTGGATCGCTAACATCTCTTCTCTCTCTCTCGTAGGATCTTAAGCAGCAAAAGTTTGCCCTCGATGTCGAGCCCACGGACCTGGTACGTCCCCCGCCGAGCCGTCCCGCCGCTGCTACATGGATTGCCACCTCTCGACGGCCTATCATGGAGCCTCCAGCTGACAAAAACACCATCATAGATCTCGTCGGTCAAGGCTAGGATCGCCGAAGAAAAGGGCTGGGACCCCAAGACTCAGAAGCTCATCTATTCAGGTTGGATTTAACTGCGCCACCTCGCTCGCCATACTCTCCCATCTGACCATACCCCGTAGGCAAAATCCTGAAAGATGAGGAGACTGTCGCATCCTACAACATCGAGGAAAAGGGCTTCGTTGTCTGCATGGTAAACAAGGTACGCAGTAACGATGATTTTGGACTCGAGCAGCAATGTTGGCTGACTTCTGTCATAGCCCAAGCCTGTCCCCTCAGCACCTGCAGCCTCGGCTGCACCACCAGCTACGCCAGCCCAGCCCGTAAGCAGCACTCCCGCTGCTCCTGCTGCGCCGTCTCAGACTTCTTCAGCCCAAGCTCCCCCGCCTGCGACTCCTACTCCCACTCGGTCCGTCGATGTTGGCAGCTCGCGTTCCTCTGAGCCATCTGGCTTGGCCATGGGCGCAGAGCGTGCTGAAGCCATTGCCAACATGGAAGCCATGGGTTTCGAGAGGAGTCAAATCGAGGCAGCCATGCGCGCGGCGTTTAACAACCCTGACCGTGCTGTCGAATATCTTTTGACGGTTAGTGTTGATTCGAATCCGCTTCCACAGTCCTTTCACTGACTTGCGACCAAAGGGAATCCCCGACAACATCCAACAGGAACAGCAGCAGCGCCATGCTGCCCCTGCGGCCGCAGCTCCGGCGCCCGCTGCCGGTGCCGGTGCCGGTGCCGCTGGTGGTGGCGAGGACGAGGTGAATCTGTTTGATCTTGCTGCGCAGCGAGGCGGGGGCGGCAGCGGTGGTGGTGGCGGTGGTCGAACTGCCAGCAGTAACCCTACGGCTGCTGCTGCTGCGGCCGCTGGAGCAGGCGATTTGGGCAACTTGGACTTCCTCCGCCACAATCCCCAGTTCCAGCAGCTCCGTCAAGTGGTTCAGCAACAGCCTCAGATGCTAGAGCCAATTCTTCAACAACTTGGTGCCGGAAACCCTCAACTGGCCCAGCTCATTGCCTCGAACCCGGACCAATTCCTTCAGTTGCTCGGTGAGGATGCCGAAGACGATGTGCCTCTGCCTCCTGGGGCTCAAGCTATTTCAGTTACCGAGGAAGAGCGAGACGCCATTGAGAGGGTCAGTCCTACACTTACCTTTGTTTCTCTCCTGTGAATTTCTTGGCTGACCTATTTGATAGTTATGTCGCCTCGGCTTTGACCGCGATCAAGCTATTCAGGCTTACTTCGCGTGCGACAAGAACGAGGAACTTGCAGCCAACTTCCTCTTTGATCAGCCCGAAGATGATGAACCCCCGACAAACTAAAGAATTCGATTGAGAGCAAGGATTATGGGAACGTATGTTACGATAATAAGAGAAGTAGTCACCAAGTTTATCGAACGGCCTTATGAAGGCATTATGACGATTTGATGGGCCATCTATCGTGGGAGAGCCTCGTTGTGAACGACCCCAGCCGAGCCACTTGGCTCAGATATGACATTCATAGGTTAGCACTGGTGGGAAGGAATTGTATTAGCTTCAAGTTATGTGGTATATGGACGGATACGGGAAGACTATTGATATCCAAATTGGCAATCACCAAGTCGGGCTGAGGTCTACATCGTCAAATTTGTCCACGTACCCCCCCCCTTTTTCTCCCTTAGCATAAGGAGTTATGAACACGAAAATGATGACGCACTTTACGAGGGGAAATTAATTCGAATCAAGCTATTTCGCATTGCTATCTGTTTTGGCCTGTTGTACCATGTTTCTTTGTTTTGTCCGGCTGATGCTGTTTTGCCAGTCATGTGTAGATCTCTGTCAAGCAAAGCTTCATCTACAAGAATCCCTCCCCCTTCCCCCTCCTTAATTCACAAAACCCAATCCTTGAGGGGTATCATGTTCCATCCGTTGGTTTGCTCTTTGCGCCGTTTCTATGCTGTCCCGATACCGTATTAAATAAAATAAAAAAACCACACACAAACACACACACATACATGAAAGAATGTGCTCCCAAAAAAAAGGATATTATGCTTCTGCGACGATGGGCTCGCCGTTTAATCCGTAAGCGACAGTTTGTTTACCCCTTTTCTTTCCCTTTTTCTTCTTCTTGCTCCCGTCCTCGCCCTCCTCGTCGGCGAAGAGCTCCTCGCGCTTCTTGCGCATGATCTCGGCCTGCTCGTCGGCGATGCGCTTCTGCTCGGCCTCGAAGCCCTCCTGGATCTTGCGGTGCTCGGCCTCGATGGACTCGACCGACTCGAATTCTATTCCGGTAAAGGCCTTGTACTCGTCAATGTCGATCTTGGTCGTCTTCTCGCCCACGACGGCGGCGTTGATGCGCTCCGGGCAGTGGCGCTCCTCGCGGTTGTACTTGAGCTTGACGTGGCGCCGCTGCTTGTTGGGGAACATCTTGGAGATCATCTCGAACTCGGTGCCGAACATGCGGAGGCCGCGGTAGAAGAGCTCCGTCTCGTCGTCGGTCCAGATGTTGGGGCCCTTGAGTTTGGACGTGTTCATGAATGAATTACTAGTAATCAGTCTGGTGAAGTCGTTTTCCTCGACCGTCTCCATGTCGCCCCGGGTGGCGTTGGCGCGGGCGTGTCGGTCCATGACCAGCGAGCTCTGGTCGACGATGATCTGGCCGTCGACGATGCGGAATTGAGGTCCAGCAGTCGCCGCTGGCGTAGGCGTTGATGCATCGGCTGGTGTCGAGCTCTGGCTCTTAGTCGCCTGGTCTGCTGCAGCAATGGCAGCATCAGCAGGGGTATCTGGTGCCTCGGACGCATCACGACTCTCATCTCCCCCGTCCTTCTTAAGTTTGGCTTTTAGTCTAGCCTGTCGCTCTCGATTTCGAAGTTCATCGTGCCGACTGAACTTTTTGCCAATATGCAAGTCCTTAGTCAGATCAGTCATTTTGAGCTTCTGCAGGTCCACGACCTGAGCCTCCGCATCCTCTGGCGTAACCGAACGGGCTCGCCGTGGCTTCGCTGGGTCATTGGGTGTGGTAGCCTTGGTTTTCCTGGGCTGCCTGGGTGTTGTTGTGCCATCTGCGTCTTGCGCAGTTTTCCTTTGCCTCTTCCTGGGGCGGGCCTCTGCGTCTTCGGCGCCGTTTGCATCCTGCGTCGCAGTTTCGGCTGCCTTCCTCCTTGCCCTTGTCCTTGGCGCCGTAGGCTTTGAAGTTTGCGACGCGAGCTGGGTCTGTGTATTTTCTGTCTCTATCGGTGTAATATCTTGTGGCTGGTCCGAGATTGTTGACTGTATGAGCGGCGCAAGTTCATGGGATTCCTGTATGGTAGGGGTGTCTCTAAGTTCTGGTGCGATCAAAGAGTCTGCGATGGTTGGTGGGGGTGTCAAATTTTGAAGTCCGTAAGAGATCTTTGGTCGCTGTTCCTTGACGTTCAGTTCTTCGTGAGATGTTAAATCGGTTGTGGCGATATTATCCGCGGGGTTTGGATCTGCGTCCGAGATGCTCGTGGCAGTAGAAGATGCATCTGGGATAGACTCATGGTCTTGGCGCTGCTCATTAACACCATCGTGACTCGTCGAAGCTGGTGTAACCGGTATGGGCTGTGGCGCATCCGTTATTCTCAAGGAATCACCATCGATAGAGTCGCCAGACAAGATGCCATTATGCGATTGATCCTGACTGTCTATGATCGGCGTCTCGATTGTTGGGCTTGGTATAGATTCTGGCTCGATATTCTTGGTGACTTGAACCGTGGTGGCGGGGGCCGCGGGGCGAGGTCGAGCGGATGGGATTTTCGGTTTAAAGGCGAGACCGCCCTTCTTCTTGAACATGGAACTCATTGCGACTCTGAATGATGATGCTAAGGACTGGGGCACAGGGTCAATGTCGTCCCATGGCGCAGTGATAACGAGGCTATTGCGGCGGCTGCTGCATGAAGAGACAGTGAAAAGTGACCGGACCCAAAAAGTTGGATTTTTTTGCATCTGCGCGGGACCCCGAAATCAGAGATTGTTCCATAACGCTACAGAGTGGGGTGCATTATCAGCAGCGAGGTTTAGCCGGCACATGCATCGATAAGCAGCACCTGGAACAGGTCTAGCACCGCACTAATCCGTTTTGGCGCGCGGACGTGCCTCTTTGATTTGCGAGGCAACTTCGAAATTTCAACTCCTGGCCAGACAACACCTCCCCCATCATCACCACGCCATACTTTCGCGACTTGCTGCATGACCGCCTAAACGACCCGTCCCTGGACGACATTTGGCTTCGGGGCCTTCAAGCTTTCAATTCCTCTCTTTGTGCTCCCCTTCCCCCTCCTTCTACGACTCCTTTTCACGCGCTCTCTCTGATGCCTGTTGCAACGACGCCATCTGCCTCGCCTCGTCCATCCACGCTTTCAAAGATGGAGGACAGGAAGAGACCTGCCATCAGCGGCGCTGATGATCTCGCCCCTCCGAGTAAGAGAGTAGCCGTCAATGGATCAAAGGCCAAGGACGACGCTCTCGAAATGAAAGAGGAGAGTTGGGTTGAGGTAAGTGTCGCACGACACATTCTTTCCACTTCATCCGCCGCACCCCGACATGCAAATGTATCCTGTCAACGTCCTGCACATTCTGTATCCCCGAGTTTTCTTCATTCACCATGTCAACTGCGGCCTCTATCGGGCTTCGTTGCTGGATGATAGCGCTCACCAAGCCAGTGATGATGCTCGCTGCGAAGCGACAGCACTCAGCGGCTTTTGCAAAACTCCGCTCTACTCATTCATCACTCTACCGCACGTTACGTCTACCGTGACAACACCCACATCGCACTTGCTGCCTATCGACTGCCGCGGGAGGAATCAGGCGCTGACTTGGTATTTCAGGCGTACACAAAGGGAGCCATATATCGACAAATGCAGGAATACAGTCGAAAAGCAGCAACCGCCGAATCTCGACTTGAAGAGCTGCATAAGCGATCTGTACACCACGATGACCATTTGCGGCTTATTGACGCCTGGTGGCGACAGGTATGCACGCCAGCTGCGATTTGAGTCGGAACCCCTTACTGAGATTGGAACAGGTTTTGGAAGAAATAGAGATTTTGGCCGAGTCCAAGATATCATTACCGTCAAAAGTGTCAGGTATGTGGGGGGGTTTCCCGTCGCCGAACTCAATACTCAGGCTAATCGAGAATCCATAGACCCACCATATCTTACGGGTGTACTTTTCAAAGACCTGCATGATTTCCAGACACATCTACAAGAGAAGGGCAAGATCATCAAGTTAAAGGCAGAATCGCTGCTCACCCGTCTATCTACTCAAAGAGAAAATATCACACCCCAGATCGCCACGCTAGAAAGCAAAATCGCCAGTCTTCTAGCAGCACAAAAGGAATATCTCCTCAGATTGGATCGATTAAGTGGAGAAAAGGAACAGCTTTCCGAACAGCTAAACGCCGCCACGCTACGGTATTTCAAAGCGGAGAAGAAGTTGGATCGGGCCAAGAGCTCGCAGGTTCAGAAGTTGGAAAAGCAGGCCTTTGTCAACGCTACTCAGCAGGCAGCCGCATCCAGCGAAGAAAAGTCAGAAGCTGGTGAGGTAAACGGGAACGCGGGTGAACTCGTAGCCAAGTATGAGGAAGCTACGGCCGTTGCAACTAAACAGAAGGAACAACTCGAGGGACTGCTTGCAGAGCTCAAGACCCTTCAGGACGAAAACTCGAGCCTGAAGGCACGACGGGAGACATGGACCGACGAAGAATTTATCCGGACAGATGTATTCAAACAATTCAAGGGCCAGAACGAGGACCTTATCAAGCGAATCAACAACCTCGAAGCAACCAACAAGCAATTGCGCGAAGAGGCCGAGAAGCTCCAGGCGGAACGAACATCCTTTCGAAATCAGTTGGAAGCGGATGCTAACCAAATTACACAAGACCTTGAGGCCGATATCATAGCTAGGGATCAGGATCTTGCTCGCGTGCGCTCGGCCCGAGACGAAATTCTTGCTGAAAACACTCAACGAAAGGCGAATATGGAGCAGGAAAGGACTGCAAACGAGCACCTCAAGGAATTAGTCGCAGCGAAGGAGGACCGTATCTCTGCCCTGGAGTCCCGGCTCGCCCGTCTCCAAGCAGCGGAAGACCAGGAAATGGTCGACACAAGCGATCTCCAAGATATCTCAGAGGATGAGCTTCGATCAAGATACAAGAAGCTCGACCTAGATTTCCGATCCATTAATCAGGAGCTGCCAGCCATTGAGAAGGCATACAAGAAGATGAAGGATGTTGCTCAGAAAAAGGTGATGGATTACGTGGCTCTGGAGGAGAAGGTCGCACTGCTTATCGCAGAGAAGAGCAAGGCCGACCAGAAGTATTTTGCTGCTCGAAAGGATGCCGATACTCGGAACAACGAGATACGCTCTCTACGACACCAGAATGGCAAGAGTGCTGAAATTATTTCTCAGCTTAAAGACTTAGAGGCACAGAACCGATCTTTGCTAGGCAATCTGGAGAAGCAGGTTGCAGATTTGAGGCAATCCAATGCAAGCATTGTTGCGGAAAGCAAGAAAATGGAGACAACGAGCCTAGAAGCCGTGCGACGGGCCGAGTCCTTGAACAAACAGGTGGGGGATTTGACCAGTTTAGTCAAGTCCAAGGACTCAGCATCCGCAGTCGTCAAGGAGCGGAATACGATGCAAGAAACCGAGGTGGAGAAATTGAAGGTTCGGATCGACCACCTACAAAAGGAGCGAGACAACTGGAAGCAGAAAGCACTCAGCAACTCATCTGAAGAAGAGGAAATTCTGCGGGTAAGTCTCGATACATTACTATTCCATAAAACAAAACCTGAAATCAAAGTGCTAACGTCAATGTCATAGTCCATGGCCTTGTGTACGGTGTGCCGTACCAACTTCAAAAACACCGCCTTGAAAACATGCGGCCACCTTTTCTGCAGCAAATGCGTAGACGACCGCATCAGCAACCGCATGCGAAAATGTCCCAGTTGCTCCCGAGCATTCGATAAAATGGACGTCATGCAAGTTCATAATTAGTGATGCTACCTGTTTCTCACCTCTGAACGAATTCTCCTGTTGCTGTTCGGTTTGAATTTGCAATTTTTCTTCCCTTTTTTCCTTTTTTTATTTTTTTTAACCAAGCAATGATTTTAAAGAGTTTTGATATCGACAAGGGTGGCTCAAGATACCCTTGAAGGAAACCCGGTCGTTTGAGTCGGCGTCGAAGGACCAGAACGGAAGTAAAGGTCTTGGAAAGCTCCCTTCTCCGGGTCAAGGAGGGGCTTTTTCATGTTTGAACAGTGTAACCATGTAATTTTATGAGCGGCAAGGACGTGAGATGTCATTCCGATTGTGTACATAATATTGAAGAGGGCAAGCTGTCGATTGGTAACCCCGAAGGGCTTCTCGGGGAGGTTGAGGGGTTGGATAAAAGAGAGCTCGCTATTTGCGCTGTACCGACCCAAAACAGTTTTGACGTTATTCATACATAAAAAGTGATATTGATCATAGACAGGTGGTGTCTTTATCTGCGACGAGTTGAGCCGAATCCTGTGCTGTCATGTCGGTCTGAGTTGCTTATAGAGCCGGAGCTTGAGCTGGACGAGGGAAAGGGCCTTGTGCCGGACGGCCTTGGATTCGGGGGAGCCCCAGCATCCCATCCACGCCGATATTCATCGTTGCGGGTACGGCTGCCACTCCCGTTATTACTGCTACCGCTTCTACCGGCCATATACCCAACTCCAGAACCCCCCGCAAATCCACTCCAGAACCCCGGTGTCCAACCTCGTTGTCTGGTGTATAAGTAGTCCTTTCTACTGTCGTGATATGGCGGTGGAGGGTCTTGACTGGGTCCTTGATCGTGTCCCCATCCAGGATTCCAACCACCGCCGCCGCCGCCTCCTCCTCCACCTCCACCTCCATTATCACCGTGGTCACTGCCTCCATTTCCGCGCCCTCTTCTTCCTGGTGGTGATGGTGGCGGTCGACGTCTTGCGTTGGCCTGAGCGGCGAAGCAGGCCGAGTAGATGATCCAGCCCAGAACGGCTATGAAGATGATGGTAAACAGCCACGCAGAATAGTCCTCGCCGCCTTCGCCATCGTTGAAGAAAGGTTTTACTACTGGAGGATTGAGGATCTCGGGATATTTTTCCTCTCCAATTTCAGTAAGCGCCAGTATATACTCGACACCACAACTCCCTCGGAGGATATAAGGGTCTTCGGGGTCCTCGTAGCCTTCACAGATGACATCTGTGCCACCGAGTTTGAGCTCTTCGGGGAGCTCAGCGGTACAGCTCCACTCTATATCCTCGGCGCCATAGGAGGAGCCTTGGTTCGTGCAGCGCATGATGTCGATGCTGTAGAGATCGCAGATGGCCTTTTGAGCGACGCATTTCAGCTGCGGGATGGACTCGACACGGCGATGCGCCGTCACTGCGCCGTCGCCGCGGAGGGTGAGGATTTGGACATCGGAGAGGAGGACTTTCTGAGGACGAGCGGCGAGGGCGAGGAGGGGGAGGGATAGGACGACGGCGAAATTGTCGAAGATCATGGTGCTGGCATAGAAGTTGCGATTCAAGTTTTGAGCGAGATAAGACGGATGTGCCGCAGGCGAAATGCCCGAAGCAGAAACAGCTAGTAGAGTTTATGGAGATGATATTTGTTTTTCCAGAAATCTATATGAGTAACACCAAGTTTTGAGCGTGCGATGCTAGAGAGTGCCTGACATTGAAGGGGTTTTTTTTTTTAAAAATTCTGTTAAGAAGCCACGATGTCCAGATGACACACTTTTTTTTAGGTTATTAGTGACTGAACGAGGCTGGAATAGGGCGTTGCGTGACCAAGCGACCAGATAAAGGTTAGTTGCGATCTAAAAACTGGTTGCTTGGATTGGTGGTATCTTCAACGTGCCATGTCCACGGGAAGAACTTTTGGGATGGAAAGTCGGCGATTAACGAAAATAGGTTTGATGGACTGGGTAGGCGACTCGAAGGAATGGGCAGTGTGTTTCATAAAGTTCACTGTAGGATGCAGTGCGGGCTACGGCAATGCAAAACAGGTTTGCTTGTGAATTCTGTGTTAGTAAGCAAAGTCGCTTTCACTTGTACGGCTTCTTTGTTTGTTTGACAAAATGAAAGACAACCTGAAGACGATAGCTAATTGATAAGGGGAGAGTGGGAGTGGGAGTGGGTGGCAGGTAAACACATTCCAGCGCCCTGGGATAACAAATGCAACGCACTGAAACAACCTGGAACTTTGTGTGCGTTGTTGATGCTGATGCTGCTGCTGCTGCTGACGGGATACTGATGATTTCTTGCAGAGAAGATTTTTGGCGCAACGTAACGTCAATTTAGCAGTTTAGGGAAGGTGGGGACATGAGAGACACCGGGCCTACTCCGTACTACGCTATGACCCGAAAACCAACATGCTTATGAAGTCATGATATTAGCATCTACCTATATAAAGGGGGGGACCGGCCTATCATTATATTTATGTGGGGGTGCTATATGTAAAAAATCTGCTGGGAAATAAGTCATACAGTACAGCGCCATGAAAAGAGATCGAATAGGTAACCCATCTTCTTGTCCCAGAAAGGGAGAACAAAGCCATTAATCTGCCCTCCTTCTGTTGTTGATCGACACGAAAACAACGAGAGCAGCAGCTGAACGAAAAAAAGCCCGCAGTGGCGTTCTGCAGCTAGTGCCCGGTAATCTCTGTGGACCCGATGCCCCGTTAAATCCAGATCTTTCCACGATGACCATGTTGGCGATCATAAAGTGCCGGGGCGAGGCGAGGGTCGTCTTCTAAAGGCATTCGTATGCCTATATACATCCAAATAGGGAGATGAGAGAAATGATGGGTTGTTCAATAAATGATATCAGACAATATCAAGGGCGTGGTTGGGCCAATAGCCTTCTTCAGATAGGGGGGCGACAACGGCAAGAACAACATGCCTATCAATAACAGACGCATGCGTACCAAGGAAGGAGAGCGAAGCGAGTAGCCGAAACAGGAAAATATACGTTGCCCCATTGTACCTTCCAGCACCGAAATCATTTACCGGTAGTTTAGTAGTCTCGGAAGCAGCTGCCTTCTTTACCCAGACATCCTGTCAAAGTTGCTGCGGATGGCTTAACCCTCACCCTCACCACCATCACCATCACCACCACCACCACCATCACCACCAACAAAAACCCCCATCCACAAATGACGGATTATCCCAGCAATGATCCCAATTTGGGCTGCGGCGCTAAAGCAAAATGCACATCTGCGGTATTACATGCGTCTTAAAGAGTCTGAGAGCCATGCGAGAGTTGGCCACGTCTTTTCTGCCTGTTATTAACCAGTTCATGTCTTATATGTCGTATTAGTCGGGTGGAGATTGTCTTGCCTATCCCGCGCCGTCTCATCTGCAAGTCGTTGGTGAAATTACCAACATTGGGGAACCCTTTGCGCTTCGTCTTCGCCGTTACAACAATTATTTTCTTCTCCTCCTTCTTCTCCTTCTTCAGTCGCTCATTTTTTTTTTCTTGGAGGGGAGAAAAGTTTGTCAAACCCTGGTGAATCTGGTCAGCGTCGCATTGTGATTCATCCCTAGACAAACTCGTCCAAACCAGATATGCAAACTCCCTGATCCATATCGACCAAAAAATCACATCTGTCGTCACCGTGACGGCCGTCGCCACCATGGGCGTCAAAATCGCAGAGGAGAAGATGTCTTCCGGGGAGCGGTCGCAATCTGGCTCAAGTCTTGGGGACTCCATCGAGCTCAATAATCTAGACATGCATGACGAGAAACCGTTGGTAAACACGGCCACCGCGGAGACATCGAGTCCTACGAACGGGGTCGATTCCGAGCCAAAGTCGAAGAAAAATAAGAAGAAAAAGGTAAAGACGGAGGCCAAGGCACCAGAGAAGGTGGAGGAGGACCCCGATGAGCCTTTCCGACATCTACCACCAGATCAAGCAGAGATTCTCAAAAGCCAGGTTTTCACGCCAGATCTGAAAAAGGGCATCAGCGCCATCTACAGCTACAGCTCTCGATTCGACGTCTTCCTCTTGGTCATTGGTGTCATATGTTCCATTGCCAATGGAGCCGCTCTTCCCTTGATGACCCTCGTTTTCGGTGGTCTCCAGCAAACCTTCTCCAAGTTCACCGTCGGTTTCATGAGCAAGGATGAACTCAGCCATGAGCTGGGCAAATATGTCCTATACTTTGTCTACCTCGGCATCGGCCAATTCGTCGTTACCTACATCGCCACTGTCGCTTTCATCTGGAGTGGTGAGAATATCACCGCTCGACTTCGACAAAAATATCTTGAAAGCTGCCTCAGACAAAACATTGGCTTCTTCGATAAGGTTGGATCCGGTGAGGTTGTGACCCGAATCACTTCAGACACAAGCGTCATTCAAAACGGCATCTCAGAAAAGGTCTCGATTACGATTTCTGCTGCGGCGACGTTTGTGACTGCCTTTGTCATCGCCTTTGCCAATTACTGGAAATTGACGCTCATCCTCTCATCTGTTTTCTTCGCCCTGATGGTCAACGGGTCGATATTTTCTCCCTCCATGCTCAAGAACAATAAACAGTCACTCGAATCCTATGCCCTTGGTGGCAATCTAGCCGATGAGGTCTTTGGGTCGATTCGTAATGCCGCTGCCTTTGGAACGCAAGATCGTCTGGCTGAGCAGTACGACAAGCATCTTCAACGGGCTGAATACTTTGGATTTAGACTAAAAGCAGCAGTTGGCAGCATGGTCGGTGGTATCATGTTCTTGCTCTATCTTAGTTATGCCCTGGCTTTCTGGCAAGGGTCTACGTTCCTGATTCGAGGCGACATCTCACTCAATCACCTTTTGGTCGTAATGATGACCGTCATTATGGGAGCATTCAACATTGGCAACATAGCACCCAACTTTCAGGCTTTTTCCACCGCTATTGGAGCAGCATCAGCTCTACTCAACACAATCGACAGGAATTCCGCCATCGATTCATCAAGGAATGATGGTGAGATACTTGAGAAGCTGAATGGTGATATACGGTTGGAGAACGTCAAACATATCTACCCATCTCGACCGGGGACCGTTGTTATGGACGGGGTGACCCTCAATATCCCTGCCGGCAAAACCACTGCTCTTGTCGGAGCGTCTGGGTCAGGCAAAAGCACCATTATTGGCTTGATCGAGCGCTTTTACAATCCTGTAGAGGGAACCGTATATCTTGATGGGCATGATATCAGCAAACTCAACCTCCGGTGGCTACGACGACAAATGGCGTTGGTCAGCCAAGAGCCCACTCTGTTTGCGACGTCCATTTTCGATAACATCCGTCATGGACTGATTGGAACCGAGTTTGAAAACGCAAGCGAGGAGAAGCAGCGTGAACTTATCATGTCTGCGGCGAAAAAGGCCAACGCTCACGATTTTGTGTCTGCCCTCCCTGAGGGTTATGAGACTAACGTGGGTGACCGAGGCTTCCTCCTCTCTGGCGGACAGAAGCAACGTATTGCCATCGCACGAGCAGTCGTGAGCGACCCCAGAATTCTTCTCCTCGACGAAGCAACATCTGCCCTAGATACCAAGTCAGAAGGCGTTGTGCAGGCAGCGTTGGAAGTTGCTGCTGCTGGCCGAACTACCATTACCATTGCACACCGTTTATCGACAATCAAGGATGCCGACAATATCGTCGTCATGGCGGCCGGCTGTATCGTAGAGCAGGGCACACATGATGAGCTTGTCGCGAGGAAATCAGCATACTACAATCTAGTATCTGCTCAGCATATCACTGCTACCGAATCACCCACGACTGATCACGAATTGGCCAACGAGAAGGAGATGCTCAGTCCTATGGATCCTGATGATGATATTGCAGCCAAAATTAGACGTCTGAGTGCACAAAACTCGACATCTAGTGCCGTTCTCCAAGGGCGTGTTGAGGAAGAGGAAACCAAGTACAGTACACTCGATCTTCTCAAGTTTATTGCTTCATTCAACCGAGAAGAGTGGAAGCGCATGGTGCTTGGGCTCTTCTTTTCCATCCTTTGTGGTGGTGCCAATATCGTCGCAGCTGTATTCTTCGCCAAGGAGATCAACATCCTGACCAAAGCCCTCGCCCCCAATGCAGATATTCATCATATCCGTCACGATGCATACTTTTGGGCCACCATGTACATCATTCTAGCGGTATTCATGCTGGTCTCTTTTGCTGGTCAAGGTATTGCCTTTGCCTCATGTTCCGAGCGCTTGGTTCACCGCGTTCGAGATCAAGCATTCCGACACTTGCTACGACAAGACATTTCCTTCTTTGACAAGGACGAAAACAAAGCCGGAGCCCTAACATCCCTTCTCTCGACAGAGGCAAATAATGTTGCTGGAATGAGTGGTTCCACTCTGGGGACAATTTTATTGACGGTATCTACACTCATCACCTCGATGGTCGTCTCCCTTGCAGTTGGGTGGAAACTATCACTCGTCTGTATAGCAACGATGCCAGTTCTCCTTGGCTGTGGCTTCTTCCGATTCTTTCTACTCATGAGGTTTGAAAGCCGAGCCAAGGCTGCATACAAAGAGTCTGCTGCATACGCTGCAGAGGCAGTGTCGGCAATCCGTACCGTTGCTTCCCTTACGCGAGAAGAGGACATTATGAAGAAGTACTGCGAAGACGTTGCTAATCAACAGCGCAAGAGCTTGCGATCAACACTTGGAGCAAGTGCTGTCTACGGTGCTTCTCAGGGTGCCATCTTCCTCTGTTTTGGCCTAGGCTTCTGGTATGGTGGCACTCTGCTTGGAACTCTAGAGTATGACATCTTTCAGTTTTTCCTCTGCTTCATGGGCATCGTGTACGGTGCGCAGGCGGCAGGAACTATCTTTTCGTTTGCGCCAGACATTGGAAAGGCACATCAATCAGCCCACGATCTGAAGGTGCTATTCGACCGCAAACCGAAGATTGATGCTTGGTCAGAAGAAGGAAGACGTCTTAAGGGCGGCGATGTCGATGGCACAATCGAATTCCGTGATGTTCACTTTCGTTATCCCACACGACCAGACCAGCCTGTTCTCCGAGGTCTCAATCTCCACATCCGTCCCGGTCAGTACGTTGCCTTGGTTGGTGCCTCGGGGTGCGGCAAGAGCACAACAATTTCGCTGTTGGAGCGATTCTACGATCCATTGGCTGGCGGCATTTATGTCGACGGCCAAAGCATTAACACTTTGAACGTTGCCGACTATCGTTCATTTATTGCACTTGTTAGTCAAGAGCCAACTTTATATCAAGGTACTATCAAGGAAAATATTCTTCTAGGCACCCCGAAACAGGACGTATCAGACGAACAGCTCGAGCACGTCTGTCGGGAGGCTAATATTTACGACTTCATTATTTCATTACCGGAAGGTTTCAACACTGTTGTTGGTAGCAAGGGGGCACTTCTTTCAGGAGGTCAGAAACAACGTGTTGCTATTGCAAGAGCCCTTATCCGCAACCCAAAAATCTTGCTCCTTGACGAAGCCACATCAGCACTGGATTCTGAATCCGAGGTTGTTGTTCAAGCAGCCCTCGACAAGGCTGCACACGGGCGGACTACGATTGCTGTTGCCCATAGGCTCAGCACAATTCAAAAGGCGGATATCATCTACGTGTTTGACCAAGGCGTCATTGTGGAATCCGGAACACATGCAGAACTGATGAGGAAGAATGGGCGGTATGCCGAATTAGTCAACCTGCAGACCTTGGGTACCTCATGAGGTCCGATTCAAGGAGGGAAATGAGATGGTATTTTTGTCCGCTTATGGGGGTGTATACTTGTTGACCGCATGGGTTATAATATTCCGTTTAATATTTAGATGGCACTGAAGAAGATGTACAAAAAGCATGGGCTAATTACAAATAGACATTCAGATTACTGTACGGAGTACTTGAAATTTACTGGGAACTTGATTACGAACTTCCTTGTTCAACGGTCCTGTGATGGTGGCCGATACGGGACCGTCCACGTCGATGGGAACTTTTGCAACCAATATTAGTTGAATGGCTTTTTTTTCGCTTGAATGGTAACGTTTCAGCTACCACGATTCCGGTCCCACGTCCTCAGCTTTGTTTACTACGAGTGTCTCAATCCGGGGAGTTCGGACAGTTTCAGTGTAGCATTGTGATTTTAGAGAGTCAGATTGACTGAGATGGGACGTCGGATGCCGGTTCGAGAACTACGCCCTTAAGAGGACAAGCTGACAGTTTCCTGGCATTTGTCGTACGATCCGAGACCCCCATGACTCGCGTGGCGGTGATGAAGACGGTTGAGAAACGTTTGGAAGAGAGAGGCGTTTGATCGGCCTCGGTGTAGCCAGTGGCGGAAACTTTGGTGTAGGTATCGGCGATGAGAGAACAAGGCGGACCCGGATGATGGTGAAAAGAAAGTTTACTTGTATGAAGGCCGGAGAAAAAGAGAGATGACTAGGATTAACCGGAAACCGGGGACAGGATCGAATTAGAAGAGACGACAAGGGGCGGGTATCCCTTGAAGAAGCAGAAGAAGAAGAAGAAGCAAACCGGGATTCAAGGGGGGGGGCCTGTAAGCCGGTACACGGATACATGTACTCCGTACATTATATGCAACAACGGGCAATACATGCAAGTCCACCATGGTCTATATCGGCGACGTGAAGTCTGAGAGTTTCCCGATGAAGCAGCCAAACTGCCGATTCGCAGCGGCAGTGGAGTGGAGTGGAGATGCCCCTTGCAAAAAAAAAAGCTTGGTTATGGCTTTAAAAGAAACTAATGCCGAGACAAAAAGGGACAGAGTGTACAAGTATGGAGTACTTGTTTTTCAGTTTTAGACTTGATGATTACGGAGTACCAGAATGAGGGTTTGTTGCCCGGTCTGAGAAGGGTGAGAAGGGGGGGGGGCGGTGTAAGAGAAGCGAAAAAACCGTTTAAACTACGTGATGGGCTTGGTTGTGACGAGGCCGAGTCCGGTAATGGAGGGTGGCAAATGTGGCTACGCCTAGGGAGGAAGTAGAAGTAGAAGAGGAAGATGACACAGAAGAAGGGGAGAAGGATGCTTGGAAGGGACGTTGGACGGGAGGTTTGGATAGTGCATGGATGGGGATGGGATGGGATGGGATCATCAGGGTTTGTTGTTGAAATGTCTTGGATGGGCTTGAAGGAGTATGGAGTACATGAGGAGTACAAGAGGATCCTTTTCTTGGCCACTACTACTACAAGTAGGTACGTAAGTGAGATCGGTAGGTTCATCAGCAAAAAAGAAGAACCTTGTGAAGCTGATCTCATGAAAGAGTTTTACTTATTACATACGAACAAACAAACAAACCTGAAAACTCGGTACTCGATTCTAGAACGTGATTCACCGCAATAACAGCCTTGAGGCTGATATCTACAACCGGGTGTAGATACTCGGTTACGCCCATCTGCTCCGGGGGAGGGGGGGCCCTTGATCCGAGGGGAAGCTGGATCAAGACACAAAAAAAACTTTTACAATACACGATAATCTACCCTTGCGTATGTACGGAGTGATCTCCGGTCCCAGACGTGAAGATGATTCGACAAAAGAGGAAGTGTTGATAAAGGGAGGGTGGTTTTTTTTTGTTCTATCCAATGCTTGGCAGGGGCGGCGGCGTCGCTTTTCTCTCTTGGAGCCCAAACCATGGCGAACGAACGCCGTTGTGGCTTGATTTGCCTGCCTGCCTGCCCCCCTCCGCCGCCCGAGGGGCCGATTCTCACCTGAGAAGAGACAACCAACAAAAAATGGTTTGCGTTAATAAGTTTTGACAAATCATTGCAAGTAACGTACCGTGATCTTTGGTAGCGAGTACTTGGTTCTGCATGATTGAACCTGGGCGGCGGGGTGTTTGAGGAAAGACTACTACTAGATACCTACGTAACTTTGGACGCTACGAAGGGGGGAGGGGCGAAGCAGGTAGTCGTCTCCATTGCTGTTCTTGTTTTGTGTATGCGCTGGCAGAGCTGAAAGTAGCTGGAAGTGTTTTGAACTCGATAGACGGCTCACATGGCTGAAGTGCTCATCGTCGATGTCAACGCTGGTAGGAAAATTCTCGGCATCGAAAGAATGAAGGGCGTGCATGAGGAAGACGAAAGAAGAAAGAAAATAAAGAGAGACCTTGAACCGTCGTTGCGGGCTGCTAGATGCAAAATGGCATGTAATGTAATGCAATGTAATGTATGGAGTACGGGGTATGGAGTATGGAGCATGGAGTACCATGTATGTCTGTCTGTTCTACTTGTTTTGACTGACTGACTGATGGTTAGTATAAAGAGAGGCAAATTATGCAGTGTAACCTACAAGGACATGGTTTTTTTTTTTTTTTTTTTTTTTTAGCCACTACGAACTGCATCTATTATTTCCATAAATGTTCTTTATGTAATACGGATTAAAAAGAAACAAAAGGTAAGTTACTTTGTTTAGGTTAGGCATTTTATTACACGAGTACCTTGATAGGGAGGGAGGTACGGAGTACAGGTGAGCGTGTGCCCCAAGTGTGGTGCAAGTGTGCAAGTGTGGTGGGTGGGCTTGTGCAGCAGAGGGATGGATGCATTGCTCCAAATCTCAATCCCACCACCACCACCACTACCACTATCACCACCACCACCGTCACCATCACCACGCCCCGTCGGAAGAACGCGAAGGTGGAACGAGGGAGAGAGACACACAGAGAGAGGTAGGGAGAGAGAAAAAGAGCCAAAGGATGGGGGTGGTGGAGGGTGTTACAAAAAAAAAGGGTGGAGTCGCAGGCAACGACGGAATTGAAGCCGGTTTGGCCGAGTGTCTGCTGCAGCTGCAGGTTTGATGCAGTCCTTCATTTCTTGCACATACATTTGTCTCTCTTTCTCTCTCTTTCTCTCTTCTATCCCACCTTGTTCGTAAACCCATACAAGGGCCCTTGGTGTGTGGAGTTTTGGATGATGCATTTCAGACATGCAGAAGCAGCAGCAAGACAAAAGAGAAGAACATGCGATGCGGTCCAGTGGGTAGGGGTGGGTGGTGGTACAAAAACCGCCATGCTTGCATGAGAGGGGACAAGGTACCTTAACGCCAGGTACTATTGGACATGGACATGGATAGGACTTTTTTTTTGTACGACCCTGTTTTGTCTCTCATTGTCTGTCTGTCTTGGGCAAGGGAAATAAAACACCAATTTTTGCTTCTTCTCCCTTCCTTCATCTGCCGCATTTTTCTTATCCAGTCACAATACGCGTAAAAGGGTATCGATGCAAGCAAGTACTAAGGCATCATGCATGAGTGCGTGAGCATCTCCCGCCCTAGTCGACCCAAGTACACAATACATATTTGCCTTGATATGCCAGTACCTTTCAAATCAATCAAGCAATCAATCAATCAGTCAGTCAGTCAGTCAGTCAGTCAGTCAGTCAGTCAATCAGTTAATCAGTTAATCAGTTAATCAACCTGGAACTTGACATCTGAGACGACTCTTGACCTTGGCTTGCTTTTTTGGGCCTGTCATTGAATTGATGGATTGGATGTTTTGGGGGCATAGACACACACACACACACACACACACATACTGAAATCTCGGTTAAACGATATCTTGCGTAAATGCTGCCGCCCCTTGAAAAGAAAATAAATAATAATAAAAATAAAAAATTTCTCCGCCCTCTCACGCTCCCTCGCTTGTCGCAGCCTTGCAGATTACTAAAGACCGAGAAGAGAAAGAAAGAAAGAAAGAAAAAAAAGAATAACAAGGTGCTTACTTGGTCTGGGCTCCCGTCTCAATACAGGGCAAAAATCTTGATTTCAATTCAATAGTCTCTCCCTGTGGCTTGAACATGGACCCTGTGTTGCCTGTCTGTAATCAAACTCACCTGGCGCTAGTGCTTTATTTTGACGCATACCCGACTTGATACTCGCTGTAACAGCGAGAGAGCGAGAGAGCGAGAGAGACAGAGAGACTGTAGGTGCAACCAAATACTCCGTACAGCCTGGGCTACGAGTTTCCAGGGGAGGGGCCTGAAAATGGAGTGTGCCCCCCTGTAGATTCCTTTTGGGCCTTCCAAACACCTCTCCAGGGCTCCATCCTACCTAATTGCAGGTATAGCAGCTTACCTAGCTGGAGCTGTTTTAGCTGAAGGATTGGGGGGCCGAGACCTGGAACCCGCTGCCAAGCTGCCTGCCAATTCAATGCGAGGTCTCTTTCCTCCTTCTCTTTACTTGTATTAGCCTGTAGAGAGGGTGCCACTTTCTCCCGCAATCGCAATCGCAAATCGTTTGGTCCGGTTGCTTGGTCTGTTCTTGCCTTGCCTTGCCTTGTTCCTGCCTGTCTAGGGCGTGGGCTTTGGCGTGGCTGCCCAGGCATTTCCCGCGTCGATCTGTCCATCTTTTGCTCTTTTCATCACAACGCTCGTTATTCTTTTTCGAACATCGTCATTGAGCCTCAAAAAACGGTTCACCAGTCACTCGCTAGTATCGCCCCCGCTCCGCCCCCGTTGAATCTAATTTATTTGCTTTTGTATCTACAAAGAAGACGAGCTATCGCGTATAATCGTGTTGGCGAAAATTGGACCGCGCTGCTCCCTCGACGAACCACCACCACCCTAGCCACAGAGAGAGAGGCGGAAAGGAAGAAAGAGAAAGAAAAAAAAAAAGGACCCGACATCCATCCCCCCCCTCGTCATCCCGTTTTGCCACGGAGAAAGAAAGAAAGATAGCATCCAAGAATAGGATTACCCAGTATCAAACTTCAATCCTAGTTTCAAACAACGTCGACTGCGAAACAAAGAGCGCTTCTTCGCCTGCCTGCCTGCCATCTGCTCGCTTCCCCTGCCATGATACCCCGGCAGCCTTGATCAAACTCGCGCGCGTAAAATCGGAGTCGGATGATGGTTATCTGACGCAGTGTCATCTTCACCAGCCAATCGTCTTCAATCCATTTAACATACATACACCGCATCACGATATTCTCTAGCCAAGTCAGGGGTATCGACAAGGCGCAAAAGTGCCCATTGATTGGATACCACGTCGTAGTTGGGACTCGGAGCTGCACAGGGGGGAACGAGCGCTTGCCACAGTTGCACATATCGGGTCCGGTGTGTACTTCCATCCACAACACCGGTCCCGACACAATGGATACCTTTCCGTCACCGGTTGGAGTGGGTGCTGCCGTTCCCCAATGGTCCAAGACTTCGAATGCGAAACGGACAAGGCCACGCATTCCCATCGCCGTCCTGGGGGTCGCATTTCTGGCCACCCTTAGCTCGGCTGCGGTAGCTCAGCATATTGCCGAGTCAGCACGTCTGGTGGTACAAACCACTTCTTTCAGTCCACCGTCCTCGACGCTGCTTCCGCATCACCCCCTTAATATTTTACCAGATGCGGTCAAGCTGGCGGCCACCAATGGTGGACAAGAGTTGCTTTTACATAAAAGAAGTCCCGACAGCGGTGGCGGTAGCCCGGGCGATGACGCTCCGCCCAAGGGTGGAGACAAGAAGACCTCCGTCAAGCCGACGTCGACAACATCGGCAACATCGACTAGCTCTACAGCATCGGCAGCGCAAACGGAATCAACGTTGCCCCCGTTGCCATCCCCCTTTGACAATACACCGGCATCTGCCTTCGGGTCCGGTGGATCCGATGACTCTTGTCCCAACTTCATGTCGAGCCTGTTGTCGAATCCGACCTTCAAGAGCTGCTATCCCCTCTCTATGATGCTTCAGGTATGTTCTGAAACATCTCCACATCGTGCTGTTGTGTTCTAGAGCATTTTGCTAATAGTTTGGTCTTAGACATCTACCTCTTTCTTTCAAGCAGAAAAGAGCCTTCTTAGTATCACGAGGGTCCTTGACGCAACCTGCAAAGTTGATTCATTATATTGCGCAACATTTCTTGACACTGCTGCTGCAAATCTTACTGACAGGGCGTGCAAGCAAGAAGTAGATCGGAATCAGACCCTGGTGCTTCAGGCCTATCGAGGGCTCAAGGCTTACAAAACACTCTATTCAGCCACTTGTCTTCAAGACCCCCAAACTGACCAGTACTGCTTTGCCGATGCCGTCACTAACCTTGATGCGCCATCTAACAACTACTTGTACTTTCTACCATACGGCCTGTCTTTGCCAGGCGGCTCATCTCCTACATGTCATACGTGTACTCAGCAAACCATGGCTATCTATCACGCAGCTGCGGCGGACCGAAGACAGTATATTGCCAATACGTACGAGGATGCGGCTCGACAGATCAACACCTTGTGTGGACAAAACTTTGTTAATACCACATTGCCACCAGCCGCCTCACTTGCAGCCATCTCCTCACCGACATATCATATCCTCTTCACCATCTTATGTGTCGCTTTTGCGTTGTTACTATGAGTGATTGAATGACCCAAACAGGTCACGCCAGCCACAGCACACCCCAGTAACACACACTAAAATCCCTCCTTTAAAATACTCTTATTCGCTTCACATGTTTACAACGAGTTCATACGACAACGAAACACATCGTTCGATCTACGATATCATTTTAATACTTGGCATATTGTGGCGTTTTTGTTCTTTGGCGATGCCCTCACCGGGTAGTCGATGTGATATATCATTTTTGGGGGGTATTTATGCCTTCTAACACATACTTTCCAAGGATCTCCTGATTCTTATTGTTTTTTTGTCGGATTACCAGATGGACATGGTTGATATCAAAGCGGCGGCGCATGCTGGGAAACCTTGGGTTGTTGGTGGGATAATTAGAAGCTTGAATACCTGGACATATGAGTCGATAGTACGGAGTTGGTATAATAGTACGGTACTGAATTGTACATAGTTTACATGTGAATGTGAGAAGCGTGTATCCTTCTTCACTACTGATTACATAACTGCGAGTTCTTTTATCCTTGGCTCTTCTTGCTTGTGTCTCTCTTGACAGTATCCAATCACCTCAACTGCTAGTACATGAAAGCCACTGCGTCGGTTACGGGTTATATGATTACATAGGTAGCTATTGCCGACGTATTTCATAAATGAAGGGCTTTCATGAACCCGAGATGATGCAGGCTTTGGAGATACTGCAGTGCCGTCGGTTGCACCACCTGACTCCCCTGGTCGGCGTCTAGATTTCAATGGCATTACGTATTAGTTGCTTGAAATGTACGAGTTTCCAATCTCGCCACTGCAGTCGAAAAAAAAAAACCCTTGCATCTCTAGAGAGACACAGAAGTGCCTTCGAGAAACGGGCTGGTTGACCTGTCACGATGCATGCATCCTCCCCCCTCCTTCCACACACCCCCCTTGTGATTGTGGCGTCTGCCAATGCATAGCATTTCGAACATGTCAATTGGTCGTCATACGGTTCCCATGACAGATAACGGGGATGAAAGAGGGTGTATGTAGGTACATACATGGCTGAGTAATGTATGTGTTCGGTATTTAGGTCAGTTTTGCCCAGCCATACCCCCCTCATCTCAGTCCAAAAGATGGCACTGACCAAGCTGACATACATGAGTTAAAGGGATAAAAAAAAAAGATCTTCCTGGCCGGGTAGGAGGCTAATCGACAAAATACTTGTAGTGGCTCGGCAATAAAAACACACGACTGGCACATGGCGGGTGTCTCAAACACCGAATGCAAGGAAGGACGGCGAATGGCTGGCTTGGCTGGCTTGGCTCCAGAATAAGTCGATTGTAGGCCCTTGGTTTGCCCAGACAAGGTATTCCGATGCAGGATTGGCTTCCAAAACCGGCAAACAGGGTTTTCTAAACACATTCTTCAGCTCCCCCGGGCTGAGTGTCGGTGCCGTCGCGGCTTCAACTCTTGCGCCAAGCTGCCCTGGAGCTGACCAAAAAGAAAGGAGCACATAATAGCAGCATCAACCTTGATTCCAGTGACAACCAATTTGTCAAAGGCCGTCTCATGGGGAATGTCACTGGGCAAAAAAGCACACAGCTTATTTGCGCCCGTCACTCTTGTGCCACATCAGAATAGGTTAAAGTTCTCTGCCGATACGGAGATCCGCGAAATGCGGGTTTTGCTCAAGAAACTCCAGCCGAACTCGAACTAGGGCCTGACTTCCGAAAGTCCCGTAGACGGAGGGCCGTTGGGCATCCTGTTCCAGGAAATAAAAATTCCCGGGTTACCTTCTAAATCAGAATTTGGCTGCATATGCTGTGAGCACGAAATTCCATCCGCTTAATCCGATATTCGAGCAAGTCCGAACACACAAAGTCAACATTCATCATTTCTTCCGCGGCCCATAAGCCGTTAGCCGCAAGATCTTTGTTCGTGGGTCGAGTTGGTTCGGGTCGATTTGAGGATGGCTTACATCAAAGTCTGCAGCGAAATCAAGTGTGAGAGCCGACGCTTTCGTACGTCATTCTCAAATCATCCACGCCTTGAATTCGAGAGCGAGTATCTACTCCGTAGCACACAATGACTGACCATTGTGGTCCATGCTTTTTGGAGGAGGATATTTAAGACAGGCTCCATATGCTAAGAGACACTATAAACAGTGCCCTCTGATACGAGGCGATGCCTTCATCACGCCGGTGAGGCAAGGGATGAAGGATGTAAGCGCCGACAACGTAGATTTCAGACGAGTAAGAATTGGAAGAGCTGACTGCAATGGTAATGAGAGGCAAATTTGAGGCATCCATACAACAACAAAACTCTTCAACGAGTACAGAGAAGCGCTAAAACGCCACCTTGGTGAATAAGACGGTGGAGGACGGACTTACGACGGCCATAAAACGTGTTAAACGTGGCACAAGAGTCATCGTGTTTTTTTTTTTTGGCGTTGTCTTGAGCAAGTTTCGCCAACTCAACAATGGGCCTGCCAAGGCTATAATTTGGCTTGGTTCTTTACCCATCATGGTGAGGGCTTGCATTCAAAGAGTCGACGCAATAATAGTGCTAGAGTCCCCAAGGTTGAGAGTATAGGCGAGTCTAGCGACCGTAATTTGTTGTACAAGGAAGGACACGTGTGTAAACGTGCGCATCCGTGGCGAGACATGCAGACGGCAATAAAAAAAATGACGGAATGGGTGTAAACTAGAGGCTAGAAATAGCCACAACTTTGAAAACAATGGCATACTGCCATGATAACACTCAAGTTCATGGTGAAGCCCAAGTTGGAAGGTTGTCGTGTTACAGTTTCTCCACACATCCAGACTCCACAAGCTGGCCCCAGTCCATGGCACTGCTTGGCTCGCCGGGGAAGACGGGAGGCGGGAAGCGGGAGACGGGAGAAGCGATGATGGATCGGGGGCAAGAGCTGGCAAATCTCGGGATAAGCAGGCAAGAAATCAAGATGTGCCTACAGGCATGCTATCGGTCCCCTAGGCATTCAGTACATATGTGCGATGACGGGATGATAGACAGCGTGAGCAGGTAGCCAACGCAGTCGTAAATCCACGGGCCCGGTTCTTGGCAACACAAGTCGGCAAACAGACGAGGTCCAAGCAAGGATGCAGCAGAACCTGACACGGGCAGGGTGAATCCCTCAAGACTAGCGATGAGACGGCGCATGACGATCATCATCGTGTGCGCGTGTGAACGGTGAAACATTGCTTCTGGCTCTGGCGGGCGGGCGGTCTAAGGCGAAACCAGGACCGTTTGGGCAAGGGTTCTATCCTGAGCCGCTAACAGTGAATGGTTTACCGTCTAATAAGCTCATTCACGACCGTTCAAGCAGTGTGTGCTGTCTCGGCCGGAAGAAAGGTCTCCCTCCTCGTCTCCCTGGTCGATTGGCAAGTGCTCAGCAGCTGAAGGGTGAGCTTCAACTCAATTGGGGAGCATCCGAGACTTTGCTACTGTGAAATAGTAGAGCACCAAGTTTGACCGTCAAGGAAATGCGTGGATGCGCCACGCATATACGGCCAGACTGCATCCCTGGAGACACCGGCAGCAGTGACATAGTTTCCGTCACCACATTGCATTACCATGCCCTCTCAACCGCCGCTGCGGAGGGTATTATTAGAGGCTCGCAAGAGTCGCCGAACAACATCGGGGTCTCATGTCCTGTCTGCCGAGTGCGTCCGTGTGTTCATGCATCTCTGCTGGCCCCTCACTTCATGTCGCCTCGACGAGCATCGTCTCCGTGCCCATGTTGTTGCGCAGGCATTTAGCTCGCTGGCTGGGGAGGGGGCATTCCGGGACGCAGGAGGAACGCACGTACGCCTCTGCATACATACGAATAGGTACATACTCCGTACATGCTCACCAGAAGTCAAACAGCAGCACGAATTACCCGCTCTCCTCTTTGAAATGATTAGGCTGCGGACGGGCCAGATGTTGGTCGTATCTGACTGCAGCTGGGCGAGGCGTTGCGCCGGCAAGCATTTCCCATTTGTATCGAATTTGCCGGTTTGTCCATGTCCATTCATCAAGGAGGATAAGAGTAAGAGTTTTCTTTTGCGTACGGAGTACAGGTAGGAAAGTGGTAGGAAATAACAAAAAGGTCTCTCTCGATGGCTGATTGACCCGTTTACATGATTCGTGCTGGTCTAAATGACTCAAAATGTTGTGCTGTTGTTGGTATGCGACTGATATGTATATGAGTGATTAATTGACTACGTGAGTGAGTGAGTGAGTGAGTGGAAGAAGTCATGATCAAATGGCTTGAAGCTAGGAAAAGTGATATTGGATGTTGTTTCTTTTGCCGTGGCAAGTGAACTTAATGACTGTACTTGCCTTGACCAAGACAGTGACGACTTGAATAAACTATGAGGGCAGGCACCTTATCCGGTCAAGCATCGGGATTGGCTGAAATGGACACAAATCAGTGGTTAGTAGCATATACTATTAAGGCAATAGCTGTACGCGAACAATTGGCGGTGAAAGAACCAGGCAAGAAGGTAGACGGTTGATACAGTAAACAGGGTAGCTACTTACGCTGGCGAGGCGTGGGAACTTCTCAGCAAGTGCTCATAACGGACCTCCTGCTAGCTAGCAATGCCAACAGGACGGAATGGAGCTTTGCTTTTTGGACAACTCCCACTGATGATGACAGCGGGCTTTTTTTTGGGGGGGGGGGGGGCAAGGGTTTGTTACCGTACTGCAGCAACAGAGACAACAGAAGCAGCAGCAGTGCTGATTACATACAACTACTGCAATGCACGGCTCTACTTCCTACCTCGCAAGTTACCACTTACCTTACTCCGCACATAGATTTATTCCACCTACATGCGGTAGGTACATTGTATTAATTTAGCTTGGCAGTAACTACCCAAGGTAGTACTACGCCTACCTACTAAACTCAGAGTTGTTTAGGGGTCAAGCGGGAGGGAAAGCTCCTTTGAGTCCTAGTGGTTCCCACTCGCTCTCTCCAATCCATCTCTGCATTGATGTGCATGTGTTATGTACTATGAATATGCGTGTCTGGATGGATCGTGCCCTGATGCTGCCCATGCGCCCCTGTAAAAACACTCCCAATCTGCCACCGAGTGTCTGCACTTATAAACTGGGATCCGGACCGGCGGAGGCTCAGAAAGGAGTTGCCAAGCGGGTTGGCGAATGCTCCAGAAAGGTACGTACCTGTCTCACTTTACCCTGGCACAATTGCTTTGGAGCACCTCAATGCTCGTACTTGTACAAGTAGTAGTAAAAGGTACGTACCACCCAGTAATTGCGTACCGCTTCTAAACTTAACAGCCAATGGCTAGGCAGGCGGGGCCCTTTGCTTGGGGGTCTGGGGGTCTTGGTCGTCTTCAAAGTGACAATTCAACCCCATCCACCCTCATCCAACCCATCCTATCCCACATCCCCATATCAGAAGAAGCAAAAAAATTAAGAAGCGAAGGGCAAAAAAAAAGAAAGAGAGAAGGAGGAAGAAGAAGAAGAAGAAGAAGAAGAAGAAGAAGAAGAAGCGAGGGTCCTTCATTATGGTCCAGTGAGACATTTTCATCATTTGCCCTCAACACTCGGACCTGCGCGCCGTTGCAAATTATACGCATACCTTGTCTCGCTTCCCAGGGCAATTCACGAGGTCTGGTTCAGAACGGGCTTCCAACACAAAGGAAAACGGGATGCGCCCTCCAGACAGGATCCACGCTGTTACCTCTTCACAAGCCTTACTCTATGCGAGCAAATTTGGCCCCCGTTTATGTGTACGTACAAGTACCAGGAGTCCGGGTCGGGTGAATTAAATCCATCAATCGACGTCCCGCAACCGGGTTTCCTGGGCGTCGCAGGACGACAGAAGAAAGCAAGCAAGAAAGCAAGAAAGCAGCTAACTTGGCAAGCGTGGTTACTACCGAATGCTAACAAGCACAAGCGAGTGAGCAGACAAGCATGCACAGACCAAGCCGGCTCCAAGGGAGGGAGAGGGGAGCTCAGACCAGCAAAAGCTACGACGATTCAGCCACGCAGCTTCAAGTTGCGCTTGAGGTCCCGGGAATTGGGGTATCCCACCATCACCAACCGCCGCACCGCAAATCACTCATCATCACACAACGTGTACTACTGCTACTCTACCACCACTACTACCTTCATTGCCAGTGCCCACTTTGGCCGCGGGAAACTCAAGCAAGCCGCGAAACATGCCTGCACCTGCCATCCTATCCCATCCACGGCCGAGCTGCCGCAGCGCAAATGTGGAAAGAAAAGGGGGGATGAGGGGGGATGGATCTCATCGTCAGTATCTGGCGATTGGATCTAGGGCGGACAAAGTAAAGCATACGACAAAAGCGCAAAGGCGGCATGCATATCGAGGTTTTCCAAGATTCCGGGCCCCTTCAAAGTTGGCAGGCAAAACTACATCCAGATACTTACCTCAAACGTCGTCCAACGGAGCCACATCCCGGAGATATGATTGGTCTATTTAACTAGCAAATCAGCCCATTTCTGTGGTCTCGAAGCCACGAGTGATGATCCCTGCTTCCCGGCTCACAATTGGGGTCTACCACAGATGGCAATGAGAATGATCTGGCGTGCAGCCATCAGTCCTCCCGAAAGTTCCAGAGTTCGCGTCACATCTAGCGATTGGCTCATGCCAATTCAAATACCAAAACTCAAATTGATCTTGCGCGCTGGGTTCTATTGGCACCGATACGACACGGGTTGGCGATGCACTCGTAAAAGACTTTGTTACTTATCGATGAAACCCGCGTGTTTTTGATGGTAACGCTCTTGTCGTGCGCTTCCTACTGGTGAGCCTTCCTACTTGTACATTTTGACTGGGGACCAACAAGCAGCAGCATGCCGCAGCGGGTCCGGCGATTCGGGTTCATCCACCGCCACCTTGAGGATGCCGTGACATGGATGTGGGTTCTTGGTACCCTCCGGCCCTGTGGGAAATAAGATCTGTCACTTATAACTTACGCGACCCCTGGCCATTGGGAAACCCCCTGCTCGACCCTTTCGCAGTGGTTTCTTTTCTGCGGCGTACATGTGGAGTATGTACTTTCTCAGTGTGTGTTGGCTCCCCATGCCTGCCATGCCACGGTTCTTTGCTTCCAAGTACTCTGTACTTGGCTTTGACAGAAAGAACTTTGCATGCACGCAAAAGTATACCTACCTGGGTAGTTCAAAGGAGAGTTGACCTGGCCTGGTTGGGAGTCAGCCCGCTAGCGCAATGGGCATCCCTATCAGGCGCCGTTGCACTTTGGCGCACCGTCCGCGGCTCAACACCTCACCTTTCTCTCCCTCTATTCCTCTCCCTCCTCCGTTGCGAACAACAACCATCCTCCCCTTAGTCTTCGGTTTCTCCTCTCTCTCTCTCTCTCTCTGCTGTTAGATTCTGTCCAAGCTCGCTCCCATTATGAGAACAGCGTAGCTTGTCTCACTCTGCCTCCGGCTCTCGCCCGCCCGCCCTAAGAAACGTGGCGCCCTGGGACGTTTCTCTCTTTCTCAAGTTTGCCCACCAAGTCCCAAGCTAAGAGACGACCATCCATTTCCTGGCGCTTGTCGCGATCCTCGATCCCACTTTACGTGGTAGCTGCCGCATTGCTGGCAGGGGGTTCTCCCTGCTGGTACAGTCTCCGTCAGCATCTTTCTAGGGCTAAGCTGCTAAGTTATAGTATGCATCGGCAACATACCACCAGCACGGAGTACGCACACTTGCATTATCCATATGTGCTTGTTTCACTGGCACCAGAGAGGTTTGAATACCCGCCTGCTGGATCTGTACCAATTACAGCATCACCTTGCCCTGTGCTTGATCAAGGTATCCTAGTCTTTTGAGCTGGGTGCCCTGGCTGCCGAATCTGCAATATTTTGTATTTGGATACATTCACTCCTCGTGCCCCGCATCCGCACACTCTCCATCTCTTCTATCCACTCCAGCAACGATCTTGTCGCAGGCTTGCAGCTTGCCGTCCCCTCTACCTGGTTCAAGAACAGCTTCCTTCCGATAGAGTTCCTCGGAATGAGGGTCTAAAACATCTCCCACACCAACCGCATTGGTTCATTTGCATGACCATTCTTGAACTAGGGTATGCCGACCAGTCTTAATATACCACCTCTCTCTGCCTTTCCTACCTCTCACCTGCCTATCTTCCTGTCGACCTACATTCTCTTATTACTACACGCGTCCTGGGACAGCACTGACCATGTCTTCGGTTCCAGGACGCTACCCAACCAATTCTGATTCTAGCAATTCATCAGCAGCCATGTCTTTTGCCGCAGTGAACCTGAGCTCACAACCCTACGGCGGGTTGGACGCTGTGTCCCGCCGCCCATATAGCGACGGTGTTTCCGACCGCTATGCTTCGAACGAACCTCAACGAAGCCATCGACTACCTCCCCCACAGAGCTTGGTAGATGGTACACATTGGGCTTCTGATTCCGTTCGCCCACACACACAGGAACGCCGTCATCCAGTACACTCACCTTATTATCAGGACGGCCCGAGTCCCAGTGCCATCTCTCCCGCCTCATCACCATCAATACAGTCCCCCTCCCACATCACATATCCTCCAACAGTCTCTCACAGGGCCTATCCGGGACATACCGTGCCAGAACACTCTCAGCCCCGTCAACAGCCGATGCCTGTGGCATTTAGCCACCGATGCCCACCAGGTCTAGCAGCGTCGCAATATTCACAAAACCCCGAGTCTCTGCCGCCTCAGACCTCTCTTACTAGACCTCATCAACCCCTACCGCGTTCTGATGTTCATTCGAATGCCTTGGATCCACGCCAGCAAATCTTAAACCCTGTTACAATAATGAATCAAGAACCGACAATCACTCCTCCTCCCCCACCACCACGGTTGCCGCGGACTGATAGTGTATCTCATGCAACCAGGATCCCCAACCTATTAGGGGCTAACAGAGCTCAAGCATTGGGCGATATTAGTTTCGGATTAAGAATGCGCCAGCAACCAAACGCTGCTCGTGCTTGCGGATTTGGAGATAGGGACAGGAGGGTGATTGATCCTCCGCCCATCGTGGAGTTGGTGATTGAGGGTTCCAGCCTCACCACGGAAGAAATCAGAACCTATCTTCGCTACGAGAGTTACGTGATGAGCTGCTCGATTTATGATGAGTCGGGAACGCGCGACTCGTCATATATGCCTGATGAATACCAGAACCAACGCCGCCTCATGGGTTCACTGATCGCAACACCGTTTGTCGGGTTCGATGAGAACGATCAGGAGGGCTGCTTTTTCTGCTTCTCAGATCTTTCATGCCGCACACCGGGCACATTTCGTCTCAAGTTTACGCTGATGATGATAGACCCAAGTCGGGCTGGTCCTGTGCGACATTTTCCAATTCTAGCAGAGATCAAAAGCGAACCTTTCAAGGTCTACAGCGCCAAGGAATTTCCTGGCATGGTAGCCAGCAGTAGACTGGCCAAGCGACTCAAGGAGCAAGGTTGCATCATATCAATCAAGAAGGGAAATGACAGGACCAAAAATTCGAGGACGCAGGAAGACCTGTCCGACCACGAAGATGACGGCGAAAGCTCACAGGGTCCCCGAAAGCGACGGGCCATTGGCTAATCTAAGCATGTAGAAAAAGTGAGAGATGATTCAACGATTCAATGAGGTTGATTTGGGTGTACTGGTATGGTGTGTTTTTTTTACTATTTTCTTTTTATACAAAAGGACCAGGATCATGAGCTTGATGGCTTGCGAAAGTTTCGATTGTTGTTTGGATTTTTGACTATCAGCCTGATGTTAATACCTGTTGGAAACCATGTTGGCCGTGATCATGGCCCATAATAGTGGAACCGTCTTCAAGCATAGAAGATGATCGATGGCCTAGCGCTATTGACATTTCAGCAACGAGCCGTTGGGGCTCCTGTTACTGAGCATAGATTTTCTCCCTCAAATCTTTTCTCGCTCAAATGTTGGACTCTTCTCGTTGTATCATGAATTGGGATTATATGGAAAATGTACGAGGTTAAAGAGCTAGTCAAGCATATACTTTGCCCGATGAGTCTGGGTATTAAGAGTTTGCGATGGAATACTATCCTTTGCATATGGAGTTACGCTACAGTATTGTGAAAATTCAAGACGACTTTCAACGACTTATCGGAGCCACAAACCATTACCAAGGCATAACTGAACTACCCATAGACATACATACATACATACATACATACATACATACATTCGTGGAGCGAGTGGGTGTGTCTGGGAGGGGAGGGAGAAGGGGAAGGGGAAGGATGCTGACTCGATATGACATGAGTCTTTTTTTCCCGCAAACCCTGGCCTGGCACGCTGTCTTTTTGGGGGCCAAGCGCCGCTTCGGAAAGGGAGGGGAGGGGTTCTTCATTTGCATTTCTTGGAATAATGCTTGTTGGTTCATAATTCGACTTTGTTGTTTTACCGCTGCTATTAATACGTCGCGATATTATGCCAAGAGGGTTGTCGGCACGGGCCGGTCGGGGCTACCGAGAACCTGGTAGCAATACAAGTAAAACAGGAAGACATGATGATGATGATGATGATGCTACAGCTAAATGTACGGAATGGTCAAGAGCATAATGATGATGGTCTAATTTGTCTTGCAACTCAAAGTGTAGGCGAAAAGGAATGTCTCAAATTAAGGTGAGTTGAAGGGAAGGGGGGGGGGATCTTTTTGTGGTGGGTTGCTTTTCTCTTCTTGTTTCTGCGGAGGTACCTGGTATGGAGAAACTTGGTACCATTGAGTGAACAAATTGCAACGGTACCCTGCCTACTACCTACAGTACCTAATTACTGGGCTTAATTACTGAGCTTATACGTGAATAACTATTTTAGTTTTTCATTTATTTCTCTTACTGAATAAATTGATTCTCTTCTATTTTATTCGTCCAGGACACGCTCAAGTAAGCGGCGGCCAGGTTTATAGCCAAGTACGTACTCTTTTAGTTGCAAGGCAAGGTACTTGTAAGATGTTTGGATGTTAAAGTGGAAACAGTGCCCCGTATTCCTTACCTTCTACAGGCACTAGTAGTACTCCTCCGTACCAAAAGTCCAGTCGCGACTGGAGGAATTGGAATGAGCAATGTCAAACGTCAACGTCGACGTCAGTCTTCGCAATGCTTTCCCTTTCCTTCTTTCTTTGTTGCTTTTGTCTCACACTGAGGCTGAAGCAAAGGCCCTCCTCTTCCTCGCTACAACTAATTGCTCATTTCGACAGCGGAGTCAGGCTCGGGTATGCTTCCCGTACAAGGACTTTTTGCATCATTATTATTTTATAATAATAATAATAATAATACTACTAGTAATTTATTATTAGCCCTCCCCCTCCCCCCCTCCCTCTCTCCCCCTTGTCGTCTTATAATCAATTCAACCCATCGCCGTGCGTTAGGCCGGGCTGCATGGGTCTGTGATGGAAAAGCAAGGGCAGCGTCTTCCGCCATCCGCGTCTGCACCGTCTCCGTCTGACCAGGCCTCAGCTTATCCAAGGCGTCGGTTGAGCCGTGATGGACCCATCCGGAGCCTCTCGTCTGTCCGGACGTTGCTCAAAGTCATCATCGCCGGGTCTGTGATTTGGCTGGCATATGCACTAAGGCACCAAACTGGGTCAAAGACTGCATCGTCCGGAGATGTCTCATCATCCCTCTTGCTGCACCAATTTGAAGAGTCCCTCGCGCAATGTGAGGGCTTGACAAAGTTCCCTGCACGCTCAGACCCAAGCTCTCGGACAAGTAATCCAAGATGGTCCCCGAAAAGTGGCCAGAAAAAGACCATCATTCTGCGAAACGCGACGCTATTCGACGGGGAATCTTTTCTCCCTCATGCGGTCGACGTTGTCTTCTCAAAGGGCATCATAGAGTCCGTCTCCAAAACGTCGGATAAAGTGTTTCGCTCACATGCTGTCGAATACAACCTGCATGGCCGCTATGTGACCCCCGGGCTTGTGGATATGCACTCGCACCATTTGGCGCTTGTATGGCCTACTTTGGAGACCAGTGATGACACCAATGAAATGCATGTCGAGACCAAGGCCATTGCCCCCATGCTTCGGGTTGTGGATGGCCTAAAGCCATATGATAAGGCCACGACTCTAATTGCCTCAGGTGGCGTCACTTCGTCTCTCATTCTTCCGGGTTCTGCAAATCTACTCGGCGGGGAGGCCGTGCCGGTCAAAAATGCATTGTATTCGGGTGAAGATGCGGAACCAGTCGTTGAAGACCTTCTTCTCGAGTGCGGCATTCCTCTCAGCGAACGTCGCAGGTACATGAAGATTGGTTTCGGCGAGAGTCCGAAGAATACATGGGGTTACACTCGCTTGGGAACTGCGTGGCACCTTCGAGATCACTTGCAAAGGGCCAAGGAATTCAAAGAGGAACAGGATACTTACTGCATTGCCATCTCAGAAGCCGGCGGCTGGGATGATCCTAGAAAGACGGCCTTCATTCGCCAGTCTGGGAGATTCCCTTTTCAATTGAAGCTTGATACCATCACCCGTGCTCTCCGGGGACGATTCATTATTCATAACCACAACTATGAAGCAGAGGACTTGGAGACCATGCTTCGCATCAGCCATGAATTCGGATTTCGGATTTGGGGCTTCCACCACGCCACGGACGCGTGGCGGGTGCCAAATATGCTTAAGCAACAGGGTGGCGATGTCATGGTCGCATTATTTGCCGAGTTCAGTCTATATACAGCGGAGGCATACTCCCCAAACCTCTACTCTGGCCACATCCTTGACAAGAACGGCATCAGTGTGGCATACAAATCCGACCACTGTGATGAAGTAACGAATGCCAAGTATCTCATATCACAAGCTGCCATTGGCCATGCCTTCCATCACCCGGAAGAAAAGGCCCTTCAGGCTGTTACCTCTATCCCTGCCAAAGCAATAGACCTGGATTTTCGGATCGGATACTGCAGGCTGGGCTTTGATGCAGATATTGTAGTTTGGAATTCGCACCCCCTGACTCTCGGGGCCACTCCATTGCAGGTGTTCATAGATGGAAGGGCGCAGTTGGACCAGTCAAAGGTAGAAAAGAGCTTGGGAACTACATTCACCTCACCCCCATCAGGAGATGCAGAGCACGACCTCAAGCCGCAAGTGCGGTTCGAGCCCAAGGTAAGTGAGAGGGTGGAAATGTGCACGCATGCATATAAGCCGAAGCAAAGTTTTATCATAGATGGCATTAAAAAGGCTTTTTTGGACAACTATCCAGAGTTGTCTGCAACTCTGCCACACTACCAGCATGGACCCCTCAGGCTTGTCGTGGTTGACGGGGCTGTTGCATGCCTCGGCCCTGCCGATTCTTGTGCGGAAGCAACCAAAGAATTGGAGGCCAATGAAACGAGGGCCATGCATATATCCCTGCAGAATGGATATCTTCTGCCCGGACTTACTGCCGTCACCAGGGCTCTAGGCATGAAAGAAATTGCTGTGCTGGGCAGTACAGGAGATGGCCAGGCGGCGGATCAAAAGATTGGCGATCCGGAGAGCCTTGTCTATGCCAAGTACGGAATATGGCTCGACGGCAAGCACTTTGCTAGAGCTCGACTCGGAGGAGTAACAAGAGCCGTGACACCCCCTTTAGGAGACACTTCTGGGTTTGTTGGCGGTGTCAGTGTAGAGATTCTCACCAGCGGTAAGAAAAGCCTCATTGATGGCGGCATTGTGCAAGGAGAAGTTGGGTTACACTTATTTCTAGGAGAAGCTACAAAGACATCGGAGGGCTCCATCAGCAGCGGGGTGCAGCATCTGCGCAAGATGCTCAAGGACGGGAATGGAAAGCTCAATGACACCTTGTACGGGCAGGTTGCAGCGGGTGAGCTGCCACTTGTTGTGTACTGCAACAACAGGGTAGGGTTTCTGCATCAGGGCTCCTGTGTGGGGTTTTTTCCTTCTTCGCTGACATGTAGTTTTGCGCAGTACGACATGATGCAGTTGGTATTGGTCAAGAAGGATTTCCCCGAAACCAACATTGTGATTCTTGGTGGCAAGGAATCGCCCTATGTGAGTAGCCTGATTTCTTCTACAGTCGGGTATAGTAAATAAGGCGAATTTGAAACCTAATGTCTCTGATTAGGTAGCAAAGGATTTGGCAGCAGCAAAGATATCCGTCATCTTGTCGGAGAACCGGCCCGCTCCTGATCACTTCCGCGACAAGGATGCTGTCGTTGGACCGCCCCTCACCAGAAGCGTAGCGAGCTATCTGAAAGAGGCCGGAGTTACATTCGCTTTGACTATCTTCGAATCCGGTGAGTGAACTCTTGTCTTGATGTCATGATGCGTTTTTTGGGTACTGCCGCTCAGACCCCCTACAGCGTTGCCTATGGATTACCGTCTTCATGGCTTGGGTCCCGAAGCAGGTTGGGCAGCCAAGTATGCAGGTCTCAGCGAGGAGGAGTCCGTGAGACTTGTGTCTACTAACGTTGAGTCGATTCTCGGACTCAAGAAGAGCAGAGACTTGGTCGTTTTCGAGGGGAGTCCTATGCGGTATGGTGCGTCCGTGGTTGTTGCATTTCATGCAGACGACAAGACCGGGAGGCTCGAGGTTTCCACTTGTTTCCCCCGAGAAGATGAGTTTGAAGTGGGGACAGTCTTAAAATGACAATGCTTGAGAGGGCGTAAAGTACATGATTGGAGATTTGCCGGTCAAACCGCAGCATCATATTGATGATATTGCAATGCATGTATATATGTACTCATACATGACAGCATATCATATATGACCTAGTATTCATGCACGATTATACGGAAGCGGTCGTTTTCTCAGTTAACCGAGGGGCCTGAGGCTAGAATGTGGAAAGTATGACCAGGATGTGAACATGCCATTTGTGCTTTGCTGCGCATGCGGTTATATGTTGTTACAGCATATGGCGCAAGAGGTTGGTTGGTTTTGGTCAGGCATCTCGTCTATCCTGAATATGCATGTGTCAGTTATCGTATTCTTTGGCAGGTGATAGGACGACCTGTTGCGCACAAATGGCGCTGTTATCCTTGCAGGTGGGTTTGTGCAACACATGCTGCTTTCGCAAGTGAGGAGATGGTGTGTTGGTGGTGGCGTGCTGAGGAATGAGGTGGTAGATGCCGGGCAACAATGTCCGGGACGAGACCAGGAGAAAAGTCAAGGCTATCTCGGGATGAATTATCGGAGAGGGGGGACACACAATTTCCCATGTAGGATCGCGTCCTAGGGTCGGAGTTTTTTTAATGAAGATGTCGTCGTGTATTGGATAGAAAAGATCAAGTTTACAGGTCAACATGCAAAGGGAAACGGTGTTACAAGCCGGATGGAGCAACTAATATATGTTGTACGTTTGCCAAGAGGCATATAATCCCTGCGCGATGCCTTGAAGAGGATCCAGGCATTCAGATTACGAAGCGTATGCCTGGAGTATCCCCCACCCGGTCTACCGCATAACCGAAGTTCTGCGTCGTCGCGGGTGCCCTGGAACAAAAAAGACCGGCTGGGTACGGGAAATTGATGGATGGAGAAAAGGGTGAGCAGATGTGGCGAGCGTTTGTTGGCTAGATGAGGGACCGGGGAGGAGGGTGCTGCATGTCAGCCTAATATTTGAGAAAGGTGCTTATTACGGTGTCTCAAGCATGATATCAAGGTTGTACTGTGAGGGTTTACGGATATGGGGGGGGGGGTTTGTGATTACGGGTTGAGGTTCCTTCTTCTACGCACATTACTTTGGTGTCTATCAGCGTCCCCCGTATACATGCGTCTCCCCTTCTTGTCCTCTTCCTCTTCCTCTTCTCTCTCTCTACATGGGATGATGAAGACTTTGCAACAACTCGTCGGAAGTGGCGGCAACGGTGAGGCTGGGAAATGTGGCTTTCTATGATAGCTGCCACTGGCCATGGGGAATGGAGATCTGCAGACCGGGTTTGCATAATGTGATGGAAAGGAGAATGGGATGGCAACTGCAGAAACCCCTCCTCTCATTGATTTGTTTGCACAATGTTCCAGAACTCGACAGACAACGAAGTTTTGTTTGTCTTTATGAGGAAGCGTTTGTTGAATGCGTGATAATTGTTGTTGTTGGGGACACTTCATGTGAACAATGAACCGTGAGGAGGTCGCATCAATGAAGGGTTTTACCTGCCCGTTCGAGCAGTTGAATAAGCCTTTTACCACCAACATAACTCGAACAAACCGTGATAAGAAAGAAAAAAAAGAGAGAGGTATTTTTGGGGGACGTTTTTTTGCATGAATCGAGAACGTGGACGTGGCGGTCAAGTGACAATGTTCAGAGAGCGGTGGTTGAAGCTGTTGCTTGCTTGCTTGTTTGTTGGTGCGCAGACGCAGTCTAGAGCTTTAACGGGAAGGTTTAAGCGTTGTTGCTGTTGTTGCTGTTGTTGTTGTTGTTGCTGCTGCTGCTGTTGTTACTGCTTCTGTTGTTGTTGAGTATGTAGGTAACACTGAACAGGCAAACGTAGAGGACGGTTGGACCAATATTTGTATTCTTAATTGTTAATAACCATGTTGTAAGACGACGGGGGGGGGGAGGGGAGGGGCATCTTGCGTATTTGCCATCTGGACTGATGCACGAGGATCATGGATGAATATTTTGTTTGTGTTTTTAGTTGGTGGCTGGACAAGATGGATGAAAGAATGGATGGATGCCTTGTAAACCAATTTTTGCATGGGATGTTTTTCTACCAACCCAACCAACCAACCAACCCGGGGGGAAAAACATGCGATTTTTATTTTACTCATTACTAAGTAGATGAAAGGAGGATCGAATTTCCATACATACATACATACATACATACATACATACATACATACATACATACATACATACATACATACATACATACATACATACATACATACATACATACATACATACATACATACATACATACGTAAGCCTTGATAACTTACAATTTCCCACTTGGACAGGGCCCAAAAGCAGTATGCGGCCGATTAAAGCGGCCAATCGGCTTGAGCGCGTAAAACAATTTGTTTTGAGCAATAGCGTGTTTCAAGGCCATGCCTGTCCCACTGCCTCCCCGACTGTTGACCAGTAATGGAAGAAACTAGGTAGATAGAGAAGGGGGAGGGGGCCGAAACGAAATAGGGGATGAGGGATGGAAACGGAAAAAAAAGAAGGATGATTTATGAAGGAGGAGTGGGTTCTACTAGGTAGTTGATGGCCTCCCCCTTCCCTGGACCACCCACGTTTTATGGTTAAGCGACCGAGAGCCAAGTGTTTTCTTCTTCTTTTCTGAGTCTCGAGGTTTTGAATAAATGAGGAGCCGCAACGGGTCTTTGCTAGGGTTAAATAATAAGGTGCCGGAGGGCTCGATAAGGTAGGGTCAGGGTTTACGATAATGTGCTTATACCAGGCGCTTAATGAGAGTACATGCAAGAAACTTCTTGAGAGGAATGATGATGTATGTATTCTTCAAATTCATCCATCATGTAGCACAATTTATACAATGTATCTACTGGATATTGCTTTACTCTGAAATAGCAACCTTCACGTTCAACCAAGTATCTTCACCCAATGGCCTAAAACACTTCTCATCTCATGGGTCATCCCATTTGTTACGCCCTTTAGTTGACTGTAGGTTAGCAATCTCTCTTATGGTAGAGCCCTGGTTTTGCACCCATGAATGGGGCATTGCCTCGTTCGTATCAAAAACCCTGGCCCATGATTCGGATTCCGGAGCAATCCTCTTCTTCTGTACCTCGCTTCGAACCATTTTCTTTCCTTTTATTTCCCTTTTCATTATTTCTCGCATCGATACGTCACTTCCGTTGCTCCGCTCCCCGATCACTCCCTAATCCGTATACCAGAAAAACCGGTTTGGGGAATAGGCACAGTTTTTTTTTTGAAACGTGAATGACAGCGTACCCCTGGCTCCCTCTCTTGCCCTACCCTGGCCGGCAGAATAGGAGAAAACAGAAAGAGAAAGAGAGATTGAATCTGGACGTCATGACCGATGGGAAAAAAATTCTAGAGTTTATTGTTTGATCTTGATGCTCCCGTAATTTCTGGGCAGTAGTTGACATGTCAATGCCGATTTCTGCGGTTGACCACCCCCCCCCCCAACGGCGCTGGATCTCGGGACCGAGGCCTTTTTTCTTTTTTCTTTTTGTTGCTGTGCAAGCAAGCAAGAAAGCAAAGCCCTGGACCAACAAGAGCAGATCAGAATAGCTCTCTGCAACCAACTCGGTCGCCAGGAGGGGGGGGAAGATACAAAACATTGTGGCTGGTGATGAAGGAGAACATCTCAATGCAATGAAGTGCCAGCCGCAATCTAGAGATGGGTAATGGCAATGGCAAACCAAACTTGGTATGCACCTAGTGGAAGAGCCGTGCCGTGCCTTGAGCTTTGCGCCCATTGTTTGTTACAGGAACAAACCAAACCAAGCCAAGGCAGAGAGAGACAGAGAGAGATGCTGCCCTTGTCAGCGGCAGCAGGCCAAGAAGAAAAAAAAACGTTGGTTTCAGATCTGCCATTAGTGTGAGCCACGGCGGAAAACGTGGACACTATCTCAGGAACAGCCAGGGGTGGTGAGGAGGGGGAGGGAGGGGGGAGGATGAGAGATAGAGAGAGAGAACCACCATTCAATCCGTGCGTCATTCCTCATTCCCGTGTGTTGGCTTCTGGATTTCATGGTGAATATGTGACCTGCCCAAAAAAGGCCCTTTTTTCGGTAAGAACGATAAGCTGACAAGGTGTGATTGCTGTTGTGTTGCCCGTTGTGCTTGTTGTGTTTGTGTTGCCTGTATCAGGTGAGGCGCAACGGAATTGCCAAGATGGGAAATGTCCTTTTTTTTCTTTCTCTCTTCTCGATTGAACCCCCACATGACAATCAATGTACCTTTTTTCAAACCGAATAGAGTAGAAATCTGCCTACCAAGTGATGGAAACAAAACAGGCACCATGAGTAGCAGCAATAGCAGTAGTCGTGTTTCTTTTTGTCGCACCACATGGGTCAGGCCACCCGAGGCGCGGGTTGTATCAGCGAACCAGATCCAATCAGTGGCCTGGGCCGGCGTCGCTGGAGGTGCGCCATCATGCAGGTACAGAGCGCCTCAGAGCGCCTAGACGCAACTCGTGGGACCCTTTTTTCAGGGCACAAGTTGTCTCTGAAGCCGCCGTCCATCTTTAGCAGCCCCCCCGGCGCTGGTTGGTCGAGGGTGGGTGGGTGGTTCCGATAAGAAACAATTGTCGGGAAGGCACCATCCATCCATCGCCCCCTCCTCCTCCCCTCCTCCATATTGGATTATGGATCCCATCCAATGCGCATCCAATGCGCATCCAATCCCATCCGCCATCAGCAGCAGCAGGCTTTTCTTCTTTTTCTTCACTTTTCGTCTCCGTGTTACTACCCAGTACTGCTTGTGCCGTTGAACCTCTATTGAAATTAACACTGACTACTACCTAGTACTATGCTGGTCCTTGTTCATATGCATTGTATTGCACATTCACACACGCAGGGCGGTCACCGGTCCGGCCCCCCCTCTCTTCTTCTTTCTCCTTGATGATGAATCCATCTCTTCACTTACTGGCATCCATGGATCGAGGGCCACATCTGCATCCGCCCAGGGGGCTCCTTGACCACCACCAGCATCACCCCGCTAGTTGATCCATCCATGAACGGATGGATGGATGGATGGTTGGATGGATGCTTGCTTGGTTGGTTGGATCCATCAGAGCAATCCAGCAATCAACCCATACCCACAACAAAGTCCACAGCACGTCTCCAGTACAGGCCAATGCCCTGGTCATTCCCACCAGACCCTGTATATACATCCCCGGTCCCTCGCGATACCCTCAGTTGCTCTCTCTTTCATTTCATCCTCAAAAACGCCAGTCGTTTCCCCTTCGATTTTCTCTTCTTTCTCTCCAGAACACTCATTTTCTATCACTTTGCAAGTTGCTGGGCACCTTCTTCTGTCTCTCTCTCTCTCCTTTGACATTCAAACAGCCTTTTTTTTGTTCTGTTTGTGTCTGCCACTCCTTTGTCGTCACGACTGGTTCTTGACAACTCACTCGTGAATCTCTCGACATTTCATTCCTTTCAACAGGTGCTCTGGTATCACCGTCTTTTTTGCCAATCTTTACGACGTCCTAGTGACAACTTTTTTACGCACTACCTTTTTTGCTTGCCTACTACATACGCCTGATACTCGACCGGAAATATATCAAACGAAAATATCAATCAACCATCAACATGAAGTTCGCTACTGCTTCTGCCGTTGCGGCTCTGGCCGGCATGGCCGCGGCTGCCAAGGACCAGCGAACTTTTGCTGTTCTTCGCTTCAACAACAAGCAGCTCGTTACCGCTCGTGTCGACCCCATCGTTAGCCCTGGCAAGACTGCCTCCCACACCCATGTTGTCCTTGGTGGCAGCAACTTTGGCCTCAGCTCTACTGGCGAGACCTTGAAGAACTCCAAGTGCAGTACCGCCATGGTCAAGGGTGACAACAGCAACTACTGGTTCCCTCTCCTGTACTTCCAGGACCCCAAGACCCACAAGTTTGAACCAGTTGAAGTCTTTTATAGCAATGTCTACTACTTGTAAGATAACCAACCTTTCATCTCTTGCTCTCGACTGCCAACTAACAGTGTCCCTAGCTTCGAGCCAACCAATGATGCCATCAAGGCATTCCCTCTCGGATTGCAGATCTTCACGGGCGATGTCAGCGACCGTCTTCCACCTGCTGCTGGCTCCATCACCAACCTCGACCCCTCCAAGGGCCCTATCCAGAACATCAAGTACACCTGCCCCCGCAACAACAACAACTTTGACAACCCCCCTTCTTGGCCTTCCAACTCCAATGGCACCATGGCCGGTATCCGAGACCCCGTCAACAAGGGCGAGGGTGTTGGTTTCCCTGATGTCGACTGCGATGGTTACGCTTCCCCTCTCCGCATGGATATTCACCTCCCCTCTTGCTACAACCCCAAGGCCGGCCTGACCAACTACAAGGAGAACATGGTTTTCCCCTCAGACGCTGGCAATGGAAAGTCTGACTGCCCCAAGGGATGGATCCACGTTCCCCACTTGTTCTTCGAGGTTTACTGGAACACTCCTCTTTTCAACAGCCGATGGGAACAGGGCAAGGGCACCCAGCCTTTCGTCCTTGCCAACGGTGATGCCACCGGTTACAGTGCGCACGCTGACTTCATGTCTGGTTGGGATGAGCCCCTGCTGCAGCACATCATTGACACTTGCAACGCTGGAACTGGTGGCATGGACACCTGCCCTGGTCTGACCTACGGCCTCAACAAGGGTGACTGCACCATTGCCTCTCCCGTCAACGAGATTGTCGATGGTGTTCTCAGTGCCTTGCCAGGAAACAACCCTGTTACTGGCTGGCAGTACGGCTCTGGCGGCCAGAGCCGCCCTGCCCCCCCTCGACAGGATGACTCTAGTTCCAGCGCCAGCGCCAGCGCTGCTCCTACTAAGCCCGCTGCCACTTCATCCAAGCCTGCTGCATCTGCTTCAAGCCCCGCCTACTCTGCTCCTGTTTACTCACCCCCTGCCCAGTCTGCTCCCGTAAGCAGTGGAAAGCCTTCCAAGCCCTCATCAACTCAGGTTGCTGGCACCAGAACCGCCGAGTCCAACCCCTCTTCCTACCCTACTCCTTCCGCACCGGCGCCCTCTGACTCTCTTCCTGCTGAGTGCAGTGGCAAGGTCCAAACCGTCTGGCAGACTGTCACTGTGACTGCCGGTTCTCCTGCTGCTGCTCCTACCGGCGCGCCTTCTCAGAACTCCACCACCGTTTCTGGTTTCAAGTCTGCCGGATGTTTCAAGGACAACATCAACCGTGCCCTGAGCGGCGATGTCCTCCCCAACCTGGGTCCCATGACCAACGCCAAGTGCATTGCTCACTGCAAGTCTGGCGGCTTCGCTCTGGCTGCTACCGAGTACGGTGGTCAGTGCTACTGCGGCAACGAACTCGTTGGATCTGCCAAACTTGAGGACTCGGCTTGCAACGTTGCTTGCGAAGGTGATTCCTCAGACGTCTGCGGTGGCGGTTGGGCCCTTAGTGTCTACAGTGAGGATGGTGAGGCCAGCTTGAAGAGCGCCAAGGTGCGACGCGCCCTCGGCCATCTCCACCAGCATCGCAGCAACCGCCACTAAGTGGCGACATCCGCGTGGAGTCATCCTCGGCACGTTTCAGCGTGGTATTACCTATTACTCGGATCTGCCGATTTATGTATGGTGTGGTGGGGGTTTGGATCTGGCGAAATGCTAAAAAAAGATCAGGCGAAAGGTGAAGTTGGTGGTTGGAAGGGCTTAGGATATTTCGATTCTTGTGTGTGTATTTTCTTGACATAGTGTTCATTTCTTTTGGTCACTTATCTGGAGGAGTCAGTTTTAGCTGGCTACCGGTAAGGGCCGCCCGAAGGGGAATTTTTGACAAAAGCGTTTCATGTCCGAAGTCCATCATGACTGGGAACTTTTCGTAGAGTATGTGAATAGATAGAAAAGACAATAAACCACAAGGATGATGACGATATGAAACAAAATCTCTGGATCTCAGTGCATTGACCTCGGCTGCGTGTGGATCTGGCCTTGCCACATGGTTGTTTCATCTCCATGATGAGATGTCATTCTTTTTCCAGATCAAACCCATTGTTTGTTTCCCCAAAAACTACGGTTCCCGTCAAACACGGGGAGGTGGCCAGAATCCTCCTGAATGTTTCGGGTTGTTTAGGTTTCGTTGGATGGGCAAATATGACGGCTAAACGTCGGTTAAACGGGGACTACAAAGAGTCTCAATATCCCATCGTCGTAGCAACATCTTTTTTTTACAGCAGGCCAAAAAAACAGCAGCAATTCAAACTTTTCACTTTTTTTTAAAACAAAAAACATCTTCTCATATATAATTTCTTCTTGATATATCATAACCCTTGAAGGGTTCCTGAAAAAAAGAAATGTCTCTGTATCATGAGGCAGCCGAAGTCCTGTCAACGTTCCTAAACGGCAGCGGCAGTAGTGCTGGTGGGAACTTAAAGTCCCGAGTGTTTGGCAAAAAGACGGGTAAGGCACCGCCGGGCCAGCTCTATGCTCTGGTGCTGGAGAGCAGTAAATGGAGTCCCGTGTTGAAGGAGGTGATTGAAAGGGCCGAGATTCTTAAGTTGGAGCGAAAGGTGTGTGTTTTTTGCTGAAACCTCGTTTTTCTTTTCTTCCCTTCCTCTTCTCCTTGCTTGCTGTCTCACTTTTTTTTTTTTGGGTCTTCGAGTTTTTTTCTTGAGTATGGAACTTTTGCTAATCTGATTTTTTATGGGGGGTGGTAGCTTACGCCTACCTTGGCCTTGTTACTGGTCCATGATTTCCTGCTCGCCAAGGGAGGCATAGCCCTCCCACAGTCCCACGGTCTCAGGGCCTCCATCGAGCGCCATAAAGGCAGACTCGCATCGGAGCTGGTCCTCGCCAGGCTCCGTAGGAAAGCCCCCACGCTCGAGGCCCTGAGGGAGCAGGTCGACAGAGATGCCGCTGGCGAGGAGGCCAACTACCCGCGCTGGGTGCGCATCAACGCGTTGAAGAGCAACCTGGAGGAGGAGCTGGCGACGACGTTTGCGAAGCATGCGAGGGCGGCGAGTATCCACGAGGTTGTCTCCAACTCGGGCAAGCATATCTATATCGACCCCCATGTGCCCAATCTGGTAGCTGTCTCCCGAGGTATGGATTTTACCCACACGCCAGCCTATCTCTCGGGTAAGATTATCCTGCAGGATAAGGCATCTTGCTTCCCGGCCTATCTGCTGGACCCACGGTCCGAGGATGGTGATGTGATTGACGCTTGCTCTGCGCCCGGGAATAAAACAACGCATGCAGCAGCTATCCTATACGAGCACCGGCCCGAGTTTGAGGATGCGGCACAGACAATCTACGCTTTTGAAAAGGACTCAAGACGGGCCCAGACCCTAGAGAAGATGGTCAAGATTGCGGGATCTAAGCAGACGACAAAGATTGGCTTTGGTCAGGACTTTCTACAAGTGAATCCGAACTCGGACAAGTTCAAGAATGTCGGGGCTTTACTACTGGACCCGAGTTGCTCGGGTAGTGGCATCGTTGGAAGAGATTCATTGCCGGATTTACATCTCCCAACTGCCCCCACAGAGAATCGTGGTGGAAAGGGGTCATCCAGCCAGTCCAACGCCAACAAGCGCAAGCGGAAACACGACGAGATAAAGGATGATTCACAAAATGTCATCCGAGACGATGATGGTAACGAGACAGTGGTAAAATCGGAAAAGGACCTTGAAGCACGACTCGAAACGCTCTCATCTTTCCAATTGACGCTTCTCCTGCACGCCTTCAAATTCCCCAGAGCCAAGAAGATAACTTACTCGACATGTTCAATTCATTCACAGGAGAACGAACACGTAGTGGTCAAAGCACTGCAGTCAGACATTGCCAAGGCCAAAGGCTGGCGCATCCTCAAGCGACAAGATCAAGTCAGTGGCATGCGAGACTGGCCGGTCCGGGGTCTCGTTGAGGCGACTCAGGGAGATGCAGAAGTTGCAGAGGGATGCATTAGATCTTACAAGGGAGATGGGCAGGGAGTCATGGGTTTCTTTGTCGCCGGGTTTGTGCGGGACGAAGTCGATGGCGGGGATGAGGAGAACGCTGCTGGCGGTGACGAAGGCCCATACCTGCGAGATGATGAGGGGAGGATAATGCGTGATGTGCTTGGCATGCCGGTATTGCGGGCTACAGGGGAGCCCGTCGCGCTAAATGGCCGGGACGAAGATGAAGTTGAGGACGGTGAAAGTGACGGTGAGAGCGAGAGTGAGAATGATTCAGACTCAGATGATGATAGTGAAGATGATGATGAAAGCGATGTTGGTGATGAGGCCGAGCACCATGGGAATCGATCCCAAGCCCGCGGAGGGAGCCAAGGAGCCTTAGCGGATCAAGAAGATAGCGCTGAGAACGATTATGACGATCAAGAGGAGGAGGAGGAGGAGTGGGAGGGGGTGGGTGATGACTGATACGGTGACACGAAGCGACCCAAGTTGGCGGGTTCGGGGAACCTGAGAACTGTGCGTTATGGTTAGAAAACACGACGACAAGACGATGCGATGAAACGGACCTCAAAAGCTTAACCTCATACCATGTTCCCGTCATAGGCTGCCGCTAATCAAGCTTGGGCACCAATAACACAACCACGTTATTGGAATCAAAGCTGCTAACCACACGTGTACGGTGTCGGGGTCCGATGTCCTATCACCAACATCGCCCAGGGGCAAAGACTAAAGGATACTCAAGGTCCATGGAGATTCCGTAGTGACCCCACAGGGAGGCGTGCGGAGTGCACCCCGACAAAGCCACATGGCCAAACTCGCCAATGAGTTACCCGCTCCGTAACGGTCTTGAATAGAAACGGCAGATATGATTCATAATACGGGAGTTGCCTGCTCCGTGTTGGCAAAAGCCAGAAAGACGTAAAAAAAGTGTCCGGATTGATTCATCATCAGGGATGCGGGTACCGGGGACGGCGGTAAGACTGTAACTGGGGCCGAACTATCGGGTCATCTTGGATGGGTAGAGGCCGAGAAAAACTCATACTGAGTATGAGATAAGGGCCGTTTTTGGGCTATAAGGCGTGATGTAAGATGGATTATTTGTATAGCAAGTTTTATTATAGCACGGCGATGTTGCCTTTCTTTAATATCGTATCCACGTATCCACGTATCCATAGCCGGAGTTTGTGCCGAGGCAACTTTTGTAGGCGGAATGAACCGAGCTAAGTGGGACGTGATATGAACCGTTTCCACTGTTAAGACGCCAAATGATATATGTGACTTGTCGATTGCAGAGTAATAAAGATTTGGAAGAAAATCATGACTTTTTGATTGCTGTTGCAGCAGCAGCAGCAGCAGCAGTTGAGAGATGCCGTGTTTGAAACATTTCCAACAATGCAATCGACGACCAACACACACTCGCACCCAGTTGGAGGGGTGTTTGTTGCAGCCGAGACACGGTCCGAATTGGCGGGTCAACGAAGGGCTGAACTTTACAACATGCTTGAACTGAATCCGGCGCTTGGTGTTACATCAGGACATGACCTCAGGGTCCATGTCCATGTCATGCCATGCCATGCCATGTAAATAGCAGAACCACTTTTTCCCTTGGAAATAGAAAATTTTCATTATCGGGCCTCTTTGTTTCGGCATCATGTGCTTCTCATGATAGTGCCCCAAGATGGTATCGTGATGACTCCTGCGGCGGAGTCCTGTTAGTGATTAGTCGAGGACTATTTAGAGGAGGACGGAGGGCGGGAGGGAACGTTTGAGGTGGGCAAACAAGGCTCCAGGCACCGTAGGATGGACTACCGGATTTAAAGAGATGGGCCGGACATAGTAATAGTGAGTAAGTGAATGAGTGATACAAAGAATTGAATAGCTTGCAGTAGTTGACTAGGTAGCATTGCTGCAGGGATGCATTGATGTGATCAAGATGATCGCCTGCAGGTTGAGCAAAACGCCCGCACACACACACTCAACTTTGACTGCATTCCCTCCACTCTCTTTATTGCGTACGTGTATCGACAACGGGTAAGGAGCATGTAAACACAAAAAAGAGATGTGAGTAAAAATCGACGATGCGGCGGCGGGTGTATGTGCAGTGCAGTGCGGTGCGGTGCGGTTGCGGTAAGCAAGGGGAAGGGGAGTGTGAGTGAGTCGAACCAACAAACGAACAAACAAACGAACAAATTTGATGGGTCCATTGCGTTTGTGCGAAGTTTCCATGGAATCCCCGTTGTAACCTTGTCATGCTTGTTTAACCCGAACTCGCATTTAAAAGTGGAGAGGATTTGCAGTTTTAGCAAGAGCCCCAAGCGCGGCTGGCTTGCATGAAGGACACAACCGACGACGGGAGCTTGCAAGACACCGAAAACAAAAGTACTTGTACGTTCTTTCATGTATGTACATCTACACATGTTAGGGCGTCATGATGCGTACATATAAACTCTTTACCGTCCATGGTCACTCGGGGAATTATTGTCAAGCATGATTGCACATGGCATATGTAGGGCATCTTTAAATGTATGTGGGATTCACCACCACGCAGATGATATATCACGTACCGAATGCGGCATCCCTCATTCCCTCCCTTGGGGGCGAGACTAAAACAGAAGACGTCATTGCAGACACATTTTTATTGGGCACCGGCCGAACATTGGACAGTGTCCGTGGACATTTGGCAAGTGGGCCCCCAAAAATCGTTAATAAAGTGGATCGTGGCTGGGCTTGGCATTTGACCTGGATGCATCTTTCCCTTTCCCTGGAAGGGAAGGGCTGGAGCAAAGGTTGAACAAAGTACACGCGAGTACCTTTGATTCATACTAGGTAAGTTGCTGTGCCAGGTGAATGCCTACACCGTCAAATTGTTCAAGTGAATACATCATGTCTTGAGCTTTGGCAGCCAAGCATACGTGTATTTACCAGACGTAGCATTAGGGAAATTATTTTCCAAAACTATACAGAGTCCAGTATAGCACCCGGCCCGAGCTGCTATCTTGATGGAGACTCCGAAGATGCATCTGAGACCACGATGCTACTCTCTCTCTGTCTTTGGGCTTGTGAACTCTTCAGCACCTGGCATCCCGGGTCTCGGTACCGTAAAAATTCACAGTACGTCCGAGTACTTGTGTCACCCTTTGTTCATTTTGCGTGACATTCAATTTGTCAGGTGGAATCGGAAGAGCGGCGGAAGGAAGTGGAGTTGCGCAAACCAATATCGGGTAGGAAGCAGGGAAGGCATACCTGGCTCGCCTGGGTAGTTCAGGAGGGGAGCGGAGAGGGGGGGGGTGGACGCGCCTAGACAGGGAAGGGAAGAGGTCGCCAAGTTACCTACCTCTTCCACTTCCTCCTCGGTCGGAGAATGGAGATAACATAAACAGTCGCACGAAGCCCAAAAAATTTAATTGGCCTGCTTAATTCTTCGGGTTTCAGCATTCAGCATTCATCATATCTAATAAGGGTAATACTACTTCTGAATACTACCTAGTCGTCGAATAAAAATGTGCTAGGCTATCCGGATGTCTCTGGCCCCAAGACATAGTATGTAGGAAGCCCCAGTCAGTATCCACCACCACTTCGCTCTCTCGCATCACGTTGAGGCCCCGAATTCTTTTTCCTTCCTCATCTTGCGAGTTCGTATCAGCTGAGCGTTTCGGAACGGATCCATCCATCCCAGCCAGCCTTACGACCGATATCTACATTTACTTTCACATCATTATATATCTAGACTCTGCCGTCTCTCACCACACACTGCCCATCCATTCCCACCATCCATCCTCCATCCTAAACGCATTCTCTTATTTTCTTCCTTCTCACTATATCACTTTCATATCACTACTTGAGATCCGCTCTTTCTACGAGTACAGTTTTGGATATAGAGTCGAACAGGAGAGCTTGGACGGTTTTCTTCACTTCATCCTAAATTAGCATTGGTCTGTTCGTCAAGCGTCAGAAAACAACAGCCGCCAACCCACGGACGTATCATCGCCACGTTATATATCCCTTACCTGTTTGCCGTTTCGTTCCATCGATTAGAACACATCCTAAAGAGAGGTGCATAAAAACGTCTTGCGCAATGGCGGATCATTCCGGATCCGAGGAGCGACCCCGCGTCCCATCCTCCTCCTCATCGACGACTGTCTCATCCGCTACCGTCACATCACCAGCCCACGATCTCGAATCACAGCGTCAGGCTCCCCAAAAGCTCTCACACTTGCAGACCCTCCGCGATCAGGGCGCCATCACTCAAGATGTTCTCAACTACAACTATTCTGGACAGGGCACTGTCGAATCGCCCTACCTCGTCGAGTGGCTTCCCAACGACCCTCGCAACCCCATGGCCTTTGCTTCATCCATGAAGTGGGCCATCACTCTCGTACAAGCCGGTGCTACTCTGGCTGTTTCCTTTACCAGTTCTGCCTACTCTGGTGGTGTCAAGGAGATCATCAAGGAGTTCCACATTTCTCCTGAAGTCTCCATCCTCGGTGTTTCCATGTTCGTTCTGGGCTTTGCCGTCGGTCCCCTGATCTGGGCTCCCCTATCCGAGTTGTATGGGCGACAAAAGTTATTCTTCACTAGTTACATGGCACTGGCAGCTTTTAACGCTGGTGCCGCTGCCGCTCCTAACATGGCCGGTCTCATCGTGCTTCGATTCCTCGCTGGAGCCTTTGGATCTGCTCCGTTGACAAATGCGGGTGGTGTCATTGCCGACATGTTCCCAGCTTCAAAGCGTGGTATTGCTACCAGCATCTTCGCGATGGCTCCCTTTTTGGGTCCTGCTCTCGGTAAGATGACCCAAACCCCTTGAATACGAACTGAACTACCATTTTGCTAACTCAACATCACAGGCCCTATTGTAGGAGGCTTCCTTGGTGAGGCTGCCGGTTGGCGATGGGTCGAGGGATTGACTGCCATCTTCACTGGCGTCCTCTGGATCATCAGCACTATCATCTACCCGGAAACTTACTCCCCCGTTCTGCTCCGTAGACGAGCCGTTACTCTGGCCAAGTTGACTGGAAAGGTCTACATGTCCAAGATGGAAGCAGGAAAGCCAGTCAAGACGATTCGCGCTCAACTCTCTGTCTCTCTTTCCCGGCCTTGGGTTCTCCTGTTCAGGGAGCCCATCGTCCTTCTTACCTCCATCTACATGGCCATCATCTATGGTACTTTGTACATGTGTTTCGCTGCCTTCCCCATTGTCTTCCAGCAAGGCCGTGGTTGGAGTGCCGGCATTGGTGGCTTGGCTTTCGTTGGTATCGCCATTGGTATGACGATATCCACAGTGGGAACCATTTTCGACAACAAGAGATACGAGCGTTTAGTAGCGGCCTCTCCCACTGGCATGGCCCCCCCTGAGGCTCGTCTTCCACCTGCCATTCTCGGCTCCATCCTGATCCCTGTTGGTCTATTCTGGTTCGCTTGGACCAATGGTACCAACATCCATTGGGTTGTGCCCATCATCGGAACAGTTTTCTTCGCATCTGGCATTGTCTTGGTCTTCCTTTCACTAATGAACTACATTATTGACTCTTGTAAGTTTTCTCCCATTGCCCATACCATGGCCTCTTTACTAATAGAATCCAATTTTAGACGTCATTTTCGCTGCCTCTGCGCTTGCGGCAAATTCAGTTCTTCGGTCTCTTTTCGGCGCTGCCTTCCCCTTATTCACAACCTACATGTACAAGAGCCTCGGCATTCACTGGGCCAGCTCCATCCCTGCCTTCCTGGCCCTGGCTTGTTTACCCTTCCCTGCTCTCTTCTATAAGTATGGTGCTACTATTCGACAGAAGTGTGAATTCGCTTCCGAGGCTGCCAATGCCCTTGAGAGGATGCGCTCCAAGAACGTCCAAGTAACAGAGGACGAGGCCATGACTGAGGCCGAGGAGCACGAGAAGGACCGACGCCAGAGCAATGCCTCTAGAGCCAAATAACTTTACCATCGCTTTGGTCTAACCGGTTTCCTTCATTTTCTTACCTTTTTAGTCTGGGGAAGTTAGCATCAGCGACCTTTCTTGCATATTTTGTAATGCAGCATATTTCCTTTTCTCAATGATAGACTTTGGAGTTTGGGCGACGATACCATAGATGGGATATGACTTTGCGGATAATGGATACCATGGATCACGCAGTTGGATGAGAAGAGGAGATGGACCATGTACATATCTGGATGCGTCTTCTGCGGGCCGGAGGTTGAAGAGTATTTATGTTGATGCGATACGGAGTCATATGGTCCTTTCAAAAGCATATCAGCGGGTCACATAGATTTGACAGCAGCATTTGTTTTAGGATAGAACAGGAAATAAATTCGTCACAACAGCGATGGAACAATGACTATGTGACTGTAATACATTCTAGAAAACTCATAGTCTGTATGGTAACTCTAGTACAGCCCCGGTGTCTCCAAGAATAGCTTTAAAGGCTTCTGCTCCTACCACATTTTCCTTCTTCAGAACTGGGCTTGTTGATTTTGACCACCGCCGAGTCGCGAAACCCCTCCAAGACCTTCCCTGGTGCCACCACACAAGTCATCTGCTGGATGTTAGAGACGTGGAGAGTGAAAATGTCATTAATCGTAAGCCGGCCCGTTGCATGTTATCCGGTTTCGGAGGTGGAATGTTTTCAATGGTTCGCAATCGGGTTGGTGATTGCTGTGCCCACCACATTTGTTCTCAGTGGTGATTTTGTTTTTTCCGGAGAGGGATCCTTGCTCTTTGATTCAATAATGTTGCTTCTCTCAGTAGCTCCGCGTGTGCGTTCTCTCCTTCAGAGTGACAGCGTTCGTCGGCTAGCTTCGGAAGCCTCTCTGGTGTGTTGTAGGACGTGGCTTTCCGACTTTTATCATCATCCTACGCTTGGTAAATCAGAAAGCCAGCTAATGACATCCGCCTGGTCATCGGTATCAGACTCATCGCGGGTCCTCCAATAGCTCAGGGGGTACCGGCAGCACAGGCCATGGTAGCGATTCGGAGAAGCGACCATTTGCAACTCTAGGATAAGTTCCTCCGACTTGTAGAGGAGTGAGGCGCTAGATTTGATGGAATTGCCAGAGAAAAAGGAGCAGGTTGGTGAGGAGGAAGAGTTCAGCTAATAATAATAAAAGGAGGGAATCATGTGACTGCTGGCTGCTGGCTGCAGATTTAGAGGTTATTTTTATGAAGCTGCCCGCCCGAGTTACTTATCTAGTAGCTGCCCAAGGAAGAGGTAACTTGACAGTTTAGGGGTCATCCACGACATCGACCAATATGTCATTTCGGCAAGCAGGAAGCTTTTTGCGTTCGGTCGTCTTTACTAACTCCTTATAAGATCTTACATAAAAGAAGAAGATTTGAAAAGGCGCACTTGATCTCGGCAACAGGCTTATAGTATGAATCCTATCCTTACCAGGTAGTCATTGCATCCAAAATCGGGGTAAAAATAGCCTTTATTGTATCCGATAACCCAGTACTGCTGCTGCTGCTGCTGTATCTGAACTTCATGTTCCGCTAATTATGCTCCATTCTGTCTTGATAATAGGATCATCATTAAAAGTGTTACATAGTGTATGTGTGAGTCGTAAACGCCTTGGTTTATACCTTGATATATATATATATATATATATGAGGATGATAGATTTACCGTTGTAGGAATTTCTCCTCTTTGAGCTATTCATCTAATAATGCATATTGTAAATCCATCAATCAACAAACACGGCGAGAAAGCCTATGGCTTTTTGAAACGAATCCATGAAATCGAGTAACAGCCCAGATCAAATAATGTTTGCTCCCAATGAAAACAAGACATTGGATGCATCGCAGTCCTCCCCTTCATCATCCTCAAGGTACGTACCTCACACTCCGCCGATCACACGCCTCCGTACTCCTTATACTTCCAGATCAGGAAACAAAGTATCCACCGTGTGAATATTCACGCACTGACATCAGTTAACACTGTGAGCGGGGCTTTGGGGAAAGTTGCCTTTTGTTCTCTCTCTTCCCCATTTTGGCGCGTCCAACAAAATCGCCCGCTCGTCCCGCCTATTTTGCCCCCCCCCCCCCCGGGCGCCCAATTTACCCAATTTATTTATTTATTTCCATCGCGATCGCGCGTCCAAGACTGCGTGCGGCGCAAACGCAAACAAGGGCAACTCTCTATGAGGGTCTCACCCAACGCCATGGCAGGTAGATCGCGACCGAGTACGGATTCTTCGCCGACCACTTTCTATACGAGCAAGGAGGAATCCGAAGATACCAATAAATCGACAACAGCGAGTACGCCTACACATGGACAGTCCAACCTCTATCGCCAGGCGAGAGAGTTGCCGAGGGAGTTGAAAGCGCATTGCCAGATCTTCTTGGAAGAGCAGCTATGTATGGCGCTTCCCGAAATGCTGCCTGTGCCTTTTTCAATACAGAATACTGATGACGTAGATAGATCTTGGTGCCATCAACCTCCTCAACAGTATCCTCGGCGCCGGTGCATCAAAACGAAAACCAAGCGACAAACTAGTCCCGATTCCTCCTGCGTCACATCTTGCGCTTCTTAATACCATCGCCATACACCCTTTACATACGACTCGCGCCGAAAAGCCGGAACACCTCGATGTCTCATCCCTAGCCCTCGGATACCTACGCAACGTGCTAGCCATGGTTGGGCCTCTCAACGCCGAGTTTCGAACGGCATTCCAATTCTTTGCCATACCGCGATCGGGACGGCGCGGTGCATACAATGACTTTGAAAGCGATAGCGATATGCCTGATGGCGACTCGGATAATGAATCAAATCCGCTCAGAGGGAAAATGGCCAACGAGAGCAGTGTATGGGCCAAGGGGCAGGATTTTTGGTCCACGGTGGGATGGGCCTTCAACTGCTGCACCTCAATGCCTCATCGATGGCGATATTGGAGGGCCTGGCTGGAATTTATGCTCGATGTTCTAGATGCAGACTGGGAGGAGCGAGAAAGATTTGATGAAGAAGCCCATGCGGCCAACGGCAATAAAGGAAAAGCTCCCGAAACCTGGCGATCGGAGTCGATGATAGTCATGTACATGGACCAACAGGGTGGGCGACAGAGCGGACCCAAAAGCATTATGAGAGCGCTGTTTGCCTACGGCGGCAGCGTATCATCTGCCGGGTTTCAGGAGATATTTGAAAAGGAGCACAAAGGCCCGAAGCAGCCATCGAAAAAGCGCAAGAGAGAGTCGGTTCTGGATTTAGCCAACGACAAGTTCGGCGACTATTTAGACGACGAGTCCCTTTCTTCTGGCGTCTCAGAGCCCCCAACCCCTCAAAAGAAGCGCACAAGAAAGGATGCTGGATCGCTGAGTCCGGGCATGGTAGAGTCCATCGCCTTACGGCTGCGGCTGTTCAGACTTCTCTCCGTGGCGACATACACTTTACGCAAGAAAGCCGATCTGAATAGGCTCTATGAGGACTTTGCAAGTGGCATCAAAGTACTTCCTCTCGAAATGTTTTCTCTCTTTGTCAGTCAGCGACCAAACCCCCTTTTGCTAGAAACCCATGTCACCCTTACGAAAGAACTGTTCCATCTCCTTTTACCCTCCACAATCAAAGACCCTCGCAGAGTCGATCCCGAGGGCCACTCTACAGGAAGTTTGACGCCGCTCATGCTAGAGCACTGCTATGTTTGCCACCCAGCAAATACCGTCGGCCTGGAGGATAATGCCAAACTGTCGTTACTTGTTGAAAACGCAATTCAGCTGCTCTGGATATGTGACACGCTGCAATATACGAGCAGTTTTGCCAAGGCTGTCGAGAAGGGCATAGAAGCAAGAAATAAGAAGGTCGAGAAGAAAAAGACCGCAAGAGGTAGAACTGATGCAGCTGATACACATGCACTTCCGGTAATGAACTCTTCGGCAGAGAGGATCCGTGTGTTGATGGATGTTTTGAAGCCGTCGAACGAGGGCGATTGAACTGTTTGAAAAATGTTTGTTAAGATTGTGAGAAGCTGTTTGAACCAGTCAAGAGGCATCCCGTGTCAGGAGGGATTGCAAGAGGAAAAATAACGATCATAATTTGTTGGAGCAAGGCGTTTCGGAGGGTAGGTGTTGATCGGTCATCTTGAGGTTATACATTTATGATATACATATAATATACAATGATACCAGTTCCTCGCGGGAACAAGATTCATCTTCACATCGACATTATTATGTCAAGGACATCATCGTTTTGTCGCTGGTGTCGGGTTCCATGTTGTTGGTTGCCATTTTTCGCCCGGCCCCTGAGGCTTTGCCTTGACCCATGGGTCACTTGTCTGTGCTTTCTTCTGAGGTTGTGTTCTGGGCTCATCCGTATTGGCTGATGCCGCAGCTTCTTCCTTAACCCCTCCTGTATCTAGAGTAGGCAACGCTTGTGTCGTTTCGGTTCGGGGAGCCTCCATGACTCTTGGTTTGGCCTCCCAGCGAGCATCTGCAGCGGCAGCAAGGTGCTTCATCTTAGCTTGACGGATGACATCGGATTGCTGTTCTTCTAGACTGGGCGGATCACGGCGCGTATATCTGAGCCATTGGTGCCATTGAGGGCTGACCTTGACTTGGGAGTGGTGGGTTGATCGCGGATAGTCAACAATTCTGCGCCAGCGTTCCGAGGACTCTTCGGTGCCGCGAGTGAGACGGAATTCCCAGTATGTGTTGCCTTCGAGATCAAAGCCTGTGCATTGCATAACAAAGCTTGTGGTGAGCAAGGGTATTCAGGATGGGAATGAGGTGGGGGGAGAGGGGAGAGGGGGGAGGGGGGAGGGATTGCATACCCGCGAGAAAGCGCCTTCGCCAGGGGAGACGAAGAGCTTTCCATTTGAACCATGCTTGAGAAATTAGGCCTACCCTCTTTGAAGACATGTGAATAGGTATGGGGGATTGGATCTTGAATTCGGTTGTTTGTGAAACGGTTGGAATTTGAGATGGTAAGCTCTGAAAGTTTCCGCCACCTGCCAAAAAAAACCGTTGGAATAGTTTATGCAGGTGTGTGTGTGTTGGAAGGTGGAAGTCCCAAATTGCGCCACAAGCACTAGCCACAATACTCCACGTCATTGGCTGCGTATGTATAAAAAAATAATTAGCGGGCATTACGTACGTGCATGTACTCCGTACTCCGAGGCACTCGCTGAGCACTGCTTGATTCTGCACTCTTGCAGGGGGGACTGTTAGTGGAAATTAGTGGGGTTCGTTCGTCAGCCTCAATCCCTCCATCCATGGCAACCTTGATAAATGGTTCCTTGAATGGCTTTAGCGCTCCCTTGTCCCTGCAGCGACAGCTCATAATAATCAAAACACTGCCCAATGGATGTGAGCTGTTACAGTCAGTGCCTACTTGTACTCGTTGCACATGGATCCAACAAGGCCCCCGCCAACAACCGAGAGTTGGATGCCATGTTCTCCGTACATTGTGCATCCAACCTTGAACGTTCCCTGGCCACCGCAGCAAAGCCGAGCTTCCTATTTCCTATTTTCCCTTTTTTTCTTCTTCTTCATTCTTCTTTCCCTTTTCTTGGAGATTCCAGTTTTTTACACGCATACATATATACAGTGAGAAACGCTCTCACTACGCCGCTTTACTACCTCGTACAAGCAAGAAATGCTTACAATTCCGGCGCATTGATCCCTCCGTCGTGTCCACATTCCGAATCCGCCGTCTCTTGCCGGGCTGCTGCGCCGCGGTGACGACATCATCACCCCCAGCACCAACGACGGCGCGCGCCCTATTCATTTTCTGCCATATCCTTCTTCTCCCTACCCTTTTCCCTCTTCCTCTCAACGCCTACATATAGACAGGACGAATTTTATTCCTCTCGAATTTAGAGTCGCAATAACTTCCATCTTGGAAACAGAAATATTACCGGGGAAAAGAAAGAAGCCACCGTATTGAGTGAGCTATTTGCCATGGCTTCCGTCACATCCTTGGACAAGGACTTGCGCAAATTGCGCCTCGAGAAATACACTCCAGCGGCTGCAAACGAGGCTCGACAATGGATTGAGGACACACTAGGGGAAAAGTTGTCGTCGCCAGATCTACTGGAGGGCTTGAGAGATGGCGTCGCTCTCTGCAGGTGCGTTCAACCATTCGGAGACTATCTGTCTCGTGCGTCGATTGATTAATTGACCAACTAACCAACCACCGCGTCATGCAGGCTCATCAATCTCGCCATCCCGCCTCCGGGCATCAAATTCAAAAAGTCTGCCATGCCATTCGTTCAGATGGAAAACATCTCCCACTTCCTGCGCGCATGCCAAGCCCCGCCACTCAACCTCCAGCAGCACGACACCTTCCTCACAGTCGACCTATTCGAGCAGAAGGATCCCGCTCAAGTCTTGCAATGCATTGGCGCTTTCAGTAGAGCAGCCAACACTGCCAACCCGAGGAATTTCCCCCACCCAATAGGGCCCAAGAATCGACCTGGCACCTTGACCCCGCAGGCTACGGGGTCTGGAACTCGTAATCGAGGTGCTTCCATCACCAGTGATACATCCTCTGTCTACGGTGGCGTTGCTAGATCCGCAGTGTCTCAGGATTCTGCATCGGGTAGGTTGAGCCCATCAAAGGGCCATGGGTCTTCAGTTAGTAGCTGGAGCAAGAGGGATCAAGAATCATCCACTGCGCCCGCTTGGAACATTGCACAGTATGGCTACATGGGCGGCGCGAGCCAAGGCAAACTAGGAATCTCCTTTGGTTCCCGAAGACAAGTCACTGGTTCCGGCCCTGCCGTCCCAGGCTTAGCGGGCAAGGAGCGCATAAGAAAGGAGAAGCTTGCCGAGGAAGAACGCCTGCAGCAAGAAGACGAGGAAAGACGCCGAGCACGATTACAAGCTGAGGAGGAACAGGCCCACCTAGAGGAAGAGAAACGATGGGAGCACGAAACACATCGACTGAGGGAAGAAGAACGTCGAAAGGTTGAAGAAGAAAGACGTCAGTGGGAGGAACAAGAACGTCAGTGGAAGGTAGCTGAGGAGCAGCGTCGCAAGCAAGAAGAAGAGGCCGCTGCTCGAATAGAAGAAGAGCGACGTCAAAACAGGAACCGAAGCCCTGCTAAGCTACGTGGGCAGTTTCTCAGTCAGTATCAAGCTGAGCAGGCCTCCGTAGAGGATGAGGTTGAACTAGACGAAGGTCAAATTCGCATCAAGGAGCTGGAGAGGGAGCTAGAAATGGCTCGACAACGCGAAGCAGAGTATCAACGGGAAAGGCAGGGAAGGACTGGACCTGCTCCTGCTCCTGCTCCTGCTGATGCACCTGCGAAGCTCAGAGTCAGGTCTAGGAGCCGGCCAGCTACACCCCGAAGCCCAAAGCCCAGCTCTACAACGCAACTTAATCGTCAGGAGTCCTGGTCGCAGGGTGGCGAAGTCCTTCACACGAAATGGCATCACCGCCAACAAGATCTACCAGAGGATGAGCTAGAAGGTTTCTCATCCCCCAGATCGCCTCGCCCTCTTCCTGATCCCAATGCCCTACCGCAGAATAAGCCGAACAGTGGTAGTCCCCGTCCTCTCCCCGATCCAGCCAAGTATGCCTCCCCCCCTAGAGCTCCCCCTCAAAACCGAACCGATCAATTTCTGTTCAAGAACCCAGCTCCCGTGCAGGCCACAGCCCAGCAGATCTACGCACGTGAACTAGGAGCCACTCAAGAGCGCGACGAAGAAGACCGTCGTCGTATACAGAGTCAGGAGAAGACAAAGGCGGCCGGTCGGGCCTCCAAGTCTCTCCTCGAAAGGGAAATGGAGATGGAACGGGAGCGTCAGAAGGAGTGGGAAGAGGCGCAAAAGGAGACGGCCGCCGCTGCTGCCAAGATAGTGGACAGTAACAACGGCGTCGACGGTATTGGTGGGGGGATCGGCGGCCGGTGGGACGTCAGCCAGTGGAGTGGATTTACGGGCGGAGACAATCAAAATAATGGCTCCCAGGGGATAGGTGCCAGTCGAAGACCGATCGTTGGTCCTCGCCCGCTACCCAATCCAACCGGTCATTGATCTCACCGAGGGGGGATGGGGGGGATAAACATGTAAGCATGGCGTAAAGAGGATCAACTAGAGGGGCTCCCTTTTTGTTTCTCCGAACGAAAAGGGTCTCTCATCGAGCCGAGGAGTTCAAAGGTTTCAAAAAAATTTGCCGGGAGGAACATGGGTGGGATGGGCAAAAGGGGGGGTTGGGGTTGGAATCGGTAGAGGGAACGTCACTTTTTTTTTCTACTTGCTTTGATATGATAGGCGAGTTTACTCACACATCAGCGGGGAGGGAAATTTCTTTTTTTTCGTAGATTTCTTTCTTGGGGATTGGGTCTAATTTCTTTCCTCGGCCTAAAGCCAGCAAATCCCATCCATCCACCGTAGATGTGTTAAATGGCGATATTTTGGGTCAACTCTGTTTTTTTTTTACTACCGCACAATATCTTTGCTTTTTCGTCTGACATCTCAAGATGGGTTCTTTGTGACGGTGAGCAGACAAATCAAATCACGGGTCTACCGAATGTCGGATGCTCCCCCTTTGTGCATTGTGGCGTTGAATTAAGTGGAATAGAGGTTAGATCAGTCAGAGTACTTTGGCGGCAGTCATTTCGATGAGTGGCCTCTTTCGGTCTTTTCTAGGAAACCTTGAGCCGTTTGACTGTCCTCGCATGGCTGCCACACACCGCGAAGGTTGTAAAACATTCGGCCAGACATGCATTATTATGCAGCAATGATGTCAGGTCGGCAGGCAAAAGCCCAAGAGGGGGGTATCATGCATTGAAGTAAAGTAAAGAGTACTAACCGTACGTACGTAACATCAGTGGTAGTTACAATAATATTCAAAGAAGATGTACCTCAGCTCGCAAATTTCCCAAGCAGTAGTAGTAGCCCACCAAGTTGGGGATGGCCAAAGAGAGCACACCGGTAGATGCTACATCTCGACACACAGAAAAGCCGCTTCGCTTCGCTCTGGTAGGTGATGATTGTAATTGGACGGGGATCCGCAATAGTTTGGTGCGCCGTTCAGACCTCCCTCCCTCACACCCCCCCATGGCGAAGTTTGGCCTTTTCCCATCCCCCCCCCTCCTTTGGCAATAGAAATTCCCATATCTGGTCATCAGGAAAAAACAATCCGCGACCACAATTTCTGACCCTTCTTCCATCTTGCCACTTCCGTCCGCCATCACACTTCTTCATCACTTCAGGTAAGCCCCTAATTGAAATACGTTGCACAAGGCTGTCGACTTCCTCAGTCTCAAGCGGAAACTCGCAACTGTCATGTTGCAGTTCCCAATCCCATCATGACCACCTAGATAAACAAACTCGTGCTCAGTGTGAGTCGCCGTTTGTAACCACCTTGGTCTCTGCAGCTTCGTCACGACATCTCTTGCACATGCACCAGCCACCGAGGCTCCCTCGAGCCCATTCGCGCCGCTGCTGGACGGGCAGCGTCACGTCGCAATAGTGGTTCAAAATCTCCTCCCCCTTCTTGATCCCCCCCGGGCGGCAACCGATAACATGTTCTCGTCGAGCTGAAAGAACCATCCGGCCGCCCCATTCCCAGGTAACGTTGGGATCGCAGTCATGGTTTGCAAGGCACCAGTATGGGTGCACCGCCGCAACATCCGGTCGACCGTCTCGCGGATTCTTTCGCGCCGAAGCTGTCCCTCGAAACTTTGCATAGAGGGTGTTGAGCACCCACAAATCGTATTCTGGCAACTCAGCATAGATATCGATATCCATCTTCTCAAGAACATGTAGGGGAGTCTCAATATTGTACTTGAAGGAGAATGGAAGCGTCCATTCTGGCGGGGGTCCTGCCTTTGGCGATACATTGATCTCGTTGGTACGAGACGGCACAAAATCTCCCCAAATGAACTTGATCTCGCGCACTTCCAGTGGGTGAACCTCTTGGTGCGTGGCCATGGCCAAGACTCGTGCAAGAAGGAGAAGGTAGAGTGTTTCGTCCGCCTCGAATGCGTCAGGGTCCTTGGCAATGGAGTCTACGTCCTTCTCGCAAACGGCCGGATGATAACGCTCCTGGGCCTCATCGTGACACTCCTGGCTACAGAAGACTGTGTCTAAGCAGTCAACACATTCAACTGGACCATTCTTGGTGCCAAGTGGTGCAAGTTCAGAGCTGCACGCATCGCACACCGTATCTTTAAGGCGGTTGTTGGCCGTCAGCAGCGAGTACTCCTTGAGGACAGCCTCTCCTGGGTTAATATCCTCTATAGCGAAGACTCCAAGCTGCTTGCAAGTAGGTATTATTTCATATTCGTCCGTCTCACTCGCGCCCTCCAACAGGACAGGCAAAGTTGCTACCTGGACAGCACACTTGGGGGCCATTCGCTTAAAATCAGCGTTCAGAGCCTCCAGTGACTCGGGCGAAAACCGATCAGGTTCATGGTCATTCCATGGGTAGATCTCTCGACGAACCAAACCATAATCGGGCAGTTCGTTAATATCAAAGTCCGAACGGCGAAGTTTCTGCCGGGCGACTGTGTCGATGTGGCCCCTGGTATTAAGGAGATCTTGGTTCTTGGGCGCAAGTGCAAGCCCTCGATCGCAGAATTTGAACGCAGACTTAAGGCAGCCACAGAGCAAGAGGCTTAGGGACAAGATCTGGTAGGCTCGTATTTTGGCAAGGTGGGTCAGCCGGCGAGAGGCAACACTGGCGTCTTGCATATTGCCATCAGTCACCGGAGGCCATTGTTGAATGAGCTCACCGTGAATCAGAACATCTGGCAGAGGTTCGCCTGCGTACCTCTGCAAAGATTCTAAAGCTTGGTCATGGTACTCGAAGCCATCATTGGCGATTTCGTCAGTCAGGAGAAGTGCTCGATAGGCATCGCCAGCGGCAAGGTCAGGATATCCAAGGTCCGAATAAACGGCGGCTCGTTCGAGGTATAGCATCAAATCATAGGGCAAGCTGTCGAGACCCTCAGTCAACAGCTGACGACGCTCGAGCAACTGCTCGATATGTGCAAGCTGGTCCAAATCTGGGGACGCCATTTTAACACCAGCGAGCAAAAAAAAAAAAAAGATGTCAGGACAGGGCGGTGACGCTAACGATATAGGATTAAATGTGGCGTATTAAACAAATTCTGGCAAAAGCCCTGAATCAGCAAGAGAAGCAAGAAGCAGTCGTGAAGCCAAGAGCAACTCTTGTCAAAGAGTGCAACAACTGTATGGCTTGATAGAGCCTGGTAGGGCTGCTAGCTGGCGTGACCAAGACAGGGAAGAAAGGATGGAGGCGGAAGAGTCAGAGAGTTGGGCCCGTAACGGGGCGCCAAGTTTTCTATATTCGAGGAAGCCAAAAAAAAAAAAAGCCTTCCCCTCCCTCACCGGGGCAGATCACAGTCAAGGACTAGGACTGGACTAGGGGGGAAAGTCAGGGCCAATAGCACTGGAGCACAGTACAACCCCACGAAAGACCCTGAATCGGAGGGTCGCAAGGATATCTCGGAGCTGATGACGAAACTGAGCGTTGGTCTTTATCTAGAAGTGGACTAAATGTTCAGAGTAGTCAGCATCTGCCGTGGAAGCTAGGTAATATGGCAGTGGCCGCGAAAGATATGATAACCGATAAGGGAAGAAGAGAAACAGAAGAATTGGCAGCTCGCCGTGTGGCCCACAACAGGTGAGAGTATGTTTGTTGTCGATCACAGAGCACAGAGCACAGAGCACAGAGCATGGAGTGGGGAGGATGGGAGGGGGAAGAAGGGGAAAGAAACATACAAAGAGGGGGAGGGAGGAAGGGAGAAGATATGATGCAATGAGGCAATGGGGAATCGATGCGAGAATCGAATTCGGTCAAAGCAAGAGATGGTGGGAACGGGGAACGAACGAATGGCAAAGGGCGAAGCAGCAGCAGGATTGACGCCAAAAGTGAGGCTGTCTCGTGACGCGCTTACGGGGACCGTACAGTTATAGCATCAGTTGCTTCATTCGACGTCTGAGCTTGGCAAGTGCCAGCCATATCACCATCACGAAACTATCGCCGTGTGGGGATGCAGGCCCTTCTCTTCTGCGTACTATGTTGGGGGGGGCTGAGATGCAAAAATGGGAGAAATCAGAAAAAGGGCAGGAAATGGAGGAGATAATTTGAGGCTGAAGCCGAATTTTGATCATCCAGACAAAAGGGTAAGTGATTTGCGCTGTGGCAATGGGGGGGTGCCTTTCCTCTTAATGCAACAATGGAGGGGGGGATGGGATGGGTTGGGATGGGTTGGAGCAGGAGCTCTGGAGAGGTACGGGCAGGTTGGTTTGCTGGGAAAACGGATGGAAAGTAGGGACCAGCCAAGGCAATTACACGCCGACCAGTTGGCACGCCCTCTTTTTTCCTTTGCCTACTTACCTTGAGACAGTCAAGTGGATGTGCAAGTGCAGTGCAGCAGTGAGAGTGCAGTGGCTCTATCCAGCGCCGCCAAGGGACGACATGTAACTCTGTAAAGACGCGATTCGACGATGTTGCAATTAGCGGACCCGACCAGTCTGTAGAGGAACAGGAGGGGTGAAGTTGCAAAGGCAAAAGGGAAAGGCGACTGTAGACTCTAGACTGCCTCTTTTTCTTTCTCTTTCTGGTGATGAGAGATAGAGATGAATGAATAAATGAATGAATGGGTTGAACTGAACCGCAAGGGTGGTTGGAACCGGAGGATGGTCCGCTTAACCCAAGCTGGACCCTGAAAAATCTCAAGACACGTTGTTCGGTCTGTGGGACTTCCGGAAGGGCAGAAGCGGGCAACAGCCTTAGAACCCCAGGGAGAAAAAAAAATTCAGGGTCTTTGAAGCTAGTCGAAGCTTTTTGCAAGGTTGGTGGGATGGAATCTGGACCCGGCCTACGGAGGAGAAAAGTGTACAAAGAGCTAGTCAGAGGGTGGCACATCACACACGCACACACACAAACAAGCACAATTGCTTCCCACTCCACTCCACTCCCTCACACACAACCAACCAACCAAGTAGACTGGACCGCAATGGTTCTCGGAGAGGGGTGGAGAGAGGGTCACTCTCGCTTCGGTCCACAGCCACAGAATGGGAACACCTCCCAAGGGCCAACGGTGGCTTGAACGGAGCAGTTTATTACTCCCATGTATACGCGTAGTAACCCAGTTTCCTTGATTTTCAGAATTGAACCCCAGCTCAAATGCTACATGAATGCTGCATCGCTACTGACCAGTCAGTGGTGGCAACGGCTTCGTGTCCACAGACATCAGATTGCCAGAACCAGGTGCCAGAGTAGTAGTAGCAATAGGGAAGTGGGAAGTGAACCTGTGCCTAATAGTTGGTGGCTACTAGGTACCACAAGGTTGGCAGGTAGTACGTCGACTTTGCTTTGTTACTGGCCGCCTAACAAAACCTGAACCCGGGCTCGGGAGGTGGTTGTTCAAGAAAATCAAGGGTCCCGTCCCACACCCTTGCTTCTGTTACATTCCTAGCCTAGCTGTACTACCTTGATTAGATACACGGCCGGCTCCCTCCCTCCCTCCCCCCCCTTCCATTCTCCCCCTCCCAGGGTCTGCATGTTGGCATCTGGCGTCGTTGAAAACACACGACTCGTATATACCATACCCATCCTATCATTCGCTCTAGAGTGCTATCTGCACGTACGATGGGTATTATTAGTAGTAGCTGGGTGCTAGATATAATAGGTACGGTACCTAGGTAGTAGTACAGGTAGGTAGTTTGCCCACGCCCAGAAGCCGGAACTAGCGGGGATAGTAGTATCATGTTCCCTTCACGACGACAACCTTGCTAGGGCGCACACCACCACTCAGAAGCTAACAAGGTCAACAGGCAGATCAACGGGAGTCTAGCACTTGCGAACCAACAGGGCACATTGGTTTGCGCCCTGGAATAAGCTGGGGTTGTGCCACCTGCACTTATTGGCGGGTTGCTGCAACGCCGACCTCTTTCCACTACCCTGTCTGTGAACTTTGTTAGAGTTGCACCCAATGTTGATGTGTTGTAAATCAAGCTAGCACTACCCAGGCTGTACGGGCTGTCATGTACTCCCCGTACCCTCGAAGGCGTCGGAGCAGCACTAAAAGCACATGCACTGGTACCTCCTCAAAAGGTAGTGCTGGTAAGGGCAATCAGCACAGTACCTTCTCGGTATGGCTTATACATAATCGCACGCCACAAGCTACAGCTCCCAGATACGCGAGTTTGTACCTCTCTAAGTACTTCTTAGTAGGTATCGCGAAGCTTGCCATCCCCCCTCCCCTTTTTCGGCTTCTCTTGCTCTGCGCTGTCCTACTTTATGTACTCCATGCATTCTCATGTCTCTTTTTCTTCTTTCTTTTTCAGCTGACATTGTCTCGCCGATTCCAAGTTATCCGATTGTTCGGCAATCGCGTTTGCCCTTTCCTGTTACGTCTCATCAAGTGGTTGGTGGAATGAGACGCACGTCTAAACAAACCCATGAAGCGCCAAAATGCATATTATCAACTTTACGTCATTATTACTTCAACAACTTCGGCCTTCAAGGCCACCACCACCAGTTCCAAGACAAGACAACAAGGTACCCACAGCGGACGGCGAGACCCTCTGGTGACCCGTGCGTGTTCATGCCGAGGAAAGCGTCCAGAAACAAAGCAAAGAAGGAGAGAGGAGGAGGAAAGAGCCAAGGCGCAAAGCTCAACACGGGGGAAAATGTAGGCCGTGCTAAGACATGGAGTATCTAATCCAAACACACACATACACAGACGCTGAGATTGTCGACGGTTTAATGCTTGGCTTTTTTCCTCCACCTCTTTGCCGTGGTCATCCAACACACCAAGGGAAGCTAAGGCAAGTAAAGGGGAAAAAAGGAAGAAAAAGACAAGGATCTGTGGTCATTAAGATGTTGACGGGCAATTTCTTAGCCGTCAATGGCCGGGAAAGAAAGACATGTTTCGAATCGGTGCAGGCATCGCAGGGTCCTTGTTCCAAGTCCCTGTCTAGGCACTTGTTTAGTACGACGTGCACCCTTGCCAGATTACCAGGAAACTAGCCCCTCCAGCCAGATAAAAGTCTCCTCCCTCAAGATTTCTCATCAATTTTTCTTTTATCCAACGCCAGTGGAAACAACGGATTCTCTCGTGGTCGAAGTTTTATCTTGCTACTGTTGCTTCATTGAAACCAAGCATTGAGGCGCCTGCTTGTCCTAGCTGCCCTACTAACGTATCACCAACACTCGGCCAACCATGGCCAACTCCAGGGGAATAAACGACGACCTCTACCATCGGAGAAGCTGCTGGAATCAGCTGCCTTGAGATGGAACTGGAGAGCTGGACTTGGAGCGTATTGCCTGCATAGCCGAACGGGGTTTGATAGGTCGCATTGGGGCCAAAAATATGGCGCCGCTTTTCAGATGTATGACAACAAGAGCACGTAACCCATGACACCAGCTGGACGACGTCTTACACATGTCGATACGGAAGATGCCAGGCATATGTACAAAGATATGCTTTCAAGATGCATCAGCTTATCAGTTCACTCCCTTTAGCCACAGGTGGTCCCCCTCTCATCCTTTCCTGCTATTATTTCCCCATAACCACGCATCCTATTTCTGAGGATACCCTGTTGAATTTGCCCAAACTTGCGTTACTTAATTACCTGACAAGCCCCATGATATCTCATCATACGACCTTCTGCAAGGCTGGCCAGACACCCGAGAATTCAAACTCCGTTGCAGTGGCAACATTTTGTCCTTCTCCCCCCTCCTCCGTCTGCACTATCTATCTTATCAGCAAGCCTCTGACATAACCCCGCGTCTGCATTGTTCCCTCCCTCTCCCTCTCCTTCCCTCTGCCAACACATTGAAACTCCGAAGCCCAAAAAAAAATAGAGCAACCCCGCCATCCATCCATCAAAAGAGTAATTATCCCAACATTTCCCACACACGCTTCCAAACAAAGCAAAACATAGGCCCGATCCTGATCGCCCGCCGTCTCGACTATCGAAATAATAACCTATCGCATCTTAGCTTTTCTAGCTGCGCCTGAAAACACTACTTCCACGTGCACCTCCTCGGCCCGCATTGCCGTTGTCACATACATACTATTCCCACCATGCCAAAGACACAGCCCAACCTATACGCCTTCCCCGGCACTGACACCCTCGCTTCCGCCTTGCGCTCCTACGTTATTCAGAGCCAATCCATCGGTATCGAACGTCATGGAGTCTTCAAGGTAGCTGTTTCTGGGGGTTCCCTACCAAAAACATTGGCTCAGGCTCTGTTGGCCCCCTCATCTGGGCCCAACGACGTTGTCGAGTTCACCAAATGGGAGATTTTCTTTGCAGATGAACGCGCCGTGCCCCTGAACCACGAGGATTCCAACTATGCTCTCCTGAAGTCCGAGCTCTTGGATAAGATCCCCGAGGGCCAGCAACCCACTGTCCACCCAATTAACACGAAGCACTTAAACGACATCCAGGAACTTGCCGATCAGTACGGAGAGACCCTCGTTCAAGCTTTCGCCTCTCGAGATTCCGTTCGCCTTCCCATTTTCGATCTTATCCTACTCGGCTGCGGCCCCGATGGACATACCTGCTCTCTTTTCCCCGGCCATCCTCTCCTTCGTGAGGAAGACGCCTGGGTTGCCCCAATCGAGAACTCCCCCAAGCCCCCGTCAAAGCGAATCACCCTTACCCTGCCCGTCGTGACCCACGCCGTCCGCGTCGCATTCGTTGCCACCGGCGCCGGCAAGAGTGAGATTATGAAGAAAATCTTCGACCAGACCGAGGGCCTCCCCTGCTCGCTCGTCAACGATGGCACTGGAGACAGATGCAGTTGGTTCGTTGACGAGCCTGCAATCAACGGCGTCATCTTCCCACGGAGAGCCTTTTTGTGAATATAATATGGACATTTTCTAGCGGAATCAAGGTTGGATTGGGCGGCGGTGATGAAACAAAAAGAACATGATGAAAAATAAATGATATGAAGCTTCAAGTTGAATACCATTCACACTCAATATTGAAGAAAATGATAATACTTGATGAGAGAGAGGCATCATAAATAATATCGACTTGCAACTTGAATCTCTACCAAGGCCTTTGTCAAATTTGAGTCCCATTTTCTATATTCATGTGTCCCTTCCCTTCCCAAAGCGCCATTACCCATTGTAAGATGTATTCAGCCAGTTTCTCCAGGGAACGTGAATAGAAACAATCAAAACGCCACCGCTAAAGACCTGAAAGGAGAAAGCAAAAACAAGTTGCCAAAGATCAGTCTTATGGTTGTCCACCCCATCGCAATATCTCTGGCGAAGGATGTTGAACCCGCAGATTCCGGTTTTGGCAAATCCAAGCTAGGTAGCTTTGATAGCCACGCTATAGTTTATAAGTACCGTTATTCCACATTCGTATAATTCGTGAGAAAATTCCAACTGAGCTTTTTTTTTTTACATGACTCTCCAGGCAGCTCCACCTCGCGGGGTATCATCGTCTTCGTCCTCGTCATCGTCATCGTCGTCTCGGTTCATCCTCTGAATCCACTCTCTTTCTCTTGTCACTGCATCGTGTTCAATTTGCTCCATCATTGTCAGCTCCGCCAACGTATCATCAATCAAATCTCGTGAGCCATCTAGCATTCTTGTCAAACTGGATTTCTCATCCTCAGAATCGTCGCCATAATCGTGATTCGATGGGGGGTCAATCCCATTTAGTTGTTCCTTCCAATCGGTTAGGCGACGAACGAGCCCCTCGCGCTCGTCTTTCCATGTCTCGTCCAGTTCTCCGATGAAAAGCGTGTCCTGTCCCTGAAGAAGCAAGCCGTCTTCTCGTTTCCTTGCCTCTTCGACCTCGGTCACAGTGTCAATCCAATGCTCGAATTGCCTCACTATTCGGGCATATCGGCCCTCGGGGTCACTCAGAGACCACACCCCCGTGACAATAGCTTCTAGGGACTGGATTTTCTCATCCAGCCTGCCGCCATTGCTCCATCTCCTCAGCGCCAGGACATTCTGTCTTTCCACGCCGACCCTCTCCCGTTCTGCTACCTCACGATTCTCTTCGCACAGTTTTAGGAATTGCTCTCCCAACTTTTTCTTAGCGCTTTCTTTCCATTGGTCATTCACGGTTACGGCATCACGATGTAGCAAATACAGCTGCAACAATTCCGCCTGAAGCTTACTGATTTCTGCCGAAGCTGCAGCATTTGCCGGCAACCTTGACGGCGTCGGCGGCGCTAAGTGACTCGAAGTCGACGGCTTTGGCGCAAGGGACTTCGTAGACGAGTAATGTTGTTGCAGCGTTGAAAACGCAGACCGGACACGCGGCTGGGCAGCCGTTGGTGCAGACGAGGTGGTACTAGTAGTGGATGGAGGTCTTGGTGGTTGGGTTGTCGCGGCTTTGTCTACGGACACTGTTCGGCGGTGTAGTGTTCGGGGGGGCGCTACCGTCGGAGCGTTTGATCCGGATCTCTCCCGTAAGGGAGTCGACAGTGCCGCTGAGGTGGTGACGCTTGTAACGGAGCTCCTCGCGCGTACGTGTGTGGGAGTTGGCCTGGTTGTAGGAGGCGCTGCCGATGCCGCTCCGGCAGACGACCTCGGACGGGCAGTGACGGGTGGTCTGGTTAATGTAGTGGACGGAGGATACCGATTGGACTCCTTCTTCGGGGGCGGCTCTCTGATGCTAATGCTGGATGCGGACGCCTGCCTTGTCGTAGGGGTTGAACGTCCGAAAGTAGATGACACGGCCCGAGTGGGCGGCTTCACGGCGGTTGAAGCCCTTGACGAGGAGCTCGAACTGGACGCTTCGGAGACGGTCCTTGCATGGGGTTTGAGCGGGACACCGGTGCTTGGAGACGCAGTCCGAGGTTGGGGTTTGGACTCTGCTGCAGTGGCGGCGGCGGCAGCAGCAGCAGCTCTGGTGGCAGATCTGGTGGTGATTGTCGTCGTTGGAGCAATAGCCGGTTTGCTGCGCACAGGGCGAGGGCGCGCGATGGAAGAGGACATGGTTGAGGTCGGTAACTCAACAAGACGAAAGCAGGAAGACAAGGCATGGAAGATGGGAATTGGGATGTTTTGTTTTGTACTCCTAACAATGGGATAGCCAAGGTCAAGGTCAGGTACCTCCCTCCTCCTCCCTCCTTCTGTGGTAGGCAAAGTCCATGTGATGTCAAGAACTCCCCCGTTTGCTGTACCTGCCTGACTGCCGTGCCTAACTACGCCGAATCAGGTCAAGTCAGGTGTGACTTGGCGCACCCCATTAACCTCCAACGAGCCTAGAGGCACTTTAGGGCACTTTAGGGGTTCCAACCCCACCAATGAGTGTCGCCTTTGGACCAAAAGAGCTGGAGCCCAATGTGCGTCGCTTTGTTTTGTTGTCCATCGACATCTCCAATCGGACAACCTCAATCCTTGTCAACACGGAATATCTGCACCTCACTGAGTTGGCATTGGATATCATGGCGCAATATTGAGGCATTATTGAACACGTGTACGTGGTTTTCTCATTGATTGATTCAAATTCTTCTTCAAGACAACATCATCCTGCAGAGCTGGTATTATGCTCGTGGTTTCGTACTCTACCAAGAAACCTCATACTACGACTGAGAACTCCCCCCTCCAAGACACAACATCAAAATAGTACCCAGACTAATATAAACAAGTCCCAAAGTTGGACGGGGCCAAACCATCATGAGAGTAGCCTCATACGTTTCTATCCTGTCGTATTTTTCCCTAAAAAATCAGCGGTTATCCTTTCCATTGTCTTGAACCAATCAATCAACCAATGACCCAATCAATCCTCTTGGTAACGCTAAGCAGGCAAAATCCTCTCCTCTCAATCTAAGGCCCATTTCATGCATGCATGCGAAAGCGATAATGTCGACAAATGGTATCATGATCATTAGAGCCAACCAAGCGCCCCCCTTATGCCGCCTGATGGGCAGACTATGTTCTTCTTTCGATTCCCATACAGGTAGAAAAAAACGCACTGACGAATGAACATTTGGATTTCCAGATTCCGTAATAGTGTTTTATGCCGTGACCGAAGATAAAGGAGAAGAAGATGGTGGTGAAAACAAAAGAAAGGGAATTATGCAAGAGAAGCGAGAGCGCTTTGTGTGTTTTCTGTGTGTGGGTGTGTGTGTCTTGTGTATATTATAATACAGGATGTAAATCCAACGTGGTTCCCGGTCTGGACGGGGGTGGTAAGCTGAGATGAGTGCCATCAGCGAGCTCGTCTACTAAACGGCGAAGGTCTTTTTGATGGCCTCCCAGCTTGCGGAAACAAGAATCGCATATTCTCAGATTGCAAAAAGCACAAGCCCAACGATCTTCAGTGTCTGCCTTGTCGCATGTTTGGCACGTTAAAGGGTAGTTTCGGTTGCCTCGACAGTTCATTACCTTGTGCCTCTGGTAACAGGTGAAATGTGTGTTGGTAAGCGGCAACGCCTTAAAAACACCATCCTTGGGAAGGCCCTGATATCGCTGTTCCGGAAAATAGGCTGCTTTTGGATGTGGCTCCTTATCAACTTTCATTTCCGGGTAGAAAGTTCCGTCTCGACCCCGGTAGAGGTGCCCCTGGTTTTCTGACTGCACGCGTCGCGGATCTTGGCTTGACCCCGGATAGCGTAGAGACTCGGATACTCTTTGTCCCCCCGGACGCGCTCCAAATCTCTGGGGCAGTATTGTGGCTCGCTCAGAAGAAAGCGAACGTTGAGATGCGGCGTCAGCTTGGGGAGACGTAAGTTGTGTTGGAGCGAGGCTGGCGTTTTCCGAAGGTGGTGACCCACTGGCACGACTAGATGTATTCGTTCTGGGTTGAAGCTGAGTTATACTCTTGGCATGCTTGGGGACCTGGGCAGGGAGAGTCGGTAGGTCTTTTCTGGCAATGGGCTTGGGAGCGATCGTGCTGTCCTTGACTTCATTGTTCCCAGGTTTAGACGGAAGCTCTTTGGAGAAATCCGGCGAAACGCCTCTGGGCGCCTCTGGTGATGATGCCGGAGACACTGGAGAGATGAAAAAGTCCACGACCGGCTCTTTGACTTCCTCCTTTTGATACTCCGGCGTTGGGGGACGCTGGGCAACTGGCGGCCTAGAGGAAGCATTTCGCGTGCTGGTACCTGATCCTGGCCCGGAGCGCTGAGATGAACTCAGTTTGTCCTTGATATGTTTCAGTTTAGACGTCTCGTTCCCCATGTTCTGGTTTGCGACGGGCACCTTATCGCTAGCCGGTGTTGGTCGGATGTTTCGGCCAGGCAGGCCGCCAGCAAACAGAAGAGCTCGGCTAACTAGTGGAAGCCTCGTCGTCCTCTCTGACGAAGGGGCTTGAGAATCGGGTGCCTTGGCTGGAGGCTGAGGCGGCGTCGTCTCCGCGGTCGATTTGTGACTATGCTCGAGCTTAAGCTCCGGGAGCTCTCGACTGTTCTGGCTCACGTGCGGGCGACGCTTCCAAATCTCTGCACGAGATGATGGCGATGTCAACTCTAAATCTCCCATCGATGGATCAGCTGTCGAATGTGGCGCCGAAGTTTGGCGGTCGTCATTCTTGATGAGTGTTGGTGGGGGAAGGTTTCCTTGACCGGGTTGGCGTTGATGTTGTGGAGCGCCAACAGCAGCAGAAGCAGCAGCAGTACCGGGTTCAAGACCAGGACCAGGGTGATTTGACCGTGAGCCACTGCCATTGCCACTGCCGCTGCCGCTGCCGCTGCCATTTGTCACGTTGGACGGAAGGGTCGTCGCATCGTATTTTTGATAAGCAAGCGAATTTTCTCTGCCCGTCGCTGTGCCTTCCTCGAATGCGTACAGACTCGCAGGAGTAGTTTCATGCGATGTGTTCGCTTCCGACTCGTCTGGGTCTCGCGTATAGGCTGAGAGTATGCTCGAAAAGGAATCAGTGGGGGAAGGCTGTTGTATATACAAGTGTTGGGGAGAAGGCGAGGGCAGCTGCAGCTTGGCGACAGGTTTCCTAGATATTGACATTTTCGGCGCATTACTTTCACTCGACGGCGTATTAAACGAGGGTATCGCCAGGGTTGGCGGTGATCGAAATGATAGGACTGAGCCGACAGGCTTCCGCTCAATGCTCTGTTTATTTCGAAGAGGAGGTAGTTTCGGTAGATTTTTGGTGGGAGGAGGATGAAGAGGCGGATCTGGAAGGTGTGTCTTTTGCGACGATGATGTTGGTATTGATAATGATAATGATGGTGTAAGAAGATTGGTGGAAGCAATTCTCTCAGGCGAGCCAGGAACAGTAGGAAGCGCCTTGGAGAAACATGATGACCTGTTTTTAGGCATCACAAGGCTAGAACTTTGCGACATTGTGTGATAGCAACAGTAGAGTGCGATATGTATGTATGTATGTATGAAACAAATTTGGGGATATGTGTGCCGCAGACAAGAATCATATGATGATGAAACGATCGAGGAGCGCCTGCCAGCCTCCCAGTCTAGTCATAACCGGACAATACGTGAGGTTCCAGCTCTAACAATGGATGGGAAAAAAGTTATATAAACAAGTTAGAAAGTCGAAGGAGTCGGCATGGTAAAATGCGAAACGAAGAGGGTCTTGTTGGGTGTTTTAGAAGGGACTCGGATGAAGACCCTGGGCTAATACGAATTGGATCCCCATGGGTGGAATGGCCCATGACATGGCATGACTATGACTGGGCTATGTATGGCTGGTTATGGATTTGCTCAAGGGCGGCTTGGCGTCGCATCGGCATTGTTTGACGTGGCTCAGCCCCTCTTACGTCGCTGGCGGCCCTGTAGACTATGTGGCTATGGAGGAGGAGAAGTTGTATGCATATTCTTCAGCTTCAGTCTGTCTGTCTGTATGTCTTAGGGAGAGTCGAGACAAGAAAAGGGTTGCCATATCGACGCCATGCCCCTTTCCTTGTTCTCCCTCATATCCTAATTGAGTAAGCTGCCCCGTTTAGGTAGGCATCCAAGAGCAAGCTGGCGTTGATGGCTTGGGTGAATGTTTGGGATGGATGGGACACAGAACTTCATCCATTGCTTACAGCGCTTTGTTCGTTATACGTAGTCCCCTGTTTGTTCTATACAAAGGTAGTTTAGCGCTGTAACGGTGATGAGCTCCGTCACAGGTTCCTGCATTCGATGCAACGACGTCATGAGAGACATAGTAGTAGTAGTAGTAGGGCCAATTCATCAACTCGCGAATCTCAGCTCACACATCCGCTTGAGTTATTTATAATAAAGAGCGGAGAGGGGAAAGATGGAAAAAAGAAAAAGAAAAAACTATCAGACATGTGGCGTTGGTGAGCTTTGAAGACATGTCTCAAAGCCACTCGTCAAGCCCAGCCATATCAAGGCACGGAGTACCTCCAGTGCTGTCAATTTGCCGTTAATCAACTGCCAACGCTAAACTCCAGCGAGCCACTGAAGGAGTGTTTCAACTAAGACTCGATACGCGACACGTCGAAACATGCCATGGAGCGGCGGGTGGTACCCAAAGGAACTACAAATAAATACTGCCTAGATGATTATTCCTTACCTTTTACGTACATATATATGCCTGTCAAGCACACCGCAAATACGTTGCTTGTAAACGGACGCAGCATGGAGCATTGTGTACGACGTATCACGGCGAATAATAGTGCGGCCCGAGATATTAAGCGTAATCAATATTATGTTTATTGTACAAGTACTACCCTTCTTTTTATTTTATTTGATATGAACCATGAACTACATTTAGTGCCTCACCTGAATTTATCACGTATGACCGGTAAATTGTGCCAAGGTGCTATTTAGCCAAGGTCATGATGACACAATTGGATGAGCGACATATTATGCCGTATAGGCTAGCAGATATCAGGAATCAGGAAAGGGCTGCCACTAACAATGGAGAATAACTATTCTAAGGCCTCGATCCAAATACTATAGGAATTTCATTCGACCTCTGCTGCTCATAATAGATCACATCGACTCATTATTAGAGATATTGCATCCTACGGGGCTGGGGGTCTTTAACTATGTTTGCCATGCCCCCCTTGTGACACTTGTACTACCGTCTTTCTCCCCCTGACCGATCTACTGGCTGTGGCATTTTTTTACAATAAAGTTTACAAGCTCGTACTTAAGGGAGAGGACATTTGGCATGTTTATAAAGTATATATGTCCAAGTAAGACACAAATGTCTAGAGGAGCAAAAGGACAAGTATCCATACCCCTCGACATGTACATTTAGGCAAGATGTAACATTTTACTCGCAGTAAGATCAGGACAACTATACATGCTCAAAAATAGGACGCTATATCCATACCATAACATGTCTTGTCAAAGAAAGCATCTTTGCCTCCTCATTTAGCCTTGGGCTTAGGAATAGGCTCCATCCCAAAGATATCCCCCGACTTGAGAGGGTCTCTTCCTTCTACCTCTGTCGTTGTGACTTCACCGAACAAAAACGCGTTCTTCTCGCGACTAGCAGTATTTGCCCCTCGTTTCCTCTGTTGTGCTGGCGGCGACTTTGCTGAGGGTGGTGGTGTCTGAGGCGGGCCAGGCTCATCCGGTTCCAACATCCAAGAAAATGAGGACTGGGCTATGGTTGATCGGGCAGGTATAGGGCTTGGTTGTGTCTTGGGGGGTGTTTCTTTTGGTGGTACCTTGGGTGAAATGTCATCACCGCTGGCGTCCATCACGCCGGAATTGGGTTTATTGTCCCTCTTTGCTGTTTTCTGGAGCCGCTCATCGTCAGCTATGGTAAGATTGGACACACTCGCCTCTGCAAGGGCGGCTATTAGTGGCTCATTTTCCTTCATCACCGGAACCACAGGGCTTTCGCTTTCGGTGTTGTTTTCAGTCTTGTCCGAGGCATGAGCTTCTTCAGCAGCCGAGGAGCTCATTACAGGCACCTCCATCGAGGGGTCTTGCAAGAGTATTTGAACAAACTGAATTTTGGCCGCCGCGATTTCGATAAGCTCGAGACTTTTGGCTTTGTCTTCCAGATCTGACATAGATACGGCCTTGAGATTGGTGACTGATTCGTCTAGGAAGCTGGCCAGCTGTTTATTTCGGCTTTCCATGGCAGCCAAGGCCTTTGCTGCCCGCTCCTCGGACAAAATACCCTGTGGCGGGATGGGTGAGTGTCGAACGTCGTTCAGGCCCTGCATGTTTCTTCTTATTTCTCCCATAGCATCTCGGACGGCCTGATTGATTCCCAATTTCTCTCCCCTCTCCAACACACCTTGAAACAATGTTTCTACCCCACCCTGCTGGTGAATAAATCTAGTAGGGGATTTCAAGGGCGATCTCATTCCTAAGCCCTTTGGACGAAGCGAACTTAGACCCCCTGGGCGAGCAGAAGCAGAGTCGTCAGTCTCTGAATTTTTGAATACTTTGGGGACCTTTCCCGTGTATTTCATGAGCAAGGATGCCCCGCCCGACGGACTCATGCGATCCCGCAAATAGAGAGCATCATCAACAAAGGTCTGGGGTCCATGGGGATGAGAAGGTAGAGGGTATTTTAAAAGTAGTTGCAGGCAAACAGAGTAGTCTGATTCTAATACTAACGGAAGAGTGTTAGTAGACTCGATAACCCGCGATAGGATTGACTTACATTGCCATCGGATGCGTATCAGCATGGCGGAGCAAATGAAATCTATCAAATCTAACGAGGGGTCAATGGCAAAAATCGTATCCCAAAACACTAGAAACTGGTTGAATGGGAATTCTCTACTGAAAAGGAGTCGAATCCACCGTCTATTCTATCAGTCAGTCCTAGTAAAAACGGGCGCGATATGAGGGGATTCTCACATGAGGAATATCTGAGGCAGAATTTCTATATCCGTAAGATGGTCTGCTAGTTCAGGGTCGACTTTCCGCAAACACACTTCGTGAATGTATTTGCTTCGCTCGACAATTGCTGAAGTTTGCTCTGGGAATGGCGATGTGTGCGGAGCATCAGATGACTGGCTGGCAACGTCTTTGACTGCATAAAATGGCTGAGCATTCTCCATCAGGTGGGAGAATAGTACATAGGCATCGTGTTCGACAAAAGACGCATCGACAGTTTCAAGCAAAGTTTCGTCTAGGGGCTCATTGGTTGGAGCTAATGCGCGGTCAAAGGCGTCCTGTTCAACGACATGCACTATAGGCGCAAGTAGTTCATGCATTCCTTGACGATAGCCTCCTCGGTCCGGATACAACTTGCAGTAGACGAAGAGGATATCTAGGATCATGATCTGGATGTGGTCCTCGTGATAATTGGCGTCGTCGGGAAGTCTTTGCACATCCTGCAAGATCTCTGCGCGGATACCCTCGTCTTCACGAACTGTGTTCCATGGAGACTGCGGCATGTCAGCAAAAGTATGACTCGAATGGCTTACAATCTACACCAACCTCAGGGTCGTCTGCTAGAGGATCAATAGCAAGTTCAGTGAGAGCCTCTGGGTGCTTGATGAACTTGAGAAAATGATTGCGCCGCTCATTGTACTGCTCTCTTCCCTCGCGAAGGGCCTGAGACCAGGTCGACCTCGCACTGTCTTGAGATAGAAGAAAGATCTCACTCGACCATCAACGCTATGCTCACCAGGCTTGCGCAGAATACGGAACATACCTTCCAGCAGACAGAGCGGCATCCTGATAAGCAAGGGCTCGAAGGGCCATTGTATCTGACCGCACGCTGCAGATCAGCAACACTGGCACTGTAGTTTTGTGTTGCCTGCCATCTTGCTCTTTGATGGCGTCCGTCAGTCTCGCAACCCTACATCGGTCCATGACAGAATGCGTCGGGCTGCCCACTCACTGTATCTCTGCTAGGGATCTCATGGCGATGATATTCTCGGCGGTTGCCTTTGGGACAAGCCCAAATCAAAGAGTACAGTTCAAGATTTCCATGCGGTGAGCTAGCCAGACTATCAGCGCACAGCAAAGCAAACTAAGCAAAAGAGGGCCCGGACGGACGCGTGATGCCTTGATTTATGGTCTGGCGGATGAAATGGATAGTAGGTACAAGAGGTATGGATGGATCCATGGATGCATAGAGGGGGGTGGAGGCTGCCCGGCCATAGGTACTACGTAGGTAGGCAGTGGTAGTGGGTGGACCAGACAGGACGTAACCTGCCTTGGAAGCGTGCCTTGGAAGCGTTGGCGCCCCACTCCTCCAACGAATGCCGCTGCAAGTCCCCTGACATGCCTGAAAGGAGCCCGCGAGCCACTACGCCGCCCGTGACCAGCACTAAACGTCCATCTTCAGCCCCTTATAACCCCCGTGGCGTTAACGCTGGGGGCCAATCCAATCATCGCGAATTTCGCCGCCGGGCTTACGCACCAACCAACCTTGAACTTCATTCATTCCTATCAACGTGTCTCTTGTTTCGATGTGATCTCTCGATAACTACCAAGGGAGTATTCTTCATTTCATTCATACTATCTCGGTAGCGCTATAAAGAGCATGTCTCCCTGATTCCGCTACCATGTCGGCTGATCTTTTCGCCGAATTTGCAAACAACCTGCCATCTTCACAGCAGGCCACCTCATCAACCCCTTCTGGAGGCACGAAGCAACTCGGATCGCAAACCCCTCTTGGTTTTGGATTCAATGGAGCTCCACCAGCAAAAACCCCATCGCCTATCGAGCAATGGCCATCGTTTCAGGCCCCTTCCAATGGACTGAGTGGTTGGACCGCTGAGCCAACGTCGGTATCTCACGCCGCGGCTTTCAATAAGACCCCGAATGACGAAGACGATGGATGGGGTGATTTTGAGACTGCTGAAAACACGGCACCTTCTGTCAAAAAACCGAGTTCTGACCCGTTTGGAAGTCTTGTCGGCCCTGGTCTGGAATCAAAACCTAAGGTCCGGCTTGTCCGGGCCCCTACAATCGATCTCATGACCAATACGCTGGTGGATGTGAGACAGGATGATGAACTCAAAACAAAGCCCAACGTCCATTCTTCGTGGGATTTCCAGAGGACTTCGAAGCCTCATTTAAAACCAACACATAGCGACTCCAACGTGCTCTTCGATGCCGATGACTTTGAGCTCCAGGGCGGTGGTGAAGACGACGATGAGTTTGGAGATTTCGAGATGGTAGCCCCGGCACCTTCTCAATCAAAATTGGATTCTATTTCGACTTCCAATGCTGCACCCTTACTAGATCTTCTCTCTTTAGATGACCCTCCTCCCCCTCTGCCACAGTCTGAACAGCCAAAGACACAAAAACAACAGCCGGCTCAACTTTTAGGTGCATTAAGCTTTGGAGCCGCATCCGCAAAGCTTCCGAATACACCAAAGTCACCTTCTTTTCAGGAGCGAAATCCGTTCCCTGACCTCGAAATCAAGACGTCAAGCGCTGTGGCTGTTGCTGCCGCTAAGAAACGCGAAGACCCCAACTCTGCGTCGCCAGTCACGGCTTGGCCACCCGTTGACCGAGGAACAAAATCATCAAGTAAAGTGAAAGACGACGATGATTGGGGCGCCTGGGACCATACGCCGAGTGGCGGCGGCAACTCTAAAGGAGATATTGACAGTGCGGGCATATTGGATAGCTGGGACTGGGAAGCTGGTGACTCTCAAGGGGGTCCGACAAAACTGAGTGACAGCGATCCTCCTCCCACCAATGTACCACCTCCATCGGTGATTTTATCCATGTTTCCAGATCTTTTGGCTTCTGGAAACACCCTTTTCAAACCTATTTCTGGGCAGAATGCCTCGATCAAACAGAAGATTCTCTCAACGCCAAAGGCAGTCGAGTTCCTTCAGGGGTATATCTTACTCGCAACAACAGCTGCTCGGGTTATTGCAGGCCGCAAACAGAGGTGGCACCGCGATAAAATCCTAGCCAAAAGCATGTCCATCTCGGCAGCCGGCAGCAAAGGCATGAAGCTTGCAGGGGTGGATAAAGCCCAATCTGTAAAGGAAGATAGGGAGGCGGCAGATGTGGTGGCTGTCTGGCGTGAACAGGTAGGACGACTAAGATCGGCTGTTACGGCTGCCAATACGACGGGAAAGGTCAACCTCAAGGTCCCTGAACTTGGTGAGAACATGCATGTTCAGACAGCCAAAATGGTCCCAACATCACCCAAGGCATGCATAATATGCGGATTGAAAAGAGAGGAGAGGATCTCAAAAGTTGACCATGACATCGAGGACAGCTTCGGAGAGTGGTGGACTGAACACTGGGGTCATAGGTCGTGCAAGAACTTTTGGATAGAGCATGAGCAAAAGCTGCGGCAGAGGTGATGCTCTTGGATGTCCTTGTTTGCGTTGCGTGACGTGAGACATCGCCTGCAGAGAGAGCTATATCAACAGCAAAAGATTCCACCCAATACGAGATCAGAAGTTATATTGAATCATAAGATTCAATGTCCTTGAAAAGTTTGGATATAGCATATGAATTATGACCCATCACCCAATCAATCCTTGAATTTTCCAGCTTAAAAATATATGAACGGCTCATGATTGTTTCGGGAACACTGTCCGGTTTCGCATCCTGCGGCGATTGGCCACTTCAACGCAATAAATTACTTCAGCGCCTAGAACGCAACAGATGCATGAAGCAGGGCAATAAAAGGATCCTGACAATGTGGGAACGACTCCACTCGCTCGAACATTCTGGGAAAGCAGAAATTCTAAAAACTGATAGCTGCATTGCAAGGAGGGTTGCATTCAGCTGAATAGAGCAGTCCGACTCGGCCGGCAAAGAAAATGAACTGGTTGGTGATTATCTCCCCCCCTCCCCCACAATCTGGACATACCTGTAATATGTTGCATATGTACAATGTATGGTAGTATGTCTATATACTTACTAAGTATTATCTTGTACGTACTGCCTTTTATATAATTCGGCCCAGAGGAGTCGATGATGGGCCCATGCATGATCCGCCGACATCAATTCATCACAACACTGAGACACCAACATGCCACATGTGTTTGAGAAACCTGCCGAAGCGCTTGAAGCTGCCGGGGACGGCTCGTAGGCCACCAATGGAGGATGCTGTCGTGCTTCCTGTTCCAGTGAATGGTGACTGACACTGCCAATGGGAGACGATCTGGCGAATGATGGAATGCCATTGCCTGCTGTCATATCCTCGGCATGGGAGGGGGGAGGATACATACATGCATATATCCATGAATATTCGCCACGACGACTGAGGTAAATGGCTGAAAGCGAACCTCCATGCAACCCCCAGGCCAATGGAAAACACAGAGAGTGGCAGGGAAGACAGGTTGCCCTGTCATCAATACGTGACTGATTCTCCGTACATACATGGAAGACAAGGGGAGAACGGAACGGCTAGCTAGGAATGGCCTGTCGGTCTTCTTCTTCTCTCTGCTAGGTTGGACCGAGAAAAGAACAAAAAAACGATTTGCCTTCATCATCTAGCGGTATCACCAGGATGAGAACACGACAATGTGCATACAACATGACTTCCTTGGTACTTTTACGTAGATGGACAATTGCCATGTTGAACCATTGGAGTTTCCCCATCCATATTCATGTAGCAGAAATACTACGTCACCGTTTGGTACTGATGATCGACAACCAACAACTTTTTTAAACGAAAAAAAAAAAAAGGCACAGACGGGAGGGGGTTCCAAAGGGAACAGAAACAGAAACAGCGGGCAGCCTCAACCAGCGGGTGGTTCCTGGGCCCCGCTTGTTTCCCGGCTGCTACGGGGCAGTTTCAGTTCCAGTTTACAGCAGGTGAGGTTCCCTAATAATCCCATGTCTGGCTGGGTTACTGGGTTATTACTGGGTTGCTGGGTTCCGTACTGGGTACCTTGTTCAGCAGCTGCAGCAGGTTCAAGGCGAAGGTAGGTATGGGGAACCAGGCGAGAGCCGTCGCCAACCCACTGCAGCTCTGCTTTTTTAGTGGCGTAAAGAAGCAACGGCGGTAGCAGCAGTTGAGAGAGAGGTAGACACACACACACAGAGAGAGAGAGAGACGCACACACGCACACACGCACACATACTCGCACACACAAAGCTTGATCTGGCCTGGCGCCACAGCAATCTTTTTGTCTTGTTTTTTTCCCTCCTTCACTTCTCCCTCCCTCTGTCCCTCTGTCCCTCCCTCCCTCTATTACTCCACCCGACTTTCTCTCCAGTGATCTCGCCCCTCCAAACTTCTCTCACCTCACCTTTGTCTTCCCTCTCATCCCCATCCCATCTTCTCAACCCGCCTTTCTTCTCCCTCTTCCCTCTCTCTCTTCTCCCCCATCCTCACTCTACTTCTCACTCCGCATCCCATCACCTCTTCCTACTTCTCCGCCTCAACAAACTCCCAAAATCTCCCTTCATCCCCCCCTCATCGTCGACACCGTCCCGTTGTCGCGTCCTCCCACTCTCACCTCTCTTGACCCCGCCAAATCCCTGCAACGCCAACGCAGAAAAAAAAACGAGGCCTGCTGTTCTACCGCACGCACCCGTCTCTCATCCTCCCCCTCCCCCTCATTCCTCAACTTCGCGCAACTTCCTGCTTCATGTAAGTTAATAGCATGCCAAGCTATCTCAATTTCCCATTTCAGCACATCGCCTTTCTCCCTAATCATTCCTCATCTTATTTGATCGACAATTCGCTTGCCAGTCATGAAAATAACTTGCTCGCATGTCGTCGACTTCACTACCTCTGCCACGGCGCGCAAGTCAATGCGATTTCCATCCAAAGTTCAATCAAGGTCACGCAGAGATGAATAGGAAGCTAATTTGTATCACATAGCACTTGGGAGTATTTTGCGACCGCCAAACTTCCCCTCTTCGTTCATATCTTTCCCTACGAACGTCGAACCCACTTACCCCAAGACATAAACTCTTACACCCAACATCTCTCGCCTCCTGTTTCGATACAACAGCAATCATGTCGGCTCAGGATATTCTTTCGCAAAACGGCGCCGATCTCTCTGATTCCTTGGATCAGTTGAAAATGGACGACCGACTGGGTCCCGACGGAGAGCCCGCCCCTAAGACGGACGAAGAATACGCCCAAGCCCAGCTCACTCTGCGCGCAATTGTTTCTTCAAAGGAAGCCGGTGTCATCATTGGAAAGGGTGGCAAGAATGTCGCCGACTTGCGCGATGAGACCGGAGTCAAGGCTGGGGTCAGCAAGGTCGTCCAAGGCGTTCATGATCGAGTCCTCACCATTACCGGCGGCTGTGATGCCATCTCCCGAGCCTATGCCATTGTCGCCCGCGCTCTCCTTGAAGGCGCCCCCACTGTGGGAATGGGAGGCATTGTTCAGGGCAATGGCACTCATCGTATGTGTTTTATCCAATCTGCTTTCACCCGTCATATTAACTAATAAACCGTGACTCCAGCTATCAAGTTACTCATTTCGCACAACCAGATGGGCACCATTATCGGCAGACAAGGTCTTAAGATCAAGCATATCCAAGACGTATCCGGCGTCCGTATGGTCGCACAGAAAGACATGCTCCCCCAGTCAACTGAGAGAATTGTGGAAGTTCAAGGTACCCCTGAAGGTATTCAGCGGGCTATTTGGGAGATCTGCAAATGCCTGGTGGATGACTGGCAGCGAGGTACCGGCACCGTCCTATACAACCCTGTTGTTCGTACCCAAACCTCCTCAGCATCCGGAAGTTTGGGAGGCAGCACCGGGTACGGTACCAACGGTGGCCGCGGTGAATATGGAAGCCCCCGCGTGATGCGCACTGGAAACGGCGCAGACTTTAGCAATGGAAACTCGCGATCATTCAGTCGACGCTCCGACTCTGATGCCGCCAACCGTGGCCCCCCAACCCATGATGAGAACGGCGAGGAAATTCAGACACAAAACATCAGCATCCCAGCTGACATGGTTGGCTGCATCATTGGTCGTGCCGGCAGCAAGATTAGCGAGATTCGCAAGACCTCAGGGGCTCGCATCTCCATTGCAAAGGTAAGTTATGAGTCGCCCACTTATCTCTTCTTAAATGTAGACCTTTCTAATCGTTTACTCCCTAGGCCCCACATGATGAGACTGGTGAGCGCATGTTTACCATTATGGGCACGGCCAAGGCCAATGAATCTGCACTCTTCCTTCTTTACGAGAATCTCGAAGCCGAGAAGATGCGCCGTAGTCAGATGCAAGATCAGGAGCAGCTGTAATGCTAGCATGTTTCTCCGCGTTGATTTCTTGTACCAACTGCGAATGGGCTATATTCAGACCGGACTTGGGTGTTTCTGAGCTGGTTTACTATAAGGCTCATCTTTCCCCGCTGGAACAGGGACAGAACTATGTGATGATAAAAAGATCATCACCAGAAAGCTTCAACCTCGGCCACCATCAATCTTCTTTTTCTCTTCTTAGCTGTGCTTATTCCCCTCATTTTTTTTCATTCCTATATCGACTGGCTCGCGAGCTGAACGATTCCATCTTTTATTACGTGGGTTTAATATCCGCGCCGACTTTGACAACATCTTGCTTCTCGCCACGGCGCGGCCTTTTTCAATGGCGGCCACGCTTGTGGAGGTTTCATTCAATGTTTATGGTATGACCCGATACATTTCTACCTCGCCGGCATTCTATTATTCCCACTTGCGCGTCTTTTGTTTTCTCATCAGAACAAAACCATGGCCATAATGGCCTGGACTAAACGACATCAACTCCTCTCTCTCTCTCTCGCCCTATCTCTTTATTGCGACGAATGAAACCCATCAAGACATATTTTATACGAACACCGGGGTTCACGGCAGCTGCTTTGGACGACTTATGCGGCATCCCATGCATCATTATGATCAAAGTCTTCATCTTGGACTCCCGGCATCCGCTTTACTCACGACCGATCTCTCCAGTTCTCCGCCTCGCCATCACCCGCTTCACCTAACCCCAACCCCTGACAAGGCTTACACTCTTGAAAAGTCTCGAATTCCTCTCTTCAGTGCAACGCAACGGCGGATATGCAAGCATAATGAATGGTGAAGCATGTGTCACTCGGCCCTCTCAATACCCCAATCCCTTCGACTATTTACTTGTTCGGCCAGGTACCAAGCTGTTTATGAGTTGGAACCTGGGCTATTTCACTAGGCATGCATACAGGCATGATACGTTATTAGGCGGATCTGGGGTTGCGGCGTCTAGATAGGAGTACATCCAGTCAGTCGTTTTTGATGAGACTGAATATACTTTTGAGCACAGATATAATGACATGGTTGAATCTGATTATAACTATACAAGGTTCCATTTTTTTCCAATTTCTGTGATGTACGGAGTAGTGTACTACAAGTAGGAATGTAGTGGTAGTGAGTGATATCACGGTTTATTCCAAAAGGGAAATTCTTTCTTTTGCTTTGGGGCATGGGTCACCCACCGCTAAACCATATCTAGTAAGGTGGGCGTCTAGCGGGCAGGGGCAGGTACCACCTCTCAGGGTCCTTCCCCAAACGTCAATTCTGGGGAGCAAAGGATGATGCTTACTTGTCAACTTCCAAACCTCGAATCTTTTTCCTTTAAACTTCCCTCGCATTCTTTTTTGTGGTTTATGGTTTGTCGTTTGTTTTCCCTTATTGCGATACTTTAATATCCCCTCGCTTTCTGCATATATCAAGGAGTTCGCAGAATCTCGGTGTCATAAATATCTTGGGCATTCCCGCAGTCGAATCTACCCACTCGAGTGGCCTTGTTCGACAACCACATTGTTTGCGACGCGCTCTCTGAACATTTGTTTGACCATGGCTCGCACCAAACAACCGCCGGTGAAGCGCGAATCATCTTCCGAATTCTTTAACAAGGAAACGGCGACCTGGGAGGCGGCGAATGGAAAGGAGGCTAAAGTTGTTGCAAATGGACACACGACGGCAACGAAGCCCGCCGAGGGCTCTGAGAAGGGAGAGGCGGGCTTGTTGCAACTCGTTATTGCTGTCGCCGGTATATATGCTTCGTTGTACGTTTGCATTCTGGATTCCGTCATATTCGTCCGATATTTTGGCTAATTACTTTACAAGCTTGACTTGGGCATATCTCCAAGAGAAACTAACGACGAAAACGTATGGCCCTGCCAGTGCTCCAGAGGTCTGGCATTTCCCCGTCTTCCTCAATACCGTGCAATCCGTCTTTGCCGCCACCACCGGGCTTGTCTACCTTTTACTCTCGAAGCCGTCTGGCGCACCTGTACCGCCAATTATCCCCTCGCGCCGCATCCTCGGTCCTCTTGCGCTGGTTGCCATTACGAGCAGCCTGGCTAGTCCCTTTGGCTACGCAAGTCTGGCGCACATCGATTACATTACATTCCTGCTGGCCAAGAGCTGCAAACTGCTGCCTGTCATGTTTCTTCACATCACCATCTTCCGCAAGCGCTACCCTCTCTACAAGTATCTGGTCGTTGCGGCCGTGACGGCTGGTGTCGCTGTCTTTACTCTACACTCTGGTCGCAAGCATAAGAAGTCGACTCGATCCGATGAGGCTAATGTTACATGGGGACTCTTGCTGCTTGGCATTAACCTCCTCTTCGATGGCCTCACCAACAGCACCCAGGACTACATCTTCCAGACTTTCCGACCTTATAGCGGCCCCCAGATGATGTGCGCCAACAACATGATGAGCACTCTTGTGACATCCCTGTATCTCGTTGCTAGCCCATTCCTTGTCTCTACTGGTGTTGGCGAATGGATTGGAATGGACGTCGCCGGCAGTGCTGGTGAGCTGAATACCGCTCTTGACTTTATGCGCCGATACCCTGCTGTCTGGAAAGACGTTTTGGGATTTGCTGCATGCGGTGCTTTCGGTCAGGTTTTCATTTGTAAGTTCTCCTCAATACTCTACCCCTACACATGTCTCTTTTACAACACATTTAGCTAACATAATCGCCTCCTAGTCTACACCCTGTCCACATTCTCATCCGTCTTGCTCGTTACCGTTACCGTTACGCGCAAGATGTTCACCATGATTTTGTCCGTCATCGCCTTCGGTCACCGCCTGACGGAGATGCAGTGGGTCGGTGTTGGTCTTGTCTTTGGAGGTATTGGTGTTGAAGCTGGCATTGCTAGAAGGGAGAAGATGTCCAAGGAGGCTGCCAAGGCCAAGAAATCGGAATAGACGAATGAGAGATAGACAGTGACGAAATCTTGTACATATATGCGTTCCAAGCTATGCTGTTGATCGAGTACATATTGGTTAATTTTTATGGCGTTGGTTGGTTGGTTGGTTGGGTTAGGACAGACTAGAATCATCTACAGAATTGTCTTATATATACGATAGGCAAAATTAAGAAAGGATCAAGAGATTACTAAAACTGCTCAGGATGCACACATGGAGAAGAATACGGTTCAAACCTTGTTTTATTGTTTCCCTGGTCTACTCTAAGACTATGCCCTCATCATGGTATCCCTCATCAGCCACAATCCAGATATCTCAACCTCAAAATCCCCGAAGACCCGCTTCCAGTTGGTATTCCCGTCACCGGTAGCCAGTTATTCCACCACAAACCAAATAGCCAAGTATTGTCTTCCAAAAAAGGATAATGCAAAATCCGGTTACTCCATGTCCAGTTTTAATGTTGTCCAAGATACCCAAACTAAATAAGAGAAAAAAGAAAAAAGAGAGAAGAGCGAGCGAAAGGTGAAAGGTTAAGCTAGGTACATGAACAATGACCAGGTAGGTGGGTAGGTAGGTAGTTTAAGTTATCCAATATTAATGAAATTGTTCCCTATGCTCGGAGATCACCAGACAGTGATGATCCCGTAGAGCTCTTTCACCCCAGTGCGATCCACTGAAGATATTAAAACGAAGGTTAGGTGATGAAGGAAAAGAGAATAAAACAAGCCACAAAGGCGCAATAAGTCGTGAACGCCGAAGCGAACATGAAAGACGCCTGCATGCTATAGTGCTGCAAATTTTATATGCCGGGTGATACGCAAAGGGTATGATCCTGTTGTACACCGGAAACGCCTGTAAATGCCATAAAATAGCCCCTCGAGCGAGTGATCGGCTATGAGTTGGGGTGTCAAAGTGTCGACGAAACTAGGTGCCTCGTCAACTCCCTGCTGAATGCAAAGGGAAATATAGTAAGAGTTGAATGAAAGGACGATCATGGATAGTATAATGTGGCACATCGTATTGAATCATGAACCTCATCACAAGATGTCGTCAATAGAACGAATGACGGGTGCCTCGCCCTTAGTTGGCGGGCTCCGTGGATCGGCAATTTGCGCCGGTTGTCCAAAGGGAAAGAACATATTCCGCGAAAACATATTCTCTCTTGGAGAGAATAGGCCGCCGGCGGGCTCTGGGGAGGGAGCCATGAATCGCATCCCCGGGATCTCAGAAAGGCTCTGCAAGGGGTTACCAACCATAGTCTCAACCCTAGGAGACATGAGAGCATCTCCATCAGGATATGCGGAGCCAAGAGGACTAGCGTTCTCAATAGGACCACGCTCCATGAACGATTGGCTCGGGGCCTGTCCAGAGAAAGTCGCAAGTGGATTGCGAAATCCGAACCCATGGTGAGGTCCTGACTCAGCCAAGGAAACAGACCGTGTGTCTGGAAGCATAATGGGCGCCAATGCAGGCTTTGGAATGCCCTGAGCCGACTTCGGCCGCTGAGGGGGTGCGTGAAGCTTAAACATGGACGGAGGCTGCAAGTGCTGTGGTTCCTGATAGCTTGGCTCAAGTTTGGATTGTTCAGGCTCCACCATTCCCCACTTCTCCTGCCTGTGCTCCTCTTGCTCTTTTCGCTTCTTCTCCAAATTCTCTCTCCAAGAAAAGCTAAGTGGGGCGGAAGCAGGGCCAGGTGAGATGGATTGGAGCCCGTCATCTAAGTTACTTGCCAGTCGTTTGGGCAAACTATCAACATCCTCGCGCTCTTTGGCTCCGCTCTTTTCGGCTGGCAATGGGGCCGTTTGGGGTTCCTTGGAGTCCAACTCGATAACATCAGAGGACAGAGTGAGCTTGTGCTTAGATGGGCTACGCCCAACACGGGGGCGCGAGATGTTAGAGACCTGCGGTGAACGCTTCTTAGACAGGTTCTTCTGAAAGTCCTGCAATGAGTACATGAGTTTCATGTTGGGGCTGATCCAACGACTTTTGGCTTGAGCTGCATAATAGGCATCATTGACGCTCAATTCGGGCCTTTGGTAAAGACCATAGGCAATGATTAGACTGGCTGATCGACTAGCTCCTTGTTGGCAGTGTACAAGCACCTTCTTGCCTTGCTTGGTCCGATTATCGATCATCTCGCACAGATTCATCAGATCAGGTGAAATATCGGTGTTATGGTCCCATGGAATATGAATGTATTCTGGAGTTTTAAAGGGGTTGCTGGCCTTGGGAGTAGTAGGCGTTTCCATAGATCTGTCATCTGATGGCTGGTATTCCCAAGCGGTTGTAAAGCTGGCAGTTGACACTGCAGTGTCTGGGATAGGAGACAGGAGAGCAGGCCCTCGCCCTGAATTGAAAGGGTTCTTGACTTCCCGTGCAACATTGATGACCACGTCAAAACGCGAAGCCTCAGTAGCCGTAGGCTCTGAGTATAGGAAGACCTCATCGCCGTAGATAGCAATTGGTCCCTCGGGATAGCCAGGAGATTTCTGATCCTCGTTATTCTCAACAACAGGGAAATCTCCTCGGCTTGCAAGCTGTGTCTTGATTGGCGACTCCTCTTCGGCAATAGCCTCGGCAAATGTTGCATGCATGCTTGTCTTCATCGGCCGCAATACTTCAGACAGGCCTGACTCATTGCGCTCAAGCATCTTGGGAAATGTCATCCCCCCAGAGGGTCCGAAGGTGGCAGTTTTTATGGATGTAAGCATATGGGGAGATGAGGCAGAATGCTTGAGTGCTCGCCGCTGCAGGATCGGGGGCAAGGCTGGAGATGCCGGCACCTCCAAGGATGTCTTGGTTATTAGGTCGGTTGTATTTGTCTTGATGCTCAGGAGACTAGGTTTCCGCTTCATGGCTGGGATAGCTGGTTTGATGAAGGAAGGAGAACCGGGTTCCATAACCATCGATTTGGACATTGCATTCGCCACAGCGGGTGGTTGTATAGACAGCCCCTTCATGTTTCGCGGTTTCCTTGGCGCAGGCGAGGTCATTGGTCGTTCCAGCGTTGTAAGTGAAGTATCCAACCTCCTGGGCAAGAGAAGGCCATTTGGCTGTGTTCCAAAAGTAGTAGAAGGGTAATTGTTTAAGGGGATCAAATTGAGGGGAGAATCAGGCGAAGAAGATGGCGATGGATCAGAAAGCGGGGAAGAATCGGTAGTAGAGAATGCTGTAGTAGGGGAAGAATCGGCTGATTCCGAAGTTTGGGTCGATGTGCTATTGCGATGATTGTGAGGTTGGTCCGAACCCAGGCACCTAGATGATATATCGGACTGCTGAGAAGCAGCAGGCACCTTGGGGACCATATCCACCAACTTGGGATTGACTACTGTGACTGTTTCGCGGTCTGCCATGGTTTCGGCATCCAGATCGAAGACTGACATGAAGGAGGGTATCTGGTCTTCGTATATTCGTCGAGAGGCTGCTGACGGCATCGTGTAGAAAAGTCTTTTTTTTTCGTGTCGTTTATCGCTTTCGCAGTCGACTCTCGCCCCGATTGAGTATCGTAGTCGTCAGCTGCTGGATCCTCCACAAAGCCACGATGGCTGGGTCGAATACGAATTCAGAGAATAGAATTAGATATCAAGACCTTGGTCACAAGGTATACTGAAAAGGCAGGTCAAAGGAGGGTAAAGAATGATGTCTGAAGGAGTGTATTCGCGAACGGTCAAGCGACCAAGGCAGGTTTCGTGGACAGCACAGCTGAATCCGGAGGTTGGCAGTTCGCGATACGAAACACGACCCTGTAGTCGGGGGAGGGAATGGTCGAGACGACGAACTCGACGAAGGGTCTCGAAGAGGCTTATACGAATGAGAACAGACGCAGGGATCTGTAGCGGCTCTGTCCAGCAAGCGGAATTGGATATCGTCAGGAACCAGAACGGATGGATGGTGTTCTGGATGTCGAATTCGAACCGAAACTCTGGGAAGGGAGAGAGAAATGGAATGAGACCCAGCGACCCAGAGACCAGAGACCAGAGGTGAGGGTGAGACAAAGACGCGGCGCCTAGTTAGCGGAAGGCCACATTCAGTGGCTGGCGGCTGCGGTTACTGGGGAAGGAGGATTGGGGATAAAAAAAGATGGAAGGAGAAATAAAAAGAATAATAATGCAACACCCGTAAAAGGCAAGACCAGGCGGTGGGCGGCTACTGGCACTGCTTCTGTGCGTGTTGCAGGTGTGCAAGGAAGGGAATAATAATGGGGATGGAAAGACGACGAAGAGAAACAGTGAGAGAGAGAAAGAGAGAGGTTTGGGATGGATTTGGCTTTGGCCGTGTTTGGCCACGACCAGAGTCGACAGCAACCACCACGGCGGCTGGGGGAGGGGCGAAGGGGGGGCAAGCGGCAGCGACCCTGCCTAGGCAAACATGGAAGAAGCAGCAGCAACGAGTGTGCTCAAAATAAAGCTGCACCAGCAGCACCAGCACCAGCAACTGAACTGGGACCTGAGAGAGGCGCTGCGCCAGAAGAAGCTTGCCCACTACAGATTACTGCTGTTTCATGTGTACCTGTGACTTGTCCTTGGCAACGACGTAGGGCGCATAAATGGCGGGAGCTTGGGCAGAGGAAATGCTAAGCCGAGAATAATCTTAGTGTACCGGGTACATGCCTCGATACAAGGACATGTCCAAGTTTTTTTTTATTGACGCTCCGCTCCCGTTCCCGATTTAACTCTGTGCCTCTCTCTCGCACACACTCACACTCACACACACACACACCTCAGTGCAGCGTGCACCTGCAGCAGCACACTCTGTCCACTGTAGCGTAGCGCTCTTCAAGCCGCTGGGCCCATTATCATGATCCTCTTCCTCCCAACAACAAACAAACAAACAAACAAACAAAAACTTGGAACCCAGAACCTTGATGCAAGAAGGAAAAAGACTGGCTGCTTGCCATGTACTTGCTATAGTTCAACCAACAACGCGGATTAGCGCTCTAGGTTCAACCAGTAAGGGCGCTGAGCCTGGGCAAAAGTCTAGGGGTCAAGATGCGCTGCGACAGGGAGTGGAAGCTCTGTCTCCCCACTTTACTCCGCTCCATCGTTTCGAGACTGGGATTGTGAGTGGACACGGCGCTCATGGATGCTCATGGATGCATGGATTTGCAGGCGCTTTCGCAGGGGTTCCATGGATGCTTGCGAAACAACGCCTGTTCTAATTATAGATGCATGGATATGCGCTGCCCGCCCTGGCGCCAAGCGTCATCCAATCAGGGGCCGTCTTCCAAATTTGGTCTGCAGCAAGAGAGTTCAAATTTAGCCCTCCCACGGCGTCCCACGGCGTCCCACGGATCCCGTCGTCTCCGATGAATCCAAACCAAGGTCTCTCCTAGGAGGAGTCTAGGACTAAGAAATTGGAGAATTTGAGAAGGGGATGTGAAAAATTCTTGTCCGTTGTCGCACTTTTTACGGCAAAGTTTTATCCTTCTGTCACAGCGTGTTGCTTGTTTGCGTCGGGAGCGCCGTCTCAAACTTTTTATTCTATTTTCCCCTGTTTGCTTGCTTGCAGCTCCCATTTCCCCATGTATAGTTCATTCTGCCCCCCATCCCCCCCCATCCCCTCTCTGACCAGGACGCTGGGAGTCTGTACGGAGTAGGCACTGCGAACATGCATGCATAGGACAATGCATATATAGTACATACACCCAAACATACTACAAACAACATGGATGGGTTCGGCTTTACATTATGTGTGCCGTACTTGCAATATTGGCCAACAGAGAAATCCCGCAGGCAGGCAGATGATGGATGGATGAAATATGGCAGTGGACCGACGCGAATATTATTGTTGGCCACATATTGAACCTGATGTAACCACATACAAGTTCACACAACAAGAGTGGTTCAACCAGCGTAGCATTGGGCGGCACGCCTCAACTTTAAAAGGTGTGTGATATAGGCATATTAAGGAGCTGCCTGTTTCTCCTCCCCTTGCCAAGCAAGAAATGAAGACATCACCAACCGAAAAAAAAAGAAGAAAAAAAGCCACACCAATGACGCATTACTAGGCACATTTAAAACCTTGCCAGACCCCGGCCAGGCTGTCAAAAGGTTTGGCCGCAAACAAGTCATGTGAAACCTATGCCAGTGGATCTATCGAGCAGCCTGGCCTGGTCCTGCCTTGTCTTGCCTTGTCTTGCCACAATGTCTAGTAAATGACGCCGTAATTCCTGTCATGTCTTATTAACTACGGGCTGAGCTGATTCTTCTGTCTCGTTTCTATTTTCTCCCCCGTTTACCAGCGTCCGTATTCCCAAATTTGCCAGATTAAACTTGTTGGACTGCCAGACAGACAACCATCTTACGTGTCCTGTCCTTGCAAAGTTGCAAATAGTCTGGCGTCTCGACACATGCAGCTACACGCCCGTTCTGCAAATGATGCGACTAGCCGCCGAGCACTCCGCCTTGCGGTAAAAATTTTCCTGATTGGCAGACATCCCTGTTTCAGGGCCGCTCATTCGTACCATCCAAGTTTGCCCATCCCGGGATTTCCCAAGCTCTGGCGGCTCGTGATTACGCTGGAGAGTCTGCAGCATCTGTATCTCAACACAATGTCCTGCATAAACAATGACACCTGCCTACCTATGTCTACTTATGTGTCATTGATCAACATAATGACATATCTATGCGTCCCCAAACAAGTCGCCCTATGCCAACTATTCTTTACATGCAAGTACATGATTCTTCTCTACTTGTAGGTACGGAGAACCAGACATGCAATCATGCTCTAGGGAGTCCTTTTTTTTTTTTTTGGCAGGGCCTCGCGGTCAAATATCGGACGAGGCACTGCGCCATGTTCTAACCTGAAATTATTTCGTGATGATCGCCACGCGACGTGTTCAGCAACGTCATGGACGTGTGCTAAATGTTTGCGGTCTACGGAGAGTCCCGTCCCGTGGGATCAATCATTAAGTAGTCGCTTTCATCAAACCGTAGGGGTCCTGCCGTGATGTTTCACATCTAATGAGACCAGCCGAATGGCCCAATGCCCTTTCAAACAAGGTATGGACGGAAGCTATCTCCATGAAAAATCGCGTCATGTTGATACTTGTATATTAAGTGCTCCGCAAAATGTGTGATGTGCCGTTCAGACGTGACATCACCGCGAAAGTTGCCACTCAACTATACCGAAACGCGATATATGGAGAGAGAGAGAGGGAGCACTATCCTATTCTTATCAACCGGAAGACTCCGAATAAGCAAACAGACGCTCGGGTCATCTTCTCAAAAAAACTCACGTTCGTATCTTGAACAACACGTGCTAAGCATGAAGGTATACGGGGCAGGGGTTCGAGTGCACGACAAAGAGGCGCACATCATAATCTTATATCGATCTGCACGGAAAAGGGCGATACTCGGCTTCACCGTGCTTGGTGCACAGATGCCACCACACAAAATGGCAGGAATCTTACATTGGCGAGATGCTTTCCACACTGTACCACCAAGTTCATCGCTATCTATCCTTAAACATGGCTTTTCTTGGGGGCCAAACCTAGCTTGTTACAGGAGACGTTCAATTTCAGATCTGAAACGGGCTTCCATTGCGAAAGCCTGATTTCCAGAATCATTCTGTTGCAATGCAATGCAAGCAAAACACACACAGAGAGTGATGGTTTGCATTCCGATGCTTTTGCATATCACGTTGCTACTCGTCGCGTATGTAAGTTGATGTCAGATCATCTTACAACTGTTCTCCGTGATGGTTACCTACCCTATAGAGAGCTGGATTCAACCCACAACTCTCGATTACAATACACCGTCTTCTGACTCAATAGTCGGTGTACCATGTACTATTTATTTCTATTCGAATGATACACTCTTCTGTGTCTGAGATAAAATGATACAGGCTGTAGGCATGCAAGAAGCTCATCTTATCTATTTGGCGGATGTTGCATCTACCTATTTAGTAAGTAACTGATAGACATCTATAGATCACTCTGGGGGGAAATAGAGGCGAATATTATGACGGACTATCATACGCAAAGAAAGAAAGTCACGAAGAAGAAAAAAGTAGAATATAGTCACAGAACTACTCTTCAGACAGGTCATATTTCTCTACGTGGACATTTCCCTCAAATGCTCATAATCATGACCAAACTTAGACCGCTTGATGAACATGTCCGTTTTTTGAAAGCTTCCATGCTGATGGATATCTCATCTAACATCGGTCATATATCAGCCCGCATATGCCTCAATCATGTTTCTGAGCATCATGGGCTCCGTGCATCTGATAGAGTAATTATACGAGTAAGTATCCTGGATAGACACGAGAGCTGAGGTCCCTTGACTTCATAGGGGAACACTCAAAGATCAATCGAAGCTTCTTCGTAGCGGTCAAAGCATCTACACATGCTGATCTGACGTGAAGCAAAATTCCTTGGCGAAGCAATGACCATCTGCCAAGCCGACGAATCAAGATGCATAGGATAGGGCTGTTTCCATTCTTTACCCAAAATAGGAGATATGTATGACTTTTAGGCTTCGTGAGGATCACAAGTCGAGTAAAAGGCGGCGACAACAAGCTCTGAGAAGAAGGGACCAGAGCCCTGCTACAATGCTTGCGGTGAATCTCCCACCCCTAACCCCAAGTTTCAGAGCTAGAAGCAAATAACGAGACCACCGCGTGTGTCATGCTGCGATTTTCAGGGATTGTGGGCATGAACCATCAGAAAGCATCCAGGTTGCTGCGGGCCACCGTTGTTCTCACGCACATTAAGCGAGCGCAAGTACCGATGCTCTGGCCACTTGCGCGTTCAGCTGTGTGACAAACGCCGAAACGAGAAATTCGTTTGTTTTGATTTTCAATTTGCTTTGCAGGAAAAGGATTGGCTGGTTGGGTCGGAGGAATGGGCTCTAGCCAATTGCTGGGACAACAGACGCGATGTACGGCAACCTTATTTGCATAAGGCATTCAGCTGTCCCGACATATCTTGCGCGCTGCCGAGAATGAGGGGAAATGTCTTCATCATGACTGGGAGAGAGAAAAAAAAAAAAAAAAAAGCAAGGAACCAGGCAATATTCCTTGCATAGGAGGGGATTTGAGTAATACCGTTCGCCGGATCGACCTCAAGGAGCCTTTTTTAAACAAAAGCAAAACGTGATGGGAAATTTCACCCTGCATTTAATTATTGACGTAGTGTCGCGATGTTGTGGGGTCTCTCCGTACACAGTGCACAGTACCGACAATGGATGACATCCACGGATGACGGGACTACTTGTACCTTCAGTTCTTCTCTCCCACTTGTCTCTGCTAACTTAGTAGCTCTGCAATCACCGACCGGAGGCCGCCGCTAATGTCTGCTTGGATTCTTCATCGACCAAGCAGGTCTCACTGCTACTGGGTGAGATTGACTTGCTCGCTGGACGGGAAACTAAAATCCTCATTATGCTGATACACAGGATTGGTCCTGGTCCTGATCAATCTGTCTCAGACCAGGGGCGGATCTCTCTGTCCAAGCACACGCAAGCACAAGCCAAGGCACAAAGCCAAGCACAGGTCAGGTATTGTTTATTCGGCGATGCATGAAAAATATGACCAAGGGTGTGGTGGATGGATCATGGGCTGCATGGGAGCTGTGCGGGAGCTGCGCACTGGGCTCTGGATGGCTGCAGCTGGCTGCTGCTTCATGTCCACAATCTCACGATGTATGTAGGTGCTCCGTACTTACCGACAATCTGGACACACACACGACATCAGCCCGACATTTGATGCTCGTCATGATACATATAGCTTGAATTGAGTCAAGTCGTGAATCTGGAGTTGATGGTTCGGCCACTGTCCTCCACTGCCTAATGAGGATGGATGCTTCATTAATGCCTTACTGCACCCTGCACTTGACACTGGTCCTGTCATATATGCCCTCCACTGTAATTTATGTGCACAGTACGCTTATCGTTTGGGGTAATGTTTTACCTCTTCAGGGCTATCATAACAGTTAAATCTGAGCTGGCCCACTTTCTAATCCCAGCAACGAGCACAAAAGGCCCTTGCACAGATGTGACAGCCCAAGGTCGGTTCACTTTCCTTGTAGGAATACCGGGCGGTTACTCTGGAGTATGTACACAGTGTCAGCGCCAGTCGTAGTGGGTCAGGGTACATCGCTACGGGTATATCGTCCAAAAACGTGGCATTAAACAGCAAGAGAAAAAAAAACTAAATTTTTTTCAAGTCATCGACTTGCCCAATGCGTGCGCTTGCGATCTCGGCGTTGAGGCAATAAGATAGAAATGCCGTATTGATAATGTTCGAGACGCCGGGAACGAATTCTAGTTCATGAGGGAATGAGGGCTATATGACGTCGCGTAGATGGCGAAAAACAAAATATGATGTGGACATTGGAAGTCTTGCCTATCGCAGTCGTACTAGTAGATCCTTCCTGGGGTACTTTACATGTATTCATTACAAGTACATTGCATCTATTTTCTAGGGCATGTTGCGCTCAAGTTACAGTGCTCGAGTCTACTAGTGAGATGGCGGCTGCATGTGTTCGCCCGCTGGCCAACGAAGCAGCCTAGGGCCCACGAAAATAAACAGCCGAGTCCAACCAGCCTCTTCAAACATGCATGTTGCTTGTACTACTCTGTGATCACTGATCCCTGGGGGGGTTGTTTGGCGCCTGGCTTCCAAGAGGTCTGAGAACTGCACGCACTAAAGGTCGGGTTGGTTGGCGAGTTATTGCTTTTGGCGATTGTCCACTCTAGCGCTATAGCGCACACATGAACGACTCCAGCAACGTCCACTATCCTTCCATAGAGAGGCCACGGCCAGTCGTGCCAACGCACGTCTATGGACGAATTCGACGTCGATTCGTAGGTCTCGATTGAATGTCGTAACATTCTTTGCCAGGGTGGAAACAGCCTGCATACATGTAATGCAGCATGTAGTAGTTGCTTCTACTAGTAGTATGCATGTCCAGCCCACTGCCTCGTGCTTGGCCGGCTGTTAATGTCTAAGGCCCTTTGAGGCAGGCCCCCCTCACATCCAGTTTTCCTCGACCTGCAGTCGTCGTCCTTTCTCCGCCGTTTCTTGTTCCAACCTTTCTTTCTCCTCAATTGTAGGCGAGATCTCGAGCGTCATCCATTTCTAATCGATTTTTCAACCAATTTTTTGACGACAAACCTGACGTTTCTCCCCTCTAATTGCTGCGCCGAGCCGTCGCCACTCCATAACCTCTATTAAGCTTCAGTGTTTTTCTTCCGGCTTGCGTGATAGATCCTTGCAGAGCTGCCATGCTCTCGTCGTCGCAAGAGGCGCTACACTAGTTGTCTTATCCTTCAAGGCCCGTCGGGCTTGACACCATCTCATTAATACCTAACCTGTTGTTCGAGCGTGCCATCGCGTTCCCGGAACTTTTTCTTTGGAGAGAGAGAGAGGAAAGGGAAAAGAGACTACTGCCAAACCCGAATCCGGCGCCTGTTTTTCGCCCTTGCCTGGACTTTCAACAAACTCTGGCAATTTTTTTTCATTCTTTCTCTTTCGTTTTCGGCCATTCTCTTATCTTAATCTCTAGGGCGTTCTAATAGCTGCTCAAAGAACCCGGACCTCTAGTTATACCCATACCAATACCTCATTACGCACACAGTGTTGGTGGCATGGTCTGGGCGACAATATGACAGAGACGGCTAGTTTCACCCAGGTCCAGGTGGCCCATGTCGGCCAGGCGCCTGCCAGTTCCACAACAACGGCTAGTTTCCAAGGGAAAACACAAACTCCCACTTCCATCTCTAGCGGCCCCTCGCTGAACCTGCACTCGCATCGCCAAAACAACAACGCATCCAAGTTGCCCTCGTTTCGATTGACTGACATTAAATCCGCATCCACATCAACCTCATCCACGTCGAACCAGCTGCAATCGCCTCCCACCAAACCACCGGTTCCGCATCGACGACTCTCTCGCCCTTCCTCCTTTTCGGCATCCTCGATCAATCCCCTGTTCGAAGATTCCCCATTGTCGGGCCCTGATGCCGCAGTTCGTCAGCAAGACCACGATTCGCTGCCGACAAAGCCCACGTTAACGAGAACAAAGACTGCACCTGCGCCTTCGACGACACCGCGTCGCACAAAGAGCAAACCGTCGATTGAACAGTTGGACTCTACGCCGCAGCGAAGTTTACGGACGCGAGCGTCCAGTTACCAAACAAAGATTGAATCTCCAATTGCCGAGCAGCCTCAGAAAGTAGTCAGGCACGCTGCATCGGTTCCGGAATCCCTAGTTGAAGAGGGCGCACAATCCTCGTCGTTGTCAAGGACCCCCTCCATCAAGAAGAACAATCGGCGACCTCCAGCGTCTTACAGTTCCAACGGTGTCGCGACCTCCAGCGGCCCGCCGCCTTCATTAAGCACGCAGCGACGACAGGCTGTCGAATCGCTGTTTCTAAGTAACAAAACCGCCGCAGAGTCCAAATCTTCGCAGGAGCGGGATCAGGGGCAGGGGGAACCGATTTTACCCAAGACTCTGTCACAAACGAAACCCCCAGATGAAAGTCGAGATCAGTCAGCGAATTGCCCGCCTGTTTCTTACAAACCGCCGCCGGTGAACAGCACTGCCGCCGAATCGGGCACGTCGACACGCCGTGTCCCACCACCAACACCGAAACGATCCTCCCGTCTTGTGAATTATCGCAAGTCCATCGACATGAATTTTACATCGCGCACATATGACTTTGGAGGCAACTCCACAGACGCAAACCAAATCCAGACTTTTCGCGGTTTCGAATCCTCACGCCAAACTTCCACTATTCCTCCATCAACTCCAATTTCCTCCCCTCGTCAGCTTGCGCTGAGCAACGACGATACTGGTGATGTCTTCTTGAAAATTGCCAGTGAGGAAAACACGCGCCGCACGGTGGGCGACAACAATAACCATAATAGCACATTAACCACATCCGTAAGTCGAAAGTCTTTATTTTGAACCCCATCCCAAGAGGCTCGCTACTGCCATTTGATCTCTATTTTAAAACATTTTTTTCAAACACAAAGCCGCTCTCGCAATATGTGAATATGGTGATGTTGGTTGGCTGTGATGGCATTTCTAAGCAAAAGAAAATTGCTAATCGCATATTGATGTTTAGCAATCCCGAACAAGTCGCTCCACACATCGCCGTCCGTTGTCTACTACCGTTACTTCCTATCACATCACCTCTCCGCCTCGATTGAATCGCCGTTTGTCTGACCAACAGGAGCGTGCGCGCTCCTCCGGGAGATACGATGAGGATATCATCAGTGAGGTGGCACGCGCCTCAACTTATGAGGTACCGCGCACCTCGACTTATAGACAATTCATGGGAAAGGCTGCATCAGCCCACCCTTCTGAAGATGCCTCTGCCACTAGATCTCCGGCTTCCGGTCTACGACCCTCCCCTATTGCGCCCCGGCCGCTGAACATACCGGAGCACGGCCCTGATAATTCAAGTTATAGTCGACGAAGACCGTCTATAACGGAAAGTCATTCCATGGCAGCGGCCCGCAGCTCAATCCTCAAATCCCCAGTTCTTGTACAGAGCCAAAATAAGGCATATAACCCATCCCCCCTTGTCCGGTCAATTGAACAGCAGGCTCAGCCTGATATACTCCCCACAGTCGAGGGTACCGAATCAACCGGTTCCACCACTGGTCCATCAACTGTTTGGGATGAATTAGACGATTTGAAATCCCGAATTCACCGTCTCGAGCTCACTGGAAAGCTACCGCCTACATCTGGAGCGGCGGTTATCAAGGCGTCAGAGGACCGACCGGCCACAGCGACAACAACGATGACGACAATGTCGTTATCCCCGAAGAAATCGGCAACCGGCCTGCAAGCAGAAGTTAGCAGCAATGCTTCATCCCACCGGGAGCCGCACCCCCATCACCCGAATCTTCACTCCGCCCTCTCAAAGACAAAGACTTTCCTGACCCCGGAGGTTTTTAGGGCTTTGGAAACGGCAGCTAATGATGCCCTTGCGCTTTCATCTCTGATGGGTGCCCCTGGTCAACCGGGGCCGATCTCTAGTGCGGCCAGCGCAACTGGGGCGGGCCCCATGCTTACTGACCGTCAGCTGCGGCGAAGAGCAGACAGTGTCTGTCGAAGTCTGACAGAACTTTGTATTGCCCTCAATGAAAATTCCGCTCGAACCGCAATTCCACAACAAGTAAAGGCTATCGTAGCTTCCCAAAAGGAAGGGCCAGTCACACCGTCAATGGTGGCTAAGTCTTATGGTGGTTTGGCGTCTCGTCGTCCTAGTGTCGTGACCGAACAAATCCCAGAGGGGGCCCTCAGCCCCAGGGCTGTGTCCAAGTTCGAAGAGCGACGCAATATGATTCTCAATGGGAATCCTGTCACTAGCCCCCGGCATATGACACCCGCGACTCCTATTGAGGTTACGGCTCGCCGATCCTCTCTTGTGGTAGCACGGACTCGTCGGGCTGGGACCGAAGAGCCTGAGGATGGCAGAAGATCTACCATGCTGCTGAGAAATCGCCGCGCAGGTACCGAGGAACCTGATGAAGGCCGAAAGACATCTTTCCTTGTTCGAGGCCGTCGTGGAACTGTTGGAGAGGATAGCGAGGATGTGAGGTTTCGCGCACCATCTCGGGCTACCACTGAAGTCAACGGCACGAGAGGCATAGCGAGAGAATATATCTCGGACGTCCAGGCCTCGAGATTGGACGGATCGACTCAACCACCTTCAGCCCTTGGCCGACGACGCTTCGTATCTTCCAACTTGCACTCTTCTCGCACCGTCGTACCGGCATCCTCTATCGGAACTCCTGTGAGAAAATACATTGAGAGATCAATACCATTACCAGAAGCAGATAGCGCTGACGAGTACGGAGAGACTCGTGTTACGCGTCACATGTCATTCAACCAGAGTGGGTTTCAGACCCGAATGAATAATGCTACCGGTCGAAGGATGATAAACCGGAACAGTGTTATTGTCACCACACCCTCAACAGCGGGGCAAGACAACTACAGATGACGTTTCTACGACTAAGATTTATGATTGTACCATACTTGTTTCCCATTCATCCGTGGGCGTTATTTCTTGTTGATGATTTTTTCGGACGACATGTTCTATTACTTTTTTTTAGTGCGCTTGGCTTGACGACTCATGACGGACGGCCTCATGGCTTCCTTTGAGAAGCCCCTCCCCCTTTTTTTCTTAGCTTGATTTCTTTCAAGCTTGTATTAACATTTGAATTGTCCTTTGAAAAGCAACTGTAGGAGATTTGGTGTACTGGGATTGCATTTACATATGGAAAAAAGGAAGGGATATCTTGTACGGAGGGCCGGTGTCACAGACCAAGAGCTGAAGGAGCTGTTGGGTGGGAGGGAAGCGACTGAGTTAGTTTTTGTTTTCAGTGTTGTTGGCAAAAGATCAAAGAGATCAATGTACTATCTAATGTGCTTAATTGTTTTAACGATTTGTCAATTTTGCAGCATATCTTATCTACCCAGTACCTAGTTTTTGTCTCTTTGAGTGAAGGGGTGATTTTTTTTTGAGGCGGTGCAAGGCTTTCTTTCTACAGTAGACTTCACATGTTTCATTTGTATGATAATCAGCCAAGGCTGATAGGCAAAACCAATTTCCTAGCGAGTATTTTATATGGAATTCATATACCAGATAGTAAGCAATCTTGTTCCTGACTGGTGTTTCGCAGTGGCTGTGTTGGTGACCTTCTGCGATGCTGTAATGCTGGTGGAAATAAATCATCATAGCTGAGTCACACCGAGCCCAGCTAGGGTTCGGTCAGACTCTGAACGGAAAATAGTAACAAGGACCTATTTGTTCAACAACGACTTTTTGTTAAATTCAATGCCAAAGCTGTATCCATATTTATTCACTCAACTAAATCCTAAAGTTACTACTATTTATCTGAGCTATTCAAGTCAGATTCGATTCAAGACAGCGGCGGCAGCAGCGAGATCTCACAGTGCTGCTCATTATCAGAACCCCTCTTTAAGAAACAAGCAGTCGCTTTTACACAAAGTGTATAGTCAAAGGGGAAACTTGCGAGTATCGGGAAAAATGAGTGCCTTTGAAGGAGACGGAGACGGTTCGGCTCACTTGGCCCTCGAGGATAAGTTTGCGTCTAGAGGAGGGAGGAGAGGTGGTCGTTCGGGCGGTCGAGGTGGAAGAGGTGGCGGCGGCGGTGGTGGTGGACTCAGTCGTGAAGTCCTCGTCTCAAAGGCCTTGTCCAAGTTGTTGAGGCACAAGGCTGGGGAGGCGGGGATTTCTCTTGATGACGAGGGATTTGCGCCGTTGGATAAGGTGGTGAGTGACATGATATTTTGATTTATTTTCTTTACTGGTTTTGTTTGTTTGTTGAGATTGTTACTGTTTGTCTGACCTGTGCTATTCGATCTATAGTTTGCATATGGCCCCATCAAGTCCCTAAACGTCACATTTCAAGACATCCAATCCGCCGTCACCACAAACGAAAAGCAGCGCTTCTCCATGAAGCCCAACCCGGCGACCAACCCGTCCCTCTCGACGGACACCACCGACCCCGCGCACTACCTAATCCGCGCCAACCAGGGCCACTCCATCAAGCTCGAATCCTCGTCCCTCATGGAGCCCATCACCCTCGACGCCGGCAACGTTCCCCCCCGGGTCCTCCACGGCACGTACTTTGCCTTTTGGCCCGCCATCGTGGAGTCGGGCGGCCTCAGGCCCATGGGGCGTAACCACGTGCACTGCTCCGTCGGGACGCCCGAGGAGGGCGTGGTGAGCGGCATGAGGAAGGATGCGGAGCTGGTGATTGAGGTTGATGTGGAGAGGAGCTTGCAGGAGGGGATTCAGTGGTGGAAGAGCGATAATGGGGTTGTGCTGACGGAGGGAGGGGAGGGTGGGATTCTGAGCACCAGGTTCTTCAAGAAGGTCACGGGCCGCAAGATTGACGTCGGGGTGCTCTGGGAGGATGGCGAGAAGAGGGCCAGTTTGCCTGCAGGAATAAAGGCGAGGGTACCACAGGGGAAGGGACCTCGGGGCGGCGGTGGAAGAGGTGGTAGGGGGAACCGTGGAGGTTCATAGTTCTTACGATGTTTACACCCGAGAGAGTCACAATCATAAATTAGACGATTATTACAATATTGAGGAGGCGGTTTCACTTTTTACTGATATGATATCCAAGCATTATTCTGTATCTATGACTAAAGCTAGGAACCATAGTCCTTTATAAGCTCATCCCTGCGCTTCTTCTCCTCCTCCAACCACTCTAGCACCAGCTGCGCTATAGCCAGCCTCGCATTCTTCTTACCATAGATGCCACTCACAATACCCAGATCCGGCGGATAGCGGCCTCCATTCGGAAAAGACGGCTGTCCGGAAAAGCAGCCGGGCTTACCAGCTTCTTCCTCGACCTGGTAGATGGGACTTGCCAGCCCCATCCGCCCCGCGAGGCTGGCGACGCGAGCGATGAGAGTCGAGGTGTCTACATTACTAAAATCGGTGTTAGACTTTTCTGCAATCTCAAGGGACCCCATGGATTTGATCGGAAGACCAGGGGCATTGCTAACAGGTTCGTCGCTGCCGCTGGCGTCGCCAGCAGCAGCCGGGCCCGGGAGAGTTGGCGACGCCGACCGCTTTGAGCCTTCGCGGAGGGGGGTTGGGGCGGGCGTGGTTGGGTTGAAGGTAGATCTCAGAGAAACACCGCCGGCGGGACTGGCCTGAGCACTCGATTGTGTAGTTGGTATGCTTGGAGGCTCGCCTCGGAGGTAGTCGTATGCGTACTTGGCGGCATATTGCTTCGCCAGCTGGTTGATTGCATGCGTTAGCCTTTTGCATTCCGTGTTTTTGTCTTCTTCTTTATTTTTTTGCGTATTAAAGTCGATTGGACTAACCTTCTTTGATTTGAAGATGGGAGCCCCCTTCTTCTCGTCCTCAATGCCGAAACCTAGGCTTGGGAACTGTCCGGGTGTAGGCACGGCCCGTTCAGCTAAGCAGCAAACTGTTCGCCATCTCTGGACAAAAGCACCGCAGGAGGGAACTTCTATAGGATCGAGATCGTGAAACGTCGGCGGAGCGAGTCCTTTAGCTTGGATCAGGACTTGAATATCCTAAGTCAGCGAGAGGGAGCTTGCAAAACAAACCGAGCGATTATGCTTGGACATATATATATATATATATATGTACTTATAACTTACGCATTAAGCGACTAACGTAGTCGGTGCCCTCGATGGCCGGCTCCTCGTCCAAGAAGTCCACAAAGTGGGACAGCGTTTGCATTTGGGAACGAGTAAGAGCAGTGCGGCCTTGCTGCTTCTCCAGGGCTTCCTGCTCGTCGATCCAAGCCCGGAGCTGATCCCATGGCACTGGAATATTAGGTGCGCTGCCTCCGCCCATGTTGATATTGATGGCGATGGGGATTCTTGGTGAATATGAACAGACTGAGAAAATATTGCTGATTCTTTGAGCCTTTATATATCCAGGTCGTGACCGGGTGTTCGTAGCTGAGAGGGGCTGCCACAATCCGACCTCTCGCACAATTGTCGGCTGCCTCGCCGGCTTCAGCAAAGAGTGGGAATAATACACCAGGCAGTCAGGTAGTCTGAAACGTTGTTGGGTCATTCAAAGTGGCCGCAAGGCCTTTTGCGAAGCGAGATGCATCACTTATTGGCCCGTTGGAGAGTCCCTTTGAGGCTGGACGTGCAGATGTGGTATGATGTGGATGTGTGTGTATGGTGTGCGTAGTTGTGAGGTGGTGGTAGACAAAAGACGATTGGGGTGGTGGGGCAGCCTGGTTTGATATTACCAAGTCTGGCATGCTGCAGTGCAATGCCTCGAACCCGCCCTTCCCCCCCTTGCAAGCCACTTTCAGCCAAAGGTTTTTGCCTTATTCACGTCACTTTTCTAGAGTCTTCGAGAGATTGGATCAAGGTGGAACTTTAAAAAAAAACAAAAAACAAACAGAGTTGATGCGGGTCCAAGATGATCAAGCTTGGATTGAGAAGGTCGGCTTTGATTGCGGATGGATCTGCCGGGTATCTACTTAATAAAATGCAAGTCAAATGCGATTGCTGGACAAAATGCTGCTTCGTCAAAAGTGCGGAGTTGCAGTTGCTTAAAGTTCCTCAAAGAAGCCACCATCCTCATCACCATCGTCCTGGTTGGCCGCGGACCCAGTCTCTCGCATGAGACGCCTCCTTTCCCTCCGGTTGAGCTCTTGTTGTTTGCCTTGGTTCTTGCCGTCCAATGAACTCTCTTTCTTGTGTGACGACTTATCCTCTTGCTTCCAGGCAGGGGATGGCCGTGATGCAGGTGTAGTTGCTGGCGCAGATGGCCTTGATCTGATTGGTGGCCTGGTTTCGTCAACATCGACCCCCGAACCGTTAGGCGACCGCCGGTCACGCAGTTTTTCCAAAGCAGTCGGTCCCTCTTCCATAGCCTTCTCGATGACAGACCACATGGGCGGCCTTTCGGCATCCAGTGCGGCCTTTGCGGCTGCTTTTTTGCTCTCCTCATCCTCCTCTTCGTGTTTCGACTTGGCGCTTGCACTGTACAGGCCAACATATGTTTCTAAATGGGGGAAATATTGGGTGTAGGCCTCATCCACTTCTGCAACGTGGACGTATCGCTTCGTCTTTTCGGCCTCGGTAGGATCGGTCTCCTTCTCGAGTCTGCGTTTCATCTGCTTTACCAGCCTAGCTGCCTTCTTCCGTTCTGCAACGATCTGAATGTTAGCATGGGCTCTGGCCAGACCAAGCTCGGGCTCAAGAGATGCTACGTACCAAAGAACCGGACCATGTGATATCTAGAAATCATAGCGCTTCGCTTCTTCTTGTAGGCTTTGTCTTCCGCAACTTGCTTCTGGGAAGCCAGCTCACGTTCGAGGTCGATACGGACATTGGCAGGTAGATTTTCATTTCGACGCAATGCTCGCTCGATTGCCCTGGCGCGCTTCTTGGCCCCGGAATCATCTTGAGCCCTGCGCTTCTTGCTTATGTATGATTTCTGCCTCTTCCCAGATGCTCCAGATCCGCCCTGCGCGTCCTCCTCCTCGTGTTGTCGCTTAGTACCCATTGCTGTAGATCTTCGCCGGGACAATTGTCTAGATGAATGCCGTATAGATCGAGGCCTTTATAATAAAAGTTAATTCTCTACAGCTTTGGTGAATTCAATGGTGTCTTTTGCTCAGCTTCTGAACAACTTTTTGATCCGGTGGAGACTCGCCGCTTGCGATCAAGAAAAAAAGTTACCCGTCGGCTTATCTTATCGTAAAACAACTAGTCCTAATATGGACCAGCGTAAACCAGCATCTGCATTCAATATATGGCCAATCAAAGGCAGGCTAGTGCAGCTCCGACATCACAATACATACAGCTCAGGCTCCATATCAGTAGCTCGATTACTTGCATGGTTGCTTGTTATAGTGAGTAACTCTTGGTTTCAAATTCCTGTCGGCCTATCTATTCGGTGTTCGGATCATTATCAGCGAATTAGGGTGCTTGGGCGTGCTCGGGAATGGCTGGTGGTGATCATACTCCACTGCCGTTCTGTTAAACCTGACCTCATCTCATTGCGCGCTTCAACTATTTAAAACATTCAGCTGTACGGGTTCAACCTCCCAGGCCCCCTTGCTCGCAAACGAGAGCAGACTCCATCTGAAGTGGATGTTTTTGTTTGGATGCTGATGCGTCTATGCGGTGAGGATCGCCAGTATGGATCGCCCCGAACCAGGGCTCGTCAAATGGTCACCAAACGCCTCGGTTGACAGCTTTGTACATATCAACCTCCAGCATCGAGTTGTGCAGCTCTATGAGCCAACGGGACATGCAGGGAAGGGCCGGTTTGACTACGCAAAAGTTAGCCGGCACGATGACTTCCCTCCCCTCACCACATACGATTGGTCTCCCGAAAACCCAAGCCTTCTCGCTGTAGGCACGGGTCCTGGAATAGTCAATCTGTTGAAAATAGACGACAACTCTAATGCTTACGTTGAACTTGGTCTTAAGATGGCGCGAACCTGCCAGGCGGTATCCTTTAATACGACTGGTCTCTTGGCTGTTGGTCTTGACCGTGTGCGTATGGATCCGAGCCTACAAGTGTGGGATATTAACCGTCTGTCCTCGGCAGCATCTCAGAGACAAGGCTTCCCTGAAGATGTGGGTAGCTTTACGGAACCCAGAAACCGACTTGAGCCGAGTGTTTCGGTTTCTAGCATCAAGTTCTTTGAAGACAGTCCCCAAGTTCTGGTAGCAGGCATCAAGGGTCAAGGGGTAAGGATTCATGATCTTCGTGGTGTGTATTAACTCCTTTTGTGTTTATATGGTGACCCCGGGTCTAACTCGTCCTGCCAGATCCCACCAATGTTCTTACGTTCCATACGAAATGCAACAACAATCTATCTATTGACTATGCAGACCAGAATTATTTCGCCTCATCAGCCCTTGACCACCCCGGCGTCATGATATGGGATCGAAGGGCAACTTCTCGCCCTGTAGCTTCTCATTCGTACGCACAGGCTATTGAAGAAGATGAAATCCCCTGGGGTGGGGCTCTGCGTCTTGATAGAGTCATTGATACAGATTATGATCCTTCGCTGGCCGAGGAAAAGCACTCACTCATCCGTTCTCTACGATATTGCCGCGATCATCGCGGCCTTCTTGCTGTTTTATCTCGCAATGGACAGCTCAAAGTTTTGGATACAACTAGAGAGGTTCCAACATCCGACATGGTACCGCCACAAGAAGGCCCTGAGCTTCTCCAGGTCCAGAGATCTTATGAAATGGACGTATCATATCAGGATGTATCGCGAAAGAGCGACCGAATCGTGTCATTCGACTGGGTCACTTTAGATTCTCCATCTTTGCGCCCTAGACTGCTCGTCTTACGGGCCAATGGTGATTTTGAGATCTTGGAACAACCCTCGCGAACGGCAGACCATATCTTTAAACTTATACCGTGGCAAGCGCCGCATCGAGGGCTTGAAGGTGATCCACTATTCGAGACGACTGTGGCATATAGCTGCTAACATGGTGCAGAAAAAACTCCGTATCAGGATCTCATGCGCTTTGAGCCAGCACAAGCCTCAGAGATGCTAGCTCCTATTATCACTGAGCAAACACTATCCAATGTCCCAATATTTGGACCTGAGAAGGGAAAAATTGAATCTCGGATAGAGGCAGCTTTGAACCCAAATGTCCCTGTTTCGGCCACCGTTGAACATGTAGATAAGCTAACCTCCCCTTTGCCTGAATCTTTTACTAACTCGGAAACAATTTCCGAGAAAATCCGCGGCTTGCGAGCCTTTGTTCGCGACGAACAAGAGGCAAAAAATGCCCCTGAAAAGGACGAGCAGTCGACTGGCAATGTAAAACCCGCCAAGAAGGGTAGCAAAGCAAGCACGTCTATAGAGTCGAATGGACTTGGATCCTGTCGTGAGATGCATGAAACGTTACTCGGGACACTTTTGGCAGCGCAAGGTCTTCCCAGAGAAGCCCAATGCGTTGTCGACAATGTGAAGCTGTTACGCGCCAAGGAGAGATATTTATTTGACCCCGTTACGAATAGAAATGTCGTTTCAGATGACCCGTGGAAGAGGTTTGCTTGGGACTGGATTGACGGTTTGTCTCATGGACATGCAATTATACTAAGATTTTGCTCAATTCTAACGACTTCACAGATGCTGAGCGAGCCGCAGATGATGGAGGCTTGCTGTTGGCAAATATGGACCTAAGCTATCTTGGCGTCCACTCTATTTGGATCAACGATCTCGGTAAGGTGCAACGCATTCTCTGCGCATGAAAGTATCTAACCTTGATGAAAAGGGCGCAACCCGAACTCTCGCTTGTTTCCAGCCGGCCCCCTGCCTGACGCATACCACTGGGAGCGGGCTATTGGACAGTACTGCAAGAAGCACCAGCTACCCAAGTTTGACGGTGTGCCGACTAAGAAGCCGCACCATCGCCAGCTTTGCCTCGAACTTTGTGGTTGGGGGGATAGTGGGAAGCATGATCCCGACGGAATTGACCGAGAAGCTGATCCAGAGTATCCCGCTGGTATTCATACCATGGCTGCTTCCCGTGCCTTGTTTAGGGGCGACATGGAGCTGGCTATAGGCATACTGAAAAGGGCCAGCGCGTCGCACCCAGAGCTACTCTTCGTGTCCCTCGCGTTGCAGCTAATGGAACGTGGAGGCAAAGACCTTTCGGGGGAGCACTTGGACATTGATGAAGCGGTGGCTTCCAAGACAGACCCATATCTGCGAGCTATATCATCGCTCATCGCAACAGGGGACTGGGCTACCATTGCAAACCAGTCCTCCTTGCCCCTAGTAGACCGAGCCTACGTCGCATTCCGCAACTTCACAGACGACCAGCTCACCATCTGGTTAAACGAACAGGTCGCTCGCGTGAAGAACGAAGGGGACATTGAGGGTATCTGTCTCACCGGCATCACCGACACCATGGTCGACATATTTGCCCGCTACGTCGAACAGTACCAGGACTTCCAGACCGCCGCCCTCGTCCTATCCATCTGCTCACCGCGCTACATTGATGATATCCGCTGCCGTGCCTGGCGCAACGCCTACCGCGCCCACCTCCAGCGCCACAGGCTCTTCTTCCAGCGCACAAAGTTTGAGGTCGAGTCCACCAAGCGCTCCAAGCGGGACGGGGTGCCTACCCTCAAGCCGCCTTCCCGACAGATCGCCCTGCGATGCGTCTACTGCGATGCGAGCACCTCTCTAGCCGGCCAGCACAATGCCCCGCCCCTCGCGCCCTCCTCCGCCATGGAGACGCGAAACCCCATGCTCGCGACGAGCATCAACGCCGGCGTCAGCTGTCCGAGCTGCGGCCGCCACCTGCCCCGCTGCGTCGTCTGCCTGGAAGTCGTAGGCATCCCCCGATCAGACAAGCCGGAGGAGAAAGAGGAGACGCGCATGGCCGGACGCTTCCCTACCTTCTGTCTGCGCTGCGAACACGTGCTGCATTTAGATCATGCTAGGCAGTGGTTCGCGAGACATGTGGAATGTCCTGTGCCAGAGTGTCGATGTCGCTGCAATTTCAGGGCGAACCCAGAGTTGAATTATCATTGATTTTCTTCCCCTTTATATTCTAACATCAAAATTTGTATGACAGAAAAAGATGATCCCAATGCAAGGAATTGTGTTACCAAATAGTTCTCCTTTACTCGCGAAAATGCCATGTAATGATTATGGATGTATAATCTCTGAACGCAGAATGCGCCTGGTAATACTGCTAATTGCATCGCTCTCCCCTTTCTTTTGCTTTATACTATGCTCTGCCCCTATATCTGTGCTTTCCCAAGCCAACATTCGAAGAAGTACTAAAAATTCAAATCCCATGGATCGTAGATGAAATTAAAAAGCTCATACGAGAACAATATTTCCTTTCCGACCCACTGCCCCAGCAAAATAAAAACGACAACTCCCAGACCCAGTTTGAAGAAAAAAGACAAACTGTTTCCCTCTCTCTTTTACTATAGTCCTCTTGTCTTGGGCCCAATCCAATCCGACGTTTAGCCCCTCTCCTACAACAAGCACCTCTGCATGGGTATCATGGTCAAAATGTGTAATAGCTGTCTGACCTTCCAGGGTCTGCCGTCTGGTCTGTATATATTGTCCACCTCTATGTAGAATCATGTTTCTTTCTTGAACCACGGGTGATCCAGCACCTGCTCTATAGTATACCGCTGCACTACGTCTCGATTGAGCATGCAGCGGATCAGGTCGATACTCTCGTCGCTAATTGTGAACGGGACACGTAGATCCCGATCCATGATCTCGTCGATGCTGTAGAAGGGATTCTCCTTGTAAATAATGGTATACAAGAGAATGCCCAAAGCCCATACGTCTTGTTCCTTACCGCCATAAGGTTTACCAGCCAAGACTTCAGGGGCAGCATAATCTGAAACCAGTTAGCAAAAGTTCTGTGGCAGTAAAACAGAGGATCCAACTTACCAATTGTGCCCACAAACACGTCGAATGGGCCACTTTTGACATACGCTGCACTTCCGAAATCAATGAGCTTGATATTCCCCTCGCCATCCAAGATAACGTTCTCATCCTTGATGTCGCGATGCACTACCAGAGCCGTAGTATGCAGAAAGTGAACCGCCTTGACGACTTGTATGAAAATGTTCCGACATTCGGACTCATCCATATTAGCACGGAGCTCAATATAGTCGAAAAGGTCCATGCCGGGCAACCCATGAGGCTCCATCTCTATGTAATAGTTCACGTCATCTTCAAAGAAGCCCTGCATTTCAACAATGTTGGGATGTCGAAATTCGGGTTTTCGTAGATAATCCAAGACGTGGATTTCAAGAGGAACCGTTCCCAGCTTCCTGTCTCTAGTCCAAGTATCCACGAGAATACGACGCTTAGTCACATATTTCAAGACGACCTTTAAGCCCGATTGTTTGTGCCGGGCAAGTTTCACCTGGCCGTAAGCTCCCTGGCCCATTTCTTCCAAAATGACGTAGTCATCGATGGTTGCTTTCTTGGCAGGTTCAACTGCCCTGGCGACGGGGAGTTTCTCAATTGACTTAGTTGACTTGTGCTGTCCCGTGAGCTTTGCAGCAGCATTCAGCGCGGCATCCTTCAACTGTTTGGTGAGCGTAGGGGGCGGTGATGCCTGTTCTTGCTTGGATTCTTCCGAGTCTGACTCAATCATCATGGGAGTGCGAGCTGGTGTCTGGCCAGGAGAGGGCTGATGAGGTGGTGGTGTTGAAGCACCTGATCGACTAGGAGCAACAACATCAAGATTCATGCGCGCAGTGTGTAAATGCCTTGAATAAGTGATCCACAATGCAAATACCAGCTCGGAGCGGACAACGGGCAAAACCAGATCACCGTCACCAGTGCCATCATCACTTCCAACTGCCACTCCATCAAGAGTGTCTGAATGCTTCTCACTCTCGACGACGCGCATCTGAACATCGATTTTCAATTCGGATCCGTCACGATGCTTGGCCGGTATACCTTCAGGTTGGAGAAAAGCAGCTGCAGCATCAGGACGCTGCTCCTTGAGAGCTAAGAAAGCTGATGCTCGACGGAACCTGTGCTCCGGGACAACCATGCCGTCCAACAGCTGAAGGCCATCTTCTTCCGTCAGGGTCGCAAGAATCTTGTCGAAATCAGGGATCAGGGAGTCGATGGGGAGGCCGTCAGGTTTCTCATAGCCAAAGAGGGCACCCGAGAAAACAGAGTTTGAGCTGCGGACTTTGAGAGTGTCCGGCTCTACTACAACAATTCCAGCCATGTGAGGGAAGGTCGAGATGCGCAACTCAAGCTTGCCGGGAACTTGCTCAATGGAACACGGGATATTGGCCGAGTGGCGGGAGTTGGGACACGTAAAGTATCGTCGCCGATTAGTCTGTGCAAAATCAATCTCTCCTTCATTGGGATCAATTCCTTGACGTGGAATCCGCGGGATAAGTTTTGCCACATCAAATCCCGTTCGTGCCGATTGGAATCCCCAAATAGGTTCAATTGCTCCTGATACAGCTTGCACAATGCCATCTTCATCCAGCGTCAGATTGGCAACGTCTTCGTGGATTTCCTCCAGAACCCAAATTAGGCCAATGCGCTTTTCCTTGACCCAAAGACTGGCCGACCCCGTGGCTCCATTTCGTTTCTGGATAGGAACCACGTCACCACAGAGCAAGACGCCACGGGATAGACTGTTGCGATGGTGGCCACTACCCCGAGCCGCCGGAGGGTTTGGATCTCCGCTGTGGATTGTTTGGGCTCGGCGTGGTGAACCCAATTTGGGAGTTTGGGTCCTGGAATTTGGTTTGCTCAAGAGCTGGGCGGTGATACCAGCTCTTCCACCCAGCAATGCCGTTGCCGCAGAAGCAGCCGGCGTCGCCTTATGAGCACCCTCCCGGGTCTCCTCAGTCTCTTGGTCATCAGTTTGCAGAAGCTTTCGCTCAAGCCATGCTCTTCTTTCCTCCTGTACTACTTCAAGAATACCCATTCTTCGAACCTCGGCCTTTGTAACTCCAAATACCAAACAGGCAAGGTCATTGGCTGCAAGAATGGTCCATGGTGGTTTTGCCTCTGTAGTAAAGATGGCCTGGGCAGCAGGCACCCACCTGTTCGTGTGACCATGTACAGCAGAACCTATGGCGCTAGGAAAATTCATGGATGGTACAATAGGTTTTGTTAACGTTGGCGAAGGTAATGGTTCCTCATAGATGGGCTGCCCGGTTAAGAAAGGCTGAGACATTGTATCCATGAGTTTGGCTTGCAGAGAAATTGCCAGAGTGTCGGTCATCGTTCTCTTCAAACTGGTTGGTCTCGAGGTAGGCGGCGACGTTTTTGTAGTGGTTTCGCTTTCTGCAGTAGGCGTTCTACTTGAGTCTTGCGATTTCTGTCCAGAACCCGCGGGCTTCAACAGCTTATCGCCTTTTGACCATGCGGGCTCCTTCAGATGGAGAAATGTTTGACTCGCTCCAGCAGCGGTCCCGTCGGTGTCCCTCTGATTCACAAACTGCCTCTCAAAGATATTATCACCAGACATGTAAGCGGGCCCAGTTAATGGCGGCACAACGCTGGTAGCAGAGGGGTCAGGATTGGGAAGATTGCCAGCCCCTATTACCTGTGCTCTCGCAAGCAACTCCAACATATTCTGAGCGTCGACATCTCCCGTGACCCTAGCTTGGGCGCTGGCAAGGCCGGCCTGCGCGGAGGTAATGGACAAGCCCATGCGATCTTTCATGAACTCCATAGAACGCTTCAACACATTTTGGCGATTGTGTAGAAAATCCTCGGACTGGTGGGCGAAGGAGAACGAGTGTAGAGATTCGGAGGGGAATCGTGACAAGTCTTCGGCAAAGTTTGGAGATGTCGGCCCCCCGACGAAGGGGGGCATATGCGCAGTGGAAGCTAACATGGCGCTGAAGGAGGTGGAGCGGGACAGCGCCACGACCGACGGACTGCGTGAGGATGCATTTGAGTTGGGCAATGTTGGAGCGCGAGAGGGGGGGTGTTGTTGTCGTATACGACGTAGGCCGGATAGTCCAAGGCCATGCTCGTGCTCGGTGATGGCTGATTGCCTAATTGATCGAAGAGTATGGTCAGTATCAAGAGGCAGCAATATAAGGATGGTTCGATCATCGAAAACGGACCTCGTAAGGGGATCATGGTCCGCCGAGAAACTAGCGGGAACTTCAAAGGACATTCGATATCGGCTTCGATCGATCGGTTCCGTTAGGAGGGCCAAGTTGCCCGTGCTGCGATTCTTGGGCAACGAAAGGGGTTGCAAACTCTTGTCCCGACCCCTCTCATTGTCTCCCGTGGTGCTATCGGCGTCTAAGATAACATGAGAATTAACAAGAATGTTATTCCTGGGCCGACTCGAGACGTACGGTTATCTTGATGCCCGCCATGTGTCTGAAGCATGCTTGAGGGCAAGAGTCTATCCTCGCGTGAAAGCCAGCAGGATTGTTGAGAAGGCAGCGTGATGGCGAATAATGTTGCGAATCGATTGATTTACAGGGAATTGTCAGTGCAACCAAGCTTGAAGCGACCTCCAAGTCGTCAGCAGGCCGACCGATGGACAGTCAGATGGTTGGTCAGTCGGCAGTTTTGGGACCAGGGTTTGGATTATTATCGTCGATTCCTGCTGGTATGCTTCGGGCGACGTGCAGATCCCCCCCTTGTAGCGGAGGAGGTGGAGGAGGAGGAGGAAGAGGAAAGTCGGCGGGCGTGGCAAAGGACGTCGGATGCTGGATGCTGGATGCTGGATGCGGCTGACGCGTCCGAGTCTGTCAGCTTATGCTGGAACAAGAGTTAATTCAAGCGAAGCTTTGAAGGGAGAGAATTGAGGTCGGTAAGTACAAAAGGTATGCCCCGGGTAGGATGGATGGATGGGAGTCGTGAGGCAGTGGATGGAGTCTGGGATGAGGGCAGGCAACTCTGTGGTTGGGCGGCGCTACTCTTTCGGGGCGAGGGGTAGGCCTATGGAGTACCTACCAGGCGGCGAGAGGACGGAGGGAGAGAGGGGTGATGATACAGCGTGCGATAGAAGCGTGCGTGAGTGTGAGGTGAGAAGGCGCACTGCGAGCCGCGCTGCTGCCCTGTGTGATATGAATGCATCAACGGGGATCCTGGGCAGTAATTTTTATTTTCCAGTATTTTTACAGCGGCATGGATCAATTGCTAAAGAGCCCTGAGGACAGCCCAGCGCGGCCCAGGGCTTATTTACACTTGGATGGCACTAATACCCAGTAATTAAATGTACTGCCGCCCAGTGAGGGGGTATCGAGAGCTGGAGCCCAAAACAATCGATAATACAGTATTAGTAGTAGAGATGGGAAGCATTGGTAGGCACTATTACTAAGTTGGTTTCATTTTGGGCTTCTTTTGTTTTTCATTGTAGACACGGATGGCAGCCTGAAATTGATTGTTCCTTTGGCTTCTTCTCTGTTGGTATCTTGAAGGTCTTTTCGTATCAATCCAAAAGCTCAGGGGCTGTTTTTTGGTCCGATTAAAATGAAATACAGAGGTTGAAGCTCAAAATGGCGACAGCTCCAGGGCTGTAATATAATCTGAGTGCCAGACGCTTTCATATTGGATGGTTGAAACAAAAGCCCAGCATCGAGATCCAGGCTTGGCGGTGGGCGACGTCACAGCATGTAAACTTTTATGTAGCACGTGTGCGATGAATGTCAATGCCCTTGCGGGTCATTTTACGCCAACCAATGCATACCAGGTACGGAGTGCATTGAAAGAAAAATTCATCAAGTAGCTTTTTCATGTATTGCGATATTTTTTTGCCTTGACATCTCCGCTTTGGTCCGGCATAGGGCGAGCGTTGAAGAAAATATCAGCATTAGCATTGGGCAATAAAGAGGTGATGCATCAACTGCCCATCAACCTTTCGGGTTTCAAGGTCCATGCCCAGTTCTTTATGTACTGTATACAGGGACATGTGGGCCTGACTTCCCGGTATGGCCATGGCAGAACAGCAAATCTCGACTTTGCACTTATACTACAAGTACATGTTTCTTTCAGAGGCTGTACTTCAGAGAGGCAAACAACAACACTTGATACCTTTTTTAAGCGCCTATTAAAGAAGATGGGCTGTCAAATGCATTGATTCGGTGACGCAACAAGCTGAGATGTTGAAAATCTATTCCTCTGTTGAGCCCGTTGTGAGACATGTCAGGATGAAAAAAGGGTGGGATGCCTAACGCAAGAAGATCCCATGACTGTCCAGCAGACCTGGAGATATACCGCCTCTTTTGTTGGCGGGCGGGCGGGAAGTGCTTGTGCTTATTCTTGCCCTAAATTTCGTGAGAGGGAGAGAGGGAGAGAGAAGAAAACTCCTCACAGAGGGACTTAATTCGGGATTGTATTGGAATATTATAAACGCCTTTTGGCATGGAAGCTTGAAGAGGGCCGCTGTTTGGCATTGATCTGGGGACATCCTTGTGCCGGCGGGCAAGGGGTGAGACGTAAACACCGGAACACTGAATATGATTTATATCTATTATTATTTTTCTTGGTGTATTATGCTTCTGATAAATCGAATGATTCCTTTTGTTTCGGTTATATGTATTTACTTTTCATTATTATTTCTTACTGTTTTATTGTAATATCCAAACATCTTACCATGACCTCTACTCATGGCGGGGAAGAAGAAGCCAAGAGTTTTTACCATGCAAGAGTTGGAGGCCAAAACAGTGAAAACAGAGTCAGCCAGCCAGCCAAACGTGTCTGGGTTTGCTAAAAAGGCGGGGTGGGCTGCAGTCGCAAGGTTGGATTGGTTCTAGGTTTGTCTGATTGTTTGTTGGGTTGGGGCTTCTCATTAAAGCTAAGGTGGCCCAAGAAAATCCTCCGGTTCGCCTTGCAGCGATTTTTTATCGTATGGATCATGTACCATGTATCTTTAAGCAATAAGGTAATAATCAGCGGTGGCGAATCTCTGAGCCTCAATCCAACTTGTGAAAAGAAGGCTGACAAGCTTGAGTCCCCTTTTTCCTTTTGCTTTGCTCGGGTTGGCTGGCAATACCCATCCTCTTCAGACTTGAAGCACGAAGGGTCCTTGGGTTGATGGATCCTCCCCTAGCCGTGTATGGAGTAGTTGTACTCTTTGACTCCCCTTGTTTCTCTCATCTTAGAGGTATGATATTTCCTTGGATTTCCCGGTGTTTGTGTCTCATGAAGGTTAGCTCTGAGTCGGTCTGAGCATGCCTGAGCAGGTCTGAGCAATGGTCCTCCGAGTTCACCTACGGGACAATTAGCCCGAGTCACAACCTGCCACCTCTTCGTGTCCAGTCTGTCGGGTCCCCCCCCGTACAAATCTCTTACTTGCCACAGAAGAGTGAAAAATATTCCCGCCGAAAATGTTGATTGAATAATTCCATCATTCTCTGGTGGCACTTGAAGTAAAACAGCAACGCTCATAATGGACCGGAAGAGAGATGAAGATATGGCATGACGTCTATCCACATATACGGCGTGCAACACAGTCCCCTTACACTCACCAACACTACCAAAGGGCAAAGGTGCGAAAGTGCAGGCATAATCAAACAAACATGCCTTTAGATAAGATTGCTTCCCCAATGCAACGTGAATGTCACACGGCCGATTCTGCTTGTCATCCATCCCACGAGGCCACTGCAAAAAGGGACCCATGGATGGATGGATGGATCCATGAAATGGCGGGGCATTTTTCACGCGCTACAGATGCTCTAGATGGAGGGTCCGGTTTCCGCAGGGTCGCCATGCAGCACTAGACACTTGTTTGTACTAGTTTTCTCCTTATCTTATCGATATACCCCAGTTTGTCTGTCCTCTGTAAGGCGCTAGAGGTTTTCCTGAATGGGGCGTCCAGGATTTGTGTCTGCAGGTACTGTCAGTGAGGATACACACAGTTCGAGATTCCTTCTGTCAGCACTGCCATATAGACTGTGCAAGAGGTTGCCAAAAAGGAGCCGAATGTACAACAAAAAAAAAAAACGCACAGTCATGAAACGAATTCGCCCCAACAAAGACCCCGTATCCTTTCTGCCTCTGCCTCTCTCCAAGCCCTGTCTTACTGGTTTGTTTGTAGGTGGAGCCTCACCGTGTTGAGCAACCACCAAGGACAACTACGGTCAACCCGAGCCTTCCTCTTCTTCTGTTTGCCCGTACGCATGTACTTGTAGCAGCCATGCCTTCCCCCCGTATCTATCCCTGAACGACTTCAACTTCTTCCTCCTTTCTCCTTCTTTTTCTCCTCCTCCTCCATTTCCACCACGTTCTTGTGATCAGCTACCCTCTACTGCTTGCTACCGTTGCTTTATTGTGTGGTATGGGTCTTGCAGCCACAGGCAACGCCTTTCGGTCCGCTTCGTTGTCGTGATTGTGGTTGAGGTAGCCTCCCTGGTGGTGGTTTGGTGACTTTGGTCCGCTGACCACCCCGCGACACCACCCGCGCGTGCCCGCTGACCTCGGTGCAGTGGGCTCTTGATCAACCTCGTGCTCTGTGGGCGACATCGGTATTTCTACCCACTCGACTTTACTATCTGAGCTTCTTCAAAGCCGAGACACAAGAAGATTGTTTTGCAGAGAAGAAACAACATATGAGACAAACATCGACCGTTATGAATTGAAACTTTTTTTATACCTTTTTTTTTTTTTACTTTTACTTGTCTTCAACGACCCCTTCCAGACCCCGCCACACCGTTGTCCCTCGCCGATAGGTCCAAGACAACCCAACGAACAGATGCCCAGCATCTACGAGACGATCCTCTGAGTTCTACACTTGATTCAGGAGGGAATACTTGACCCCTTGGCAGGGAAAAGGAGGTCAGGGTCACCTGAGAAAAAATTACACGTGCGAAAAAGCAATATTGCAATTTTACAAGGTTCCCGCTGTCGAAACCATGGCGGAATCTGTCGATGTTATGCCCAGCCATTTGGGTTTAAACGACGAGGACCAGGCTACGACTCCGCCTGAAGTGCCTCCCAAGGGTAGAGCTCGACAACGGATTCTTCGTGGCATGCAACGAATTTCCTCGTCTCCCTCTCTCTCTGGACTTCGCCGTTCCAAGTCAGTCGGCAGTCCATATCGAAGCCGAAGTACATTGTCATGTGTAAGTCTCGTAGCAACGGGGCTTCCTCAGACACCAAACACGGGCAGGTCAACACCCCAACCGTCTCCTCTAAGCATGGCAAGTGCGGCGACTTCGGCCGATACGGCAGCCTCTTCTGAATTTCCATTCGAAGACGAGTTTGAAGAGCCTCTGGCAATCCGAAAGGTCAACCATAGCCGCCCCACCACATCCCCGGCTACCATACCACTCCCAGCTGAGCTCATGTCTTCGAAGCAAGACGGACAGACAAAGACCCGTTCTTCTTCTAAACTTGCCCAGAAACCCGATTTTCATTTCTGGGACAACATACCAGATGAGCTTCGTGTGTACATCTTCTCCTTTCTCCGCCCCAAGGAATTGGTTAGGGCATCCATAATTAGCAAAACGTTTTATAACTTTTGCTTTGATGGCCAGCTATGGACCTCTCTCGATGCGTCTGAATTCTACCAAGATATTCCAGCCACCTCTCTTTCCAGGATCATCGCCGCTGCTGGCCCCTTTATAAAGGATTTGAATCTCAGGGGGTGCGTCCAGGTCGAACACTACAAGCGGACAGAGGTTATTGTCAAGTCATGCCAGAATCTCATGAACGCCACACTTGAAGGGTGCCGGAACTTTCAGAAGAACACTCTTCATAACCTACTAAGAAGTAACGAAAAATTGGTCAATCTCAACTTGACGGGGCTCGCGGCGGTATCCAATACATCCTGCAAGATCATCGCCGAGTCTTGTCCCCAGCTCGAGAGTTTTAATGTGTCATGGTGCCAAAAGGTAGAAGCTCGAGGGCTCAAGGCTATTGTGGATTCGTGCACTAAATTGAGGGATCTTCGTGCTGGTGAGGTCAAGGGCTTCGATTGTGTCGCAACGGCCGAGTCCATCTTCAAGACAAATCGCCTCGAGAGACTTGTTCTTAGCGGATGTTCCGAGCTGAACGATGAGACATTGAAGATTATGATGCACGGCGTTGATCCGGAAATCGATATCCTGACCGACCATCCCGTCGTGCCTCCGCGCAAGCTACGCCACCTAGATTTGAGTCGTTGTGTTCGCTTGACCAGCAATGGCGTCAAGCATATCGGTCACGTTGCGCCAGACTTGGAAGGATTGCAACTCTCGGGATGCAAGTCATTGACTGACGCGGCTCTTGAGCCCATCCTTGCCTCTACTCCTCGACTTACCCATCTTGAGCTAGAAGACCTGGAGGAGATCACCAATACGCTGCTCTCAGAGCATCTCTCAAAAGCTCCATGCGCAAGCAGGTTGGAGCATCTTTCCTTGAGTTACTGCGAAAATATTGGGGATTTGGGTATGCTTCCTGTTATGCAGAACTGTGTGCGATTGAGAAGCGTCGATCTCGATAATACGAGAATCAGTGACTTGGTGCTTGCCGAAGCAGCATCTATGGTCCTGACACGCTCTAGACGCTCTATGGATGCCGACACTCGACCAAGGGTAACGCTGCAGTTGGCGGTTTACGATTGCCAAAACGTTACCTGGACTGGGATCAGAGAGGTCTTATTCCGGAATGCCCAGATTCGACCTACTGCAGGTCAGACCGGTCGAGTGACTTATCCCACAGAGGCCATTGGGCTCAAGTGCTTTTACGGCTTCCAGATGACCGTTGACGAACATCAGAAGCGAGTTCTTCGCGGCAACCTCGCTGCTGCTAGCAGGTTGGAGAAGAAATGGGCCGATTATATGCAAGCAAATGAAGAAGCTGGTGTAGGAGGTTTGGGCTCTCGCAGACGCAGGCGTCGAGCTAGAGAGGCTCAGACTCTTCACCTGAATGAAGAGGATGGTGGTATTGTTGGTCGCCGTCGTGCTAGAACTCTAGGGTCTTGCTCTATAATGTGACGGATTTTGAGCATATGGCGTACGAGCGTCTTATTTGGAGTTCAATGTCAACTGATGATTTAGCGGGCATTCAGCATCTTGGATAAATGGGTTGGATCTTGTTTCTGGTGTTATATGGGCATGGAATACGCAGACTGAAAGACTTGTGGGATTAATGGCGTTCAGATGTAGGCTATAAAGGAAGAATGTTCAGAGGTTGTTTTTCGAAGACTTTTAAAGATGGTACATTGTTTACACGGGTTTTTGAGTTTGTGAAGAGGTCTTACAAGGAAAGGAGTATCCCGTTTAGAACTTTTAGTTCCAGACGTTACAGAGACATAGTCCTTAGAGTCTAGATCGTTGAAGAAGTTAATTTTGGCATGCACATCTCGTTACAAATGAGCCTTCAACACGGCACGGTCTACTCTATTCGATTAATCTTCAACAAAAATTGATGCCAGCACGTTTACTACGTTTCTCAACGTTTCTCAGAGCAATCTTCGATTCAATTCACTCACGGTAGCCAGCACCGCTGATAGGATTGTGTATGTTCACTCTCATCATGAACCCTCCCTGCACAAGCATGGACTTGCAAAGGCAAGCCCCATAGAAAGATCTTCAACGTGAGAGGACGACGTATCACCTTGCAAACACGATCCGATGGGATTCCAACCCATGAATCTCTCTTCTTAGCCAGCCAACCAGCCTCCCTTACCTAGGACTGACGTGGCAAAGTCGTGACGCCGTCCCGGGAGGTAGGGGGTGGGTAGCAAACCAACCACTCCGCTGCCCTATATTGGATATTCAAAGCAGCAAACCCGCACCGGTCTGATACTCATTCGAGCAAGGAACTAGGGTCTGTGCTGCTGGGCCAATCAAGTCGGTCCCCAACCGAATTTTCCTTCTCTTTTTCTTCAGCCCGCTCTCCCCGTGTTGGTTGAAGACGTTTAGCGTAGGCCAAAAAAAAAAGTCTTTTTTCTCTTTTGCATGTTGGTCGGCGCGCGGCATCGGGATGAAGGATTTCCAGTTTAATTCTCGCTTAGCAGGACCTAGAGCAGAACAATTTTTTGGGGGGAGTTGTTGGTTCCAGTGCGTTGTTCTACTCACTCTCTTGAGCCATCCAATCGTAGCCTGCCAGGTTGGGTCTCTTTTTTTTTGAGGCTGTCGTTGGGAGGCGTGGGGGTTACCTTCTAGGAGGGGAGGCAAACATGCAAGGCGAGTTATGTAGCAGCCCGGATGTGCTTGTATATCAAAACATTGGATAGTTTTCGTTTGGAATGTGCATATATGTAGGAAAACCAACAAGCGAGAAGAGGAAGAAGAAAAGCGGAGACGACCTTTCTTTGTGGATTGTCGAAAAAGCTTCTCTTCCTTTCCTTGTGTCTGCGGAGAGCAGGGCTGCCCACGTGTTGGTCTCGTCTTTCGGCTTTGTCTAGGTAGGTAAACCAAAAAAGGCCTGTTGGTTGTTGTGTTTGTGTTTGTGTTTGTGTTTGTGTTCCCGAATCCATTTAGTACGTAGATGGATCTTCATTTTCTCACACACACACAGTTGCCCTTCGGTTTTTCCTAGACTTTCTTCAGGATCCAGTTTTTGCGACGGGGGTGAAACAGGCCAAGGGATCTGGAGCGAAGGTGAACAGGCTTCTATCCGAACGCCTTACATTGGTGTTGTTGGTTGTCCTCCCCCATCCACTCCTCCTCCCCAAGGTGCAGGTTGAATCGTTAGCGATCCACCGCCTTGAAGACCATGACTTGAAGATGCAGATGCCCATGCATGCACGCCTTCGGAACTTTATATTGGCAGTGCAGTGGGCTTCAGATCACACACCCCCCCTTGCCGGCGGCTCCCCCGTCTGAAATATGATTGATTGCATGTCAAGTTCCGGCCCTTGTTGGTGGCGGTGATCCCTCTCTCTCTCTCTCTCCGTGTGTGTCTCTCTTTGTCGAGCGCACACACCCACTACTAGAAGCATTCCTTACCCTGGACCAACACGTGGTGACGAAGATGCAGATATTTGGCGAGTGCGTGATCGACTAAGAATGTAATAGTGACAGGCCACGAAGAATGCTTGGCATTACGCATGGGATGCGGCCTTGCATGGAGGTGTTCCGACATTCGAGCCTCAAAGGTAGATGCATGGTTGTTTGTAGCAAACTTCGCTTCAGCACAAAGAATTAAATGGTGGTTGTTGGTTGCTACCCAGTTTATGCAAAAGCCATAGTAATTCCGCTCCAACAGTGACGACTGCGGAATGGAGCAAGTACCATGTATCCATCTATCATTGGCACCTCATAGCTGAAACAAAAGCCCATACTATTACCTAAAACCTACTAGTCTATTTCGGCTCGTGCAACTCAAATCCTCTCGGCCGCCTTCCGGCAGCTTCGGAGAATGAAACGGCTTCATGCTTTCATGCTTCTTCGTACCGCTTACTAAAAAAGGGTCCATCTTGTGATGTAATGTGATGTAATGTGTTGGTTGGTGGTACTTTGAAACAAACATGTGCATGGAACGTCGGAGTCATTAAAATAAGTGGTGATTCTGCAGCGGCGGGGCATGAAGAATCATTTGCTGCCTCTTGTCATGTTCAGATCATCGACATGTACTCCGTAAAATCAAGACCCAGAAATATCCAAAACTAATCAAGATCAATTTTCAAGATGCACTAAACCAAAACAGACCTTCAACCGCGGCTCAAAAAGAAGGATCCCTGAAAGAAAACGCTACAACCACCGAGGCTTTGCTAATACCTGTACAAATGGCCATCCTCACAAATTCTACTGCAGGGTACTCCGTATACATTACATTATACATAAGATACCTCTACTGCATACTGCACCAGGCACTTTAGATGAAGTGCTACTCTGACAACTAAAAACCCCATGCATGGCCCAAGCAAACCCGGAACCGAAACTCAAAGCCTGATCTGCATCATCTGGCATCCATCACACCACTACAACTCGAGGCAAAGCATAAACTCGCTTTGAAGCGCCGGACACGTACTAGCCCCATATTCCTCTTCAGACCGGGATCTATCCTTGAACAAAGATGCCTCTCGAGACAATCTACGTCGTTCGCCATGGGGTAAAGTTGACACTCCTTCTCCTTCTCCTCCTCCTCCTCGGCCCCCTCCCTCCCTCTCTCCACACACTGCAGACAATGGCGTCACGAGGCTGAAAGTTCTTTCTGTATTGACCATTGCTATTGTCAATTTTCCAGTTCCGAAGTGGTTGGTCCGTCGACCCCGTTACCGGAACTTACTCTTCTTCATTCCCATCACCAACAGGCATACCGGTGGACCCTGCACTCACCGCCCATGGCGTCGAGCAAGCAAACGAGCTTGGCCACCACCTGATGACCTTGGATCCTCCAGTCGAGGCAGTGTATTCCAGCCCGTACTACCGGTGCTTGCAGACCATAACACCATTTGTTGAGCTGCAAACCCAGCGTCACTCTCAGCTTAGCGAGACCTCTCGGGATCCTGTTGCTGTTGCTGTTGGTGGCGTCAATGATATTGACAAGGCGGCCGCCGTGACGACGATTCGTCCAGAATATGGACTATGCGAATGGTTCGGATCTGCACCCTTTGAACATCCTGGCCCAGCACCCCCAACTCTTCTCAAGTCCATGTTTCCGGCCTGGGACGAGACCTACGCGCCGACTCTGTACCCCTCCACGAGGGGCGAGACGTTGGCCCAACTCGAGCAAAGGTTAACGAAAACGTTGCAAAGTATCATTGAGCAATGTGACTCACAGGGAAGGCGAGCTGTGGTGTTGTGCACACATGCAGCAGTCGTCATCATGTTGGGCCGAATCCTCACGAGGCAGTTCCCCGAATCCGTCGATGTTGACGACTTTCATGCCTTTACCTGCGGACTGAGCGTTTACCGCCGGGGCCCGTTACCGACAACGGTTTCTAGTACGTTTGCTGTTTAGCCCATAGTTTGCTCACTATTGGTTTCGCCAAAAAATAGGCATAGTGTTTTGACAAGTCATCGCAGGGAATTCGGTCACCAGTCCTGTCGGGAGCTGGACTTGCGAAGCCAACAGTGACTGCAGCTTCCTGAGCGGCGGTGCGGAGAGAGGCTGGTATGTTGATGACCCCCGAAATAAGTGGCTTATCATGTCTGTTTTTTGAGATTACTGATACTCGAGATAGGAAATTCGTGGGAGACGAAGAGTTTCCAGGGACTGGCTCCATGTCTCAGGCCTCCACACATAAGCTGTAGAAAAAGCATTCATCAAACATCATTGTCGAGGGGGTTGAGTAAGAGCCGATGGAGAAGTCTCACCGTTGCTTACGGAGACAACAGCTCCATCGACTCTCACAGGGCGTGGTTCTGCCGAACAACAACATCGACAACGCTATCTAGGCTAGACGTGTAGAACTTTTACAGTTGCGGGCGTCTGTAATGGAGACCAGTCTTGTCTTGTGGGGGTCTCAAAGGGCCGTCAGCTGGACGGACAGTCAGTCATAAGCGAAGTGCTGACTAGTACAAGTAAATCGATCGCGAATGTACGAGAAGCAACGATAGATGAGACCAAAACATTCTGCTAGCTAGCCATGTCTTCTCCAGAGTCTTCGGATGACAGCCCTACTGTATCGGAACCAAGTCTCGTTGATTGTTTGTAGCAAGTGTCAGCAGAGGGCCCCTGCGTCGGTCATTGCTAGATGTTTGACCTTTGGTGGACACAGGTCCGCTTTCTGTCTCATCATCCAAGTATTGCGACGAAAATGGGGCGCAGGGACAAAGGGTGATTGCAGTCGACGAAGACATCTCATCTCGATGTGCATATTCTCCACTTCCTGTGCAAGCATGGAGTAGTAGGGAGAGGATGCACGGCGGTCCTGGCTTGGGAAGAGCCATTTCCCGGAGCTGCATGTTTCTGCATTGCTGCGAGTTGCGTCTAATGATAAGATGTGTAAAAAGACCATTTGAAATTACCCATGTAGGATATGATGTCAAAAGGTCTTACCCTTACAGTGTGCAGGCAAGCAGAGCGATAATTTTCCCTGCCGACCAAGGTTCCGTATCACAGTAGTGTCCGCAGTGGAGAGGACGTCGAAAGAAGAGAGACAGACAGTGTCCACACACATTGGCCACAAGGGTGATGTGATTTTCAATGGCTCAACCCCTTGCCCTCAGGCCGCCTCTTTCTCGCTCTCCCTCTCTAATCGTCATGCCTTGCTTGCCTTGCATGGATAAGCCGCAACGTGGAGGCCTTGTCACTTGACTTCTTCTTCGCATGGGTCGCTTAAAGAAGCGATGAACGATCCACGAAAGGAAGGTTTCTATCAGACCGCCACCCTTGCCAGGTCTATTTTTCGTTTGCGGAGATTTTCTGCTTACCGATGACATTCCGGCATACACAAATCAGATGAAGATTGATTGTTCTTAATCAACAAAACCTTTGCTTGGTGCGCCATGATTTCCACAAACTTCACCCTACATATAGAGAGGGGGACGCAAGGGAACCAATTCAAGACGTGTGTGTTGGCCGTAGAGATTCAACCCAAAGGAAAAAGAAGGAAAAAAAAAAAACAATAATAATGATCATCTTGGACAAATATGACAGAAATTTGTGATACGGCGCCCTTGAAGACTGAGAAGCAAAGAGACCGGCGGCGGCGTGTTCCAAGATGGTGGCGAGATCTGTTTCTGTCTGTGTTGGCCAGCTCAGGAGTTTCGGGGTCGATCTCATCCGGACAATTTTCATCATTTTTTTCTTCTTTGCCCTCTTTTTTTCTTTTCTTTTTTCTTTTTCATTAGAAGCAAGGGAGACGCATGAGGGACACCATTGTATCATCATGGATGCCCCTACTGCAGAAGGGAGGAGTCGTTGACTCTTGGTGGTGCGCGGAGGGGCGACAATTCGCTTCAAGAACGGGAAAGCAATGCTCCTTGAACTAGCAAATGTCTAATTTGATTTGTCTTGGATGGGCAACCAACAACAACACACACGATGGTTAGAAAGGAAGTAGTAAGAGAAAGGAAAAAAAGCAAAACATGAGTGGGTGAGTGGGTGAGAGGGTGAGAGTCGGATGATGATGGTACGTGCGCGATGTTGGAAGGAGGAAGAGCGAGGTTCCTGGTTCTGGAGGTTGCTCGGAGAAACATTTGGGGCTTGTCTACAAGTACTAAGTAGTACTAGGTATGTCTGTGGGTACGTCTGTTCTCAACACACTCCAGACACCGCAAGGCACCGCAAGGCACCGCAAGGCCACCACAAGGCTTCCTTAGTAAGGAGCCTGCTTATTATAGGTCTTTGTGCTCACCAAAAGCGGATAAGTTAGGGACCTTCCTCGGGCCTAGTTTCAGGGCAGGAAGAGAGCGAGAGACTGAGTGATTGGCTCTTTCCTCATGACATGTGCAAAAACGGCGGCAGTTTCGAAATGCATGATGTGCATAATGTGCAAATTGCATTTACGCTAAAGTCACAAGCTAATACGTGTAATGACGGATGGATAAAAATTTTCCCTTTTGTTTATTTACCTCCTTTAGCAGCAGTGCCTAGTAGTAGTATTATTACCTCCATACTATGATGACAAGTTTTATACGTACGTATATCGCGGCTTGGCTTGGCTTGACGGGTACGGAGTACGGAGTACATACGGAGGACAGGCACCAACTAAAAGTATTGGCAAATAGGGTATTTACGAGATAGGAAAGTCACTAGCAGCTGCCGTCTGTTGTCTCCGGGGTTGGGGAGGGAGGAATGCGGAATAAAACAAATGTGCTTGTTTTGTTTTTTCCATTTGTATGAGATGGGCACCTGTAAGATGATTGCCTTGCCCCTACTTGTAACTCGTCACAAAAGCTGCAAGCCATTCTGTTGCACTCTGCACTCTGCACTCTGCAAACTCTTCAAGGCACATATGCATGTCTGTCTATCTGTTGCCTGCGTGTGTTCCGTACATACCTGGGCTGGCTGACTGACAAAGAAAAAGCATATTGATGGATGCATGAAACCAATATCAGAGTGGAGGAAGGGGGGGCCTACGGGACAGTGTTCAACACATGACCATTACCTGGGGGGTTTTTGATGATGATGATGGCAAACTGCTGAAAATAGTGGCGATTTTGAGTCAGTGAGAGGCCCAGCTGGCAATGCAAAATGAGACCTGCAGTCTGTTCTTTTTGTCCAGTTGACGCCGCAGACGCCGTTTGTTACACGATATTACTAGCATCGAACGTTGATCGTTCTCCCTTGCCTTATACTTACTTTTTTCTTCTTGTTCGTAGTGCGCTGATTTCAATTGACAATTTCTCATCACGAGATAACCGGCGAAAAGGTACCTGTTCAGTACCTGATGAGGTACGCCGATGAACAACAGGCACAGCCAGCAAGCCAGCCAGCCCGGTTTTGAAGCCTCCAACGCTTTCCAAGGCAAGGGCAGCCCGTCAGACCTTGTTCATCGTTCGTTCCACGCCATCAACCGCATCCGGCTAAGCGCGACAAGGGGGAACCTTGGTTGAACTCCCCGCCCCTTGCGTAGCAGGCAATAACTGCGGGTACGTACCTCCACCATCCTCCACCCACCACCATGGCAAAAAGTTCGCCAAACCTCTAACGCAACCTCCCCCAAACAAAAAAGCAACAACAACAACACCAACAACATCACACCAAGAGAAAAAAAGCACGCATACGTACGTACATGCTACTTCACCACCGGGGACATTTCACGCTTGTGCCAGGGCACAGTCCATCTTTGACAGTGGCCAACCCTGCTGGAAAAAACGACAATGTCTGACGCTGCCGCCTCCGCCCCGTTGCCAAATCCTGCGCTAACACTCTTTCCAACGTCGTACAACGCCTCGGCTCAACCCAGCCGATGATAGCGATGGTATGTTGCGGGCATTGGCCAGGCGCTATTGATCCATGATGAATCATTCTTTCAACGGGTGCTATGGATAGTAGGGGAAAAACGTGGACCGGAAGGAGATTGAGGAAGAACAAGCGAACGAAAGAACGAATGAACGAAAAAATTGGTGAGCACGGAACCAAGCTTCCAAGATGCTTCAATGGATTCGAGTCTATAGGCGGTAGAGTTACATGGAAAGATAAAGGGTAGGCTCAACTTGACTCAACAGCAGCAACAACCACAACTCTTGAGCCGTGTCCTAATCTCTTCATCTGCCCTGCATCTGCAGCATCATCAGACACGCAGAAACTAGCCGTCGCATCTTGTCGCAAAAAAGAAAAGCTTAGTGGACAGATAGGATGGCCCTTGGATGGCCCTTTGCTCATGGATGCCCTCCCTCCCCTCCCCTCGTCTCGTCTCCCCTCCCCAAAGTCCAAAGTCCATGGTACTAGGTACACCTCGCACCCGCAGTAGTTCGCTGTCGACTGGGTCTTGGCAGCTCAGGACCCTCCACAAGCCTCCAGCCGTCGGGTTACCTGTCAGATCTCGTTCGTTTTTCCTCTGCCGTCCCAGGCGCGGCGTACCCAGCCAAAGACCAGGCCTCGCTCCCTGGGCACAGCTTAGCCAACCAAACCCAGCCTAGCATCCCATCCCCTCCCGCAGATCATTTTTTTGACTCCACGTCAAAGTCGGCAACCTCGTCAATGCCCACTCCCCACAATCCTCGCTGCTCCGCCCAATCGTGGCCGACGTGTGGTAGCCATCGAGCAAAACATGTGTTGTGATCCACTTCTAGGGTCGAGTGACTCGAGTCCGCTGCGGTGCTTGGACCGTCATCCCATGGGAGGAGCACATTTTCCGCATAATTTTTCACAAATACGCAACCTGCAGAACTCGTGTGTCCACCGAGCACGCAGAACCATTGGCAGGGGACAGGCATGGCAACTCCCCCCCGGTGAGTGTTGGTCCGTCAATGCCCGGTTTCTCGGGACGCTCACTCTTCTTGTCTTGCCCTTTCTTGACAAATGCATGAGCCTGCATCCCTTGTGTCGACAATTTATTAAACAGTGTATGCGTATACGGACTTCACCGGATGTATCCCCCGACATCGAGGTTACTGTCACTACTCGGAAGTTGATGGCAGTTTCGTCTGAAAGGGTAAATCCCGGTGCCTGAATGGAAAGCTACCGTCGTATCCCTTGATGGCACACGACCTGCCTTGCTGCTACTATGTACTGCTACTACGACGACTATCACTTATTACATACGGCTTCTTACTACCGCTACTGCTGCAGCATGCATTCTGTCAAGGTCAAGGTCGCGGCGCAGTCAACTTTTGCTAGTGGCAAGGGTCTCCTGCCACAGCAGCAGCTAAGAGCCAGCTAATAGTTGCTTGCTCAATATGCCGACCAACATATCCTCGTCCAGCTTGGAACCCTTGTCTTGTTCAATGACCATTGGCTTGGTGCATCGGATCGACGTCACTCGAGTTTATTTTATTTTATTTTTTATTTTTACCGGTGTTATCGACACCTTGAGACAAGCATCAAGAGCCTGTCACGAGTAACACTGTATGCATACACACATCCCCCCCCCCCCCCCCCCCCCGTTATGCACCATGTTGGGCAAAGCAAAGTCGGAGCGGATATCGGGCAAGACTGGTGTCCTAACAACTCCTCGCTTGTGATACTCCAACCAAGCTAGGCCACGGATAAGCATTCGCTCGCACAAATCCGCATATGCTGCTCCTCCTCCGTACATGGCACAATGAATAATTTCCTACCCCATCTCAGCTTCGGCACTAGTCCCTCTCTAGAGGCGTATCGGCTAGTGTCGCCACGCCGGATCTGTCTTGGTGACTGAATAATTCCGAGTGCTCTTTGCCCCAAAGACGGCCTATCTGCAAAGCACAGGCAGAACAAAGCAACGTTCTGATGGCGGCGTCGTCGACAGTGCCAATTTTTCTTTCCCCTGTCTTTGAACCGCCGCAGGTACCGTTTTTGTCGATTTCTGCACGATGATCCACTTCGTCCTCTGGGGCTCTCTAACCGCATGCCATGCCATGCCCATGTCTGTTGGTCCGTCTCCTCCTCCCAGGTTGAGCAGGGGTGACACACAGACCTCCATCCCGAAGTCCAAGACAGTGACTTGTCCTGCCCTCTTTCGGAGCTTATCACCGTTGATTCAGGTACTGAGCAGAAAAGAAGAAACATGGTGCATTAGCCGGTGATCGAACGCGTCTGATCCCCTCGGGTCTCTTCACCCATTGTTGAGTACAAGAATGCCGAGCCCCTCCCCTCTTGTCTCTCGTGTTATATCCTCAAACCCGTCCACTCTTTACCAGCAAGTTTGTCTTCCTTACCGTATAGTCATATCCCTCGTTCATTAATATTTTTCCCTCCCTGTCTTTACTTCCTGACCTTTGTGTCTTATCAATCTTCCAATCTATCCGAACTTCGTGCTCCATATTCTTCAAGAGTGCCCGGTCACTCGACAGCTCCGCTTGTCTTATATACATACATACGTCGACCCTTGGGATATGTTCACCACATTAGAACCCCATCAAACCCGCAGCTCTACGCCGGCTAGTTACAAAATGGGTATCAGCACCATCACCCACATGGACAGCTTCCAGCCCAGGAAGTTGTCTACCGATTTCCTTTCGACGACCCTCCCGAGACTACTAGTGCACCCTCAAACCCCTCCTGAGTCAACATCAGGCAGCCCAACCATCAAGCTTGAAGGTGAATAATCCCATTGAATCATCCATCTATGCTCACGATGGCTAATCCCATACCAGGTTCTTTCTCATGCACTTCTCGAGACGGCTCTCCCATTCCTCGCCTTACTCGCCTCAACTCATCCTTGAGTTCCCCAATTAGGCTCCCCAGCCTTGAGGAGTTTGACCAAGGTGTTGAGGCTCTTGCCAGATCATATGGCTCATCCCGCCCTTGGACCCCTCCTTCTCCTCTCCCCAGCCTTCGCCGTGCTTCTCTTCTCCCCCAGCCTCTGCCATCTCTCCAAGCCTACTCGCCTCAAGAGTCTTCCTACCCACCTTACTCTATGAATGATCAGTACTTGGGACACCCTTCTCTTGATGGTTATCCCTCTCCACCTCCCGAGGGTGAGAACCGACACATCAACCAGAAGTACACTACTGAGGAAGGCGACTTCATCATCTACGCTTGGCACGACAAGAAGCTCAAGTGGCAACGCATCAAGCAGGACTTTGCTGCCATGTTCGGCAGAACTCCCGAGCGAACCGTTCAGGGCCTTCAGGCCTGGTACTACCGCATGAACCAGCGTATCCCCTTGTGGGATGAGGAGGGCTGGCTGATCTTCGACAATGAGGAGGACCTCGAGCCCAAGCACATCAGCATCAAGTGCCGTGAGAGGGACAACCAGGACAAGCCTATGGAGCCTCTTGGCTTGGCACAGCGATACCCGGAGCGAGCTATCCACTACAACTGGGTCGACACCGACACCAAGCGCAAATCGCGAGACTGGGGTAAGTTTCAGTCATTACAAACCAATAAAAAAGCAAAAAACACCAATGCTAACTGTTACACTAGCTGCCAAGCGCGCCCTTCAGTACCGTGAGCGCCGAGAGCGAAGAAAGAGAAAGGAGCAGCGACGCATGAAGCTATAAGCTACATGTCGTTGATGACTTGAATACGACACGGAGCCCACGACACTTTCTTACGAAGCACGATATTTGTACAACTATGTTTTCCTTTTACCATGTATAACACAATCTTATTTCCTTTGTTGCCGACGCTTACGATCTGATTGAACTTTTTGGGTGGCTATTCGAACAAAAGCAATTGCTTGCTGGGGCGGAGAGGGACTGGAGATGGGGGGCGAAAAAAATCTGACGATACCCCGTCTTGTACTATTATTGTTATCTTATGGGTCGGCGAGCCCTCCCTTGTTTTCTGTGCGCACATATTATTATTAACTAATGAGGAGGACATGACAGTGATGCCCGAACAGTATAATGGCTGGCAATGCAGTGAGTTTCCTGTACAATAGCTATAGCAAATAACCGGAACTAGTATTATTATTCTTTCTCAAAACACTGTGTTTATTATTGGTGATTGATTGATTCATTGTTTGTTTTGATTGCTTTCTGCAAGGAGGGTAGAGTCATTAGATGAGTCTCCCTGCATCCGTCTCCCTTGCAGATAGATGGAGAATGACTGATGTCAGATTTTGTGTGTCTCTGAACTAGGAGATGAGGAAGCCACATTGCAGAACTTTTCACGTCAGTCCGTGCGATTTTCATTACGATCAGCGTAGCCACCACAGTTTGTATGCGCGGCGTCTGTGTGCTCATCCGAACACGCGGTAAGGGCGGTCATCACGAGGGAGGGGATCTAGACCAAGAGGTTTTACATCTGAGCTTGGCAGAGGAGAAGAAAAAAAAATCTACATGTCCGCAAACGGCGACCGAGTTTCAGGGAGGAAGGGTTCAAATGATAAAGGGCCAATATGAGACTCGTGCGCTCGTACTGTAGAAGGCTGGGGCGGCGGCGGCGGCGGCGGTGGTGATACGGTGATACGGCGGTTTGAATGAACTATTACGGAGTACATGATCTGTGTCACCGAACGCATCATTGAACCTTGCAGCACGTGGCAAACTGCAAGCCATGATAACACCGTAGTATGGGCTTCGGAACATGTGGCGGGCATCAAAGCTTTTTTTTCTTTCCCTTTCTTGTGGAATGTTTATTTGGAGAACAATGGTTATGTCAAAACGGTGAGGGGGGGTTTAGATGTTTCAGCTATTGCCGAGCTGAGTTACGTTTCATGAATTCCCGTATGCGGTCCATTCTCGCATCATCATCATCGTCACCTTCCATCAACATGTTGTCGCTGTCTTCATTATACTCGTCGTCGTCGAACTCTTCATCGTCTGAAGCATTGCCGTTGCGGAACATGTAGGCGTGGCGACCGAACTCATCATCCGAATCAACCTCATCCTCTGGGTAATCGGCTGTGTAATGGTTTTCAGCTGCGTCGAAATTGTTAGTCTGTGCTTTTTCCAGCTTCTCCTTTGCGAGCAAAGCCCCTAGCTGGGGTGTTGTCTCGGGGAACGCAAAACTCACCATTTTCATCCTCATCGTCCTCATCAAGGTCGTCGTCCTCGTCTTGTGGGGAGCCATAGAAGAGCATATTCTCCTTTTCGCCGTCCAAGACCAAGATACCAATTTCGGACGGTGAAATATCCAGTGCCATGGAGTGCGCCGGAATTCGAACATATTCCTCAATGATCCAGTCGTCACCATCGCCTTCTTCCTCACTAGCATCAGCCATCGGCGTGTCTGCCCCTTGGTTGACCTGTGGAGATGGTACTGGAGGCTGAGGGTGACGCTCCTGGTATCGTTTTTCAGGGGCTTTGGGCCTAAATTTAGGTTTCTCCGCCTGTTTCTTCTCTTGTTCCATGCCGTGCAGCGTGGCACCAATCTCATTGAGAACCCACTGGTTCATATCTGCCACTATCATGTCCATATCTTGGTTGTGACGGTTCATCATAGATGGCGGTAGGGGGTTGCGGGATGTAGGATCTTGGGAAGTCTCCCGCGAGGCATCTCGTGAACCGTCCCGACTCCTCTTTGCGACCCCAGGCTTCTTGAGGCGCCTCTCATCAACAGCCTCGACGGAGTCATTGTTCAGTTCCAAGGCGCCAAGGTCCACAGAAGCCCGAGTGTGTTGAGCAGCAAGACCTTGACGAGAGGACTTTGGTACTATCTCCTTCCTGCTGCTGCGTTCTACGAATACGGTCGGCCCTAACCTAGCTTGCTTCGAGATACCCACAACAGCGCCTGGACCGGATGTTACTTGGGATAACATGGCTCTCGACACATGAAACTTTCGCTGTTCAGAATGTTGGGTATCCGTCGTTTGTATGGTTGTGGTATCCGCAGCTGTTGGACCTGGAGCTTCGGTATGACTTTGTCTCGAATCGTCGCCGGGCTTGGAGACGTGAATGACGGGTTTGGCATCATGACGGGACACAGCTTGCGCATTGGAGGCTGGAACGGTAGATTCGCGTCGCTGATACACCCAGTTATTCCTGCTTCGATGTCTCTTGGTACCTTCATCGAGTTCTTTGTCAGGTTAGAGAGTGATGGTCGTATGACGAGGTTGGCTGGGCCAGGCAAACTGACGGAGAAAGGTGACGGGGGATTCATTGTCCCGTTTGCGCTTGACACGAATGAGTTGCGGTGGTATAGACATTATTGGTAGTTGTAAGGCTGGAGAGCAAGCGAGTCGAGTAGAAGTGAATTGTGAAGCTATGCAAAAGTGCTGTGTAATGTTGATGTTGGTGTTGATGTTGATATTGTGCTGTGTATCGTAGATCGAGCACAAGGTTTCCGACGCTGATGTGATATAATTTTTTCTCCCGAGGAAGCTGGTGCAAGGACGTGAATAATTCTGGAAGCTACACGGCATGAAGTTGTCACACAAGGCAGGTACGGATTAACTTTGGTTCTCCACAACCACTTCCGGCAGTACGTACTTTTTAGGACCTGCCCCACTAGATACTCCGCATCAAAGGTCGAGTACATAAGGTATGTACCAAGTATAGTAACATTTTCCCACTTTAAGAATAGCGGAGAGCTGCAACCGTTTGTCGAACGCATTCGCATCCAATAGAAGGCACGGAGTACGGAGCACAGGTAAGATGGATGCTCCCGTTCACCCAAGCCGCTACGTACCTTTCCGAATAGTATTATAGCTTCCAGGCACGTCACGTCACTACAAGATGGTAGACTCGAACGTTGGAGGAGGGAAGTAAAGATACCCAGTAGGTAAGCTTTGATTCTTCAATCATGTTCTCTCAGGCAGATAGGCAAGAGATCCCAAGCCAGGCAAGCAACCAAGGTTCCAGGTTTGTAATAAAAACAAGGCACACAAGCAAGCCATGTTGCCATGCTCCAAACCGCTCTGCTCTGCTTGATTACTCCGCCCTCTCCCCCAGGTTGTGGCGTCTAAGCATCCCTGTCGATTTCCGATGCCATCTTGTGCGAGAGGTTCAGGCTACTTGTGTAGCAACCGTTGACATCTAGTCAAGCCACGTACTGGCGACTCTCTATGCACATGCCCAACTTGCCACTCCTCTTTGGCAACGGCCCTGCCAATGCTACCATTTCCTTTTCCCTTCAGCTATTCAATCACCTCTGACTCGTTACATTTGCCCGCAAGGTTTTCATTAGAGGCATCCATGGCTGAATTCTGCATACCTGCTTGTGCTTGTGCTTGTACTTTTGTACGCGAACGCCCACGTCACTAAATGGTGTCTGTTCTTCAGTCATGACGATTCTATGAACTATTACCTACCTTACCTATATCCATTCAACCCTCCTCCCCAAACGCCTCCCCATCACCCTCTTCCAACCCCCAACGAAGGCGCCTCTTGACACAGATTACCGTTTCACTGGGGGCCATTTATAAGGTGATTTATGCTGTTTCTCGTCCATTCTCGCATTTGGACCCCGCATAGCCCATCCTCTTCCGGCATCTTGCAGAGCGCCTCTCATCTGGGTCTTTATTTACACGACACCGCTCTCCTTGTCATTCTCCCATCCGATCACAACAGCAGTTGATCATCCTTGCAGATCTCTCAACAGCATTTTCTCTCTCTCTGTGTCACACACACACACACACACACATACACGCACCAATACGTCAAGCAAGCAGTATTCAACATGGCGGCTGCAGTCAAGGTTCCATATACCATCATCTACAGGAACTCGGAAGCTCAGTCTCCCGTCTTCCTGGCTGGGACCTTTACCAATCCAGAGTGGTTGTTGCAGGAGATGGAACCGGCCTTGGACGATCATGGGCAGCACATATTCAAAGCCACAGTGTTTGTTGAACCAGAAAAGGATTACCAATTCAGGTTCAAAATGGGACAGCAGCAGGCTTGGATCATTGATGAAAGTAAGCCTATTTGTAAGTACTTCCAGAGTATTCATTTGCTCGTCGTGTCCTAACACCATGTTCTCTCAAGCCGAGGATGATTCAGGTGACAGAAACAACTTCATGAATGTACCTCTGGATCATCATTCGCCTAGACAGTCCCACTTCACCGCAGCGATGGACAACGACGGTGGATTAGCATCCAAGTCGACCCAATCTCAGCCTCAGAAACCATTCATTAGAGTTTCTGATTTGAATGAGAGAACTTCAACTCCTATTGAACAAGTCGCGGCAGTTGCGGCAGAGGTTGCAGACACCGCCGAGAAGCTCGATGCAGTAAGATAGATATATGAGAAACAAGTAAGGAATATCGGGGCGTTACTCTAACGCTTGTTTAGGAAGAGTCATCGCCACCTCATGTCAGTGTATCCGGAGGCGAGAGCGAAAATGAGGACGACCTCAAGACCCCTCTCTTTGCCCACGAGTGCTTCGGTGCTTATGAGTTTGTGGATGATGGCTTGGACCATGAAAACGACTTCGAGTCTCAACAAAGGCGCAACTCACGGGCCAAGTCTACCGACTATACCATAGATCAGCTGGACTTGAATGACCCCACACTCGAAAAGTTTCCGTCGGAAAAGTCTTCGGTTCTCGATACGTTGCGCAAGATTCAATCAAGCACAAGTGAAGACCAACTTCATCTTGATGACCCGCATTCCAGAAGAACCAGCGTTGATTCTGCCGATGATATTGTCTTCTCGCCAGCATCGCTGAGTCCGACAACCACCAGAAGACGAGACAACCGCATGTCGACCAGTAGCGTTCGCAATAGGTCATTGGCTTCTCTCGGTTCCATTGCTGAAGAGCCTAAGCCTAGATCTGCCGATTACGGTTCAAGTGCCCACCAGAAGAAAGGCGCCGCATTTGACGACGGCGAAACACTCATGATGAAGAGTACTAGGGCATGATACGCTATCAATGGACAGGATTTTATCATTCTGGTCCAAGAAAGTTCATATTCATAGATGGACGGCATACAATCAGGTTTCTGCAGCTGGAGGCCCTCGAATACCCACTATGTAACTCGGATTGATTATATATGATTTGGAAATGATAATTGCTTTAACATGGACGCAGTCTAAAACATGCTGTATATCACATTGTTCATGAGTATCTTCAATGACGAAAATAGTTGGCTTTCAAGTATCCTAGTATACGGTCTATACATGAATATGATGTAGCTAGAATCCAAATGCGAAAGCCTTGTGTTGCATGTCCAAAGATCGATCGTCACTTGTATGTCCATTTAGATGAATGCCCCTCCTACATGCCGAAGTGGGTGGTGGCGGGGTGCAACTCACCACACTAAAGCTCCACTATGATATACTGATATAGAAAAAAGTTCCAATACCACCACCACCAACTTTTTTTCCTGCACCACCAACAAAAATATCATATCCAACCATGCGGCCATCGGCTGCGAATTGGGTTTGCCTACGGTGCACATCCGCCATTAAAATCCGTCCAGTTTTAAAAAGTCCCCTGCAACAATGCCTGGGCCAGCGCTTCGTGTCGCTGCGGACAAAGCCTCGACCGTCTCGAATGGTTCTCGCAGACCAAGTGTATCGAACCCCAGCGTCTCGCGATGATCGCAAGTCCCGCCAAAGGGCCCCGGGTCCCTTTGGTGGCATGAATCGAACGGTTGCAAACATAGAACCTCGCCGCCCCCCATCGCGGTCTCGTGACACATTTCCGAGCAATCGCAAAGGTCCTCGAAGGGACGATGAACGACGACCCAGGGATGATAGAAAGGCACTCAAGATGCAGCGGGCCTTGGCGACAGTGTCATACAGCAGGCGCACATCAGTCAAGGAGCGTATGCAGGAATACGAGTCGTTTGAACAATTTGATCTGCTCCCTACATTGAAAACTGCGATATCAGACGAGTTGTTCAAAAACATGATCGACATCAAGCCAACCCCCGTTCAAAGATTGGCCATTCCGGCACTTCTCGGGCAATCAGCCCCAGGCGAGCCAAAGGACATAAGAAAGGCAAAGACTTCATTTTTGCTAGCGGCAGAGACAGGTTCAGGGAAGACCCTTGCTTACCTATTGCCTGCCATCAATGCATTGAAGATTGAGGAAGCCCAAGATCCAGAAATCAAGGCGTACAACGAGCGAGTAGCAACTGAAAAGGAACGACAGCAAGCCCCAAAATTCAAAGGCAAGCCATTTGAAGAACCCCACCCTACCATGGCCCGGCCAAAGGTAGTTGTGCTCGTACCCACGGCAGAACTCGCGCACCAGGTCGGTCAAGTATCAAAGGCATTATCTCATGTGGCAAAGTTCAAGACAGAAATACTGTCCTCCAATTTGAGGCCTCAGACCATTCAGCGCAATCTTTATGGACAAAAGGGTGTTGACGTCGTCATCTCAACCCCTCACCTGCTGGCATCAGTTGCAGAGTCTGATCCGAACGTCTTGTCTCGTGTGTCTCATCTGATTGTGGACGAGGCGGATTCCCTCTTTGATCGAAGCTTTTCTCCCGTCACAATGAGCATCATCGAGCGTTCCACTCCGTCGATGAAGCAGCTGATTTGCTGTTCGGCAACCATCCCACGAAAGTTAAACAACTATCTAGCTACCAACCATCCCAAGATGGAGCGCATCACAACACCCAATCTGCATGCTATCCCTCGACGTGTGCAGCTCGGCGTGATTGACGTATCCAAGGAACCCTACCGCAATAACAAGGACTTGGCATGCGCCGATGCCATCTACACAATTGGGCGAGAAGCAGCGCTACATGAAGGGCCAATCAAGGATGAGATTGAGGTTCGCCGAATCATCGTTTTCGTTAACGAGCGCGGGAAGACGGAGGAGGTTGCCGAATACCTCCAGTCAAAGGGCATTGATGCACAAGCATTGCACAGAGATACGCCAGAGAAGCGTCACGGAGAAGTTCTTGAAGTTTTTACGACCGCTGAGCCACTTCGAATTGCTACGCCTGAAAAATCAGCGCGTAGGAGGTCGCTGCCAAATGTCAAGGTTCTGGTAGTGACTGATCTAGCTTCCAGAGGCATTGACACGGTGGCCGTACGACACGTTATTTTGTACGACGTTCCTCATACTACCATTGATTTTATCCACCGTCTGGGTCGCGCAGGCCGAATGGGCCGGCGAGGAAGAGGCATTGTCTTGGTGGGCAACGATGACAGGAAGGATGTTGTCGCTGATGTGAAGAAGAGCATGTTTATGGGCCAGGCGCTTATTTAGACGGATACGGCCAATGTTGTATAACCCTACATCCCTACTATACCCACCTCTTCTCTATTGGATACCTACTACGGAGTACTTGTAGGTAATTGGAATGGTTCATCATGGCAGGCAGTGGTTTTGTTTTGGCGCAAAGGGGGGTCGTATGCATGAAGACATGAAGTATGTACGATTATGAATGTGATAGTAGAAGAAAGGGGAAAAAGAAGGGGAAAATAAAAAAGAGCAGGTTTCCTTACTTGCAAATCACTTGTCGGAGGAATGTGCTTCATACAAGATTATGTGGGCTTATGCTGTGCAATGTATGTACAAGCAGGTGATTATCCGGCAGTTCTTCAACGTTCAAGGCTGGCTTCCGGTAGTTGGCCCAAGCTTCCGGGGTGTGTTTTTAGTGGGTTCTTCCGAGTGGTTGCAGCCTTGCGAATCAGCTATCTTCGATATCGCGTCCCGACGCGTCGTGGCCTTCAATCCCACCTTAAAATTATTCTAATCCGTCACTGCTCAATCTGTTGCATTGCCGCCCAACTGATATTCCTGCCATCTCGATAGCGTCGTCGTAATTCTTTAATTATTATTATTTTTCTCTTCTGCCTTCTTGAACGTTCGTTTTATTGCGCTGCATCCTTCCATCTCCATTCTACGATGCCACGACCAGCAAAGAGGGGGCGACCTGCTCCCGCTCGAGCTTCGAGAGCGCCACCGCGATCTCCAAGCGCAGAACCGGAAAACGATGGCAACAATATTGCGATTGAACAAAAGGGGCAAGATAGAGGCCGCACTAGGACAAGCCGATCAGCTGGAAAACTAAGCATGGAGGAAGAGGAAGCGATTCGCACTACCAACCGTAGTCGTGATGCGGCACTCGATCGACTAGCCAACGAGGATGCGACAACTAGCGGTAACAACGGTAGAGATGGATCTTCGGGGGGCTCAGTGGAGGTGGGACGGCGAATCATGGAGACACCAGCGCATCGCAGGGACACAACAGGGTTGGATCTGGCAGACGACAGCATATTTGGCGATTTGGATGAAAGCTTTGCGGATGGAGATATGCCCCAGGGCCTACGCTCTACCGACACCTCAATCATTTCATTGAGCAACTTCAGATCCAGGTCGCGCCAGTCAAGCTTCATTGGGCGTAATGATCCCCCTATCCGACCGAGCAGCAGAGGAGGAAACACACCAGGCTTCGCCTCATCATTCAACATTGGTGCTTTCAGGAGACGTGCGAGGGAGCCGAGTATCCTGGGTACCTCCCGGAAGCCATTGCAGGAGCCGTCGAGAACCGTTCAAGATACCGAGCTGGAGAGTGAAAGCGAAGACGATTTCGAGCCTGAAGCTGAATCTACCCCACTAAACAATCGACGAAAGACGAGACAGAGCGAGGAACTTAGGCGAGCGTCGTCACCAGAGGCCCCGGAATCATTGAACCCCAAGAAGCGCAAGAGCGAGGACGCACACCACAGCAGCATTCGGCCAGATAAAGTATCGCGAACGGAGACTGCAGATGATGTTATTGAGGATAGTGGTTCTGAGCTCTCAGACGCCCCTTCTCCCCCTCAGCAGCTAGAACAAGACAGCGACTCGGAGCTATCGGAACTCTCTTCTCCCCAGGAACCCCCTGGACTATTCCAGAGACCAGTTACGCCAATCAATGACGACGAGATTAATGCTCCGCCTGCCAGCAGTGGATCAGAAGGGGAAGACATATGGCCAGACATCAGGACACTGGCAAAGAAACGTCGCAGACCTTCCATCACCACGCCCTCGAAACTAGACAACCTATCCGACATCTCTTCTCCGCCATCCCTCACCCACTCACCGAATTTCGAAGAAACTAGGGGGAGGGGCCGCGGCCGACCTGCCTCTCGACAGCAAGCCTCGCCAAAACTCACAACGGCCGACCTCACGAGCTTACTTCCCAAGCGTCGGTACAAAAAGGCGCGCGACCCGTTGGGGCTCGATAGCGACGAGGAGCTGGATGCCACCGGCCTCGGCGACGAAGATGATGAGCTTTCTTACTTGGACGCCCAGGCTACTCGGCGGAGGAAAGGGAGTCGGCCACCTAGCAGGGCTACTTCGGCACGCCCTGCATCAAGAGGCGGGCGAGCGCCGGCGTTGAAATCGAAACAGGCTCAAGCCTCGAAAAGACCCGCTACACGAAATGCCGAGGCTCATTCACGCCGGTCCTCAGATAAGGAGAATGAAGATGGCAATAGCGAGGAGAGAGGGGAGGAGGATGAAGAGGGAGAGGATGTGGAAGAGGAGAGTCGCTTCATGCCTTTGGCTGATGATACGTTCGATGCTGGTGTTGCCACTTCATCTGGCGAGACCCTCTCCGCCGACGAGTTGAAACAAGCGTCGAGAAAGTTTAAGGAGGTAGACAGGTGGGAACTCGAGTATGAGGAGGTTACGGAGACTTCATCGCCTCAAGATGGCAGATGATGAGAAAGGCTTTCTGCACTACAAGGGCGAGAGAAGGAAAAAAAGAAAAAAAGGTAACACCGATGTGTGTTTACGTCAATGTAGATAATGCGATTTTCACCAAGGGTATTCTATCAGGGAATAAAGGGAAAGGGGGGGTTGAGAGAAAAGGCGTTGGTTTGGCTGCATTGAATTTTTGTTGATATCACGCAAACTTTCCCTCGAGAGAATGGCTACAAGATCGCTCTCTGGTTACAAAAAACGTACCCGCCTAAAATGGACATATTAATATCAAGACCTTTTTAACGCCCATGTTTTATGCCTTGCCCCCCCTTTTTTTTTGAAGTCCTAATCGTGTGTGTGTGTGTGTCTGTCATTGCTTCGTTTCTTCAGGTTTGTGCTGCTAGAGATATGGCTTCCACCCGCTGCTCTACAACCTTGAGCAGTGGATCGAGAATATTGGGATCTCGTAATGCGACGGTGATTTCGTCGGGATGTCTCCCTGAGAGGAACAAGGCCTAGCAACCGGGTTAGCAAAAAAGAACTGCTGCAGCAACTGTTCTCCGGGGGGGGGGGGGAGAAATATCCCATACCCTCGTTACATCGGCAAAGCTCGCCTCCTTGGCCGTGTACTCGCGAAGCACCTCGTCCGTCTCAAAGTCGACGTAGACCCTCGTGTCCCGTATCCGCACCAGGACGCTGTCCAGGCGCATGAACAGGCGGCACAGCAGGAGCATGCGCTTGTCGTGGACCCTCAGCTTGGCGCTGTAGACGGAGATGCCGTTGTCGTCGAGCTCGCTCTCGTAGAGGACGACCTCGTCGAAGAAGAGGATGGGGTCGCGGCGCTTGAGCAGCTCAATGGGGATCTGCTTCTCCGTGGGCCGAAAGCCCGTCCCCCCCGCGGCGGCACTACTCTCCACGGTGCCGGCGTACGTCGTCGAGTAGCTCCAGTCGTAGGGCTTGACCACCTCCTTGATGTTCTGCGTCGTCTCCTCGCGCGTGCTCTCCCAGTCCCTCGCGTAGGCGACGCGGAGCATGTTCCTGTCCGTCTTGTCGACGGTGTCGAGGGCGTCGGCGGTGTTGAAGGCGAGGGTCCAGTTGGTGGGCGTGTGCGTCACGGACACGAGGTTGTCGCCGAAGATCATCTCCGGCACCGGGATACCGAGCCTCTTTTCCAGGTCATCGATGGCGCCAGACTTGGAGATGGGGAGCTTGCGCGTCGAGATACGGAAGCGGGTTTGGGTATGTGTGCTTGTGGCGGCGGCGAGGGTCTCGGGGGATGGGTAGGGCTCGTTGGGCGAGGTTATATGGTTCATTGTAAAAAAGAAAGAAAGAAACAAAAAGAAGGTTTTATAGTTTGTGTATTTGGTAATGGATTAGATTTATCCGAGTCTCAATGTTGAAATAGGTCAACTGCGGCGGCGGCTCGAGTGTCGATGAAGCTTGGTGATGTAGAATGTGGTGATGCGAGGCGAGGCGAGCTATGGTGGGGTTGAGTGTGTGTGTGGTTGGTTCGATAGCGGGGTGAAGTAACTGGCGACTTTCAGTTTATGAGATCTGCATGCCAAACTTAAAAGGTGTTCCTATTTGGGTACGTTGAAATAAGATTAAATGCATGTATAAATAGGCTCAAAATACCCAAGTCATACTACCTGGTAGGTAAATGATCATCTCTAATGTTTGCGTATATATGGAATAACGATTTACTACCAAGTAATCCAAGTCAAATCATCTCCAGCAGCCAATGCTGGCCGAACAAACTACACATGTACTTCAAGACTCCCACAGAGGGTGCAAGGCATCACACAATCTACAAAAGACATCATAGGCCATCGAAATAAAAGCAAGCTGCAAGGGTTGAGTAATTAATTGTTATTTCAAAGAGAGCTTAAACAATTGGCAGAATTTAGGACGACACCCTTTTCGAGATTGTTGCACTAGGCTACCGAATAATTACAATATGGCAATATCTATGGATACCTACCTAATAGTATTATATGGATGATGGACTTCTTTTGACGGGTGGCTGGCTAACCTACACTTGTTAGCCTGGGTGCTACCGGACAACAGCTAATTTCGACGTTGCGCTAAGAACATAGAGAAGACCCCTTCTAGATAGGTTCAGCTGTTTAAATCTTTGATCATTTTGTGAGTCTCATTGCCTACGGCCTTTTCTCTATTTAGCATGATAGACTACAGGTAAAATACTACATATTCACAGTAACGAATCACCTGTTGTTTTTCTGTTATTTTCGTCATGTTATGCATCGGGTTTCGCCAGCAACGGCAGACACTTGCATCTTTCCCTGCAGTGCGGTCCAGACCCTGTCACCAGATGCATCAGCCACCTTAGTCAGCCTGCGAACGTTTTTCTCCTCCGAGCCGTTGTCCTAGCAACCACAGACCGCATGTAATCACACCCATGTCTTGCCTACCTAGTACTTCAAGGACCGCCCATTGCCTCGAGCAGTTCTTCTCCTACCAACTCCAATCCCTCAGCTATCTAGAGCTTCGCCAAGCCTAGCCTCACAGCAAATATGACTACACGTACGCTTGAGTCCCGCTTTGAGCACATGTCCGTCCAGGATGAAAATGACACCGGCGAGACCTCAAAGCTCTACTCTAAATCAAAGGTAAGACGGCGGTCTACCGGTTGTTCCCAAACGCTTCGGAAAATACTAATAGGAACAGGTGCCAACGGCTTCAAGCACCAAACTTCAGAGTCATTTCAAGGTCGCCCTCCAATCGCAGAGCAACAATGCCGTGGCGACCGTGAAGCTCCCTTCACAGGCTGCTCAGCTAAAACCCCCTACCTCTCCAACATCAAGAAAGCCCCTTCCCGCAGCGCAGCCGCGTGTTGCCGAGGAAGACGCTGAAGAGCCTCAATCCTCTTCATTGCTCGATCAAACCAAGATACCCAAGCAATTCCACCTCGGCATGTTCGAGATAGGGCGGCCGCTCGGCAAGGGCAAGTTTGGACGCGTCTATCTTGCCCGGGAGCGAACAAGCGGGTTCATTTGCGCGCTCAAGGTGCTGCACAAGGAGGAACTGCGAGACGGAAACGTCGAGAAGCAGGTCAGACGAGAGATTGAGATCCAAAGCAACTTGCGACACCCAAACATCTTGCAAATGTACGGCCACTTCCACGATAGCAAGCGCATATTCTTGATTCTCGAATTTGCTGGCAAGGGTGAATTATACAAGCACCTCCGTCGGGAAACCAAGTTCCCCGAGTGGAAGGCTGCCCAGTATATCGCTCAGATGGCTTCAGCACTGCGATACCTGCACCGAAAACATGTTATCCACCGTGATATCAAGCCTGAGAATATTCTTGTCGGCATCCACGGGGAGATCAAGATTTCCGATTTCGGCTGGAGCGTCCACGCCCCTAACAATCGACGAAAGACGCTATGCGGTACTCTGGACTATCTCCCCCCTGAAATGCTCAAGCCTGGCTCTTCAGACAACTACTACAATGAGAAGGTCGACCTGTGGAGTTTGGGTGTTTTGACCTACGAGTTTCTTGTTGGCGAGGCTCCATTTGAAGACAGCCCAATCATGACACAGCGAAGGATCGCTCGTGCGGACATGAAGATCCCCAAGTCCGTCAGCCCAGAAGCTGCTGATCTTATTAAGAAGGTATGTGATGTCCCCCCTTTGCAATGTTGAAGGATTTGGCTAACCACCAGCAGCTCTTGGTTCTTGACCCCGAGAAGAGAATTCCGCTCGATGATATCCAGCACCACCCATGGATCGTCAAGTTCTGTGTGAAGGGAGAGCGAGCTACTAACCGCGAGAAGAGCATGTGAATTATTCAAGCATGATGTGAAATGTTGTATGGCAGAGGGACGGAGTTTTGGGTTGCGACCATTGATTGGATCATACATAATAATGACTTTGCATATGAAGGAGTCGCAGGAGTCTTTTTCTTGTTTCATTCTTTTTGGAAGGATTTTATGGCGAACGCAGAGAGAACTGCGCGCAGTATTTGTTCTCTGGGTATCATTAATAGCGTTGAGTGATAAAGTTGAGAGTCATGTCTTTGAGACTTGATGGGAGCCCGTCATATCGTACATTATTTGTGTAGACTTCTTATACATTGTCATCATCTGCGCGTTCATCTGTAGACCTCGTCAAAGGGTCTGGTGTCTGAGAAACATGAATCCCACACTTCGTTTACGACCTTTGTGGCTTGTACATCGTCTTTGCATCTCGGCCTGGCCATGACGGACTGGATAGCCCTCGTGCGGACGCAGTGTTGAAACTGTTGTGTCAAGGACCAATTGCCTCTCGTAAAGGACTCCCGTGTCCATCTGCATTCCCCACTGAGCATTGATGCACGAATCTGTTCAACACGGTCAGCCGTCTTTTTCTTTTTTCCTTTTCTCTTTCTCTGTCCCTTGTGCGTGCGTGCGTGCGTGCCGGACCCGAGACCGTTGACATCACTCACCTCTGTGCAGGCTGCATGTTTCAAGTCCTTGTCGCCCATCCAGTCCACCTTCCAGCGCAGGTGATCCCATGCATGTACCATTTCGTGCGCCAACGTATCCTCCAGGTGTTTACGATCTCGGATCTCGTTAGCGCAGAGAAGGATGCCATGGTTCGGGCTGAAGCCGCCGGATTGCCGATGTACCTGGCCATCGTCCTCCAGGCGGGCAGGACAGCGTCTGCATACGACGTTGGAGGGGTCCAGCCTGCCGTTGAGGTCCGCAATCTTACCCGACATGAATCGTATGAGCGGAGAGTAGGTGAAGAGCCAGTCGCGGTAGTCGTCGCATCGCTTGCAGTCCCTCTTCTCGTGGACCTTGTATCGCCATTCCCGGTAGTGGAACTGGCCCTCTGGGGTCATCTGCCCAGACAGTATTCTGAAGTAGTTCATCCACCATTTGATCTTGGGGTCGAACCCGGTTCGGGCCGGGTCATTGAAGACTTCTCTGGGAGTTTTCGGGCCAGCGGAGGAGGAGGGGGAGGAGGAAGCCTCTGGGGAAGGCGTCGGTGATGCGTCGCCTTGCGCCATCACGGAGGGCGGGGGGGATGGATGGGTTGGAGGGTTGGATTGAACGGGGATGAGCGACTATAGTAAGCCTCGGTATGTTCTGATTGAGAACCTGTATCAGACACAACAGCACATGGATATGGACACGAGCATGAGATTGGGGTCGGGTAATTCCGGTTAAAGGAAAACCGGGCTGTTGCAATAATTGCAGTTCCAATCGCAATGTCGTAATGCACCGACCTTGTTCTCGTTTGGTTGGACGAGTGGGTGAGCTCAAAAATTCTGCCAGCGCTTGGTGTAGTAGCAAGAAAAAAAAGATTGGGCGGTGAGATCACCCACAAGCTTTAATCCTTGTTATGATTCAAGGCTCCTTGGCACTTATACATTGATTCATTACAATAATCTTATCAATCTTTCATTTTCCTTCTTTTCAATCACGAAATACCACTCTTATAGTTATTTTATATCTGCATCCTCATGGGTTTAGGTATATGTATTTGGTAGTATATACGGCCAAGTCCGCAGTATGAGACATTCAAGGATCGGAGTCTCTCTCTCTGTATTTCAAGGAGGTTTCAGTGCATTCAGGGCAATAACAACACCTTGTCTTACCGTTCTAAAGACCGTTTCTTCAATATCTCATCAGGTCCGTCTTAGTAAATTTCAAGCCGCTCGTAGTAATACTGCGTCAAAATATCAGTTGTCAACGCGGAATGATTGCAGTGGCTGAATCCATCGCAACGCCTCCAGCGCTGTTTACTTACAGGTAGGTAGGTACCTCGTATAGTACCTAGTAGCTTCCCATGTGATTGTGCACTAACACAGGTACGAGCCGTTTGTTGACGATCCCGTCCTTTTACAAGATACCATCACAAGCTTTTAATGGAAATGCATCTTTATGAAATAATATGGACCTACCCAGCGCCCAGTCCACTGTCTACCTCTGTCTTGGGCACATGTTCCTTTTTTTGGGCACCCACCTGTATGCCCACCCATATGGAGCACCTAGGTATAGCTCGATCGAGCCGTTTTCCTTGATTTCCAACTGTACTGTTTCATAGCGTCTCAAAGCTCTAGGTTTCCACTTGAACATCCAGGGATTCGACACATATACATACAAGCTACATCGACCCTGTTAAGAGTAACTTGGGCAGCAACTCAAAACGCCTCTATTTCTCTTGTGGCGCTAATCATTCTCCACGATCCCACTAAAACATTCATGTCTCGGTCCCGTCTGCATGAAAAGGGCCCATTTCCGAAAAGCGGACCGTGACATCCCTATCCCCTTTTCATGTCCCAAGTCATCGTCCATCGACACTCAGACTCATCACTCTCAACGGGTGTTCCTCCTCCACCGGCTATCCACATTTCCTGCAGATTTTTGGTTCACCGGTGTATTTAATTTTTACTACCCATTGCATAATCATTCGCATTGCAATCGTCAACATGTCGACTCAAACAGTACCACAAGGTGAGTAAGCCTACTAGGTAGGCAGTGTAACCCTGAACGCGGAATATTACGTTGGAATATGTGGGCATGAAGAATGTGTGTTGACGGGGTTCGGGGACTTGAAATGCTATTTGTACTCATGTAGAGCGCTCTTTATTTGCTCCTACAATGGCATTGCGGTACTTTTCGGTATAGATCACTGACATTTTGGCTTGTGGTAAACGTCGCAGAGATGAAACGACCTAGACCTCTCACCGTTGTCATCAAGTTGGGTGAGTGTTGTGCCAAAATCCTACCTCTTCTGCCTCTAGAATCACCACTAACAAGGAGAATCAGGGACGAGTTCCATCGTGGACGAAAAAACACATGAGCCTCTGCTTCCCATCCTCACCCTCATCGTGGACACGGCCGTGAAGCTCAGGAAGGATGGCCATAAGGTGGTCATTGTCTCCTCTGGAGCCATCGGTGTCGGTCTGAGACGTATGGACGTGGCCAAGCGTCCCAAGCATCTGGCTCAGCTTCAAGCATTGGCGGCAATCGGCCAATGTCGACTGATTAGCCTCTGGGATAGCTTGTTTGCCCATCTTTCGCAGCCTGTCGCCCAGATTTTGCTCACAAGAAACGACATTGCTGATGTATGTCACCGCCTCTTGCTACAACCCCTGCGTGTACTTGCTTCGCTAACAAACCCTACTTTAGCGAACGAGATATATCAATGCACAAAACACTTTCCATGAACTGCTGGACATGGGCGTCATCCCCATTGTGAACGAAAACGACACGCTGGCCGTCTCTGAAATCAAGTTTGGCGATAACGACACACTTTCTGCCATCACGGCCGCCATGATTCACGCGGACCTGCTGTTCCTCATGACAGATGTCGATTGTCTATATGACAAGAACCCTCGTCATCACCCGGACGCCAAGCCCATTGAAATTGTCGAGGACATCTCAGAGCTTGAAGCCGATGGTTGGTCTTGCTCCCATAACCCTCATGAACCAATGCTTACCCAAACATAGTATCAAGTGCTGGCTCAGCCTTGGGCACCGGTGGCATGAGCACCAAGATCATTGCTGCAAGACTTGGGACATCAGCCGGTGTTACAACAATCATCACCAGGTCGTCGAACCCCGGCAACGTTCTCAATATCGTTCGATACCTCAACCAGGTTGGGAAGACAACGTCCTCACCACCCACACCACCATCGCCAGGCCAAGCTTCCGATGATATAACCCAGTCCACCATGTCTTTGAATCTGATAGCTCAATCAGAAAATGTGTGGGAAAAGGTGGCTCCCCCGCCTCTACACACAAGATTTCTGCCTTCGCTCGACCCCATTCGGGATCGACACTTCTGGCTGCTGCATACGCCAAGCCCTCACGGTACCATCTACATCGATCAAGGTGCTGAACGAGCTCTGTTGGGCAAGGCTAGTCTGTTGCCTGTTGGTGTAATAGGTGTTGAAGGCAACTTTGCTCAGCAGGAAGTCATTCGATTGGTGACCGTTAAGCGGCGACAAAACCCAGGACCCGGCGAAAAGCGCTGGGAGGGCACGCCTCAAGAAATTGGAAGGGCCATTGTCAACTACGCTGCTCCTGAGATCATGAGAATCATGGGCCACCGAAGCACAGATATTCGGGGCATCTTGGGATACGCTGACAGTGAATATGTGGCTCATCGCTCACACATCAGCATTTTCAGACAGCCAAGTAGGGCCAGCACGCCTACTCGGGAACTCCGTTGATTTGGACAGCATAGAGGCGAACCAGGCGTAACGGTGATATTCTAGCTTTATGTGATTTACGAAAGAATGGTTGACAGGTTATGGGTTGGATGGTTCATGTTTTTTCTCTAGATGACTTTATAGATTGTTTTTCTTCATCATCATTGGATTCCGGCGCATATTGGACTAAAAATAGAGAAGCAATTATTCATTGAGTTGGAAGAAGCATACATCAAGCTTTTAGTCGCCAAGGCAGGGTTAGTTAATGGAAAACGGCGTTCCCTGGTTGCTTCAAATTTCCGCATTCCATCTGTGTGACCACGGTCGTGTCCACTTGCTTTTCTGTGGATTGTATTGTGTAGCGATTGATCATTCAGGGGAAATGAAAATAGCCCCTATCGTGATTGACATTCACAGTGGAGGCGTCAGACTATTTGCACCCCGCCATTTATAGTGGTTTGACCAACTGTAGGTTAGCGTTAGAGTTTTTGTGCAGCTTACCTAAATTCCAGGTTGGCATCTCAGGTTCGTTACAGCACCATGGAGGGGTAATTCAACCCTCAGCGACGAATCGACAGGCCGCAAGCAGACCTTTTACTGTTGTGGCAGTCACACACAACCAAGAACTGTCTAGATCTTTGTCCCTCTTTTTCCCCCACCATCCATCTCAGAGGAAACAGTGCGGTCCGAGTTTTGTGACTCACGCACTCTCCTCGACTTCGACTCCAATATTAGTGGATGAAGCCAATCCGATTGCTCACCTGTTCATCTTCTCTTCTTCGGTTTAGAACTACCCCGTTTGCAAACCGAGCTGTTACAGCAGCCCGTCATCGCAACTTTACAGTCTCCCCAAGACTCGGCGCGTTCCAGCCGCTCAAGGCGCAAAGCCCAGAAAAAGCCGGCACCATGACTACAACCGCTACTACCCTCAAGGGTCAGCCCTTTGATAAGGCTGTCCTCGACTCCATGCTTCGACGCCGCATGTTCTATACCCCCTCGTTCGAAATCTACGGCGGAGTTGGTGGTCTCTACGATTATGGCCCGCCAGGCTGTGCTCTGCAGGCCAACATTGTTGATGTCTGGCGAAAACACTTCATTCTGGAGGAGGACATGCTCGAGGTTGACTGCACTGCCTTGACTCCCCACGAGGTTCTCAAGACCAGTGGTCACGTCGACAAGTTTGCCGATTGGATGTGCAAGGACCCCAAGAACGGCGAGATTCTTCGAGCTGACCACTTCGTCGAGGCCATCCTCGAGGCTAGGCTCAAGGGCGACAAGGAGGCTCGTGGTGAGAAGTTCGAGGAGGCGGAAGCTGACCCCAAGAAGAAGAAGAAGAAGGCCAAGTCGGTAGTTTTGAAGCTTGACGACGCTGTTGTTCAGGAGTACCAAGAGGTCCTGGCAAGGATTGACAACTATGACGGCCCCGAGCTGGGCGAGCTCATCAAGAAGTATGATCTTAAGAACCCGGAGACTGGTGTCCTCCCCTCGGACCCCGTTGCCTTCAACTTGATGTTCCAGACCTCTATTGGCCCCAGCAGCAACCTTCCTGGCTATCTCCGTCCCGAGACTGCCCAGGGTCAGTTCCTTAACTTTGCCAAGCTTCTCGAATTCAACCAGTCACAGATGCCATTTGCTTCTGCCTCGATCGGAAAGTCATACCGAAATGAGATCTCTCCTCGTGCCGGTCTTTTGCGTGTGCGAGAATTTTTGATGGCTGAGATTGAACACTATGTCGACCCCGAGGGTGGCAAGAAGCACAGCCGTTTCCATGAGATTGAGGATGTGGAGCTGGTTCTCCTGGATCGCGATACTCAACTTTCTGGAAAGACTGAAACCAAGAAGATGACCATTGGCCAGGCTGTCAAGACCGGTGTCGTCGACAACGAGACTCTCGGTTACTTTTTGGCTCGTATCCATCTCTTCCTGGAGAGAATCGGTGTCGATCTGACTAAGATGCGTTTCAGACAACACATGGCTAATGAAATGGCTCACTATGCTTGTGACTGCTGGGATGCTGAATTGCTCACCTCTTCTGGTTGGGTTGAATGTGTTGGCTGTGCTGACCGTAGCGCATACGATCTGACTGTCCATGCCAAGAAGACCGGCGCTGCCTTAATTGTGCGCGAGAAGCTCGAGGAACCCATCATCATCGAGGAGTGGCAGATTGATATTGAGAAAAAGAAGTTTGGTCCTCTTTTCAAGAAGGACGCCAAGACCGTTGAGACAGTCTTGGAGAACACATCACAGGAACAGCGAGAGAAGCTGGCTAAGGAACTGAATGACACTGGCAAGCTTGCTCTGGAAGTTGCCGGCGTTGGTAATGGCAAGGTTGAGCTTACCAAGGAGCACCTCAAGATCGAGTTCCGTAAGAGGACCGAGTACACTCGTGAATTCACACCCAACGTTATTGAGCCATCCTTTGGTATTGGCCGAATCCTCTACTCGCTGATTGAGCACAGCTACTGGTCTCGTGCCAGCGATGGTGGTGATGAAGCTCGTGGTGTAAGTACTACCATTCTCGCTATTAGCATGCACGGGGTGTCTAACTTTGTTTCTAGGTGCTTTCTTTCCCTCCTACCGTGGCTCCCACCAAGGTCCTCCTCGTACCTCTCTCATCCAACCCTCAATTCAAGCCCGCTGTCAAGAAATTGTCACAAAAACTGCGCGCCCTGGGTGTTTCCAGCCGCGTTGACGACTCATCCGCCAGTATTGGCAAGCGATACAGCCGAAATGACGAGCTCGGCACGCCTCTTGGCATTACCGTTGATTTCCAGACTCTGCAAGATGGCACCATTACTCTGAGAGATCGTGATTCAACTACACAGGTTAGAGCTGAGGAGGACAAGATTCTTGCTGCTATCAAGTCTCTGGTCGAGGGTAACAAAAAGTGGGCCGACGTTGAGACCGAACTCCCCAAGTTCGAAGGTCAAGAGGTTGAGGTTGTTGTTCGATAAAGTAGATTGGATGTCACGAGTAAGAAGAAAAAAAGGGCCAGCGCTGTAACAGACCCGCGTTGAAGAGCGTATTTAGAGTGCATCTAGATATCTTCACCAATTAAAAAAGGACTGGCGATTTACGCATCGAGAAAGCATAAATGGAATCAAGGTCAAACATGTGATAGGCTAGTTTGCTTTACCACTATAACCTGATACAGCTGGCTACGTTAAGTCATCTATAACAAAGTGCTAGTAGTAATAGTCACTCAATCCATTTTCTGACAGTAAGATGCCATTTCCTCCTTGTTATTGTAGGACGGGCGCTCAGAGTAGCGGTAAGGCAATTAAGATTGCTTCAATCGAAGAGGAATATTGGCGCATGAAGAGCCAATTTATCAAAAGAGGATCTGCAACGGTCCTCATGCAGGATAACCTGCAGGATAATGACTGTTGCAGGTGCTGGTTGGAGTGCAGTCAATGGTTGGATCTGCTCAGCGCAGAACCCCCCCTTCCCCCCTGCTAAGGTAATTTTAGCCCACGACCGGGATTATCTTCATCGGGAGACAAATCCGGAACAACTGAGGAGGGGCTTCTTGGCGGCAATCAGTTGGCTGTGGATGCATACGTACAATCTCGTGGGTCGAATTGTACAAAGTATCACCGTGTTCTTTTACGCCCCCTCTCCTGTTGTACGTACGTACGTACGTACGTGCAGAGTTTGTGTGCCACAGGACGGAGGAATTGCCAGCGTGACGGACGTTGGTTGGGGTTTCGAAGGAAGTGTCGGAGAATGAGATGACATGTGGCGCAGGACGGAAAAGAATGTTGAGCGTTTCGAGTGCGAAGTTGTCTCATCGACCCCTTTTCCTCTTGTTGGTTAGAGTCCGCCCCGGTGTGCGGGGGATGGAAAACATCGCTGCCGGTGATGAGGCCGGAGCATGTATCTATGCGTTAAGATCCATGAGGAAGTTGTTGTAATGGATATAATAATAACAGAAAATAAGGAGAGGGAATCAAGGGCCCGGCTTCGCGTGAGCCTTCCTCCACCCGTCACTCACATAGATATGGATGGTCTAAAATTGATCGTCAGTTACTATTACAAGCCAACAGTAGGTGGAACCAACAAAGGTACTCCTTAGACCTTAGTAGATAGTTTCGTTTCTTTTTTTATGTCTCTTGCTCCAAGTATTTGGATTTGCCATATTGGCCCGGATGGGGGGTAGCATTGACTCCTTCTCTGCAACTGAGGTCATGCAAAGACGGTTCGGTTCATGTCAACGAACCGAGTAAGAAGCTTATCGAGATCACATGGACTACCGCTCCGTACCTACAACTAGGTGAGGACACTCACTCTCCTTTACCTTTACCTCATCATTACGGAGTAATATCAGTCATCTCGATGCTTGCATCAATTCTCCGTTCTTGAAGCACGTGTCCATGCAACGGGACGTGCTCTCGACATGGTGGTGTCTTAGAAGGGGAGGGGGGAGGGAGAGGGAGAATCTCGACCTCGCCGAGCCCGACCTTGCAACCCAGCGGGAGAGGTCCCGGGGGGTGGTAAAAGGATGCGCCTGTGTTGCGTCTAGAAGGTAGCAAAAACGGTTCGCGGCCATTGTGTTCGTTTCGGAGACACGAGTTGGAAGAATAAAGGCACAGAGCCTCTGATTGTCCCGAACCGAAGAGACGGATCTATTCTTCACGAGATCCAATAAGAATTCCTCAAAATGCCCGCCGCCCACCTTCACCTTCACCTGCCTTAGCGATTCTAGGCGAGCGATACGCTGCTGTTGGCGACTAAGGTCAGTAAGGTGTAGCGGCCCTGTTCCCCTAATTTGGGAGGGTCGCCCACTGCAAGTCGAGCAAATAGGGCACTCCTCAGGGGCTGTTGGTGGCGGCCACACCCCACCTCGACCAACAACGGGTGTGGCCTTCCGCACTGGGCCTGACGCGACTCTTCCCCACACACATGTTTCTCCATGTTTTCACCACCAAACGATACCTGCAGCTCCATAGTAACTTTGCCGGTACCTCAGGTACACTGACATCCTTTGTACGCGCGCTAGGTGAAGCACTTCCAACGTTGGTCTCTCTTTGGCAGTGCAACCTGAAGTTCCCTCTCCCACTTCCTCCCATTCTCGCATATCGCTGCCAATCTCCTTCTTCCCACATCCTTTTTTCCCTTCTTCTGTGCTCCGTATGCTTCTTCTTTTGACAGACATCTCAGGGCGCTGGGCAATTTCCCCTCAGCGCAATCTCGTGCGATCCATTACGTGCGCAGGGTCTTCTCAACGGTCGCCTGCCGCCAGCTCTCCAAACCAAACAACCTTCTCCTTGTGCATGACTTGTCTCACCAGCGACCTCGCAGAAGGCCACCGCTCGCACTCAGCTACATATGCGCCATCAACCCCCGCCTACCCACCAATCTGAGCGAGCCAACACTGGCGCAACCTGCGACCGCTCCTCACATTTCCTTCGTTGATCGCTCAATTCCCAGCCTTGATCTCTCGCGAGTTTATTTGACCGACTAGAACGTTCCCTCGCCGTCGACGGGGCCAGCCAATTCACCACACCCCCTCCCAGTCTTTCTACCTACATATCCATCGTCGAAGGCGGTATTGCCGTTTGTTTTCTATACCCCCCCTCGATCTGTTTGGTTCAAGTTCCAGCATATAGACGCCCATGAAATAAGATACCCGTGTTTTCACGTTTTTCTTTGATTCACCATGGCTCAGAATAGGTATGTTCTTGTCAATCAATCCTCACGAGCATCTGAGATGTCATCGCTTTCTGGAGAATCGGCACTCGAGACTTTTCGAACCTGCCTCAACGGATGAGGCTACAGTCTGCGGTGACCGCCATCGATGATGCCTGCATACTTTGGCGTGGGAGCGGAATTGCGACTGCGAATTTATGGGCTTGCTCGTGTCGAAACGGCATCGTTGCTTGGTCGACCATTTTCATTGAGACCAAACAACTCTTGTGCACCGGCCCCATCCGTTTATGCAGATGACTCTGATGATATACTTGATCTCCCACTTAGCCCAATGCTAATATTGGCGCAGTGTCTATTCGTCCGGCCAGTTCATGAACCCTGGCCCGGCGCCTCGACCCCCTACCGACAGACCAAGACTTAATCTGACGCCTAGCACGAATCTGCCAGGGAGCATGGCTAATATGGCCATCTCTCCCATTCGAAGCACCGCGACATCTACATATACCGGCTCTACGATTTCCTTACCGATTGCTCGCCAGCAGACCAATAACACAGACGGTATGGGAGGAGTTGCGGTAAGAAAGGAAGGCTTGGCCTCAGTCAAGGAGAGCAAGAACTTCATTCAGCCCTGGAAATCAAAGTACCTGATCCTCCGCAAGGAGTCTCTAGACTTCCACAAAACCGAGGGTGGAAAAGTGTCATATACTCTCTATTTGAAAGATGTCGTTAATGTCGGCAGAGTAGAGGCAGCTGGCACCATCTTTGAGATCAAGCGGAAGTCAGATGGAGCATCCAACAGCCCCGGCGACGATGACGGCCACACAAAGACCCTACACATCAGGGTCAAGAGCGACGACGATCTCTACGAGTGGATTGACTTCATCTATGGTGCATGCCCTGGAATGGGTGGTGTTAGCAACCCTACCAACTTCTCACATGCTGTTCATGTTGGCTTTGACCCGCAGACTGGAGAGTTTGTTGGACTGCCCCCCGAATGGTCCAAGCTGCTGAATTCTTCAGCTATTACCAAGGAAGATTATGAAAGAAATCCACAAGCTGTATTTGAAGTCCTAGACTTCTATACAACAGATTTGGCAAAGAACTCTGAGAACCAATCTCAGTATGGCGGAATGGTGTCTCCTTCAACTCCTTCTCAGGTTAATAAACAGCTTGGATATGGGGGAGGGAACTCCGTGGCACCGCCCCGTCCAGCTCCCCCGAGTAACCCTCAACATAGCCCAAGCTATCCTGCTACTCCCCAGTCTAGTTCACGGCGTCCGACACCCAATGAACAGCAAATTCGCCAGCAGACGCAAAACAACTACATATCTCCCGAATCTTTGAGAGAGGAGCAGAAGCGAAAGCAACGAGAAGAACAAGAACGTCGAGAATTGGAAGAGTATAACGCTTCTCTCCCCAAGAGCAAGGTGCCGATGGCTCAACAAGAGATCGGTGGTGGTGGATACGGAATACCACAGGCTTCTCAAGCTGATCGCTTTAACCCAGCTAGAGCAGCTCCACCAGCGCCCAAGCCTGCAACCCAGCAAGCTAATGGCCTCCGAGCTCAAAGGCCCGCTCCATCACCACCAACAGCTGCGGCAACACGACCTCCTGTGATCCCTCAGTCGAGTTCCAGCTCATCACGAGATCCCGTAGCTCAATCTTCACGGCAGCATGCCAACGCTCAAGGTAGTTCAAATGTTTCGCGAAACCCTAACGGGGCGCAGGCAACTCAGCCAAGGCAACCCCAAGGTCAAACCCAGGCGGCACGCGGCCCTGCCCCTGTTAAGCCATTGAATGTTGCACCCAAGGCAACTCAGAATCAAGTTCAGGCTGATACCAAGGCTGCCGAGGCTCCACCAGCTAAGCAGCAAACGCCTGCTGAGCGGAAGCAGGATGCTCGCATGTCGACCATGTCGGAGAGTGAGGTTATGGCTAAGCTGAAGGAAGCTGTTTCAAAGGAGGACCCCAATCTTTCCTACTCGAAACAAAAGAAGATTGGCCAGGGTGCCTCTGGCTCCGTCTATGTTGCCAAAATTAAGGAGACAGCTGTTGGTATAGCACGCGAGCTTCTTCGTCAACAAGGATCCCGGGCCCAAGTGGCCATCAAGCAGATGGATCTTGCACACCAACCCCGAAAGGAGTTGATCGTCAACGAGATTATGGTGATGAAGGACAGTCGACACAAGAACATTGTCAACTTCCTTGACGCCTTTCTTCGTAATAACTTTACGGAGCTCTGGGTTGTCATGGAATTTATGGAGGGTGGTGCGCTCACAGATGTGATTGATAATAACCCTTCGATTTCAGAAGAACAAATCTCTACCATTTGTCTTGAGGTGAGTTTACAAATCTATCAATTTTGTATGAGGTTGCGGGCCGGATGCTAACCATGACACACCAGACTTGCCAAGGATTGCAACATCTTCACTCTCAGAGCATCATTCACCGAGACATCAAGAGTGATAACGTCTTGTTGGATGCCCGTGGTAACGTCAAGATTAGTGAGTAACCTTGGAATTTTATTTGACTACGCTCAAGCGCTGACCTGTGTATAGCCGATTTCGGATTCTGTGCCAAGTTGACAGAGACAAAATCCAAGCGAGCAACCATGGTGGGGACACCATATTGGATGGCCCCCGAGGTCGTCAAGCAAAAGGAGTACGGACCAAAGGTTGACATTTGGTCGTTGGGTATTATGGCGATTGAGATGATAGAATCAGAACCGCCCTACCTTAACGAAGAACCACTCAAGGCTCTGTATCTCATTGCCACGAACGGAACGCCACGACTGAAGAAGCCTGAGAAGCTGAGCAAGGAGCTCAAAGCCTTCCTGTCTGTTTGTCTTTGCGTTGATGTCAAGAGCCGAGCATCGGCCGATGAGCTCCTGGCGCATGATTTCTTGAAGCACGGTTGTCCCTTGGCTAGTCTCGCAGAGCTCCTGGCCTTCAAGAAGCACGCAAAATAAGGACGTTTAATAGATGTGGCATGCGTTTGAAGTTTAAGCATGGAAAAGAAACGAAGCACCGTCATCTCCCTTTTTTCTTTGACGGTATTTTTCTTTTTGACTGGGTTTGGCAGGCAAGAGTGACGATTTTACGCTTCATTCATTGGTCGATTGGCGTTGGGGGTTGGAATCTGCTTTCTTGCTTTGCTTACCAACGCCAGTTTTGTCGACTCGAGGCTGGGTGAAGCCTTGGTCCTTTTTCTTGGCCTTGGATAGGCTTTCACCTTGGGGGATTTATATACCAGCAGGGTTCATCATGTCGGATAGGGTCCAATGATTCCAGATGTAGATTCATAGGGTATAGAAAGAATAAAAGCTGTTGCTATATTAATGATAAATTTTGGGTCTAGCATTTTGTGATGTCGTGTCCTATCGTTCTGTTGAGTTGATGTTATTTGTCGATTCCGTTTCCCTGTTAGACTATGGATTGACGAGTAATATGGATCTACATGTGTTCGGAATAGCATTCTCTTGTTTGCGAGAAGGGTGTACTGTGAATGGCTCGTAGTTTTTCAACATGAATCAACAATCAGGGGCCCCCAGAAGATTGGTTTCAGAGAGTTGTTTGGGCGAAAGTGTTTTCCAACCACGTAAAGGCCATTGATTGGAAGTTTGTCGATAATGATGGACCAATCAGAAACGTCAATCCCAGAGAGCCTTGTGGCTTGTTCAGCTTGGCCTCACAAGAAGCTTGGCAATGGCCCTGTGGGGAGGAAGAATGAGAACAAGGGTCAAGTCGTTGAAGGGAGCTATCCAGAATACATATAACTAATAATGGCTACGGAAAAGCTTAACAGGAGAACAAACCAACGTTCGGAAAGTCCCTTTTTATTTTGCCACAGCGTCAGTGGAGGCTGTAAGCTTTTTATTTCTTCTAACCGTTTAATAGTTTTTGTTCTTGCGCCATCCCCGATCTCGCCACAAGGTTGGTGGGAATCCTTTAAACGAAGGAAGAGAGAGAGCGAGAGCGTGTGGGTCTTTCTCACTCCGCTGTCTAACCCCAACCCTGATGGAAGAAGCGAGAGGGGATTCGAAGCGATGAAGGTGAGAGAGACGATAAAAAGAGAGAGAAGGGCGTCAAGGTCAGACCACGGCACATGAGGCACTACCGCTCTTTCAATCAACACACATATTACTATGCCCAAAAGCCCTCGTCATTGGTGACCCCCTTTTTTCCATTTCTCATCGTGTTGTTGTGACGTGAGCTTAATGGGTGCTGGTGTGGGCGACGCCGAGTGAACACCAATGGATGGATGGTAGCCCACCTTTTTTAAGCCTCCTCCTCTTCAGGGGCTTTGTGTTCTTGGGGTGGTGTGGCCTCATGGTGGGGAGGGGGGATATGAGGGAACCCGAGGATTGGAGCTGGGAGAGAAAGGCGGACAGGGAGAAGAGTCTCTGGGAGCCCATCTGACTGTTTTTCCCCCTGAGTTTTTGTTTTGTTTCGGGATAGTGTTGGAGGGCTATGCTCAAAAGCTAGTAGTGCCTGTACCTACTGCCTTGGGAAGCAATCCCGGGTCGATAGATGTATGTATGCAGGAGAAGTCCATGTCCCGCCTCTGAAAGGGTCCATCTAGCAGGGGGAATCCAAAATCCCCTTGCAGAAAGGATATCTCAATACGACGTACCTACATAGGTACATACATACATACACGCACATACATACCAATAAAGGGCTGCAACGACGGGGAGAGGATGCTGCCTTTCTGAAAACATTAGAGGTAACTCTTGAATGTGCTGCTTGTATTTATAAAAGTGGGTGTCGTGTCAAGAACCTCATGGCTAAGCCGGATGGAACGGCCATCGATGATGGGCTTGGATAGCAGGTAACCCTTCGACAGGTTGCGAGATGTGGCGGTTGAAATCCGGGGCACAAGGTGCGACCGTGTCGACTTTTTTCGAGGGCTTCCAGAGGAGAGAAAAAAAAGTACGACCAGGAATAGCCTGCTAGGTGCTGATCAGTGTGGAGAGAGGGGGGGAGACTGGCTGGCTAGACTCTTGTCTATCCGTCTGTCTGTCTGCCTCCCCCCCTCCTCTTTGAGAGGGGACCCCCCCTTTGAGAGGACGACGATGGACGACGACGTGGAAGCCTCCAATTTGAACGAGAAGAAGGGGAAGGGGGGGACGAAGAAAATGATCCATGATTCCGCCCATGTGCAATGGTAGGATCAGAGGCTCTCGTGCTCGGTACCTGGTGCCTGTCTCGACTTGGATGGGCAAGGTTGTAAGGCTTGCTACCCGTGTTTCAAAAAATGAGCTGAAGAGGATTGTTGGTGTCCTTTTTTTGACGGGTTTCCCCTTGGACGCCAGTGATTAGAGGTGCCAATCAGTGGTTTAGGTGGTCTCTGTACTGGCTTAGCAGCCCGAAGGGTACCTATGTAGGTTCCAGTAGCAGCAACTGTCAGGGCCGTCCCAGCGGTTTCTCTTTGTCCTCCCAGCCCAGTACCCCCCCAAGTATCCGTACAAGTAGGTGGTGTGGGTGGTTTCAAGCACCGCGCTAGCACCACTACTCCCACTATTTGCACCCGCACCACGCAAGCAGCACCACAGCACAGCAACCGCACAGCACCAAGCACAGCACCGCACCACCACTACCACAACCACCACAACCATTTGGATCAAAGAAACCAACAAATCCCAGGAAACGTCCTTCAACCCTGCCCTTTTTTCGTATCTCCGTCTCTCAAACCCTCCCTCTTCTTCCAAACATCCTCACCTCCTCACTCTCCTCTCCTCCCCCCCCCATGAGGCCTGTACATTGACTCACGACTTCGTTTCTGCCTCCTCCTCCTCTCTCTTCTCTTAATTTACACCTCCATCTCTTCCCCAGTTAGACACTGACGACGGCTTGCTGACGGCTTTTGCCCTTGGACAAAAAAAAAAAAACTGAGGTCGTCTCTTTTCGTCGCTAAATTTACCCCAGAGTTGCGTGGTGCGAATCCTCGCTCTCGCTCCTTGTGCCCTTGTTTCTACTCTCATCATCTCGCACTTTGAAAGAAGAGGCGCCAATCCAGTTTCTCTCTCTAGCATCATCCTGTAATACAAGCTACGAGACCTCTTTTTTTTTCTTTCTCTTTCTTTCTTCATCTTCCTTCCTTTTCTTCTCTTTCGCATTTCACGGTGCACTCCTTTTTTCTTCTTCTTCTTCGTCTTCTTCTTCATTCTTCTACTTCGTCCTCTTTGCTGGTCTCGTCGCCCGCCGCCCTTGGCCTAGAACGTCTTTTTTTGCTCTGACACAGCAATACCACGTCATCGTGCCTTGACCGTTTCGACTTCAAAGACGGCTTTCGACGACTTATTCTCTTTTTCATAGCATCGACCTAGACGGAGAAAGGCATCTTTTCAAAAGGGAAGGGGAAAAAAAGAAAATAATATCTCCATCTCAATTCGTCAAATACTTGTGGCCCGGGTTTATCTTCCCATGCGGCCACCTGGATAATTGATAATGTCAGCTTCCAGATCCGATCACTTGGCACTCGGCTATTCCTCGCATACTGCCAACCAAAACCGTTCAAACTCTCCTTCTGCCAACAACTCGCCAATCGATCCTCTGGCCTCGTCGAACAGACAAGCATTTGGTCTTGCAGGCGGGATGAATCCAAACAACTTGATGGCCGGGAGCACGCGATCCGGGGCTGGTTCTCCGTCGCACGAGATGGCAGGCTCCAGCCGTTTGTTCTCTAAGAGGTTCGTGAAACCTAAGCTACCATCCCAAAACTCAAAGCCTCCCCCCCTTTTCCCATTTAACCCTATGCGAACAGATGGCTAATTTATTATAATCATTTCTAGAGCCCGTGAAATCCAAGCTCAAGAAGGTGTCCCTGGCATGCCTCTGAATCCCTGGGGTGGCCCTCCCACCAGTGGCAACTCGACACCTCTCCGAGAAAACATCCCCGAATCTCCAACCGACGGCTTCCCAGACTTTGCCCAACTTCCAACCCCTGAAAGCATCTCTCAGCCTCGGCGTGCTCGTGCTGGCACTGTACCCTCTCGATTCTCACCGGGGGGTGCTGGAAATGTGAATGGTCTTCTTGGCATACCTGGCCTAGCAGCAAAATCTGCTCGCGCCACTCCATCTCAGAGCCCATTCAACAAGTCCCCCTCTCCCAACCTTGAGCACCCTGAGAATACCAACGTCACTGGATCTTCCTCAACACTCCTCTCACGTCTGCGTGCTGGATCTATGCCGCAACGTAGTCCATTCGCCAACCTGCCTACATCAAACTCACCGTTTGGCCCCTCCATCTTTAGCAGTTGGAACCCATCTGGTGTTGGTCGTGAGCGAGGGTCTACTCTTGCAAGCATTGCTAGTGTCGGCTCCAATGGACCGAGCTCACCTGCACAGTCTCAGTTCTCCAAAGAAGGCGGAGGAGAGTCTGATGTGCATATGAGAACATTGGATTACCTTGGCCTCGCTGAGACCCCACAGCCTGCCCGAGCTCAACTCGCCACTCCGTACATGGATATGTCACGGCAGGCAAGCCGCTTCCGATCTTATTCCGTCAACAATAAGGACAAGTACGCGGATGAGGAAGATGATTACGATGATGGCATGACCCTTGAAAGTCAATATGCTGCCGCCGCACTCCAGGACCAACTTGCTGCCACAAACCAGGCAATCCTCAACCACAATTTGGCTGTCCAGGCCTTTGCAAACCATGCGACCCGGCCACGTGCTCGCACGGCAGGCGTCTTGGATACTCCAGGTAGCCGCTTGATGCGAACCTACGTAAGTGGCAATGCTGGCGTCATGCCCAATCCTGTTGCTCCTGCGGAGATCCGTCTGCAGGATGAGAAGGAATATGAAGACATCTCCCAGGCCGTTGCCGGCATGAATCTTGGCAGGTCCAACAGCCGCAATGCTGGCCTGCTCAGTGCTGAAGAGCAGGGACTTGAGGGCCCGACCAGCGCATTATGGCTCGGCGGCATCCCTACCTCCACAACTACCTCTACCCTTATCGAGATGTTCAAATCCCATGGGCCCATAGTGTCGGCCCGTGTCCTCACACATAAGAACTGTGGCTTTGTCAATTTTGAGAGAGTAGAGAGTGCCATTTCCGCCAAAGCCAGCATGAACGGCAAGGAGATTTTCCCCGGGGCTGGCCCGATCCGAATCAACTTCGCCAAGCCTCCGTCTGCCTCCAACACCCCCGGACATGATGGGGTTTTCCCTTCGCCCAGTCCGGATCCTTTTGGGAAAAGCCAGGATGCTTCTCACGGTGGCTCGGCTGCCCCATCTGGGGATGCCGCACCTGCCGCCGCTCTGAGCAATGCTACGCCAACTGTTGCCCCTCTGCGCGAGATGACGGCAGATATTGTCGACATTGTCGGCCAATTTGGCGCTTCGGACGAGGATAGAGTCCTGATCTCTCAAAGTCTGCAGTCGGCAATTCAGTTCACCTCGTTCGCCGAGGAGATCCCCCCAGTCCGAGAGCCAACTCACACCAGGGTTCATGATGCACCTAAGCTCAGGGACATCCGCAAGCGAATCGACAACCAGATGCTCTCCCAAGCTGAGATTGAGAACATTGCAGTTGACATGCTCCCGGAAATTGCTGAGCTCTCGTCTGACTATCTTGGCAACACAGTTGTTCAGAAGCTGTTTGATCACTGCTCTGATCAGCTCCGGGATGCCATGCTGGGCGAGATTGCTCCCCATATTGCCGAGATTGGCATCCACAAGAACGGTACCTGGGCAGCGCAGAAGATCATCGATGTTTGCAAGACCCCCGCCCAGCTCAACTTGCTCGTGGAGCATCTTCGTCCGTACACCGTTTCTCTCTTCCTTGACCAGTACGGCAATTACGTTTTGCAAGGATGTCTCAAGTTTGGTGCCCCATTCAATAACTTCATTTTTGAGACGATGCTCAGCCGGATGTGGGAAATTTCTCAAGGCCGGTATGGCGCTCGCGCCATGAGAGCCTGCTTGGAGAGCCACCATGCGACCAAGGAGCAGCAGAGAATGTTGGCTGCAGCCATTGCTCTCCACAGTGTCCAGCTCGCAACCAACGCTAATGGTGCCCTCCTCCTGACCTGGTTTTTGGACACTTGCACATTCCCCCAGCGTCGCACAGTTCTCTCACCTAGACTGGTTCCTTACCTGGTTCACTTGTGCACCCACAAGGTCGCATACCTGACTGTTTTGAAGGTTATCAACCAGAAGGCGGAAGCAGATGCCAGGGATACCATTCTAAAGGCACTGTTCTTCTCTCCCAATGACCAGATTCTCGAGGCTATTCTCAGCGACCAAGCATGCGGTGCTACACTCATCTTCAAGGTGCTAACAACCCCTTTCTTTGATGAGGCTATCCGGGGTCAAGTCGTAGAGAACGTCAAGAATGTGTTGCTTAGAATCAAGGCCCAGCCAGGACAAGGTTACAAGCGTCTGATGGATGAGGTTGGCTTGTCAACAAGGGCAGCTGGGCCTAATCGAGATGCTAGCACCAACTCCGAGCAACGACAGCGTCCAACATCAAGACAGGCCAACAACGCCAATGGACAGCCGCCCCAGCCCGCGCAATCCAACAAGCCCTTCTACAACAGCGTCAACAACCCTGCCCCGAATCCTTCAGCGTTTGAGACAGGTCCCAATGAACAGAGAGTCGACAACGGCAATGGCAACATCCCTCCTTTCACTCAATTCAATCAAGGCGGCATGATGTACAATACCTCTGGTGGACCGCCAATGCCTCCTGGCGTCAACTTGCAACAACAAATGCAGTATCAACAGAGTGTCATGAACAGGGGCAACCCTCAAATGAACTACAATTACCCAAGTATGCAACCTGGAGGGTTTGGCTACGGCAACCAGACCCCACCAATTGATCAGTTCCGTCAGCAGAACATGCCTCCGAACAATAACTCCCTGCAGCCCCCTCAAATGCCTGGCGGCCAGCCTCCGTATGCTCCCCCTGGCTTTGGCGTGGGTATGGGTGGATATGGATATGGTGGGAACATGGGAGGTATGCCGAATATGGGATACATGCAGCAGCAGCAGCAGCAGCAGCAGGAGCAAGTCAACGGTCGACGTGGCCGCGTACGTCACCCTCCCCCCAGTGACCAACACCAGGGCAATCAGCATCAGGGCAATCACTAACGGTTACCTCAGAGGTAATAATGTCCACTTGAGATGACAAGTCACGATGGCGTCCTCTGGCTATTAGATATTGCCATAATTGCCTTATTCTTTCGCGCCAGTCGGGCAAGGCTATTGCTCTGCGGAGTTGGGGAGTTTGAAATTCGGTAGAGACACGAACGAGAATGACGCCTCTAGTAGGCTAAGCTTAGACGAATGCTGGCTTTACAAAAAAGTACGGACGGGGAATGTTGCCCTTTGTTCCCTGGCAATTTCTGTCGCCTCATTGTGGTACATACCTCTCTGTCTGAACCTGGTGGCAGCATGTGCCGGGCTGGTCTCACACATTTAGGCTGCAAGTGTCGGAGAGGCGGAGGCAGTCAGCATCTTCTTTTTTTCTCTCTTTTTAATTCATTCTTTCGACTATCATTATTGAACGATTACGTCTATGAATCCAACACCATGCCGGAAAAACAGAAAAAAGCGCAATGTGGAAGGGTATTCCTCATTTCTATTATATATTAGTTTTATGTTCCTTCTTCTTCTTGGTGTAGGAAACGATTCATGCCCTTCGCTCTCCTTTTGCTAGGTTTACACTGGATGACTCTTTTTACTACAAAAAGAAATGACGAATGGGTAGAAACAGAAAAGTTCCTCTTCTTCCCCACGGCCGAAATAATGAAGCGTTAGTAACACATTTCAATTTCCGGCCAAGTATGGCTTTTTTCAAGTATCGAAGGTCTCACGGCGAGACCGGAAATCTTTGGGGGGCAAGGAGAGTGGAAAGGGAGGGAGGGGAGTCGGGAGATGAAGCGTAAATCAAGGACTTTGCTTTGCGTGGTTGGCTGGGGCTTTTGAGCCAAGGCATGGACGAGATTTGGTGTGTGACGAATTGTGGAATAAGAGGTTGTATATTAGCATCAATCAAAAGTGTTCTTTTTTTCATATACGAACTGATATTTGTGGATGACTCAATGTTCACCTATTCGTTTATGGATCATGATACTGTTATTGTAAACATGACATGATAACCAGCACACACGTTAAGGATTTGATACCGGGATTTCAGACAGTGCCCACTTCTTTGTGTGCATTTTTGGAATCATGACAATCCTATCAAGCTACCTTTTCTCGCCACCAATTGTGACCTGCTTTGCGGCCGCAGCTATGTTACAAAATGTGAACATTACTAATATGACTTCTGCCTCCTCTTCCCCCCCAATTGTCTCTCTTCCTTTTGTGCCATAGGCATCATCATGTTGCTCGCGTCCAACGCCGCGTATAATGGTCACCGTCTCTCATTCTTTCTCTAGCTGCCCCCTTCTCACCTTCCCCTCCTCCATTCTGTCTTTCTCATTTTGCCAGCCCCGACCTAGAGATAAAGGAGCACTTGGGCGTTCTCGAAAAGGGTGCATACAAGGTATGAAAAAAAGGAGATGCGCAAAAAAAAGGGGGGATGATGGTGATGGTGATGGTGATGGTGGGTAGAGTGCAAAAAAGCAACAAGTGTTCTGGTCAACTTCGTGCAAGGGTCAAGTGTGCAAAAAGAAAAGAGGACTCGGCCGTTTGTCGAAATACGACGAGGGTTTCATAAGTGTAAATGCCAGTGGTAGTCACCCCAACTCCTGTTCGCATCAAGGTAATAACAACACAAAGCCGAATAAGGTAAAAGTACGGCGGGAAATCGTTTTTTGACGAAAAGAGTCAATACAAGGCCAAGAACTGAGATGTGCGCAAAGGGGAATTCGTCGAGTTCTATGGGAGGTGGAATGAGGTAGTTGTCGTAGTCGAACATTCATGACAGTCTATTGGCGGTTGTGTCGGCCTCCATCTTGAAAGTGGATGGAAACATGTAACTAGTACGCTGACAGTGGAAAAAGATCAATCGAGCTCCATGTTGCCTTCACCATGATCAACCGTAGAGGGAGGAGTGGGCTCTGCAATTGGAGCTGTGGATTCAGCCTTGTCTGCACACTCGTGGTCACCCGAGGGTTCCGTACCCGGTGTTTCCGCTCTAATGGTCTTCAAGGTAGGAGTCATGGACAGCAGAGCCTCTTCGCCGAGTAGCTGTCGGATCCGACCGCTCATAGCGTCCATCTGGACCAACATAGCACGGAGGCTGACTTCATCGTCCCGAGCTAATCGGCCAAGCTCGAAATTATCCGCGTTGCCTTTGGCCATGAGTGCCAAAACATTATCGTCAGCAGCAGCCTAGATGGCAGAGTTGGTTAGCATGATGCTGAGTACAAATGCGGCCTGAGGGTTTGAATCGCTTACCAGAAGTGTAGACGTGAGTTGATCAATATTTTCTGACCGCTTCTGCTTCAGGGCTATTAGGTTTAGGCAAGCCTGCATTTCTTCGACCCTGCGGTCAGAGGCGGAGCCACGAATCGGCAAATTAGAATGACGGGTTGGGATTGATGGGTAAGGAACCCATCGCGATTCGCTTCGGTGAGATCCATAGCCAGCGCCTTGATGTCGAAGCCTTTGAGATGCAAAGTTAGCCCAAGACGTAACAATCGACGAGCGAGAAAAAAATGGGTTTATACTTACTGTTCGATAAAGTCAAGAATCACACCCTGAGCTGGCAGTTTGTAAGTTCGACCAAACGACTCTGGATCTTTCCAACCCGAATTCAGCGGCTCCTCCGGCTCATCAGCCCAGTCAATCTCAATATAACCGTTGTTCTTGCTTCCACGGCTAAAGCCCGGCGTAATGAGTTGGCCACCTTTGAGTCTGCGGTATCTATGCGCCGGTGCCAGCGGAGGGGCGTCCATGAGAATATCGTCTACATGAGCTGGACATCGCCAAGTTTTCAAGACAGGAGGCATGGCCAACGGAGGATCTAAGCAATCTATGTGCCAATGGAAGGGACACACGCTGCAGGGGATGATGGCCCTAATCTCCGTTGCTGGTGTCTGACAAGCATGGCAAAGCACTGCCTCTCCATCCTCACGTTGCTTGAAGAAGTCCGGCAGCTCATCGTAACCTGGTCGCTTCCTATAATCGAGAGATTAGTTGCTGGTCGGTCACGCGCGGGTGCGCAGCTGGAATGAGCTCTTAGCCTATTCCCGAGCACAGGCCTTTCTCTCCCTTCCTCCATCGTCGATTGATCCAGATGAGAGACATTGAAGAAATGGGGGAAAAAACTCACTTTGCTACTTTGTTGGTAGTAATTTCCTCATAATCGCCATCAGCCCCAGCTTTCACACCCTCAAATCGGTTCTGTAGTTTCTTGGGCAGACTGAATGCGCGAGGGATGCTCTTCTCCAGTTGGCTGAGAGCACCGGCGAATGCGCCTTGGTAGACAGGGATACGTGTAGGATACCGCCGGACGAAGCATTCGTTGCAGTACCACTCGTCGGGTAAGCTCTCCGACTGCACCATGTCCACGCACTCAAAATGGAATGACCGGGGACATCCATCGCAGCAGACAACATCACCCGCATTGCCACACGCGGAACAGTACTCGTCGTTCTCGGAGCCCTGGAAGACCCTGGTTAGCTTGAGCCCCCGTCGTCGTTTTACACGTTGCATCATTTGCCCAACATGGACGGCACAGGCGGATCAAATTCGTAGCCACTAAATTTTCGCCCTTTGATGATCCTTGCAGCCCCCATGCCGTGTCCAGGTCATCAAATTAATTTTGTTGGCTCCCAAGCCAAAATAGAGAAAAATGAAACGCGTTGGGTTGATCAAGACATAAATACCCGTATGGCCCTGAGCATCCCAAATCACTCGACTTGTGATGCAATTCACAGCCATATTCAAGGTAGCCTTTGCTGGCGAGATAAAGTAAAATTACATGTCGTGTGCACGTACCTGTTCTCTTGGCGTACCAGTATTCACTGACACTGATTGCGCATCACTCATAGAACGAGGAACACCAGCAGCCGTGCCGCCCTTCTTCTTCACTGGCCTGCAAGCGACGAAGCAAAGTTAGTATATGTGCATAAACCTTCATGTTTGCTTGCGTGTCATTTAGGAAGGGGAGATTGGGCCACGGAAATATGGGGAGGGGGGGGTTGGCAGGGCAGTCAGATTGTGGAGGGTAAAACTCTACGAGCAAAAAAATCCTCCTGCAAGTGGACACGCACACACACACATTTCCGAAGACGGTGGTGATTGTGCCTTTCAAGTCGCAAAACTCACTCGAGTTTTGCGAACGCAGCTTCTTCCGTCTCATGAAATTGTGATGGAATCGATGGATTGTGACAACGCGTGGATGAAAGATGGGCATGAAACTCACGATGATTTGATGCGAAGACCTGTCCTCGGCTTCTTGATTGGACGCAACGTAGTTGGTGTAGCAGCGCGCGATCCGAACGCTGAACTGCCTTCGTGAAATGAAAAGGCCAAGGGCGAGACGATAATGTCTCCATCCTCATTGGGAGGTCTCTTGCTGGCTGAACGAGTTGATCGAGTGCTGATAGGGGCTACCAGAGAATGCCGTGTCCTCCTTGTCCTTCTAGCAGGCGTGGTAGCTTCTTGCTCCTCCTCGCCGTCGCGTATTGAACTCTCATGAACGTCATAGCAGTTGGTGATTTTTTGAGCATCACGTCGCCTATTCCAGAACGGATCATCATCATCATCGTCTACCGGCATGTGAGCATCGATAATGCCGCCGCCGCCGCCGCCGCCGACTTCCTTGATGTGTGATTTGCCGTTGGATAATTTATTGATGGAAATGCTGGCCAAGAGATCAGAAGAAGCAACCTTGCCAGGCATGCTGGCATCAGCCTTGGATGTGTGGGTGCGGTTTGGATGGGTGGGAGAGTTTGGTTCAGAAGCGTTGGACACGGCCTGCTTGTTGGAGGCGAGAGATTTGCGGCGGGTGGTGGTGATTGGCTGAGATTTTGGCGCATCATGAGACTGAGACCGGCCCCCCGTAGTCGAGGTAGCAGTCGCCGTAGCACCACCCCCAGTAGCGGCAGTGGTAGTAGTGGCAATGGTTATTCTTCTCTTCTGAGTAGACGGGCTGAGCTCATCCTCACTGCCATCCGGCGATGACAGGCTCATGGCTGATGATAGTGATGACTCGCTAGATCCAGAGTCCCGCCTGGCGCGTCTGCGTGATGGCGTGCGGAGGCTGCCGTGAGATTTTGACCCGTTGGACATTTTCTTGATGCGCGGCGTCTCCGCCGAGTGCAAAATCTTGGCCTTCTTGGCAGCTCGCGTCTCACTTTTCTCCTCTTGCGAATAACGAGGGAGAATAAGCTTGCCGTACGGTGCAGCTCTTGGTTTGCGTGGAGTGAAGCGGTTGTTGGTTGCGGGCGGTACAAAGTAGTAGCAGCCTTGGTTATCCTTCTTACCCTCTCGCTTCTTCTCCTCAATCAGCCTAGAGAACACTTCCATAGTCTCCGCATCAGCGGTTTGCTTGAACACTTCTTCAATCATGGCTACAAAGTCAGCATCACCTGACTTTTCATCGTAGAGGGTCCTGAGGGCCCAGGCTGTAGGATAGCGGTAGTGCTTGAGAGCTTCCTCTACGGCGGCTTCGACGACTTTGTCGGCAAAATCCTTGTCTTCGGGCTCTCTCTGGCGAACACGTTTAGGCGTCGCTGGCTTGGCCCGAATGACAGTGTTCTTTTGTTCAACTATAGGTGGTGGTGGTGGCTGCTGCTGCTGCAGCTGTTGCTGCGGTTGTTGCTGCTGGTGCCTGGGCTTGGAAGGAAGTGATACGCGCCGTGACTGCCTACGACGCGGACCTCCTCCCCTGGGATCGTATTCACTATCGTCCGCTTCTTTAACTATGATTGCTTTGCGGACGGGCGGTGCTGAAGTAGGAGGTGGAGGTGATGATGGTGCTGGGGGAGAAGAAGCTCGCCGCCTGGGCTTGGGTGTCACAGTCTCCTGCTCCTCCTCCTCCTTCTCCTCCTCCTCCTCCTGCTCCTCGGCTGTTGCTACTACTGATGTTGCTGTTGCCGTGGCCGCCGCCGCGGCTGCGGCTGCTGCTGCTGCTGCTGCTGCTGCTTGTTGTGAACCCGATGGCCTCAGTATAATTTTGCGCACAGAGTGTTGCCCAGTCTCACTGCCGCCCGATTTCTCGGCCTTCTTGGACTTGGGCAAGGTTCCCAAGGGAGCCATGGTCTCCAGAACACCGTAACGCATCAAACCGGCCTCCTCGAAGCTCGCCTTGCTCTGAACTGACGGTTCCAGCCATCTCTGCAAAAATGTCTTGGATGCCTCATTCGCTGAACTTTTCGAAACTTCGAGCGGCTGCGCAGGACTCGAAAAGCGTGACCGCGATGCTCTCGTGTTGGACGAAATCATGGTGTCGGCCTGGCGAGTCGAGTCGCCAGTCGCCCCCCTGCGCTGGCCGCTGGACAGGCAACGCACCACTTGGAAACTGTCGAGAGCTTGTTAGCAGATGACTTCTTGTCTCTTTTTTTTTGGGTGTTTAATTTGAAATTTATTTCGCGAATCCGAGGAAGAATGAAGGAGTACAATATTTACTTGTCCGTCTCGAGAGCAGCATCAACTTGCTAAGGCGCGAGCTTTTCGCTGTTCTGACGCGTTTTCCTCGGTCTTTTGGTTCTTGGATTGAAGGGGAGGCAGGTTGTGGGTGCAGGTTCTGGAAGGCTTTCGGAGGAGGCGGCCAGGCCGTTGGACAAGGGGGGGCGACCCCAGTGGCACGTCCAAGGTTCAACTCCTCCCACCACAACCACCACCACCACCATAACCATGACCATAACCACTCCTGCTACCGCTGCCATTTTACAGGTTGCCGCCTGAGAGATCGGCCTGCATATCATCAGGCTGATTTATTGCTTCCATTCTCTAGTCTGCCAATTATTTACATCCTGTTCACTGTCAACCATGATGATGCATGTCCATCCCTTTTTTTCCTCAGACTCAACAAGCTGTCTTTACTCCCTAAAACCAAACCTCCCCCCTCCCCCTCCCCCGAAGTTGGACCCGAGCCACACCCACAGCCCGAGTCCAGCTTCGAGTCACGGGCCTGGACATGGGCATGGGCATACTTGCATTAGGGTCCTGAGTGTACTATGTATAGAAATTTTTTTACTTGATAGAGTTAACAACAACCCGTCATGATGGCTTGCTCTCTCATTTGACCCTTCATCATTTCCTCCCTGACGTATCATGTCTTGCCTTCATCACTGACTGCTTCCATCCTCCTGTCTTCTTCTTCTTCTTCTTCTTCTTCTTCTTCTTCTCCTCCTCCCCCTGACGTGATTGATCTCATGCAAATACCCACGAGTCATTGTACTTCTCATCGGCCCATGCATAGCTATTTTAAAAACGGTTGCACCATTGCAACTCTCATGCATCTCGGTCGAGCCTCATTGTCCGGCGCATTGGGTAATGCATAACAACCCTCCTCGGTAATCATTCACTTGTTCAAATTTCTGGGTGGCTTGCCACATCAGCACATGCATGCGTTGAGTGTTGGAGCCTTGACTTGTTTGAATCGGACTTGTGTGTTTGTTGTCTATATAAATATTGCCTCGTCTCACTAGACTCACAAGCCCATATCGTAACATCCCTATATATTTTGTTATCTGGGTGGAACGACACTTCTCGTAGATGCTACGAGTCGCGAGACCATGCCCTACTGAAGCCAAGTGGCTTGCCCCCCAGCATCGCACAAATACAGTGCCCTCCCGAGGAACATTGACAAGGCAAAGAGGGCATCTTAGAAAAGCCAATGACTGGCTTTTACTCCTCGTCGCCCTCTTCCTCCTCTTCGCCACCTTCAGCCTTTCCTGTAGTCTTCTTCTTCTTGCTCTTGGTCTTCTTCTTTCCGGTATTTCTAGCCAGGGGTTGCTCAAGGATCTTGAGGATCTCCTCGTCCTCAATCTTCTTGTCCGTCTGGTACTTGGCCAAGTCAAGAGCAGGAGCACTGCCGAGCTTGGTAATACCGTTCTTTGTAATGGCTATAGTTGTGATGTTAGCTCAGTCCAAAGTTTCGAGACATCTCGCTGGGTAATACTTACCAATGGTGGTGAGCAGTCTGGCAACAGGAGAGTTGTCCTTGTCGGCAACCAGCTCGTACTGACGGAAGACATTGTTTCGCACACACTCGATAACACCAGCCTTGGCATCACGCTCATCGTCCAGCTGTCTCAAGCTGAAGGGGAAAGTGCCAAACTTCCTCTGCACCTCGGACAAGATCTTACGAGATGTAGGTCGCTTGAGACCGTAGGTCTGGGCGGTTCGGCGGTGGAGAGTGGCTCGCTGATCCAGGGTCTTGACCTTTCCGGAACCAAGACTGACGCCCATCTCGACACCCCAGACCTCGCCAACCTCGGCAGTTCCATCGCCCTTGGTTCCCTCGGCAGGGGCAAGAACAATCTTCTTGGTGCCCTCGATCTCGTTGCGGCCAAAGAGCCAAGATGTGGTGCTCTCGACAAGGTTGCAGTCGTAGCTCTTGACAACCTTCTCCAGCAGGCTAGTGATCTTGCTCTGGGTAGGGGCCTTTTGGGTGGCAGCCTTGGCCTTCTCCTCATCGGTTCCCTGGGCAAGAAGACCGGGGGGGATCATCAATCGCAGGAGGAGCTCGTTGGCATAGTGGGTAGCGAGGATCAGATCGGCATCGCGTCCGGTAACAGGCTCGCCGGCCTTGTCCTTGGTCTGGGCCAAGACGGTGTCGCAAACAATGGAGCCGAATCCGTCAATCTGGGCACCGAGCTGGATCTTGATGGGCTCATTCTCCTTAAGCTCTGCCAAGGCCTCAGTCTCGTCGGAGGTCAGAGGAGTATAGGGGGTGATGTAAGAGGAAGGAGAAATAGTGGTTGGGTGAGAGAAGCCTACTTCAAGTTAGCGACACCGCTGGCTGGCGCAAAGAGCGACGGCAATGGAAGGCAATCTGACCCTTGGTGATCTTCTTTCCGCGGTAGACCTTGGCAATCTCCTTCCCAAGCAGCTCGTCACCCTGCTGGCAGATGTCGACAACCTTGGCACCAGGGACACAGAGTTCGGCGACGGCGGCCAGGACCTTTTCGGAGATCTGGGCAGCGGTCTTGTACTTGGTGAGAGTATCAGGGTTGTTGAGGGAGTAATCTGCACAATGTGATTAGCATTGATAGGTAATAATTGGGATTCGTCCATCCATCCATCCATCCAGTGGGAAGCTCTGCTGCTGCTGCCATGGTCGTGTGCGACAAACAAGAGGAGCTTGTCCCATTGGCGGGGTAGAGCAGCAAGAGGTACTGCTGCTGCTGTTCTACCTAACGAAGGGAGGGGCTGGCGCGCCGTCCACACCACAATCCCAGATAAAAACAGCAAAAAATACATCCACGGTACATGAAGGAAGTACCTCTCGGTTCATGGCAGCAAACAGAATGACTCAAGAAGACAAAACGTACCGGTATCCTTTTCCTCCGACATGATGGGCGGTTGAGTAAGGCGACAAAGTCCTTTGAATTGGTGTAAAATTTGGGTTTCTGGAAGAGTTTTTGTTCCAACACGCTTGCACACACGAGTGTTGTTGTAAGCAGAAGCTGTTGGAGAGAGTTGCGTAGGAATGAGAATTTGAAGGGGGGGGCACGCTTTTGGAGCTGGAGGGGTTATGGTCGTGGTCGTGGTCGTGGTGACAAAATGGACCAAGCCCACCCATTCCTTGCCCGTTTGTCTGGACCGTTTGTTGTGTGTGTGTGGGCAGTGGGCAGTGGGCACTACTACCTACCTGTAACCTACCTGCCTACCTCTAATTACGGGTTTGGTTTCCATTCATCCATTAATGGATCCAATACGACGAGTCCAAGGTTGCCAGGTTCCAGTTTATTTGTTCATACCTGCGCTTTCTGGTTGCTCTTCTGCAGGGCTAATGCTCCCCATAAGGACGCTATGGGCTTCTCGTCTTGCCGTCTGTTACGTCAGGTGCTCGTTGAAGTATTTCAACCGTACCTCCTCTCAGTGAATGTGTTCTACGGGTACTTGTCGAACACAGCAAGTCAAGCCACCTACGCATGGAGTTCCTCTGCATTCATTAATTATCTATCCGAGCAGCTCCAGCTGAGCTTGAGTTAGCTTTGTCGTCTGTTTCCCTCAAGCTTCTCGTATGGCTTCATCCATTCAACTGTCTGGACATCCTGGCGCCCCGAGGCATCTAGGGCTGAACCTAGAAAGGATCCTGGATGCAGCTATTATTATGTACCTTTTGGTAGCTCCAGAACGGCTACGTCATGTGCCTGGAGCAATGAGCCAATAAGCGTAAAGCCCCAAACAGCACTGTAACGATAGAGCTCTCCCATAAAGAGGAGGTCGGTTTGAATAAGATGATCGCAAATCTCTTGCAATGCTATTACTATCTACTACGTAAGTAGGTATATACTTACCTACTAGGTACCTAATAGGAGGCAGCTACTATAGGGGTATCTAAATATGATAGTACAAATGGGTTGTGTACGTAAATGTTCATGCGGGCTGCTGCTGCTGCTGCTGCATCAACTCTGCCTACTGTAGGCGAGCACGGTTCTGTCTAATGTTGTCGAACCAATAAGATCTCAGCCCTCACTGAAAAGCTTAGATACCTATCTACTTGTACTCTAGATCAATAGAGGAAACCAAAAAGAGTTGAACGGTGCCACGGAGATTAACAGAAATAAATCAACTTTCAGCGTGCTTGAAGTAATCATCGAGTCCTTTACCGGTCTTTCTGCTCAGTCATGTGCGGCAGCTCCCCAGATCAAAAGACATCATCGCAATAGAGACGACGAGGCGAGACAAGACAAGACAAGAAGACTCTTGCAGTGCTCATCGGTTGATCTCCGGGACAAAAGAAACGCTAAAGTCTCTCAACCAATCACTAATTCCGTCGTATTTTCCAAGCCATCAAGGTAGTAGGTAGTACGTACCTTTCTCCAAAAAAGCCTTTGAATTTATCTGTTGCTACATGTCCAGCTACTTGCTTTGGGGGACTAAGGAGGCAGAAGCGGAATGTTGGATGTACTCTATACCCCCAAGGCGCATTCGCGGTGCAGCAAGAATCCTATCCACAAATCATCTAAGCCTTGTCCTCCAACGTCCCATCTCGCCCAACGCTCACCACCATCGATAACATCCCGGGCCACATCTTTTTTTCTGCCATTGAGTGCGCCTCAAGACCGATTTTTTGCTGTCGCATCGCTGCGGCGACTCGGCTGCGCCAGCGCTCGCGATCCTAACATCCAAAACTCCCCATCATGGCGGCAGTTCAGCCATCCTCGACGGCGCCCGCGACGAGCGTGGCATCAAGCGCGACATCGGCTTCGGCCAACGACGACAAAGATGCGGTTTCACACTCCACGCCGGCCGATATTCCTGTTCGGACAAAAGAGTCGTTTGATAAGCTCATGGTGGAGCGCTATACCATGCGCGATTCCATAGCCGCCGCCGCTCTTAGTCAACAGCTGAATCAGACAATGTCTTCATCGCACGAGACGCGTGAAAAGATCAACGAATACAGGTCCATCCGCAATGCCTATCAGCAATGGTTCCCCCCGAGCAGGTTGTACGGCGATGGATACAATGGTTTTGCCAATGGACACACCGAAAATCACGGTCCCGCCCGAATCATCTACCCAGGGCAGCGGCCTCGTCCGGGTCACCGCACCACACCCGCCCTCAAGTACAATCGCAAGGATATGCTCAAACAGGCAGAGCAGCACGAAGATCTTGTACCCGTAAGACTTGACGTGGAATGGGATAAGGTCAGATTACGCGATACTTTTACCTGGAATCTTCATGAAAGGGTTCTGGCCGTAGAACTCTTTGCCGCCCAACTCGTCGAGGACATGGGTCTGAAGCCACCCGCATCACAACCCGTATACGATCAGGTCGTTGCGCAGATGCGGGAACAGCTAAACGACTTCTACCCATTCGCCTTCTCGGAGGAGGACGCGCTGGACCCCGAGCTCCCATATCTGGCTTACAAAAACGACGAGATGCGTGTTCTTATCAAGCTCAACGTTACCGTCGGCCAGCATACCCTGGTGGATCAATTCGAATGGGAAATCAACAACCCTGCCAATTCCCCGGAAGAGTTCGCATCAAACATGGCCAGAGATTTGTCCCTCTCGGGAGAATTCGCCACGGCCATCGCCCACTGCATCCGAGAACAGTCGCAACTCTTCACCAAGAGCTTGTACAGCATCGGGCATCCTTTCGACGGAAGACCAGTCGAAGACTCGGATCTTGTATCCGCATTCTTGCAGACACCGCTGCAGACCGTCTTCCGCCCTCAGCAACAAGCCAAGGAATATGCCCCCTATCTGTACGAGATGAGCGAGGCCGATTTGGACAGAAATGAGACAGTATTCTCTCGTGACCAACGACGCCAAAAGAGATCGATCAATAGGAGAGGCGGTCCACAGCTCCCAGACCTCAAAGACAGGCAGCGAACAATTCGAACGCTTATCGTATCAACTGTCCTGCCTGGCGCTGCGGCGGATATCGACGAAAGTAGACTATTCAAGAAAGCGGCAAACGCTCCGAAAAAGAGGGTCCCTCGTGAAGGCGAGGTCTCCGACTCGGAGGAGAGCGAGGAGTCCGGACCTGATTCCCCCGCGCCATCACAGCTTGCAGCAGGAACAGCGCGAACGAGGAACATGCGTGGCGCTGCTACGGCCGCGCAGCAAAGGATGGCCAACCTGGGCCGGTCAGAGACCCCTGAGCACCATCACGAGACAAGAACATCGCGCCGCTTTAGAGAAGAGACGGATGAGCCTCAGCACATGTGGGTTACCTTGAAGGTGAATAGAGAGAAGCTGAAGCGGTTGGTGAAGGGGGATTACCGTGACTTGAGTGTTCCTTCACAACCTGGCACGCCTTCGTCACAGCCGCCCACACGAGCACCAAGTTCTGTTCCGCCAAAGTCTAAACCCCCGCCTCCCGCTGGCCCATCCCACCCGACGGTGGGCGCATCAAATAATGTGCCTCCAGGCCAGATTGGCCGCTTACCGGCTCCTCCGTTAGTACCAGGGCAATCTCCCCCTCCAGCTGTAAGTTTTTTTTTTTTCTTCTTCTTCTTCTTCTTCTTCTTTTCTCCTTTTCAACAATCTACGAATCGACTTACTGACTGCTGTGTTTTTTAGCCTCCGCCCCCTGAATGGCTCGTAGCGTCTTTGAAAGAACTTGAAAAGCGATACCCCAATGGCGACAAGTTTGAGGCTATAATGAAGTACTCATATCTCGATCCCATTACCGAGCTACCCACACAAATACACCCACTCCCCGACGGTGTAAAATACGCCTGGCTGCCGCGTATCCGCTGCCTCGACTGTACGACTAAGCTTTATACCCCCGGTCCGGACATGACGGCCCAGAAATTCGAGGCCCATCTCCGGTTCTCGGGCCACCGCGAAAAGGTCAAGGAGAGGCAGGCGGCCGAGGCGGTGGCCGCGGCCGGGACTTCTTCATCCTCTGCGTCATAGTATTTTTTCGCCTTCGCCGGGAGATGGTCGTTTCGCTCATGAGGACTTGTAGAATATTATTATATATCAAAAAATTTATTGACGCCAAGTCGCTGTTTCTTCCCCCATTCAAACCCGACTTCCCGTACCCCTAATCGCTCGATGTGTTGTTACGATAAGGCGAAAATGCCACAGCGTTTTGGTTTTTTATGTAGTGATCAGTGAATCATCAGTTATTTATTTATTCATCCATGTTCTCAATTTTGTGAGGGGGACGTTGAATGTTCGCATTTGGTACGTCTTACTAAATCGTCTTTATAACGTCCATGATGAGGACGTCTGATACGTCGACCAACACAAAATGGACACCATGTATAACTGTAGACCTTGGCATGCCCTCTCAAACGTCAAATCTTCCGCAAGTACTTGAGACCTCAAGAGTAAATCACCAATTATAAAGAACTCATGTTTAGATTTTTTTGTTGTAAAAAAAACCTGCCTACATAGTGATGCATAATCATCAACATTGCCTGTAAACCAAGCCCCCCCCCCTTACTCGCCTCCCCGAAAACAACAAAAAAGCGATATCAAGAACATATATCAACATTCCCATATCTTCACATCTTTCATCGTACAACAAAAAAAACAAGAAACAAAACAAAAAAAAGGATTCCTTCATCTCCAAGGCTATATAGACAGAAAAAGGAGGGTCGCACTTTTTTCTTTTCAGGCCAAACGCAAAAAAAGAGACGCATAACTTCGCCAGCCAGCAAAAAAAAAGGACAGATCATTGAAACCCAAAGCCCTGTTATAACAAAGTTTACATCCTTGCCTTGATATTTCCAGCCCGAAACTTGCTCACTCATCATTATCGTCATCAAGGTCCATATCCGATGTGTCCTTTGTGCCTTTACTTCGAGTTGGCCGTGAGCTTCGTCCTGCTTTGGATAGAGCGCTGGCCTTAACAGCAGGAGCTTTGCCTTTGCCCTTTGCCGGAGTAACAGGCTGCTTGCCGTTCTCAGCCTCAGCCTCGTCCTCGTCTTCTTCGTCATCCTCCCCTGACTCGGCTGCCGGCTCTTCGTTTTCCGATTCTCCTGATCCCTGTTCGTCTGCCTCTTCTTCGCTGCCTTCTTGATCAGACTCTTCGTCGTCACCACTCTTGTCGTACTCCCATTCGGCAACACCCTCAAGCATCTCCTCTTCATCGGCCTCATCTGCCCGCTCCGCGTAGTTTGACACTCTGTGGGAGCGGCCACTGCGACGCCGTTCACTCTCGGGTATCGGTGACGAAGTGACTTTCTTTGGCCGAGGTGTTGCCTTTGGTTTGGCGGCTTTTTTGGTTGCAGGCTTCTTTGCTTTGGCCTTTGATGTCGGCTTCTCCCTAATAACTGTCTTAATCTGTGTCTTCGTCCTCTTAGCCGGAGGATCTGACGATTCGTGCATTGACTTTCGCTTCTGAAAAGGTGTTAGTTGTTTCTCATCTGGGCCTCCAATTTGCTATACAAAGAACACACCTTCTTGCGGTCCATTGCCCGAATCAAATCGTCAAGCTTCTCATCCATTTCTTCTGGAATGTACTGCTTCTTCGCAATTTGCAGTGCAACTTCACTAGATGGCAAGGCGGTATAAAGACCAGTTGGCAAACCAACCTTGTTCGGGTAGGCCTGGAAGCTCCAGTTCTTCTTCTCCTGGAACTTTCGAATGACCGCCTGAGCAAGATCACTCAAGACATAGAGATTGTCGCTCTTCTCAGAATCGATACCGTCTCGAGTTTGCTTTACTCTCTCCGCGTATTTGTATATCAATGAAATATTCTCCTCCGTGGCGACAGCCCCCAAATAATACAAGAAGTAATTGGCAAAATCCACCAAGTCATCTGCCGCAGGGCTGTAGTCCGGATGGTGAGCCAACAGTGGGATCAACCGTCCGATGATTGCCTCCATAATCTGCTGACCCTTTTCGCCGTAGTAACGGAAGCGTGATCGAAGCCAAGTTTCCACTCGATTCTTCAGATCAGGTACAGGCTCAAACGCTACTAGGAACAGTATTGTAAGGAAACGGGCCCGCAACTTCCCTCGAACAAGATAGTTTTGAAGCTTATCCATAAAACGGCGTCGGACTTGAAGTTCTGTGTCCTGCACCAACTCTGCGAGCTTGTTAAAGCCCGCGGGATCAAACTGGTCATCATATTTCTTAATAGTGCAGAGTTTCAGAATCAAGAGACCGGCCAGCAACCTTAGCCGTTTCTTATGGTGAAGTGGCGTGTCCTTTACTTTGCAAAATTCACCCTCTTGGATGACGAACGTCTTCAGAAGCTTGAAAACTGGCTTGATTCGTTCCTCGGCATCCGACTCCTCCGAGTTGGCCAGGGCTTGGTTGACCAATATCCTTAGAGACAAACACTTCGCTTGAAGTTCTTGATCCATGTCAGCATCATCAACCCATGAAGGGTCTTTTTCAGTGGCATCAGTCTGAACATTGCGTAGAATCTTCCTGATCGTCAAGTCATGGATGGCTTCGTCTGAGTCCACCGTGACAGTAGACGCCAAACGCTCAAGTTGGCTAATAGTCGCCAGCTTATTGATAAAATGAGGAGTGCCATATTCCAAATCCGTCATTGCTCTCCGAAGAAGATTTGTGGCCGTCACTTTGCTCTTGTCATCATTCCTAGCAAGGAGGATGTTGATGGCATATTTGGGGGTTTTAAGGGGCGTGCCAAAGAGGGCGTAGTTCATGAGAGTCTGAGTAAAGCTCCTATCGAATTCCATATCATCAGGGTACCTCTTGGAGTAGGATGAATAAGCCTTGAGGATATCGCCGACGGTTGGGTCGTTGGGCTTGCTCTCAGTCGGGGCTTGCTCAACAATTTCCTTTCGCAATTCTTCCGCGTGAGCCTTGAAAATATCAGGATTACGCTGAGAAATATCGTTAAGGACTTGATGAGCAACGCCCGCCAAACCATCCTTGTCGCTCTTTGAGTAATCCATAATGGTTGCGAGATGACTTCGATTAAACATGAGACAACTCGATCGATATAGGAGCGGGATCAGGGTGTCCAGCGAGCCTGCTACGGAGCTGCCTGAAATCTTTGTAATCAGTTCAGCGATGGCTCTGCGTACTGTCTTGAAGTCGCTCTCTGACTCGATCGCATACTTGACCAGTTGGTAACTCCTTCTTTCGTTGAGCTTTGCAAACTTTTGAAGATCGTTGCGGACTTTCAGTGGATCAGGGAAGTATTGCCCAAGCCATTGAAGGGTTTTCGCAAGACTTGACTTGACCTTTTCTTCATTCGCCTCAATAACTCCACCATTGTATGCCTCGCACTGCTGGATAAAGATCTCCACGCCTTTGGCAAACTGGGGCTGGCGTGCTTGCATGGCAAAGAAAGCCTTTTGAGCCGCATTATCAAGTGATTTCAGCATCAAGAGGATTCGCTCCGTCCGTATCTTGTCTTGGTCAGATTGTCCAGATTGAGTAGCCGCGGTTTTGCTCTGAGATCCGCTCGAATTCTTGGCCCCTTTACCCTTTATGACAGGGTATTTGAGCGGAATAAGGCATTCAAACATGACACGGTCAAGGAGGATGTTCAAGTCGGGATCATTGGCATAAAACACATTGATAATCCGCGTTGGCACACCACCGAGACAAGCAGTGACGGCCTCTTGTCCATCCGCAATTTCACCAGCACCAACAGCCCAAAGCTTGCCAAGTAGGACCATCGCTTCCACGCGCACGGCTGGCTTTCTATCTCGGCATCGGTCTGCAAGGCTGGCAAAAACGGAGCCCTCCTTATCCACACCACCGACGATACCCAGTTTCAGAATGACGTCCTTGAAATCAAAGAGCTCAATGGCTTTGACAGCTGCGAGTCGAACCTTTTCTTCGCTGTCATTAAGCTTGTCAACCAAACCTTTGACCAACTCAATTTCCTCTTCCCTGCTGAGGCCAATGCCACCAGCAAAGGTTGACAGAATGTAACCCACAGCAGTTACCCAGGCAGCACGAATAGTACCTGTCTTGTCATTTTTCCTTCCAACAAAATTTCTGTAGGTAGCCGAATGAGACTGGGCAAAAGACTGTGGGGAGTAGGGCTTGGTAAGGACGTTGGCTTCAGCTGTACCATTGGAAGAATCATCCATCAAACGGATTGGGGGGAAAGCGGTAGGGTCAAGAACTGGGGGCGGTGGGGGTCCTGCAGCTCCGATGCCCGATATCATGTCGCCAAAAGTTTCAGTAGCTATGAGGCGCAGGTGGACATTATCTGCCGAGAGCTCTGCATCCAACTGGGGGATAACATTTTGTAGGACAGCCGGCGCCGCTCGCCAGAGTTCTCTAATTAGCAAATGAGCTTGACGAAGACTCTTAAGGTCAGCTTCCGAAGGTCCACCATTGGCATCCTCGTCATCTGAATCGTCACCCTTTCCATAGCCGTTGGGTTTCGTTGCGAATCCAGAGGCATTTAGAATCACGTCGCTAAAGTACTGGCTCACGTAGCGTGCCATCTTGTCGGCGCATCCGTTACAAATGTTCTTGGCCATGATATAGGCGGCCGGCTCTGTCTTGAGAAGAAGCGTAGACTGCTTGCCATTCTGCTCCTTCTGTCGTCCTCCCCCAGGCGGGGCCGCCCGCAAAAACTGGCTGATAATGGCATCGATAACACTTGCGGGTACACTGCCAGGAGACTCGTCAATCAACTGCATCAGCATGTCGGTCAAGTGAATTTCAACGTCCTTGGCAACCTGCTCCTCAGCCGGCGCCTTGGAGCTTGTCGAGACACCATCAAATGTAGAGTTGAAAAGGCGCAGCAAAAGGTCATCGGCGCCATGGATTTCGGATATGAGTAGGATACTCTTAACGTCGGTCAGGGACATGAGGACATATTTATGCTGGCTATCATACGGGCTGTTTGGGTCGTAGAGGGCAGGTAGAATGTCTTTGACGAATAGTCCAAACATCATCTGCGCCAGATCGGGTCAGTAGTGATTCGAGTGTTGGGGAAGCGGCATGTTTGCCCACCTTGAGTTGGTCGTCGGTGAATGGGGCATCAGGGACGAAGAGGCGCAGGATGTCGACCAGACAGCAAGCAGTATAAGCCTTGACACCTCTGTCCTTATGCTGGAGGAGGTTGCGATGCGCCAGCTTGGAGGCGACATCCTTGAGGGATTCAAGGTCAACCTCTCCTTGCTCAAAATCTGCCAGCTCTTTCGACAGTCTCTCAAGTCGACCCAGAAGAGTACCACTAGGAATTGGCTTCGCGGGCCGCCATGACAGCTCCTCGTCGAACTGGAGACTGCGCTGCTCCTCCTCGGTCTCTTCGTCGTTGCCCTGATCCGCCGGTTGTTCGGGTTCAGGCTCCTGCTCCTCCTCCTCCTCTGCCTCTACCTCGACGTCCTGGGGCTCCTCCTGAGCTTCCTCCTGCACGTGAGCCTCTTCCTCCTCCTCTACCTTCTTCTGACCGCGAGGGCGACGGCGCGCCATGTTGCGCTTGGTCGGGAAATTATCGATGGGTGGGAAATAGCGGCGGGCAAACAATTACAATTCCGAAAAGTCGCAGCCGAGGAGGCTTGATTGGTCGATGGCGAAGTCGGTCGTCTTCTGATGCGGCGCGCGGGTCACAGCATCGCACAACGACAAGAAAATGCGTCAGGAAAAGAAGATTGAAGGACAAGCAATCCAGCCCAGATGCGCGGCAGTCAAAGTCGGCGGGATTTCCAACGATGGCGTGGCAAGGTGGATGGATAGATGTTACGGTGTAATTGTAAATTAACGGGAGGGTACATGCAAATGGAACCTAGAAACCCAAAGAGCACAACAACAATAATAGCAGCCAAGTGTTGTGTGTGTGCTGTGAGCTGCTACTGGTGCCGGTGCTGTGCTTTGCTGTGCTGTGCTTAAAGTTACGCGACGCGCGATGGGGCCCCGCGTCAGGTCAGGCTGGAACTTTGGAAGCTTTAGCACCTCTACAGCCTAGAACCTACAGCACAACCTACAACCTACCTACTAGAGGCACCCGGACCTCTAATCTTTAGCAGATTTAGGCACAATTGAAAATTCGCCTAACCAATAATGCATCAGCAAATGTACCTGATAAGGTAGTCGTTTGGCGCTCCCTATTGGCCATGTGTGTGGGGAACCAAATTCTACATCAACCAACCAACCAACTTCAGGCAAGGCAAGGCATGTAGCCGTCAAAGAGCTACCCTACACTTTTGAATAGCATCATATGTTGCACACAAACAACAACAAACATGAATCTTCCGGTTTCGGTGGGTCACAAGTAGTGCAATTCTATGCCGTTGCGTTTGTGTGTTACATCTCTCTCTTATTCTTTTCTTGAAACCAGGCATGCTTTGCGAATGTGGTTGTTGAAATCTACATATCATGTTCAGCGTTCTGATGTTTGTTCACCTTTACTTGATAATACGATGATAACCTATGCAACACACCTTCAACACTATATAAAATGAGGTTATTAGGTCACAATCTATCAACACTCAATAGTCAAATATATCATCTTATAAGAAATGGTATCACAGAAACAGATTTGTATCCCGTACTTGGTAATATGTTTTGTGCCAAGAGACAAACACCGCAGCAACACTAGGAAACCCGCAGCCACATGTCTAGCGACTTACAAAAAAGGCCAATAACCCCAGTCTCTCCCTGTTAACTGCCGAGTCCAGATGCAAAAGGGCTAGAAGTCTAAGAAGGACTAGTATCGTATGACTAGACTCTCGAGGCCTTCACTGCACTTACCCGCCATGATGCTGCAGTTATTTGCTGTGACATGTCTCCGAGCGTGGTGTAGCAGGGGGCGAAACTCTCTCCCTTTCCAACCTCGCTTCCCGATGAAACGGCCACCGAAATGCTGTATTCTGGATTGACCTGGTAATCAAGTGTGATCCATTCCATGAGCAGTCTGTAGACAACGTGTCACGAGATCGTGTTCGTTAGATGGCTTTGGAATCGCTGCTCCTCCACGGCTGCACCACCTGGGGGGGGGGGGGGGGTGTTAAAACAATGCCTGGGAATAGGGAAAATACCCGTTGCGCTCCAACTGTACCACTGGTATCATCCGTTCATCTAGATAGATGTGTGTGTGTGAGGGATCTGAATTCATATTAAACCGCAATGGCCCGTGATTCTGTTTGCTTGATTCCATGTATACCTATTGTCGACTGGCTTTTGCTGCTCTCATGGTTTTTGAGGCCGCTCTTACTGCGCTCATTTCCCGAAGCCTGTAGTTCTCACTCATCTCTCTTTATTCATCTATCCTACTTATCCTGGAGCGAAGCTTGCCATTGTCGTGGCGGTATTTGAACAAGAGCTGCTGGCTTGAAGCCCTGATCGACACCAACCTTCAACTCCAGTCCCGGACATCATCACCATAAAAAGACAGGGTCATCAGACGAAATTATCAAATTCTCTGACTCATTACTTCTAAACCCCCTCAAAGGGAGTCATGTGAGTAACTCATTTTTGTTTTGCTTTGCTTGGTTGGCCGTCTGCTCTGCCAGTCCCTGACACTCCTCCTCCACCTCTGCCAGCTGTCAAGTAAACAACTCTGAAAATTCGAAAACGCGCACCACTGGTTGCCATCAGTGATTCACAGCTACTGAAAAAAAAACAAAGGCTGATTATTTCACCATCTGAGAAAAAAAATAAAAACCCACATCTTTTTGTTTATCCCACGTCTTTCACCCTCTTTCCTCACCCACCCCCCTGACACTCGCTTCTTGCAACCACAACCATCAGCTTTCGCACACTCTGACAATCTGCAACTCTCATTAAACTTCAGAAGAAGATTCAAGCTTCACTTCATAACTGGTATGCATCATATAATTCTCAGCTTCCTTACCCTTCCTTGCCTTGCTGCTCTTCACTTCTCCCCCGCACAAGTCGCTTCAACTCGATGCAGCTCTTGATACTTCTTTGCTGATAACTGCTCTCAACAGTCACTCGTTCTACAACAACCAACCTAACTCCATCAGCGTTCAAAAAGTATGTGATAACCCAAGCAAGCAAGCTTCATCGCGCCGTAAGCTGATAAATCTTCCCACAGTGGCACCCGCAATGAAAGACCCCGAGATGGGCGAAGTCCTTCGTAACCTGCGCCTCCGCCAAGCTCCTAGACGAGAAGTCTACTTCACCTTCAAGAAGATGCTCGCTCTCGCCGCCTGCGCTTCAGCTTTCATTTCCGTCATGTTTGGAATCGGATTCATCGCTTCTCACTGTGGTAAGCTCCGCTTCTAGCACCGCCCGCTGTCTTGGGTGAAGAGAACTCGCAACTAACTGAGAGCAAAACAGAGCGTTACCTCAATGGTGAGAGAGAGGTTATCTTTGTGGATAAGGATTCCTATGCCATGAAGCAGCATCTTGAGCGCCGTGGAGTCGACTGCAATGAAACTACGACTGCCAGCCTTGTCTCTGCCGCTTCCTCTGCCACCCACTTCCTGTCTGACGGATCCATTGCCATCGTCACAAAGGCGGTAGGAGAACCAGATGACGAGACTGTCGTCGTCAGCATTCCAATCTCGTGAGTCATTAATCGTAATACTTTCACTTCGTATATGACCATCGCTCACAAAGAAACAGGACCCAGACCCAGACCCAGACCCAGACAATATACAGTGTCAGCACTCCCCCTGAGCGTACAGTCGTAACCAAGACGACAACCAAGACTACTTCTGTCTTCGCCGCCTCCGAGTCTCCTGTTTGCCCGGTTGCGAATGCCACGGTGACGGTCACCTACACTGTCGTCCCAACAGCTACCTCTGCGTCCCAGTACTCGTCCAGCCCATGGATGTCGAGCTCTGTCCTCGGCGACATCACTGTCACCGGTGGCGCATCAACTGTTACCAACGTCAACACGGACCTCTCCTACACGACCGACCTCCCAGACGTCACCGTGACGGGAAACCCATCCACTCTCACCAACGTGAATACGGATGTCTCCCTCACCACTGGCTTGCCTGACGTGACAGTCTCTGGTAATCCCGGCACGGTTACAAACGTGCAGACCGACGTCTCCATGACAAGCGGTCTGCCTGATGCAACCATCTCTGGCGGCCCATCCACCATCACCAATGTCCACACCAGCACATCTCTCACTTCGAACCCAACTAGCTCAGTCCTGACGGTTGTCATTACCGATCTTTGGAGCTCCGCTGTTCCATCCCTGGTCACCGTCACCGCCACTTCCACCGTCAAGACTACAGTGACCACGGTCCACCCTTCTCCCGTTATCGTGACGGTCACGACTTCCTACCCCGAGACAAGCACCTCATCCTCTACCGAGACCACTATCACGGAGCTGCTGACCACAACAAACGGAGAGCCGCAGACTTTGACCACCACTGTCTGGAGCCCATCCGTGTCCTACTCTGCTGGCAACACTACCATCATCGTCGGCCCATCTGGCACCGCGCCCAATATTGGTGTCCCCACAACTCCAGTTGTCGTCATCTCTGGCGGCACCAAGAAGCCAGAACCCATCCCACGCTCCGGCCACCTCGGCTGTGTCATAATGTTCGTTGCAGCCATCATGTTTATGCTCTAAGCAGACAATCACCCCCCCCCCCCCCCCTTCTTTCACCTATCTGTTTTTTTCTTTGCGTCCCCCCTTCCCCCCATTTGAGAGAGATACCTTGGACTGGCGAACGAGAAAGATTCCCTTTGGGAGGTAAGACTCGGGGAGTTCTCGAGGCTTGCAAGGATTGGTTTTTTAAAAACAAAAGGAACTGGATGGAAATTTGAATTGAGCCTTCATGTCAAGGCCTTTTGTTTTGGCCACCTAGAATAATAACTCGTGCGAACCTAGGTTAATTGGTCACTAAATGGACGAATAGTCTTCTGTAACAAACGAATTCGGGAATGCATTGATCCAACTGTGATAAATTAAAATAATTCCTCGGGACTTTCATTGCGACTGCCTGTTTGTGCCATCAAACCCAAGACCAAACGCCTGCACCCTATCCAAGTACATTGTTTCTGAGACGCCTGTTTTCTCTTCGCCCTTGCGCTCAACTATTCCTAGTCCTCGTATTATCATCATCAGACTTGAACCGCAGCCGATGTGCATTTCATGGACCCGACCTGCCTTCTGATATAGCCCCCCCCCTTCTCGCAACATTTCGAGTAACTAGCCAGCATCAGTGGAGCATGTACTATGGTCTCCGTTTACTTTCTTGGGCCTGGCGTGACTTCCACGTGTCTCTGATCCGGCCCGCAGCGGCGTAAAGATCCCGTTCAGAAACCCTATCACTGATACTCTCTAGGACACTGACAACTGTAGTCTTGTGATTAGCTTCGTGCTTGTCGTCTCTGAAACGTAAGAGACGCCATCTCCCTTGATCATCTATATTGCATTCAACGATGCGGTCATTAAGGGGATCGTTCAGGCCTTTCATTGTCTCCCATTCTTCGTCTGTGAGGTACAAATCGTGGAACGGCTCATAGCGATCTGGTCCACTATCTCCTTTGTACACCAAGAGTTCAGCTTTTGGCACACTGTCGTAATCAACGAAAGCTTCGGTGATACCCTCTTTCCGCTCCCGCTCGTCAGGCTCAACAGTGGGGAAGATGAGCTTGAGTCGTAGATCTATGGTGTTCTCTTCCGGGGGCTTCCATTTCAAAATGTGGGGGTCGGTACCGTGCTTGTAGGGAGTGTTGCGACATGTAAAGATGAGCCCATCGTTTCCGTGTTTCAAGCTCGGCAGCACCTGCTTGAACATCATTTCGATACCGTATGCAAGTTGGAATGGCTTCATCTCGACAAAGAAGGGTTGAAAGCGGAGTTCTTCTGGGTATTCCTTAAAAAGCCTCTTGTATGGTGTGTAAAAGCGTTCTTTGAAGTATGCAAGTCGCTTGTCCAATGTTCGATCCATCAGCTTGTTCCCACCCATGACCAAGCAGTCGAATACAAGAAACCGGGGCTCCTTTTTGCCGTTGGGTAGGCTGTCCCAAACCAACTCTCCATCGACAATCGTTGCCGCATGGAAAGCGGTAACATCATTCTCCAGCGGGAAATGAAGGTTTTTGTTGGTTATGAACCAGTAGTCGTTCTTGCGGTCAATGAGATAGTGTGCCTCTCCTTTATTTTCATCTTCTGTCGTATAAAGGAGATATCTGATACCATCCGATTTCTCGCAGACATAGTAGCTGGGGGAAAATGTTAGTCTACATCGTGAATGCCCTCTCAGCGGTGGTAGGCTTACTCTTGCTTGGTTAATTCGTCTAGGTGTTGTCGCGCAAAGCTCACGGGCTGCGCACCAGGGAAGTTGGTCTGTGGTCTACCCAGCAGGTCGGCGACCTCTTTACGCATAGTATAGAGAAGCTGGCCATCGGCTTTGATGCCAGGTTCCTCGATCGAGGTTATGGGCCCGTCTGCCTTGGCCTCCATGATGGCATGCTAACTCGAGTGACGATAGCCTGACTTTACTTTAACGGTATAAGCATTCGGAGATCGATGGCTCGAGTCGTCGTGATGCTCTCGAGAAAATTAAAATATGATCGCTACTCGAGTGAGCGACTCTTTGGGAACATGAAGGATTATAGAACTGCCATCAGCGCTGTGCTGGCTGTTTAAGGGTCAGGGTCTGATTACGCGAAGGCCTTGGGCTTGAGCACGCGTTGGCCTGGAAGCTGCGTTGTGACAAAGGCACCGCTTTAAAATGCTTGGCTAAATTATCGATAACAGATACAGAGATAAGCAGCAACCACACTGATACGTCATCGCATCAAGTGAAGATTCGATTGGCATAGAACTGATTGTTTTTTTGACTCGAGAATAATTTTTATTATGATTCTGCTTGTGTATTATTGGAATTGAATTAGGAATGGATGAAGCGCTTTATGCATCTAACTAGCCATTCCTAATCATCGTGGTATCCGTCCAACAAGATATTAGTTTTCATCTATTTTCTCAACCTCAGCCCTGGCCTCTTCCCATTGCAGCTTACTCTTCCTTGCCCACTCGATTTGACTCCTGGCGTATGCCAACTGCATTGTCATTTTGTTAGCATAAACTTATCCTTTCTCATATAGATTCTTGGAGAGGACGCATTCTGCTTACCATATATCGCCGTAAATCCTCTTCCTTGTCTTTCTGGAACCGCTTCAGGTCTTTCAGAACGCTCCCGCTAGCTTCCTTAACGTCTCGTTCTGATGCGATTTGAGCTTGCTCTAGCTGTCCAATAGACTCCCGAGTTTTCCCAATTGTATCCCGACGGGTTCGCTCCGGATCGACATCTACAACCCCTTGAACTGCATGACGAAGCGGACCAAAGATCTTGTTTGTTATGGAGTTGGTACTGGGCATCTTCCTATGAGTCATACTGGTACTCCTTTCTGGAAGACCTTGGCTTGCCGAAGGAGCTACTGATGGGAAGTCCCCATGGGTAGGGGGGAAGTCTGAGTCGATCGATTCGGTGTCATCTTGCCCTCCATCTCGGCGGTGTTGGGTGGGAGGTTCTCTCATGCTCGCTGATCGTCTTGGAGGTGAAATTTGTTGACTGCTCGATAGATACTGCTCAATGCGTCTAGCCTCTGCTTCACTCCGTTCGAGTTGGTCTAGTAGAGCTCTCTTTTTATTCAATTCCTCCGTTGTTAAATCTTGCTGCACACGCTTGAGAACCCTATAGCGCAGCACATTTCTCACGACACCTGCAAATTGAGCATTTTCTCTCATAGGCTCGGCAAAGCTTGCCCCTAATGACCCCGAAAGTTCCTCAGTCGCAATGTACGACAGGTCTGCAGCTTGACCCACTCTCTCAATAGCTGGCCCTAGAGAGGGGGCTTGCTCTGAAAGCGCAAAGGCATTGTATCGGGAACCTAGCTCGCAGAGGTCTGCAGCTAAGGAGGACAAATGGCTGAGTGTTCGGCGGTTGACCTTTTCCATGGGACCCGTTAGAAGCTGTTCCAATTCCTTAATGGAAGCTTCGTATGCGATGAAATATGGATCAAGTTCCTGCTCATTAAGATTCGCGGCATCAGGAGGGAAGCGTCCGATGTTATTAGCTGCTGCATGGAGAGTAGATGAACTTAAATCATGAGATGCGCCTCCTGCAGCCCTGAGCTTTGCTGAAGTTGAGGGAATCGGCAGGAAATTGTGTGCGGGCGTAGGGTTTGCTGTGTCCAGGGGAGGTGCCTTTAAGACTGATTTGGGGATAGATGCAATAGGATGAGAATGGAGGACCTCGCTCTGTAAAGTTATTAGCACAGCACCTCAAGAAGGCTATGCGTAGGCGGTACATACCCAGCTTGAGTTGGGATCGAGAAATCTCCACCAAACGCCGTCTGTTCTAATGTCGTCCATGCGGCGACAGCGATTCAAGAAGACGGTCAACATCCGTTTTCGCAGGTCAATGATCTGCTGATCTTGCTTCGCACTCGTGGGGTTGGCTGCATAATCTGCCATAGTATGCTTCTCTGGAATTGGTGGTATAACTAAGGTGGGATGAAGGCGAGTAAGTGCATCTCGGAGGGATGAAAATTCGGAGTATCGGCGACGAACTTCTAGGTCCTAGACTATCCGTTAGAGATGATATGCGGTTAATTATGATTGGCATGACATACTCCCGTTCGAATGGTGTAGACGATATATCTACCACCACTCTCCATGCTTTTGCCAGCGTCCGTAATCATGATGGGCATATCAGGATTCTCATAGAGGATCTGCTCGATGCGGCTATCATAGCCACCTGGCTTTCGTCTCGGAGGCGTGTCCTCCCTGACAATGGCTTCATCATCAGTGTTTCCAGCGTCGTGATCGAAGTGTGGGTGCGAGAGGTGGCCATCGTCACTGCCGCTAGACGGGGTGTGTGGTGGTTCGAAAACCCCATCTATCAACTCCGGTTAGGATTTACATCACCGTGAATCGCATCGCAAATAGATGGCGAACATATTCTAATAATGTCGCACAAATATTCTCTACAGCGGGAACAACAATGGACTTACACTCTCGCGATGTAGGCGAAGCTGGATTGGCCGAAGACGACGTTTGCGAATCACGGCGGTCGAAGCTGGTCCCGTAGGGATTATTATCCTCGTCGTTCCACATGATGGTGATGTTTTAAAAGAATCTTTTAAGTCGCAGTCGAATACAGGAAAATGCAGCGCAATGCGCAAAAGACCCTGGGACTTGGATTTTGCCTGGGAGGCTCAACTCGGTACGTAATTGAGGCGGCGACGGGCTTCACGAGATGCTGCTGTGGCGCGGGGCGGAGTAAACGTGGGGTTATTTCCAAGGTACGTAGGCCACTGTGAGGTCTCTCGCCATTCTCTGAAGATAATAGCTGTAGAAGATTGGCGATACAAGATGGAAGAATAGTCGATAGCTCAGTGCATGTAGAAGAGAAGAGTGTTGGTTCGGAAGCGGTTGAAGCTCTGAATCCGGTCGTGGATTGCTCGGCGGCAGGACCAGACCAGAGCTGCGACAAGGTTATTGATGACGATACCTGGTGCACGGACCACATGCGTCACAGAGGCTCGCCTCCAATTCCAATACCGGGCTGAGCGTTTTCAGCTTTCTCACACACGCTCATACACGCTCATACACGATACGATTGTCATTAACTTCATTTTTTGTATGCGAAAAGAAAGAAATCCATGTACTAATTTTTACTTTTTATGCTTGTCGGTTTTCAGGTAGGAAGGACTTTTGATATTTACTACCATATTTCCGTTTCCGCAAACGAGTCAGCTGCTTCATTATTTTTCCGGACCATACGAAGGCTTTATGCCGGCAGGCAGCTGATGGCGTTGCGTTGCTGGTTAAGTAGACGGTATACTTCTGCATCTCTTGATCTATTATTAGCCTACCTACGCCAATGAAGTATGAGAACGAGTTTCTCTGTCTAATCATCTCCAAGCGACTCTCCTCTTGAGCCCTACTATGCCCAGTGACTCCCTCCTGTCAAGCGGTCATTTACATGGTTTGGAACGCCTCCCGCCTGAATTGATGATACCGATGGAATTGAGAACAAGTCGCTTCTAGTCCCGCTAGAGTCGTCTACTCGTCTCATTGTTGCAGCATTGCCATTAGCTTGGGACAAGTGGTTCCCTGTTCTCCGATTCGAAGTCCCTGCTTCGCGAGAGAATGGCAAAGACGACCCATTCCCCATTTCAAAGTCGTCACTATGGACTGTTGCAGCATCCGTTCGTACCGATTGCGACTCGTCGCTAGCAGTGTTCTCTCTCACAGTCGCAGAGGGGCCCAATGAAGGTTGCATAGGACTATCTGCGATAGGTCTCCGTGCGTCTTCTCGATGTCTATGTTGTCGTGGTGATGTGGTTTGATTCAAGTCTTGCGATATTGAGTGTGAGCTCCTCCTCTGAAGTGTCCCCGGGGCCGATGAACTCGCAATAGTTGATGCCCTCCCGACGGGGATTCGAAAAACTCGATTCAATCGTTGTCGCCATGAGGACTCCTGGTTTTGCATCTCGCTAGCTGGAGATGTTTGTGGTACTACCCGAGGCGTTGGTATGGTTGGCGGCCATGCTGCTTGAGGAGGAATCGCTTCTTGGTAAGCATGATGTTGTGTAGGTACGCTGGCTGGTTGAGTCATCCCAGGAAACGCTTGAGGATGTAAAGGCATAGCGGTCAGCGGTTGTATGCTTGGGACCTGAACTCCTCCCAAATTATACATAATTGGGTGGTAGACGATTCTTGGTGGGTAGCTTTCAAGCGCATGAGAATAATCGTTTGCAGGAACTGCCTCATCAAATCTCGTGGCGTGCCCCCTCCTTGTTCGCCTGCCACCGGGAAGATTAACCAGCGTGCGATCTCTGTTGGATATTGTTGCGGTGCCTAGATAATACATGTATGCCAGGGACAGTATGACGAAAACGACAACAGAGGAGAAGATGATGCCGAAATGCTCAGCTGGCGTTAGACAATGCCATCCAAGGCAAGTCGTCAGCTTGCGGCGCATAAATACTTGCAGATTTTCGCCATGGCCTTGCATGATGGATGGTTATGGTGGCGATTTTGCGAGCGTGGTGTCATCAGGCTCGAACTTGAATATCGTAGATAACCAGACTACGAAATGTGGTGAAATCTGTTTGAGTGGATGACTCGAGAAAGTCTAAGAGATGACATTTACCAGATTCAAAGACCCAACGACTGGGAACCAACAAAGATATGTTTGAGTGACGAAGAATCAGCAAGTAAGAGAGAAGTGAATGTAAGGAAGAGGTCGAGAGACTAGTTTCTGTCGGCAGCTGGCAAAGGGATGTGACAGCTGTTAGAGACCTAGAAGATCATTACGTTGATTACCAAACATTTCAAGTGACATGAATTCAATGGACCGCTGTTTGGTCGTGATTTTAACCACTTTTGAAATAACAACTCCTGTTGAGCCCCTGAAGCAGAGAACTTGTCCATCTAGCAAATAGTTATATTTACCCAGTATATTCTGATGATTCCTGTGTGAAACCAAAGTCGAAACATCACCAGTGAACTATCCCGTGATTTAGTTTACAATCATAAATGAGGAGATTCTACTTTTTTATCTCGTTCATGACCGCATTGGAGAGAGGTGTCAACATGGTTAGGAGCTAGCTAATGGCTGTTGGTGACTCATTGAAGTAAAACTCAAGTATTGATAACTGTAAATTTGTAGTTTAGTATATAGAAATAGCTTAACTAGAAGTCATTGCAATATTTTTTCATTCTTTTTTCTTCTTCTTTCATTTTTCATAAATCTTTTCAACTCACTATAAAGAGGGGATTCGGCATCAAGTGAAGACACTGCGTTGGTGGTTAAAAGTAGAGGTTGTGAGGCTCCGTGTAAGCTTGACCAACCATGCACCGTCGCGCACGCACGCACGGACCAGGCAACTTGTCAAGCTCTGGATGAATTTCCAGTCCAACTTCAATCGCCATCGAAAGTCCACGATCAGCGGCTTCTACTCTATTTGCCAAATCCTCATCTTAATTGACACATATTACAACCTTTCTTATTTTTGGTTGACGACATCTTGTCATGATATAACTTTCCTCCACGACAACGTCACAGGTCCCTTTCGAGGCGCACTAATTACTTACTCCCTGCATTGGCGGACGCGTCTTTGCGAATCCATCCTCGCCTACCAACTTACTCAGCTGGCATCGCTTCAATTCCTTTCCCTCTGAATTCTTTATACAACCATGGCAAATCAGAATGGCACAGCCGACGAGGCAACCAACGGAGATTCTCGAAAAGGCCCCGTCAGCATCAGATTCTCCGATATCCCCTCGGCAATCGATATCCCTGTGCAGGGTGACCAAGAAGATGAGGCAGTCGAAATCGATCTCGAGGTTCTAGTCGACGACCCTACCGAACTATGTACCCTTTTCGAGAACGAGCATGCGGCGAAAACCTATTGGATGACAGTCGCATTGGCCTATGCGAAGCAACGAAAGATTGACCATGCTATCGAAATGCTCATCAGGGGTGGCAGCGCCATCCAGAGTAGCAACCCGCGCGATAAAGTTAGCATGATTTGTTGCTTGTGCTGGATGTACTTGTGGAAGAGCCGAGAAGCGCCGCGTGTTGCGCCGGATGGGGTTCGAGTTTCCGAAGCCAAGACGAAAGAATATTACTTGCAGTTGGCGACATCGTCCCTCAACGACGCTGCTCGACTCAACCCATCCTTTCCGCCCATCTTCCTTGCCCGCGGTGTCTTGCTATTGTTGAGATCCTCGCTGCAGGGTCCCTCAAAAACCGCGGGAGGTGTGGGATCCGAGAAGAACGATCTTCTAAAGACCGCTGCCAAGTCCTTCGACGATGCGCTACGAGTCTCTCAGGGCAAAAATATGCTGGCTTTGATGGGAAAGGCGCGGGCGCTGTTCTCCTTGCACAAGTTTCCCGAGGCGCTGGCTGCCTATCAAGATGTGCTCCAAAAAATGCCAGACATGGTAGATCCCGACCCTCGTATCGGAATTGGTTGCTGCTTCTGGCAACTTGGTTTCAAGGACGATGCTAAACTGGCATGGGAGAGGAGCTTGGAGATAAACCCCGAATCAAAGGTCGCCAATATTCTGCTGGGGTTGTATTACCTCGATGCTAGCGGCCACGTCCCGGTGAATAGCGACGAGTTTCTCAGGCTGTACAAGAAGGCCATGATCGAATATACCCAAAAATCCTTCAAGGTCGACAAAGAAGTCCCCATTACATGTTCTACTTTCGCCAACTACTTCTTGTCCCGAAAACAATGGGACAACGCCGAAAAATTGGCACACAAGGCTATTCAGTTTACGGATGTGAATGCCGTTGCCAGTGATGGTTGGTATTTGCTAGCGAGGAAGGCTCACTACAATGATGATATGGAAAAGGCTGCCGATTACTATCGTCGTGCAGATGACGCTCGCGGAGGTACAGAGACAGGTTACCTCCCAGCTAAGTTTGGTGTGGCGCAATTATCCGTCATGAAGAACGACCTCGGGGAAGCGAAGCTTCGTTTGGAGAAGATGATTCAGCAATCCAAGAACCACGAAGCCATGATCCTTCTAGGCACTATTTATGCCGAGGAGATATTTGCTAGTCAGAACAGCGATATCAAGGAAGATAAAGCGGCTGAGATGAAGAAAGCCATTACTCTACTTGAGGGCGTCAGAAGTGCTTGGAAGGACCCTAAGAAGACCCTTGCACCAGATGCATCCGTTCTGCTCAACCTAGCCCGTCTCTATGAGACAGACAGCCCTGAAAAGGCAATTCAATGTCTTCAGCAGGTCGAGCAGCTCGAACTCGAACAAGTCCCTGCCTCAGAACAGCCTACTGACATGGAGGATGATGCTGAACGACAAGCGGCTTTGCGCAAATTTCTTCCTCCTCAGCTCTTGAACAACATCGGCTGCTTCCACTACCAATCAGAGAAGCATGAACTTGCCAGTGAAATGTTCGAGGCAGCTTTGGGTGCATGCATGAAAACTGGAGAAAAGGATCCCACCATCGACACCGATGCTCTGGTGACCAGCATCAGTTTCAACCTTGGTAGGAGCTACGAAGCTCGAGGTCTGACTGACAAGGCTATTGAAGTCTACGATGGCCTGCTGAATCGACACGACGACTACGCCGATGCCCGCACAAGACTTGCCTATATCAAACTGAGGAAAAATCCCAACAAAGAAGGCCCCGATGCCGTTGCTAAGCTCTATCAAGATAATCCACGGGACCTTGAAGTGCGAGCGCTCTATGGGTGGTATCTTGGCAAAGTTCATTCAAGAAAGCGTCCGTCCAATATCGCAGAGGACCCCGAGTTCCGCCACTACAAGCACACACTACAAAACCATGACAAGCACGACAGATACGCCCTGGTTGGCATGGGTAACTTGTACCTGATGCAAGCCAGAGAGATGAGGCGTGAGACTGAGCAGGACAAGCAAAAACGAAGTGCTACCTACTGCAAAGCCGTTGAGTTCTTTGAAAAGGCTTTGTCTCTCGACCCAAAGAATGCATATGCGGCCCAAGGTATTGCCATTGCTCTAGTCGAGGATAAGAAGGATTACAAGACGGCCCTCGGCATCTTCAACAAGGTCCGCGACACCATCAAGGATTCTCACTTATACGTCAACCTCGGCCATATCTTTGCTGAGTTGAAACAATTCTCAAAAGCCATCGAGCACTATGAGATTGCACTCTCCAAGGATGGCAAAGAGAACGACCCATCGATCCTCGCATGCCTTGGCCGTACATGGCTAAACAAGGGAAGGTCTGATCGTGATATTGACTCGTACAACAAGGCTCTCGAATGCGCCAAGAAGGTGAGAAAGCTCAGCTTTTGTGTGTGAAGAAGAAATTGACTGACGAGAATGCTAGGCTCTTGAAGTAGCACCAGATCAGGTACACTATCAGTTTAATGTTGCCTTTGTGCAAATCCAGCTGGTTACTACGATTCAAGCATTGCCTGAGAATAGACGTTCCGCTGAGCAATTAGAAAAGGCTGCCGAAGGCCTTGAAGCTGCCATCACCTCTCTAGACACCATTGCTGCCCATCCTCAAACTCCCTATCCCAAGCACGACGTAGAGCAGCGCGCTAACATGGCGCGTAATACCCTTCGTAAGCAGCTGGAGAGAGCTCTCGGCAAGCAGAGGGAATGGGAGGAGATGAACAAAGAAAAGATCCAGGCCGCCAAGGAGCAGAGAGAGGTTGAGTTGAAGAAGCGTGAAGCCGAGCGGCAAGTCATTCTCGACAAAGAAAAGGAGAGGCAAGACAAGATCAGAAAAGAACGCGAGGCCATCGCGGCTCGAGATAGATTGTTAGCTGAACAGCGAGCTGAGGAAGAACGTTCTCGAATGGATGCCGAGATGACGACTGATGATGAGACGGGAGAAAAGGTGAAGCGAAAGCGAAAGACCGCACCGCGTGCGTCGCAGGGCGAGCGTGAGCCCAAGCCCAAGAGATCAGGGAAGAAGAAGAAGGCTGAGCACGACGATGACGAATCTGAGGAGGAGACACATACCAAGAAGAAGCGACGCCTCACCAAAAAGGAGTCCACCAAGTTCAAGTCTGCTGAAATCGTTGTCGATAGCGACGAGGAAGCGAATAACAATGATGATGAAGACGATGCACTGGAGCGGGCCGAGAGGAATCTCGAGAGGGCCGAGACGCCCCTTTCCGAGGCGGAGGAGGAGCCCGAGGCGGCTGACAAGATGGACGTTGATGTGGAGCAGAATGATGACAAGGGAGACGATGACGAGGACGAGGATGCCCCCCGGGCACAGCATAAGCGATCCCGCAGGGGACGGGTTTTGGAGGAGAGTGACGACGATGAGGATGCCGAACCTAGTAAAGCGAAATCCGGGGATGAAGATGACGAGTAAAAAAAAGAAGAAGCTAGAGAGAAAGTTATTAGGGAATAGTTTGTACAGTATTTTAATTTTCATCGTAGATGGTATACATGGAGAACAACGACAGCGTCTTTTTTTGCTTAGACATTTCATGCATTTGTTAAAAAAGAGGAACATGTGTTTTTTATAACATTTTGGCAAGCAAGTGCCCTACATGTGTACCAGATGCTGGAGAAACCCCCTCTCTTTGATGATGTAGAAATGGCTTTTGAGTAACCCAAGTCGATGCCACCAAACAGTCCGCAACGCTCTTTGCTGTATATCAAGTACATAAAAACTTTTTTATTGCCCAGCGAGTACTAAGCCGTCTATAAAACTCGCCCCGAGATCTACTCCGCCAATAGCATCTATCAATTTCCCCTCCCCCTTTTTTTATGTTCAAAACATTGGGTGATTAACCCATATTTAGAAAGCAAAGACTTGGTCTTCGAGCTTGCTGACGGGGCGAGCCTTGGTGAAACCGAGACTCTCTGTGGCCTTCTTCAGGCCGCTAATCATGGGAGGAGGACCACATAGGAGAATCTTGACATCCTTGGCAGGGGCAGGGAGACATTTCTAGAAATATCAGTTAGCAATGGTGACAACATAGATACTAAAAGGGAATGACATACGGTAATCATTTCACCGGTGACGTAGCCGACACCGCCAGTCCAGCCTTCAGGAGGCTTGTCCAAAACATAGTGAACACGGATGTGCTTGTCCTGCTTGACCAAAGCGTCAAGGTCCTCCTTGAGCAAGATATCTTGTTGGGTAACGTTGGCGAAAATCAGATCGACCTCGGTCTTGTCGCCAGCCTCGCGTCCGCGGATGATGGCACGGATGACCTGGAGCATGGGGGTGATACCAGTACCGCCGGCAATCATACCAAAGTGGCGAACCATGTTGGGGGTGTAGACGAAAGCGCCCTTGGGGCCACGGACGCGGATTGTCTGGCCAACTTGGAGGGAAGCCATGTACTTGGAGATGTTGCCCTGGGGGTAGGATTTGATGAGGACATCGAAGAAGCCGGGTTGGTGGTCGCCAGAGATGGGAGTGTAGGAGCGAACAATCTCCTTGGTGGTGTCGTCAGGCTGGGGAAGGTAAGCACCAATGGAGATGTGCTGGCCGATAGGAAGACCGAGAATGGTTCTCTCGGAGGGGAGCTTGAATCGATAACTAGAAATCAATGTTAGAATAAAGGTGCTTAAATTGGCATTGCCAGTGGTATGACTGTTTTGGTGACCACTTACATGGCAACATTGTGGGAGATGATGGTCTTCTCCTGGAGGGGGAACTCCTGGAAGACATCTGGCTTCAAAATCTTCTTGATCTCTAGATTACAATGTGAGCGAGCGATGGTAGAGTATGCAGGTAGAAATATGTTAAACACTCACGGAAGTTGAAGTAGTTGTAAACACCAAGAACAAGAGCCAGGAGGACTGCGTATGGGGTGTAGGCTCTCTGGACAATCAAAGTACCAACAATAAGAAGCCCGGCGGGAGCATAGATGTAGTCTATGTAGTGCCGTGCCAGCAACGACTCTTCAGCAGGAGGAGCCATTGTGCCGGTGAATTCAGGATATCGTGGCCAAGGAGGGACGAAGCGGGATAAGGGATATGCTGAAACCTGTTCCGAATGACGGAATCAAGGCGAGGGAGAGCAAGGGGTAGAGCAGAGGATACAGCAACAGGTATTTAACCTAGAACAAGTCTCGCATGCCCCTAAATAAGGGAATCACCGGACCAGATGAGCTCCTTTGCAGAGAACTCGGCGATCAAGCTAGGGCGATGTTGGAGGGCCCTGCTTCAAGGTACGGGTCGTTGAATGTTCAAAATCCAACCGAATTTTGCCGTCTGTCCTCCACCAGATGATTACTTAGCATTGGCGTGAAATGAGGGCTCCCATGTGTTGGGGAGAGCGGGGACCCACTCGGAAAGGAATGGATCCAGTCATGTTACTGCTCCGGAATAAAGGATAATCCGATCGATAGGACCCTTTTGATTGTTTGGTCAAGCTGGCCGAGGCCGGTGGCGACTATTCTGGGCGATTAGGTGAGAGAAAAAGGCCATGTTGGGATAAACCGTTATTGGAAATGGGCTCTATAGAGTTAGGAAGCCTCGGGGAACTACTTGATTGAGAAAGACGAAAGAATATCCAGAAATGATGCAAATTCGGATAAGCAATCCTTTTCCTCTAAAGTCTTCTACTTATCTGCCCCAAGGGGTGAGATAAACACCGGGACGCTGGCCATGGTAGACAGGTTCATGTCTATTGCTTCTCTATTTCTACTGATTTCTTTTGTTTCTCTTTATTTATCTTGTATTTTTTACTTTTTTTTTATTTTTTTTATTTTTTTATCCGTGGTGTTATCAATCGCCTGTATCCGATACCTTATAATGTGCTTTGATCCTATTTTTTTCTCCTTGTCCCGCGTGCCACCCTGCACTGCACTGAGAGCTAAGCTTCCAGTGCTCTCTAGCCACTAATGCTTAGTGCAACGGGGGCCACGCAAACCACACGGGTTCACATTTGGTGTCCAGTCCATACCGCTTGGCGTGCTAGGCGACGGGAACCTCAAGCTCTAGCGAAGAAAACCCCCAAAAAACAAAAACCGTCGGATCCATACGTCATGCCCGCAAATGCAATCCAAGTCCATATTTAGCATTCATCACTCTGTCTCCGAGCCAAGCGATGGATTCAGATGTTGTTTCTCTTTCATGTGATCAGACGCCATTAATTTTTTTTAAAAGTCGTTCTACTTCTCACGACATATTCATCGCAGAGGCCACTCCCACAGATATCAGCAGACGGATTACTCGCCTTTTCAAGGCAAAGAGCACGCGTGGACAATGTTCGGCACACCTTACCGGCAATACGAGATGTGATGGATGCTTTCGCCAATGGTCAGATCACCTTCCTATCCAATGCGCCGAAAGTATCTCCACCGTAATCGTATAATCAGGTAGTGTAGCTAACTTTACCAGCCTCCGATTTCATGGCCACGGCGTTGATAAGCTTTCTCCAAGAGCTCGTTACACAAGACCCATACGCCATGAGACCACATGTTTGATAGAGACACTGACTGACTGATATATGCAAGCAATATCCATCATGTGCTTTTTAATCAACATGTCAGTCAATCAATCAGTCAGTCAGTCAGGTTTATTCCCAGTCTGCCCCGGTTTTTCTGAGGCGAGGCTGTGTCTTGTGCTTCGTAACACCAATGCTTTTAGCTCTTCCAATATGTCCGAGTCCTCCAAGTCTCTCAGGGCACAGCAGCAGATGAGGAGCATTAAATCAAATGATGACATATATCTGCAATATCGATATCAATAAAATCCCGGTGGCTGGCAGCCTTGGTCTTCTTCTATTTGCTGCAGTCGTCTCGGGTTCGCTGGTAGTGGGCGCGGCGCAACACCAGAAAATCCATCGTTAACAATTCAACGCCGCTCCCTCCCTCCCTCCGGCCCCCCGCAAGTCCGAGACAGGAACGAGCAAATCCCATCAAGGGCCACCATGGGGGAATACGTAGTCCCGCAGCTCAGCCTGGCTGGAGATGCATGGGACAGTCCGGGACAGTCTGGAACCGTATGGATACTGGCTGATGAGAATAGGACTAGAGAGACCCCACGCGGCCAACGATTGGTTATCGACGACTTGGTCCAGGGTCGCCAGGCCGGGATGCCAACCGCAAGGTTATGCATGATGGCTCAGAGCATCATAGGCGCCGCGAATGTACACGAGCTAAGACACGAACCCCGGTCCTCGATCAATTGACTTTGATCGAGATTTTCGTTTCTAGCTGCCAGAACTCTGTAGCCCCCGTCGTTAACCCTTGAAATCAGTCCCGTTTGGAAGTTGGTTGGTTTCAAAAGAGAGAGGGGTTTGTTTCTCTCTGACCATGTGGCTGCTTGCTTGCTTGATGGGCCCTTTTCCTGTTTCTGGTTTGCGAAACGGCTTGAACCCCAGTGAAGCTGAGAATCGACCCAGAGGGGACCCCCCAAGAAAGACCCCAGTGAGCGGCGGTGGCCTTGGCCGTAGACAGACCCATACATGGATCCATGAATCAATCCATGCCATGCCATGCTGTGCTGTGCTGTGCTGCACACCCATCGTATTTTCCACATCTTTTGCCCTTTTTTTGCCATACCATCCTCGTTGCCGTCCTCTTGTTTTATTTATTTATTATTTATTTGTTTACTCTCGTGATCCCTACTTGCTCTCGTGACGGATTTTGTCTTATTTTCGTTTTCGTCCCTTTTCGATATCCTGGGTGGTGCAGTGTTCCTCAGGTACCTACCTTTATTACCTGCTGTTGCGCTCCAGCTGTCATATCCGGGGCTTCTGGGGGAGCACTGGGGGGAGTTGATTTTCTAGGTTGCCTCTCACTGGAATATCAACCTGCTGGCTTCGTCTTGTCGATTGATTCAAATAACGGACTCGCCGCATTGAGCCGACACCTGGAACAAAAACACACACTCGTTAAATCCGTCTCTCACTTTTTCAAACTCACCTCGATGAAACCATAAGAACACGAGAAAAAACCACGCAACCAGCAGCCAGCAGCCAACTGCCTAGATTGCCCAAGTCTCACACCATTTCCTCGATCCGTCACCTACACCAGCTTGACCAGCCTTCCTTCCACGACCCTCGTTCAAAGACTAGCTTCAAAACCATCTTCGGCCCCAATATTCAACCTCTTTTCTTTCGTTTACTGTTTGCCCATCAATCCGGGGACGAGTACTCCGTATACTTTTTTTCTCTTCTTACTCTCAAAGGGGGGGACGTGATACCGATTACGTTGCTCTCTTGGTCGTCACTGCGCCTCACGTTGGCAGCAGCAGCAGCAACAACAGCACAACCTCTCCACGAGCAACGGCTGTTTGGCACGACCAAGTAGGTCGCATTGCATTGTCGAATTTTAGAGCGGAGAAAGAAAGGAGACAAAAAACGATTACCGCCTTTCACATTGTCGCAGAGTGTCGGATGCGGATGCGGAGGCGCTGTGCGCTTTGTCTCGTTGTCTCTCCTGTCTGACTGTCCAAGACACACCTACCTGCTCGTGGCTGAGACATCTCTCGAAGCACAACGCCGCCGCTTCCTCTTTGCCAGCTTTCACGCCCTCAAAGACACCAGCCTCGACGGCCCATCCTCATTCATAAATAGTCCAGGCCTTGTCTTTGTGTTATTATTTTGCACGGAATGGTTTGCTGATATTTCGATTTAACCCTCTACGGCCGCTCTATCAAACGATAGCGACCATCGGGCACCTTGGAACCCAACACAGCACATAATGAACACCGAAAGATGGAAGTGGAGGTCCTCGACCGCCAGTTCGATAGGGATAGGATCTGTGGCTTCAAACCACTATGCGCCGCTGAAGAGTGAATCGCCCGAGCCGATGGCTGAAAGCAAGAAACCTCGAACCCTGACCAGAGCTCTTCGCTCATTGAGTAATTCTTCGTTGGATTCCATGTCTGGAGCGCCTCCTAGGAATCAGCCGTCTTCACGCAAGCTGCAAAAGACGTCCTCCGGATCGGGATCAGTGATTGAGCGAATCCAGAGACGGGTTTCTAGAGATTCTTCCGTCAGCAACTCTCCCTCGGAATGTCCCAGCAGTCCGTCAGAGCTACCGTTTGCTTCCATGGAGATTGTTCGATACGGCTGGCTGAAGACAGACGTCTCCATCCTCAAAGCCCGTTCAGAGTATCTCGTGCTCACCGACCATTCCCTGGTCAAATTAGGTAGCGCCGAAGCCGCTAGAGGCGTGTTTCCGCAATTGGGCCACATGGATAGTCAGTCCAAAGGGAATACCTCGCCTCACCCCATGAACAGCAAATCTGCGGCAGCAGACATTCGATTCGAGGTGCCACTTCGATCCATAGTGGCGGTTTTCAATGAAGAATCCTCAGCATCAAGATCCGGTATTGAAGTGTGGTGGTTCTCGCAGCCGCCAAAACTTGCATATTGCAGGGCGCACCTGTACTTTGCGTTGCCCAAAGAGAGAAATGACTGGCTTGCGGCTATTCAACAGGCGTACAAGGTCAGACTGAGGAAGAATCCGATTAATTCCATCATACCCGAGAATCTCAAGATTCGCGTCAACCATGCTATTCAGATTGCAGAGACCCCGACTGACAGTGGCCCCCAACAACTCATATTTCCGGTCGCAAAACGTACCTTGGGTGCCGCTCAAAAAGGAGCATCTGTTGATGATACACAGGACCAGACGGATAGTTCTTCTTTTTATCTTGCCATTGGGCCATACTTGTGCTACTTCATTGAGGTACTGAAGGCAGACTACACGTCACTTCCCGGAGAGCTTCGAATCAAGTCGATAACATTTGGAACTGTTTCTCTAACCCGCTTTCGGGCGTCTGTTGCCTCTCATGAGCAGAGGTTTTCGATAAGCTTTCGGTAAGTTGATGTGGAAATTGTTTTGATGAGTTCGTATTAATGTTTACTTTATAGTTCGCCATTCGGCCGCGAGAACCGTCTTGATCTTGCCAGCACATTTTATCGTCGGATCATTGAAGCATTGACAAAAGTCGACCGTATTTTGAAACCGATGTGGCCTCAGAATCTGCAGCAGGCCATTTTCCAGATCAAGGGGCTCCCGCCACCGCTACAATTGACATCAGGAAACGATCTGGGAGGACTTGAAATGAGTCTTCAGGCATACTGTGTCGCTTTCAATGTGCCTGTGCCTTCATGGACAATAGAATGGAACAACCCATCGCAGCCAGCCTTTCGATTGCTTCCGTCTGATGGACCGGAATACTCGCCACTTCAGCTGCTTGCAGTGTTTCGTGCTCTGCGATATAACAGTTTTTTCAAGGCAATCTCCTTCCGTGATGTTGACCTGTCGTCGTTAGCCGGCAAGACGGACCATTCTCAATATGGGGACTGCGTGGTGTTTACATCTCTGAGTGGTATGCGTTCCCCATTTCCTATTCCTACGCGATAATCTAACATGAAAACAGGCTTGAGGATCCCTGAAGAGTACTATGAGATTCTCCTCCATTGTACAGTTCTCGAGCAAGAAATCCATGCTCTAATGTTTGCTTCTGAATCTATACGGAGTGTCGACTTCACAAGGCAGCCAATTCGTGGACAAGGCAACTCGGCCAATCTGAAGCTCGTGAGCTCTGAAATGATGAGCCCCATATTGATGCTACTTCGAAGGCAATTATGCCACTGCCATAGCATTTCGGTGTCTGGTAACCTGTTGGCACCGACCGATGTTGATGAGCTAGGTAAGCCAACTTATGTCTCTCTCATGTGCCCAATATGTGCTGATATCATGTGTTTTTTGCAGCAAACCTCCTTATTTTGGATGAGACATACATGAAGAAACTTGAACTGTCAAATTGCGGACTTGCAGATGCAGGGCTCACTAAGTTGTGGACCTCTCTGGTTGGGCAAGCCGACACGCTGGAGTGGCTTGATACATCAGACAACCAAGGAACAGTTAAATTTGATATAATCCGTGATAGCCTGGCGCAATTTCGGCGTATCAAGAAACTCATCATTTCGGGAAATACGCGGCTCGAGTCTGAAGAATCACTATTCGTTCCAGATGTCATCAACAGCTGGCCTCTCCAGGAGCTCAATCTCTCTGGCATTGTGGTATGTGAAGAAACCGAGTGTGTCCAACATTGATGACTAACGAATCTACAGCTCAACGACGCTACGGTGGATGCCATTGCTGGCTATCTAGAAACGGACAGGTCAACAAATCTTCAGGTAATCAACCTGAACAACTGTCGTGTTACTGGTAATCAGATCGCACGGCTTTTCCGGAGCATGGGCCAGGCCAGGCAACTCACGATGCACATGAACGCAAACCGCCTAGACGAAGGAATCGATGATCTCTGCAGATCCATTGCGTGTGGTTTCGGGCCATGGAGTTTGTTCATGCAGATGACCGAATTTTACCAAGAGGCGAATTATGTCAAGCTCCTGCGTGCTTTGACAGTCAACAAGACGATAGAGTGCCTTAGTTTGGCTGGCACTGCTACGTCAGATGCTCTTAGCAGCGCTGCGTGCCATGCCGCTTCTGAGTTCTTCGCCAAGAACGATACGGTCCGGTTCCTGGATATATCCGGGTATGTGTCAAAGCTCGATGAAGGAAGACTTGGCCGTGAGTTTTCCAGAGCTTTGAGCGGTATGCGTACGAACAGCCGGATTGAGCACCTCCGGGTACGGAGTCAGATGCTCAACATCAATATTGGAGACCTCGCTGAGGCTATTTCGGGCAACAAGACATTACACACTCTCGACTGTGAGGGCAATAATTTCAATTTGTCCAATTTCTGGCATCTCGTCAAACACATTGAGTGTAATAGGACAATCCGCCATTTCTCAGCATTCTCGGAACACGAGCTCGCACAAACAATTCAGAAATCGGTCGACAATGCCGGGCCTGTCCCAGCATCATCACGACGCTCTTCCGTTATTGCCAAGTTCCGACACGACAAAGGTCAATTTAGTGTAGAGAAACCGTTGGGACAGCGTTTGCAGGATGAGTGGGAGTCTGCTATTAATGCCCTGCACCAGGTGCTGGAAAGAAACCAGAGGATATTCCAAGAAGGAGAGCGTCCCGGAGACAGTGTTGCCGACGATGACGGCATCGGGGAAGTGGTCTTTTCAGTTGCTTTTGGTGGCCTTGCGAGTAGGGCTTACGAGTCCAAGAAAGCCACAAGCGGTTCCTCTCAACGCTCCCCGACTCCCATCTCGAAAGCTAGCATGAAGAATTTACAAGGGGGGATGCATAATTCACAAACACCTTCGGACGACCCTACTGGCGGAGTCTTACGATCTTACTCGACGGTTTCAAGCAACACTTCCAGCAGCGGACATGGAAGCACCGATTCGGGTATGCCAACACCACCGGAAATGGATAGCCCGGAGGAGAAGGATATTGATTGGGGCCACTCCCCAGATTCGGAGACGTTTTATGATGATTTACAGGACGACACCTACTATTATATCGACGATGATGCCGGATTGCAAATGGGAAGATATCGACGCTTCCTTGGCGATCCCACGAGTCGTATCGAAGAGGAAGATGATAAGGTTGAGGCAGAGAGAGGGTTTACTTAATATTGGTAAAAAGGACTGCACGGACACGATGATAATGGATGGATGATTATGGATTTGTTTCAGGGAGGCTGGTAACAAAGTTACAGGTATGGTGGTAGTAAGCCTGGCCTGGTCAGATTTGGCGTTTTTGGGAGTTGTTTGGATACCTATAGGAGTAGTTTGTCATTTCGCTTGATACCCATTGGAGCCATGTTATGATTAGCCAAACAATTTTCAAAGTTCTTTTTTTGAGGCGAAAGAAAAGGGGAAGGGAAAAAAAGGGAACACATGAACTTTGATAACCCATTAATTAATTAATTTATGGAATTGCGTGCATATCAACATCCCCGTACCTGAACCATGCCTGCATGGGACCTTGATTTCAAGGGACGGGACCTCGTTCTCGGCGCTTCATAGACGCATGACGTGGAGAAGCCAAGCCACAGCAGCAGTGGAGTCCTCTCAGCAAACGAGCTCCAGCGGTTCCCAGTGGCTACAGCGGCTACAGTGGCTCCATTTGCCCCCCCAGCTTGGCTTTCAGGGCCCCAGTCAACTGAGCCACGCAATTTGTCGAAGCCCGCGTTCCAGCTCCTGGCGCAGTAGTAGCAGCGAGGCAGCCTTAGAAAGAACTTGTACCTCCATCACTCTTTCCTCCAACTGCTTCGTTGCATCTACTTCCCACTAATCCACACGTTAACATCTTTGGACGACAAGCTTGTCTCAAGCTTCGTCATCACCCTTCTCTACTCGCACTACAGACTAAGTAGATGCTTCGTGTTTAATTCTTTTTGCTTGGACGTCAATTACGGTCTCTACTCATTTGATTCCTATTCTCTTTCTCTTTGTCTCGCTCCCTTCTCTCTACGCTTCTCCTTCCAGCTGCGGAGCTTCCGCGCTCCTCCTTGTCCTCTTCCGAAGCCCCTCTGGCTCGCCTCATCACTCGATTGCTCGTCGCGACAAAACCTCACCATGTATTCCAATTCGAGCGCCTTTCTCGGCGGCAATAGCCAGCGTCCTGGCGGCCAGCAATATGGCGGCTCCTTCAACAACAATATGGGCGCCGGCCAACAGCCTGGCCAGCAGCAAAGCCCCTTTGCGCCGCAACCTACAGGCTTTGGACAACAGCCCCTGCAACAGCCATTGCAACAGCAATATACCGGCTATCCAATGCAATCCCAACCTACGGGCTTTCAGCCTTCTGTTCAGCCATTGCAACAGCATTATACAGGATTTCCGGCGCAGCCTCAGTTGCAGCAGAGGTTCCAGACATCGAGCGTCCCGCCACTGCCGTCGATTCCGCCTCAGTTCCAACAACAGCAACAGTTTCAACAGCCGCCGCCGCAGCAGCAGCAGCCTCAACAAACTGGCTTCTCAGCCTCGGCGCCGAATCTCTCAGCATCCGGTATTGCACCTCCTCCACCTATGAAACCACAGGCGACAGGTTTCACGGAGATGGCGGCGTCGTTTCAGACCGGCGGGACACCTAAGCCTCAAGGGCGCAGAACTGGGGGATCGCAAAGCAAGATTCCCAATATCAGATTGTCCTTTATTACGGCGCAGGATCAATCCAAGTTTGAGATTTTGTTCAAGTCTGCCATAGGTGATGGCTCACCGACGATGTCGGGTGAAAAGGCAAGAGACTTGTTGATTCGGTCTAAGCTGGATGGTGACTCGCTATCGCATATCTGGTAAGCAACTACGTTAAACTTGTTATATTCTCATATGAGTCGCTAATAGTATCCTGAAGGACCCTGGCAGATACCACGCGAGCAGGACAGCTCTATTTCCCTGAATTCGCACTGGCCATGTATCTATGCAACCTGAAGCTTACGGGCAAGACGTTGCCTCAGGCTCTGCCCGAAAACGTCAAAAACGAGGTTTCAAGCATGGTGGACATTATCAGCTTTAGCGTCGCAGATGATGCGCCTTCAGCGGCTTCGGCAACGGGTGTCCCCAGTCTTGGGGGACAGACAGCTGCTCCGCCAACAATTCAGGAACCACAGCTTCCTCAGCCATCCAATGCCCAGCTGCTCCAGTCACAAATGACAGGCTTTCCTGCCCAGCAAACTGGTTTCGGTGGCCAATCACAGGGCCTTCAACCCCAACAGACTGGTTTCCCGGGTCTCCAAAACCCCCAACCTACGGGCTATCAAGGCCCGCTCCCTCCCTTGCCGCCTATGCCTACGGGGTATGGACAGTCTCTTTCAGCTAACGCTGGTGGTATGGTAGCCCCCTTGAATACTCAGCCTACCGGTCGCCCAGGACAATGGGGCCTCGTCAACGCCCCTGCAAGCGGACTTCCTAATATTGATGCGCTGCAAGCCAGAATGATGCCCCAGCAGGGTCGTGAGGCTGGCACTTATACCACCCAAGGCTTGCAGGGCAATGCCGTCATTCCATGGGCCATTACTAAAGAAGAGAAGACTAGATACGATGCTTTGTTCAAGGCTTGGGATGGTCTCAACAAGGGTTTCATTGGGGGTGACCAAGCGATTGAAATTTTCGGTCAGAGTGGACTGGAGAAGCCTGATCTTGAGAGAGTGTGGACGTTGGCCGATCATGGCAACAAGGGCCGTCTGAATCTTGATGAGTTCGCCGTTGCGATGCATTTGATTTATAGAAAGCTCAACGGTTACCCGATGCCCCACACCCTACCCTCGGAGCTTGTTCCCCCTTCAGCTCGCAACTTCAGTCAATCCATCGGTACACTGAAGAACATGCTTCACCAAGAATCAGACTATAGAAAGAACTCCGGTGCCGCTCTGCTCCCTCAAAAGACTGGCGTGAGCTATATGAAGACCCGCTCCTTCAGAAATGGTGCAACTCCAGCGGCTTCCGGACGTAAGGATGGAACTGTATTCAGAAACGATGATGAAAGCTTTGGATATAGATCCAGTGCTCGCCGAAGGCTGGGTAACGACTCTCCTCGCCCAGAGTCGCCGGCATCCGTTGCCTCGAATGACGATATGACCCTGGATCAGCTCAGGAAGAAGATTAGGGAGAAGCAAGTTTTGATTGATGCTATGGACTTTAATGATGAGAAGAACAATGAGGAAGACGACATACTAGATAGGCGTGACCGCCGCGAAGCAGAGGAGCTGTACCGTCGCATTCGCCGTATTCAAAGTGATATCGACGCTCATCCCGATGCCGCTTTGGCCACTGGAGATTCCGACGCGGAACGACGTGTGTTGAAGCGTCAGCTTCAAAAGCTCACTGACAGGATTCCCGAACTTGCATCTCAGGTGCGAAAGACGGAGAAAGCTATCATGGAGGCTAGATTGGAGTTGTTCCGGTTGAAGGATGCCAAAGCCCATCCTGGCAGCGCATCTAATATTGTCGGAACTGGCCCTGGCGGAGCTGTAACAGAATCCGACCGGCTTAAGGCTAGAGCCAGAGCCATGATGCAACAAAGGACTGCTGCACTCACTGGTCGCAAGATTGACACTGCCCCCGAGGATCTTGATGCTCCCAAGAGGCTTGAGGAAGAAAACATCCGAGCTAAGAACGAGAAGGAAAACAACGAGCGTATGGTTCGAGATGTAGAAGACAGTGTACGTGAATTTGCCCGGGGCATCGAGGATAGCCTGAACGAGGGCGGAAAAGACAACTCTAGCGAGCATGAGAAGAGACGTTGGGAGGATGCTCTAGGTGTCGAGGACGAAGTTCGAGACTTCATTTTTGATCTTCAGCGCGAAAGCCGTGCTACCCGCGTTCGCTCACAAGACAAGCGCTCTGCACGACCTCCTGCCCCGGCTCCAGAGCCTGTTCAAGAAAAACCCGCTATCCAACGACTTGAAAGCCCTGTTTCCGCTTCACGTACCGCTAGCCCTGCTGGTGGATCATATTCCGCTTACAAAACCCCCGAGGAGCGAGCTGCTTTCATCAAGCAACAAGCAGAGCAGCGCATGGCCGAACGTCTCGCTGCTCTGGGCATTAAGGCGCCAACAAAGTCTGGTGAAACTGTTGCGCAACGAATGGAGCGTGAGAGGGCTGAACGAGCCGCAAAGCTGCGTCAGGCTGAAGAAGAGGATGCCCGTAGAGAAGCCGAGCGACAGGCTCGAATCGCTGAGGAGTCTGGTGCTCCCCCTCCCGCGGTCGAATCACAGAAGCCTCCGCCCCCGCCATCAAGAAAGGCTGCCAAGCCGGAGGCTTCTGACCGCGATGCAGCAAAGAAGGCCGAAGAAGAGCGGTTGGTTAAGGAGCACGAACAGCAACAGCGTGAAACTGAGCAACTAAAGTGAGTCAAATCAAGCTTCTTAGCCCGCGTAATATGTATTAACCGACTATCTAGGCAAGCAACTGAGAAGGAAGAGGATAGCTTTGCGGAGGAGCAGCAGGCGGCCGCGGCTCGCCTCAAGACTCTGGAAGAACAAGTTAGACTTGGAAAGCTGAGAAAAGAAGAGGAAAAGAGGAAGAAGAAGGCTGCATTGGCAGAAGCCAAGGACAAGGAGACCAAGTTAGCTGCTCGACGTGCCGAGATTGAAGCCGCGAAGCAGAGAGAGCTGGAATTGCAGCGTCAACTTGAGGCTATCGACGACGACGGATCTTCATCTGACGATGAGGAAGGGCCTGCACAGATTACACCCCAAGCTTCTACCCCAACTCTGGCTGATGGCCAAAGAGGCAGCCAGGAGCTTGAACGAAAACCAAGTCCTCCTCCGGCCGCATCCGGTGCGGCATCTCCTCCCGCCGTCGTTACTTCTCCTCCCGCCGAAACCGAGAGCAAAAACCCCTATTTCAAGATGATGTCCCACCCATCTGAAGCCAGCTCCCCGGCCGTATCTAAAGAGTCTACACCGGCTCAGGCTTCTCAAACCGACATCTCCAACAACCCGTTTCACCGGATGACACAGCCCCCACAACCCTTTATTCGTAAACGAGCCGATTCGGATGACTGGGGTTCAAGCAAAGACGAAGATTCTTCTGATGAATCTGATGATGACCGGCCAGGAGGCGGCGACGCTGCTCAGCTTGCGTCTATTTTGTTTGGAACTATGGCACCCCCGAGACCATTGTCCGCTACTGGCAGAGACTCATCGCCAGCGACGCCAGTTCCTGATTCTGCATTCTCTCCACCTCCGGTGCCCGGTGGAGGAGCACCTCTTGCACCTCCTCCACCCCCGCCAATGCCTGAAGCTGGAGCTCCTGGGGCCCCTCCCCCCCCACCACCGCCTATGCCGCCTGCTGGAGGACCCCCCCCTCCTCCACCACCTCCACCGGGTGGTGCTCCATCGCTTCCTGCGGCCGGCGGTCGACCTGCAGGCTTCCTAGGCCAAATCAAGGCAGGAAGGGCTCTCAAGAAGACGGCGACGAAAGATAAGAGTGGTGCTGCTATTGCTGGCCGTGTTTTGGACTAGGTGGATTGGTAGGTGGTGTGAAGGATATGCGAGGTGCGGGTCCTTTTGTTCTATGATATTGATGGGGAGTATTTCTGCTGGGAAGCCGGTGAAGAGTTGGGTATACAATGCGACACGTGTTGGTCTCGTTCTATTTCCCCATGCTCGAGGAGGATATGATTTTCTATTGTTCTGTATCACTTTCTGCCAAACAAAAGAGCTTACTGTTTATTTAATTTTCGTCACCTCAACGGATTTTCATAGAGTCACAGTCATAGCTAAGATTTGATGATCAGATGGATCGACATTACCACGATGCCTTTTCTTCTTCTTGCTTGATGCAGTTATAACAACTTCAGTATTGGTTACTTCTTCCATCTTCCACGAGTTTGAGCTACACGGCAATGAAGCGGGCTATGAGATGAGCGTGTTTAGAGAAGCGAGGCGTCCGCGTCTGTACGACGTGCTGTATGTTGAGGGGAAGGGGAAGGGGAAGGGGGGGGGGGGGGGGTCTGTCTTCTGTGGGCAAGTGTTGCGATTGCGAATAAGCTCACTCGGTCGGTCGGTAATTATTGGATCTTTGGAGGGATGACGGTAAAGGGGGCGTCAGAATGCGCATTCATATCTGAGGTGGTAATATGATAATATTAATACCAAGGACGTTGCATGTCCCAATTTGGATGCATTTTTCAAGTAAGACCTACATGCATAGCATAGGTAGATGAGCGGAAGTAGTTTAATGGGTAAGATGACATTTATGAGTAATAAAACGACCGAGGCCTGACCAAGTCCCTTTTGCAAGGTGCAGTTCTAGTCTATCTGATGGGGTGTATTTTTTACTGGCATGGCATAGCCTCACTTGAGGAACGTAGGTTCTCGGATAAGAAATGATGTTGGGACCCTCCCCCTTGAGATGGATGTGCTGATTGATTGAGACGTGTGGCGACCCTCTCCCTTTTGCCATTCCTGAAAGTTTTCAACGCATCACGCATCAACGTATCACGTAGTGGCAAGATGGGCAACGAATTGGGCAGACACAGCTAGCATGAGCCGACGCTTGTCTTTGGCCATGGGATGTATGTTTCTTAGTTGCGGTCAGGGCCAGGGTCCAAGGAATGGGCCGGGAGACTAGGTAACGTCCGTTGCGAACGAGGGGTATGCTGGTGAAGAAAGAAGTCCAAGATGAAGGCGAATTGTGCGTCCCCCAGCCAGCTTGGCGTGTTAGCGCGTTTGTGCTTTATGAAGAGGGCGGCGCAAAGAGATTCCATTCTCAACAAGAAAAGAAGAAAAGAAGAAAAAGAGGAGGAGGAAGAGGAGGAAGAAGAGGAGGATGAGAAGGAGGAGGAGATTGGGTCGTGACGCATATGAGCGTCATAGATGCTCAGATCGACGAGGGCTATTATGCATCTCTGTCTGGAAGCAGAAGTTGCGGGCGGGTTCCCCAGGACTTTGCTCTGTCTGTCTGTCTGTCTGTCTGTCTGTAGGCGTAGGTGACTTGCCTGGGATGGTAAAAATCGATTCCCATCATCATGGTCGTTTAAGCTACCTATCTAGCCTGATTGGTGGATAGCAAATGTCGCAAGTAAACAAGTGGAACGCGAAAGTTCGCGTCTCATTAATGGCGCCTCGACGCGTTATCTTTGATAGGAAACTCGGGCACAGAGCACCGGGTAAAGTTGGTAGACCTCCGCTACCTGTACAGAGTGCCGATTACTGGGTAGTCCACTGTAAAGTGCGCACTAAATGCACAAACTTCCATATGCACACTACCTAGTACCTAGTAGCTAGTACAGTAGGCAGCAAGAGTGGATATGACCTAAATTTTTCTCTCCTTCTTCCCCAGAGCGTCCATCAAGCACCCACCAAGCACTGCAGTCGAAAGACGTCACACTCACTCAGGCCGGCTTTGCTGCGACCTCAACCTCGACCTCTCTCACCCACTCCCGCCCACTCTCTCCCACACACACACTCACATACTACTGCACACAGACACACCCTTGCTACTTTCTTATGCATGGTTCCCCTCCAATCAGGATCTCGATGTCACTTGTTCCACACCCCCTTCTTCCTCTATCCCTCTCACATGCCATTGCCAGTTCATCATCATCCCCGGCCGCCGTCGAGTTCATTTCTCAACGGTACTGAGACCTCAGCAGCCTTCGGATCGAGCACTGACAGGGCGAAGAGAAAAAAGCAGAAGAAGAAGAAGAACCCTCTCCCTATTTCTCCCTTGCTTCATAAATAAAATTCCAGAAATCTATTAAAAAGAAACCTACAAAGAAGACGAGGGCGAAGAAAGAAAGACAAAGGGAGATAGAGAGAGACTGACTGACTGACTGACTGAGAGGGGGTGAAGACAAGGGCAGGGCAAGGAACAAGGCGGCATTTGAAAAGGGAATCGTGAACAGGTAATTCGGCAGAACTCCCGTCGTGGCTTGGCTGCCATTTAACTTTAGATCCAAAGATCCAGCCGAGTTCAGAAACCACTACATCCCACTAAGAACTTGACGGATGCTCGCAATATTGCGAGCAAGCTTTGGCCTGGAAAACTCACAAATTTAGCAGACACGCCAACGCCATCTGCTGCTCATGCGATAAGAGCTTGCCGCACACAAAAGGACAGGCTGTTCCTCGCAACTTTATTTCTTGATGCGAATCCTCTCCCTTCAATACTACTAAACTGCAGACAAAACGAAGCAATATATATATATATATATAATACCGCGCATCCGAGAAGGTAGATGCAAGAGAAGAGAAAAGAAAGAGACAAAGAAGCGGCCGCGTCGATCAATCACAGGTCGCGGCTAGGCTCTGATAGCCATCGACGATTAGCTACCTATCGCCATTTGCATCACGTTCGGCGTTCGAAACGATCGGACAACGCAAAGGGAAAAGCACGTCTTCTGTGCATGCACACCCACCCGAGCGCCCAAGCACCCGAGCACCCAACGAGGTACGTACCGCCAATACATACATACACGGGCATGCCTGTCTTGTCTTTGTGCTATTATTACCACCACCCGTTCATCAGTCGTCAGCCATCGCATGCCGCCACAGAGTATTGCATTGTACCGCACCGCACCGCACTGCATCGCATCACATCACATCGCACTGCGCACCACACAGAGACAGAGAGACGGAGACAGACACAGAGACAGACACAGAGACAAGGATCTATCTAACAGCTGCATGACAGAAAACAACGAGAGCGGAGGGATAAACTGCGACACACAGCATATGCGCCCTCACTCGCGCTCGTGCTCGGTTCAGAAAGCATTTGCACTGCACACTGCACACTGCACAGCACAGCCCAGTTGCTACCTATAAGTACTCCGTACCAGCCAGTAAGCTACTCGTCGATCGATACAGTCGAAGCATTCCGAAACCCCGCTTCCCTTCACCCTTGTGTGCTCGACCTCGCCCTCGACCTCGCCCTCGACGCGACATCCAGTCAAACGAGCGACATTGCATTTGCATGCGACAAGCTACCACCTTAGGTACGTATGTACGTACGTTATAGTGAAAGAAAGAGAGCATGTGTGCATGCATGTATGTCCACACATACGTTACGTACATCGGTTCAATCCAAGTCCCAATCCACCCATCCCGTTTGTCCCAGACAAAGAGGACCCATTTCTCAGGTCTGCTGCAGCTACTTTACTGGTCTTGGCTGGAGAAGGAGACTCTGCAGGTCTCAAGCGACGCACCCCGGTCACTCGTGTCAGCCTGGACGCCTCCCATCCAATCCCTGGCCCTTTGCCCACCCCCTGGTCGGCGCTCCACACGGTCTTTTCCAAGGTTCAAGGTCCCAACGCTGCTGAGTTGGCTTGCCCTTGGCTGAATCAAGGCCAGAGGTCCATCAATCTATTCTATGCTAAACTGCCCTGCCCACACCATCTCAGGTAGCAAAGGTCGCAAGGTCCCTCTCCCTTCCCATCCAACTACCTATCAGACTACGAGACTGCGCTACTCGAGGGAGTGCTACCTACTACTACCTAGGTAGACCTTCGGTCATCTCCCCTCCTTCCGCTCGCTTTCTTACTTTTCTCATCAACATTATTCTACTTGCCTGGCTCTTCCTTTTTTTCTTTCTTTCTCTTTCGTGGTTACCGTATTCCATAAGCTAACAAGGTTGAAAGGCGATCAATTCGACACGCATTTCGCTTCAAGATCCATCGAGTGGCCAAAGCTGCCTCTCCTTTATCTAAGTTCCCAGCAAAAAGCAACGCCCGCTCAGGGTCACCACTCCCGAGCCCTGCATTGTAGCCCCACAACCAGGACGAGAACAGACCTTTGACCAGGTAAGCGGTTCATCTTAATCTACTGCGACCTTCCTACCGTTATGAAACTTTTTTTTTTTAATGGCAAAAGGTCTTGAGTCGGCCGTAGTCTTTTCATTTAGTAAAGACTACGTCGCCGCGTCCGTCACCTTTATCCTCTGGCTAATTGTCGCGTAGATTATAGAGTCTTCGTCTTCTCTGCGCGGCCGATTGCAGTACCTAGATACTAAGTCATGGCCAATATGGCCTCCAAATCGACGCGTTTTCTCGGCTCCAGCGAGCCTCTGCAAATATTCCACGACGACTTCTTCGAGAACAGTGCACCGATGACGAGTCACGCCCCTATGCCAAACGTAACGAAAATCCGACGCCCCTTGACCAATTCAAACGCCAACGTAGTCCTTAACCCACCTTCTCTATCTTCAAACCCAAACTCTTCGCCTTACAAAATCAAGGCTTCGTCGAAATCACCACTGGGTTCGTCCCAAGGGAACAAGCTGAACATGGTATCGATGGCCCCGCCAATGACTCAAGGGCCCATCACAGATTCTCTGCAGAAGAAGCAGCCTCGTCTCTCCAAGTTCAAGACTGGCCAGGCACCGGCATCTTTTGCCGATTCCATGGACCAATATGAGAAGGAGAATGTTCATCCACCAATCTTCCCAGCACCACCAGCGCTACACATACCTATTGATGCATATTACTCGAAGCCGAACAAGAAGCGAGGTTTGATGGACGCCGCCCCGATCAAGGACTCGAGACCGGTCAAGAAAGCGAAGACAAAGGAGCAGGTGTTGTCACCCCATGCTTCTTTCCCAGCCATTGTCGATGACGGAAACAAGCCATCTTTCAGTTATGCGCAACTTATTGCACTGTCCATCATGGACTCACCCAATGGTCGCCGCACACTCTCGCAGATTTACAAGTGGATTAGCGATAACTTTTCATTCTATGGTCCTAATGACGCTGGATGGCAAAATAGCATTCGGCACAACCTCAGTTTGCAAAAGAGTTTCGTCAAGATTGAGCGACCCAAGGATGACCCGGGCAAAGGAAATTACTGGACAATTGAGCCTGGGCATGAGTCGCTTTTCCTCAAGGAGAAGCCAACCCGAAAATCCGCTCCAAGCCATGAGAACATATCCGTCATGTCAACGCGCCTGGAGCCTTCGCGACCACCGATGCTCATGCCAGAACCTAGTTTGCCGCCTCCCATGCCCATTTCCATGAACCACTTTGCTGCTCTCCCACCACTTCCTACCTCACAGGCGACATTGTCCATGCCTCTCGAAGCCTCATCAGATGCGACAATCTTGGCTTCGGACAATCCCGTAGTAGATGAGACGGCAGACAAGGGTCCTGAAAACGAGCCATCATTTTACTCTCCTCTACCCGCAAATCTGCACTCCTCACCACCTGGCCCCCGACCCGAACGTCACAACGATACCCCAACAACAAAACGAGATCTGATTTCTTCCATATCGCTCCCCTACGAGGCTCGACAGGATAGTGGGTACATGTCTGCGCAAGAGTCATCCGTCTTGCGACCGAACCCAAAGTCGGGGATGTTCACATCTGAGGCCGATAGACGTCGTCTCAGTGGGCGTGCCGAGGAAGAGATTGCACGACTTCGAGGCTCGTCACCGTTCAGCCCTACAAAGCCCCGCTCCTTCTCGTATGGTCCGGCGTCCTCTTCACCCCTACGGCAATCTCAACCACTACTGGCCCCTCTAACCCCAGTGGTCAAGATTAAACCACCTGTACGACCACCCCCTTCGGTCTCTCCCAGCACGAACCTCCGCCTCCACCGCGCTCGTGTTCAAACTCTACTGGACGCCCATCTGCAGGACATGGTGGAAATTGGCGGTGATGTTCCACTTAGTCCCGCATTCAACCTGGATGAACCATTTTTCAGTCTAGAGGGACTCCCAACAACGCCTGGAAACTTTGAGATTTACCAAGATACACCCGGCAACGATGATTCTAACATCTCTGCCATAGGCTCAGCGGCTACTGGATCACCAATCAAACGATCTGGGAAACGTGCCCGTCTGGGACGAAACGTCTCTAGACCCACGCTTGGCGAAATCGCAAATTCGGCACGAAAGCAAGCACTTGCATCTGCGCCCCATATCAGGGGTGGTGACGATGAAACGCACCTCGAGACGCCAAGCAAGGCATTTGAGGGTCTCAGCTCTCCTTCAAAAGCCTTCCAGGAGTCACCATCCAGGACTGTCTCTCCGGACAAGTTTAATCCTTTCCTGAATTTCCCCGAAACCAATGACTGGCAGAATCTGATGCCGGATACATCTGACTTTGAACTTGGTGCTACTGGCGATGTATCAGAATTTGGATTCGACATTACTCAGGGGTTTGAGAGGATCGGTGGCTCTCAGCCGGCTGATGGTCCTAGCAAAGGCAACAAGCCAGGACTTGGCCGAAGCTATTCAACAACTTTCTAAAGTTGAAGAAAAGAAAAAAAAGAAAAAGAAAAAAAAGTTGGCACCAGGTCATGCAACAATCATTATGATATTATGACTTGATGAAAATGGACAAGGCGAAAAACATATAATACTCAACAACTGGCTTGTGTCTTTTTTTACCTGCTCATGGCTCGCGGGTGTTTGTTCTTTTGGCCCAGCCAGAAGTGGAATTAGAGTGCATGGGGGACCGCAGTCAAGATCTGTGCTCCTCTTTGCTGGCTTCACGGCTGACTTCTAACGGATAATGAAGTGATTCCGAAGTACATACTTCTTTTTTCTTAGTTTTGCTGTATTGGGATACTGTTTATTGGTTTCGCTTGGCTTGGTTACGGTTACGGTTACGGTTACGGTTCGGTTCGGTTTGGTTCGGTTTGATTTGGCTTGGTCTGGTCTGGTCTGGTCTGGTCTGGTTTGGTTTGCTCTTTTGGTTTGGCCTTTCTGGAACTGTGCTCTGCTCTGTTGCATTTGTCCAACACCCTTGGCTTGTGGCTCTCGTGGCTTTTACTCCTATTTTTGCTAATTGGATGTCGGGAGTCTGGATTCAAGAAATCGGAAAGAGGGATGGGTTTTGTGAGAGACTTTTGTATTTACTTGTATTAAAGGCATAAGGCAAAGGGGAACACATGGGCTGGATTGCGACAGGATGCGCGCTTTTGAATTGAGCTGACCGAGATTGGTTCTTATCTCAACCATAATTTCTGCCATGTTTGTGCGATATTTTGCGCTCCCAAGATGCTGCTGTATAGAATCGTCTACGTCATGGGCCTTGACTCAGTTTACCTATCTAGTAGTATAAAACAACAGATTTCGACACGAGGATCTTGTCATGCAGTGTGTGAACTGGGGTATCTATTGAGTAAACCTATCTCATACACCTATTCAAAAAAACGCCTTGGACACAATATGTACAGAACAACAGCACCCGTCTAATTCTCGTGCCTGCGATGTGTGTGTGCGTGTGTGTTATCTCTAGTAGATTCGCATGCGAGCAGCCCAGCCAGTCTCTTTAGGTTCAATGTTGATCTTGTAAGGGAACGGATTACCCCCCTGAGTGGTAATGGGGGGAATGTGATCTTTATGAGTGTTGACAAAGGTGACGATTTTCATGACAGTGGTGAGGAGGGTTTGCTCCATGGCGCGACGGACTTTGGCTCGTTCTGTATGACAAAAGTTAGTTTTTCATAAGAGGAATGAACGCATTGGGTGGTTTGCGCAAAGGGGGAAAGGGGGATGGATGGAGGGAGGGTAAAACAAACCGCTCTCTGTTCTTGGCTCGGCGACGGTGACCTTGATCGTCCAGCATTCCCAGCATACCTCCTCGTCTCCCCTTGAAAGCCAAGCCTTTCGCCGCCTCCTTTCAAAGAAACCAACCGTGATCTGGCCTCTCCCTCCGCTGCCACCGTCGCCGCCACCACCAATGCCTCCCGCTTTACCGCCTCCTCCTCCTACTCCTAGGTTTGCTCCCGCCGCACTCAGGGCGCCTCCTATGCCACCGAGGCTAGCGCCTGAGCCGGCGGTACCCGCAGAGGAGCGCTCGGCGTCGAGTTGTCGCTCGAGCGCGTAGGCGCGCTGCTGGATCATGGTTTCCAGCTCATCGTCGTTGACGTAGGGGAGGGTGAGGTCGAGGACTTCGTGGGTTTGAGGGGTGAGGGATGGGAAGAAGCGGTTGAAGAAGATGGTATGCAGGATAGCTTGGAGAAATGACATGTCAGTAAAATAAAATCAAAAAGGACCCAAAGAAAAAAAAACCCATTTTCAATTAAAGTCGGGGGGAAAAAGAGGGAAAATACCTTTGACGACGTCGCGGACGGATCGAGGGTCTGTAAAGACGTCGAGTATGAACTCGGGGGGCTTCGTCTGGTCCATTGCTTCTGCTCTTCTTTCAAAGGTGGTGGGACTGAGGGTGGTAGGCGTAAATCGGAGGAGCTCGTTTGCTCTCTCGCAGTATGCTCTGTCCCCTTGTAGCTAATTTTTTCTTCTTCTTTTCTTTCTCTCAACAACAACCAGGCGCGGCGATGATGGGTGAAGAAAGGGATTGAACAACCCTTTTTAAGTCCAACAGCTGAGTTGTAAGAACATTGCTGGGCGGACACAGAAGTCTAATGTCGTAAAAGGTATAAGAGAAACTAGAGTCAGCTGGGGCGATTTGTGTTCAGGGCGGCGATCGAAAAAAAGATGTCACCAGGACACTTTGTCTTAGTGTGTAAAGTTGCGGCGGAAGAAAAAGGCAGGTTGCGCAGTGGTTACTGCTGCAGGCTCTGCAGGTACTTGTAAGTAATAAGGGAGTCAAGGAAATAGCTATTGTGTTTTTTTTTTTTTTTTTTACAGGCTCCGAGTTGGTACGAGCGACCCTTGGCGGGAGCGGGGATGGATCCGGTATGTATGTATGTATGGATGTATGGATGTTATGTTTTCTAGGTATGTATGTATGATGGTGGTGGGGAGGGGTTAAAACAGGAAGAGGGAGGTCACGTCACATCTACTAGGGGCAATGGGCTGGAAAGCATTGAGAACGGATGTTCCCCCATTTGTTGTTGTTGGCGGCTGAGGATTCCGCTTCCCTGCGATAAGGCGATAAGGACGGATAAGGCGACCAACCAAACCCCACTGAAACTTAGCGCTATAGCTGCTATAGCCATCCAGCTTCAGTTGACAGTTACAGCGAATGTTCCTCCAATGGATCCATCCATGGATGAATCCCTTCCGCACATTCTCCGGGGCGGTCCCATCAGAGCTCTCTTTCGGCACCTGCACGGGGATTTGCCCCAGACTTTTTTTCTTTGTCAACTGTTCCATTTTGCCCCGTGGCGTTGTGCCGGAACCGAGGCATCCCCATTTCCAACAGGTACAAGGTGGTAGTAGCTTACTGATCTCTCTACCTAGTACCTACCGTATTACCGCTACGCTTTCAATTAGTTGACATCGCGACGCATTTTTAGCACCAGATCTATACCAACTCCCATCTTCATATGTCAACCTTTCTTTCTTTCTTTCTAATCATTAAGCCGTTTTCTTTCCCCCCTATCTAATTTCTTCCAATTCAATTCAACCGTCACAACTCGCTTAATCACACTCCCAACCACCCCCTTACGCTCCATGTCCTTCTAACTGTTTGCTGCCCAACATGTTATCGTCGGTCCGGCGCTGGATGCGTCAGAACCGGACGCCAATTGCCGTTGGTGTCGGCATCGTTGGCGCTGGCTATGTCGTGTCCCAGTATGTCGTATCCAAGATCAATGATGCTCGAGAGCGCATGAGCAGCGATCGCATCGCCAAAGAAAAGTAAGTTAGTTTGGTCGAGATGCTGAAACATTGGCAAACGATACCCTACCGCCTTCCGTCGCTTTCATACATGTTGCTAACACAGCGCGTAGCCTGCGCCGGAGATTCGAGCAGAACCAGGAGGATTGCACCTTTACGGTTCTCGCCTTGCTGCCCACCGCGACCACCAACATCATTACGACTCTGAATACCGAGCAGATCACCTACGAGATTCAACAGATCAAGAGCTCTGCCAAGAGTCTAAGGAGTGGCGAATCGACGAGAAGTCCCCCGAGCATCGCCGACACGACCATGACAGAAGATGATAGCAAGAGCATGGTTAGCATCCCGCCCGATGTTGTCACGCACACCAGTCAAGCTGCGTCTGCATCCCCGTTCTCCGCTGCTCCAGAGGCCCAACAGGAGACACCGCCAAAGTCTCGGAAGACCAAGAGACAGTTGTGGGATGACTTGACCATCAGCGGTATGCCAACGTCCAGTACCCTCATCAACTTCAAGTGATGCTAACTCTCGCATCTTATTTCAGCTGTTACAAGATCATTCACCCTCGTTTATACCCTCGCACTCCTTACCATGTTCACTAGGTTGCAGCTCAACCTCCTCGGTCGACGTAGTTATCTGTCCAGCGTTATAGCTCTTGCGACGGGGGCCCAGCAAGCCACTATTAGTCTCGAGAATAACGATGATGACAACACAGAACAGGCGTACGGCAGTGATTTCGATACGAACCGCAAGTACCTGACTTTCAGTTGGTGGCTCCTAAACCAGGGCTGGATGGATGTCATGAACCGCGTTGAGAGCTCTGTTCGCACCGTTTTTGGAAGCCTGAGCCCTCGCGATCTGGTCACCTTTGACCGCGTCGCCGATTTGACCATGGAAGTGAGGAAGCTGGTTGAGGGTTCCACCCCCGAGGAGAGGAAAAACTCGGATTGGCTGAATTTCCTTCTGCCACCCAAGGATAAGGAGTGTGAAGTCATTCGAGAGTCGGGCATTCTCGTGGACGACGATGCAGAGGCGTCGCCACCTGCCCTCAGACGGCTGCTTGACGAAACTGCTGACCTGATCGAATCACCTGCCTTTTCGCATATTTTTACCCTCCTCCTTGACTCTGGCTTCTCTCATCTGATAGACCAGAAGTTGGGTGCTGAAGCATTCGAGCTTCCATTGGATGATGCCCCTAGCAATGTGGCTACAACTGCAAGCCTTAAGCACACACGCGCCATTCTGCTGCCCAAGATCTTGTCTGTCCTAACACGACAGGCTCATATCATTGGCAACGGTGTTCCCAACGAGTACCTGCAGGCCATGGAGTCCGTGAGGGATCTCGAGGCATTTGCTGCGGTAGTATACTCGAGCAATTGGGAGAACGAAGTGAGGGAGGATGGCCTCATGGGGAGTGCCGTGCACCTTAGATCCGAAGGCGCACAAGCATCTCGGGATCAAACACAGGTGGAGGGCAGTGTCGTAATAGTCGATCGAGAGGAGGGCTTTGAGGGTGCGTGGGGAAGAGCAACTGAAAGAGGTGCTTAAAACATGTAGCAGTATGTATTTGTACAAGATATAAGATACAAGATGATTATAGTCGGTTCTGGGATTTGAGCAGCTATCTATGGGTTATATATCTATCATGTAGCGTGGGTTGGTGGCGAATGTATCAGGAGAGATTTGCGCAGTTTCTGGGTACAAGCATGATATTATACTGCGCGTCTTTCGGCGTCAAGAGGGAGGCGTTTTCTCTAATCTATAGGTTACCTCGTTGTTTGATCCCACAATGTGTCTCCTATAAGTGTCCCGTTCCACGGCGCCTTGGTGTTTGCCTCTACATAGCTCGCTCATTGATTCGTCCCCAGTGATATTACCCTCTGACTTGCTATTCGACACGGCCTGTAGCCGTAAAGGATGGCTCACTGTTGGTGGCTGTGCTACGGCAAGATGGCTGTTCCCCAGAGGTGGCCAAGCGAACCATCGTAGCTTCTTGATCTTCTAGACTGAGCTTTGACGGCAACAATGCAAGGGTCCCTTATCTCAGCTATGGGAGATGGTTAGACCTCTGAATGCCGATCGCCTACGTAAGAGAGAGAGAGAGCCTGATATTCTCAAAGATTGAGAGAGGAAAGTGCTCTCGCGCGCTCACATGAGACCCCTGATGAACTGATCCAAACCAAGTTCGAAAAGCTCATTCTTGACGCCATTTCCGCCCTTGTGCTCGACCGGCGCAAGAGGATTCTTGACAACTAGAAGGGGGGAGGGCGGTTAGTTTTGTCTGGAGCTTGCAATATTCTAAAAAGGGGTCTTCCCAAACAACATACCGTATTCGACCCAGAGGTTGATATATATCTGGTGCAGGACATTGCGCATGCTCGCGGACGCGGTATCGGTCATGAGGACGAAGCGCAGGTTCGCGGGCGTCTCGTAAAAGTGCAGCTTGTACTGGCCTGTGCGGTAGCTGATGAAGGCGTCGTCGTCGCCGCCGAGCTTGCGGGCCATGTTGCGCAGGGAGAAGACGGTACCGAAGACGAGCTTGGCGTCGTCAGAGGAGGTGGACAGGGCCGGGCGGGCGGGGGCGCCGCTGGATCGGGAGCCGGGGGGTGATGCTGGGAGCCATGACTTGAGGTATATGCATTCGGCTTGGCGAGGAGTTAGTTTCAGAGCTTTAGGTGAAGTTGAGGGAGGGAGAGGTGATGGGCTGGGGAAGGGGGTGTTTTGGGTTAGGGAGAGTGACATACTATGGCGGTCAAAGATGTAGAATGAATAGACAACCATTATGACAAAGTGAGTGAGCGCAACGAGCGTGTTTATCGATTGAAGCAATGTCAAGAAGTGGTGTGATGTGCGCTCCGTCCGCGCAAGCCGATATCGTCGATCCTGCTGGAGCTTTGGAGGAGGATGGAGGACGAGGTGGAACGAAACAGCTCGTGTCAGGGAGACAATCAATCAATCAATCAAACCAACGGCCTTATCTGGAAAGTATCCGGGTAATGGCGGGGCAGAGCAGGCACACTCAGTGAGGTTCCTTCTTCAGCACTAACTCGACCAACAAAAAAAGAATCCTCTGTTGCCCCATCTTCAGCTTCAGCTACAACAAAAGGTTCTCAACGATTGATCGATTGCATGCTCATTCTTCCTTGTCGCAGCTTATAGTCCGTAAACTCAACAACCAGCCATTGTTCACGTCATCCATCGTCTTCAACTTTCTAATCGGCGCCATCCGCTTTTTTTTTGGAAGAAGGGTTCCGGTATCACCCCGCCTCATAACGGGAGCGCACGACAGCTACCCCTCCAATAGTTGGAAACTTCTCAGCCTCCAGCTCATATCTAGACATATAAGTCTAGGAAGTTGGTTTTTGGGGGCTGAAAGAAACGCTGTTTTTCCCTCAAGGCAGGCTTTCATCGTCGACGCTGAGGAAGAAAAAGGGCTCCCGCGAAAGCCCTCCTCTCACAGCACACATCACACACAGCTCCTCCTCATCATCATCTCACGCGGTAAACATCTTGAACCATGTCGGCCAATATTGGAGAGGCGGCTGCAACTACTCCTCCAGACTCACCACTCAAAACCGCGCCGGCGCGTCTCCAGTCCCCAAAGGTCATCCTCAGCAACCAGGATGACGAAGTTTTAGGCCATGACTCACGGCAACCTTTGCATTCGATGAGGTAAACGTTTGCGCCTTGTCTTTCTCGCGTGTCACGGCGCTAATGACTTGAACTCGGGGGTGCAGTTCTGAACCAATCACTCTGCTTCATGGCTACGCCAGTCCCTTGAGGCAACATAAACGGACTCCGAGCGCTCATCGTGAAATCAAGGTTAGATCGCCTACTCTAGTCAACAGCAAGAGAGAACCGGCTAATCGCATAAACAGGAGACCTTGGATGCGCGGGTTGAGTTCACAAATGATGAAACCGATGGTCGAACCCATCATAGAATAAATCAATATGTCATCATGGAAGAGATTGGTCGGGGGTCCTACGGCGCTGTTCATAGGGCAACTGACCAGTTTGGTAACGAGTTTGTGAGATATTACTGTATAATACGTTTTCATTTCTCTGCCGCTGATTCCATGAGATTTAGGCCGTCAAGGAGTTCTCCAAAACACGCCTACGGAGGCGCGCTCAGTCCCAGGCGATGCGGCAGGGTCCTCTAGGACCAAGACGCATGCCTGGAAGGGGTAGTCCTCTCACACTTCAGCTCAATGGCCTTCGTACTAGCGAGAAGAATGACGCCCTGTTCTTCATCCGAGAAGAAATAGCCATCATGAAGAAGCTCAACCACCCAAACCTCGCTCAGCTCATTGAAGTTCTCGACGACCCTGAGGAGGATTCTCTGTACATTGTCATGGAGATGTGCAAAAAGGGCGTCATAATGAAGGTGGGACTAGATGAGAAGGCTACTCCTTACACTGACGAGGAGTGTCGCTTTTGGTTTAGGGACTTGATCCTAGGCATCGAATACTGTAAGTTGCCCACGACTGCTCTTGTTCCTTGTTCCAAACATTGAATATTAACATCTTTGAACAGTGCATGCCCAGGGCGTGATTCATCGAGATATCAAGCCCGATAACTTGCTGCTAGCTGATGATGATGTTCTCAAAGTCGTAGATTTCGGTGTCTCGGAAATGTTCGAGAAAACAAACAACATGAGAACGGCCAAGTCTGCGGGTTCGCCTGCCTTTCTGCCTCCTGAACTTTGCGGTAAGCACACCGAGGTGTCTGGTACGGCAGCCGATGTTTGGTCCATGGGCGTCACACTCTATTGTCTGAAATACGGCAGCATACCATTCAACGGAAGTGGCATTTTAGAGATATATGAGGCTATAAAATCCGAGGAAGTCAAGATACCAGACGACGAGAACGCTCACTTTACCGATCTCATTGCAAAGCTTCTAGATAAGAACCCAGACACGCGTATTACTATGAAAGAACTACGAGTAAGTCCATCTCACCAACGATAAGATCAACATGGCTTTGCTGACCACTCACACAGCAACATCCATGGGTTACCAAGTGCGGCACAGACTCTCTCCTCTCAGCCGAGGAGAATTGTGCGCACCTTATTGAGCCCCCGAACGAACTGGAACTGAACCATGCATTTACCAAGAAGATGAATCATCTTCTCTGCGTGATGAAAGCTATTCATCGACTGAAGTCGCGGATGGCCAGCAGACGCAAGAGTAAACGCATGTCTGAATCGACGAGCGGCGGAGAAAGTACCAGTCTGCTTCCGAGCCCGTTTGATACCGTGAGAGAAAAGGCCAGGCTTGTTGATATAGCGACCTTGATCACCAAACAAAAGAATATGCTCGCAACTGCGGACGGCGATGAGCTCCTCAAAGGACATGCGCACGACGTAAGTGATCAGGAACCATTATTCCTAGGTATCGGTACCGGCGCAAGGAACGATTTTGTCAGGGATGAACCCACGCCCGATGTAGTGTCAGACTCTCCTACGGCAGTGGATTACGACGTATACGACAGGGCGTACGAGGAAGCCATTAATCAACGGGCAAAGGCAAACCAACCCGTCATGTACCTGAACAAGCTGGTCGGGGGAAAAGACTACTTCAAGAATATGGAGAATCTTGTAGACGAAACCTCAATCTCGCCGCCACCTATGCAGGCGCAAGGGGAGGGGACCAAAACCCAATCACTTGGCCATGTGTCACCACCGCCCTCGGAAAGTAAGCTGGCCCAACTGGTTGCTAAAGTTGGAGTCTCCGATGCACAGGGTCACAAGAATGAGGCGGAAGTCCAGAACTAACCCATGTCTCTCCTCTGGATTTCATTGAACACCATTATGAAGCAAGGGGGTTTCATTGGTCTCGGATGGATCTTTTTTTTATAAAAAAAAAATATGTCGACATTTTATGCATCTTATTTCCCTTTCATCTGTCGGGAAAACAAATTCAACGTGCGAATAATTGCGGCAACTACTTGTACTTTGATGCAGCCCTTTGGATCAGGGGCCCCGGATGACTTTCTTGGCAGGGCCAACGTGAGCATGGAACCGGAACCGACAACCAACAGTTCGTCCCGGCGGCAGGCCTGTGCGGGCTGCCTCCCATCCCATGGCGGATGCAATAATCCATGCATAATACACCCGTAAAATATCGGGTTATTTCGAGATGACTCTTTTCATCTCGGCTGAATCTGTCAATTGCACTGTACCTGCCTTTCTTTATCAAGGGATAGTAGATAGTTCACCGCTCTGGTATGATTATGATTATGAAACGAACTTGGCAAGCAGAGGCCCTTCCATCGAACGTTCCAACAACGGTCGGTGAGAGGGGGGGCACTATTACTATTACAACTTAAAATGCTTGGAGCAGGCGACATGTCTACAGTAGTAATGGCAAAGAGGACGAAGAGGCTAGGGGCAATGGGTTGAGGTCGAGACTGATGGGTATGGTAACGACGCCAAGCCATTGAGCATTTGTCTCATTAGATATGGATACGACACTGGAAAATTCACTCCGATAAGAAAGATTTGTGAGAAACATTGCCAGGCCCCCCTCCCCCAGGCCCCAGGCCACAGGCCACAGTGCCCACTTTGACCAGGACTACCTGAGACGTCTCCCGCGTCCCGTTCCATGTCAGCCTTGTCTTGGTCGTCCATGCACACTAGTAGTATACCGGGAGCTTGGGCCAGTTTAACAAATCAAGGTCGCGGAATCTGCCGTCGTTCCTTCGAGGAATCAATCGAGAAGGTTGCGATCTGCAAACGGTCCAGAACCCGGGAGTGTCTCAACACGATCAAGACAGCGATGCAACTTGTCAGTTCGCATTCCGATGCCTTTCTCAGTAGTCGTTACACACCCGGTTGAGAAGGAGGGCTGACGAGTTTGGGGAGTCTAGATTGGCCACGTCGCTAATTCTTGCATTCAAAGAAACCTGGACTGGAATCCGGCAGCAGTTCCCGCCGGGGGGCGTGTCTTTCTTTGTGCGATCTACTCCGTAGTAGTACAAGTACAAGAAAGCTGATCCGGTTTGAAGCAACAGCTAAAAAAAAAAAACACTTTGGCCATTGAGACACGAAAGATTAAGCACGGGCACTCCGGGGAATGTTTCCCGGGTTTGTTTGCTGATGAAATAGATTTCTCATCGGAAAACAAGGGGAAATTTTCCTTGATAAAGAATGCATCGGGAGGAAAGAGAATGGAGAAAAGATTGGCGGATAGTGAAGGCTTCTTGGCAAAAAAGATAAGTTCCGTTGGTGACATCAAGGGGAGGCGAGTTTCTGCCAAAGGGGGGGAAAGAACGCAGATCGGCACGCATGGCTGACAGCCCATCCCAAACGGCCGCTTAGATCCGCTTTTACAGGCAATAATGACTTGCGACTATATACGGGAAGGGAAGGGAAGGGAAGATGGAGTACAGCAGGTTTTCGGGGTGCGGAGAAGAATGGTGGGATGGGAGAGTGTGTATGCGGAGATGATGGGAGGGGGCAACGGGCGGATGGTAGGTTGTGAGCCATTTGGAATCTAAGCATTCATCATATGTCTCTCTGGTTATGGGTCTCGGGTCTCATAGATACAAGAATGTGAGATCACCACAAGCTGGATTGGGAGAGGGGAAAGGGTAGGACTCTGGAGATGCGGCAAAGATCAGCTTTGGGATTACGGGTTTTTACCCTTTGGACAAGGACGGCGCAACCTCGGGGTTGGTGTTGCTTTGTTGTCAATTTTGGACTGGGATCATTTTGTTGTTGTTTTTTTTTTGCTTGGGTTCCTCGGCTGTTTGAACAATTACGGCGTTGCTGCCAATGACTTCATAAGTTGGGGGCCGTTTCTGAGTCGGGAAGTAGCGAGAAGGAGAAAAAGATGTGACGGAGTGCAAGGGATTGAAGGATGGACAGGACATTGGACAAGACGGGACATTTGGCCTGGCTATCCCATCCCATCTCATCTCATCCCATCCACTACATACGCGTTTTCCGCTAACTAATGAGACGATTGGCGAAAGGTAAGATGTCAAGCGTCGTCCCATGGATAGGATCGGGGATTGGGGGCGCCAGAAATGCCGCATACATTTTCTTTTCTGTCCTGTCCTATCCATGTCTACTACTTGTACTATATCGTTTTGTTTCCCGTTGTCTCCCAACGAGACCGCCTGAAGCCCGTTTTCTTACTGTTGTGCGTGCGTTTGCGCATACCTGACATACATACACACATACATACATGCGTACATGCGTAGGTACATGACAGGCTGCAGGGACACCAGCAGGAGTGAGCATGGGCTCATGCGTGTGAGTGCGTATGCGGTACAGGGCGATGGGGAAGGGGGGAGAGGCATGTGGCGGACCAGTTACAGATGAAGGATTTCCTGCGCTGTCACCCTGGCTGCCTGTCTTGCCCCCCCCATGTTTATTGTACTTGGGTGCATTAACATATTGGGGGGGGAATGAAAAATCTGACGATAATAATCATGCTATTTTATTTTTGGAGGGGAGTTTTTTTTTTTGGTGGTGGTGCTGTCGCCCCCGTGGGGGGGATGCAAGAGAATAGTATCGAACCCAAACAAGGGGAGGATGATGATGATGGTGATGATGAGAAAGAGGGTCTCCCTGCCTTCTTGTCCCCAAAAAGCCATGGGGACGGGCTGGCATCTGCTAGTCTTTCTGTAGCATATACGCCTTCCTGACACGTGCACAAGCCCATTCGATTGCCCGAACATCCCTTTTCTCTCTTTCTCTCATGCTCTCTCTCTCTCGGGTTCTTTATGTATTGGGTTTCCCGGGTAGCCCTGGGCTGAATGAAGACGCCGATGCGGTCCATGCAGAGAGAGAGAGTAGGAATACTACTACCTCTACTTGTGTGGTACATGGGCATAGATGGGATTTCCGTTTCTTACCTGCCGCTACGGCTGAAGGGCGAAAATACGATTGTTGAGTTTGAGTTGAGGCATGTCCGGTTAAAGAAGCCCATTCCATCCCCCTTCCGGTCTCCGCGGGGCCGGGACTGTTCCAAGTAAGGGAGAGAGAGAGAAGAGAGACAGAGGAGAGAATAGGGCCAAGAAAAGGAACAGCAGTCTAGAATAATAACTAAAGATGAGGTATGGCTCATGGGTGGTATAAACAGAGACAGTATTGGTCACGAATGGAATGATTTTTTTCTCTTTCTCTCTCAGGACACATGGAATCACCTTTTTTGGAAACAATTAAAGACATGTGTGTCTCGCCGTGTCTTTTTCCCAGATGAGGCAACTCAAAAAAGAGTTCGAGACATTGCGCCCTACCTGAAGAAGGAAAAGCTGCATGTTTAAAATTGGAAAACGAAAGAAAGAGAAAAGAAAAGGGAATGCAAAGAAAGGGAAAAGGAAATAAAAAGAGACACATTCACCCTGAAGAGATCAGAAACCTTTGTCTCATCAGCGGCGTATGTCTGACTCTTTTCTCGATAGTAACTAAATAAACACACGATAAAAAAACAACAACTCTCAAGTACAAGTATAAAATAAAATCATAAAAAATACACTGCCACGTCCCAAGGGCTTGGCGAGGTTTCCGGATGCCGTCTTGGCAAGGCTGGGCACGCTTTGACGCTTTGGTAAAAGTTCGATGTTGTTTTGGTATGTACAACAAGTAGCATGTGAAGCTTGTACTGTGCAACTGTGTGAACGTGACGATGTTTTTAAGTCAAGGTTTGGCGGTTTGTTTGTGTTGACAAAAAGGGCTTGATGACTACTGCAAGCTGGGGGGGAGGAGAAAGAGAATGAGAAGGGGGGGTCCCTAATTTACTTCGATAAACTACAGATTACGTTGGTCGTTTGAGGCTGAACAACGTGGTGGCTTGTTCTCTTTTTTTGATTTGATTGTCACTCCGTCATGCGCAGCAAAGTAAAGAAAGGTGTATACATGCCCCATACATGGAAGGGTACATACAGTACCACCTGTGGTACATACATGTCATCATCATCAACCATGTGGGAAAAGAAGCGAAGAGAGGGTTAAAATAATGAGGGCATGGATGCAACATGGAAGCATATGCCAAGACTTAGACGAGACCGCAGACGGAAGAAAACCAAGGCAAAAAAAGAAGAAGAAGAAGAAAAATGTTGGAAAATTGTCTCTCGGTGACAATACCCACGGGGAAATGATCAGAAGTTGGATACGAGAGAGACGGAGAGACTGAGAGAGAGAAAAAGGAAGCGGTGGGCTAGCTCTCCAGAAATGGTGTAGTATAGCCCGACTACAGAATACAGACTACAGGACTACAGTCTGATGGAAGATGTTACAAAGGTTACAAGTTAGTAAGTAGAATTGACGTGGCTGAATGCTTGTGAAAGAGAGAGGCAGACAGAGAGCGAGCGTGAGAGAGAGCCCAGGGCTTGCAAATAGTCTGGTAAAAGATGCCCCATGCAAGCACCCCCCGTTTCCACTGAAATTTCCCTCTTTGAGGCATACACGTACATACAAGTATATGCTTGTACTGGGTTGAGAGAGACGAAAGGAGAGATCTTTATGATGTTGATGATTTCTAGAATATTGCTCTTTTTACTCTTCATTTCCATAATCATCGTTTATTTTAATTATCATTTGGTTTTTCATCTACATTCATCTCTATTTCATTGGCCCACAACAAGTCCATCTTCTTCTACTTGTCATCACGAAATTGAAAAAAAAGGGTCACTCACTCACTCACTACTAGTCTCCTGCATGGAAATTCAATTAATTGCCTCCAACGCGGCTCTAGTACCAAACGAGTGCTAGATCCCAAAGCACCCGACCCTTTTCTCTCTCTCTTTTTCGTACTTCATCTCTCCACCGCAAAGAACTTTGTACATACCTGCAAGTACTTGACAAAACAGTCTAGTTTCATTGCCTGGAGATGAAGGATCCAGAGTGTGAGTTTTGACTTGGGGGTGTTCGGTACTCCGAATCTACTAGTTGGAGGTACAAGTACGTACCTTGCTTTCTTGGATGCAAGCACCAAAGAGCACCAAAGCACCAAACAAGGGCACGAGCCCAAAAGGCACGAGCTCTTACGGTAGGTTCGATACAGTACGGCGAGCGTTGGGCGGATACTTTCAAAATACCTCCCGCCCTTGGCGTTTAACCGCCCCCTCCTCCCTTGTTCTCCCCTTGTTCTCCCACTGCTGCAAAAAAAAAAAAAGGCATCCATGGATTTGCCCTATTGCACAGCAGGAAAGCCGAAGCGCACTGTCGCACAGGCACAAACGCAGCAACTGCCACCACCTTCGGCGTGCGCCCATCCGTGGCTTTGTTGGTTCTCTCTCTCTCTCTCTCTCTCTCTTTTCTCTGCCTTTGTACACTCCATGTACCCAAGTCGTTACCCTCCCCCCCCTGCGGCCGCCAGCCATCCAGCGCTGTCAGAGGGTCCCAAACTGGTAAAATGTTTTGGCAAGGGGACTTTTTTTTTGCCCTGTTCTGCATTGGTGTGGTTTCTGGAGGGAACCAACAGGCCTAAATTCTCTCTCTCGCTCTCTGACTTACCCTCTAGGGCTCTGTTCCGGAGCAACCTACACCACGCACTACACACTGCATATTACACACCAGCGGATGGATGTATGTATGGATGGATGTAAAAAAAGGATATCCCTAGTAACTTCCATACCTAGTGGTAAATCGACATACCATTCTCATCTCATCTCCCCCACGCGTGCGCCCTGCCACCGCCCACCATCGGATTCAGATTCATTGGATCAATGTCTTTCTTTACCCTGGAAAAAAAACAAGTTACATGTACAAGGGATCTTTAGTTAGTGTTTCTTACCTGTCCCAAGGGTTTCAACGTGTCTTGTTTCTTGTCTGGTCTTGCTGTTTCTCGGCCTTCTTGGATTCCCATCCCGGTAAATCTAGGGTTCCAATGTCTTGATGTCAAAGATTGGGTTTGCTGCTTGCTTGCTTGCTGCCACACTCTAAAACTCTCAATGGACCAGATTCATTAAAGTATATGGATCCATCGACACGCCCATCCTATAATACAAAAAGGCACTGCCATGCCCATGCACACGCACACCTCACCGTCTGTCTTCTGGTGCTGCTTGCTCATTTTTCATCTTTCTTCTGCCCACACACCACCGCACCACAGCCAGCCAGCCAGCCAGCAGCACACCCCAAAAAAGAAACGGGCTCAGCCAGCTATACTATAGTCCAAACCGTCCTAGTTACAAGTAGCTGGGGCAAGCAGCAAGCAAGCAAAGCACCACCCTTTTTTTCTTACTCACTTATTACAAGTATTACCCGTCTCTTGGGGGAACGTCCCTAGTTGGTTACTCGGTAGTTTTCTGCTACCCTGACAGGTCGGCGCATTGGGAGCCAGTCAGTTACTGCAGTACGCTGTACTTACAGTTGGGGAACGAGCAAGCCCTTGCCTTGGATCCATCCATCCATCCATTGGATTCCCCACCTTGAACCCTACCGGGTACCTCGTTTGGTGCTGTCAAATACAGGGTCTTTAAAGTACCCGGAACCAAAGAGCCAGAAGCAGAATTTAGCACAAAACAATCAGCTAAGAATTGGATACTTTGTACTTGCTTGCCTTGTACTTTGCAGCCAGCGAGCCAGCCAGAGAGCCAGCCAGACCTTACCCGCAGCCGCCCTTTTCCCTCACTCATTCAATCGCTCACTCACACTCACTCGGGCACTCACTCACTTTGTTCGCTCACTAAAAGGCGAATACTAATTAAAATAATAATATTCTGCCTTTTCTACCCTTTGGCCATTTATTCCCTCTTACTCGCCTCTTTTCCCAACTTCTCCTTCTCCTCTCTCTTTCCTCTTCCTCTCTTCCTCTCTCTCTCTCTCTCTCTCTCACTCGGTCTCTCGATCCACCCCCTATTTTAATTCAACCTCTTTTTTGTTATTAAACTTTTTCATTCATCTCTTCTTTAATCATTGGGAACTCTTTTTTTTCTTCCTTTTAACCTTTGACCTCCGGTTCCGCCCTTTTTTTTACTTGGGCCCTTTTGCTGCTGCTTCTTCCCTGGGGGGTCAAGTCAAGTCAGGTCAGGTTCAGTTCAAGGTCAGGTCGGGTCGGGTCAGCGTTTCTTTTTTTTTCAGCTGCTCGCTCTCAGTGCAGCATTGAGCCTTTTGGGGTCGTGTTCAACCCACTCGGTGCACTCTGGAACCTTTCTTTTGGGGGGGGCTCAGTGAAACGCTGCCCACACCAGCGGGATCACTTATACCACCATTGCATCGCCGCATCCTACCCTGGCTTTTTCTTGTTTTGACGGCCTGCCTGTCTTGCAGCAGCACAGCAGCAGCAGCAACAAGCAACATTGGCACACACACAAATAAAAAAGCTGGAGACAACGGCAAACGCATAAAGAACAGGCAAGAAAAAAAGAAGAAAGAGAATAAACCGCCAACCAACACAACCGAGAGACAATCGACGCCCGTTGATAACAAACCCAATCCTTTTTACTGGAACCTTCTTCTTCGAGGCACTTCCTTTTATTCCCTCTAGCTTTTCCTTCTTCTTTTCCTTCTACTACTACTACTTCTTCCTCCTCCTCCTTCTTCCTCTGCATTCCCCCCCCACGCCACCATCGAAGCGCGTGCCCGGAGCCCTGGTTTCTGAAGCCCGCATTCGCCGCCAGACCCCTCTATACATCCATTACTACAAACCAGTTACAACTACCTACCTTGCCTGACGCTATAATCCCACCATCACAACCACCACAACCACCACCACCGCTACCTATTATTACCTCGCACTCCCACCCTCGAGGGAACCTCAGAGGTACTCAGTGATCGGCCGGAAATACAACAATACATCATATATCCCCTTACCCTGGAGGTGAATCAGAAAAAGAACGCAACATCACGACGCAACGCAACGCAACGCAACCCTTGCCACACACCTACATACGCACATCACATATATCATCACACTTGCAACATCTGGCCCGCGTCCCACAAGATCTTCTATTTCGTCGTCGTTGGAGTCCGATCCGCTTCGGCATCGGTTCCGTCGCCGGCGAGACCCTCACCGTCATAATACCGACCGCCAAGAAGTTGTGTCGCATTCTTGCCTTGGCATCGTGATCACGACGACGGTGTTCTAGACACTCAAAGACTGGCCTCTTATATCACCACTGCAACCCAACCAAAGCACCGCCCGCATTTCGCAACAATCTTTCTTCCTTCTCCTGTTCCCTCCTCTTTCGCCCTCCATCGCTCTATTCCCTCCGACCAAAATGCCGTCCGCTCCAAACGATTCGAAACCAAGCTCAACCCCGAGTTCGAAGCCTCCCTCAGTCAGATCGCACGATGGAAGCAAAAAATCCCCTGCACTCACATCCAATGACGGCACCGGCCTGTCACCCACACCCAGCGAAACCGTCCTAAAACCCGCACCAGAAAAGACGTCGGTCAAGGACCGAATAACCCGCATGTTCTCAGTCAAGGATCTCACAAAGGTTGCCAATGGCGAATCCGGCGGCCGCCCCAGAGGCGCATCCGTAAACGGAACTGGAACGTCTTCTCCAGCCCCGCGAAAAGACACGCCCCCGGACAAGGGCACCGAAAAGCTCGCTGTAACCAAACCCGCCGTTACTGGAAAGGAGCCCAGCACTCGCTTCGTCTCCAATCCTGACGCCCCCGGCGGCCACGAGCACTACTTGAAATCAAGCCGGAGACAAGAAAAGCTTTCTGACATGTGGCGAAGTATTCTCGGCAAGAAACACGAACCCCCGCAAGAAAACGACCTCTCTCTCGTATCCAACTGGGTCGACTCACTAAGACAAGAAAAGGAAGAGGCTGCCGAGAAGAAGAGCAGCATCAACAACACAACTTCGACCCTGGTAGAAAAGTACGGCAAATGCCAAGAGATTGTTGGTCGCGGCGCCTTTGGCATCGTCAGGATATCGCACAAAAAAGTTGGCGGCAGCGGAGAGAAGCTCTACGCCGTCAAGGAGTTCCGCCGACGACCCGAGGAAACGGAGAAGAAGTACAGCAAGCGACTGACGGCCGAGTTCTGCATCTCCTCGTCTCTCCGCCACCCCAACGTCATCCACACGCTCGATTTGCTCAAGGACGCCAAGGGCGACTACTGCGAGGTTATGGAATTTTGCGCTGGTGGTGATCTCTACACCCTTATTCTCTCAAGCGGCAAGCTAGAAACACAAGAAGCCGACTGCTTATTCAAGCAGATGATGAGAGGTGTCGAGTACCTCCACGAGATGGGCGTGGCCCACCGCGATCTCAAGCCCGAGAACCTCTTGCTCACAACCCGCGGCGCTCTCAAAATCACCGACTTCGGCAACGGAGAGTGCTTCCGCATGGCGTGGGAGACGGATGCCCACATGGTATCAGGTCTCTGCGGCTCAGCTCCTTACATTGCCCCTGAGGAGTACACGGACAAGGAATTTGACGCACGCGCCGTTGACGTCTGGGCGTGCGGTGTCATTTACATGGCTATGCGGACCGGACGACATTTGTGGCGACTCGCCAAGAAGGATGAGGACGAATTTTACGCCCGATACCTCGAGGGTCGCCGCGACGAAGAGGGCTACGGCCCCATTGAGTCTCTACATCGGGTAAGTTTTTTTTCTTTCTCTTTTTCGTATAAAGAAGCACCGCAAGACGCGGCATCGACTCATAAAAGGATTGACACTAACAAAAACCCAACAGGCTCGGTGCCGCAATGTCATTTACTCGGTCCTCGACCCCCATCCTACTCGCCGGCTCACAGCGGCCCAGGTCCTCAAATCTGAGTGGGTTCGCGAAATAAAACTTTGCAAAGCCGGCGAAGAGGGTCTGTAACCCACTGTCCCATTTTACTTGACTGCCATTCACATGGCGGCTAGCTTTGATGATGATTGGCGCGTATATATGCTACATGCGCCATGCGTCCTGCACGACTCTGTCTCCATCACCAGCAGAGTTGGCGTTGAATTATGCACATGAGCGATGACATACGGCCGGGGAAACTTAACTTAATGATACCATGTGGCAAAGGCGAAATACCCATTGAAGAAGGTACATTTCTCTGTTCTATCTTGTTTCATTCCGGACACGAACATCTGTGGGGTGGAAGCAAGTGTCGTTTTGCTACTCTTTATGATTGATGAGGACGGGTACAGGACATGCAAAGACGCTCTCTCGTCTTCCACCTAATGATTTTATTGCCTTTTTTTATTTACAGCAACCTCCTTTTCATTTTCATTTTCTTCTTCTTCTCTTCATTTTTGGTTTATATCTTGTTTGTTTTTTTCTCTTTGTATACAAATGAGCATTGGCGTTTGGCGAATCTGGTTGAACGGCGCTCTGTACTGCACCAAACGCTGTCCTTGTTCACTTATGGGCGGATTGCTCTGTCGAAAAGGGGGGGGGGGGGGGGGGAGGGGAAGGACTAGAGCGAACAGACCTTGGGAGTCTACGGCCTTTTTTTGGTGTATCAGGACGGAATCGGCGAACTTGGCAAGCGGCTACGATGCACCATGAAACGGTTTTCCATGTCAAGTGGCGGCGGTTGTTCTTGGCGTACGAGCTACATTGGGGCGGAAAGGGGAAACACGGGGACCAGGAATCGGGTTGGATGGGTGTGCGTCCAATCTGGGATGGGATGGGATGGGATGGGAAGCAAAGGACTGAATGAAATGATTTGATTCATTGTTTGGCTTTTTGGATATGTTTTTTCATCCATCATGTGAGCCCAGGGGGAGAAGGGAACAAAGGGATGGGGGGCTACGGCGCATGGACCCAGCAGCTGAGGCAAACTAGTCAACCAAGGAGGTGACTAGCCAGTGTTTTGTCGCCATGGGCGGCTATGCTTAGGTAGATGAGGCTTTTGAGCTTGCAATTTCACTTGCTTTGCTTTGCTTGTCTGATGAATCTGTCAGGGGAAGTAGAGTGACGTGAGTGGCTGGCTATACCGTTTGGTGCCGGTATTTGCATCCTAGTTGACGATCACTATTGAATCGTGGTCATGGACCATCACGGTTCTAGGCTGAGCAACCCTTGATAGTAGTCGGATCTGTATCCCAGATGAGGCTTATTTTTCGTACATACATAGAGCATACCCATAGAGTATATGTATATTAAACTACCAGGTACCTAGTATGGAATCGCTAATCGCTCCTTTATCGCATCACCAAGTTTCACTTGATAGCCGACTTGAAAGTTATCATTCTAGTCTAAATTTACAATACTTGCTATAAAAGTTGAGATTCTACAAGCTTTTCCCTAGACATTTCTAGTCATTAAGGTTATTACATCAGTCTGAGTCTACGACATCTAATCCAGAAATCGACGTCTGATCCAGAAAACCGACGTTTAATCTAGAAAACCGACGTCTAATCCAGAAATCGACATCTGATCCAAAAAAAAAAAAAAATCGACGTCTACGTATCCCCCTTAACACTATTACAGCATATACAAGGGCTACAACATTGTCAATAAGTTGTTCGATTTGAGGTATGTGTACATCATCTGAAAGCCCCCACTTCTTCTTCCATGGATTAGTATTTCGCATAATGTTTTCTGGCCCCGTGTACTGGTCATGGGAGTAAAAGATGGAATCGACAGCGTCTTTCCGCACTGCAGCTCCGGGGCGGAAGAGATGAGCCAATCAGTCTTTTCGAGTAATGTGCCCCAAAAACGACAGCCCTGGCCAACAACAACAAACCTATTATTAAAGTTGATGCATCTCCCTTTCCCCCTTCTCACCCTCCCCTTCACCATCTTCTTCTTCCCTAGTCTAAAACCGGCAAACCGATTCTACTCTTTTCGGTATCCTAAGCTTATGCGGCGACTCCGTAAGCATTCCCCCCCCCCTTTCAACCAGACGTTTTTGCGTGGGGGGAGCATAAAACACCACGACTAGCGGAGGGATGATTTTATAGTCTGCTAAAAAAAAAAAAAGTATAAGCAAGAATCTTTAGGGATACCAGGGGAAAATAAAAGGATGCAGCTAGGAATAACCACAAAAACTAGACAAGGATTCCTCTTTTTTCGCATGCAACTTCTTCCCATCCATCTAGTTAGCACCAAGTACTCTCAGACGTCAAAGCACCCATTACGTAGCCCCCATTCCCTCCACAAAGAGTCCTCATGATGCAACTCCTCCATAAGCAAGACGGGGAAAACATCCCTCAAAGAATCCTAATCTCTCCTTTCCCCCGTGGGGGGGGGGCAACCTGTTTTTTCTTTCCCACTCAACCTCTTCCTAGTAAGCTCGGATGAATTGCCCCATTGTGCCAGCTGGATGTTCTTTTGTCTCGATAAGGAGAGAGCCATGAAAGTAAGCTCTCTGTCGGCAGAGGCGGGACGCTGAAAAAAAAATTCAAAACACCAAAGCCAGACCAACCAACCAACCAACCACTCCTTTAAATGTTGGGTAAATGAAGACCCCCATCCTGCATACGCGGGACACCAAAAATGGCTCAGACTAAACACGGAGAGGCTGAAACTTTGTTTCCTCTTCCTCTGTGTGACACGTTGGCTCCCTCATTTCTCTCACCTCCTAGCAACCTGCGTGCGTCAATCCCGCCACGGTCATCAAATCCTCCCGATTCGGCTCTCGGGCCCCGCGGAATGCTCCAAAAGGGAAAGAAAACAGTACTTCAACAGTACTTTCATCAGATACACGAGAGTGACAACAAGGATACAAGCAGAGTAAACAACTGTGGCTGAGTCGGGCAAAGAGATCACAGGATGCAAAAGGATTGCCAAGGCACCAACGAATGAACCCTTCATATAAAAGCAGACTAAGAAAAAGAGTATTCTGCAAAGTCGATATACCATTCATCATGTCGTCCCCGTCCATAGCAGGACAACTAACCCCCCACCCCCATCCCTATTGCTCCCAGAAAGATCCAACGCCAAAGACAAATAAATTACTCCCGGATATACTCAAAACTCCCCTCTCCTCTCGCATCTCAAACGCCGTCATTCCCTGGGTAACATGTTCCCCTTTCCAGATAAGTACCATGTATGGATATATATAATGGAATGTATATGATGGGGGCCAAATGGATTGCCCCTTGTGAATTAGTGGTTAACTTGTGTCCCCGGCGAGTTACCACATTAGTGCAGGTTGATGCTGTACGCATGCATCATGCTTGCTGGATTATATAACAGAGTAAGCCGTCCTGGCATTCCCTCTTGACTAGCCCCAGAGAGAATGATATTAGACATCACCCAGGGACAGGTGCGCAAAAGACAAGCTGATAAGTCGGGCAGAGCGGCGGCGCAGAGCACACGGGGAAATAGCAAACAGTGACGGCATTCTGTACAATGTGTCCAGAATATATGAAGCTGGATGAAACCTGCCTCCCTCAATCTTCAGCGCATGGCATAAATTTATGAGCTAACCATTCAACTTGGTTGCTCGGGTATCAATCATCATGACAGAGATCATCCGCTCTGTAGACAGCCCATTGGAAGAAATTCGAGCTGACGCCTTTCAAGAATGAAACAGGTCCCATGCTCTGTCGCAGAGCCTGAGAAACTCTTCCTTCTTCTGTCGTACAGTTTCGGGGCTGTCCCGGCCGGCACCAAAGGCACCCGTTCGTCGCGTAGGGGCTGGGCCATGGCCAAGAGGCGGGCTGCTGCCTTCTTCATACTCGGCGCGTGTCCTCCGCTTACTTGTGCTTCTGCTGTTATCGGCGTGGCGGAGGCCGGGGACAGGAGAAGGTGGAGTTGGGGGTTGATGACCACCATAATGCACAATCTTGGGCAATAATTCCGGTCGTCCACCAGCCAACTCTTGCTGAGCCTCCTCGGCAGACTTGTAATCCCTTGGGCGAGCAGAAAGCGGCGCTTGGTGATGGGGTGGAGGATGGCTAGGAGACATCTGAGGCCTGGCACTTCCGTGGTTTGGATAAAGCGACGAGGTGTGAGGAGCATTGTCAGGATGCGCTGATAGATTCTGGCCAAAGACATCGCTGATGGGTGGCAACCGATTGTTAGTCTGGTGCGCCGGGACATGGTGGATGTGTGAAGTGCTTGACAGGTTAGAAGGCTGGCCATTGGCGTGTCTTGTAGGGGGCATGATATGCTGTCGGCCCGTAAAGCTGTGACCCAAGGGGGCCGATTGGATTACTCGCTCATTCGCAAACTGCTTATGCGAAGGCGCAACGATAGATAGGCCCGGAGGCGCCTTGTTCCTACGCGACATGCCGGGAGTCTTGGCCGAAAATTCAAATTCCTTGTCCTTGTCGGATGGGCCGTCGCCTTTGGCCGATTGTTGCTGCAGCCTTGCCTCAATGATGTTGCGCTGTTGCTCCCGAACCGAGATGCTTCGTTGAAGCTGTTCCTTCATGACAGGGTCCTGAGTAACGAAACCGGGCGACAGACAGGCAATCCCAACTTCCTGCATTCCCATTCCCTCACGGGCGGTCAGAGGGTGCGCTGATGACGGGTTATTAGAGATGGCAAGTGTGTTCTTAGACAAATCTAATCTCCTAGGTCGCGGTCGTGAGGCCGGTAAGCCAGGCGATACTGGTTCTTTCTTGACGATTATCTTGGGGTGGCCAAGTTCTTTCCGGCTACTGCAAAACGCAACAAGCCCGTTAGTAACCTCGTGGAGGATGAAGAAGAGGATGATGGTTCCAAATAGGTGGGAAAGTTCTTACGAGCTGGTGGGTGATGTTTTGGATCCAATACCTCCATCGGCTCTGGGGCTGTTTCCACCAGATGTATGGGCTATCGGGGCAGCGCTGGCAGATGCTGAGGGTAGTAGTGGGTGTCGCTGAGCGGATGGTGATGTGGCATTAGTCGGAACAGGAGGTCGGTCTGAAGCAAAAGAAGCTCTTTCGTGAGGAGCGGGCGATGGAACCATGGCGATTGCGGCACTCATAATGAGTGGCTGCTATGGTGATGATGGATGGAGCCTTGGAAAGGATTTGATTTCGAATTTGTCCAGGTGCAGCTGAAGTGAACCAGCCGACGCAGCTGCGCTGTCGCAGGATTGGCGAGCGCCACTCTAAGGTTGGTTTTCAGCCAGTCGTAGCGCGCGACCAGACAAAGCAGCCGATGTTAAACGACAGGAATGCTGAACTGTGCGAGAGTGAGGGTGAGAGAGAGAGAGAATAAAAAACCTGCCGACGCTGTTGGTGGAAGGAAAAGACTGTGTTTGCGACACTATGAACAGTGCGATGGAGTCTCTCGGCTTGTATCTTGTATCTTTGTTTGATTTCCACTCTCGTCCAACGTCGAAGCAGAAGAAGAAAAAACGAGCGGCTCGGTCGTGTTTAGGGCCTCTGCGAGACTGCGGGTGCTGGGGGGAAAAGGAAGAAGAGGGCCGAAAAGGGCGAGCTGATAGTGATTTCCGTGTAATCTTTTTCCTCCGTTTCTCAAGAACAGAACAAGTTGTAAATGACAAATGGTAATGTAGAAGAAAAAAGAGAGAGGGAGAGGTGAATGGATGGGATAGGATAAGATGGGATGGGATGGGGGGAGAATGAGAGAGGGTGCGGGATTGGTTTCAGGAGACTGGCTGGCTGCGATTCGAAAGATGTGGTCCGTCTGAATGTTGAACGGTAGCAGTGATGGGGCCGCCAGGTATGGTGTACCTGAGAACCCGAGGATCAAACGCGTGCGCCCAAGGCAAATGTGAGGAGGTACTTTTGGTACCGGGTACACGAACAAGCGCCCGCTGGTCCAGAACGTAACTCCAGATGCACACACCCACACACGCGCGCACCAATACACCAGGGGCTACCGAGGGCGGTTCCGGGACTTTATTGGCGAATGAGGAAGAGAGGGCGTGGCTTTGGTAATGGATCTTTTATTCACTCGATGCTTGCGTTTGCTCTTTTTTGTTTGCTTGCTTGTTTTATTATTCCCCTCTTGCTTATAAGTTGCGGCGTCTGTCTGCTATAGGTTCACTTGGTAGACGATGATGGCGATGATGGTGGTGGTGGTGGTGATGTGGTGATGGTGTCGTCGTGAGGAGAAAAGAAGGATGAGTTTGACGACGAGGGAGGTCAGCAGGAAAGAGGAAAGTAGAAAAAAATAAAAATGGATAACGAGCGGGAGAGGAGGGGCAACCGGCTTGTTTTATTTCACCCACCCTGCCTGCCTGCCTTGTTCAATCTATCCAATTTATCAAAGCAAGTACTTGTAGATGAGGTAGGTAGTTTGGGTAGGAGGTAGGAGGTAGGTACCTAGGTAGGTAGGCAAGTATCCATCCATCCATCTGTCAAAGAATGAAAAAGAGGATCAACTATATTAAACATCCAAGATAGCCTACCAGCACTAGACGGTATCAACTGAATGGATGGGCGGATGGATGGATTCCACTGCCTTGAATGAAAGGGGCCGACTTGTGGTCACAGAATATGAGGGGGTGAGTGACACGGAGTCGGAGGTCAAAAGGTCTCAGCGAATTAGTCGTCGTCTCGTCATCTTAGTTGGACTGAATGAAGCCCTTTCTGAAGCAATGGAGGATTTTGGGTGGGATGGGTTGAATGGATGGATGGGGAGATGATGGATCGAAACGGCAAGGGGGGGGCGTTGGGAGGAAGAGGAGGAAGGGGGGGCGTGCGTGCGTGCGTGTTGGGAGCCCGTTTGTTTCCAATCTTGCTTGCTTGCTGCTGCTACTGTTGTCGCTGCTACTGCTGCTCCAGGGACTGCTCCAGGGCTGGCTGCTTAAAGCTCGGCTGGGTTTGCACTGTAAACACTACCTGGACTCTTACTGTACTCGTTAGGGCGCATTGGAACAAGGTTACAGGCTGGAAGGCTTCTGGCCACAGCGCCCTCTCACTGGACTGTTGCCGGTGGGCCACCTCCACCCGCCCCTCCGCCTCACCTGCGCGAGCGTCCACACGTCCACATCGGATCCATCCATCCATCGCATCCCTGCCAACACCACCTGCCATGGTGCATTGCCCGGTGACTTGGGGGGGAGGAGAAGGAGCAGGAAGAAGAGGAGGAGAAGCGAGGAGAATCAAAACCCATGGATCCATGGATGTTTTACTTTGATACTAGCACAAACGCAGGTCAGTCACTGCAGCCGCGCACCGCCAAAAGGTCCCAAGTCAATGCCACCAAACTCCCCGGCTCTGCATACATGCCCTCATTGGCCACGCATCCAATCCAAGCATGCTGCTTCTCAGTTCATCTCCAAAGGGGAACAGAAAAGATTGCATGGCTTGCGACTGGCCTGCGATGGGTCTTTTCAGCGTCGCTTCTCCAATCCTTCCCGTCGCCGAACCAAGTAGGGCATCTGCCGATTACTTCGTAAAAGGATTCTGAGTCGGGTAGATCAGCCCGGCTTGAAAGCTGGATCGGTTAGCAGGACGTCTAGCTCTCCATCCCCACTCCAATGTCTCTTCCTTTTCAACTTTTTTTTCTTTCTTTCTTTGTTACAAGTACAAATATATGACAGAATAAGGTAATATTAATAATGGCCAAGATAGGTACTGGGTAGCGAAGTGTTGAAGACATGCTATCCAATGAGACTACAAGTACTACATTCTTCCACCTACCCAATACGGGGTAACTCACACCGTTTTGTCCAAGTTGGGTGGCGGCAGTTGTGGCAGTCAATTTTTTTCTTTCTTTTTCTTCTCTATTCCTTATTTTGATTACCCGTATCATCATCGGGGAAGGAGGTGGTCATGGCAATTTGCGCAACACGTTACACGGCAGCTCGCCGATACAAGTTGCGTGCGATTTGATCATCATCGACTGTCTCCTCTTTTTGACGGAGACCGCGAGCTTGAAAATGGTTGCGTTGACATGATACACGGTACACGCTAAAGTCCAAGCCAGGCTCACTGGTGCGGAAATTCGTCGTGTTCGACGGCCTGCAAAACAAAGACATTGGTGAAGTCGTAGCGTTCGAATGGTGAAACGGCGACCGAATGTTCTTCTTCCCCATGGCGTCTGTCCCGTCTGTTTTGCTGCCTGCCTGCCTGCCTGCTTGTTGCTTCTTCTCCCTTCTTCCCCTCTCCCCGTCCACCTCCTCCAATTGTGGGTATGTAGGGAGGTATGCAGACTATGTATATGCAAAGGGAGAAGGCCAGCCAACCAAGGATACAGACAGGCAGTGCTTCATACCGCGTATGTACATATGTCGTGTTTGTTGGCAATGACAGGTTATAATACGGATTGGGCGTTCAAGACTCATTATTGGCTCAATGTTTCTCATTAACGGCAAAGCTGAACTTTTTGAACTGTGACCAGGGCCGCCCGGGTTACATCCAACCCAACCCACACGGTGTGGTGTTTGCTTACCTATATTGGCGGGCTGTATGTCTATCGAATCCTACTTGTACTTGATCATACATGATGCGGAGTACAATCAAGCATCATATCCACCATAAAAACTTTTTTATGCCCCTTCTCTGCTGCTTGCAAGCCAAGTTCATTAGCAATGGGCAATGCGGCTTGATTTCCGCGATGCATACTACTTGTGCTTTTCGCATCCATGCAATGCAGGCATAGGCCTATCAGCGATGGCCCCAAGTGGAACGCCCGGCTAAATACTCACATACTATATATTTGTAGGCATGGGGTGTTAATCAATTGCCCCAAGGCCCTGGAGATCAAACACTGATGATCAGAGATGGGCAAGTGTGATAAGCCACGGCGGTGATAAGCCACGCCTTTCAGACGTCATTCTAATACCACTCGTGTCTCGTTTAATGGAAGTCGCGGATACGTTTCCCCAAGAAATTATGACTTAGTTCGGACTCCGTATGTGTCATCCAAATTTGATGATCGCTTCAACGCAGCCACTCTTTCCCATCTTTGTTAGTTTCTTCCCCCCTCCTTCTCCGTCCATCATTAACTCTATTATTATGGTACTTGTACAAACCATCATCATCATCATTCGGCGTTACCCGCCAGCCATCATTGTCTTCTCCCCATCGGAGTTTTGTTTGCCTTCCTTCTATTTACCCCAAAACGCCGTTTCATTCTTCTGATAAATGATTTCGGAAAGGCCATCACAGGGCTTCCATTTTTACAAGTCTGCTTCCATGCTTTAGCCCTCCTCCGCTAAGGCGACTTAAGCATCAAGCCCTGCATGACCCCTCATCCCTCCTCCCACCTTGTCAATCTATCCTTGCAACGGTAACCGTGCCATGCCATGCCATGCCATACTCTTCCTGGCTCTGGTGCCTGCCATGATCCATCATCGATCCTTGTTCGTTGGGCGTTGAAAACCAACCATTCCTGGCACTTTCAACTCTGATGTGCCCGTTCATTATGCCCGACATGCATGTTCTTGTTGCCACATGAGTGTGAAACCCTCTCCAGTGGAGGGGAATATCAGAACTTGCTTTTTCTTTATCCCTCTCTTTCTTCGCAACGCCATCCCAGTTACTACCGACTCCTTTCTTTCCCGACATGACATTGCGAATGCATTACCGTCAAGCGGTCAGCCAGCCTTTCTACTTGTAAAGCTAATGCCGTCATACAGTGAATTCAGGGACGTCGCCTGTAAATGTGATGATGCCGAGACACGATTCATCCATTCTGTCGTGTCCAGTGGGCTTCCCGGCATACGAGCTGTTAATATGCTGTCAAACCACCACCGCCGTCATCTGACCATCTTGGACGCCCGCTATAATCTCAAGGACCTTGTTGTTTCCTCTTCAAAACGAACACAGGGTCACGTCCCTCTCACAAGTGCCATGAAATGGGTCCCTATTTTACCAGGATCCCACTGATGTTCGATACTCGAGGACGCTCGTGCCATCTATTGGCCCCGAACCCACCCCTAAACACAGATACCGGTACTTTGGAGGAACCCCCTCGCCCCCCTAGCTGCCACCTCTGCTCCGGAGTATCCTGTCTTCACCGACGACTACGGCACATCCGACGAGATGCGCATTGCTTTCAATATTCTTTCCGTTGTGCCTTGAGCGCTATAGTCTCTAGAATATCTTGCTCTTATAGGTAATCTTCCATCAAACCGGTGGCTTTGGAGTGGGTAGTATTTAATGTTTCGGGTCGCTTGGCGGAAAGGTGCAGCTTCGGCGCTTCTTCTCTCTTGGAAACTCATCGCCAACACGAAGAAAAATCCTTCGGCGTGGCAAGCGATCCCATCCCCATCTTGCATCGGTTCATTGACCTTATTCTACAAATACCGGTGCCAACAGAGACATGCGACTTTCTCGATGCATGCAACTTTCCGGATTGGCGCAAATACGACATGCCATATATGTGCAGCAACTGGTAAATGGTTCGCTGCTAATTCTCTCAACCTGCGAATTTCATATGTCGTGAAAATTGTTCACCAGTCTTGTGACAGGACAGAGACCACCCACCCCATCTCCACTTTGAGAAGAATAATAAACGACTTGCCTCACCTGAGACGACCACGCAACCGACGTCTCAGGTCATCGCCGAAGTGGGTCTTACTCTAACAAGGCTGCAGGGGTGGATGCTCTTGCTTTTTGCGGCCTATCGACTCATGGGGATCTCGTCTCGCCAATGCCCCTTATTGGCTAATTGGTTCGTTTCAACTGGAGGCTGCGACAGTGTCCGCGATTGGACGGCCCGGACCTACTTCCATTCAAAGTCTCATCACGTTGCGCGAACTCTTGATTCCGAATCAAACAAAAAGCAACGAGTCCATCCTTTCATGAAAATCGTTTTCACAAGAAAGAAGTGAATGACACGTTACTGGTTTGTTGTATTCACTTCACCCTGCGTATAATAAACCATCATATTGCTCCCATTTGTTTCGCCCAGGGGAGGGGGGTGTAAGCATAGCCCTACGAGAAACTCTGACACTGTGCAGATCTGCCACGATCAACGGGCAACTTGATTATGGGTTTGGCCATCCTTGGAGATGCCCTTGTTCCCCTTGTTGCAATCAATGTTTGTTGGGCGCTGTTCCTCCAACCCGTGCCATCTGATCTGAACCTGAGCGAGATCCCCCAAAGCCAGATAGATATATGATGTAATCATGTGGGGTGAGCATCGCCATGCTACATCTCGCGCGACAGGCATATATATTTGCCCATCGTCTGGCCATAAATACCGACCCCAGCGTGTGGGATGCTGTCTCATGCGCTTAGGGATCTGGCAGCAATTGGGCATGAGAATGTTGTTTCATCAGATCCGGGAACGGAACAGTCAAGTCCTTGGCATCTAACCTCTGAGACGTTTGGCATTTGTTTCGCGAACCCGGTCGGGCTGACCTACCCTGGATTGTATTCCACTCTCGCTAGGAAGGAAATTGACGCATCATTTCCGATATCCGAAAATGAAGGTCGATGAACACGGTGCATGTGATAGAATTGGTGAAGAAAAATAGTTGAAAAGGTGGTGTTATTGATGGAGTGACGTGTTTTCTACAGATAGAAATGTCCGAACAAGTATAATGCAAAAAAAAAAAAGATGGCAAACATATCGTCAAGTCGAAGACAATATGGAAAATGACCAAAAAATGCAAAAGTAAATGATTCGCCCGAGGGGGGTCTCGAACCCCCAACCTTGCGGTTAAAAGCCGCACGCTCTAGCCATTGAGCTACCCGGGCAAGTTCTTCGGAACCGGGGATGGTGTTTCCGTGGGCAAAACCGCTATATACGGGTACTCAAAGAGAAAGAAATTTTTTTGGGACTTTGACAAATGAAGAGACCCACTATTCTGGCGGCTTTTCATTCAAAATTTCTTGGAAGCAAAAAGGCTTATCGACAAATCCGAAGATTTCAGAAAGAACTTTACTGTAAACGGGCGTTTTTTTGAACAAAATTTCACCATAATTCAACTCTGATCATTGTCCTTTATTGAATCATCAATCGCAAAAGAGCAGGAAAAGTATTATATAAAAGCAGGAAAACAAGGGGAGAGAAAAAAAAAGAAAACAGAAAATATGCCAGGCCGAACAAAGAAGCAGGAGGATCCTTCCTCCCAGGACGCCAGTATGCAGGACGCCCCTCCATCTGCCCAGGACGAGGGCAACCAGGACGCTGAGATGGCTGAAGATGCCGAGGTTGAGGCGGAGGAAGAAGAGGAAGAGGAAGAGGAGGTGGAGGTACAGCGTGTCAAAATTGTATGTGATCTCAGACTCATTTGGTTGATTACAAGGTTTTTTTTTTTGCTAATGGTTTTTGAACAGCTTCCTGGCTCAACAGATACAGCGGCCTCGTTTGAATTCATTGATGAGGGCCATACTCTCGGCAATGCCCTGAGATTCATCATTATGAAAAAGTCAATCTCTCACTCATCATACCATTTTGTCGCCGATCATCATGCTAACAGGTGTTTACAGCCCCGACGTGGAGTTTTGCGCCTATTCTATCCCTCACCCTTCTGAACCCAAGATGAACATTAGAATACAAACATACGGTGAGATCAGATAATCCCCCCAAACTACTCCACGTCTTCCAACTTTTAGTTTTTCTTCGCTAACACCATCACAGAGGGCGCAGCCGTGGACGCCCTGAAGAAGGGGCTAACGGATCTGCAAGACGTATGCGACGTCGTGGCGGAGGAGTTCTGGACAAAGAGACAAGCGTTCAATGTTGATCAAGGTATTGAGCGATGAAATAAGAAAAAAGAAAAACATCTCTTTTCTCCTGACTGGCGGAGTAAAGAGTTTGATTGTCATGATAATTTCACATGTATAGAAACATTCAGTGTAACAAAGGGGGTGGGACTTGATGGCGTTCTTTAGGCAGTTCTTGACTCGAAATCTTGATAAAGAGAAATATTTACACAAGCAATTGATGCCATTGTCTCGCTAATTTCGGCCCTATCAAACAGTATCAGTACAGAGTCTCTAAACACACTTCACCAGAGCGACACCCTATCGCAACTCAACTCACCTCTAAGAAACCTGTCATAAAGTTCGAGGGGAGTCTCCTGTCTCCCCTGAAGTTATCGCCCTTGAAGTAAGCCATGATGTGAGTGGTCTGCTTCCAAAAGTTCATCGTCTCCTAATCGCAATCCTCAGTCAGCAATGTACCACAACCATCTCCCCAAACAAACTGGCCCCCTCTTTTTCTTGGTGTTCGAACCTGGTATTCGGCGTGGGACTTGAAGAGCAGAACGTCCACCACGGAAAGCTTGCTGACGAATCGGTTTCGCTCAAACTCCTGACGTATTCTTGTCCTGATGGTGGAGGGGGGCAAGGGGACGTTGTACATGGTCTGGATCTCGTTCGCCTATATATCTCTTTTCTGTCAGATCCCATCGCCCGGCAGCAAATATCATTGTAGGCGAAAAGTCCTGTCTAGAAGAACTTTGGAGGGGGAAACTAAGTGCTGGGAAGGGAGCTTCGTGGGAACGTACACCTCGGATCCATTCTCGGTAGGAAGAAAGAACTCGGCGCTTGGCTTCCGACCAGTTGGCCGCTGTTTACTATGTTAGTGACATGATAATACGCAGGAGTGCTATGGGACTTACATTGCGCCGTCTTCTTGGCGAACTGCGTCGGCAAAATGGCCATGGTGGGCAATCAATGCGTCTCTATAAGGAATCCCACGGTGCCGTGACGTTGAGTTGCAAGTCGAAGCGCATTGAGCAACAGCTTCAAACATGAGGCATCACGTGATGCAACGCCATCGCCAGGCATGCGCCACACTTAATGGCCCCTCGGCTGTGGCTTATCTCAGCCTTTCTAGCATCTTCAATCTACCTGGGTACCTTTGTTTACTAAAAGTCCCAAAGTAATCCTCGCCCTTTGGAACTTCATCTTTTTGCCTTGACTATATGAAACTTTCATTATTCGCAATTCGCAACCAACAAGATGCCCGCTATTCGACACTCCTCCAAGCGCAAGCCCCCGCCCGAGGGCTTCAGCGACATCGAGTCCGACCTGCTCATCTTCGCCAACAAGATGAAGGATGCGCAGAACAAGCCGCCGCCCCCAGGGCCGAAACACCAAGCGCAATGGGAGGTCTTCCAGATCGCCCACCAGAGGAGTCGTTACGTGTATGATTTGTACTACGAGAAGGAGGCCATCAGCAAGCAGTTATACGAGTGGTTGTTGAAGAATGGATACGCGGACGCGATGTTAATAGCCAAGTGGAAGAAGCAGGGATATGAAAAGGTGAGTCGTTGTCACTGGGAGAGATTGCCGAGTGGTCGAGCTTTATGCTGACATTTCCATAGCTCTGTTGCTTGCGATGCGTTCAGACGAAAGAGACAAACTTCAACAGCACATGTATTTGCCGAGTTCCCAGGGCACAGCTGAAAGACGACCACGATTTGCAGTGCGTTAGCTGTGGCTGCAGAGGATGCGCATCGAGCGACTAGTTCTACCTTGATTTGGGCCAGAAAAAGAACAACAAAAGAGTCTGTAAAACGGCTGGATATATATATATAATGGCGTTTGGCGTCAGGAGTTGATGCTCGACTGTAATACCTACAAAACAACAACTGATGGGCGAGAAGGACATGTTTGCATCCAAGAGGTAGAAATCCTTTCATATGACCGGATAATGTTATGTCATAATATCATACTGATTATCATCATTGCCGTCCAGCTTGATCCCCCGTGATGATGTCTGAATTATCTCTTCGAGAACCCTGCCCGACCCCGACCGAATCGAATGCTTGGTGGAACAAAATGCAGAGCTGACATGGCTCCCGTGAGCTCTGCCATATCCGTGTCCTTCTGGACCTTTTCTGTCTTCTCCAGCTTGGCCTTATCCTCCTTACTATCAGCCGGTACCAGCTTTAGCTCTGGCTGGCTGATTTGCTGCGAAGCCTCTGGCTCCTGGGTACTTGCACGGAGTCTGATCTCCTTGGGCTGCTGAGCGTTTGACGATGACCTGCGTCGGTGCCCGCCCTCGTGCAGGAGAGAACGTCTTCCATCAATACCGTCCTTGGTGACGGCAAAGAAGAAGTTCTTGGGATATAGGTGCTTGTCGATTAGATGCAGGCGCCGTTTCTGCGGTGTCATACATTTGCGATCACATCCCTCAACAAAGCAAGAATACTGCGCTACGTTAGAGCAAACTTGGTTAGAGAAACGGAGCGTGTGGTGATATGTAGCCTACTGTGTGTTCTCCCCTTTCTCTCGCAACCCTGGCAAGAGGGTCATGGCGTTCTTCAATGTGAACACCGAGGAGGTGCTCAGTGGGGAAGTTCTTCCGGCACTCAAGACATCGGTTTGTGTGGAAGTTCTGGTAGTGGGCCTCGTAGTCGCTGTAGAACCGGAAGCCGAGGGGCTCCTTGTGAGGGGGCAACGAGCATCTCATGGCGAACTCGTCGTGCTCGTCTGCGACGGCGGAATCTAGCTCCGTAATCTTGGAGACGTGCCGTATCTCGACGTCAGAGTCGGCAAACCGTTCAGAGTCCCCCTGCTGGGAGTCGGGTTCTAAAAGCTCTTCCGGCTCTCGTGAGCGCTTCATCCTTTTAATAAATTATACGGTGAGGGAGAGAGGCTTTGGTGGGGCAAGGAATTACTTTGGATTCGGGCCAAGCGAGAAAACCGCAGTTCAAATATGACGGTGAGAACTGCCAGGTTAAAAACGATGCGAGAGACGGCGCTGAGATGCGAAGCTAAAGCAGAAGAAGAAGAAGCAGAGCAAAGGGCAAAAAAAAAAGAAGCAACAGCAATAGCGACAGCGAGTGGTGTTTTTTTCTCCTTGTTCAAAGGCGGGAATACACACAGAATATTATCAAAATGCGCACTGATTTGGACGTTTACAATTGGGCATGTTGAGGTGAAGACCAGCAAGCAGCCTGATGACCTTGGGGGAGAGGTGGGGCTTCAGACTTACCCCACCGAGGAACTACTAATACGCGGGTAACAAGGACAGGGAATCATTCACTGAAACTACCTAGGGAAACGCATTACCCCTCAAACAGCTTCCAAAACTGGACGTTGCAATTCAAAAGTCTAGGTAGATGCTGGAATGCAAATGCTGACCAACATATTTCACTGTCACTTTTACTGCTATGGAGATAAACCATCATCGTTATCAGACCAAGGGAGAGATCATTTATATAGAAAAGATCGACAAGACCGAAAAGCGGCCATGTATAAACGCAATACAGAACTTTTAGTTTGCCAACACCTGCTGTTGAAGACATATATCTCCCTCTCTCACATTGTATCCCAATTGATTTATGCGGTTTCCTGAAGGTCGAGATGGAAGGAACGGATAATTGAATCCGTATCGTCAATGGCAAGGGGACGAATGTCAGCCATGGCCTTGATCTTTTGTGTTCTGGTTTATTTCGTCAGCGGAGGTTCAACAGGGTAGCGGAAGCATTTAAACTCACAGTAGCTTAACTTGGTCATCACTCATAGTAAGACCCAGCTGCTCAACACGACTCTTGATAGCATTCCATCCAGTTAATCTGGAAGCAAAGTGAACGTATCGGTTCATGCCAAAGTCGGCTGGGTTGAGAATCTCGTAGGTGCTCGGGTTATTAAGAATGGCCTTGGCGTGAATGCCTGCCTTATGAGTGAAGGCACAAAAGCCTGTTACCGGATTGTTAAAGGGAACGTTGATTTGAACAGCTTCAGCTACCAGGTCCTCAACTTCCTTGAGCTTCTGCAGCTTATATCTTGAAGTGACATAATCATAGCTGCCAACAATCATACGAGCAAGGAATCCACCCAAAGGCTGTGGATGTTAGCGAAGTCATCAGCCATAGAAAGGCTTGGGAAGATCTACCGTAATTCCATTTCTCTCACCAATGCCGAGCACAGACACGTCCACATCTATTATAATTGACAAGTCAGACAATGTTGAATAATTATTTCCCCAATATGGGGGGTCAGGGTGAACAATGTAACGTGGTCAACTTACGAGTCGCTCCAGCTTCCAGAGCAGCATGGGCATTGGCTATGGCACATCCTGTATCATTGTGGAAATGGGTCTCAATATCGCACTTGACGACGGATCTTAAGGTCCTGACAAGATCGTAGACTTGTCGTGGAGTAGCACAGCCGACTGTGTCAGCCACACCAACACGGTGGACGCCAATCTGATCGACCGCGCGATACAGCGAAAGCAGGTCGACGAGGTCGGAACGGAACGAATCCTCTGAGGAGAAGCGAACTTCAATACCTTGGCTATAAAATGGTCAGCTTTATTCATCAGTGTAGGCGAGTCGTGGGTTGCAAACCTCTTGACGTAGTTAATAACCTCGATAGCAGACTTGGTGATGGCAACCATATCCTTGCCGTGAGAATACTCTCGTAGGAACTGGGATGTTCCAATGACGATGTCAACACCGTCAACACCGGTAGCTACCGCTAGCTTTGCATCTTCCAAGTTGCAACGGATATCTAAGGGGATCCGTCAGTAAGGGAGCATCGGAGTAATTAGTCTGGGGTCCACCAACGAGTGAGGATCTTGGCCTAAGGAGGTTGTTAGCAATCATATTTTGTATGAGGCAGAGTACTTGAACATGGGTGGGTATTCACCTTGAGACCAAGCTTGCAGATGGTTTCACAATCAGCGCGCGACTGCTCTGACGCAGCTGGTGAGGTAAGCTCGATGTATTCGACGCCAAAGTCAGAGAGGGCTGTGGCTCTGTAGTTTGATCATTGTTAGCCGTGTGGCTCTCGAAAGGGACAGGTTGAATCTGAATCGTACATCTTAATCTTGGTCTCTGTGAAAATGGACAGTTAGTAAAATATTCAATGGCTTGTGGGGGCCGCGAGTCATTACCAGTGTCGAAGAAGGCATTGGCGAATTGTTCGCCTTCTCGCAATGTGCTTTCGATGATCTTGAATCTGCCTGTATTGGAGAGGAAGTCGCCAACGGACTGGTAGGGAGCTGAGTTGAAGCGGGCGGGCAGTGGGTTTGAGGAGGGGCCATTAGACTGGCCATTGGCATTGTTGGACTCGGGTTCAGTGCACATGATTGCGAAGATGTGTCTAAGCTGGAGATGATTGTAGTGGATTGAGTATAATTGAGGGGGGGAGATGGGGAAGCAAGTAGAGAGAGAAGAAAATGGAGTGCAAATTGAGGATAATATAGGTGTTTGAATAAATGGTAGATCCCTACCTTATTTACGAGGATAAAGACAAGATTTTTCCGAAAGCATGCGCTCCGAGGGTCGGATGGCGGGGCAGACGAAAAGGTTGTGAATGAGGTGCTGCTGTGACGCATCAATATCGAGATCGGAACCACAACGCGAACAGCTCCATTTCTAGTGGACCCACGTCCCGGGGTTACTGGCAACTTACTAATAATTTACTGCACTGCTAGCACTACTCATGTACCTAGCAGCCAGTGTATATCGAATCACGGTTGGGGCTTACCAACTGTTTGTTATACCAAAGATCCATTACTACCTAGTACCCAGTAGGTAGTGTAAGGTCATGGATATGAATAACCTGGAAGTTTAATTAAAGAAAGTGCCCCTGCTAGATACTAAATTAATAGTATCAAGTATCTTCTAAGGCTATATCGGAAATCCATGATACGTATGATGGTCAAATTCAAATTCATGCGCTTGGCACACCCTGCTGCGTCAGAAACGACAATAATCACGGGCCAAGTTGCAGATGGTTGCCGAGACTTGAGTCAAAAGTCTGCAGCACTAGGGCGGGCACCTGAAGACTTGGTTTCAGGGGGGTTATAGTGCGTGTGCGGAGGAGGTGACTCTTTTTCAACTCAAGGTATGGTGGAGGTGTCTTGGTCGCTCAATCACGTCGTAAAAATAGTAGAACCAGATAAAATGTCTGCTAAAAGCGGCCAACTTGATTAAAAGAAAAAGAAAAATGCAAAATTTACTTACTATTTATTTGTGCATTGATTTATTTACCTACCCTATTCAATAACGTGGTTGTTGGATACTCGCTGTAGGAGCCAGATGTAGATCAAGGGGAAGTTTTGGGTGCAACATGAGCAAGCATGTCGTACCTTAATAACTGGTAGTAGCTTATGCTGTCAGACCTTTTTTCTTGCTTTCCGTCTCTCTGCCAGGGACTGTGCAGGTTGGTAGAAAAAAAGAGTTCATAATATAGAGTAGCAATAAAATTCTACTTGTAGTGAACGTCAGACGTCGCGACAGTCGCGCGATCCCTTTCTTAGTCTTCAGTTGGCTTACTCACTTTAAATTACCTACGGAGTACCTGTATCTCATACTCCGTCGACATCTCTAGGGCACCCGTGGGACCACTTGGTGGGAGGTCCACGGAAAAAGCAAAAAAAAGGACAATGAGTCAATGGCTCCCTGAATGTGCGATCTCCCCAACTAGCTCCATCGTTAGATGAATATCGTTGCATCCCATTCATCCTCCCATTCCTCCTACGGAGTACTTGGCTCGTCGTTGTGTGCGTGCGTGCGTGCGTGCGAGGTGAGGTGTGGCTTATCGTCGTCATCACAGGCCGCTGGAAGCTACCTCGTCGATACCTACCACGTAGCGAAGCCACAGCAACCGAAGAATTTCCAGCGCTTCCAGCATCTTGGAAACTTTACCTACGCAAATCACCTTGCGTTAAACCTTGCGGGGTTCAGACTTCGAAGGAGGACGCTCACTTTATTTTCCATCCTCTCTCTCTCTCTCTCTCTCTCTGTGTCCCTCTCTCTCGCTCTCTGCGTGACATGCATGACTTTTTCTTCACTTCTGTCGCAATCCGCCACTGACGACGAAGCCACCAGAGCGAAATTACAAAATTTCTCGGAGCTCCATTTTTCTCTACATCATTCACTTCACCACCACAAATGTTCTCTCTCCCAGCCAACGCCTCGATTTGCGCAAACCGAGCCCGGCATCAGCTTTCCCGATCCGACCCGTCTTCGAGTGATGGAATGTCAGCTTGGCTGCGATTTGCGTTTTCGAGAGCATGAGACGACTTTGTAGCTGACGTTTGTTTCCCTTTTGAATACCCTCGCGCCGACGGCCGATCGTGTTTTATATCCTATCGCCTTCCCTTCGTCGGCTTTCCACGTCAAGAGCCATCTGCGAAATGGCCTCTTCCTCCGCGCCCTCGGCCAGCGAGTCGTGGCAGTAAGTCTACCTACCCTGTCTCCTCTCCCCTCCCCATCTTTGTCTGGCCCAGGCATGTCTGTCTACCTTATGGCGCTGCTGCCTCGACAGCCCGTGCTACAAAACATACTGATGGTGCGTGTTTAGTGGCGCCTTGAAACTACGCAAACATCTGTTGAAACATCTTAACAAACTCCAAGCCCCCAACGCTTCGGGAGTAGATGTCGCACAGTTTGAGACTATCGACAGCTTTCTAGACAGGTATGCGATTCACTTATGAGTGCAGCGCATAGAATAATCTGGATTAACAACCCCCTGCCAGGTTCCGTCTGGCTTGCGTCTCGACCATATTCTTCGATTTCGATTATGCCGTCTCCGAAAAAGCTGAAGAAGCCTTGTGGCTGATGCACACCTCGATTAACACGGAATATCGACACATCGTAGGCCGGCTTAAGCAGTCTTCCCATACCGTCGAGAAACGAAAAGTTGAGAAAATGTACAACAATTTTTTACGCATTGCCCAGAAGTTCTACAAGGCATATATCCAGCGCCTCTCCGCCCGTTATGATATACAGGAGCTTAAACGAGTTGCAATGGGCATCGAGGTTGAGCAACTCCCCACGGAAGACACCATTAGCCCGGTCCCCGACGAACTGCGGGTCAAGGTCTTGAAATCCTGCCACTTAACCCTGATTCGCCTGGGGGATTTGACACGCTACAGAATTCAGGCCAAGCATAGAGGCTCTGGATATGAGTCCGCCTTGGCGTACTATGGACTGGCTCACCACCTAAAGCCTCACTCAGGCTTTGCCTTTCACCAAATGGGAATCGTCCACCTTGACCAAGGCAATCATCTGGATGTCGTTTACCATTTTTATCGAGCATGGGCTGTGGAAAAGCCGCATCCAAACGCCAAGTCGAATCTGGAATCCGAGTTCAAGGCCCTCCAGATAAGTAATAACAGCTCGAAATCTAAGCCTAATGCATCTGTTCCGCAAGATGCCATGACCATGTGGTTCGTTCGGCTTCATGCTCAGTTTTATAAAGGGGAAGCATACGGCTCAAAAGAAGACGAACTTGAAAAGGAGGTGATGCATCGATTGGAAATGGTTGGTCGGAATGAAGCTCCCATACACAACTTGCTGAAGATGGCGCTGGTAAACATGTCAGCCCAACACATTGCAGCATCCAAGTATCGTGGTAAGTAATACCCTCCGATGAAATTTCTCCAGGGCTCTAACATGTAGCAGAAAACCAAACCGAAGCCGCTTCTCGTTTCTACCAGTACGCACTGCGCTTCAATGTCCGATTTATTCTCACATTCTGTGGAGTTCTTGAGTCTGAGCTTAAAGAGACTTCAAATGCGAGAGATGTCCTGGACGCCTCGGATGCGGCCACGAAGCCGTCCGTGGCCGAATCGCTTCTCCCAGTTTTGAGAACTTACTGCATTTGGCTGGCTGCTCATCGTCAAGAGATGTTTGGCGCAGTCGATGCCTTTGGGAACCTGATTCCTAACATGATTCAGAATCTGGCGCGAGTTTTCACTCTCCTATGTGTTGAAACATACAACCAAGAGAATTTGAAGACTGCCCCATACATGCTTATGGAGGACATTGAAACCAATGGATTTCGTCCACTGGGTGATGACCAAGTCCCTGAAGGCTGCAGATTCTTTTGCGGCGAGGATGGCAACTCCAAACCCTATCCTCCAAACCCTGAACAGCGTCTTGATGCACAGGGTGAGAAGGCAGCCAGAATTCTTGATATTTTGCGCTCTGCTTACTTCTTCACGGAGGACGGCGTGGTGCCCTTGACCTATCGCATAGAATCGAATACCCTAGTCTTTGAATACCAACCTGTCACAGAGCAAAAGCAGCCTGCTGTGACTGCGGCACCCAGCTCGAGTCACTCAGAAAAATCAACTGCCTCATCTCAACAGCAGATCGAAAATGCAAACGGCCAGATACAGCTTGCACCGGTGACTCAAGTGTCTGCCGCGGAGACATCTCAAACTAAAAAGCGCTCTGAGATGGACTTTGGCAAGCCACCCCAGGAGGTTTCGAGCAATAGCAACTATGAGCTGTCTTGCGACATGGATGATGCTGATAACACAGTAATCAATATGCTGACCCCCTTCCTCAAGCCACCGACACCACAGCCTCAACAGCATCCTCGTTCTCCCGCAGAACCTTCGTACGGAATGCATACACATACTGCGAACGAGTTGTTTGCCTCTTTTGATGTCGAACCAACCCCTACAAAGTCTATCCCTTCTGGGAAGTTTGAGCCGCTGCCTTGGGGCTGGTTTAACACCCCCAATCCAGATAAGGCGCAGGATCTGGTTTCATCTGCAGGGAAAGATGCCTTTAATGGGCACTATAGCGCAACACAGTCTCCTAATCTGTCTATAGCAGCTGCCAAATTCCCTGAGGATCCTTTCGCGACCCCTGGCCGCCATTCCTCTGGCGCGTTTGCTCGAAATACGGCAGGCGATGTTGGTAGCCCATCCAATGTCACCACCGAGAGAGCCCACAGGGAGCGCTTGCTCCAGACATTCGGAAAATCCAGTGCGCCACGGTCATCGTCCTTTAGTCAGTGGTCACAGAACCCGAATTCTGCGAGGCAACAAGTACCAGCGTCGTCTACCTGGGGTCCGCGGGCCTTTGAAAATGCACCTTTCTCGTCTAACTACTCTGGATTTTCTCATCCTAGCAGTCTTTATCAGGGAACCCCTGTGAACGGATCACTCTATAATGCTCCCGTTGCCAATGATCTCGCGCGAAGCCTTTCTCAAGACGCATTCCATCGAGAGGCGGGACAGCATTTGGGTAGACACTTCCAAATCGACGAGACTACTTCCAATTATGACGAAGCAATTCTCAAGGCGGCTTATCAGGGACCTAGGTAAAGGAAGGGATGCTCATCTTCTACTGAGATGCCTTGGTTAGACGCTGTGCCGTTTTGGAGTCAACCTCTGTATTTCGCCATTATCTATCCTTGTCATTGGGAATTCCGAATTCAACTCGACGATGATGGATGTCTGATCACCCTGTTTATAGTCGGTGTATGGATTGACATTGCTGACACTTTACTGTGTCGCGGGGTGCATGAGTTCTTATCCGACGAAAGTCGGAATCCTGGAGTGCTCATCACACTGTATCATGCAGTGTTATGAGCAGAATGCAGCATAGTTTGCTCACTGGAGGCTGCGATGGCACTGAGGAGTGGGCTATGATGAGTAGGGTTATTGCATGGCTTCTTATAACAGCTGAAATAGGCTGTGGATGGAAAATTGCACAATTGTTCGAGTCCGGTTATGGGGTCATATGGGTTTGCAGAGCAAAATCATGATTCTATCATTCATTCGTTTTTGATTGCTTAAACAAAATCAAGTCGGATCGTGGAGGATACCGATTCACTATGCGAGAGGGGCCGCAGCCACAGGGCCCCCATTTGATGCAAAACGCCGTTGTTGAAACCGTTTTCCCATTTCCCCCAGTTTTGTCCCTCAACGCCGAGTCATATCCATCCTTAAAGGAATGGGTCTACAAGAACACTCTTTTGGTGTTTTACGCTTATGCCAGGTATGCTTGCTTGGGGAAGGGGTATCTAAGAGAGAGAGGTCAGCTTTAATTTTGTTCACAAAAAACCATGGATACGGTGCTTGCTTCTTTGACTGTCTGCTCGAGGTGAAGGAACTGAAAGATAGCACAATGAAGAATAACTTACGATGGTCCAAGCTCCTGGATGCTCAACTTGGCGAGCCACTGGCCCATGTCAATGCAGGTCTCAAGAGACTTGCCCTCAACGAGACCAGCAAGGAGACCGCCAGCGAAGGCATCTCCAGCACCGTTGGTGTCGGTGATCTGGCTCTTGTCAATGGCATGGACGGGGAACTCCTTGATCTCATCTTCGTCCTGGATGGCAACCAGAGTAGGGTCGGTACCCTGGGTGATGATGGCAATACGCTTTCTCTTAGTGTTCTCCTTGGGGAGGTTGGCAAGGTGCTTGGCAACATCCTTGGGCTCCTTGGAAGACAGGCCGTGAGACTCGGCATAGGCGGCAGCCTCAGTCTCGTTGCCAATGATGTAATCCCAGTAAGGGGCGCTCTTGTCGACAGGGTCCTTGAAGAATTGGGGGATGAAAGGGGCAGAGAGGGACAGGACGAAGGGCTTGTTGTGCTCAGCGGCCTGGTAGGCGAGCTCCATGATGGCCTCGGGAGAGACTGAATAATATTTGATTAGTCTGTGATAGCAATTGAATTGGTATTAGCAAGATAATTTACCGGTGAAGTGGAAACCGCCAATGTAGTAGATATCGGCGTTCTCAACCAACTTCCAGATCTCGGGGCTCTTCAAGTGGTCAAGGCCGTAGTGGTTGGCAGCACCAAGGTCGGTGCACAAGCTGCGGTTGTGGCCAGTGATGATGGCACCGCATCGTCCGGTGGGCTTGCCTTCCTCAATTCGGTACTCAACACGAAGGCCGGCTTTCTTGACGGCATCACGCAGAATGGCGGAGTACTTGTCCTCACCAGCACCGCCAAGGTAGACGACGCTGTTAGGGGGCAGAAGGTACTGGGCACCACGAGCGCTGTTCTGGGCGGCACCACCAGCAATCAGCTTGGCCTCGTAGTTGTTGAGGAGGTCCTCGTAGAGAGGAACGTGCTTCTCCTGGGCGAGGATGGCATCATTGGCCTTGAGGTCGTACTTGGCGAGCAGAGCCTCGTCACCGAAGGCCTGGATGTCTAGACAGTGCGGCACACAAGGTAAGCAAGAGCATATTCTTTTGGATTACAACTTAAGGAATGGCCGATTGCCCCACGTATTGTTTACGGTGGGGGGAAGGGGAGAGATTGGATTGGATTTGTACCCAATCTAGTTCTACGCAAGCGATTGAAATGAGGGTCAAACATACCGAGAAGGGGGTTCTCGAGGCAGAGAAGAGCGTATTCCTTGACGGGAGCCATGATTGATTGATTATAGAGCAAGAAATTGTTGGGAAATAAAAGGGCGAGACGGAAGAGAGAGGGGGGAGAGAAGAGAAGAAGAAGAGAAGAGGATTCAGGAATTGGAAAAGAAGGATTGATGGATGGAGGGGCAAAGGCCGTAATAATTTAGTCCAAAAGATTCTTTCCCGATTTGTGGTGGGGGGTGTTGAGAGGTACCTGGTACCCTTGTACCCAGTTATATGATGATCCTGCGCATACTATCATCCATACATTCTGACATTGCATGCATGCTTAGCAGGTGGTCTACCTCAGTTGGTTCAGGCCCCTCCCGTAATCCATTTGCGGGGGGAGGGGTTCCTGTGGTTGAGCATTTTCTGGGCACACCGCTAGAGAAGATGAATGTGGTATGATGGCTCTATAGAGTAGACATTAATAGAATACCTAGTACTCATGGGATAGGGATGTGAGATGCGGGAGTCTTGGGCAGAGAGTATGGAGATGCAAGTCTTGCGGCAAAATCTTCAAGTTGCCTAATTAGGATAAGACTACGAAGAAGGCATCATCAATAACACAAGTGTAGCATTAATTACGATTCCAATTAAGGCGCATCTTACCTATAAGTGTGCAGTCTAAACTATGACTGATAGCCAAAGGATTCAATCTAATGAGTTGCACACGCCGTCCACGTATTATGGCGAAAGTGCGAGGGTTGCAAGTGGGTGATCATTGGTAGTAGTTTGACTTCTCTTGACTTACCTTGTATCTTAAATCAACATCAACTTTTAGTAGTAGACCCTATCAATATGCCACATATTCCAGGGGCCAATACCCAGTAGGAAGTCCTGTCGCCCGGTTGTGGTCGCTCCCCTGACTAGTAAATTTGGAGCTGCGTGTCAAAGCCATTCACACCAATAATGTCGGAAGTAGGCCACCAGATTGTTTGCACAAAATTGTCATCAAAGTACTTGCTTTAGGCGCCAGAATATTTTTTTCCTTAGCAGTACCATCCATATAAGCAAGCCACTGTAACACCATCCCAATGAGACCATGAAATCCAGCCGCCTTACTCCTTTGTCTTTTGAGTACCACGCAGCAGACCCGTTCTTCTCGCAGCAATAAGACCAGCCTTCTGTCCCTGCACGGCGTACCGGGAAATGGTAGAAGCCTTACCAATATGTTGATGGTTACCCTGGTGGTCTCGTTAGCATCTCTCAAATTTCTTCCATATGCATCGGCGCTACTTACACCACCGTGAGGATGGTCGACGGGGTTCATGGCAACACCACGAGTCTTGGGCCAGTTGTTACGCTTGACAGCGAACTTATGCTTGGCACGAGAAGCCTCTGTAAAAGTCGTTAGAAATCAACTCTCCTGAAATTCCACAATTTGACGGGGAAACGTACTCAAGAGAGGCTTGTCGGTACGGCCACCACCAGCAACGATACCGATCATTCCTCGGGATCGAGAGTGGACGACCTTCTTGGCACCAGAGGGGAGCTTGATTCGGGTCTTGCCCTCATCGGGGTTGTGGCCGACAATGGTGATATAGCCACCAGAGTTACGGCCCAGGGTGCCTCGGTCACCAATCTTCTCCTCGACGTTGGTAACAACGGTACCCTCGGGCATCTCACCCAGGGGCAGGATGTTGCCAACGGTCAAAGCAGCCTTCTTGCCAGCGTAGATGAACTGTCCGGTGTACATTCCCTCGTTGGCGATGAAGGTCTCGGTAACCTGCTTGTACTTGTAGGGGTGGCGGAACTGGACCTGAGCGAGAGGAGCACCTCGACCTATACGAAAAAAACCAATTGTTAGCCCCAGCCCGGCTAACTATCTCCATCAATGTCATTCGGTGACTTGCCAGGGTCGTGGATGATGTCCTTCACGATGCCTCGAACGTAACCATGGCGTTCGGCATAATCGAGGTTACGGAACTTCGCGGGAGCCTTGTTCAGGCGGGTGTTGGCCGCTGTTTGGGAAAAAGAAAGTCAGTATAGTTACTACATTTTCAAGATCGTCATTATCGCATGCGACGTACTGAAGATGGAGCCACGGCCCTTTCTCTGGTTGCGAATAACTCTACCCATGGCGACGACTTTTCGCTCAATGCAAAGGATTGGGTAGCTAAAAGGAGGGTTGATGTCAGTAATGGATCGCCGAAGCGAGAAGTTTGGGGGGGTTCTGTACCTGTTTCCGGCCGCTTGGTGTTTTGTCAAAGAGGCGCTCGCTTGCGCCTTCTGATAATTTTTTGTGTGCGGGACCTCGAAAATGCAGAGGAGCCCTGACCACGTGACTGTTTTTTTTTCGCCTCCGAAAATTAGTGTGTGCCGAAGTACCTTGTACCTCTACTCTAGGTGACGTGACTAACCCCACATCTCGTAGACCTCACTTGACGTGCCACTTTGCATTTTCAGACTATACGAGACGCGCCTGAATGAGTGACACCTTGGAATCGACGAACTTGCGGAGGTTTCTACCATGAATGCATTGATTTGAGATCAACTAGGCAACACTCATCATTCAAACTCATGCGCATACTACTGCATGGGCCATGAAAATGCGATTCCGTCGCCCATATTCAATTGCAGCTGAAACGCGACTCTGATATTTGGACTTGTTCAACTGATTTGGCTGCTAGAAAAGTTGCTGGTTGGTCTGGTTGCTTCACTGCAACGATGCGGTGACAGCTTCTTTACCTCGGAAGCCAGCCTTGCATGTTGCTACTGGTGTAAACCAGATACCTCAGCTTGTGGTTCTGACTAAGTGGTCAGGGTCTCTATGATGCGCTTTGATGAGGGATGTCTTCATGTCTATCGTCGAAAAGGACATATTTTCATACCTTGAAAATACCAACCGTCCTGGTGCAGCTAGTGCAGCCTCTGCGTTTTATCTCGCTGTTCCAGGGCCAACCCAGCGGGGTTTGCGCCTTCGGCAGATGATCTTCAGGAGCACTGACATATCACCCAGCACCAGGAAATGAATACAAACAGCGAAAGCAAACTACGGCCAACGGAAATCTTCCAATAAATCACACGAGAGAATTTCAATTGCAACTATCATTTAGTTCTCTACCGCTATTGCCATATACTGGCCTACTAACTTGGTGTATCTTATTTACCCCATACATGGACCTTTGGCCTACCATGCGTTTTTGACGATGGTGTCTCGCAGCTTGTTTTGTCATGATGGTTGGGGATGCTGTGGGCCCTGTCCAAGTGGATGAGCTCAGGACAGATCACTACCCATCTGCTGCAACTAGCCGGAACGCTGGAGTGATATTTGAACCAGGGTTGGATGAACAAAAAAAAAACTTCAGTCGATGGGCCATCAGAACAGATCCCAACCCCAAGCTGTTGCGTTCCGTTGCGTTGGCCTCGGCATTTCATCTGGCGACACATGACTCGACTAAATTTCCGCAAAAAGGGGCCATGTGAACTATGCCCAGTGTTGAGACGATGCGCAATATGGAAGACTACGGGCATACTCGGTACGATTTGCTGACCTCATAATATGATGGGCGGGGAATGGCAATGCGGAGACCAAGTTTGGATGCAATGGCAAGGCATGGATGGCAAATTGCCTTATCTGTCAAGACAACACTTTTGTGCTGTCTATTTGTAGGAGACTAATCTATTAGAGCTGTCCCATGAACAAAATGAATCAGAATATCTTTTAGCCTATCAGCTTTGACATGTCTTGCGGCTCCGAGGACGTGGGTTGACTTAGTGCATCCACCTCTATTCAAGAAACTACGTGCCTCGTCCTTCACTTCACTCCTCCACACACGTAGTAGCTCCAACATCAACCGACGTCGGACCAACCCAACATCATGCCTACCGACGACGAATCTTCCGACCTCTCCTCCCTGTCATCGCTTTCGCCTGCACCCTCTGATGATGAGCTTGAAGATGTTGTCGTCCTCGAACAGCCGGCAGGAAAATCCAAGTCGGGGATTCTAAAGTTCTTCCCGAAGCTATCTGGGAAGCCACCCAAGGAGCCATCACCACCTCCACGCAAGCGCTCGCCGTCGCCGCCGCATGAATATGTTCTCGCAGACAATTCCGACATTGCAGTACGTGTTAAAATATTGCTAGCATCTTCATTGGTCGCTGCAGTGCAAATCTGCGCTTCATGGCAATCTGTCGCGTTTAGCAGCCATCCGGACGCGAAAGGTCGCGTACCGACGTCATAGGACCTCTGCTGACAATCTCAGTTTCTTGTCATGTTTAGAAGCCGATTCAGCGATGCATTTCCAAAATCCCTAGCGCATTTCGGCCCTCAGGAGCTTGAGCGTGACGTTGTCGAACCTATACCGGGCGATCGAGTAGAACATTTCCTATGCGCCGTCTTGGGACTTCTCCTAAACCGAAAACAGGACGTCAAGTATGTTTACCGCGTGCTATTTGTCACTGTGAATGCTAAAAACCGTGAACCTCTAGGCCTGGGCACTATGGACGAGCATTGGAAGACGCCATTGCATCCCACAAGACACAATGGCCATCATCGTGGGAGGAGAAAAATCCATTGTCGGGCGGCGCGTCTTTCAACACCATGAATCCAACAGAGAGGGTATGATTTATTTACACAAGCACACCTTAGTAAATGTCGCTAATCGCAGTGGTCACAGTTGAACCTGCTCCGCATCCTTGTCATCTGGTCTATGGCATCATCCGACACCGTCAAGGGGCTAATTAACCAATCATACAAACAAAATCGACATGAGGACGATATCAATCAACCCAGAGCAGTTCAACCGTGGGGCTCTGACGGTGACAAACGTCGATATTTCCTGGTCGAGGGTCAAGATGATACCGCTTTCCGTGTATATCGCGAGAGTAATCCCGCAGGAACAAACCGGACCTGGTGGAGCGTGGCTGGATCAATTGAAGAACTGAAGGCTCTTGCAGACAAGCTCGATAATAAAGACGGTGGCCCCAAAGCCAGGAAGCTCAGCCTAAAAATGTTGCAAGCGATTCCTCGTTTTGAAGCTGGTGAAGAGGTACATCACGACCCAACTACTCTACAAATCTTACCGGCCCCATGCTAACCAGATCGTAGAAACGCAAACGCAGAGAGTACAGACAGATGCGAAAAGAACAGTTCAAACGTCCCGAGCCAGGATTCTCTTTATACGAAGGCCGTACACGGGGCAAGCGCATCAAGTATACATATTCTGACGACGAAGAGGTTTACTCTGATTCGACCGGGTACCGACGTTCGGCTCGCAATACGGGTGCAAACACTCCGGCAGAAAGTGGACCAGTCACTACGTCAAGTGGTCGAACCATCAAAGCGCCGCCTCGGCTCAATGTGGCTACCGGAGAAGACATGCCGGGAAGTGCTCAGGAAGCCAATTCCGAGGCCGACAAAGAAAGCTCCGTCGGACCAACAGGCCGCCCACGAAGGACAGCAGCAATAAACCATGGAACAAATGGGTGGTCAGGTTCGGGCGCGGGTCAGCGTGCTGAGCGTGCTGAGCGTGCTGATACTAACATGGATTCTGACGAAGAAGAAAGTGATGCAGAATTCGGAGACGATGAAGACGATGTTGAAGTCCAAATTCCAGAAGAATCAGAAGAAGAAGATGAGTTTGATGAGGACGAAGAAATGGTTGAGGATGACGACTTGGACGCTCAACCTCGCAGCCTGGTTATAAAACTTTCAGTGACGCCACCCAAGCTCAAAACTGTTCTTGCGCCACTCGATCAAGCGGCAAAGATGCTTCCGACCCCAGAAGCTCAGGATTGGAAGGACGATGCAGAAAAATCAGATGGTCCGACGATTGAAATGCACGATGCTTCAACGCCCAACCAGCAGTCCGGATCCGGAAACAAGGCAAAGGATGCATTGAAGACGACTCCTAATGCAAAGATTGGAGGGCGAGAGACTACCCCAGAGTCTGCGGGCCAGATCAGTAAGGACCAGCCAACCGTTATTTCTACAGTTTCTGAGACATCATTGGCGTTCAGGGGAAGTCCGGAAAAACAGCCCACTCAACAGTGATCCAACCAACGGCTGCCGTAATCGCGAGTGAGACGTCAAGTCATCGCATGTTTGTTTTAATATTTGTTTGGAGTTGGGGTTAAAGCGGATGGCAAGCGATATGAAAAAAGAAATGTGTTACCATCACAAGGACTGGCAGATTAGACAGGAGCAAAAGGTATTTATGAGAGGTTAGGAGTTATAAGACCAAGGACTCTGAGAAGGCTTAATTAAGTTGGAGCTTAGAAAACGGAAAACGCATAAGTGGTAGGCTCTACGACTGTCATTGTTTGTTGCATAATATCCAAAAGCTAGGCAATCATCATGAGACAGAATGTATATACAGTTCGATTTTCTTGTGCCCAGTTGGCAGAACTTCTAATTATGCTTCTTCTGATTAGGTATCTTCCAGTTGTTCACCCCATACCACCACCTCCTGACTCGAACCCCTACCGAATCGCCATGCAATCTAGCATTTCGGTTCCAGTGTTGCCAGCCAACCAAAACAAGATTCATCATGAGGCCTTGAGCAAGGGGCATTAACACCTAGTTGTCGTCGTAAGCTTCGGGCCACTATCCGATAAGAAGAGGTGCATGTTACCTGATCCCTGACAGTAATCAAGGCCACCTTCCACCACGTATCCGCCTTGGCTATGCTGTGTAGATAGCTCTGCTCGAACCTCAAGTCTGGCAGAGGCGGGAGGTTGTATTGTTTCTTCGGCGAACGCAAGACGCTATAGGGAATATCGTCGTCATCGTTATCGAAATCGCTGTGTCTTGCGCTATGAAGGCTGACGGTTTCTTTCTTATCGGCGGCGGTGGATGGGGTAATATCTTGTCGAGGGTCGGGGTGCTGTCTGATATGGCTGGATTGGATGGTTCCGCCGAGCTCGGCAATAATTGACGACGACGACATTGTCAAGGGAGGGAGGATGATGTACCTCCCAAGGGGAGTCGGTGAGAAATTGTCTTGATTTTTCAGGGGATGATTAGAATGATGCGTTCATCTAGGGGGTATCTCTCCAGCGTTATTTGACGTCTCAAGGGGTCTGCCGGCGGCTTCCACTGGATCGCGTTCTCTACCAAGCGTCAACTGTCGTTGATTCACGCACCATTTTGCCGGGCGGTGAGTGGTGGTGGCATGGGGGAGGTGTTGGACATGGGAATTGAATTGCATGTGTGACGTCGCTATAGGCTTACTTAAGAATTCAAAGGCATCAGGTACTCGGTACGTGGTACGTACAAATCGCCCCTCCGCCTTTTCGAGCCCTCATTCACCCAAAGAAGTTCCAGGGATAACTCCGCTGTTGGCGGCTACCGAAGGTCCACTTTTTCGGCCACCTCAACCACTGAAACTCTGAACCCGAACCAAAAAGCCTCCAGCCTGTTCAAGGCAGCCCTCGAGAAATACAAGCAGGTACGTAGCGCTAAGGCTCTGGGGTAGGGTAACAGTGTACACAATCCCAAAACTTGGCTTCAACATCTTACCCAAAGTTGCTCCCATTGGAATCAGTTGGTGTCACGCTTCCACGCGAGGACGTCTTCGATTAGGGACTTTTTCAGCTGGTGGAAATAAACTCAACTTTTTATTTTTATTTTTGAAAGCTATCCTTCGGGAATTTCTCCAAGATGAATGAACCTCCAGCTGGTGAGGCCGAGAGAAACGTGAGTTCTTTATAGTTGCCCAGAAAAAAATTGGATTTTTTTTACCTGCTATTTTCCCCCCCTGGTTGCCCCTCATTGGCCTCGCTGCCCCGCGCTGGCATCCAGTAACTTTGGTGGAAGAATATAGCAATGGCTAATGATATCGTCAATAAATAGATCGAGATCTGGAAGATCAAGAAGTTGATCAAACGTCTCGAGGCCGCCAGAGGAAATGGCACAAGCATGATTTCCCTCATCATTCGTACGTGGAATAGACGGCAATCCCCTTTTCTCGACCGGAGAGTTAACAAATAGTCAGCTCCCAAGGATCAAATCTCACGGGTGGCAAAGATGTTGGCTGAAGAATACGTATGGGATTTCCCCTTGTTAACTGATTGCGCGAGAACTAACAGCTCCGAAAGGGTACCGCATCGAACATCAAATCTCGTGTCAACCGACAGTCCGTCTTGTCCGCCATTACCTCGACCCAGCAGCGTCTGAAGCTGTATAACAAGGTCCCTCCGAACGGCCTGGTCGTTTACTGTGGTGAAATCTTGACATCCGAAGGAAAGGAGCGAAAGGTCAACATTGACTTTGAGCCGTTCAAGCCCATCAACACCTCGCTCTACCTTTGCGACAACAAATTCCATACCGAAGCTCTGGCTGAACTTCTCGAGTCTGACCAGAAGTTTGGCTTCATTATTATGGACGGTAACGGTGCGCTGTTCGGCACTCTTAGCGGCAACACCCGTGAGATTGTCCACAAGTTCTCGGTCGATCTTCCCAAGAAACACGGACGTGGTGGTCAGTCTGCCCTTCGTTTCGCCCGTCTTCGTGAGGAAAAGCGTCACAACTACGTCCGCAAGGTTGCCGAGTTGGCGGTCCAAAACTTCATTACTGCGGACAAGGTCAACGTCGCCGGTATTATTCTCGCTGGTTCAGCCGATTTCAAGAACGATCTTAACGCCTCCGATATGTTTGACGGTCGTCTGCAAACCAAGGTTATCAAGGTTGTTGACGTCTCGTACGGTGGTGAAAACGGTTTCAACCAGGCTATTGAGTTGTCTTCTGAGACCCTTGGAAATGTCAAGTTCATCCAGGAGAAGAAGCTTATTGGCAAGTACTTTGAGGAAATCAGCCAGGACACCGGCAAGGTTTGCTACGGTGTTGATGACACCTTGAAGGCCTTGGAACTCGGCGCCGTTGAGACTCTCATCATCTTCGAGAACCTGGAACTCACACGTTCGGTTTTGAAGGACAGCGAGGGAGCCGAAATCATCTTGCACACAACAAAGGCTCAGGAGCAGGGCAGCCGAGAGAAGTTCCTCGACAAGGCAACAGGCCAAGAAATGGATGTCGTTTCTCAGGAGTCCTTCCTTGAGTGGATTGCTGAACACTACAAGGACTTTGGTACCAACCTTGAATTCGTCTCCGATCGTTCGACTGAGGGCAACCAGTTTGTCAAGGGCTTTGGTGGTATGGGCGGTATTCTCCGCTACAAGGTCAACTTTGAACAATTGGCTGATATCGATGAGGACGATGATGACTACTACGACGGTAAGTTTAGCACCCTTCAAAATGATGGCCTTGATGATGATGCTAATTTCTGTGCACAGATTGACCATCCGATTCCCTCGTGAATGACGAGGGATCGACTCAAGTCAACCCGTCCGCGCATTACGAGCACAGCGAGAGCCACGACGCGCCGAGGCCGAGGGATGCGGCGCCGCTGCCATTCGCTCATGGGCGCTTGATGCAGGGCTCTGGCCGAGTACCTCCTCACCAGGCTCACCAGGCGTCGCGACCAAGCCCGCTTCGCGCAACGATGACGGCCACTTGAGTTTAACGATCAGCAGAAAAGGAGGTGGGTATTCTTGCATCTTTGTACACTTTGGGGTTTGAGTCTCACATTACTCAGGTTTGCATCTACATACATGGCTGGGACCGGCGTGGTGGAATGGCGCAAAAGCTTGAAAACACCTTTCGACGATGGGGAGGATCGTGCTGTTGTGAATCTCAATAAGAAAGAAGAAAAAAATATAGAAGTGAACACGTAAAGCAGTTTGATGTTGCCCCGTGGGTTTACCATGGCAGCTCGCTAGATACCTGTTTCAAAATACTTAAACGTGTCATTGAGGCCGTTCGTTTCGAACCATTTAATCTTCAAGCTTTGTCTAGTATAATGATGGTGATGTCTGCCAAGATGGTGGTGACGAACTTGCATAGGCCTACCCTAGAAGTAGAGGTTGTAGGCAGTGTGCAATCCACAATCTCTTCTGTAGGTTCCACCCCTTTTACTTTCATCCAGTACCTACTAGGTACTAAGTTATGAGGCATAGCAATCACTGTAAACTTGCATACGATGGATTAAGATGGCATGACTTGTAGTAGTATTAGTTGGCTCTCACGAGACCCGAACTCCTATACCTATTAAAATTGAGGGGGTACGTAGGTACCTAATAGTTCCACACCTGTACCGTGCCGGTTACTACTAATTTGTTGAAGACGTAGGCCTAGCACGACCAACTCCACTGTATTTTAGTGTATTCCGTCCATCTTGATCCTTGATGGACGCTGCCCGCTCAGGTGGGATAAAGGGCTGCAGTCGACCCACTGTTCCACTCTAATTCCGGTAGCTACTCGTCAATGCAGTGACCGTAGGACCATAGGGGTCTGTAATCGATTCCTCCAACTTCCCGCCCCCAAGACAACCTTGACCTTTTACCTAGATCATTCCCTTTTTGCCCATTTACAGATATTAATTACAATCAGTTTTTACTTCCAGATGTTGCAACAGGGGTGATCAAATAATATCGTCAAGATGCCGGAAACCACTGGCACTACGGCGGCGGCGCCTAAACCAGCGGACCGCGCTGTTCCTGTTGGCCTTAATGAGGCCGTCCTCGACTCCCCGACTTTTCGCGCAACGGCTACACATTTCGCTGACCAGGTCGATGCTGTTGAGAAATGGCTGAACGGCTATGTGTCGTCCACCTCGAAACTCATGAGCGGCGTCCTCGCTCTCGAAGAAACGATCCAAAGCTTCCTCTCCAAGACAACGCCGTTCCCAGATAACGTCATCGACAACGATTACACATTGCTAGCCCTCAAGAGAATCGGCGAAGGACAGCGCGAGTTTTGGATGCAGGTGTTGAACAGTTCGAAAAGAGCGGAATTCTCAGTGGTGGAACCTGTACGCTCGTTTCTAACGGGGGAGCTGCGGAACTTCAAGGAGATACGACGGGTCTTGGAGCAGTCGCAGCGAGCCTATGACACAACTCTTGCTCGCTACGTTTCCCAGTCCAAGACAAAGGAGCCATCTGCCCTGCGTGAAGACGCCTTTTCCGTTTACGAAAATCGAAAGTCATACCTCCTGGCGGCCATGGACTACTGTCAACTGGCCCCGCAGTTTCGATTCTCGCTGGACCAGCTCCTTGTCAAGGTCTGCTGCGATATACAAAAGGAAATGAATCGATCGCGCGAAGCCGCTACAACTGCTACCAAATCGGGTCGGGAGATCGACCGTGTGCGTGGCTGGGCCAAGGAAATGGAGATGTCGGATGGTGTTTTCAAGCGGGAGATGCAGAATGCAAGACAGAACCTAAGCGAGACTACCTTTGAAGGCTTCAAGCCTTCTCGCGAGCTCGAGGACTACAGCACATCCACGGTCCCTTTCTTGAGCTCACGAGGGCCCGTCAGCGTACGCCCCAATGATGACGGCGTTGTTGTTGCTGAAAAGCAAGGTTGGCTATTTCTACGGACTATAACAGGAAAGCCAGTCAGGCACAACTGGGTCCGAAGGTGGTACTACTGCCGAGATGGTGTTTTTGGCTGGCTGATGCCTGGCCCTCAAGGCGTGTTGCAAGGAGACGAAATCGGCGTGCTGCTATGTAATGTCAAGCCTGCCGCCGGTGAGGAGAGGCGATTTTGCTTTGAATTGAAGACAAAGAGCAAGAGCATGCTGCTTCAGGCAGAGACGCAGAAAGAACTTACCGACTGGCTGGAGGTCTTTGAGGTCGCCAAGAAGAAAGCATTTGAAGCGACTATGGAACGGGACAGCACCTCATTGCCTGGTGGTGTTGATCCTGCCTTTTCCATATCACCTCCAAGCATCCCCGAGTTTTCTGCAAAGGGAGCCGACGCGCAACCTGGCTCTGGTGATGAGACGACGAGCGCACCTGATCGAAACGTTGCTCTTTCTCTCCCAGTAACAGAGGGAAACCGACCGAGTTATGATCCCAATGGCAGCATTTCTCGCCGAACCATCACAGCACTGGGGCGGGACCTTGCCCGGGAAGAAGGTGAAAGTGGGCGTGAACATGCCGCAAGGATCATCCAAAAACTGGATCTTCACCGAAAGGCTACCTTCGGAACCAACCCCGAAGCCACATTTTCTAGTTCTGGTTCATCAGGTAGCCTTGGTAATCTAATATCTGCGGGTCAGACTGCACAGTTGCCCGTACAGACCCAGGGCATGTTGACAAGCCAATTGAAACAATCCGTTGGACCGCTGCCGTCGTTTGATAATAGGGCTAGCTCTCTTGCTCCTCCAACTCTGGCTAGGCCGCCTACCTGCACTCAACTGAGCCGAACTGCGGTTCTTGTTGCTGGTGAGCGAGGACATGTCTTGGACGGCAAAAAGCTACCAACATCAGTGGTGGCCAACTACTGGGGCAGCAACGTTTGGGCCACTATTCATGCACAGGAGCAGCCGGGAACTCCAGGGATCGCTGATGATGACCCTATTGGTATTATTATGACAGAAGGGTCACAAACCTCGCTGGCAGATGTTGCTCTTGGAAAAAGAGCGGTCGACACGCTTCCGGCAAGCTATCCTGCCGAACTGAGAATACAGCATGCACAGTTCCGGTTGCTGTTCCCGAACGCACCACCGGAAGAAAGACTGGTGCTGGTGTTCCGGGCTGCTTGGTCTAGCTCTCTCGAACGAGACTCTAAGAGCGAATTGCTTGCAGGAGACGGCAGAGTCTACGTTACGCCAGAAAATATGTACTTCTACAGTCAGCAAATGGGCCTCGTGACGGCATATAGTATCAGCTTGGACATCATCAAGGAGGTGACGGCCGCTGCTGGAAGGGACTGCGACTTCATTTTCCTGCATCTAGGCCAGGATGTCAATGATACAGGATATACGAGGATAACGATTAAGGTATTTTTGGACGACTTGCAACTTCTCCAGGCTCGTCTCAATTTGCTGGTGGACAATCTACAAGCCGAGGAACCTCTTGACACGCTAGAAATCATCAATGCCTTGTTGAATACTGATAGGGTCGAGTATGAAAAAACTAGTCCTAGTGTCGGCAGCTGGGAGGAAGTGTCGTCTAACACACCCATGGATGATGGGACTACCTCTGGGCGACCCGTTGAGAGGAATCCTATCGACCTCCCTCGCTTGCCCAATCCCGGACTCAAGCTTCCAATTAAATTAAATCTGCCGCAGCATCCTGTCATTTACGAGCCCGATGACATGAAAATCATGGCGGCCGATAGGCATTACGAGATTAGTGCGAAAGCATGCTTCCATGTACTGTTCGGAGACAAGAGTTTTGTGTTCCCAAAGCTTTACTTTGAGCATCGCGCCAAGCAGATTGCCCAGGGGCCATGGAGCATGACTGAGAAAGGACCTAGGAGGCGTGAGTTTCACTTTAAGATTGACTACGTCGATGTCTTGGGCAGGTCAAAGACGGCCGACATCAAAGATTTCCAGACTGTCGACGTATTCAACGACCATACGACGTATGTGGTAACGCATACCAGAACAGCTTGGCATCTGCCTCATTCTGGGCTTTTCAAGCTGATCACCAAGGTTGTCATCACGCATTTGGCTAAATCTAAGTGCAAACTTGCCATTTATGTCCGGGTTGACTGGTCAAAATCACCGCCGCTGTGGAAGGGGTTGGTGGACCGTCAAGCGCTTCGTGATGTAACAAGTGATGCAGAGGAGCTTGCTGAGCTCACGTCTGACCAGATCCACAAGCTTGGTTCCAAAAGCCGAACAAGTAGAGCGATCCTAGTCTACGGTCATGTCGGACAGCAAACTCAGGTTGTGGTATTCTCTCCGGCGCCTACGGAGTCTAGGAAAAAGCAGGCCATCAAGCCGCGGACTCTGGCTGCGATGTTGTTTGAGACTGCAAGATCATTCGGGGAGAGTGTTGTGTCTTCGGTTATTATGTGGATCTTTGCAGGGCTCAAGAAGCTCTTCCATGTGGTATCTGCACATCGGCTGCTCTTACTCATACTGGGACTCAGTATTGCAACCAATTTGATGTTATCTTCAACAGAGACTTCGACATGGTGGCAGGAGAGACGAGCGGCAAACTTGATGAAGCGAATTGGAGTAGGTCCAGACCATCTAATGAGTAAAGCTATTTACATAGCGGACCTGGAGGAGGCGGCTGGCGGAAACGGACATGAGCTATCGTTTCCTCAGAACAGCACATGCTTCGGCACATTCAAAGAGATACTGGATACAACTAATATGGACTCTCCATGGGAGGAAGCCGGAGCAGCGCTTACATTGGCCCAAAGCCGATCAACGGCCCGTCGACTCCGAAAAACACGACAACGTCTGGGGACTTATAGGCATGATTTGCTTGTAGCGATGCGTGTTGTGAACACCATTGAACGGGAGATGTTACAATCGGAGTGGGAGAATTGGCTGACCAATGAGAGATCGCTCTGCGACGATCTCGAGATGATGCTGCAAGATGGTGATGGCAAAGGCAAGATTGAGGAGTCGGCGACGCAGAAAGTGATGAGCTCGATATCAGAGGATCGTAAGAAGGCCCTTGAAACATGGCGAGACGAGTACTGCGGAAGCTGCCGGAGCGACTACGATTCGGTGATGAGGGAGAGGGCATTGGCTAGCATGTAATAAGGGTCAGGAGTAGGACAGGGTTCATAGGGCACCTTGTGTTTTTGGACAAAGGATGAGCATTCAGGACAAAGCGGTCTTACTGTTTTATATGTTTTTTTTTTTGCATTCTGTTCAGGAACTACCTAAGATACCACCGCCGTCGCTGTCAAGACTCGATAGAATTTTTCTTTTATTCTTTTTCTTGAAAACATTGTCACTGAAAAACAAAGCAGATACTCTGATGGGTCTTTTAACTATTGATGATGATGCGCCTGTGATGAACCCGTAGTATCATGAGTGTAATCTGCGAGGCTAGTAAGCCGACGTTGCCTCGACGGATCAATGTTCTTGGACCGTAAAGATCAAGGAAACTAAGACAAACTTACGTGATATTATGTTACAGATTCGTATCATGAGGTCATAGACCTGACCAATCAGGATCATAGTAGTGAGATCGTATCTGTTAGGTGGTGGCTGGAAACCTGTGTATAGGTAGATGGCGATGTCCTGAGAAGTATGAGAAGTAGATGACTCCTCAGAGATTATTAATAAACCTGATCATGGCCCTTTTGGAAACAACTAAATAACTGCTGGCAAGTCCCCTTTCAAGTACGATCAATCTTCTCAGATCGGATGATAAGGTGCGATATGGATGACAGGGGTTGGGCGATCGCACGCCTCGGATGCGTTGGGCCTAAAATCGCTAAGGCTGACACCCGACCTTCAACAATGCTCTACCATCAACCAACTACCTAGTACCGAAGAACCGTGAACTCTAGCGCGCCCCTTAAAATCTTCCTTTGTACTTTTGTCTTACTACACACCATCAAGTCATCCGTGGATCTCTATTCCGAGAGCTTTTGACTGCATCGTCGAGGTCAAGGATTGAGAAGTTGATGGTAAATGAATACATCCCCTTTCCCTTTCCCTGATAATACCTTGAATATCGTAATTGCTCGTAAACACGGTGACATACACGCAATAAGCCATCAAGACGAAATCAACAATAATGAGCTTTAAACGGCCCTATCTAGTAGCCGAACCCCTTTATCGATCCAGGTCGAGTTATTCGATTGATATACATCTGTATTGTATCGAAAAAGCCGTCATGAGTCCTAGAACCAGGGAAGCTAGCTGATAGCAGGTAGTAGATAATTGATATTAGGACTGCGAGATCTGTACAAGATCTTACTATGATATATAATGGTATCGGATCAGACGCATCCGATGGGGTACTCAGTATGCAATTAAGCCATCATCTGGAAGCTGCTAGATGAAAGAACCCTTTGGAAACGGCCTACTACCTACCTACTTGTAGCTGCTCTTCAGCCACCCCACTCTCTCCTTTCATTCAGCTCACGAGGTCATTGACGTACTAGCTATTTCCCCGTCCGCTTTCCTCGGCCCTGGCCGTCGCTTAGCGTAAGACTAGTAGTGTCTTGCTATAAGACTGTCATCTTGTCAAGGGTACTCCAAGTCCTAACTGGACTAAGGGCGTGATCCACAGCTGGTGACGACTTGAGATCACATTTTAAGTTTGATTGTTTCGTTCTCGACTCTTCACAATGAGCCGGGGGCGGGCTACACCGCCACAGGTGTATTCTCCTACAACTAGGGATTTTGATTCAAGTAGATTAGGAGAGGGAAGATTGAGATATTCATACCAACGACTTCATCGTATTGTTATATCTCCTTGAACAACATTTCCCCCTTCCTAAGAAAACGAACAACAACAAAAGCAGTCATGGTTCTTCGCCCTCTTCATGAACCGGAGCCTCTAGCCATCATAGGATTATCCTGTAGGTATGGCGGAGAGGCAGATTCCGCCGCAAATCTCTTCAAGAGCGTGCTGGCTGCCAAGTCAGTCTACGGGCCCATTCCCAAAGATCGGTTCGACGCCGACTTTTACTACCACCCAGACCAGAACCGTACTGGCACGCTGTACACCAAGGGTGGTTATTTCCTTGCTGAGAACCCTGGCTTCTTTGACTCGTCCTTTTTCCAGTTGCCCTCCCAAGACGTGCTGGCCATGGATTCGCAGCAGAAACTTCTGCTCGAGAATACATATCATGCTCTAGAGAATGGTACATTGCCCAAGATTGGGATGTAAGTCCCTTGAACTTCGTCCCCGGATTTATTTACTGACATGTTGTCAACCCCCTTGTTCTAGCTGGCATCCGAATGGCCGATGTAAAGGAAACACCCACGTCGGTGTTCGTTGGGTGCACGAATAATGACCATCTGGCCCTGGCAAACTCGGATCTTCTCATGAAAATGAAGTGCAAGTCCACAGGGACGGCTATGTCACTCTTGGCAAACCGTATTAGTTGGTTCTACGACCTTCGTGGCACGAGTCAGGCTGTTGACACGGCGTGTTCTAGCGGCCTGACCGCATTTCACTTGGCTTGTAATGATGTTCGCCTCGGGCAGTCATCGATGGTAAGTGACTAGTCCATCGGTCACTAACGTGGCAAGTTCTGTTGTGAAACTTATGAATGATAGGCAATCGTTAGTGGTGTCAATCTCGTTGAGCACCCTGGATCTATCGTGAGCTTGTGCAATATCGGGGTATTATCCCCTGATGGGCGGTGTTTTAGTTATGACCAAAAGGGCACTGGGTTTGGGAGAGGCGAGGGCGTGGGTACGGTCATCGTCAAGCCTTTGCGAGACGCATTGAGGGACGGTAACAGGATCCGATCCGTCGTGCGCATCACGGGCTCCAATCAGGATGGCAAAACTGCTGGCATCACACTGCCCAACCATCTAGCCCAGCAGAGACTGATCCAGGACGTATACACGTTGGCAAATCTCGACCCTCGACTTACAAGCTATTTTGAGGCTCATGGGACTGGAACTGCTGTTGGAGATCCCCTGGAGATGAAGGCTATTACAGCGGCATTGTTCACTGACCGAGAGACGCCGCTGTATGTTGGTTCGCTAAAGTCCGTGATTGGTCATCAGGAAGGAGGAGCTGGCATCGCTGGACTAATCAATGCGGTACTTGCCGTCGAATCCGGACAGATACCCCCGATGACCAATTTTGAGAACCTCAATGAAAACATCCCCCCAAGAAAACACTTGGCCTTTGCGAAGCGGCCGACCTCCTGGCCGAGAAACGATGTGCGTCGTGCGTCTGTCAACTCGTTTGGATACGGAGGCACGAACGCCCATGCTGTGCTGGATGATGTCGAGAGTTTCCTACGAACGCATCCTCATTATCCGCAAGATATCTTGCGGGGACATGTGGCGCGGGATGGCTGCTTAAAGGGACTGAACATGATCTACACTATCTCTGCGTTTGACGAACAAGGGGTTCAACGCAACGCTAATCGGTTGCTCGAATACCTGAAGTCTGTGTCTTTCCAAGATGACCCCAATGGAGAGGTCACATTTCTTGCTCGACTCCAGCATACGTTGAATCATCAGCGGGCCTCGCTCAACTGGGAGAATTGGATCATCGCACCTGGCTTGGACGCGTTGCGTAGATCTCTTGGGAACAAACTCCAAGCATTCAAAACGCCAGTTGGTAGTCAGCGACAATTGCGCTTCATCTTTACCGGCCAAGGTGCGGGCTGGGTGGGCATGGGAAGTGACTTGTTGGTCTATCCCCTTTTCCGGCAGAGGATAGAGGAGGCGTCGGTTTACTTGGAACGATTGGGGAGCCATTGGAACTTGAGCGGTAAGTATACTGTCAATAGTAACCACCGTGTATAAGACATGAATCTAATAAGAAATGCAGACGTCATCTCGATGAGGACGCAGCTTGCTGATCCAAACGAGCCAACCTATGCTCAGTCAGCCTCCGTTGCCATCCAAACAGCCTTGGTGGATCTTGTGGCAAGCTGGGGACTTGTTCCATCAACAGTCGTCGGACACTCTTCCGGCGAGATTGCAGCATCATACTGTGCAGGCAAGATTAGTCGGCAAGCCGCCTGGAAGGTTGCCTTTTACAGAGGATTAGCCTGTACCAAGGTCCTCGATAGGGGTGGGTCAATGATGGCTGCTGCTATAGGAGAGGCCGATGGCGAAGCCTTTCTGTCTAATGCTAAACTAACAAAACCACGTAGTGTTGTAATTGGATGTATCAACAGCCCGAAGAGTATCACATTCACGGGAAATCGAACTGATATTGTCCTACTCAAGGAGTCTTTTGATGCCGCAGATGTCAACACCAAGATCTTGCCCGTCAAGGTGGCCTATCACTCTTCCGATATGGAGATTGCCAGTCCGGAATATCTTTCACTCTTAGGCAGTCTTAATCATGGGGAGAAAATAACTTGGGCCAATGAGGTTGTCATGGTCTCCTCTGTTACGGGTTTGCCTGTTACAGAAGGCCAAGTTAAAGATCCAGCATATTGGGTGCAGAACATGGTGTCGCCTGTCCGCTTCTCCATAGCCCTTGCTCGATCGCTTAGCTTGGGGGTCGAAGGACCCGGTTTGGCAGCCGCGGTAGCTGAAACCATTGTTGAGATTGGGCCTCACTCTGCCTTGAAAGCTCCCGTAAGGGAAATCTTGGCAGGGCTTCCAGACGACCGGCCAATTCAATATTGTAGCCTGTTGAGACGTGGTGAAAGTAACAGAGCAACACTGCTCGACAGTGTTGGAATGCTTCATTGCCAAGGTTACCCACTGAATCTCGATCTGATTAATGACCCGTTTGAGACGCACAAGGAGTCACTGGATCTTCCACCATACTGTTTCGATCACTCACAGTCATATCGCGTGACTTCCCGGACAATGGAGGCGATCAAATTTCCGCCATACAAGAGGCACGAGTTGTTGGGGGTCCCTGTATCAGACACCAATTCATTCGAGCAGCGGTGGAGGAATGTCTTGCGGCTGACTGAAATTCCATGGCTGACCATGAACAATGTAAGCTTAATAATGGTCAACCTTTTTCTGAATTTGCTAATGATCCTAGATGCAAGGTAAAGTCATGTTTCCAGGTGTGGCATATATGGTGATGGCGGCAGAAGCTGTCATGCAACGTTTCGAGGGGCCTGAGGATATTTCTGGTGTGAGGTATCGCCAGGTCTCCTTTAATTCATCACTCATCATCCCAGACACTCCCGAAGGTATTGAGATTATCTTCTCACTTCAGCCGGATGTCGTCAATGGCAAAGCCTCAGATGAATGGCTCGTATTTCGCATCATATCCTATGATGAATCTGAGTCCTGTTGGACAGAGCATTGTGTGGGCCACGTGTCTCTTGAAAGAGAAGGCGGCACCTTTGACAGGTCATCAAAGACCGAGAAGTTGCAATCGCTCATGGCGAATACTGGGTTTACCTCAAGCCTTGACATCGATAGTATGTACGCCGGCTTTGAGTCTGCGGGGATGGGCTTTGGAGAGCTGCTCAGAAACATCCAAAGCATCAAGCTATCCAGTGACAGAGCCTCCTGTCTTAGTTCGACTAAGCTTCCAGGAATCCCTAAGATTGCTCATGATGACTACCTGGTGCACCCGTGTGTATTTGAGAGTATACTGCACAGTCTATTGACTATATGCGGACCGGACGTTAAATACAAAAAGTGCTCTATGGTTGCTGTTCACATCAAGGAGGCATGGATCTCGGCTCATATTGAGAACCGTGCAGATGCGATGCTTGATTGTTTTGCGACTACGCAGAGGGTATCATCGACAACCTGGAGATCACGCGTCCTTGTTGAAAGCATGGATTCAAAGTCACCCCGGATTTTGATTCAAGGCATTGACCTTGTAGCGCTTCCGTCGACAGCAGAAGATCAGATGGAAAAAGGTCGCTTCTATAACATTGACTGGAAACCTGATGTGAAGCTCTTAAAGTCAATCGAGTCTGCCAGCGACTCTGAGCTAAGGGCTGGTTCATTAAGAGATCTCACTGCGGAGGATCATCGCAATTTTCAACTGGTTTCATCAATATTTATACTCGACACACTGCAATACCTACAGGACGCAGAACTCTCAGAACATCTTCCCCATCACAAGATTTTTATCAAGTGGATGGAAAAGCAGCAACAACTCATAAATGCGGACAACATTGTGCTCATCACCAAATCTGAAATTGAAGCGATATACAATAGCCCAGCCTTAAAGGAGAGCCTTGTGGACAGAGTAGCAGCTCGAAGCGCGCGTGGTGAGCTTCTCGTACGTGTCGGCAGTCAAATCACTCCCATCCTAGAGCAAAGGGTTGACTGCCTGGACCTTATGTTTAGTATTGACAACCTCATGGAAAGAACCTACACCGAAAGCATACCAGGTACACTTACAGCTCATGTGGCGACGTATCTCAAACACCTCTGGCACAACTTGCCCGAGCTCAAGGTTCTTGAGGTTGGTGGTGGAACAGGCAGTGCGACACAAGTCTTCTTTGAGAGTCTGAGCCGAGCCTTGGAAGACTCGCGATTCCCCAGGGAGTCACGTTCTCCTGGTGTGGAATATCATTTTACGGATATGTCTTCGGCATTCTTTGGAACTGCGCAGAAACGCTTTAGGAAATGGTCAGACGTCTTGCAGTTCAAGACGCTCGACATTGAGCAAAGTGCAGTGGGCCAAGGGTTTGAGCTTGCCTCATACGATTTGATCATCGCATGTAATGTGAGTAACACACCTCTCATAGCCGGCTATTTTGCATTGTGCTAATTTGCGCTGCTAGGTGCTACATGCCACCAAGGATCTTGGGGCAGTCTTGAGAAATGTCAAGTCGCTGTTGAAACAGTAAGCACCGCTCAGTCATTCAATTCTCGTCTTATAATGCTAATCTTTGTATAGCGGTGGTGACCTTCTTCTGATCGAAAATGTTCGACCAGACCTCATGTGCTGTTCTCTGGCCTTTGGTCCATTGCCAGGCTGGTGGTTAAGTAGCGAGAATTTCCGTCAACAAGGCCCCTTGATCGACGATGCTACATGGCATACCCAGCTCCAAAATGCGGGGCTTGAACCACGCATTCACATCAAGGACTCGGATGAGGATGCAGGTCACGAAATTTCTGCATTTATTGCCAGCGCCCGATATTTAGCAGACGCGGTGGAAGTTACCCGTTGTCTCATTGTCCATTTTCATCAACAAGACGACTTGATTTCCAGTCTCGAGGCTCGGTTTTGCGAGCAAAAGGCATGGGCATGCTCTAGTATTGGATTCGAACAGCTCTCGAAAGACGCTTTAAACAAGTCAGGTTGCATTGTCGTTCTCGGGATGAAGGGGCTGGATGTTTCCGAACTGGGGCAAAATCAGCTGCAAATGATACAGTTGTTAGTCAACACTTCCCACAATATACTCTGGGTCACAGGCGATCCGGAGCAGCATCCAAAAGATGCGATGGTCTATGGGCTGCTGAGATCATTGCGATGGGAACGTTACGACGAGTCAGTTAACTTTATCACGCTTGGAATCCATGATCCGTACACCAAGACGGGGGGGAGTCTAGCCGAGGAGATTGCTGGCGTTTGCTGTGAAGCATTTGGCTCTGGTGGTCTCATTCTACCAAATTCCGACTTCATCTTGAAGGATGGAACCTTGCTCACTGGTCGACTCCAGCCGTCGAATGGTATGAATACGTCGCTTAATTCGACCGACCAATATTTCATCGAACACCTGGCTCTGGGGACAGCAGAGACACCGCTCAAGCTCACACCCTATGAGTCAGCCCCCATAAACAGACTCGGATTCGTTGCAGATGATGCCGCATCGCGCCAGCTAGAAGAGCACGAAGTTCGGATCGAGGTGCAGGCAGTTCATCTCACCCAACAAGAATTGGTAGGCATGAACAAAATCGTACCTGGAACTGAGATTGGAAGAAGTGGTGCTGGCATAGTGAAGGCTGTTGGATCAGCAGTCAAGACATTGAGAACGGGAGATTCAGTCATGTTCATCAATGATGTCGCTAGTCGAGGTACTTTTAGGACCTCATTCACCGTCGATCAACGCGCTGCGGTGAAGATTCCCTCCGAATTAAGCCTTAACCAAGCTGCTACTATACCTTTTGCCTTTTGCATTGCTTACCACGCATTGATAAGCGTTGCAAATCTTAAACCGCGGCATACGATTATTGTTGATGCTTCGCTTCAAGAGATTGGTCATGCAGCAATAACACTGGCCAAGATAAACAACGTTGGTGTTGTCGTCCTTGCTGCGAATGATGAGGATAAACGTATTATTGTTGAGCATCATGATATTTCTTCAGATTGCGTAATTTCCATCGATGAGGGTTCAGTCTCTGACAAAATCCTGGCTTTAACAGGAGGGAATGGCGCTGATATATTCGTTGGACGAGGCATGTCTTCTCACCGTGCGGCTTCTTGGATGTCCAAATTTGGTCACATCGTTCGTATCCAACACAAAGACTCAGACGCTTCTGAACACCAGCTCTTGACTGCCGGGAGAGGCAACCTTACGTACTCGAATATTAACATGCAGGAATATCAGCAGCACAGGCCGGATGATGTTCTCGACACGTTTGGAGAGCTTGCCAGCGTTCTCTCTCAACACGATTTCGCTGCGGCTCAACCCGTCACGACCATTTCCTTTGCCGACATCAAGAGTGTCATCGACAAGGCTCGCCAAGGAGAGAGCTCTCAATGGACGGTCTTTGTTCCCCAAGACGATGATTTGGTTCCTGTAAGTCATCTATACAAACCATTCAAGTTCTCATACTGACTTTTCTGTATTTAGGTCTGCAAGAATCCACTTGGCAACCTTTGCTTTTCAGCGGATGCGACATATGTGATGCTGGGTGGATTCGGCGGCATCGGTAGAAGTATTGTGAAGTGGATGTTTTCACGAGGCGCAAGAAATTTTATAATCCTATCACGATCTGGATGGCATAGCGCCGCCGCGAAGCAATTATGTGATGAGCTCGCTGCTGGAGGCTGTACTGTAGAGGGCAGACCGTGCGATATCAGTGACAGAGATGCCATCCAAGCACTGTTGGAGGACTGTCGTCTGCGAATGCCTCGTATCAAAGGATGTGTTCAGTGCTCCATGGTTCTAAGAGTGAGTGGACCGCAGCGATCAAATAAAGACGACTTGCTAATCGTGAAACAGGACGCCATGTTTACAAACATGACATACGAGCAATACACAGAGGCCATTCATGCAAAAGTGCAGGGATCGCTGAACGCCGCTGAGTTGCTTCCAAAGGATATGGATTTCTTTATCATGCTCTCCTCTTCAGCCGCCGTTATTGGAAACAGAGGCCAGGCAAATTATGCAGCGGCAAATGCATTCATGGATTCGTTTGCAAAGACTCTTGTTCAGCAGGGAATCCCAGCCACGACTATTAGCTTGGGTAGTATTCTTTCTGTGGGTTGGCTATCAGAAAACTCGATCCCGGTTGCTTTATCGTATGATACGACTGGAGAAGACAGACTACTGTCCGTCATTGAGTATCACATGGACCCGCGCTGGGGATCGGCAAAGTCGGCGAAGACTTGTCACACTGTCGCAGGTTTGCGGACAACTGCTGATTTCCTTCGGGAAGGGGTCCCTCTCCCGTATTTCATGTCTCTGCCCTTGTTTTCGTACTTTATGAAGACGACGGCTTTGGCGAAATCCAATGTCGCGGCCGGGGGTAGTGCCGAGAGCATACCCCTCGCAACATCGTTGAAAACAGTCAGCACAATGGAACAGGCTGTTTCGCTGGTGACAAAGGCAATCATTTCAGAAGTCTCCAGCGCGATGCTGATGTCGCAAAATGAATTAGAACCGGCAAGATCAATGGTATCCTACGGCATAGATTCACTAGTGGCTGTCGACTTGAGGTCGTGGTTCAAGAGAAGTGTAGGTGTAAGCCTCGGTACAGACGATATTCTGAACGACGTGAGCATGGAAACACTGGCAGAAAAGGTGATAAAATCGAGTAGCCTCGTTCCAAGCGAGATATCCGGGTCACATTGAGCCCCTACATTTCTCTCACGTCTGTCTCAGTTCTAGCGCTTTGGGGTAAGATATTATACGGGCCATAGGAAGCGAATATGGAGGGCAATAATAATAGCTCTTTTATCATGAGACCTACTTATTACCATGCGTTTGCTAACGGCCCTGACCGTCCAACACCATCGTCGAGATGTTTGAATTGTGTTATAGCTTATTACAGGGTTTTGTTATTCGCTGCACAAGTGACGAAGATTCACCGGATGCCCATGACAAGTTCTTCACGGAAGAATGAGGACCATTATGACATAAGAGATGGCTTGATGAGTGATGAGAGCCATAGGGGGGGTTGAATCATAGCCCTGGAGATCCGGAAGAGCCCGGATAAGAAGAAGCGGCAGAAGCTATCCATCGGCCAACTCGGGGTTGCATTACCGCCTAGGAAGCATGTCCGCACCGCCCGCACCTTGTTCTCTACATATTATCTCCATGCTTAAAGACGACGGTGCATTCGGACAGCAGTAAGTGTTTCGGATTACTAGCTGTCATGCATATGCATCGGACAAAGTAATGGAATGGATTGGATTGTTTGGCGCGCTGAATGGAATCCAGGGATCATGCCTGGGGTTTCCTTGGCGGGTGCGGGCTGGAACATCAACTAAAATTAGCGCCCTCAGTGCCAGCCCAGCCCAGCCCACTGGAGGGCTTTAGTGGCTTCCAGCAGGTTGATTCCAGGGCCGCTTACAGATACACAGCACCTGGGCAACTGGAGCAGCCAGCAACCTGCTGAACAGTGACGACGTAGGCCGGCAAGCGGGCTGGGCTGCCTAACAAAGGGCATTATTGGCTGTGACGTCAGGAGACTTTTGGCCTGGACCTCTGATGGAATGAATGAATGCGGACCTCGCGACCCCACGATAAGCTTCCCAATGTCCGCCCGCGGAAACCAAGACAAGCAACGCAGAGCTTACCCTCCATAATTATTATTATTATTGTTATTACCATTCTTCTTCTTCCTCCTTCTTCCTCAAATACCACGGAGCTTCTGCATCTTTTTTCCCTTGACCCTGAATGATTTCCACCTTGGCATAGCAATTGGATTCTTCCTCCCTTTCTCCTCGCTTCAACCGGGTTGCCTGGGTGCTCTGTTGACGAAGTTGTCCATGGAACTGTCGTTGGTATAATAAGCTGTGCTTCTTTAGCTTGGGTCCTTTGTCGAAACCACCGAAAACTCCGTTGTACATAATCTTTATCTTCTACTTTCTTCCACTTGAACGATAACGGAAGCAAACAAACGAACAAAAAAAAAAAAGAAAAAAAAGAAATGGGAAGCCATCACGAACCATTCCTCGCCCTCGGCCCCATAGATTGGGATGATGTGCCGGCCGATAGCCTCAAGCCGTTCCTGGACGGCATCTTCGCTGATGCCCAAACCGTCATCGAATCTATTCCCTCGCCCACCACAATAAATGCCGTCACCGGGAGAGCGCGCTCCCAGACTGATTCAGCCGTCCTCCTAGCCGATATACAAAAGATACACTCCCAGCGCCAGTCGGGTGCCTCACTGGCCACGGCCCAACAGCTTCGCAAAGAATGGAAGGAAGTAAAAGTGAACGTCAGGGACAATCCCATGGGCATCAGTGTATACAAGCTCACTGCCAAGGACGGCAAGGGGTCCTGGTTTGCCAGGAGAAGTATCCACGAGGGTCTGACCTTTGACTCCTGGAAAACTGGGCTTGAGAAGGAGTTCCCCGAGACGATGAAGTTTCAATCGGGACCAGGCAGCGGTAACATACGAGGCATTGGGGCCGACAAGAGAGTTGAGAGTCAGCTCGTTGACGGCTCTGGCCATTTGAGTGGTAGGTTTGGCCCGTACCATTTTGTCAAGCTTCCCTTTCACCAAGTTGCTAACTCTTTTTGGCAGTATTCCAACTATCTGCGCAATTTCCAGGCCCTACAGCCCCGAGAGACTTCATCACACTTCTCCTGACCTCTGATAACTCCCCACAGCGCAAGGGAAATTCGCGGCCGCTCAGACAATACGTGATTGTTTCAAAGCCCTGCATTCATCCCGAGTGCCCTAATCGACAAGGAATAATCCGGGGCCAGTACGAGTCCGTTGAGATTATCAGAGAAGTGCCTATCGAGCAGGACCCCTTGGTCGCTAAGAGGTCGCTGTCATCGACTGACTTGAGTACCGATGAGAGCCGACGAACTGGCGCCGAATCTGGCCAGGATCAATTGACAGCCATTGAGTGGCTTATGGTGACCCGAAGTGACCCAGGAGGCAGCGTTCCGCGTTTCATGGTTGAGAAAGGCACACCTCCTGGAATCGTTGGCGACGCTGGCAAGTTCGTTAATTGGATAACTGAAAAGTCGAAGGATAACTTTGCAACTTCCAACGATGTCAGCCCACAAACAGACGCTGCGACAGGAAATGATACCCAAAACACACAAATAATACCTTCCATCCAAGAACCTAATAGCCCTCAGCAGCATGAGGGGGAGGGCGAAAATATTCCAAGTAGCAACGGCATCTACGGTATAATAAGCGGAATATATGGAGTTGCATCTTCGGTTGTTGCCAGCGGTTTCCGGCAGTTCAGCAGTCCCGCTGGTAGTAACGCTAGTCAGGAGAGCTTGCATGACATGACGGAAGGGCTCGAAGAGGATGATGATGATGACCAAACAGTATCAAGCGAGACCTCATCAATACGCACTTTTGCTTCCGCTCTTGAGAAGAGCTTGACAGAGGAACAACGTGCCCAGAGTCTTACCGGAAGCAATTCAGACGAGTCCAAAGCTCAGAATCAATCGCTTGAAAGGGAGCTCAGGAAACTCCAAGAAAGACGCCGTAAACTGGACGAAAAGGCTGTCCAGATGCAGGAGCGTCTAGAATCGAAGCGTCGCGGAGGAAAAGAGAAGGACGAGGCATCGGTGACCAAGATGCGCGAGAAGCACGAAAAGGAACTAGCCAAACAGGAAGCAAAGTACAAGCGCGAACTGCAAAAGCTAGAAGAGAAGCGCGAGCAGGAGGAGCGAAAAGCCGAGGCACGAAGGCGCAAGAATGTGGAGAAGGAAGAGAAGCTCACCTTGAGCCTTGAGCTGGAGAAGGCCAGGGCCGAGAGGGATGTTGCGCTGAAGCAGATTGAGATTCTTAAGAGCCAAGTGGGCGAGCTACAGGCGCAGAATACGATGCTGGTGGCTAAGATGGGGAGGTTGGGAGGTATTGATAGGACGAATTCGTCGGACTCGAAAGCTTCAGGGGTAGCAAGCACGAAATCGGGATGATAAGGCAGCAAAATGGATAGACCTTTTTCTTCTTCTTTTCTTCTTCTTTTATGTACCCATGATGATAATGTAACACGGATTGGGAAGCGGGGTATGGCGTTTTGATAAGGGGGAATTGGTCTGGGTAAAGTCATCAACATACCCAATAGAGTTTCAAGGGGGTCAAAGCTGGTGATTACGATTGAATTGACTTATTCTTTTTTTTACTTCCCTTCTTCTTGTCTATTTGATTCTAGCCATCTAATGCCTCTGTAAGTAGCTTTGAGACCCTGTGACCTCGTGGGAGTAACTCTCTCGTCTTGAGAATCGCTTGCTGAAGCTCCTGACCGCCACCGGCTTTGCTCAATGCTACAGCACTACGGATGACGCGCGCGCAAATAGCAAATGCATGAGGGTTCGAAGCCCAGCCCAAAGGTCCGTCCTCCTGATCCAAAAGTATCTGGACTCGACCCAGGCCACCGCATGCCCACTCACCCAACTTGGAGAGCGTCGCATCATCAGACTCCCAGTTGAGGCCCTCAAAGACGTTTATCCATCGCTCAGCCTCGCGAACTTCGTCAACGAAGAGGTTCTGCTCCTCCACGGCGAAGAGCGAGTCATCAAACTCAAGAGCCGCGACGAGTTGATCCTGGGCGGATTTCCATGGGCGGCCAGTTGCTGCCGTGCAGCCGCCGCGATCCCCGACGATCCTGCTCGTGACGATGGTCTTGAATGCAGGGCTGTTGCTGAAGTGCTGGGTGAGCCACTGCAGAAGACGATTGGCAGCTTCCATGGGGGTGAGAAGTTGTCCGAGGATGCTCCTTGCGGTTTCGGATCCAACATCGCGGACTTCGTCGTCGTCATCGTTCAAAGCATCATAGAGGGCGAGGAGTGCAGGCAGACAGTCGTCGTTATCGCATGTATCCCCAACTACACTGAAGAATGAGCGAAGTGACTCTGCCGCTGCAAATCGTGTATCAAAACTCTAATATAAAGCGTTAGCAATGCCTGCTTTTCAGTGCATGGTGGGTAGGATATAAGGGTAAATTATTGTGGGGGTTGGAAGGTATGTTAATAGAGGAGTCACCCACTTTATCATCAAGACCAGCATCACTCATCATAAGACCCCAATTTTGGAGCGTCAATTCTGGGACCCCTTGAGCACTCATCCGGACAGCCCATGTACCACCGCTAACCCTGATGATAGCATTGGACAGAGATGGGTTCAATGACCGTAGCGGGAGCAAGGTCCATAGATCCACGAGCGACGATGCTAACAGTCCACCAACATTATCCTTCTGAACGAGTCGATCCACTAGCTCAGCAAGGTTGTTAATAGCTACCGCTTGTGGCTCCATGAACTTGGTCTTGAAGCAAACATCGACATAGAGGGTGCACAGGTCCAAGAGGACGCCGCTTGAAGTCGATGCTACAGGCCACAGTGCTGGCATTGCCTCAAGGGCTGTAACCAATGTATCTGCACCGATATGCTTTTCCAACAAAATTGCTCTGATTCGTTCAACGGCATCATCCTCCTGGGATGCAAATATAATTTCACTCAACAAGCTTTGAGACCTGAACAATGCAGATCCACTGATCGTTGGTATCGAGACCTTCGGTGGCTGGAGGGGCTGTGAAGACTTCTGGAACATCCATATTGTGTTGATAACCTCCAGATATGCAGAAATGACATCTGAGCAGTTGATGTATTGGACATCAATCTGTGTATTTGCCAGAAAAGCTGTCAGCTCCGGCAGGTCGGCTATTTCATGTTAGTTCTGACTTTGAAAGAAAGGGGGGTTTGAGATGCCCACCAGTCAGGCGATCCAACGACACTTCTGTAAGTCTCTCAAAGAGGAATTTAAGAGATAAGAGTACGCCGTGTAGGTAGTTCTGCCCCTTGGGAGTTTTGTCATCAAATGCTTTCTGGAATAGTTCCTTAATGATAACAAGCCATCTCTCATGAAGCAAACAAGAGCAAAGCGTCCTAGCCGCTATCTCACGAACGTGCCATACAGGGCTTGAGAGGTATGTGGCGACATGCACCTGAATCTCGTCCCGGAGCAGATCGGGGGGTCCAGCTCGGCGGATAATGTCCAAGGCAGGGAAAACCGACTCCGCCGCTGATGTAGTAGTAGTTGAAGCTATCATCTGATGACCGGACTTGAGAAGATTGGCTAACACTGTAGGGAGGTTAGGATATCTGTGGTATGGGATCCGATTGGCTTTGCCGTCCCATCCGGCCTCGATCATAGACTTGCTCTCCTGCGAACCGAAAAGAGTGTCAATGAGACTTCGGAGGAAGATCAGCCCACAGTTACGAATGGCCCAAACTTCGGATCTTAGACCGCTCGCAGCTAGTTCCAAACACTGAGGCAGATATTTCTCAGATTTATTTCCCATCGAAGTAAGAAGGGAGTTTTTGAAGATGTCCTTGAGACAATTATAAGCATGAACCTGTGACAGGTTTGAGCCGTCTGTCTCGGAAACTCGCGCCTCAACACTAGCAATTTCTATCAGCTTTTCTAGTACTTCTTCGAATGAGGGACTGGTTGCGTTTGCTGAGAGAATGCCCGTCATCAGAGAGGGAATTCCGGCGGATCTTCTAGTGGTGGACACTTGAGTGAAAATAGCGTTCATAGTGCCCTATGTAAGATAGCTGTTAGCATTTCTTTGGTCTTCAACCTCAAATCAAAAATTGAGAGGGGCGAAGAAGCTTTCATGTCTTGTGTTTTGGATTAATTGGCCTCTCTCACCTTGTACCAAACATTTAGTATTGGTTCTGCTCCATCAGTTTGCTCCAGATGCTTCGTTAGCTGACAGCAAGTCGCAAACGTTGCCGCAACCGTGGTGAAAGCTCCCCGATGTCTGAGACTGGCTAATTGATCAAACGTCAAGTTTCCGATTTCCTCAAATGTTTCTTGTGAGGGGACTATGAGTCCTTCTCGAGATTTGTTTCTCATCGTCGAAGCCAATGTCCGCATCAAGTTGCTAGAAGAGATTAGCTGTGAAAAATGACGATAGAAGGCATCGGAATATTCACCTAGATTCATGAATTGAGCGAAAGCTGTAGCTCAGGAGACCTTTAGTTTCAAGGCCCTCCATATCCTCTAGCTCCTGAGGCAAATGTCCTTCCGGTGAGTCGTCGCAGAGGATGTCTCGTACGGTTTTCCAGATTCGAACACAGCACACAACTGCCCTTTCTTGCAAGGTATTGACAGATTCTAATTCAGAATCAGAGAAACTCTTCTCGGAAACAACTTGCCACGTGGTGCAGAGGGACGCAAAATCGCTGTGCAGGGGGGTGTCAAGAACTGCGCGGCCAAGGTCCGTCTCTGCCTGTGAGATCTTGTACTCCAGTGACTCAACGAGCTTTGAAAGAAGATTGAGGCGCTCCTCTCCAGTGTTCAGAAACTTGTATAATAGCTGAGAGGCCCTAGCGACACCGTCCGAATGATCAGCTCTTGATGTACGAAGTGAAAGGTCGTTTGCCCGCTGTAAGAGTTCTCCGAGCTCTTTTGCCGGACTTTGACTGGTTCTTTGAGACGTAAAACTGAATCTTCGGTATTTCTCATCAGCGAGAAAGCGTGCCAAGACAAGCGATGATATTTCCCGAACATCATCAAACGGATCCATAATGAGATCGGCAAGAGCCCGCATCCACTTGTCATCAAAAAGATCATAGATCAACTCTTGATCCTCAGGTGTCTCCCAGTTCTTCGAGGCTTCATCCTCCATACGAAGGATAAATAGCATACTCTTCAGGGATGCAATGTGTCGTTGGTATGATGCAGTTGGCGTCAACTCGATACACAGGAACCCTATGTACCAGTTCAAAAACTTCTCATGGTATTCGAGGCATTGTATTAGCTGGGTCTCTGGAAGTGAGATCAAATTGGTATGATATAGTATTGGCTGGGTGCCGGCATCGGGTCGATTACGTTTTTGAGCTTTTGCTCTTGCTCTGGGTATACTGCGTTTCAATACCGCGATAGCACCGCGCACTCGTTTGAACATGTCTCTTGATCGAGCACAAACATCCACTCGAAATTTGGCATCCGGGTCAGCAAAGAATGTTCCCAAATGTCTTTTAAGCAGGTCAAGCGTGGCTGAGGAATATGGTCTCGTTGTTGATGGAGAGCTTATCAAGAGTGTAAAAGCCAGTGAGCGAACTTCATGTGAAGGGTGTGTCAGAACACTCTCAATGACACTTTCTTGCAGAATAATACAAGAATTAGAGTCTGCGTTGCCATCATCACCGAGATCTAAAACTTTTGTTAACGTTTGCTGAAAAGGGGGAGTTGGTTGTATCTTACAAGGCTCTTCAACAAGGCCAACTTTCTTCCCGGTTTCTAATGCAGCAAGACGAAGAAGAGCAGAAGTATCAAAATCAGCAGTTGGCGCTGAGGGAGAACTATTCTCATTCATCTTCTGCAGAAATTTCAGGGCCTCGGATCTATCGGCTTTAAATAGGGGAAGGAATATGTAATTCTTGATGCGCTCCAGAAGGGATGGATCTTCTGTAAGGAAGTCAAGTATCCAGCGGTGCCAAGTGTCAATGCTTAAACCTGTGGCATCATCTTCACCCTTTTGTCGGAGGCCCTTGTACACGCTCACTATGAACTTGCCCGCTGCCGGACAGACGAAGTGTAATTTGAGCCACTGAAATAGATCGTCGACGAAGAGCCGCCATACTTCAATCGTCTTTTCTGGGGTGGCATCCTTGAGATGAGAGCGATGGGCTGAGTGGATGCCCTTCAGGGTAAAGACTCCTTTGGTCAAGAAATAATCAAGAGTTTTAAAGGCCGACTTGGCCACGGGCTTGGTGGAGCGACCGATTACGATTGAAACCAGGTTGTTAAGAAGCGAATCCCTGATGATTAAAGAAGCCTCCTTGTCAGGATGCCTGCTAAGAAGTTGTGCTATTAAGTCAAGGACCAGTCTCATTGATCGATGATGGTCAAACTCGTTCCAATCGATATAGAAATCGAACAGCTTAAAAACGACATCCTGAGAAAACGACCACTGTAGAAGGTCTTCATGTTGTGCCTTTGAAGTTCGTTCTATAAAACCACAGAGTCTCACACAGCCTTGGCCTGAGACAGACTTTGGCTGAGCGGCTTCTGCAAGGAGAACATTGAAAATAGTACGGGCCAGACTACACACTCTCAGCGAATTTGAACTATAAGTGGCATAGAAGACTCGCACCTCGGCTGCAACCCTTTTTCCTGCTCCTCAAGCCATGTTATGACTGGCGTCGGATTGCCGAGCAAATCAACATGTTCAGGGATGCCTTCAGCGTGCATATTGATCGCAAGATGGGGTATCCAAGGCGTCTCTGCTCAACACACGCTCATAAAATTAATTTGGGGTAAATATGAAGCCCGCAGGTCAGTAGGATCATGCAAAAAAAAAGTATCTCCTTCAAAATAATCCCCTCTCAATAACAGATTCTCATCTCAAGTCTCTACTCATGAGTACCTGCTTCCCACTCAGTTCTCTCGCAGCACGTGACGCCACACGTGAGAAAATTTTGCCCTGCGCACGAACCCCCACTTTCGCTGTCGGTCCACAACACCATGTCGAAAAAATCACTAAAAATCTTTTGACCATAATTTTTCTGTAACCACCATACGTCCTGACCACCATTAGATCGAATCTATTGGGAGACTGCCAAAATGTCTAAGATCACAGTCGGTACGTAGAATGACGAATTCGCCAGCTATGAATCTGCTCCAATTTTCTTTTTTTTTCTGGCTGGCGGATTTAGAATCAGTGACATGATGATGCTAACAATGTGATGCAGCTAATGTCCGGACGCAAGTCGCGGAGCTCTTGGAGTACTCCAACGAGACCAAGAAGCGTAACTTCCTCGAGACCGTCGAGCTCCAGATCGGCCTCAAGAACTATGACCCTCAGCGTGACAAGCGTTTCTCCGGCACTATCAAGCTGCCTTCCGTCCCCCGCCCTAACATGAGCATCTGGTATGGCGACAATCATCCTTTCGGTCGATGGGCAAGGGCAATGTTGGACTAACGTGCTGGGTGTAGCATCCTCGGTGACCAGCACGATCTCGATCGTGCCAAGCACGGTGGTGTCGACGCCATGTCCGCTGATGACTTGAAGAAGCTCAACAAGAACAAGAAGCTCATCAAGAAGCTTGCTCGCAAGTACGATGCCTTCGTTGCTTCTGAGGCTCTCATCAAGCAGATCCCCCGTCTCTTGGGTCCCGGTCTGTCCAAGGGTAAGCCAATTCCTTCTACCATTGACATATGAGCACTCTCACTAACTTCTCTTCTCAGCTGGCAAGTTCCCTACCCCCGTCTCCCACGCTGATGACTTGAGCGGCAAGATCACTGAGGTCAAGTCCACCATCAAGTTCCAGCTGAAGAAGGTTCTCTGCATGGGTGTCGCCGTCGGAAACGTCGGCATGGACCAGGAGCAGCTCGTTGCCAACGTCATGTTGGCCATCAATTACCTGGTTTCCCTGCTGAAGAAGGGCTGGCAGAACGTTGGAAGTCTCACCATCAAGGCTTCCATGTCTCCTCCCAAGCGCCTCTACTAAGCTGGTCTTTGCGCTTTTCGTCTTTGCTTGAGATATTTCATCCATGCCTGTCGATAAAAGATGGCTAGCTTAGAATATTATCCAAAGGCTTCAGCCATTTGACACTCATTTAATAAAGTGCCACAATTTTCGTGATCCAAGTGACTGTCTATGCTATAAGTGAACTAAATATTGTTACATAAACCACACAAATAGCAATGGTATAAACAACGCTGTGAGCCGCAGGGAAGAAAGATAGTGAAAGCTTAGAGACGTGGCTGTACGGTTTAACGGATTTGTTATATATAGATCTATCATAAATATTATCTATTTTCAGTCCCACAGCTTTTCGTCACTCTCCAGGCAACAAGGCCACGGCGACCTATGACTCTGGACAATGTGTTCCAAACACCATCATCTCCAAAGTCCATATCATCAAGGTTCAAATGTTGTCGGTATCGCCAAACTTCTCGGAATCGGAGGCCGTCCAGCCCCTTGTTGGGAATAAAGGGATCTAGCCAGGTGGCGGATGCTGGGGCAATCAAGTATGTCCCGTTCTTCTCCTTTAAATATTCTTGGTTTCGTCGGTCTGCTGGAGTATCGCAAGTGGCGAGATCGGTCAATTTCTCGAGCAATATGTCTCCCTTCATTCCCATGACATCGCTGGTCTGCAAAACCTCATTCTTCCCATTAAGTAGCCAGATAGGAGGTGAATATGTCTTCCACCATATGGCATGGGTTGCATCAGGCTGATTACTCATAAAAACTTGCCCAGGGATAATGCCTCCTTGGTGGTAGATTCCCATCAACACACCAAAAAATAGGTTAAAAATAACCCAGGCAGCAGCCCAGAGTCGTAGAAGTATTCGGTTTCGAGGGAGTTGGACCGAGGACAGGATCAGGGGTACAGTAGGCAACAGGAATCGCGCTTCTTGATGTTGAAAGATGGACAAAACAAAAAGTCCCGAAATAGCTGAGTATAGCCTCAGGGACAGATGAGGTTGGGTGAACAGAAGAATGGCTGCCGGTCCTAGAAGCTGAGGAAGATTTGCAAGCAGATGTTGATACCAAGGATGTAGCCCATGCTGGGCCAAGTTATCGGTTTGAGAGTTGTACAAGAAGTTGTTGAGCGGAGTAATAACAGGGTTAGAGATTAGGTCGGTCCAGGTGATGTGTCCGGGTGTATAAAAAGCGGTATCCAGCGCAATGGCGACTAAAGAAGTACTAAGGGCTGCCAAAACCAGGGCTGCCAAAGAAAATGGTCTGTTCTAGTTAGTTTATGTGTCCTGTTCATGAGATAAAGAAAACCAATGATGCCTGGAGACATACTTATTCAAAAAATGGGGTAATAAGCGAAACCCGGGTATCAATAAGAAGGCCGGAAAGGTGATGCGGTTGAAGACACCAAAGACGACAACCATACCAAGAGCCGCAGATGTTATAACTGACGATTGTTGCTGTATGACAGTAAGTAAAAGAGGGGCTTGGCAGGGGGGAGTGCTTGGCGAAACATACGCGGGGATCCACGATGCGTTGTATGAGGACCAAGCTCCATAACACGACCAATGTTTCGATGGAATTGGAGAATGTGTGTGTTTGATATGTCCAGGTGACGTATGAGGATGCGACGAGCAGGACGGCGACGCGACGGTGACGCGGAGACGCGATCTGTTCATGAAGAGCCCAGTCTTCAAGCACGAAGCTGATGAGGAACATGAGGACCCTCAACGTCCAGAATACAGCGATTGGGGCAATATCGCCATCCTTGCCATTTCCTATCCACAGCCAGCGAAGCAAAAGCATCGGCAGGCCGTATACCGGCCATAGGGGAAAGACACTTCGGACCGGGTTCTCGCTCGTAAATTCCCATGTACGCCGAACAGGGTAGCTGAAGATTTCGCCTGCACAGACATGGCAAGTTAGCAAACGAAATCCGTCACCGCCTATGCTGTCTCGCATGCAAATCATTGACATGGTGCAACTTCTAGCCACTTTCGTGCTCTCGTTGCATATATCCCGTCGCAAAGCACATATAGGAGAGCGCAGCAAAATAGGGCGTGTTCTTTGCGCACAGCACACAGACACATACCTGCAATAACCTCTGGCCCCTGGAAGTTCTCATCTGGATGGAGATAACTGGGCGACAAGGCGAACCACAGCCGCAGGAGAACTAGAATAAGGTATGTACGCCGCCACATGATATTTTGACTACCTTTCTCGAGGGTGACGCAGACGGATCAAGCATGGGCTTGGGATGAAGTCGAAGGTGAAAACCGACATGGGCGAGAAAGAAGAGTTTATCCTTTGAGGGAATGGTGGTGGTGGTAGTGGTGGTGGTCGATCGATCAATCGCGCGGGCAGAAAAAGGAACAGCGCTGGCGTTTAGGAATGGTGTGGTAGTACTAAAATAAGGGAGATGGATTATACTATATAATAGGTGTGATGGAGCAGAAGAAAGAAATGAGGCCGCTGAAGGTAGTAGGTAGAGAGCAGCCAAGAAACGAAGCTTGACAGCAGCGTTAGGATGTCGACATGATGAGTTGCAAACGAGAGCAATGATGAAGAAGACGAATAATTCCTCCCGAGCGGGTAGTCAAAGCGCGCCGTTGTTTAGGACTGTTAGCACAGGCATAGCGTTGGAGGTGGTGGTAGTGGTGGTAGTGGTGGTGGTCAGATGAGGCTGCTGTTGACCAGCTGGCATCTACTGCTCTACTCTCAAAAAGCGTGCGTGCTGTGTGCGTGCTGTGTGCGTGCTGTGCCTGGCAGGCGAAAGGGTGGGATGACCTCATCTCTTGCTGCTAGGTGCTGCTACTGGCGCTACTAATTATAAAGCGCACGACAAGGCTATAAATTCATGTCACTTTTGCTTTCATAATCGCTTGTAGGGTTTATTAGTGTCCATTCTTGTTTTGCTTGACAAGGATGGCGAAGCACGTGCAAGATGAAAACTGAAAGGAAACTGGGGCATCTTCGATTATGCATGTTTATGTGTATCTATTATCTATCTTGTTCATCTGTGCATTCTCGTGCAGCATGAACTAAAATGGGAAGTGCGGGACATTCAGAGACAGACAGAGCTAGTAGCAGTGTTACAAGAAGTACTGTACTTGATAATTCAAGTTGCCTGTAATCCAAGACTGGCATTCACTTGATTGATGGACTATAAGAGCATTCAAGAAGGGACTGTTGGCATTCATTTTTTTTATAGAAAGAAACAATTAGAATTCAAAGATCATGCATTCTTAACGAGATTCAAATTAGAAGCATATGGAGTACGTACCTAGATAGTCACATCAAATGTAGATATAGGTTGCCTTTCTCCCAGCCACCACATCATACAGAGAAGTATTACAGGCTGTCAGTGTTTGCTCCCTGGCCGTTGAGTCACAGTCACTCGTTCAATCGTTAATTAGCACACGTAATCTTCAGACCCCAAGTGTGAATTTCTTTGAGGTTTCGACTTCTTTATGCTCTAACATAAAAGCAAAAGCTTCGATCCGCCTCTTTAATAAAGTACTGCATCTTTGTAGTCTAAGATATTAAGGTATGGAGTAGCCTTACGTTCAAATATGACGTATGAAAGGAACGTCTAGATAATGCATGACCAAAACATCGACGACAAAGATCTACTACTACTATTACTACTACAAGTATTTATATCTCCCTCCCTTGAGTAAATCTCCCTTGTCCCCTTTTTTGCTAGGCATTCGGCAACAAAGGCAGCAGGCAACTTAGCGCAAGGGGTTCTGCCAAATTAAGCTCTAGGCTTGCGTGACTGCCTGGAAAGCTTCCTTGTCACAGCGGCTCAGGCCTGTTTTGCTGAACTCTAAAGAATGCACCTGGCGGGTCCTTTCTCATCCATCTTCGACTTCAAAAACCCCCAGCTCTCCCTCGATTTCTCTCTTCCTCCCTCGTCACTCAACAACTTGAATATTCCCTTTTTTCGGCAAAGAAACAAACCACAAACTCAACGTTACCGCTATTCCCACCTTCCACAACTTGTAATTTTTTCTAAACAAGCATCACCCGCATCGAAACCGAGCATCCCTCACACTCTCGGTGAGCATACCGCAGTTCAGTTCACACGTCACAACGAACGCAGTTGCACAAAAAGGTACGTACCCTCACTGCCTGCCACTCCTGCCAGGATGGTTTGGTGGTACTCGACCTTGACCTCCGCTCCAGGCTCCCTGTGTCCTGCCTCGCCACAGAACCCCGCGGAAACCAAGTGACTTGTTTGGGTACCTTTTCTCTGGCATGCACCATACACGGCGTGCCTACCACCTTTTGCTCCTAACCAACTCCAACTTCGCCCCATTCTTCTCCTCTGTTGCCTGAACCTCAACATCACATTCCACTTTCGTTACCGTCGCCAACATCGCATCACTGACAGAATTTCATTTTCGCACCTTTAGACGATAAATCACAATGGCCGAAGTAGCGCAGCACAAGGTTTGGCTTGTCTCCAACGATAATGCCACAATGGAGATCGGTAAGCATGAATCCCAGAGCGTTACACGCTGCGCTCTCGTTTTGCCGCTCGCCCAGCTGACATGAACACTTCAGATCGTACCGTCGCTGAGAGATCTGTTCTCCTGAAGAATATGTTGGAGGATTTGAACGGCGCTGGCGTGACCCAAGAGAACCCCATTCCCATCGTCAACGTACGTTACTGCTCAAACCAGCATCATATCCGCGTCCCCGCAATCATGACTGCTAACAGTTTTCAATAGGTTAATGAGGCCGTTTTGCGAAAGGTCGTCGAATGGTGCGAGCACCACCGCAACGATCCCCCCCAGACCCAGGACGATGATTCCGACGCCAGAAAGAAGACCACCGACATCGAGGAGTGGGACCAGAAGTTTATGCAGGTTGACCAGGAGATGCTGTTCGAGATCATTCTTGTACGTCATCAACATATGCATACACTAAAAGCCACATTGCTAACATCCGCGCCCAGGCATCCAACTACCTTGATATTAAGCCCCTATTGGATGTTGGTTGCAAGACCGTCGCCAACATGATCAAGGGCAAGTCTCCCGAGGAAATCCGAAAGACCTTCAACATCACCAATGATTTCTCGGCCGAAGAGGAGGAGCAGATTCGCAGAGAAAACGAGTGGGCCGAGGACCGTTAAAATGCCACATTACTTGGTATTGCTTTCTGTTGAGAACATGTGCATGACGTACATTGCTTCTTAGCAGCGTTTTCTCAATGTGACAATCACGGCGTTCATTGGCTTAGAACGATATGGTTTACGGTTTTTGTTTGTATGGGCTTGGGGACAACTTTCGCGGCGTGGCTTCAATACGAACCTTGCCCTACCTACGTAGTGGTACTTCGTTCGTCCGATGTTTAGCACTCGAATAATGACGATGACTTGAGTGGTACTTTTAGGGTCAGTCCTAAAACTAGAATCTTATGACAGTCAATGCAGGTTTCCCCCTACAGTTTTTACCTTTTTACGTTGTTAATGCGTTGTCTTATAAATGAATACCGAAGTGGCATCCCCCTTCCATTGTAAAAGCTTAGTATTATAGCATTTGGAAAGGTTTACCGGGAACTATGGTCACGAATGGTGCATGGCTTCTATACTCTTCAAGTCCAAGCGTGAACTGGCGTGAGCTACCTAGTAGTACGCGTGCTCAACAGAAGATGGGAATCATTCACCGATTTGAACACAAGAGAGCACCTCCGATGGAACAAGTCAAAAATCATTTGGACATCAAAATAGGATCATTCCTTCCCTATGACCGACCGTGACATGCAGCAATATCAAGAATCGAGAAACCGGGCAACCGTGCCCATTCCATGCGTCCGCATCCTTTCATGCCGTAGAGCCTTTTCCTTTACTCCATCCACCACCATTCACATTGATTGCGAAACCATGCCAAAGAAACCGGGCGTCGGTACCGTCGATGCAAGAGGGTCGAGAATGCCAGGTGTGTGAAATTTGCTTAGATTCCCAGGCGGGTCTTTCTCCAGTGCCTTCTCTTGGCGTTGTAGCTGTAAATATGACAGTTAGTACAGTGGTTTTTCAATATCCGGGCCTAGAAAGAAAAAAGGGACCAAGGTGCTGAGACGCTGGGAGGGAGGTATTTGGGCTGAGCGAAAGGTGCGACTGGGGACTTTTGAGTGCGCAGATTTCGGAGGGATCAAGTTCGAGGGGGAGAATCGGGAGGGTTTCAACGCACCGGATGGTGTTGCCCGTTCGCAGTCTAATCCACTGAGGAACCGGGCGGTTCTGCTTCTGGGCCTTAGCCAGCTTCTGCTTGGTTCGGAAAGACTTGTGGCTCTGTAGAAATCACATCTTCGTTAGTGATCGATTTATCCCAACAGAGGTTGAGCCAATCCTCCGAGAGAGGCGAGATTCAGGACCACGCAAATGTGCGCAAAAAGGTCCATGGAATACAGCGCCGTCATTTCCTCGTCAAATAAGTCGGGGTAGGGGCAGCATACCGGCATCTTGTTGACCTTGCTTGTCTAATCGAGTGTTGATGATGAATTTGGTGGTGTTGCAGAGTGATCTAGATTTTCGACCCGCATCCGAGGGCGTAAAGCCCTAGCAAGTGGTGGGTTTGTGGACGTGTGGCTGGATGATGTGGCGCAGTAGGGCTCGTAAAGCCTGAGGCAGAAATCTGGGCTGCCTTAGTCATATAGACTGTGGCTACCCGCTCCGCCCCTGCTTCCGAATCGAAGCTGCACGGACGGAATAGAGAAATGGAGATTGCAACCCTAGGGCGACAAAATAAGAGGAACAGTCAGATGCGGACAACTGGCAGGACCACATTAGGTAATTCACATGTGTTGATGGTATGTGTCTTATTAATGCTGGTTTTGGTGCAGTTGAGGCAGGCTGAACGGGGCGGCCTTGGATAACGGACCAGGGCACGTCGACTGAAGCTCTTACAAGTTTCACATGCTGCAAGTCATTTTTATTTCATATAAGAAACATGGATAAAGCAGATTAAATACAAATATCTACACATATCGTTGTACTTGTAACTGCGGCAGTCACAGGTGGTGCAAGGCGGCAAGACATGTTCCATTCGGTCTTATAGGACGCACCGAACCCCAGCATTTTTGTCCAGCGCTTGGACCAACCAGAAGCCGTCAGGCAGGACATTTGGCTGCCAGCAAGGCGGGCGCCAAGAAGCCTTTCTGGATGCTCTAGACGTCCCTGGAATAGGGGACAAGTTTCTAATTAATAACATGTAAAAAACTTACCACGAGACCTCTTTTTTTGTGCATATTCTGTCGGTTGAGATTACCCACTGCTTGAACGACGCTTTCCGCCACCGAAAAGGACACAATCTCTTTTATATTCCATCCGATTCTGCGCCAACCCCCCCCTCTCAACCCTGAACGATTACCTACACAATCGAACTGCGAACAAACTCGAAGCTCCGCGGCAGTGCAACCGGGACGCAACGGCTTAACAGGTCGAGGCGGGCATAAAACGACGACACAAAAACAAAAACGGGCGAAACGAAAAACCGAAAAACACAGACACACAGACAAGATGGGCGCTGGAATGTCATGGCTGACCAACATGGTCTTTGCTAAGAAGGAGATCAGAATCCTGATCTTGGGTCTCGTATGCCGTCATCACCCAAACAGGCACGGTTGAGGACATGGATGCTGACGTTTGGGGGAAATCCTGCAGGACAACGCTGGCAAAACGACGCTCCTCTACAGACTAAAGGTCAGAGCCTAATCAATGTATTGGAACGGACGTACCCCACAGGTTTGCTGACTTCTTTGGGGAATTCTAGATCGGTGAAGTAGTGACTACGATACCTACCATCGGCTTCAATGTGGAGTCTGTCACGTACAAGAACCTAAACTTCAATGTCTGGGTATGTTTTACTCATCCGTATCCCTCTACTCTACGCACGCACACACCCCAGCGGCTAATACCTTTTGCTCTATAGGATCTCGGTGGCCAGACGAGCATTCGACCCTACTGGCGGTGCTACTATGCCAACACCGCTGCCGTCATCTTCGTCGTCGACTCCACCGATATCGATCGATTACAGACCGCCGCGGAGGAGCTATCAGCCATGCTGAACGAAGAGGAACTCAAGGATGCGTCGCTGTTAGTGTTCGCAAACAAGCAGGACCAGCCAGGCGCCAAGGGAGCAGGAGAGATCTCCGAGGCGCTACGATTGGGGGAGCTACGGGACCGTAACTGGAGCATCATGGCTTGCTCGGCGGTAGACGGCAGTGGTGTGAACGAGGGCATGGACTGGCTAGTGGTAAGAAAAGTCCCCCTAAACACATTGCGCTTCCTCAGAGAGGGCACCAGGCTAACATGTTTTACAGCAAACCGTTTCTCAAGAATAAAGCCCCTTCTTACCATCCCTTACCAGTATTTTGTACAACAACGATATGATGATACTAGCAGCTTGCGGTCCCGTTGCGTCTCGGTAGACAGCGACACATCGATGTCGCGGAGGATATACAGCGAAATTTCAGCGTCCGAGGAGATGGGAGAAGTCCAATGGCCTCCGGTAATGCGTTGGGAATTGTCTATGGGAGAAAGGGGGCTTTTTTTTTTATTTTTTTATTTTTTTGGTGTTGAACATACGAATAATACGATCTTTAATGCTAGACCTGGGGTGGAAGAAATCCTGATTATGATTCTTGGCCATGAATTGAGATACCTGTCTGCGTGTTGCTGGGATCAATATGGGCAGATGTCGTGATATGATTAGATATGGAAGATTTCGAACAACTGACACCTAACGTTTAACCAACTCACTCTAACCACGTCTAAGCTGTTGCAATGCTACGGAAAGATGTCAAGTAGAGCACTGCGTTGATATCACCCTACCTCAGCAGTTCACTCGCCGTAGTGGATGTGTTGAGCAGTTCTCTTGAAGACCTTGGGCATTCAAGTCCCTGGTTCATTCAGTACAAACCTTCTGGTTCTTGTTTTCTTTGTCTTGATGGCGGTTCTTCATGGTTCACCCACTTTTCTATATTACCATCGTTTGTCCATCACTGTTTTTATTTCTCTGCATTGCTGCTATTTCTCCATGTTGCCATGGTTTCTGCACATGTATCTAGCCATTTTTTCATTCTTCAAACCCTTTTCCCTCAGTTATCGCCTTCGACATCAAACCGCATCATGGAGTTGATACGCAAATGAAGTCGCTCAACTCGACGGTTTTATCGATCTCATTGACTCCATCAGTCTCTTCGACTTCATCGAGCTGATGAATATCATCCAACCTGTCTAACAGTTCGGGGGCCCCCGCAACACCGGCCATGGCGGCAAGTCGAAGCATCACCCACTGGAGGTCGATCATGGCCTTCATCTTTTCCACTTTTGAACCCTCCATGCGAACGGTGAAGTACTGGCCGGTTAGGGGTGGGCGTCTCAACGTCGGCACAGCATCGGGGTCATCGGAAATAGTGTCGAGCATCTTCTTGACGTGGCTGGTGCTGATTTCCGCTTTGGCATAGGGGTTGAGGCCATTTCTGGGCATCCAATGGAACTGAAGCTTAACGAGGGCCATTCCCTCCTGTAGAGTAGCTTCTTGCCACTTTAGGGCGAAATAGCCCGCCCTCCACCAGGAACGAAGGTGTGGGCAGAGACATAACATATTCCAATCCCGATCCAAGGAGCCCGGGGATGAAGCAAGTAGCTTGTGTATCTCGTGCGATGCATCGCCAAGGAGTCTACTGATGAAATGAAATTGATTGCCATAGTAGAGTATTCCCTTCTCGGTTGAATTGATGCCAATAGGAACGATGTGACACACTGTGGTGCTTGCAGACCCAGTCAAATGACAAGTGTTTTTATCTCTGACAAGACACTATAGCCATAGTCATTAGTGGAAGTGTACATAGAATGAATGTGCTTCGTATACTTTTTCTCTTTCAGCCATGTTGGCAGATACTTCGTTTTCAATCATTCGTTTAAAAGCATATGCCGAGATGTCGAATGATGGGAAGAGATCGGACACAATCATTTTTCCGTTCATAACTGAGAGAACACTACATTAGCCATAATCAACGACGCATCGCGGGTTGGCCAAGTACTTACAGAAGGCCAGGAGCTCGTGCATAGAGAGGTACGATCGAATGTGGACGGGGTCGTTATATTCCTCAAGGCACGGTACGGTCATGTGAAGAAAGGTCGACAGCTGTACATTGTTCAAGCCAAAGGCATCCTTTTCTTGATTCAACGAGGAATTCTTGAATTTCTGCTGGATGGACTGGATGAGCTCCAGCTTTTTCTCCACATCATTCATGGGCAGAATGGCACTAGGCTCGGCGAGCTTGCGTGTGAATTTGAGGTATTGGAGCATTTCCTGCTGTTGATCCTCGGTGGATCTTTCGAGGAAGCTCTCCATGGCGTTGTGGTACCACTCTCTGTCTTTTTCCATGGTAGGCGAGGGCCACGAGGCTTTGGATGAGTGACTCTTGGAATGGTGGTGAAGTAATGACGATGGTATTATTTTTTAGAAGGGGAGAGAAAATAGAGGAGAATAAAAGAGTTTTCAAGTATCGTATCCATTGCATAAGCCGTTCATGTCGTTTCGGGTTTGTATGAGCGGCAAGAGCCATTCACCATGTCACATAGAAGGTAGACGTAACTACCAAGTGATCTCCGACATGTCTTGTAATTTCCAGCATCGCCACGAATTTCCGAACATCTCAACATTTCCCATATCTCTGGGACTCGTGTCCTCAAAAGGTTTCTTGGAGTTTAGATGAGGTTACTATATATATCAGGTAGTATTTAATGCTCTTGCCCTCTCAAAGCGGGATCTCGGAGTAGGGTAAAATGAGGACTTGATATTGCATAAACCGTGGGTGGATTGCTTTATTCAATACCGGCCAAAGCAGTATCGTAACTTTTCGTTAAAACGACGAAATGCAGCTCTAACTACTAAATACTATCCTCTCAAGACTCTTGACTTGCTTCTTACTTTACATTTGGAACCAAACGGTACTCCGTATCGTCAAATCAGACAAGTCAGCAGAGGTTGGTCGTAGAATTGGAGCATTACAAATTCACAGTAGTACCGAGGACTTGATCGTGAATTGATACTCGCCTCATGGGCAAGAAAAACTTCGTAGGAGGTATAGGAGGCAAAGTTGGTCCGGTGAGGGCTTCATCCAACGAGGAGACCGGGGAGCCGATTTCGGATATACAAGATGAAGCGAATGTCTCAAGTACACATTCATTACAATAATTTAGTCCAGGTTTCAACGTAATTTGTCATGCCACCCAATTAATTGTCATCACTGACATTTACCATAGCATTTTGGTAAGGGAGTGTCATGATATGAGAGCTCGGTATAAGATACGGAGGTTCGGGATCTCATGGACAGCCACCAAAGTTAGTGGCTCGCAGTTACGAGAGAGAGAGAAACGAGAACAGGTGATCACGCGTAGTTTCACTCCGAAGCTAGAACGCGGTATCGCGCCTCGGGAACGACAAATGCGTCTCTAGTGCTCATCAAGAGAATCGTTGATTCCACATCATGTGGCCAATGACTCCGTTAATTGCTAGGTCCAACCCACAGTCGCATTGCATGCATGATGGAGATGACTTGGGATACATGAAATACCGACTCATAAACCCCGCTCCACGTTGCACGCGGACAAGATACGGTTGGGAAGGGAGACTGGGTGATGATGTGTGAATTCTTAAGAATTGTATATACTGCAATAGAAATTGTAGCTTGTGTTGTTGAGGAAAAGGCAGAGTCATCAGCAGTTACTAGCAAAGTGGCAAAGTCGGCCGGTCCATGGACGCATGTCAAAGATGTCATAAAACCCATTAATTAGGCCTTCCACAAATGCCGTCAGCTTTTAAGTAATAATCATCAATTTCACTGGTCCCGCATTTTTTGCTAATCATACGATGGCAAAGATTGGACCTGTTGGGGGCTCCTCGGAAGTATGAACAAGTTCTGCTTCTGGTTGGGTGCGTTAAGCTACTGTGGTCAAGGGCTGGTTAGAGGCGGCCCAACCTGCAGAGATGAAGAACAGATTGGAAATAAATGCGGGTTAATTATGCCATATATTTATTCATTCTTGCTCTCAGATTCAATCATACTCATTCAAACATACCAATTCAATGAATATGGACCAAAACTAACAGCCCACTCCCATTTTATCGACATCGTCTTGTACTGACTGGTACGGGCATCTTCAGGAAGCATCATCGTTTGATGCCCCGCGTTGCCCACAGACCGAAATGTATTCCGTCCCGTAATCCGATCCCGCTTGTATTTAGCAAACCTCTGATTGGTCTTCACTCCCCCTCCCCCCACTACATTATGTATCCATGGATCATGGATGTCTCTTGCCCCCACTCCGAACTGGCTGCCCCGCGTATCCACGACTGCCAACAAACGCGGTTGAGCAAGCAGGAGCAACGCTACGTACGCTACGCAAGGGGGAAAGGCAAGGGAGGTTGAGAAGCCTGGCCTCGGAAGGAGCGTTGTTAAGATGGCATTTAATTGCAGGAGGAGGGGAAAGTACAAACAAGATCAAATCATTGCTCCAAGATTTCCTTGCTTCTTCCTGCATCTCAGGTTAGTCGACTCATACTCGTACTTGTAAAATAATAACCCTCCGCTTCTTGTAAGAATCCACTGCCTTGTGCTACTTCCTTTCAAATTTGCCCAATTGCCGCCTCCCTTCCACCATCTTCTGTTTCTCTTTCCCCTGCCCTTGCCTTGCCTTGCCTGCCCTGCTCCTCCCCTGCCATCAATTACGTCTTCCCGGCCTCCGCGGTATCAAATCCATTGCCCTCCGCCCCACCAACACACACACCACCACCCACCACTCACTCTTCCAGTACATTAGAGTACGTGCAGACTATATAAGGCGACCTATACCGCCTCCCTTTGCCAGCCCTCTCTTTACCTTCTACTCCATAAGAAGATTCCTTTCTTTCTTCCTTCTTCACACGGTAGATAAACCGTCTCTATACCCACCCAAGCTTGCTAAATTCTCATCCACCAAAATGGGTGCCGACGATACCCCCGCCGCCTCTACCTTCAGGTACAACGAGAAACCTGTATATACCACCTCCAATGGAGCTCCTATCGACAATCCCAGTGGCTGGCAGCGCGCCGGTACCATGGGACCGCTGTTGCTCCAGGACTTTCACCTGATCGATCAACTCGCCCACTTTGACCGTACGTCTTCCTCCGTCTTTGCTATCATTCTAAACCACGTTGCTAATAGTTCATATGCAGGTGAGCGTATCCCCGAGCGTGTCGTACATGCCAAAGGTGCTGGCGCCTATGGTGTCTTCGAGGTTACCGACGATGTATCCGATTTGACCAGCATTAACATGCTCGACACTGTTGGCAAGAAGACCAATTGTGTTGTCCGTTTCTCTACCGTCGGCGGCGAGAAGGGCTCTGCCGATACCGCTCGCGATCCCCGTGGCTTTGCCCTCAAGTTCTACACTGAGGAGGGTAACTGGGATTGGGTCTACAACAACACTCCCGTCTTCTTCCTTCGAGACCCTACAAATTTCCCCCTCTTCATCCATACCCAGAAGCGCAACCCTCAGACCAATCTCAAGGATGCCACCATGTTCTGGGACTACCTCTCAACCCACCAAGAGGCCATTCACCAGATCATGCATCTATTCTCCGACCGCGGTACCCCTTACTCGTACAGACACATGAACGGTTACTCAGGTCACACTCACAAGTGGACAAAGCCCGATGGTTCTTTCGTCTACACACAGGTCCACCTCAAGACCGATCAAGGCAGCAAGACCTTTACCAATGAGGAGGCCGGCAAGATGGCATCCGAAAACCCTGACTGGAACACTCAAGATTTGTTCGAGTCCATTCAAAAGGGTGAACACCCAAGCTGGACCTTATACGTTCAGGTCCTCACTGCTGAAGAAGCTGAGAAGTTTCATTGGAACATTTTTGACTTGACCAAGGTCTGGCCTCAGAAAGACGTTCCTCTCCGACGCTTCGGTAAGCTCACTCTCAACAAGAATGTTGAGAACTACTTTGCCGAAATTGAGCAAGTTGCCTTCTCGCCATCCCACTTGGTTCCCGGCGTTGAGCCCTCCGTCGACCCGGTCCTTCAGTCTCGTCTCTTCTCTTACCCCGACACTCACCGCCACCGACTTGGCGTAAACTATCAGCAGATTCCAGTCAACGCACCCCTCAAGGCATTCAACCCCTTCCAGCGTGACGGAGCCATGGCCATTAATGGCAACTATGGAGCCAACCCAAATTACCCTAGCTCCTACCGACAGTTGACATACAAATCTGTCAAGCCCACCGTTACACACGAAAAATGGACAGGTGAGGCTGTCCACGCTCTGTTCCAAGAGGTCAACGACGATGACTTTGTTCAAGCCAAGGGCCTCTGGGATGTCCTCGGCCGTACCTCTGGCCAGCAGGATAACTTTGTCGGAAACGTCGCAGGGCATCTTTCTGCTGCTCACCAGGAGACCCGCAACCGTACTTATGAGATGTTCTCTCGTGTGGATGCTGCTTTAGGCACTTCTATCAAGGAAGCAACTGAGAAGCTCGTTAAATAGAGCAACTGTGGGAGCTCTGTTAGGAAGCAGGCTTTCTAGCAATGGCATCACGGAACGTGAACATGGAAATTACCATCTCCTGATGATGCTGGGAGGTTATGCGACATGTAATGAAGGTTTATGATATATATCAAATACAAATTATAGTTGCGTGGGCAGTCCCTTCTTCGGGATAATGAATCGTCCGTCGTTTCTAACTAAAGTAGTCGTCGTATCATGACCATGTAAACAGATGTCCATCACCCTGGGGTTCCAGGGGCTGTCCACCTAACGGCACAGCCTTGGATCTTGACCACAGGCCAGGTTCCACATTGGCCGATGTGCTTGTCAAAGTAGGCAGCTAAGCTACCTCTTCTACAGCCAAGGTGTTTGTCTAAACAATTAAGGTAGCGAGGTAGATGTCAAACTTACTTTTCACCACTTCACTTGCCTACTCTCGTTTCTCAATTCCCCTGATTTGTCTTCTTGCCTTAAATTTCCTTGAATTCTCCTATTTTCTCTCGATTACTCCAACTTCCCCGGTTTCCCCCATTTTCTCTCTTTAATTGCTTGTAACTTTTAATGAACATTATTTTCCCTCGCGCCATGTCTTCAACATCATCACAGAATAGCCAGCCTTAAACTAAGTTTCGATCCAGTAAAGCTTCTTGTTTACTTGTCAGCTTCAAAAGAATCAGCTACCTGATTGTAATGGCTACCTAGTAGTATATTGATTAGAAAACATCAGGAGTCTTGACATGTTTCACAGCAGTCACAAGAGATGCGAGAAGATGTCAAAGTTTGTTTGAACAATTGTTGTTCAGATTACTACCTAGAGTACTGCTAACGACCAGATACAACGAGCAGGGACCCTTTACAGCAGTGCGCTTGTCCTTGTGTGCGAAGACCCTTGTGCCTCCAGGGCACAAAAAGCCCGATTTTTTTTCCCTTTTTTTTTCTCACACACACATTTATTTGTTTTGTTTTATATCCAGCATCTCTAAAGCGCACACAAGCGCCTTCCGTCCATGCGGAAGAGCCCAGGGGTCAGCGAGAATCGACAGTGCACGGCACTGTCAGACACCCGCTCACCCACTTGTGATTGCTCCTCAACTAACCCTGATCATCGTGGACAGAACCAAGCTGTCCACAATGGTCAGGGTCAGAAGAAGGGTTGTAGAGAGATGAGCTACAAAGTGATCGCCTTGGCTGCCCAGCCCCCTGAAAAAGTATGAGTTGCAACTCCTTCTCGCCGCGGCCTCCTTAGCCATAAGTGACTCTGTCTAGCAGGATCAACTCAGGGCTCAACTCGGCCGGGCTCCTCGGCGCCGCATCTCAATACTTCAGGGGGGCGTAATGTGCCGTTTTCGGTAGCGCGATTGGGCGTGTACGGCCAAGGCGAATCGGTATGGCGGAAGAGGCCTTAACCAAACTCCGCACAGCGAAGATGGTATTCCATTTTCCACTTTCACCTTTCCATGTCGATATAGTTGCAGTGGTCCTGTCGACAACCAGTGTCTACTTGGGCGGGGATATTCCAGATATCCCGGCCTTGAAATGTGCAATTACGCAATGACGTGTCTGTTTGTTTGACGGTGTCCCAATAAGCATCCCCCGTGTCCAGAAACCAGTCCAGGTCCAGAGTGCTTGTTGAAACACACAAAGTGCAGTCGAATAAACCGTTTCTTGTTATGAATTTGCGATAGGCTCTCGAAGAAAAGTCGAGTCTCAGCATCTAGCCAGAGAAGTCTAGCTCTCCGTTCGTATAGTCGTAACAGGTTCATTCGTAGCGTCGTCAAGGTCGTCATAAAAATCATTACGCAAAGACAGGAGCAAAAGCAAAGGAAAGAAAGTGAAGTAAGAGTCGGATCCAAGTCCGAATGGGGTATCTTCCAAAAAGGGTCTTCTTCCTCTTGTTCGCATCATCAATGATGAGAACACAGAGGGGAGAGAAGAAAAGAAACGAAGGAATCGAGAATCCAAGGCGGTACCTGTTCTCGGACCAAGCCGAGAATTGTGCATTGCTGCAAAATTTCTTATCTTTAACCCAACGGGACCAGAAATAGAAAAGAGTGAAAAGGAAAGTCGCACGTGCTGGTATATATGACCGAAAAAGAGTCCCTGCCCGGTTGAAAATGCATTCCAGATTACCCGCCCCGGATCCAGCCAAGTTGGTAGAGAAATAGGAAAATGAAAAATTGAAAAAAGGAGGCCGAGCTAGCGGCTGTGGTACGACGACGATGGAGATTGTTTCCCGGATTTTAATAAAGAAAAAAAAAAGGATGAAAATTCGAAACCCGATTGTGCACGCTTGCTATGTTGCCGACAGATGACAAGAAAAGAGAGATAAAAAAATAAAAAATAAAAAGCAAAAGAAAGAAAAAGATAGGAAACGATTAGGGTATTTCCCAAGAAAGAAGTGGTGTGGATAGTCAACACAATTCGAACTCCGTTTCCCGATGCAAATAAACGCCGTTATGCCCCTCGGATGATGATGCTTCTATGCCGCTGCGATTATGGTTGGTGACCCTGACCCTGAACTTTTAGTCCGGAAAAACGCGGTACGGTGGCGAGGCAGTATTAAGAAGTCGGTACCACAGGGTAGCTGTTCTCCCCTTTGCCAGTCGACGCCTTTCACATTATCGTCGCATACTCGTGGTAGCGATCCCAGCCAAAGCCACCCATACCTATGCTGATACCGCATTGCGCGGGAGCCAACATGCTAGGGAGAGGCAAGGGAGGGACGTGGGCCATGAGTTGCGGAGAGCTGAAGAAGAGCTCGGCGGTGGTGTGAGGCTGGCTGAATGAAGGAGTAGGAGAAGGCAGCTGGACGTCGCTCATGCCCATGTTGGCCCAGATGGGGGTGTTGGAGTCGCAGGACGAGGAAACGCTAGGGCTCGAGGGGAGAACGTGCCATGGCTCGATCGCATTCGGGATGATGTTGGCGGTTTGCTGCGACCACATGTTGTTGGCAGGCGAGCTGGGCAGCAGAGGTGGCTGTCGAATGACATCCATGACCCTGGGAGGGGGTGGCAGGAGAGGCTTCATCAAGTTGGCAATAGCAGTCTTAACCTCGTCGCTCTTTCCGTTCAACAGTTCACCAGCACCTTCCTCTTCGAGACCTTCCAGGGCAGAAACGTGGGTGCGGAAGACAAACTTGTTGATGGCCTGGATAAAGTCCTCGTGCAGCTTCTTGCACTGCTGTTCCTTCTCGGACCAGTCGTAGGTGTGTGCCTTGGTGTCGACGCAGTGGATCTCCCTGTGGTAGTCGACAAGAGCATCGATGGTGTCGGTGGTGAGCTTGTAAGCGACCTCGTTGCGCAAGACCATGTCGACGTGGACGATGTAAGCCTCGACGTGGACGAGCTGGTGGGCGAACAGGTTCTCAACGGGGTCCTCGGGCATCTCGGCCTGGGGGAGCTTGGCGAGCATCATGGAAGCAAGCGTCCAGATGGCAGTCGACGACGACAGGGTCTCGGTAAGGCATCGCTGGTGCTGAGGGACGCTGTTAAGAGGACGCTTTACCCTGTTGATGCGCTTGAGGGTCTGTGTAAGCCAGGGCTCGACCTTGTTTCCCAGAACAACGTTGACTGAAGAGGCCCTCGGGGCGAAAGCGGCAGCAGAAGCCGGCAAAAGTTGGACTGGCATTTTCGATGTGGGGAGGGGAAAAAAGAAGGATGTAGTAGTGGGTGAAGAAGGGGATGAGAGTCTGCTGCTATCTAAAGAAGATAACCGTCTGGCGGCGATGAAGGGTCGATATATATATATCTGCTTGATAACCAGGGGGGGGGGCGGCAGGCGGAATATAAGTCGGAATGCAGGACCAAGGAGGTTTCGAATAATACAACAACAAGGGAGAGAAGAACAATGGGCAAATAGAAAAGAAGAAGAAGAAAATAAAGGAAACCGGAGACGGTTTGCTGAAGCAGGGATATGTTGAGATTTAAAAAGACGAGGATTGGATGGATTGGATGGATGAGAGTTGATTTGATGTTAAAAATCGCCTACTTAGCAGCCGAAACCAGGGAAGAAGAGAATGGCGGACGAATGAGTCGTGAGGAGAAAGGAAAGGGAAGAAGTTGGGATATCGTGGGTGTGAGCGGGGACATATAAACTAGAAGATTTTGGTGCGATTTGCGTCGTTTAGTGGTGGTGGTAGGTAGTGGTGGTAGGTAGTGGCAGGCCTCTCTCGCTCGCTGCTCCTGCTGTTTGCTGCTACTGCCGCTGCTGCTGCTCCTACTGCTTGCGATGGGGATCCATGCCTGCTTCCTTGCCTGCTTGCCTGCTTGCAAACGCCCCAGCCATGAGGCCATCAGTCCCTAATGCAATGCGCAGTGCAGTTACAGCACCTAGCCGGTCCGTGGTTGCAGTATGGCAGTGTTGGGTACCAGCAACCAGGCAAACCCCTCCCCCCCAGTACCCAGTACGTACATACAGTCTCTCCCGGTACACTCCCGTGCACACCCCCTCCCCTCCCTCACTAAAAGTGCCCTGTAATGCCCAGCCCAAAAAAAAAAAAAGACGCCGCTGCAAAGCGTTGGCCGAGGCCCCAAAGTCCACTAACGGCTGCCACTAACTCGAACCTGAGGTTTGCCCTTTTTTTTTTTTACTTGCTTGCCTGCTGGCTTTGCTCACCCAAACTCACCACCAAGAAACTTCACTGCCCTCTGCCTCTCTCTGCGCCAACGCTTGCTCCACTGCCGCGCGCTGCATTAATTAAACACACACCCCAACACGTCCACCACACACCCACACGCACTTCTCGTCGGGAAAGACGAAGAACGAAGGCTGCCCGGGCCTGGGCTGTGTACTGCAACCACCTGCATGCATACGTGCGTGCGTGCGTGCATACATACCTCTCTCCCTCTACCTGCTGCATAGCAAGGCGGAGGGCGTGCAGTGAGCCAAGCACCAAGCACTTACTATCCGTCTGTCCGTCTTGTCGTTCTGTGACCAAGCACTAGGAAACCAGAAACGGGTAGTTCTTGCAAGCGATTGTGGAGCTGAAAGCGCTGCAGTGACCGCGCCACACACCCACTGAAGGTCGTCTCGTCAATCAATGTCCTTTGTACCGATACATTCCAAGAGTCTCCCTCCCTCTCCGTCTCCATCAAGTCATCGGAAGGCCAGGATCTTTCCAAGGTCCTCTCTCTCTTTCTCTTGTCTCTCTCCCCCAATAAGTCCATGACGGAGCACTTGTCCGTCCATTCCAGCCATTCATTCATTCAGGGGGCGGAGGGCCGGACAAGGGATTCCATCGACTGTCTGTGTACATGCACTGCATAGAGACGATCTAGCCATATTATCATATTCCTGCAGTCTACTATCTGTAACATGTCAGATTAAAAAGAAAAATAAATAAAATACTAGAATAAAATACAAGCAAGCAAAATGCTGTCATTGATGCAAAAAGGGGGGTGTGTGTGGAGGATATGCATTCTATTCTACATAAAAAAACCCTGTCCTGTCCTGTGATGTCTGATGGTGAATCACGGGATCAAGGCATCAGGACCACCCACAGACCCTAGCACATACCTTTCATTCACGCTCTTGACACATTTCCAGTTAACCGCTTGGCGCCGAGATTGATAGAACCATGTCCGTAGACCCTCAGAGCAAAGAAAAAAGATAAGGAAAAGAAAGAAAGAAAAAAAAAAGAGAGACAGGTGGCCGCGGGCAGGTGACAAGACGCTTTCGAAACACCCACACGGCGCTTCCTCCAACAACGCCTCGTGTTCGATAAACCACCCTGGTGCAGTGTCACTAACAAGTTTTCTCTCTCACTTTTTTCACTTCCATTTCCTGCCTGGCTGCCTGAGTATACAATGTAACACCGCTATGCACATTTCGTTTATAGCATTACACGAATCTAGCATAGGGTGAATGTGAAGGAGGGTGATATCCGACCTCCATCAAGGGGGGGGAGTGGGCTGCTCGATCGCCCACACACTCGACAGGGAATCCCCAAAAAAGCAAAAGTATGTACTTCTAGCTGCCCTTTTCTCTCTCTCTCGCTTCTTGTGATTGCGGAAATCAAGATTTTCTGTTTTTTTTTAGCATGAGAAATCTGTGTGTGATTCCGATCCACTATGAACTATGTGATGCCTCATGCAACTTACGATCTGGAGCCTAGGTCTTCAGGCATACCAACATCAAGGGTGCTCTATTCGTCCGGAAGTGTGATGAGTATCCCGCTTATGCATATCCCCAGCGTCTCCCGTGGTGTCTCTCCCGCTGTTGGAAATTCCCATATACCTACCTGTACATACGGAGTACCATGAGAGAGGAAAAAGTATTGTTAGGCGCAAACTCGCGTCAACGGAAATTGTCCCACGGAATAGTTCACTTCCTCGACAAAAATGGGGGATCCAGGCGCGGGTGAGAGCTGAAGCCAAGGAGCGGAGATGATGGCAGAGAATGGCAAAAGACTGGCATATCCCATGGCCCTCATCTCCTTGTTTCTGGTCAATGAAAGCCATCACACTGCAGTCTTGCCGCCGGCGCTGCTGTATGACTTGCATACGCCGCCCTAGGCGACGCGCACGCACTTGCGCGCTATCAGAGAGGATTGGGGGTTCGAAATATGATTCTCCTTTGGTCACAGTGCAGCAAAAAAGAAGACGGGTGAACCTTGCCGGCATCCGGGCCATTCCAGTCGAGAAACACGGTGGATCATGAAAGCTCTCTCTCCCTGGTGTGTGTACATACTCCGTAACTCGGACCCGTACCGTATGGTGGCCCAATTGTGATCCTTACTCACGAGGGATTTTCAAGAAGGGTCCTTCTGAATCATTGCTGAAGGTACTCCGCATTGTCTAACTCTCCTCTTTCTCCTCTTTCTCCTCTTGATCGACGTAGCAGGATGGAGAAAGCGAATGGGGCCACGTCTAGGGAGAAGCCGCAGCCATCCCCTTGGGAGCGGGTTGTTTCCCCTGGCAAGGAATGTTCGAACCATCGAGTCTCGACTTCAAGATGATGTATAAGTCCTGGGAAATGGTTGGGCAATGCGTTTTGGATCTATCCAAGGGATCCCCAGGCAATGACCCGAGACAGCGGGTCTCTCTTTTGGAATGCCAGGTGAAAAAAGACCCAGGGGAGTCGCGAATCTGATCAATATCCGGATCCAAGGGGGTAGGGTAAGGGGGGGGCAAGTAATGGAGGGCAACAATAGCCAGAGGAAGGGGGTCGATTGTGTGAATCCTGGTGCCCACTGAGACCATGTAAAACCACATAAAACCAGGTAAAATGTCCTAGCTCCTCGTGAGAACAGTGTTAGTGGCTGGCGGCGGGCTGAGGTGTGTCTGTTGAATATGGCGTCTACAGCCTGTGATTGGCCCGAGGGTCAAGAGCCGGTGGTTGTCTCTTGTGGAGTCGTCAAGAAAGACCGATGTGATGTGACGTGATTGGCCCCCGAGACCACGCCTCACAGCCAATGACAGGTCCAAGCCAGGCCTTTTGCAAAAAATGCATGTGGGCTTGAAGGCAAAAAGAGCTCTAGATGGCCTTCCTAAACAAAGACCATCACCACTTGGAACAAGAGTACAAAGAAGCGGCGTCGTCCTGGTAGTGGAGATTGATAAATGACAAGCTTCTCCTAGTAGTAGATGATCAGAAAGCGGGTTCTCTCTTGTTCTCTCTCACGTTTTTTTGGCGCGTCCTGGCGGGAACTTCTGATTTCCACCCAGAGCCACGGTATGGGGGGCCCCCAAATGTTCCAGTTGCTTCTCAAATGCTTGGTGCTCCGTTGCATGTAGGGGGTGAAGGGGGTAGGTATTCCGATAGCAACCTGGAACTATTCCGTGTTCCGTCCATGTCCCAGGGGAAGGGGGGGGGGGGCATTTCAAAATCCAAGTCGTGTTTTCTTCCTCCTTGGCGAGCTTTTGGGGGTCGATGGATTTGGCCGCTTCAACCCTATGCAAAGCAACATGCCAATCGGCGGCTTTGCGATTGCTCTGAGCCAGTGCTTGCCGTGTTGGGTTACAGATAGATGGGCTTACCCAACCTCGGGCGGTAATGGAAAATGGAGAACGCTGGCCCATATGCGGAGGCGAAAGGGAACCCCCATCCTGTCATGCTCTGTCATGGCATGTCCTGTCATTGCCCGGCTTGTTTTTCTTGGGTGAGAGAGAGAGAGAGGCGCGTGGACACGACGGAGACGGACTACGGACCACCTGGGAAGCGCAAGTGTGGCTAGAGTACGAAAGTCAGCCACAGGCAAGAACGGAAGCAAGTACTCTGACATGTACCGGTACAAAGTTGGTTTGACCGATTGGCGAGTACCGGAAGCGGTTTGGCGTCGTTCTATCAAGAGAGGTACGTACGTACACCAGGGTATCGTTAACAACCTGAGCAAGGGCTGGAAAGGCAAAAAGGCAGCCGCAAAAAGAAAAGAAAAGACACCTCACCCAGGACCCAAGCACAAGCACAAGCACAAACCCAGCATCCAGGGCACGCCAGGGCACGCCAGGCACTAACTTTTTCACCTTGGAACGGGCTTCCTTCCAAGTGGCACAAACCAAAAATAGGCATTTGCCCTGTGAGACTCTGTCTTCTCCATTTCTAAAAACCCATGTGCCGACACCAGTCCCAAGGAGGAAAACACACCCGTTCAATGGCAAAATGACGAACATGTATCACCATCACGACGAACACATCTAACGAAAAAGAAAAAAAAGACTCTAATAAACTTCCGAGGAGATGCCAACATCACGGAGAATCTAAAAAATTTCTAAAAATTCTAATTATACGAAAGGAGTATTCTTGTTAGATTGAGGCCGCCAATGCGTTGTTCACAGAGAAAATCAACGTCAACGTCAACGTCTCGAAATAGTTTCATGGGCCGGGCTAGGACTTCTCCAAGGGTCGCCGAGAGAGGCCACGATGACGACCAAAGGTTTGATACTTGGACAAGCAACATGTAAATGAGGCGAACTACATTGGATAGGGGGGAGAGGGGGGGCGTTAACGCCTCTTCAACGGATATCGCCCATCAAACAACTTTCGTTTTACAGGGTGGACAAGAAGGAAAAGAAAAGGAAACGACGGATGCGTTTAGACTTTTTCACAGTAACCAACGCCTCCTATCCAATAGAGTCTACATCATTCTACAAGCTGCAAACAGAAAACCACACAACTACTTTGATCCCCGTAACGGCCGTCTCTCGGCATCCTTCTACCTAGTGTCAGAGGGAAACTTATGGCCACCAGTTGGCCACATAATGAACAAGCATGGTTCCATGAAGAAAGAGGCCAGGCCAACATGTCGGCATGCCTTGATAGCCTCAGGAACGGACGGAATATGCAACTCCTTCAGGTGGCAAAAAAGACAAAACAAATGCAGACTCCTTCTTCCTGCAGAATCTACACTCCAATTACGAACCACAATACAAGGAACCAAAAAAAATGATAGAATAATAATGATATCTCTGAAGTGAGTCAACCCTTTCCCCTTGGTATTCGCTTCGCTTCAATGCATGCATGCATACAAATGCCCACCAAAAAGCAAAACCAAGGGCAAAAAACGCCTACCCTATCATCCACCTTCCGCCTCCCCGAAGCGGGCATTGTAGAACCCAAAAAAACAAAAGTGGGAAAAGGGAAAGGGAGACCCACACGAACCGGTCCTCGCCACGATCCGTTTGCAGCGGGGTGGCTAGTGCCAACAAAGTGCCGAGGCTTGGTGGCCTCAAATCTTAGTCATCCAGCCTCGGAACATGCAAGAAAAAAAAAGATCGAACAGTAGTATAGACAAATCTGAGCTGCATATGTTCTCGGATTAAACGCTCCATCCATGGCTTGGCAAATGGGTAATACTCGGAACCCGACCCTTTTCTTCTTCTTTCTGTCCGGTGGTGCCACATACATACATACGTAGTTGCATTCATTCCAAGTCAGCCTCGTTCGGCCTCGCAGCCTCAAAGCGGGAATCTCAGATATTCGACCACGGAACCTACCCATGCGGTGATGCATCAGATATGCAAAAATCCATGAACAGCTGAAATGCAAGACCGTTGGGCAAACGAAAAACTTCCGTAGATTAAATTAACCTTGCTGCATATCGCACCAGGGGTTTTCTCTCTCTTTCTCGGCATGCCCGCCACAATTTTCAAAGAATCATTGTACATGCCATGTCATGTCATGTCATGCTATCAAAAAATCGCCTATTTCGTGGCTGTGCCCTGCCACTGTGGCTAGCCTAAACTACCTCGTTACCTTGTCATAGTATCAACCCCCCCCCCCCGGGCCCATCATACGCAACCACGCATTAGAACAATCCATTCTTACACTACCTTCTCCGTAACACTACCCCGTACCTAACCCTTATCCGAAAAGCACAGGGCAGTATTACTTCATCTTCCTCTTTTTTCTTTTCTTTCTCACCCCGAGACCCAGACTTCCGGGAGGCAACCAGCAAGCCAGCAAGAAAATACCAGAGCCGATCCGGACATGTCTTCCGGGGGGCTGCAAAACAAACCCGCAAGACACGGCGACTTTGCTTAACCATATCCTCGGTATCCGGACACACACACCGATAGTTCTCCCTAGACCAAAAGCCAGCCTCAACAATTCTAAAGCATTCTTACCCACCGAGAACCCTCCTCTGTAACAAAGAATTCTTCAGTAGTATAATGTTTGTTTTATTCTTAGCAACCAAAAGCCTCCCCTGGGCCTATGACGTCGTAGCTTCAGATCTTCTCTTTTTTTTTCACATGCTGCATCTCTCCACTCCATCCCCATCCCACCCTCATCCATCCACACACCCCCATAGTCACGCGCCTACCAAAACGCTTCCCCTTCACCGTTCATCCCTCGATGGATCATGAAACTAACTCAATAGCTCCCGCCATCGAATCAATTCGCCCTTTTTTTGTTTACACACCTAATTTCTCACCTTGACTTTTACCCTCGTCGTTGGGAGAGAAGGAAAGAAAAAAAAACTCTTCAGGCGCTTGTGACCACCACATCATGTGAACATGTTCCGTCATAGATCTTCCTCACCCACGCGAACGCCAAGATCCCCCAGGTTCCTTGCCCTGGAACTATTAGCACCTTATTCCAACCCAATGACACCGGCAACGGAGAAGAAAAACGACGTCGGCTAGGTAGTAATGGGAGAAATTTAAAAAAAAAAAAAAAAAAAAGTTCTTTGTGTTTTCATTATTTCACTCAAGTTTGCAGAAACCCGGCCCGAATCGTCCATCCTCCTCCTCCCCCTTGCTTGTCGCAAGCGCTTGAATCTCATATCCCATAGGCCGCTCAAATGCACGTTTGCAATGACATCACAGTCGCACCAGGTCGTACAGGGCTAATTGCACATATCCAAACCCCAACTCACTTTGATCAAGCTCGTCTACTCGAAGCTTGACAGGTCCTTTGCTGCACACCTTGAAATCCAGTCGGCAACTGACATGACCGTCACCATTGGGTTCACACCACTCGCGCTGGGGAATACACTGGCATCCGCAACGTACAAGTTCTTCCTCCCCCACACCCTTCCCCTGTCGTCCACCACACCGTCCTCTTCCTTGGCGCTCATACGACAGGTTCCCATCTGGTGTGCCGAAGAGAAGATGGTCACTGGCGGCTTGTTGTCAATATCCCGCATCTGTTTAAGCCACTTTGCAAAAGCCGCGTCTATAAACTCGGGGTCCTGGCCCTCCGTGACTGTGTCCTGCACTGCACGGTCGGGCGTGAATGCCTGGAGACCGGGGTAGGTGGCTCGAATCTCTGTAGCGCCACTCACGTAGCAAATCTTGGCCATGGCCTGGATGCCTTCGAGTATGTTTTCGCGATCAAAGTCTGATGGTGTGTAGTCCACCCGTGGGCCTCCTGTGACAGGATCGGGATACACCCGCCCCGTATCTCTGTCTCGAGCTAGGGAAATGAAGCTGGCTGCATGCCTGTATCTCAAAGCCAGTAACTTGGTGTCGAGTCCACTGATCCATGGTACTGTAATGCCAACCACAGCGGGCTTTTGGGTGTGCACTGGTTAGCAAAGTTCCGTTTTCCCCAGCAATAGGTGCCCGACGACTTACTATCATAGCTAGCGGTTCCAACTTCACACCATGCCCCTTACCATCGAGATTTTCAAACTCGGAGCTGTAACTGGTAATAATGCCACCCTCCCACGGATTGGTCTCCTCCCTGTGTATTGACGTGATATGGTTGACCGGGTGGAGATGTAAATTCTGTCCGACTTGAGGATTCTAAGTCGGGAGTTAGTCTCGACGCTGACTCCCAAGCTGGGCCGAATTCCTTACCTCGATACCGCTCCTTTTTAGAATAAGAGGACTCTGCATGGTGCCGGAAGAGATGATGACCCTTTTCGCCTTGATCATGACTCGTCTTTGCGTTCGATCGCTTACTGCTGTGTGAACGCTACCGTCTGCGTCTCTTGATGTCCAAAGGCCCTCGACGCCGATGGCGGTCACTCCATCTTCATCAAACACCACCCTCTCCACCTCGAAGCCCTCCATGAACTCAGCACCGGCCTCGGCGGCAGCGGGTAGCCAGGCTGCAGCTGGACCTCTCTTCTCCCCCGAACCACAACCATAATGGCAGCTGCCGCAGTAGTGCTCCTTGTTTGCCGTGTTCTGACTGCACGGAACTCCATGCCATCCCAGCTTTTTTGTGCCGTCTAGCATCACGTTGTTGCGATGGTTATGCCGGATAGCATCCGTACCGGCTCCAATAAAATTCCACACACGATCCATGCAGTCGTCGAAATCTCGAGAAGTAAAGAGCGGTAAACCACCGTCAGCCCACTCCTCGCGAACGTAATCTTGAAGCTTGAGGCACACGCTCCAGTTGACGGTCCCTCCGCCGCCCCAACAGCTGCCAAAAAGACAGCCGATACTAGAGTTATCGCTTTGGATGCCGCCACCAGTGTCGTAGAGATATGCAGGCGCCGTCTTTGCCGTCATGGGTAACTGGGATGGCCGGAAATAATATCCCTTGTCGACGACCAGGACCTTGTGGCCAGCCTCGGCCAGGTTTTTGGCACTTACACCCCCTCCAGGACCAGAACCAACAATGACAACATCAGTGGTGATTTCATGAGCGTCAGTTCCGGGTTCCAACTGGATGAAGTTGAAATCATAGCCATCTACCGGTTTCCAATCGCGAGGCACCGGAGAATAGCCCAGTAAAGTCTCAAACCGCTGGTTTGTCGCGTTATGAGCTTTGCTGGCCAAGATGTACATGGTTTTTGCCATCATCTTCAGCAGCATAAAGCGAGACGTCGACCAAGACTGTATTATCGCTTGACGAACATAGGTAGGTTGCTGGTGAACTGGGGTCCAATACCCGGTGAATATCAAGCTGCCAGTGCGTGTGCTGCGATTACAAGCCAAGTCAGTCGACCTCCGTTTATGCGCTGCAGATGCCCGGTACTTACGTTAGCAAGTTCATCATCTTGCCAAGTTTAGCCTTTCCCGGACTAAACGACAGAGTGCGCAGAGAATCCTCTCGAAAGTCGGGATCCTGGGAGGGTCGATAACTGAGAAATTCAAGAACATCTTCGGGAGACACGGGATCGTCTATTGTGCCGAGGGTACTGTCTATGATGCGCTGGAGCTCCTCGTCCGGTATGGAGATTTGACCATCTTTGTCTTGGATTTTGGATGAGGGGGCTACGGATGGGAGAGCTCCATCGAGAAGAGCAAAGAATACCTCCCACGCCGCATCGGTCATGAAGTCATTGGCAGGGAGTGGTGGGAGAGGAATGGCCGCGGGGGCTGCTGCCGCTACCGCTGCTACTGCCTCCATGATCCTGTACAGTGATTGATGGTGCTATTTGCGATTGTCAAGACTCTGAACGTGGATATTAGCATTATGACGAATAAATATGAGAATTTCTGAATGGTGGAATGAGAGGAAAAGGAAGAGAGAAGAAGAGGATGAGGGGTGAATAAAGAAGAGTGGATCGCGACTGCAGGTTTTGGTAGATTGCCATACTTGCCGCGTCGTAACTCAATGATAACGATAATGATGCTGCTGATGATGATGTATAGTTGGCACCAAGTAAGTTTGCTACCATTCGTTACACACGAATGCAACTACAAGAACTACTCGGCACCTCGGCAAGTATCAAACGATGAGGCAATGTACAAGGTAAGCCTGCTAGATAAGGCTCATCGGGAATGAAGAAGAAAAAAAAAGGTTCGTTCGTTGGATCAATCACTATATGTAGTAATTTAAAAGAGACCAGAAAAGACATAAAGTGGATCTTGGCAAGGTTAATCCCAAAAAGAAAGAGAGCGAAGGATTGTTGGTAGTAGTAGCGGGCAAACAAGAAACATGGGTTCAGTTGAGCAGGTTCCAAGGCATCCCGTCTTACCATATACTTGTAGGAGAATAGACGGAAGCTAGGACCAGTTGCCGCTGTCTCTGTCGTCGTCGTCGTCTCTTTGTTGTCTCTCTCTCTCTCTCTCTCTCTCTCTAGCCAGCAACCGGAGCCATGGTCTAACCATCATGTCCGGGTTAATACATTACGAGGTAGGCACCTAAATACCAAGGTACTAGGTAGTTACTACAAATAGGTACTTTTGTAAGGGTCAATATTTGAGCGTATTTGCCTCGTTTGCTTGGTTTCGGCTTTTGTTCTTCCTTACCCCACACAATCACAATCACAAACATCCTTTCGGCAAGGCAATGGAATGGACCCCTCCCTGAATGACTTGCCGGGACGCCTTCCCGACCTTGCTCAATGAGGGAAAAGGCGGCACCACTCCCACCACCACCATCACGTCTTTCCCCTCAATTTACAACGTTAGTTACTACCTACTTACTATCTAGACTATCTAGACTACCTACCTATTAATCCCAACTTGTAGTAGTAGCCACCATCATCGTATCGAGCTGAAGCGAAAGAATCCGATGGCCTCCTACTCCGTCCCTTTCCAGACCTTGACTCGCAACCATCTCCCCCAGCCTCACCTCCTCCTCCTCCTCCTCCCCCTTCTTCTTCTTCTTCTTCTTCTTCTTCTCATCATACAATAATAATATTAAAAATCATGACAAGGCAGCCATCTCCTCTCCCTTGCTCCACATCCCAAACTAAGACATGCATCATCAAGGAAGAAGAAGAGAATACTCCCTAAGACAATCTGGCCATGCCCCGCTAACAACCTCGCATTAGACCACTGCCCATTGGCTGCATACATACTGTATCTACTACAGAGTACTCCGTACCCATGGGTCTCTTTCTTTTCAGAAAATGCGGGGGTTGGCGCGCATCAACCTCCGCTCAAGCGTCTCGGTAATACCCACACTCTTCACACCCTCTTTTTCTTTACGAAACAAGGCATCGGGGTATCAAAAGACACCGCCGGTTGGTAATAGTATTTTGCATGTGGTGAACAGGGGGTGTTTTATTTTTCTCTTTAGAAAATAATATGGGTGGTCGGTCTCCACCATGTGGGGGAAAACAAGAAGAGGTCAAGTTCACGGGCTTTTTCCAAAACACCACCCCGTCTTCATCGGTCCCCGACGTTGCCGCTGCTCCACTCGATGAATATCAACTTGTCGAGACATTAACAAGAACCTTGGCATCGTTTCTTGATATTTTGCCACTTTGTATTCTTTCAACCATCACTTGATGCAATAGTATACTAACACAGTAATATGCTGGTTCCAAGGCATTCCCCTTGTCATCTTCGTCATCACAGAGACCAACTCGCGCTTCGTAATACGTATATTCAATTTCAAGCCCTTGACCAAACACTACGTGCATTCATTCGCACTTTAGAGGGAAAAGAGACTCACAAAGTTGTCTATCTTTGCACCATACACCGTAGCCCACCAGACCTTGCCAACCATCCCGTCCCTCTAACCACTTAAACCTATCCTGTTCCATCCTATCCTATCCTATCCTATCCCATGACACCGACCGCCATAAAACAAAAACACTCCCATTTGCAATTCCATTCCCCCTCCCGTCTCACAAAACTCCAATAAAGAAAACTTTGTTGTAGTAGTAATACGACGCCCCGATAAGTCAGGTAGCGAATGGGGAGAGGGAACAAGAAAATGCCCTAATCAAACACTTCTCCTAGGTCCCAAGGGTATTCCACACATCGCCCGTCCCCGCAGTATATACACGACTGAGGCATATAGAAAAAAGATAAATATATGTACGTTCAGGCTTGATCCTCTTCCGTAGTGCTCTTCATCGTCAGCCACCCAGCCAGCATCTTCTCCTTCCCGCACCCGTGTAGGCCCATGTACTGAGACAAGCATTAGCCTACACTGTCTTAGACAAATCTCTATTGTGAACCGCCCTCACCACTGCAATGCTGCTTCGTGGGCAAAGATAAGAAATGACGCTCGTTCATTCATTCGATGATTGTGGCCCGTCATCGCTCCACCACATTTTTTGTTTAAAAAGAAATAAAAAGAAATAAGAAAAAGTTCGATGTCGTCTTCATTGTCTTCCGTGCCGTATTACGGATAAAAAATCGCGTTATTTTTTCGTCGTCCAGGTTTTTGGGTTTTTTTTATAGGTTTGTCTTTGGTTGCCCCAGGCCCATCATCAGCCCGTTGTATCCGCGGCAGGAAAAGGAGGACTTGTTCCCTTGTTTCTCCTAAAGAAAGAAAAATCCCTTATCTTGAACCGACTTGGCCTCTTCTTGAGAATTTTCCCTTCAGCTCTGCCGATGCTTCCGTTCAAAGACGAGAAATCCTCATCGGCATGACCCGTATCTCTGTACGCCGACGATGACCCCCCTCTGATGCTCAATGGGGACATGTTGAGCGCCGGTACACCAAGCGTACGCTCCACCGACTCATTACTGACGATGCTGGTGCCTTGTGTGCTAGGAGAAAGCGCCACCCTCCCTGTTGCTTGCGAGGCCCAATCGCCGGCATATCCGTTTGATGCACTACCTTCTGTTGTTTCGGAACATCGGTGTCGGTCTGACGATACCAACTTGTTTTCATAATCTCCTCTGCCATTCAAATTGAATGGGTCACTATCGGCAAGTTCCCTCACTGCGTCAAACGATGATGCGGTCCCATAGCTGATGCCGTTTACTTCGTGTTGCTCAACGGGCGTGTGGGGGTCCTGGCCTGATTTCGCCGTTGACGGACTCGGTGCTGGCGATAGTTCCAAGTCGTCTCGTCGATGTATATCCATCAGTACGGGCGTAGATCTTTCTCGTACATCCTGAGTGCCGTCTGTTGACCTGTTTGGCCTCCCGGTATCTTGTGTCGACGTCTTGTTCGAGTTGCCGTTTTCATAGCTCATAGTTCTAGGTGAAAATGTGCCCTCCCTCAGCAAGCGTCGCTTCCTTTCGTCTTCCGTCCCCAGCTGCTGTTGCTTGGCCTTTTCCTCCTGCACTCGATTCTCGAAAAGCTGCTTGTTGGCTTGAAGCTGTTCTACCGTGTAAGCCATGGCCGGCATGATATCCGCCACGCCCTGGAACAGTGGAATGGCAAACATATTCATGAAACCAAGCTGGGCATTAGCCAGAGACAAAAAGTCCTTCTTTGGTGGCGCCATCAGAGAAGACTTGATATCAAGTTCATCTTCCATAGAGGCCTGTCTAGAAAACTCATCCGCCAGAATATTCATCCACTTCAATGCCGTATCGTAATGTCTCGCCTGGGGGAGCAAAGTTAGCCATGCTTGATCAGCGGGTCAAAGTCACGATGCATAATAAATAAAACATACCACATTGCTAATATCTGCGCATTTGATGAGCAGCGAGCAAGCCAGAATCTTGTTTTCTTCCACTTGGCGACCATTCCAGCCATCGGTGCTGTTATTATCTTGCAGCTTTTCCTGAAGGGCACCAAGTCTCTTCATATAATCAAAATGCAAGCCCATATCCGTCGCAAGGATAGAGCTAATCATCAAATTACGCATCTTCCGGTCCTCGAAAACAGCCGGCCAATATCTACGGAGAATCTGAGAATAGGCGGCACAGTGAAATGATTCGAGAACGGAGCGATCGTTGTATAGCTGCGCCAACGGCGCATTCAATGTGGTTAGAAACCCATTGTTAACACCCGGGTGACCAACATCGTGGCCGATAGCCGTGATAAGAAGAGTTAATGCCTCGGTGGGATCGAGAAGAGCCGCAATCGGTGACTTTTGAACAGGTGAAGGAAAATTGTTGTCGCTCAGAGGATAAGGAGGGAGGGCGCCGATGTGGACAAGGAAATTGAATGTGGCTTGAAGCACATCCACCACATGGCGAAAGTTATGATAAGGAACAAAGGAATTGTATGCGGCACGGCAAGCGACAAGAAAGCTGATGAGCTGGTCTGTATTCATTGGTTAGCATTATGGCTCAAACGGTTGGGCGGTTATCAGCATGTGAAGAGGGGGGCGGGCTGCATGTGGTTTCGCGACTAACCTGGTGGTATCTGCCAGTGCTCGAGCTCAGGCACACTTAGGGCATGCCTGAACATCAGCATTGCGGCAAACAACAGCTCATCATTGGAAAAAGAGTGGGCGCAAAAATGCCAGCGGCCAACGGCATCGGCAATGGCTTCCTTGCGCTCAGTGGAAACGGCGATGTGCGCGCCGGCAATTTGATCATCCTCGGGCGATAATCGACAGATGCCATTCATGAGACCGGATACCATAGCTTCCCGGAGGTATGCAAACGGTTTCTGTTCATTGATTCCAACCCACGACCGCTTTCGACCCTTGGTCATCTCTAGTAACGCCTGATGGTCTCTGGCAGCGTCCCTATGGGCCTTATAAGCACATATTTCCAGCGTTGTAACGCACTTTGAGCTCAGAGGGCTGATGAGCACGTCGACGGCGCCGAGATCCAGACACCTCCTCATGAGTCGGCGATTGGATGCCACTACACTGGCGGAAAAGGCAAACGGCTCAGCAGTGCCGTCAGTCATTTGCTCGCGGGTTTCGGAGTAGCTAATAACGGGGATGGGAACGACGAGCTTGGAAATGCTCCGCAGATGGGCTTCGGTGATTAGTCTCTGCAAAAGAGGCAGACCATAGAGATTTTCGTCTGGTGTGTGGATTTCGGCGTCACGGTTACTGGACAACTCGGAGTAGGAGAAGGAAGAGCTGGGCATGATATATGGCTCCGGGATCCATTCATCGTGTGGCATGTCCAACAAGACAAGTGTCGGCGTCATGTTTACCATGGATCCGGTATCTTGGAGCTGGAGCAACTTGGCCATGCAAGCCGCACCGGTGGCGCACACGTGGACTGTATTACAAGTTAGCAGAGGAAACAGCGCCAAGCGATCACAGCAGGCGAAACCAACCGTCACCAAAGGTGTTCAAGAGAGGTCGGACAAGTTCTCGAACGTGGTCACGCTGCCAATCGGAGGCGGCCGGGGATGGCGAGGTCGCAGAACCATCTGGGACAGCGCGCAGCAGCCGATCCTCGCGAGCACTACGATTGACATAGATGACATGGCATGCGAGAGTGTCCATGGTGGGCAACGGAAGGCTACCAGTCTCGCGACTGGAGCACGTTGGCCACACGGGCAAAGGTACTAAGCGCTAAACCGGAGCGACGAACGGGTGGTGCAATGGAACGAACGAGGTCTCGAGAGACGCAGGAAGTCGGCTCGAGGTGGAATTGGCGACGGCGAAAAGAGCGTGGAACAGCTGAACAGAGGGCGACACGGATTCAAGTGTCAAGCGGGAGAAGGGAAAAAAGAAGAAGTGCTGAATCGCGCGAAACGGTGGTGCCGAAGTGGTCGTGATCGAGTTCGTGCGACGAGTACGGAAGAGGCGACAGCGAGTGGTGTGAGTCCCTTTTAATTTTTTTTTTTCCCTTTTATTCTAATTTTTTTTTTTTCCACCAGAAGCGCAAAGAAATTGATGAATCGAAGACAATCGAGGCGAAAGAAGAAGACCGAAAAGAAACGGCGAAGGGATGAAAGCGTGATTCTCGGTGGTGGTGGTGGTGGTGGTGGGCGAACGGATTTCGCAGAAGCAGAAGAAGAGGGAAAGTAAGTGGAAGAAAAGGAAGAAGAGAAGAAACGGCAGTGCTTCTTTTCCCTAGGGGATACGCATATCCCAGACAAACTACCCAAAGTAGAAAGGGTAATATGGGATAGGGTTGTTGTCGTTGTTGCTGTTGCGGTTGTGGTCGTCGTTGTCGTTTGTCGTGGTTATTTATTCGACCCCGTCAAAGAGAAGAAGAAGAAGAAGAAGAGGAGGAGGAAGAAAGAAGAGGAAGAAGAAGAAGAAAAATGGATAAACAGGAAGGGGGAGAAAAGACGACGATGTCTGAATATGTTGGTGCGAGGGTTGGTCTTGTCTTGTCTTGTCCTTCTGGGTCGGTCCCGGGTCTGGAGAACTGGGACGGCAATCTTGGCGCACGAGGGCGGGTCGTCTAGGCAAGGTGGACGGACAGGCAGGCGTAGGGGAATGGCGACGAATGGGTAGGCAAGTAGGTCAAAGTCGTTTGTTCTAGAGGGGGGAAGGTTTTTTGGAAGAGACTTTGGAACTTGGTTTGGAAGCCCGGACAGCCAGCCAGACCGAGCCAGCCAGAGAGCAACAGCGGCAGCGGCAGCAGCAACCAACACCCAGCAGCCAGCAGCAGCAGCAGCCAGCAGGTAGGCAGGACGGACCAGGCGCAGGCGCAGACCAGAGTCGTCTCGCTAGTGGTGGCGGGATGTGGCTGCTGCTTGGAGCTTTGGTACTGGTGCCAATGCTGTTGCGGTGCGGTGCGGTGCGTGCGTGCGTGTGTGCGTGTGCGTGCGTGCTTTATTTTCTGTCCTTGTTCTTTGGGTACTGGAAATGATTGTTTTTTTCTCTCTCTTTCTCTTTCTCTTTCTCTTACGGAGTAGAGTAATGGAACAGAGGAATGAATGAATTGGGGGGAAGCGCCAGGTCAGTTCCAACCCGGTCGGTACAGAGTACTAGGTAGGTAGGTATGGAAACTAGATACAGGCAAGCAGCACAAAACGGCGAATGCAAATGCATCAAAAGTACGCACGTAGTAGTACCTACAAGTAGTATGTGTGTGTGTGTGTCTGCACGTACAGCACAGTACCAGACGGTAGGGTCGATGGGTCGATAAATGGATGGATGGGGGGATATGGACTGTGGATATGGTGGATATTATGATGTGGACGGGGGGGAGGGATGGGTTGGGATGTTGGACAATGCACCCAAGGCAGTAGGCCAGTGTAAGTCTAGCGCTTCTAGTCGTGTCTTGCCTACCTCGTCGACCAGTCGCAGGGCTCCAGTGCCTCGGAGAGATTGTCAAGACGACGGGGGTCCCCCAGGCTTAGTGTCCTCGTCGCTGGGAGGGGCAGACGTCAGCCGTTCGAGGGATCGGCAATGGACTTGTCGCAGAGGAGGATGCTTGGATGCCAAATGCTCAGCCAGGGCTACGGGGGGTGTTGGACGAGAAAAGAAGCCCGATGATGAGATGAGGATAATGGGCTATTATTGATTACTGTTTGTTTGTTTATTGAGATGTGAGATAGAGAGAGAGAGAGGGGGAGCAAATATGTGCTATGGTGTAGACGGCGTTGTGTCTTTCAAATAAAGAAGCAAAAGAAATCGCATTGAATAGGTGGAATAAAATACGACGAAGCAGCTAGAGCCTCAATATTACAACCATAATCATACGGTGAACTCTTTAGTATTACCGCTTGTACTACTGGTAGCAGATGACTGAACTTGAACAGAACGGAACAATCAACGGCGGAAGACGACGGACGGTGACGGACGGACGGCCCTGGGAATGTCACTGATGATGGGCCAAGATGGATGAACGACGCCATGGTCAACAGCGCTGAGGCAACGCCGGGCAGTGGGGAGGGCGAGGGGTTGAGGGGGCCGCGCGAGAGAACGGATTAGGAATGGAGGGCATTGGCATTTGACAGCCGCGCCGCGAGAGCGAGAAAGAGAAGGAGAGAGAGAGAGAGAGAGAGAGAGAGAGAGAGAAGCCAAGGAGAAGGAAAATAGACGAGCGATAGGAGAGAGGGAGGGATTCATTCGGGTATCTACAGAACCGGCTTGTCCATCGTCGTCGTCGTGTTTGGCTGTGTAGGATGGATGGGACTGCCTGCTTGTTGTTGCATGAGATGCATAACGACGACTCAGAAGGCCCATAATACCATGTAGTAAATATGCATTTCGCCTTCCAAGAACAAAGCTGCACTGTGCTTCTTCTGCTTCTTCTTGCTGTTGTCCTTTTCTCTTGGGGACATTGACACACAAGTACATCCAATGCATGCTTCTTGATGCTACCGCATTCATGCATGTGCAATCTGTGTGCGGCGCATGTGTGTGCGGCGCATGTGTGGATTGTGCGGATTGTGCGGATTGTTGTGTGAGTGGCTCTTGGTCGTCTTCTCTCCCAGACAGTGTTGGTATGTGTGCGTGTGTGCGCGTCGTGCATGTACCTGAGGTAACGGGACTAAATTTGACCCAAAGCCTTTTCATGGAAGACCCAAAAAATTGTTCCATGAAGAAAAAGAAGGCTGCAACGAAGAACTCCATTTTTTGGGGGAGGAGGGGCCACACACACACACACACGCACAGAAAGCGCCAGCACTTGGAGCCACGAACCCAGCCAACGCAAGCCAAGGCCAGCCCTGAGAGCCCCCGGGAGCCCTGGGAGCCCTGGGAGGGGGGCACCTGGGATGACCTGGACCCCATGCCCAGCCAACCAACTTTCAGCAGGCCCAGCAGCAAGGGACGCCAGCGCAGCCCCAAGTTGGACCACCCCCCCGAAGGCACCCAAACAACGGCGTCTCAGCAGCATCAAGGCAGCATGAAGCATCCATGAATGAGCAAGCAGCAGCAGCAACAGCAGCAGGAGATGCAATCCCGCTTGTTGTACAAGTCACATTACATACTGTACTCCGTTACCTCGCATCCATATGTGTGTACGTGTGCGTGTTCTTTTTTGTTCTTTTGCTGTTTAGTATGTAGTACGGAGCAGGAGTAGGAGTAGTAGCAATTGATGCTGCTAATGATGACGATGTGATCATGATGCTGATGATGTGCTGCAGGACTTGACTCTCCTCTGAGTCCTCTCTCCCTCTTGTTATGCTCGTAATACCAGAGGTACCGTACCTTAACATCCTAGCTGCTATAGCACAAGTCAACCTAGGCAAGCAAGTCTGCATGCAAAACGCACCGCTGCGGCGGCTACCAACTCAGCGGCGGACTCAGGCCCGGAGGGAGAGCTCTTTGTTTTTTTAGGGTCGCACGAACCGTGTCGCTCTCCATTCTCCTTCTCGATAAGGTAAACACCTCCATTGATAGGTAGAGACAACGACTGAACCATGTCCATGCTCTCTGGCGTCATTTTGTTTCTTACTTTACTCATAGTGTGGACGAACAAGTAAGGCTCGTAATGTATGGTCCATTCATTCATTCATTATGCTTCTTAGTAGTCGCGAGAAAACCACCGAGACAGAGGAAGGGAGGGAGAGAGTGCGGAATAGCAGGGGTTCCGGCTGGGATAAGAGGTGGGGGGATCAAGAGCCCATTTGCCCATCATTCATTCACCGTGGCATAAACTTATGCTAGGGCCAGGGAATAGTCAAACTTGGGGTGGATCTACAGACTTCTCAGCTGGCGGGCGCGGAATCAGGTAAAGTGTGGCGCTGAGGAGAGGGAGAGAGAGAGAGGAAGAGAACAGGCAGCAAAGGGAGGAGTGATCCTAAAGTGTGAAAATTCCGACGAGAACGCATCTAAACAGAACCAATCCGTGCGCATTGATTCGTGCGGTACTAAACGATGGGATTGAATACTAGTAGTACTAAATAGTAATGCTGAATTTCACTTTTTTCAGCTTTGTCAATGGACAAGGTGAAAGCTGAACAAATGAGTCGGGATGACGATGACAACGATGATGATCCATGATGATGAGGGATGGATGGGATGGGGTTGACGATGAAGGGTATGGTATGTAGACAGTAGAGGGATGGGATGCCCTGGACCGCTGGCGATGTAGACTTTCAAGCTTCCAATGTCGTTGGTAAGCAAACAAACATACTCCGTACATACACCAGGGAAAACCCTGAAGCTCGCTGGGGACCTGGGGGGAGGTGGGAGCCCTGGAGGCTTCTGGAAACACCTGCGTGACCTTCTGGAGCGAGCACGACAGGGCCCGTGGACCCCTTCGACCCTTTGACCCTTTAAACAGCGGGAGGTTAATACTTTGGCGCGCGCATCCAATGAGCTGAGCGCAGGCAGGCCACGGACAGGACAAGGGGAGGGACGAGGGGGGGAGACGAGGGAGGGGGACAAAAAGCCAACAAGGCATGGAACAAAAGATGGAACCTGGAAGAATGCGGCCAGTGTGTGATTTGAGTACATACGCACTGTGTGATACATGCACGTTATCTGTGCTCCGTACATGCATACATACATACGTTCCATGGATGCCGGACAAATTCGCATCAACATATTCAAGCCCGACTGACTTGAACGCAAAGGCCCAAAGGAAATCAAAAGCAAGCAATTACCAAATCGAGTTGCAAAATGCGCAAAAGAAAGTCAGAGACAATCGGCAAAAGCAAGGAAAATCAAAACAAAATCAAAAAGCCATCCAAAACCCTTACCCGTTTGAACCCCTGCCAAAGGAGGGAAAGCAAAAGAAAAAAAGATGAGACACACGCTCCGGGAAGAAATGACAAGAAAAGAAAAACAAACGGCTCCAATGGCTTGAACTTGATTGACGCAAAATAAAAGTTGCAAACGAACCCTTCTCACGCCACCACCGTTTTGTTTTTTTGCCCCATGATTGCATAGGTATTTGTGTTTTTTTCTTCTTCCATCTTGAGCCTTGGATAACGTGAGTGATGTGAATGCCGATCATCATCGCGTATTATACCCCCCTCGAATATAACAACAAAATCATCGCCCGGGCTTTCTAAATTAAAATACGAGATTGTGTTTTTTTTTTTTTTTTTTGGTTTCGACGTCCGCCTCACAATGACCCTCTATTGTTAGCATCATTCACATACGATACGCAGCCAGCAGAGAATACAGGCATCTTCTGACATACAGGTTACTCCGTACAAGGCATCCATCCATCATCATAATCACCATCATTGCCTAGCAGGCATCTACTCTGTACTTGTACATACATCAGCCCGTTCAGAGGGAGGGGAGGGGAGGGACCCAGCTCGCGCCATGGATATACCCAAGCAAGCAAGCAAACGGAGAGCAAGGATCAAAATATGTACGCCAAATGACCCGCTTTTACGGATACTCTTTTTTTCTCTTTTTCTTGTTGTCTCCCCTCCTCCCTCCCTTGCTGATGCTGAGCAAAGAAAGAGAGACAAGGCAAGGGAATGAACAGAAAATGCATGTTTTAGTTGTGGCCCCCCTGCCCCTTGTCTCCCCCCTCGTCTCTCTCCCCCTTGTCTCATCGCTAAATTATTTTGACCAAGGACGGCGGTGTTTTTTTTTTGGTTTTTTTATCTCTATTTCCTTTGTTGCCTTAACCGGCCCGAAGCCCTTCTAGAAGGCTTTTCGAAGCATATGCCTGCATGTGGCTAACCATTTCGGCCCACCTATTTTCTGTGTGGTTCATTTGGGCTTTTTGGCGTTTTTTTGTCTTGCTTCCTTTTTTTTTCTTTTCTTGTTTCCGGCGATTATCTCCCCCTTCAAGATGACAGATCATTTTAGCCGTGCATCTTAATTCCGCGATATTGTCACAAAGTACTCTTTCCATATACTACACTACACTACACTACCTACCCAGGGAAAAGCAGGCTCTTGACTAGGTACTGTCAGAATGGAAATGTGTCTTTGATGCGACTGACTGACTTTGTTTTGTGGTACTACACCATGGAGTACACTATGGAGTTTACTACTAGATACTACCGAGTTACCAAGTGGCAGTGTAGTGTAGTGTTGCCCGAATGACTTGCTCACAAGATGCAAAAAGTCTCCAGGGTAGATACATATACGACGGAACATTCCGTACTATTCAAGCTTTCACATCACACATTATCACACATCACACCATTTCTCAACGTTCCGCGGACCCTTTTTCTGGATCCAAGTCATCCGCCTTTCTCAATCTCTCTTCCCGCTCTCGCAGCAAGAAGCAATTCTTACAATCCCTCCCTCGCTCCCTTCTTCCCCACTTTGCAGATGCATGTTCCATTGTAATATCTTCTCTCACACTTTTGTTTGTCATGAAACCTCCCTCCCTCGAAAAACAAAAACCATGACAACAAGAAGGAAGAAAGAAAGAAAGAAAAAAAAAACAAAAATACCATAGATTCTTCCTTGCATACTTGTAGTAGTAACTCAGCCCCTGAAAGCCGCGTCGTACGATGCATGAAATTGCCAAGCTGCAGCAATTAACCTACCGTCCCCCTTCCCTTCCCTTCCCTTGGCCCCCCCCTCATACAAGTATGACTTACATGAAGCGAGGGGGAGAAAGAAAGTAACAGAGTAGTAGACAGTCCTACATACTTGGCATTGGAGTCACTACTCAATTGCCCTTCCCGAACGGTGCCACATATTCTGGAACACTTGCTAGTTTCCTTCCATCTTGCCTCCTCCTCCGAATCATCCGCTTTTTTGCCCAGATGTCTGTTCAACACACCCCCTTGTCCCTTTATTCCTTTCTTTTTCCTTCTTCTCTTCTTCCCTTCCTTTCTTACCCCATACCATGTTAACGCCACGAGGCGATCGATAGTCTCATCATCATCATGCCCCCCCTCCCCTTCCGCCCTGTTTCTGCCCTGCCCCCCCTTTTTTTCGTTACTAATGTGAGATCCACCGCCCACATGAACAAGAAACAACCCGTACTAAAACACACACAACTCGTGGAGCGATAGCACTAAAGATGGAAGTGAACGAGGAAGAAAAAAGACCAAGGATTAGCTCGGTTAGAAAGTTAAATCACTGTTGTCTCGCGTTCACATCTCTCACCCGAAGACCGAGCTCGTTGCTTTTTCCTTCCCCCCTCCCCCCTTATCGGATATCTTATCCACCCCAACTTCACATCACCAAATCCGTAGGACAAATCTCATCATCATCGTCATCAAGCCCACATGCCGGAAACAACCAGAAAACCTCATCCCACCTTACCCTATATAGATCATCTCTTCGTTGTCGTTGCTCATCCAACAACAACTCCATAGTATTTCCACCTACCACCCACCTCTCATAGTCCTAAGCCATCTTTCCTGCATCCGTCGTTTCTTGTTATGCCCCCCTTCACCCCTTTTCTCCATCATCCTCACCAATCCAGACTAACCAACAAGATCAACGCCCCCAACCCTCTTTTTTTTTTATCTCCGGCAACTTCCATTTCAGCTAAAGCCTAAAAAGGCAGGGCTGTCTTCTAACAAGTTCCGGGCAAAAACATAGTAATACTTCTTCAAACCCCACGACGATAAAGGGTTTAGGGATCCCTCCGCCCTCCCCTGCCATCACACCCTCCTCCTCCTCCATTTCCCCCCAGATCCTCTCTAGTTCTGCATGGGTACCAGGTCACACGATCTGAATGTATGGAACCCTTCTGGATTACGCTGGGGGGGCTGATATGGGACTCCCCACTTCGTTCATATGTAATCATCATCATCATATTACTTCTTGTCGATCCAATAGATATCCCCTTGTCGTGGTATCATATCACATTAGCAAATATAGCCAGTAAAACACGATATCAGTACTCATCTCTCATTTTTTCGTTCTCTTAATGTTCGCCAATCCAGAGATACATACAGTAATTATGCAACCAAACGCCAGTTCTGTCCGTCAGATGCATGGCGTGAGGGTCTATCTCTATCTACGCCCAATGACTGTATTTATTGCTCCTTTTTACTTTCATGTTTTCATGCCACATTGACTTGCCAGTCCCGAGTATGTACGTTTAGTCATTCCCAAAGCCGTATCTCGTACCCCAAGACCGGGGGTTCCCCTGTTATGTCCGTTTGATTCCATACCACTCACTTCCTCAATCAGTCTTGCCGTTGTCACCATCAATGTGAATCTCGGCCACTTCATCAGACTCATCCACTTCAACAGCCGCAGGGACAGACATTATCCCCCCCTTCTCCCAGCTCTTTCCCTCGCTATTGCTTTCGGGAAGAGATGGTACTTCGCCGTCTAGGAATCCATCAACGGCTTCGGCAGGTGTCAGACGAGTATCCTTATCAAAGAAATCCCTGCTACCGCCTCGCTCATCATCAGATGAATTGAATTGCGCGTCATCGCTAGCGTAGTCAGCGGCAGTAGACCCTTCAACCCCTTCTATCCCTTCTCCTCCATCTGCTGCATCTGCCCCACTGCCGTCTAGGCTGTTAAAGGTCCAACCTTGGGTCATGTCAGTGGACTTTGGGCCGGAAACTACCAGCTGGTAGGGGTTGGACATTTCGGGTCCGTCATCCTCAATGCTGTCGTGGATCGTCGCACCGCCCGTAGCTGCCTCGTAAGATGGCACTTCCTCGTCATTAGAATCGACCAGTGACTTGATGGCAGTGCGGTTTGCAGCCGGCTTCAAGATTGACACTCCACCCGGATGCTCCTCTTCACCAGAATCCGCCGACCCTTCCTCGCCGTTGGTGTCGGAATTGTACTTGTCAAATATCTGGCCGAAACGCTCACCGCCTCGCTGTGTGGTGGTTCGACGACGGTAAAAGAGTAGATAAGCTGCGCTCGTCACCACCGAACTAGGGTCTGATACTGGTGTAACGGAAGAATCTAGCCAAGTGTTAGTCCCCTGATTTAGTAGCAAGTACATCATAGTGTAGCAAAGCAACGTACCGTTGTAGTTATACCATCGCCCATCTACAAAGTTCTTGGCATAGGCTGTGTAGTGACCTCCGCCGAGACCCCCGTAATGGTCATCGACAGCAATGAGGTCGTAAATCTCCTCCTTGCCATCGTCCTTTTGAATGACCCTCGAAGTCAGGTCGAGCCCCTCTATGGGGAAATCAACGACTACATCCAATTTGTCACGCCGCCAACCAGAGCTGCTGAAGCGCTTCAGATGAGCCACCAGGTAATCTGGCGTCTTCCAAAGGTCAAACTTCTTGCTGGCTCTCCTGTGCTCCTTGCAACGGGGACAATACCACATGTCCTGCTCCGACAAAACTTCGGCTCGTTCAAACTCATCTAGACACTCCTCCAGGGTAATGCCTCGAGATCTACGCGAAGCTCGCTTCCTTTGGTTGATTTTCAAAGCAGGGTCATTGAGTGTTTCTAGGTCCACAAAGGTTTTCGAGCCCTGGGCTGGGTCTTGTTTCTTGGCGGTCTGGCCAAAGACAACCTCCCAAGCCTCTTCGTTCCAGTCAACCACGAGTCCCTCATAGAGTCGAATCAACGGGCCGCCGTCGGCAACTGCAGGAGGCATGGGCTGAGGAGCGACAGCGGTAGCACGTTGCTGTTGCTGATGCTGTTGCTGCTGCTGTTTTGCATTACGCAACTGCTTTTCGCGTCGCTTGTTAGCCTTCTTACCATAGGTCTTGTTGTTCTTGAACTTCTTGCGACCAGCAGGACCTTTGAGATTCTGTCGATTGCCATATTTAGCCAATACCTAGGGAGAGTCAGTGAATCGCCCTAGCAAAACATATGCCTCAAGACGTACCTTGGCACCGTGAGGGGTGTCGTCTTCGCTGGATTCGTCTACCATGCGCGTTTGTGAAGGATCCGGTTTGACAGAAGCTTCATCGTTGCTGCTTTCCTCGTTGCCAGATGCCGTGCTATTCCAGCCCTCAGGACTGGGTTCATCCTCATCCTTTACCGGGGGCTCAGGAATACGGTCAGAAAGCTTGGGAAGGAGTTTGTTGTTCTCAGCGCTTGACCATCCTGTAGGAACAGTGCCGTCGTTGCCACTGGTAAAATAACTGAGATCGAAAAGACCCTTGAATTCCTGGTCAAGGAATTGGTCAGGCTGGATGAATTTAGGCCGACGAGTGTTGAAATGCTTCAAGACCTTGGGCTGAGTGATGGGTGCTATTGACGGAGAGTTGCTGCTCGTGGTCGCATCCTTCATGGTGATATCAACTATATCATCTTCACCCTCAATCGACTTTGAAATAATCTTACTATCCCCAGATGAGTCGGCGTCCGATGCGGTAGTGATGACCATGTCGGTATCCACGGCGTCTGTGCTCTCGGAATCTTCTTCCAAAGTGAATTTGGACCACGTAGAGAATGTGGCAACCTTCTCCAGCACCTTGCGTCGGATTATGTCATAATTAGAAGCCTCTTCCCTTGTCAGGGTAATGAAGTGTGGAGGAGATGTCCCATCCCCCCCTCGTCCCAGGGCCTGAGGACGTCGGTGAAGTACCGGAACGACCATTGTCTCATACATTGGGTCATCCCATTCAGTGGTCTCAGGCGGCGTGTCAATGTCCAGCATTGACCGCAGTTTTTTCTGTGGTCCCTTGCCAGGCCAGTTGGTTGGCGCAGCCTCCAGCTCATGGAAGGTTGGGAAATCACTGGATTGAATCTCTTCTGACACATCTGAGTTGTTGTCATAGATCTTGAAGAAGCGATCTTTGAATTCTTCCGCACCCATCAGCCTCTCAGCGGGGACGCCGGTCCGAATCGACAAGAACTGCTTGAGTGCTTCCATGGAGCTGTGCTTCGGTAATTCAACCTCGATCTTGACGGGAACATCGTTTAGAGGAAAGAATTTGACCGTATTAGTCCACATATTCTCCACGGGAAGTGGTAACGTCAGGTTATTAAAAGGGTCAAAGGTGATGCTGATTTTTCCACACTCGGGGCACTTCAGAGTCGACTTATACATTCCGGTGAAGAGATCGGCAATGACAGAGTCATCTCGTTTCCGCGTAATGTCCCACACCTTGTCTGCCATTTCTCGAATCGCCTCTGGGTTATTGACCATGTCATCTGTAGAGTCTGGTTTCTCTATGTATGGCTTATTCTTGATCCGACTCAGGTCTTCTTGAAGGGCGTCTAGAAGAAAGCCAAGGAATTCTTGAGAATCCTGTTGGCCCCAACCCGCAAAGGTGCTTCGGCAGCGGCCGACCGTATTCTTGAAGTCTCGGGGGCTTACTGAGCCACGCCCTTCCTCGTAGATTTCCTTCAAGAGTGAGCCATATGCTAGGGCTACCTTGCCGTTATAACCGAGTGGATTGGTCTTGTTAATCTCGTCCTTGTACGACTCGGTCAAGAAGTATTTCGATAATTCTTCCACGCTTCGGAAACACTGCAGAGCCGAGTTCATGTAACAGGTGTTGCCCAAATTGTGTAAACCCACAGCACCGACGCCTCGACCATAACCCTTTTTCTGATTTCGACCACGGGTCACAGGTCCTTCAGGAGCAGGACTACTCCGACTGCTATTCGGCTTAGATGACAGTGCATTTGTGTTTGTTCGGGTTGGAATGTTCTTTCCCGTACTGCTAGATTGGCCAGTGAATGTGCTTACATAGACCTTTTCGATAGCTTCATCCAGAACAAGTGTCTGATCGGTGACAAGGTCAAAGATCTGGAGTGATGCGGAGCCATTGTATTTATCATTTACAGTGTGATCCTCCAGTCGCACCATGGTTCGGTTATCACGAGGGACAGCCGCGTATGAACTGGCATTAACAAGTAGAGTCGACCAGATGTTCTGCGATGTGTTGGAATCCGGGGTCCGTCCTGGGGAATCGGGAGGTGTGAGGGCTGAGCGAGGCTCTGAGCTATTACCTGCAGGTAGTGGCTGAACCACCGAGAAAATTCGGATTTTGCGCTCAATGGGGATATCCGTCAGTTTCTTGAGGTCTTTGATAAACGCCTGGGCGCGATACTTGCGGCTTCTAGAAACGACAAGAGCCGGAGGATTCTTCATCTTGAGGGACTGTTCGATGGGCAGAGGGCTCACTTCAGACCACAGGCGATGAATTCGAAAGACGGGCGGATGGACCTCATAAACGATGTCGGGGGGAGACTGCGCATCGACTGCAGTGTTGATGGCACTCCGGACGATTGGTTCCTGTCCCTCCTTGATGCCGTACCACTCCATCACCAATTTCCATGCATCTTCAGGGAACAGCTCAAATTCCTCTTGGCTCGACCCGGGCTTCAATCGAATAAAGTTCCCACCACCTGGCTCTTGGATCACTTCTTCAATGATATCAGAGTTGTCGACTGGGCCCAAGGGCGTCTCATCCGTTTCCGTCTTGGACTGTTTGGACCCGTAGCGCAACGCAAGTGCCTTGTCCACCCATTTGCGCGACACGAGGTATGTCTTGTCGCCCTCCTTGACCGGCGAATCTCCAAAGGCTTTCAAAAGTGTTTCGATGGTTTTGACTTGCTCTAAAAGAGGAGGTGCTGTAGAGACTGCCACGAGTTAGCACATCAACTCAAAAAAACATATTCTAGCCTCGAGGGCCGTCATGACCTACGCTGGGTAGCCTCATCCGTACCGCTAGGTTCAACCGGGTCGGGTACATCGACACTCATGGCGCGAGGGAACACTGTGGCGGCAGAATTGGACGTCGTCATTTCGACATCGCCGGCATCGCCATTTTTGCTTATAACATCCTCTTCCGGGTCCATACTTGAGGCTCGTCGCTTGAGTGGTGAAGACGAGCGGTGGGGTAGCTCAGCATCTCCGTTCATAATAGCCTTCTTAGAGATACGGAACGGGGACTGGCTCCGGGCGTAGGTATAAGAGGAGGCGGTTTCGTCCCCCCCTCTGTCGCTGTCCAAGGATGGGTCGAGGTAAACGGAGGCGCTGGGAGACGAGGCAACGGACGAGGCGTAGTCGGCAGAGACGAGGGAGCTGGCGTGGGTCTGGAGCCGCGGGGGCACGCTGGACGCTGGGATGGAGTCGCCGCGAACGTATTGCGGCGCTTCAAGCCCGGAGGCTATGGGCGTACCGGAAAAGGAGAGGGAAACGTCGTCGTCGGGTTCGCAGGAGGGTATGGCGGTGTCTGGAGAAAGCGATTCTCTCGAATCAAGACTTGAGGTCAAGGGACGGGCGAGCTTTCTCTTCTTTGAGGAAGACGTCTTGAAGGTGAGCTGCCCGGGCAGCTCTTGAGGGAACGGAAGGGGAAGGATGTTTGAGTGAGAGGCGGAGGCGATGTGAAAGGTCCTGCATTTAGAACCAAACGCCTTGAGGGGTGATGGAATCAGCCAGCAAAGAAAAGAACCAACAAGACACCGGACATCGGGGTGGTGGAGGCGGGAGGGAGTGTGTGCACTGAACCTGAAGGCGGTGGGTGGGTGGGTGCAGCAGCGGTGCAGTGCAGTGCAGTGTAGTGTCAGTGTAAGGTGTGGTGTTTTCGGGCGGTTCGAGTGGGTCGTTGTCACTGTCTGCTCGACTCCGTAGGCTTCCCCCCCCTTAGTTGTCACAGTGTCCAGGCCAGGTGCTGCTGTAGAGGACCTTTAAGAAAGAAAAAAGACGTCACACGTCACAGGAGCACAGCAACCGAACGGGAAAGGTTAACAAGGCTGTGTGTGTGTGCGTGTGCCTGTGTGTGTGCAGGTACTACTAGGTATATATACCAAGTAGATATGTGGTGGGATGAGAGCTGAACTGAGAGCTGAAAAACCAACGAGGCTTCAACAATGATGCAGAGAGCCTTGGAAATTCAGGGTTTAAAAAAAAGGTTGTTTTAACTAAGTAAATAGTAGTAGACCCAGAAAGGGAAATACTTTGTTTTCCTTAAAAGACAAATGAGTCGAAGGGGGGGGGAGGAGGGGGGCTGCCCTTTGTTTACCGAACGATGGCGGTGACTGGTGTCAAAGTTGCAGCAAAACTTGGTTAAAAAGTGTCAAGGGCAAGGATTACAGTCAAGCCCTGAAAAAGATCCATTGCAATCCACCCTTACCCTTCCATAGCATCCGTCCACACTATGTACATCCCCATTACCTTCGTACATGCCTAGCAGATGGTGGCGGCTGATGGTGCTAAATTGTTCCATTCCTATTAGTGGGAAGGGACCCGTGGTCGCTGGAAGGGAGGTGTGATTTGCGTTTTCCAAGGTCCCCCCCCCCTCCCCGCTGACATGCGCTGCTGCAGGGGCCCCATCAATGCCCACCACACACTGACCACCCACTGACCACCCACTGAACTGCCGGACAAAAAAAAAAAGACAGCCCTGGAGCCCTGGGCCCACGTCCACTGGAGGGTTGAATTTATAGCGCTCGCTGCAAAAAAAACGTTCCATGTCAGGACCTTACCCATTGGTGTCATCCACGGACGGATGTGCACGGATTACCTGCAGTTGGGCAGTACCGCATCGTACCTTAGGTACCTGTTAAGGGGCTATAAGAACTTGAAACTCAATAATACGACAGACTACCAAGGTATGTATACGTCCAATAATGGCATAAAGAGAACAACTTGGACAAGGAAAAAAACACTATTAGCAACAAAAAAGGGGCATCATTCAGACGTCATCAATGCCCCCTTTTTGCAGCTCGAAGCCAGAATACCCAACAGCAGTAACAGTGGGGAAAACTTGAGCACGTTGGTGGCGGTCTTGCCTAGGTGCATGGCCCGCTGGAGACAAACTGAGTTAATTACTGGCCCAGCGTGCAAATATTTTTTCAATCCCCCCTTCGATATTGATGACTCGGGTGTGTCCTGGGAGTAATGGTTGTTAGCCCTACCTTTTGCCTTATCTGTGTATGTGCTTGACCCAATCTATATCCTGCCGAATGTAGAACAAGCCCTGAATATTGATTTGTCGGTTCCAAACTGGGCTTTGGACAAATATCACTGTGAACCATTCCATTCACACCGACAAGTCTCCCCCCCTCTTCCATGTACTCACGAATAAGGTATGTAGACATCCTTGTAGAGGAGACAATAGATTTACACAAGTCAGACTCTAGTCAGGTAGGAATACGTATGTTGGTGGTGTGTCTATGTTTGCATTTTTACCGTAAGCCCTCTTAAGTAGGGAAAAGGGGTAAACTGTCATATCCACCATCATTGATACTCACAAAGACACCCATAGTTCGTATTCAGTTCATCTTTTGACGCTGTAAATAAGGAATTTAGGTCTACTACTGAAATCTACCAAAATCGCTGTTAAACAGAACCGAGCCGGCACGATAAACCAAAAGAGCAGACAAACCATCCACAGCGACCATAACCCTATTGCCATCCTCTCCCAATGCATAAAGAACAAGTCATCTCTAATAATATCTTTAGTTTGGTCCCCTTTACCGGGGAAGTGCGCGCGTGCAGATCAATGTCTATCAGTTTTCCTGGCCGTCCATACAAGTGAAACCTCTCTCCTTCGCCAGAATTCGTAGAGCCTTTTATAGCTTCGGATCCAATTCCTCGTACTCACTGATGTCCTTGACTGGTCGTGCTCCTTGGCTTGCCAAAAGACCAGCCTTGTATTTCCGACCGTCGGTAATCTCTACAGCCGTCGATACGACATCGCCTGTTACAGCGGCGGCTGCATCTTCAACGCTCTGCTGCTTCTCTGCCGGGGCATCGTTCAAGCTAGCCTTTTCCAACAGAGTAGTGACCTCGGCAGCTGGTTCGCCAGAGCCTCGAGCGCGCAAGTGAACAGAGATGCGAGCTCGTGTTTTGGATGATGGGCTGAGGAATCTGTTATAAAAGCTTACCATTCCGGCCTTGGTCAACGGCTTGACGTGTGCGGCATCAAGTTGAGCTGTTGGGAGTGGTGTTAGCCAATAATTATTCCACAAGAATGAAGCCAGCTGGAGGGGACGTTGCCGAGTTAAAAATGGGGGGGGGGGATACAACAAACATACCCTGTTCAAAGTCGTAATATTCGTTTGCGATTTGAGTCCAGTGCTTTGATGTCTCCTGATCCAGATTCCTCATCTTCTCGAGCCGCTTAATGATCAAACTTCGCTTATGTCCTTCAAACTCTGTCTCGCTCATCTTCTCTAGAGTCTCGCCGAACTGAACTAAAAAGGCCTCGATGCGACCATCGACATACTCGGGTGTTCTTTCGCTTTGAATTAGGAATCGGAGGCCACAGGTGGTGGCAAATGTCTTCATGCTGGCAAAAACAATGTAGCCAAGCTGTTCCTTGGTTCTGAGCTGGTCAAATGCAGGCTCATGAATCATTTGGTCAATGAGAAGTGTCTTTGCCCGAATCTCGCGGTCCCCCTTGTCGCCAACATAGAACCAAGTTTCTACGCAGTGGTTGACGTTTGCGGGATCCTTGAGCGTCTTTTTGTAAACATAGTTTGTGCCATATGTGGGAATGAGCGATCGAATTATGGGCCACTGGGATTTGGGCAATGTCCGTGGCTTCAAGATTGATTCAACCATGTCTGTTACTCTCAGCGCATCCCCCTTGTACAGGTTTCCGTGTGCGTAAATTTCAATGTACATCTGGCATATCATCTGCTTGTGGAACTGCCGAACAGCATCGGCAGTGATGCCTCGAAGCTCGAGAGTCAGTTCTTCCACCAAATAGTCACGTTCAGCATTTAGCCAAGACATATAATCCCCGACCTGCTGGTATGAAGATTGGAGCTGCCAATTCTCGTATCCACGAGTCAAGCGCTCTTTGACAATGTTAAAGCGGTCGTCCTTGATTTCGATGTCCCGTAGCGTGGCAGTGACTTGCTCTAAAAGCACAGGCAACTTGTCGTTGTAACCAGAGATGTCGAGGAACATGCCGCGGCTGTCGAGGGAGACGGAGTATTGAAGACCAGCCAGTTCAGCATCGTACGAGTATTCCTCCAGTGCGTCCCTGATGAGCTCTGTAAACAGCCTTGCTTTGACGCTATTTTCCGCCGTTGCATATATGAGCGGGCTTTTGAGGCTTACGATGACGTTGGCTCGGGGCACCCAGAATGTGTCGTCCTTTTTCCACCAAGTTCGAGCTACATGATCATTCCGCAGTATACGGGGGGCTAGAGCTGGCTCCACAATCTCCTTCTTCTCTACCTCAAGCTTGTTGGGGATAAAGTTGTTCTTGTGGGGGAGGTGAAGTTCAGACAAACGCTTTCCTCTGGGAATTTCGACAGCTCGCTTCCACTCCTCCATGAGCTCGCTGGGGATTCTTTCGTGTTTGTATTCCGTACCATACCACTTCTCTTTCTGATCCCAGGTACCCGGGAAAGTTCGAGATACGACGCACAGGCGGAAGTTATCAGGTCGGATTTTGTTGAGTGCCTGCTCGATGAGCTTTGAGTCGAATACCCGTAGACGGCTTTGGCCACTTAATAGCCATTCGCGGGGCAATGGCTTCTGCATCACAGAGCTGATACGGCTCGTGAAGCGACTGGCAGGGGTCTTTTGTTTAAACTTGAAATCCACATCTGCCATTCCTTTTTGCTCTTGGAAAATCCACTCCTGAGGAGGAGCCTCTCGTAAGAGCGATACGTATTGGAAAAATATCTTGACAATATCCGGATACACCTTTAGACCCTACAACAGTACGTTAGCACGCATAAATCTTGCGAATGACTGGGCAAAACGAAACAGCATACCTCTTCAGTTAATCTGATTTGAACTTCAAAGATGCCAGGGGTACCAGGGCAGACAGGGTAGGCACCGGCCGAAAGGCTGTTGGCCCAACCCTTGTTTTTGATATATGACATGATGCTGCCGGGTCCCTCGTGACCAATAAGATGAGCAATGTATCTGCTGGGCTGAGACTCAAAGAGATCCTCCTCGTCGATGAATGGGAAATACAAGTTCAATTCTCTCGAGTCCATGACAGGCTTCGCGAACCATTGAACGCCAATTTCGCTGTCCCGGAAGGGAACCTCGTTGGTCCACCTATTTGGTGATAGGTCCTTATTGACTATGCCGGAGAAGAACTCGAGAGTCCACTTCTGGAGCACATCCAGGGGCTCTCGCCCTAGGATAACGAGCTTCATCCTGTTGGCAGAGTAGTGCTTGTCGTGGAATTCGATGAACTTGTTTCTGATATTGACCCCCCTAGCTTCTGGCAGTGTTTTGAGGACTTCCAAGTTGCCCGTGGAGAAGTGGCAGTATGGGTGGTTCGGATTGGACAACGACTTGTCGAGCTGATGAAGGCGCCATGTGTCGTTTTGCAGGTTCTTCTTGTTTTCAGAATCGACGGCCTTGAGCTCCCTGTCCAGCGTGCTTGACAGGAACAAGGGTTCAATGAAGAATTGCGCAAAACGATCGAGGGCATCACGCAACGGCGAAGGGTTGGTATCTGAAGGATCTTCATCATTGGCCGGCTTGGCAGCCACGTCGAAGTAGTAATTCGTCGACGTAGCGGCCGTGTAAGCGTTGGAGCTGCCCGAGTTGGCAGACAGGTATTGTCCGTACTCATTTTCGATGGGGAACTTTTTCGTGCCCATGAACAAGAGCTGGTACGCAGGGTAGGGTTAGTTGAGCCAAAAAAAAAAGGGAACAAAAGGGAGACTGGATGGGAATTGGTTGGTGTGTGTGTTGAAAGCGGGTTTGGTAACTTACATGCTCTACGGCATGGGCCATGCCAGGCATGCCATCTTCGTCACTGAAGTTTCCAACATTGACGTCGAGGGCAGCACTCGCCTTGTCTGTTTCCGGATCGTGGACCAAGAGCGCCTCGAGATCATTTTCCAGCCGAATCACGCGATAATCGCGATCGTCAAGCGAAGGCTTCTCTAAGCGATCTGTCAAGAGAACGACGGGCGACTGGCGACTAGGACCCCGCGCCTGTGCCTGAGCTCCAGCCACAGGCTCAGCCTCGGCCTGCGATGCGGGGAGAGGCATGGTAAATGTTGAATAGAAAATCCAGGCCACAAACAAAAGCAGAATGGCAGGACAAGGCGATTGAAGGGTTGAAGAGGGAATGGAATGCTCGTGGAAATGGTTTTGAGGGTGGCGGCGAACTGCGGTCTGCTTGTATGGGACAAGCAATGAATGGATGGTTCCAAAATGATGGTACCTACAGGCGACGTAGGTGGGTGGGGGCCCCTTGTAATGCGCTAGGCCGACCTACTACCTATGTATGTACGCTGCTTTCACTTGCCCAGGTGCTGATGCTTGGGGAGGGGGGACGAATGAAGGGGGACGAATGGAGGGTACGAACCACCCTTGCAGCCTGGTAAAAGGGAAGTAGCTTCGAGAGCCGCCGCCCCCAGAGGAAGGGATGAGACTGACGATAGTACCCAGTCCGTGCGAGGAGTTGCTGATGTAGCCAGTGGGGGCCCAAGAACTCGAGCTGACGGCAGTTGGCGGAATCTAGCTATGTTCTAGGTCAGTACTAGGTGGAAAGGGAGAGAGTGTGCCAGAAGCCAAGCAGTCAAGGACAAGGGGAGACTCGTTGGCGTGCTTCGTAATGCCCAGTGCTAAGTAATTAATCATTACCTTACCTGTAGGAATGCTTGTGTGAGGCGAGGCGAGGCGCAGGTATGGTGTGGTATGGTGTGGTATGGTACAGTACACTACAGTCAAGTACCGTACAGCACTGTTTATAAAGATTGATAATATTGGTGTGAAAAAGCCAACGTTGGATTTTCTCTGTCTTGTTTCGGAGCCCAACCAACCTAGATATTCTTTGATATCCTGTCGAGGTGGCTCTCTCCGTTATGCTGAGCTGAGCTGTGCCTACCTCAATCACACGTTGGAGATGGAAGTAGTAGTCATTTATACCCAAGCCCGGGTGGTTTAAACCAGTGAACGACAGCTACCAGAGAGAACAGTTGACCTTGATTCGCTCCTACTTTCCAAATTGCCGAGTATTGGTGCTGTTACGTCCCATACCGAGGCTACCTATTCAATGCTTCTGCAGAGTCTCAGGGGGGGGGGGCATATAAATTCAAGCCATGTGTTTACAGCATGCCCGTCTCAACAATACTCTGCGTCAAGGAGAGCATACATCACAGAGTACCCGAGTGGTACATTATAGAGCTTACCTCGGAAGGGAGGCCTTACTTCATCAGTCCCTTGCCCAACAGCCAAATCCGTGACGCCACGCCTGTCGAAAGAAACCAAAAGGAACCTGTCAACAGCTAGCAGGAAGTCACGAATCCAGGGGGGCCAACTCAAGAAAGACAGGACCTGCCAACAGGGCCATCAAACGTCATTATTGCACGAATAGGATGTACCTCCGTATAGAATACGGCCACGATGATGCGTCGTAGGATTTGTACCGAACGGGCGTGGATTTGGTATTGGCTTTTTGGATGCAGACGAGATGTATCACTGCCGCCGCAGAGCTCCGAGAAGACAGGACTTGACTTCCTGCAAAGGATGTGGAGAATTGCGTACTCGGAAGGTACCCGGGTGGTATTGTTCACACTGCAGGGCAAGCAAATGAATTGTTGGCTTCGGTATAGGATCCCGTATAGGTAGCGGCTCAACGGCATCCCTAAGTTTTGAGGCTCAAAACTTGTCCGTTGGCCGAGCCCAAGGTCGTTGTAGATGAGGCATTATAACCACGAGGCGCATCCGATTGCAACCCTCGATAGGATCTTGATTCGTTTACACCATGAATGTCTTGTTGGCTCGACCAACAGCCGACTCAAAACAGCGTCCAACGTCAACATCAAACTCGAGGGCATGAAGCAGTTTCTCCCCCTCCCCCTCCCCCTGAAGAGGCCCAAAGAAGGGCCCGCTAAAATCCAACTTGACATGACAGGTAAGGCACCTAAGGTAACGTCAAGTCAAGTCAGGACAGGCCCGGTCAGGGAAGAGATCAGATCTGAGCCGCTTACAATCTCACTGTAACTTGCATATACCTACGAAAGTCGAAGTCGGTGAGCCTTGGGGGGGGTCCTGCATGTGCTTAAGCTGTGCGTGAGCGAGACACTGACTGATTGATTGACACGTCAACAAATTCACTGTCCTTTAACGATGCTACCACTCACAATCGTGAGCGCTCTCCTTACCGACATCAGTACTATAGAAAATTGGATTGCACTGATGGAGTCGCACATCCGGAACTGGCGAGCTTGCGGCGTTGTGTGACCGTGTCATGTGTACCTTGCATCATCATCATCATCATCCATCCATCCATCTGTACTGAATAAACCATCCATTATTGTTAGTCTTTAGTCATAGCGAGGTCCTAGGGCAATTACCCACCCACTTACCTATACAAGAACAACATCCCACGGACGTATGGAGTTGGCTTGAGAGAAAAGCCCATCTGACTCATTAATAATACAAGTACAAGCAATCGCAAAACGTGCCATGAATCAATGGACTCTCGCCTATTCTAGTGTGCATCGGGGACACCGTTCAGGCTCAATTGGACGGGGGGCACGCCTCAAGTATTGGTAGGTACACAGAGAGAGAGGAAAAAATAACCGACAAGTTCCATGGATGTCATAGTCTTCAGTGGCTAACAGACTACCAGCACAAACTACACCCAACGCAGGTTGGATGAGATTCCCGCAGCGGACGGCCCAGGACTTCGCCGGCATAAGTACCTCATGCATTGCTGACATGCGTCCATTCTCTCACCTTCACTGTCTTTATCCGTCCTTCTTCAGCGCAAAAAAGGGACCTCGAGCTGTGAACATGGGACTGTCTGGAAGCACGATGGTAGTACACGCTTGAAAAAGCAAGGTTACAAACGCGTGACCTTCAACTCCCTTGCCTACTTGCCTACCTGTCTACCTACCTACCTATTTCTTAGAACATGCTCGAGGCCTCAGACTTGGTCCCTAAGCCAATTCTCCTTTTAATACTCCGCCCTTGGCACTTCACGTGCTCTTCGCCCTGCCCGAAGCCGATCTCCTGTCAACTCATAACCTTGACGCCACCTGATGTGCATCATGCAGGCGCCTGTCTGTGTATATGTGTGTGTGTGTGTGTGTGTGTGTGTGTGTGTGGATACAGAGGGGGGAGGCCCACCACCTGGGGGCAACTTCTTTTTCAAAGAGAAAACAACAAAAAGGACAGTTTCATTTCGAGCAGGCTCCGATGAAGGAATCCGGGGCCGCGTCCGAAGGGACCCCGAAGTCTCGGAACCGTATCACCGAAAAAGACCAAGATAGGCCTCCGTCCTGGACGCCCTAAAGACGGGGGGGAACATGACCTATAGGCATTCAAGACTCCTTACCTAACCCCCCTGCCTGTCTCTAGGTTGCAGTTCAAACTGCGACATCAGGCGGATGCTTCTCGTGAAGACTGCTTGATTGGATAAACTAACCCATCAAAGCATGCCGCTTAAAAGGACCCAGCCGACCTTTTCTAACCACTTAGATCCCCCAGTGCGTAAAGATCAACCAACTTGACCCTTGCATTGATACCCTGTGCATCCGCCAGTCCAGAAAGGTCCACGAAAACGCCTTCGAGAGCCTCCTCCTACCGCCCAAGATCTCGATGCCAGGCCGTTCTCTGGCCTCAATTGAAGAGCCGTGGCCAGCCACTGCTATGACTTTGACTTGTTCGGGGATAGCCTAAGCATTGGCCGTCGTTCGTTGGTAAACCCCTCTCCGGCGGTTCTCAGACGTTGTTAGTCGCGAGTTTCAAAGGGAAGCATACCAATGCATCGACAGGCGTTCCAAGTTGATACAAGCCTGATTCTCACAAGATTTCCGGGTCAGACCAACGTGCTATATCTCTTACAAGCAGAAAATAACATGCTACAAATCTCGTATTACAATGTTTGATCAGTTTAGAAGGTGATATGTGAAATATCTTCTTCACATGATACGACCCCGCTGCGAAAACTGTGTAAGACTCGCAGCATGCCATCCATGGATATTTCTTCGCAGGCACGCTTAAAAGTGACCGGCCTGCGGTCTTCATTGGCCAATATGCAATAGCTGACGCTCAAACTTCCCCTGCATTTCAATTGATAATTGAATGAGACTAAGGCCCGCCGTTGCCAAGAATCGTTAGCAGAGATGCCCAACGGCAACCTTGATGGAGAGAAGAGATGCACCAAGACGTCGTATGCATTTTCAAGCTGCTTCTTCTTGAGCTATTTCTTGAGTGCGTGTACGTCATTTGACCATTATGTTGCGCTCATAGGTGGTGAGCGGAGTGGAAATGGTCCATGTTGGCAAACAGTCGAGCTCAAGAATGTAGCATTGAGTGATGGGTTAATCTTCTGCGGACCTTTCATAGATTTAATATTCGTAAAAAGGTAACGATAGGTAAACGTACATTATTCAGAGTGTCTACATCTACGCGATGTGGTTGTTAAGTATTTTCCAATCTGGGAGCTCCTCAACCCGACGTCGAAGAACTTGTATCTCTTTCTATATCACTTTGATGAAAGCCATTCGAGGGGGGAAAAAAAGATTCATGTTGTTGAATGAATTAAAAGTCTTCTATACAATAGGGTATTCTTTGCGCCAGAAAGGATGCTTCGTGTCTATATGCGATCATACGAGCATAGGGCATGATAATGAATTCGTTATAAACGTGCATGGCAAACCATATATTTTTTTTGTTCATCATTTCCTTGGGGGCTTTGAACCCGCCTTTGGACAGTTGAATGCTTTGTGGCCGGGCTGCTTGCAGTTGTGGCAGGTAAAAGAGGCACTATTACCACTCGCACCGCCTGATGATATAGAAGTCATCGTGTTCAATCGAACCTCCTTCTTCTTTCGTTTCTCACGGAAATCTTTTGCTTTTACGCTTTCAGCATTCGGCCTGGACCGCGATTGAGACCGTGAACGGGATGGGAGGCCCTGTGAATGCCTGCCCTTGTGACCTGAATCAGAGTCATCGCTGTCATCTGAGGATTCACCACTAGAACTGGCATCGGAATCGGAGTTATCTTTCTTCTCTGGTTTCTTCTGTGTAACATGTCAGCTAGCGGACGAAAGAAGAGCGAGAGGGACTGGAATTTGAACATGCCTTTGTGCTGGTGCTCTTGGTTTTCCGATTTGAGGTTCGTCCGATTTGCGGAGCATCTTCGTTGTCACCCGATTCATTACCCGAGTCTAAGTCACCATATCCTACGTAAACAACATTGAACGGTTTACTCGGCGCCTTGCCAGCCCCCGATTTACTGAGTGTCGTGTTGAGGACCCAATGTGTATCCGCCGCCGAGTGCTGCGCCAATGCGGCCAGCCGCTTGGCTTCCTGGTCCTCGAGCGCGGCCTTGATGGCGGCCTCGTCGATTTGCGCGTTCAATCGGGTTTGCGCAGGCGAGTGTTGCACTTTTCGCCTCTTGGCCGATTGCGAATCTGTGTCCGATGAGTTTGGAGTCGAAGCCGAAGCAGATGCAACAGCTCGCTGCATAAACTTCATCGTCAAGAGTCTTGACGACACAGCCTTGGGCGTTTCTGGCGCCATTTTTGTCGATTTGATTGATTAACTAGCACGCCGTTGTTGAATGCGCCGCGGTAAAGAGTATTGATTCGCCTTTGACCTTGGAAAAAATTACTTGCCCAAAAAGTTTAATGGTTTGGGGAGCTCCGATGCGTTCATCCCGCCAAGGTGGATGTCGGGTAATCTTTATTCCGATATTTTCTAGCTGGTCTGGCAATCGCCTTCTCAACTTCAAGACTCTCGAAAGGCTTCGTTCGGATCCGGCTACAAATCGTACAATTCGATCGTATACGTCGCAAGCATGGCGTCTTCTCAATTGAGAACAATCGGAACGCTCGCACGCGGTTTGCGCGCGTCGCAGCGAGCTTTCACCACCTCGGCCCGCCGATTCGAAGCAGCCGCCGTACCTGCAAGCTCCGCGGGCGAAACCGCCGCTCTCCTCGAGACCGATACGAAGGAGATTGGCCAAGCTCCCAACCGATTAGCGGTCTGGTCCCGTAGCCAGAAGACCCGATCACAGGCCATGACCGGGCCCCGATTCGAACAGACAGATTTCGCCGTTCAGGTAATGGACTTGAGCAATGTGCCGGTTAAGAATAGGAATTGATCGATTTACAGCCCCAACCTTATTCGGCCATGGAACTGGTACATCAGGTGCCTGTGACATGGACACATGAGAGAATAGCCGTATGCGAGGGTGGTGGCGGTCCTGCCGGTCACCCCAAGATCTTCATCAACACTGACAAGGCTGAGATTGCCAGCTGCAACTACTGCGGGACACCATTTGTATGCGTGACTTGGACAAGTTCAAAATACGACATGAACTAACTTGCGCACAGGCGAATGAGCATCACAGAAAGCACCTCGAATCTCTCCCTCAAACCTCGTACCCTTTGGCATAAACTACAGATCTCGGAGACGGGGGTCCGGATTAGGGGCAACTGGGAATAGATATCGATTCGTTGGAGAGTTTCCAGCTTGACATTCTTACTAGTCACTGAGAATCAAATATGATAAATGATGTGAAACTGTATATATGATGTGTGGTAGAGAATCCACGGGCTGGTACTGACTTTGAGATTGCTCGTGTGATGCATCAATGAGATCCTTGATCCATCATAAATGTTACCCAAAGAGCGCAAACATTGTATTTAAGTCTCTTTTCCAGTGCATATAAAACAAATCGATTATAGCTTTGATCGCTCCCATCTGCTTTGGAGGTCCCAAGCCCCGATACTGCTATGCCAACCGTTCTATATTGATTTCTATACGTATACTTATTTATTGATATTTAATAGCCTTTAATCTAACCATCATAATCAATTAGAGCCTGTGAAATATTCTTATTAAAAGTGTTCGTGGCTCTGTATTATAGCAACATCCATCCGAGTATGTCACGAGAAGATTTGAGGTGGAAAACAACCCCACTAAAATACAGGCTGCATGAGACTGTCGACTTCGAGCCCCCACATCTCATACATCACCGTTAGCATAACATCATGGCTCAACAACTCCACAACCACAGCCTTTCTACAACTACCACTCTTCTTCTTATATTCCTCCTATTCATATCGTTATTCCCCAACTTATTCCACCTAGTTTGGACTTTACCCTTTACTCTACTCGGTAGCTTATCACGGCTCTACGTTCCGTCAGTACGACATAACGACATCATAGATACCACCGGCCCCATGTCTTGGTTCCAGAAGCAAATCGTCTTGCCTGCCCAGTCGCGCGGCTCCTATCTCATTACCGACCAAGTAGTTTCTGCTCTGCCAGAGCTCAAGAACTACAAGGTTGGGTTACTGAACCTTTTTGCGCAGCATACGAGTTGCGCACTTAGTCTAAATGAAAACTGTAAATGCCTTCCATTCTATCCATGAAATGATATTAGAAGAGAATCTGACTTGGTGATGTGTCCAGGGGATGAGGATGTAAGAGCAGATATGAGTGATGCGCTAGACCGCATTGCTCCAGAATATGGTGTCAAAGGAGAGGCACTCTATCGCCATGAGTAAGTAAAAGTCGTGGCTTGAACGTGCCAAACCCATAGCTAACGATCCAATGCAGCGCAGAAGGGCCTGATGATATGCCAGTAGGTATCGGCTTCTCGTGAGATGAAACGCATTTCTAACAGAGCTTATAGGCCCATATTAAATCTGCATTGATTGGTGCGAGTGTCACTATTCCCATCAAAGATGGAAAACTTGTAGGTGTCGACACGCAGTATCTGCGAGAAGCATGCAATCCTGACATCTTCTTAGGCCACTGGCACATGGCAAGGAATCTGGTATCTGGAATTCCGAGCAAGTAAGCACCAGCGTCGACTCATGGCCACGATCCAGGGAGAAAAGGCATAAACAAAAACCGGTGTGATATTGATTCAGTTATTACTCGACAAAACATCCAAATTAAAAGCTCATAAGAATTTTCCCATACGCCAGACACCATCGCCATGTCTACAAAGCAGAAATCATTGCGATTAATGCGTTCCGTTTTCCTCCTTCATCTCCGTGTCGTCGCCAACCAGAACTTTTGTCTTTGGTACGTATCCGTCGGGGGCACCAGACCCAGGGGTGGCGGCAACGACGTTGCCATTCTCGTCCACGAATTCAAAATTGTAGCGACTCAGGATGTGGGGGATAGCAGAGAGTTGCGGACCGTATCTGGCGGTGTTATCGTAGAGTTCGAACAATGGTACGGCAAGGAGCTTCATATTCTTGGGGACGCTCAAGACTTCTGTCAAGTTGTTGTTAGTAGCTGCCAGACTGATAAGGGGGCCTATAACGTCACGTACTGCTCTTTGGTAGTTGAATGAAATAAAACTTCTTGCACTCCTTTGGTCGCGTGACATGGGCTGGGACGAAAGGGTACATGAAGGTTTCAAAGTTTGGCCGCCACCACTGGGCAAGGCACTCGCCCACCTCCCAATCCGCTGCCTCCTCTCCTTCTCCCAATCGACCAACCGGTGCCAATCTTTCGTCCAGTCGAGATTTGAAGCCCTCGACCTCGTCATCTTCGGGCCGCAAGTAGTCGCCAGGGAGCTTGAAGAACGCGTTGGCTATCTGTAGCATCAAGATGTGCGGGTGGTTGTGTTCGTGGCACACAAGGATGCCTTCGCAGGTACGGCGCATGCCATGCTCGGAAAAGTGCTCTTCCAAGCGCTTCAAACGTGCAATAACTGAAGGATCCTCTTCCGGCTGGGTCTCTTTAACCCCGAATGTGTAGTTTGACAACGGATAGAGTGTGACCTTGGGGGGCTGGTTGGCGTTGAATCCAAGGGGAATTGTTGGTGGAGACCCCGATTGGAGGGCGGGAGGTGGAATCGTAGACATTTTGGATTAATGAAAGCTGTGAGAAGAAATGAAACCAATCTTGGGTCCGTTACACGTCGTGCCAACGGGGGCTATAAAGAGTGGTTGATAATTGGAGATGAGTTTGTTCAGGTTGGCTTACCTCGCGGGTGAAGCCACAAATGGCTGGCGAGGCTGATGGCAGAATTCGGTACCTTGTTAGGGAGCTCTGAAAGGGAAAGGCGGTGTAAAATGGTAGGTACCTACCGGGTAGTAGCTGCTGCTGCCGGACAGAGGTACTGTGAAAGTACCTTGGGCTTAGGAGGTGTGATGGTAAGACCCACGGAAAACATCCTCTAGGGCCTTGGTGAGTGGTCACTCGTCCATGACACTTCCCTTCGTATTCGTCGTTGTCAGCTAATGGCATTTTGACGAGAGGATATTGCAAATTCAATATTTATGCATTAACTCGGAGTGATATCACGGCTTCCTGCAGATTGCTATCCAGTCACCATCTACCATGGCAGCCTCACCTGTCGGAAGCCTAACGGATTCACCGCGAAAGCAACCCATTCTAGAAGGCGATTGGTAGTTGATGGTCATAAGGGTTACGAGACGCCTCATCATGTGGTTGCACAGATTACAGATTGGCAGGGTTGGAATTCGGTGGGCGACGCTTCCCGAGCCACCGAAGCCAACAGGGGAAGATCTGCAGGATGATGCATAAGAATCTACATTCATCAACCACCTTGTCGACCTTCCCCCACGTTCTTCAAGGTTCTCGTCGGGATGGATGGAGGGGATGGAGGGGGATAGGAGGGATGGAGGGATGGAGGGTCTGGCCGGGCACCCGTTGGTCTGGAAGCATGCCTGAAACTTCCGGGGTCCAAGAAGATGTTCTCCTCCCACACGACATGGGGCGAGCCCGATGCGACGCAACCCGTGGTGACGCTTAGATTGAACAATTTGTTTGTTTCCGAGCAAACGTTGATTGCCTTTCAGCCGCCGCTGCAAGCCATGCCACGAATCTTCAACAGGCAGGGGAGGAATGGGTTTGTCCTACGACCAGCCGTTTCCTTGTTGTTCGCCCACCCCAATTGTGACTCTTACAGCGCAATCCTTGAAGGAAAAGAAGACAAGACAAGAGAGTTGCCTACTCCGTACAACGAAACGAGATCAAAGCATACCCAACAAGTCTTATTTGGCGTGATGTGATGTGATCACACGATAAACCCTTAACTCTAGTATGCAAACTTATGGTCTAGCGTGTTGCCCCCAATGAATGAACGGGCCATGCCAGGTCTGAGAGCGGCTTCGGAAGCTCCAGCAGTAGAACCAGGCTATCCAGAGGCATTTATTTTATCATTTGGGCCAATCTTTATCACATTCTCGGTACAGGGCACGCAAGATAGGCAGGCAGGCACAATGAAATCTCGGTGTGCAGAATTAGAAATTAAGTCGTTTGTCCTTCCTTCAACCACCAAAGAGGTCACGGGCTGGGCAACAAAGTGTGGGGGGACAAACACCGCTATGTAATTAAGCCGATATCCTTTTGTTCAAAGGAAAACTGATTGGATTGATTGTGTATTTTCTTGGTCGAATCTCACACGCCCTCACGCCCCCCCCCTTCCCTCCCTCCCTCCCTCCAAAGACCCAAAGACCCAAAGACTCAAAGACTCTCTCTCGCACAAGATGCTCAATGCTGGAGTACTTTAGATAGACTTTGCCTGGCTCCAAGCGCAGCGCCCGCCTTCGCTCCCCGCCCTCTACGTTGTTAGCGTCATGCGCATACCAAGGCCATTGAAACGCTCCAATCCGCCCGCAGCATCTTTGTGTTAGCCGCAATGGAGGCAAGGCTGCTCGACAGCCTCCACCACAAGTTAGAGGACCTCGAGACCAAGATTCGAGCTTACCGTGGTGATCTGATACTCGACTTCCAGCGCCATTACCATGGCCTGCTCCGCGACGTGAATCCCGACGTTGCATCCAACATCCAACGAGCCATCGTGCTGTCTCTTACCAACTACCCGACCCTCCGCCCCGAGCTTGAGGCGGCGGCTGACTCACGACTACCACCTGACGTTGACAATCCCAGACCGGCTACATTCCAACAGGCCCCATTGCCTATTGTCCCTGTTTCTGCCTCTGTCCCTGCCCGCATCGAGCCAACCGAGAGCTCACGCGAACGGGAAATCGAATTGCAGGGTCTTTTTACCCCAAGTTACCTGCCCTTGCTCGACAGCTCTCCTCCAAGGCTTTATACGCCGGCTGCCGCTGTTATATCAGTGGCCACTACTACGCCTGCCCCTCCAACCACCGAACCATTCTCACCTCTGCCTGAAACAAGGCAATCGAGTGTCAGCTGCGAGTCTGATACAGGGCAAAAAAGCGTTGTTGTTATGGATGAGTTCCTAGAGCCGAGCGGCGCAACCTCTTCGTCTGCGCCGCAAGTATCTGTTGACACAGGTCTTGGTGTACGGTCGATGGCTGACGATTCGACCTCATCCGTGTGCTCGGATAAAAGCGATTCCAAGGTCCGACGAAGCGCCCTGCGACGGTCATCCAGCCTGTCCAAGCCCCCACAAAGCCCCAGACGAGTACGCTTCGAATTCATGGGTGCCGAGGTGCTGCCTACAGCGTCACCCCGGTCATCTGAATTTATAACATCCATTGCATCCTCGCCCTTTCCAGACGATGAGTCAATCAACTCCGATACTATATTAGGCGGCGATTTGGAAGATCCAAAGCCGCCGCCTCGCAAGACCTCTTCCTCTGATGCTCTCAGGGCTTTATCTAGAGCGCCAGTGGAAGACGGCACCGTCTGGACTGTTGTCAACCCCGACGCGGAAGAAAACATGCAGCGACGAGAGAATAATAATACCCCTTTGAGAGCTCCCGATTCCATGGAGACGATTGTGCCCTTGAACGTTGACGAGGAACTGAGAACATCAGCAATGTTTGATGGTAGCCAGATTAGAGGATTACAATTAGACGATACCAACGACGAGCCGGAGGAGAGTCGCAGCGCTGATGATTCATCAGAAGAGGAAGGCGATTTCCTGGCCATGGCAAAACCACGAGCCTCCAACAAGAGCGTCAACCCCTCCACAACCTTGCCGTCTCCACCCAAGGAGACATACAATGGATATCCAGCGGCAACGGGGACAGCCCATCAAGCATCTGCTAACTCTAGTGTCTCCGAAGAAGTAAAAGACCACGATGTGTCCGATGACGAATTTGATGATGACATGTTTCATTTTGAGCCTGGGGGCTTGACTGCACCGCCAAAACCACGACAACAACAACCACCTCCTCCAAAGCAAGATGAGGTTTCTGATGACGAGTCTCACGAACTCCCTTCAACAGATACCGAAACAAATCAAACTCTTTACGCAACATCGCCTGCAGTGTCTATTGCAAGGCCACCTAGGGCAGAACCTACCAGTCCGGCAGTAGCTAGATTTCAGCCCGGGTCTCTTGGCTCCTACAAAGGTCGACCAGTGATAATGCCCGTGGTCAAAGACCCGGAAGTCCATGCTCGGGCTGCTTCTCTGGGGCAGTTCAACACATTTGTGGGAGGGTTGGATGGTCGCAGCGGCATGGACGAAGGCGACCTCAGCAGTTTCCGCGCCAGTGTCATCCACACTGCCTTCACAGGAACGCCTCGTAGCTTTACAGAGCGTTTGATGATGGAGGACGCTCAAGCAGAAAGAATGAAGAACAAGGGAACAACTCAGTGAAGGCGCTATTGGTTTATGGGCTTTTTTTGGGAGTCTTGGCTTGGGTTAATCTCTCGTCTCAGCTTTCAGATTCATGGGTGCGGATTTGGGACTCTTGGGGAAAAGGATACTCTTTTCACGGCGTTGATAATGCGGCATTGATGAGGTGCAACCGGCAGTGGTAGGGAGGTCATGATCAAGGCTGGGTTTAACTTTATGGCATCTTTATATGTCCAACTTTACTCAAGATTTTTGTCGTCACCGATTAAAACAGTTATATGGATAATGAAAAAACTGGTTGTATTATGCGTTATTATTTAAAAGGCCATTTTCTAAAAAAGAAAAAAGAAAAAAAGGGATTTCATAAAATTCGTGATATGTAAACAATCTTATGCTTTATTGTGTTGTTGGATAGCAACCTTGCGATCGATCTTTGCTAGAGATCAATATGGTGATGTGAGTGGCAGTTGGTGGGGTGAAGCTACCGCTGTATCGAGGTTATGGAGCTAAATGCACATACTTTGCAAGCATCGCCTCTGTATCATCGAACCTTTCCAATCATCACCGTTCAGTTACAGCAACCGATTCGCAACACTATCAATCCTGTTCAAAATGGGTGGTCTAAATCTAGAGGTTTTCAAGGTGACTCTCCTTCCGCAGCATCGTCGGCCCCCCCCGGGACTAACGAGAATCCGCACCCACAGTTCGGGACGTATGTCATGTTCCCCATTGGCATCATGTTCTACTTCGGAACGAACCTCGACAACCGCTTCAACGTCAACGGATTTTGGCCCAGGCCCGAGGAGTGCAACCAGTTGCCCAGGGATCGAGAGGAGGTGGTGGCCGAGTACAACAGAATCGTTGCGCGACAAAAGCTGCGGCAGGCCATGTTGGAGCAGGGCCCAGATGCCAAGGCTCAAGGTGCGCAACGGAACGAGAGGGACGCCTGACTGAGCGCGATCGCTTCGTCTGATTTGCGCCCTTTTAACATGTACCACTATTACGTTGGCGAACAATTTCTCGACAACAACCGGATGACGATGCTGCATGGTTGGCGTTTAGGATTGGGATTGGAAGGGGAGGAAAAAGTCTCGCTTTATCTATGGTGATGGCTATTGTACAAAATTTCTTCTATAACATGGAGTATCATACATCTATATGCCTCTCTATTTTATCCCACTCGTCATCTGTAACGGTTCCTTGGCGAATGTTGGCGTATATCGCCTTCACCTCGGTATACTCTCGGAGACCGGAGAGTAGGGTATTCAACCCCTCCGCATCAGAAGAGGAGTCGACGTTGACTTTGGTGTCCTCATTTGGTGCCCATACAATGTCAGATTCGAGGACCTCGATCTCGAACCGTTTGGCAATGGCCTCGGTAATTGCCGTTAATTTGGATGGCTCGGTCCAAACTTGAAAACCACCGTCCGACGACTCTTCGACATCTTCTGCTCCGTCATGCTCGATCGCCTCCTCCAACACCTCGGAAAGTGATGGCCCGTCTTCTTTGTTCTTGAAAAGGGCCCGCCCGCGCCTTGAGAAGTAGAAAGTTGTAGACCCAACAAGCCCGCCGGCCTTTTTTACGACAAACTTGAGGTCGTGCAGGGACCGAGTTTTGTTATCGGTTTCGACGTCGGCGACCAGGGCGATGTTTGGTGGCATGATGATTTCGATGGTCAGAGGCTCCAACTGCGCGCCGGTTGCTGAGCGTCCTTGGCCTCGTGCGATTGCAGCTTCGACTAATGCTTTGGGTACACTGGCTGATGAACAAGTTAGCAAGTTCTTCTTATTGTTATAAGGCGGGAAGAGTTGGCACATCGACTACCTTTTGTCGCTGCAACTATTACATTCGCTAATTGTGGATTGGATTGCAGATTGTCTCCATACACTGCTTCATTGGTTAGGCCTGGTACAATTGGCGGGGTGTAATTCCTTATAGTGACTTTTTGAGTACATGGCAATGAGCTTGGTAAAAGATGTACGCTCGGCCATTTTCTTTTTATCTGTCACGGCCTTGATATGTTTTGTCTTGGACCATTTGTTGTGTCCGGCGTACTGAGACGCAGTTGTGCTGAATGATCGCAAACATCGTTGACATGTTGAGGAGGTGGTAGAGGAGAGACGAGATGGAATTGAGAAGGTAGATTTTGCCGCCAGGGAGAAGGGTATCGATGGAACCGCCATTATATATCAAAAGTATAAAAAACAAGCTTCAATTCTTATAAGCCTCTGCTTCTCGTCGAGAATTATGATGCCGTCTTGAAATTATTTAGAAGCTGTGAAGCTCAAAGTTGCGCCGGGTTAACGATCTTCCCTCTTGATGGCGGGGGTTTCCCCAATGCTGCCAATCCAGGGCCCAAAGTACCCGCTAATTGGCTGTTGCACCACCGCTAGAACTGGCCGCCCGTTCATCGTCATGCCTAGAGTTACCGCATTGGCCATCCATTGTGGAAACCTGGTCATCCCCTATAATAATAAAAGCCCCCCACGACAAGGACAAGCTGGGCAAGCTCCAACAACGACTTTAACCTCTTGAACAAAAAAGCGAGGGCCCTTTGACGACATCAAATCTCGCCTACGATGTCGTCGAGCCAGGAGTCCGAAGCTCCAACTGGCGCCACCACCACCGCTCTGCCGCCCGCCGTCGACGTAGCGACCGCCAATCCGGAGCTCGATCTCCCCAAGCTCCAGGCGTTGCCCGCCGAGCAACAAGACCTGTTCCTCCTCACGTTCGTCTCCGGTTTGAGGAAGCATGTCCTGGGGCTTTCGGCAGATGACTGTACAGCTCAGCAGTTTTACCTCAAGCGGGAGATCTTCCAGATCATCAACCTCTCCGCCCCTCAACCTTCGAGAGTCATCCGGAACAACCTTGGTGTCTGCCTGGCGCACATCTTCGGGAAGGGCGATAGGAAACTGCTTTTCGAAACTATAAACGACTTGGTGGCTCTGATATCGGGGGGGAAATCAAAGACGGATGGCGAGATTCGAACCAAGCATGCTGCCGTTGGTTGTCTTGGCGATGTGTTTGCGGCGGCTGGTGATAGTGCCATTGGACTGCACCAACTGTCTTGTACAACGCTCCTCAAGCTTCTAAAATCAGCCTCGAGCAATGCTGGCCTGCGCGCTGCGGTGTTTAACGCTTTGGCGAAGATTGTTGCCATAGTCGAAGGTTCCATGGACGAGTATATATCACGAGATATCTGGAAACAAGGCCGGAACCATGCCTCTAGTGACAAGGCGACATTGGTCGTTATATCAGCTTGTCGTTGTCTCAAGGTCATGGTAAAGCATACGCCGTACTTTAAAAACTCGACCGATTTCGACAAGCTAGAAACGGCCATATTCAAAGCCGCTGATGCATCCTCCACCAAGGTCCGCCATGCTGCCGCCGGTTGCTTCGCCGAGGCTCTTGTGCAAGGATATTCGGATGCAATAGTTGGGGAGGGGACCACTGCGAAGAATAAGAAATCCAAGGCCAAGCTTAAACGAGCTTCTACACATCCCGCCATGAATGCGGACGAAGATGAATTACCATCACGCTCTTCAAGCCCTGCTCCCGGAGCGAAGCGAAGTCAGGATCTTGCTTTGTCATTGCAAGATATGCTTAAACTCCTGGCGGGTCACTACGTCAAAGCGTCTACGTCCAATAAGACTCGAGCTACCATTGGTGTTTGCTATGGGAAGCTATTTAGACGGCTGGGAGAAAAGACGGTTCAGACCAACTATATGAAGATTGTCGAGAGCCTGACGCTCGATGTGCTTAGCCATGCAACCATCAGCAACAACCGCTATCGCTTGTTAATATCACGCAAAATTGTTGACACAATCATCCAAGACGTCATCGGTCGTAGGATTCTGGGGGAATCAGGGCAGACGGCTGCGGCAGAATCCTTGATCACCACTGTCCTGAAAAACTATCCTCAGGCTCTCCCTGAGCGCCCTGAACCCCACAAGCATACTCTAATAGTTGCTCTGGATGCCATTGCCTCCTTTATAAAATCACTGGGGTCTGCGGCCAACAGCTTTGCGGAACCTTGTCGTGATGGGTTGTTACAAGTTCTTCAGCACCCAAGCTATTCGGTACAAGTTTTTGCCTCGTATTGCATGAAGACTTTCGTTTTGGCATGCCCCCAACAACTCTTGCCGTGTCTGTCGATATGTATGAATAGCCTCAGCCGCGAGCTGTCTCTGCTGGGAACAGGTCGCAATTCACCGAGGAGATGCACTGGCTTTGCACACGGGCTCGCGGCTGCTTTAAGTGCCAGTCCCTTCCGCCCATTACACGGATCCCTCGATGTTAATAGTAGGGTTTTGACAATGGCAACAAATCTCTTAAAGTCTAGTAGTCAATCGGAACTACGGGTCTCAGGTACGCAAATTCAGGTAGCATGGATTCTTATCGGTGGACTCATGTCCCTCGGGCCCAACTTTGTCAAGATACATCTCTCTCAACTGCTACTCCTATGGAAGAATGCGCTACCCAAGCCTCTGGCCAAGGACAACACGTCGGCTAGAAGTCTTCTCGAGGCATCCTTTCTCACCCACGTAAGAGAATGTGCGTTGGGATCAATCCTAGCATTCCTGCAGTTTAATAACCGGCTGTTGACTGTGGATGTCTCGAAACGTATTGCTGCAATGCTCCAGAGCACGACAGCCTTTTTGAAGACTCTGCCATCAAAGAAGACGACTGATGACATCTCTCAGAGATTGACCCCTGCATTGCAATTACAGGATCTAGATATGATGGTGCAGCGCAGAGTCTTGCAGTGCTACATCAGACTCGTGAATCAAAGTCCTGCAGGCGGAAGCGAAGCACTGCTTCAGTCCAATCTATTGACCCTTGCCATATCCTTGTTCGCGGATCCAGAGAATTATGCGCCCAGCACCCTGAGCGCATCGATAGCAAATGCCGCCGCTACATTTGAGTCTATCTGGGAAGTGGGTGACAATAGTGGTTTTGGAATCACGGGAATTGTATCTGGGTTCAATGTTCAGCGGCTTCCCGGGCAAAACGACAATACGACTGAGGACATTAGCAAGAAAAGCCCAGAAGATGTCATCGACAGTCTCCTGCAATCACCTGTCTGCGGCAGTCTGGAGCACGACGCATGCATGCTGTATATTGGGGGCGTCGACGATGTCACAGCAAACCCCGATCCTCCAGCTACTGAGGTCATAAACAATGCGATTCAACTTTTTGCCTTTGCTTTCCCTCTCACGCCAGCAAAGGTTCAAGAGAGTATTCTGGAGCAAATAAGAACATTTGCATCTGCAGGTACTCTTCTGAGAGACCCTGGCCGTAAAGCAGCCATCAACGTCAATGTTGCGACAGCTGTTCTTTGCACCATGAGGGTCGCTACAAAGGAGACTAGTTCGCCGTCGGGAGATGTTGCTAATATTGCCGTGGAGCGGTTGTTACAAGATATCGTCAGAGACTTTGTGATTGATCCAGATCAATATGTTCGATCCCTGGGCTACTCTGCAGTTGCGAGACTGTGCAACGTTTATGGCAATGCATTCACAAATCAGGAGATCAAGTATCTTGTCGACACAATTGTCAGTAATCGTGAACCAAGCGCCAGAGCAGGCTGCGCAATGGCCCTTGGCTCCATCCAAACCAAGGTTGGAGGCATGGCGGCGGGATACCATTTGAAAACGATTCTTGGAATCCTGATGTCACTGTGCAACGATCCTCATCCGGTGGTTCACTACTGGGCCCTTGAGGCGTTGTCATTAGCATCGGATGCCGCTGGACTAAGTTTTGCCGGATATGTTCCCAGCACTTTGGGCATGCTTGCCCAGTTGTACGTTTCTGAAACTCACCATGCAGAGATTTCCTCGGCAATTACTATGAATCTAGAAATGGAACTGTCCACCACGGCTGCCATTGCACGATGCGTCGATTCGCTCATCAATGTCTTGGGCCCGGATCTGCAAGACGCCAACAAGTCGAGGGAACTGATTTTTACTTTGATTGAGCAATTTCAGCGAGAGGATGAGGTCTTTGTTGAGAAAGCTGCGTTGGGCTGTCTGGAACACCTGTCATTGTATGCTCCAGGGCAAATGCATTTCGCAGACTATGTCAAGCTCTTGCAGAAGTATCTGTCATCCGAGAATGCAACCCTGCGGGATGTGGCTGTTGATGGGCTTTACAACATTATGAAGAGAGATCCTCGAGATGTGCTCAGAGAGGCGGAGAAAGGATTTGAGGATCAGCTGTGGCTGGTGCTCGATACCGATCCGTCCCACGATGGCATTCGGAATATCATTCGAAATTGGATGAATCAAACTTGCCTCAATGAAACAGCCGCATGGCTTCAACGCTTCCAAGCGGTGTTGCGACTGACAAGAAAGAAGCCTCAAGAAGACGAAACTTCGGCCAAGTCGGGGACAAGGGGACTTCCCGATCTCCAAGATGAAGAGGTTGCAGGGTTTGCGGGTGCTGGTATAACGGAGGATAAAGGTGGTGCCGCGCCATCGGAGGCTGAGCCTCTACGATGGCAGGTAACCACGTTCGCCATCAGTTGTATTTCCGACATGTTTGCCCTTGTGGCCAAGGATGTGGCTGCAAACGGGGAGTCCAGTGCTCAGCTTGCGTTGCAGAATAGAATTGCCGATGTTGTGCGCATGGCGTTTTCTGCTTCTACATCGAGCGTTTTGGAGCTGCGTATCTGGGGTCTCAAAATCATCGGTGCCGTCCTGAAGATGTTTGGCAAGACACCAGATCCAGATTTCGATGAGGCGATGCTCTTGGAGCAGTACCAGGCCCAAATCAGTTCGGCCCTCACGCCAGCCTTTGCAGCGGACTCCTCGCCAGAGCTGGCTTCCGAAGCTGTCAACGTATGTGCTAGCTTCATTGCTATCGGTATCGTCACCGATGTTGACCGAATGGGGCGTATCCTAAAAACACTCGTAAATGCACTGGAAAACTTCTCAAGTGACAACGACAATGCAGGAATCGGCGATCTCAAGAGTCTCAGTTCTAATGCCCAGGTAATGGTCAAAATATCTGTCTTCTCGGCTTGGGCAGAGCTGCAGGTTGCCAGCAGTGAGCAAAAGTATTTGCTGGATGTTCTCAGACCCCATATTGGAACATTAACACCTCTATGGTTGGAGGCCCTGCGAGAGTTTGCACGACTTCGCTTCGAGCCAGATATCTCCATGACATTGGGACCCCCATCCTTGTCGGGTAGCCTGGACACGATATACGCAGCTTTGAACCGCGAAACGCTGCTCCGTTTTTACCAAGACTCGTGGCTCAAACTTGTCGATGCTATTGCAAGTCTCATTGAGCAGGATAGTGAATTTGTCTTTGACGCTCTGGATGGAAAGGAATCTAGTACTTCTGCTACCAATGGGCAGACCAAGGTCCCTGGTATCAACTATCGAGACGAGCCTGTCGCATTCTTCTTCGTCTTATTTGGACTTGCATTCGAGGCCCTTGCAATTCGCCCTGGACAGGACAATTCTCTGGCAACGCAGGAACAAATGTTGGCAATTCTTCAGGCACTGAAGAAGATCCTGCACCCTAGTGTCACTGGCCATGCCATCTACCGACCTGATGTATTCTCAGAGACTATGGACTTGCTTGATCGTCTTGTCCTGACGGAGGGCTTGGATGTCCAGGCCGTCATCGTCGAGGTTGCAAGAGACTTGTGCGTTACGCATCCTTCCGCTAGGAGACAAGCAGCAGAGGATGGCGATCTTTCTGAAGATATCGATCAGCTCTTTGAGCTGACCCGAATCATTGTTCTGGTGCTGTCTGGGTTATTGCCGAATCTCTCTGAGGGTAATCAGCCGGCAAGACATCAGATGAATGGGGAGGCTGTTCTCCTCATCAATACGGCTCTCAACGCGCTTGTCGATGCTGCCGAGGTCTTCCCATCAATTATCAAAACTGACCTTCATGCTTGCATTATTCACATTTTTGCAACAATCCTTGCGACTCCAGGCTGCCAGGAAGTCATTGTTCCACAGTCGCTGGCCACACTAAAGCGATTCGCCGTCAGCATGTCCAGATCAAGGCGAGATACAACGGATGGCACTTCAGACACGGATGTTCAACTGCAAGGCTGTCTTCGCCGCTTCCTATCGATATATCTCAATGCACAGAAGCGAGAAACGCCGACTTCTTTGACGGCTGTCAAGAATTGTCTACTAGCCACCACTATCCTTTTCACCAGCGGCAAGAATCAACTACCAGCTACGGAGCCCTTGGTTGCACGCTATCTAGATGAGGTGCTGGATTGCCTCACTGATCGAATGGTATGTATTGACCTTGTTCTAATTAAAGACGCCACTAACTGATTACCTTGCAGACCGCCAAGATTGCCGCAAACTGCATCAGGTCCTTGATGCTGCAAGGAGCACCTACCACAGCCGACCTTAGCATTGCTCGCTATCTTTTCCCACGATTGATTGCCTTTGTGACCGATGCAGAGCCAGATGATCCGGAACGAGCTCGGTCACTTATAAGCCACACTTTATGTCTCTATGTTGCGTCCGTCAAATCGGATCGTGTATCAGCCGCCATGTCCACGGTAATCCCAACCCTAATGACAAGGGCAAATGGGGAAGGCGAGGAGGTGTATGCGGAGACAAGCGCACGCCTACTGGAGTTGGCAGCCGTCGATCAGGGGGTTTTCAGGGCGATTGTCGGTGGGCTCAGTGGCGGCCAACGAGCTTTCCTTGAGGAAGTAATTCAATCAGGGCGCCAAGCGGGTAGCGATGCGAACAAAGCCGCCGTGAGCGATTCAAGCCAACCGACCATCACGTTGAAAATGAATTTTGGAGGTTAGACCGGCATACCTTGATTTTGGCGGCCAATCATCCACAGGTTGGGGTAGTATCCCAGAATGAAGACCAGGGTCAACATTGTTCAACCTTGACAACTCAGATGCAAACATGGACGGGTGGCTGAAGGCCTTGCAGATGTGATACGTCCAAGCTCCCTTGCATTCGGCATGCAAGCATCCGGGGAAGAGCTGGTCCGTGCAGACATGCAGGACAAGTTTGACAGCGGCTTGCAGCTCAGCCTCGCCCATTTTGACTTCCGGAGCGTCCCGAGAGGGGGGAGAGAGAATTGGTGGCAAAGGGTGGGCAAGGTGAACTGAGACTTGTTTGGACGACAAAGAAGTGCCCAAACACCGTGACACGAAATAGTGAAACGCCACAAACAGGCCACAGAGATCCGGTACTCTATTGAGAAATGACCAAGATTTCGATCCGCGGGAGGAGAAGAAGAAGAAGAAAAGGGTGGGTGGGATACCTGCATGATGGATGCAAGGGAGGGCTAGTGTGGCGTATGTTTATGGGGTTTTATGGTGTTTTGTGGTACGGTATAGAGCACTTCAATAGGCTCGCATAAGAAGAAAAAAAGGAAACAAATTCATTGCGTTTTTTGAATTGCATACAAGTACGAGGTAATAATGTTTCTCCCCATTTGTTTGGCTGTACGTATGGATGGATGGATGTGTATGTACGCGTGCCGCAGCTCCTCCAATATGTCGTCCCCCCCCCCCCCCCCCTCTCTCTCTTGGGAGGCGTTGAGGAGAGAGAGAACAAGACCAAAAGGTTTATGTGTGTGTTTGTCAAAGCCTCCCCTTTTGAGAGTCATGAATGTGAGGGCAACCCGTTGGGGTTACATGCTCGCATCTCGGTAAGATTTCCCCTAGATCAATCTAAGACTTTTTGTCTTTCTTTCTTTCTTTTTTCTTCTGGTTCCCTTTTTACCACTGGGGAGAGTGACTTGTAGTCAAACAGTATGGATTGTATGCGAGTTCGTACTCTGTACAAAGTACCAAGTAAGGAGTAAGAAATAAGCTTCTTGTTTTTAATGCTCTCTACTCATCTCATCCGTGAAGCGGGTATCTAGGGGGCCGGCTTACGCGGTACGGGGGGAATCTCATACCACCCAACGGAGAATATGTTCTTCCCTTCCCTCCCCTTGAAAGGAAGAGGGCGGGGGGGACCAAAACACCGGTAAACCCAATCTCTCAAGGATTTGCTTCACCGGTCGAAATACATCGAGGATCGGGAAGGGGGGAGAAGGGAGAGAGGGGGGATGAGCCCCTGGACCTGGGTTTGTCAGCTCCGACGGTGCAGCCCGAAAAAAAAGTAGGGCTGTCGAGAGAGTTGGTGACACAACTATTCAGATCTGCAAGATGCAAGTGTTGCATGTCTGCTTATTTCAACAATGGGGGAGGGCTTTTCATTCGTGTACTGACTCCGTGTTAATATGCATTCAATATATGCACGGTGAATCACTCCCCCCCCCTTCTTCTTCCGCTCCGCCCGGTACTCCATATTGTACCCAACCCCCAACCAAACGCCCTTTTGAGTACGGAGTACAAAAAAAGTCCGCATGTATCACCACCACCACCACCAACAACAACAAATACCGGGGAGGCGTTGGGCTCCTCCCCTAGGTAGGTACTCAAGGGGCATACGCGCGTCGAGAAAATGGCTAGATGTAGTAGTTTTCTGCAACAGGCCAATTTGCAGGTTAGTCTTCCATTCTAGCCCTTGTCAGAGGAGGACGAAGGATGGAGATAATGGAGATGATGGAGGTGGTGTAAGACCTTGTGAGTGGATGCTTGTTTATGTCATGTACGACTAGCTGTTAGGCAGTTAATTTATTACATGTACACTGTTTATATGACTTGATACATCATTATTTCTCATCATTCAAATATGCCAAACTAGAAAGGAAAAGAAAGGAAACGACAAGAAAGGGAAGAAGGCAGACACCAAATGCAAAGTTCCCATCTCCACTCGTCAGCCATGTCTAGTTGATTTGCCCAAACCCCAAATCTTCTCCACCACCATAACGCCTCTCCCTCCCTTCTTCCCTCCCTCACGACCATCCCATCCCATCCCATCCCGAGGTTACACACATATGCAAGTGTCGACAAGGGTATCGAGAAAGAAAGAAAAACAACACGAGGCGCACAAGGGCGCAAAAGCTGCTGCATAAATACACCTCGGATAGAAGAGGTGTGGGAGATTAAATCAATATCAAGTAGTAGAGAGAGAGAAAAAGGAAAGAAAAAACCGAGAGAAAAGTAAGTATCCTGTTTCGACCCAGATTGGCTTTTCGACTCCATCACATGAGAAAAAATACTGCAACAAGAAAAATCCCCATGCGCCTCGCTCCACACATTCAAACGCTAGCTTCTTTCTCGGAGAGCGGGAGAAAATCGTTCTCCGTACGTTGTAGTACTCCGTAGTAAGTAATGGGCAATGGGTAAGTAAGGCAAGGATTAATTAGTAGGCCCACTGAATAATAATAAAGAACACCAAGACAGAGAAGAAATGGCATCTGCAACTCTTGCTAGTGCGGCCGCCTGTAAGTCTGGTAAGCAAGCAAGCAGCTCCAAGTCCCACGAACACGAGGCTCGTGCTGCCTGCAATAGCAATGGGGAGAGAGGAAACAAAAGATCCATCTTGGCTTCAGGCCTTTGGTTTGTCCGGTAATCTGCGAGATGACCCATCTGCAATGACGGGATAGGCTTTCTCCTCCCTCTCCGTAATCTTGCTTTCCTTCTTTTCCTGGGATTTGCCGTCCTTCTTTTCCTGAGACCTGCTGCTCTCCTTCTTGTCTGACTTCTCCGACTTGCCCTTGCCGTGGTGGGACGATGATCCAATCTCCTTGTGCCTTGATTTGTGACTCTTTGAACCGTCTCCACGCGCCTCCTTTGAGTCCTTGCGGCTGGGAGGTGGTGCCCCTGAAAACGTTTGCTCGTCTGCCGTGACTCCTTCGATTGTAAACCGAGCTGAAATCTTACGGCCTTGAAAGGAGGCTTGATGAAGCAATTGCACTGCACCCTGTGCCGCTATCGCGTTCTTAAAGATGACATAGGCGTGACCCCGTACCCGGTTCTTCCCATCCTGCGGTGGAACATCGATGTGGATTATATCGCCAGTATAGGGCCCCGTCTTGCGCCGTATCCAAGACGTAGTCTCCTCAGGGCTCGCCCGGTTTGATATCGAGGTGATGAGAATCTTGAGTGGTTCGGTAGCTATGTAGTCGTTGGGGCTCGTTAATTCTACCGCGTTGCTGTAGACATCTCTGTACGACGCGGCCGGAGGTCCGGTTCGGAATGGTATCGTATATTGAGGCCCCTCGTAAGGCGATCGAGCAGTCGGGATGACACCGGCATCCATGTAGCCCATACCCTGTGGTGACCCGGAAGGGTATGCTGTCCAAGGGTCTACTGGGGCTGCGGTCGCATATGGATCGGCCATACTCCGCGGATGGCTAATGGTTTGTGGAGGATTGTACGTGGACATCGCAACGGGGTTCGGTGAGTAGCTCACACCAGGGGGGGTGTTCTGCGGATAGCCATGCATTGTGTAAAACTGCTGCATACAGGCATTGTCAAACAAAGTCCGTGCAGGATAAAGACAAAACAGGAGCGTCGAAGGCACTCGTACCTGGCCGTAAGATGCAGCCGAGTACTGTGTGGACGCAAGCTGCGGCTCATAATGCGTGGGCGATGATGCTTGGTAGTACGGATGTCTGGGCGCAGGGGATGATCGTTCATTCTTGGAGTGCGACGAGCTTTCGACGAGCTCTTTAATCTTGATGGATTCGGTCCTGTTCTTGTCAGAGGCAATGATGGATCGTCCCTTAAAGTCGACACTGTTAATATGTTCTAGCCACTGGAGTTAGCGCTGTATTCCAAGACAGAGACATACATGCGTGAAAAAACATGGGAAACTGGGACATACTCCAGGCCTTCTCGAAGTTGTCCTTTCCTCTCAGGCGAACCCATCCCGATGTACTTGTCTGGAACAGTTCAATGTGGTCAACAGTGCAAGCTTGGCGCAGCCAATCTTTTAACTCCTGCCAAGAGGACCCGAAGGGTAGCTAGATAGCTGTCATGTTAGATGATTCCAGACACCAAGACAACGGTGAGGGAGGGGAGGGGAGATGGAGGGGCATTGGCGAGAAACTACAAACGTTGCAAATAGTGATATAGTAAATGCCTGTCTTGTCTCCCGGTGCAACATCCGCTTGGATTGTCATCTCCGAGGAACTCGGCTTGGACGACATGATAAGGTAGCAGGCAAGCGTTCACACAGCGTTGGTCGCCTATATCTCCGGATCCGATTCTTGGGAATCGGTGAGGCCCTGTGCGACACTGTGGAGGCAACGCAGCTCTGAAACTACACGATGCGCTATGGCGGGAGAGGCTACCGGTTGCTACACGGTTTAGAAACACCAACCTGAAGGAATTGTTGGAAAGTAGAAGGATTTGGGAAATGCAATGCTGTGTCAAAGTCAAGGATCTGCAGAATTCATCTCCCGGACTCCGTGGAGCATGAGATTTATAAGAGAAGCTTTGAAGCAAGGAACAGGGGCTGTAAGGCAGGGAAGCAGTAGTAGCAGCAGCAGGAGGAGTAGTAATAGTAGTAGCAGCAGCAGCAGCAGCAGCCGGTTAGCATGGCCATCATCAGATCTGATCAAGTAGACAGCTGCTTGTCGTGCCCTCGGCAGCAGTGGAGCAAGTGGTGCCAAATCAATATGTATGTACAAGCCCACTTGCGTCCAAGCGACCTGATGTTCAGCCTGCATGTAAGTACTCCGTATGGAGCACTTTGTTTGACGCTTACCAAACTGACCTGCGGCTCCCCTCGTTTCTCAGCCCTAGACTAAAAGGTTTTTGGGGGGGAGACCGGGGTTCCAGAGGATTCACTGCAAGATGCCAGTGGATCACAGTCATCTCCATGGCTTTCTAATTCACACACTCCAACTTAGCACTAGATAGAGGATTGCCCAATGCGTCGCCCACGCCTCTCATGCTGGTCATGATGGCGGGTACCCCAGAAACCAGATCGAAGTCACAGAGTCTAAAGTGGCATGAGTCCAGGATGCCCATGCGCCATCCTAGGCTTATCCCGTGTTCTGCATGAGACAAGTCATATGCAAGCATACTTGGCGAGGGGGGGGACATACCCAAGAACCCGGAAAGAACACACCGAAAATAATCGGGGTGTGTGGGCTGGCGTAGAGTACGTACACTTTTGAATGACATCCGGGCTGGGAGCTTGGGAGCTCCATACCGAGACCTGGCGTCTGACGCGAAAAAAGCCGAGGATTGAGCCTCATTTCCATGGTAAAAGGGTACGGGGAGCAAAATTAAGATGCGTATACTGATTCAGATCGTTTAAATCTTGAAAAGCTCTGACCAAGTTCCAGCACGTCGGCAAGCGCGCCGTGAGAAAAGAGGAAACGCATGCATTTCATGGATCGTGTCAAACCACTTGGATGCCGTTTCATGAAAAGAAAAGCGCCGCGATGTAACCAGTCTTATAGGTCTCGGACCAGGGATCGCCCGTTGAAGCGACCATCCAGTGGACCACCCCTTCCCCTTCCCCTTCCCCTACCCCTTTGTTCGCCGACCGTGAAAGGTACGAACCACTGGCTTCTGGGCTTGCTTGACCTATGGAGGCTGAACCAATTCCACGTATGATGATGTATGTTTGTATGTATACTAAGACCTAACACACTGATCTGGGCGCATTGGCGACCAGGGTCCCTGATTGGCCACTTGGCAGAATCATGCATTCCTGAACGAAAATGTATCATCCAGGACCGAAGTCTCGTCCGTATCGTCCGCAACGACCCGAGCCGGCGTCATGCCCTCCAACATTTGCATCTCTCCATCATCCCACTGCCCTTCAATTGCTTGCTGCCAAGGGTTGAGACCCTGGTCCGAGCTCAACGGGGATAACATAACATAATGTTGCGCATCGGAGACTAAGAGTACCGGGAATTCGGTTTCGCGATTGATCCACACGATTTGCATCCTGCCCACCGCCTTTCCATTCGGCAGATGGTCTTCTGGAGCAACGGGCGTTGGCCCGTTAGACAGTGGATCCCAGACGAAAGCCATACCACGCTGCGCTGTGTCTAGGCATGTCACCAAGAGCAGCTCACGGGAGCTTGGATGCCACTGGAAATTAACGCTGCCGTGGAATATAAGAACGGCTCTAAGTTCTGCTGCTGCAATGTCCCATATCCACAAGGCGCACGGTGAGTCGTCAAGCCTTGTTGCCAGCAAAGTCGACGAAGCATCAAACGCAGCCATTGAGCAGCCGGGCTTGAGTTCCGCCGAGGTCTTGCTGTCCGCGGGAGGTCCCGGGGGTGACAGCAGCTGTGTCGCCCTGAGAAAGGTGTGGGTGGACCGCCCCTCGAGCGAAGAGGCTGCAATATGTTCCTGCCACACCTAGGATTATATTAATTAGGGGCTAAAATCCCAAAAGAAAAGCTACGCTAGACTCCTCACCTGGAGAGTGTCTCTTGGGACAATGGTGGTGGGATGAAGCAACGTTAAGCTTGTCCTCCAAGAGTCCGTTTTAATGACAGCGATACCCCTGCCATGGTCACCGACAGCACACAGTTGTGCATCAGGGCTCAGCTGGCAGAGCTTTATGCCCGGCTCTAGGTCGGCACTTGGCTCTTTCAAAAGATTGGCTGCACCAATGGTACGGAAGTGCTGGCCATCGGCGGCGTATAGGAGAATTCGATGGCCCTGAGCCGGCGATTCCCAAAGAAGGAGCCATCGACCATCAGGTGTCCATGTGAGACCCTGGGCATCAACTGTGTCTGGACTCCAGGATCGTTGCACCTGCCGGCTGATGGGATGGTGGAGGCTAACAAGATCTTTACCTCCAATACGGGTTAGCAGTACCAGGTGCCCGGTTCCTGGGCGAAACGACAATCCTCTCGAGACAGATGCAGGTTGGTGAAATTTGGGACTAGTGATTTCAACTGCCTTTGACGTGCATAGGTCGAATATGACAAGTTTCAATCCAGAAGTCGACCAAACAAGAAGCTCCGTATCTCGAGCACCAAACTGGATGGCGGATGGCTTCCCACCGGCGGAGAGAGGGCTGCTGATTGTGGCACGGAAGGGCGAGGCCCGCACAGCAGAAAAGACCTCAATCTGATCGGCCACAGAGACGAGGAACTTGGCGGAAGATGGAGCCCACAGAAAGGTGGTGGATGCCGAGCTAGATGGTACAGACGAAGCGGAGGAAGAGCCGGACCCGGGGCCTAGTTTCACAACATTTGTGATCTGCAAAGTATCAGTTGACCGGATGGATACAGTCGAAGAGTCAAGAGTTGCAATCAATCTGCCATCTGGACTCGGTCTGCAGTGGGGCGAAGCTGGATGGCGAATCGTCAGCTCCAAATCAGCCGCGTGAGGAAGAGGTTAGATGTGATGAAGCTAGGCATCATACATTTGAAGACTGCTGAGGAGTGCATTAGGACAAGATGGTTCTTCTGCCGGCGTCTGCACGGCAGGTGTGGTTGGTCGATTGCTGAAGGCACCAGGAGGTTGCAGATGCGGCCTGGCTCGATGCTCACGAATAGTAGAGCCGTGTTTGTCTATCTCCTTTCCACATTTATCAGGCCCTGGATCGAAAGACGGGACGTGATAGAGTCAATGTTGCTTTGCGTTTCGGTCGGTCCAATTATGCATGTCCTCCTGGCGCTATCACCAAATTGTATGCGGTGGATAGCATGTGCATGAATTGGTGGCTGTTCCAAGGTCAGGACGCAGGTCTATCCTCTGCCGTTATTTGAGGGTGTACAGGACAGGGGAAGCTACTTTAGCACGAGGTGGCACGAAGCAGTTCTGATTACCACTGGCGAAAAGCAAAAAAAACAAGCGCCGTGTTGGTGTCGTACGGGGTCCCAATCCTATCCAACAGCCTTGACATACGAAGCGATGGAGGTTTATGAAATGACTGAGTGAGCGAGCGAATGAAGTGATGAGAATGGTTTAGTCGGATCTAGTGGGTGGTGAATGGTGGTGGTGGTGGAGGTTGTGGTGTCGATAATTGAAAATCAGGTGTGTGTTAAGTCTAGGAGCACCACACCTTTCAGTACTACTAGGTAGGCGTAGGTACGGAGTAGGTTGGTAGGTACTGCTAGTATAGGTTGGTTGTATTCCTATTTAGGTCTAGTGGTTCTGAAGAAGCTTCTTTTTCTTCGCTGTTCGCGCCTTCTTCGGCAAACAGTTTCTTTCCCAGTATCGACTTTTGTCTGTAGCGCAACTGCCACACATCCAGAATTGCAATACCTAGTGATTACCAAGTTGGTAGGGAAGGTACGCTACAGATGTTTCACCGTCACTGCCGGAGCGGCAAAATCCCACCCCTCAACCAACAAATGATAGGTACCTATTTCTCCTACTGCAGGTCTTTGATGAGGATGGAGAAAGAGAGAGGCCTCCTGATTTATTTTTGACATGTCTTTAATTAATTCGCTCATGCTGCATGAAGCTGGAACAGCATCGTCATTATCGTCATTTTTTACTCACGACATACCCCGTACCTCAGAGACAATGCTAGGTACATACGTAGGAAGGTAGTGACAAGATGGGAAGAGCAAAAAACAAAGTCTCAGTGGGTTTTCACAAGTGGCGGCTACCCAAGCTTAGTAGGTACTCCGTACCCATGGATCCATGGATGGATTGCCATTACCCAATAGGATATTCGCCTACCGACGGTTGACCTACACTAAGCGTCTTCTTTCATCCATGAATTTCCCCATCTTTTCATCATCATTCAGCTGTCTTCTCACCAAAGCTTCATTATCAACTATTATCCTCCACAGCTCACTCAACCATCTTAGCATATCCTGTTAATTAACCCACATCCCTGAGAAGAAGGAAGCATCATGGCGTCGGCATAGCAAAGCCGGCTACCGAAACTCCGCCTGTGACTAAACATTTCCATCACATCGCAGCTGGCTAGTGCCACAAGACCGCATGCGCCAGCTGGTCATTCATCCACTATACACCGCATTTCAGATCCATTCCGCAAACCGATATGCAGTCCTCACGTCGTATGACAGCTGGTCTGCCCTCCCGTATTGGGGCATGCCTGAAAGCTCCATCTCAGCCGTCATTCATACGCCCCTCAGGTCTTTCATTGTTCAGGCAAAGGGCCATATCGTCTGCCGCCTTGGCCCATGACAAAGATGTTGCCACGCCTGTGGCTCACCCACAACCTCGGGTACCGTCGTCGATATCGTCATCGTCGTCATCATCATCTTCGGCTTCCCGTTCTCGCCGGGCGCGCATAGATGATGCCAAGCCATTTTCAGAGTTCCTTACAGATACCTTCCAACGACAGCATGACTATCTCCGTATCTCTGTCACTGAACGTTGTAATCTGCGATGTCTGTATTGTATGCCCGAGGAAGGTGTTCCTCTCTCCCCAGACAGGAACCTTCTTACCACTCCAGAAATTGTTCTTCTTTCATCATCATTCGTTTCTCAGGGGGTGACCAAAATTCGTCTAACCGGTGGAGAACCGACGGTCCGGCGAGACATTCTCTCTCTAATGCGCCAGCTTGGTGATCTGCGACCACATGGCTTAAAGGAGCTCTGTATCACTACCAATGGCATCTCGTTATATCGGAAGCTAGAGAGCATGATTGAATCGGGGCTGACAGGGGTCAACTTGAGTCTCGATACCCTTGATCCATGGCAGTTTCAGATCATGACGCGGAGAAAGGGGTTTGACGCTGTCCAAAAAAGCATCGATCGTATCCTGGAGTTAAACTCACACGGCGCAGGTATCAAGTTGAAAATTAACTGCGTTGTGATGAGGGGATTAAACGATCAAGAGATCATCCCATTTGTCGAGCTGACACGGGAGAAAGATCTCGAGGTACGCTTCATTGAGTATATGCCCTTTGATGGCAACAAGTGGAGCCAGGGGAAAATGTTTAGCTACTCAGAGATGCTTGACTTGATACGGGGCAAGTATCCTAACCTACAAAAGGTGGATGATGAGAAGAACGATACGAGCAAAACATGGCGGATTCCCGGATTTGCAGGCCGGATTGGCTTCATCACTAGCATGACACACAACTTCTGTGGCACCTGTAACCGACTTCGTATAACAGGGGACGGGAACCTCAAGGTGTGCCTCTTTGGCAATTCTGAGGTATCTCTGCGGGATATTCTACGGAAATCTAATGACGGAGAGCCGATTGACGAGCAGGCATTTGAAGCGATGAGGCAGATCGAGATGGATCGCCAGCAGGGGCTGTACAATGTGTCTGTACCCCTGGGACTGGCACCAAATGAGGCTGAATTGCTTGATGTTATAGGCATGGCTGTTAAGGGAAAGAAGGCAAAGCATGCTGGTATCGGACAGCTAGAACATATGAAGAACCGGCCGATGATTTTAATAGGTGGGTGATAACACACACATCCCCTAATGGCACCAGCATTTGGCGGCGTTTCTACGTTTCTATTTTCCAAAAAGCATGGGTTGGATAGTGTGGCATCTGGGTTTTTGAAATACGTGTCACGGTTAGGGATATATGCTAAATAGTCAATGGTAGATCCTGTTCGTCCGTCACTCTCTAATTCTATGCCGCCCTCAGCACGGCGTCTTCTTGCTAATAGTACCTCATTATCCCGGATGCGATGGACGCCGAGGCTAGTGTACCACGAGCAACAGCGAAGTGTCACCACTGTCGAATCAGATACAAGGGTTGATGAAAGTAAAGACGAGAAGGAAAAGCCCCATCTAACACACATATCAGACTCAGGATCGGCGCGAATGGTGTCCATCTCGGAAAAGGAGGTGACACGGCGAGTAGCCACAGCAATGTGCAAGGTGTCATTCTCTACTGAAGTGGCCATTAATCTCATCAAGGAGAACCAGATGAAGAAGGGCGACGTTCTCGGTGTGGCGCGGGTGGCGGGCATCATGGCGGCGAAACGTACGGCGGACCTGATCCCGCTATGTCACCCCATTGCGCTCTCAAGGGTCAGCGTAGACTTGAACATCACGAGGCCGCGCAAGATCGAGATCAAAGCGACGGTAGAATGTGAGGGGAAGACTGGGGTGGAAATGGAGGCGCTCACGGCGGCGTCGACGGCGGCCTTGACAGTATACGACATGTGCAAGGCGGTTGACAAGAAGATTAAAATTGGGAGTCTAAAGGTGGTGTTGAAGGACGGAGGGAAGACCGGGAGGTGGGAGGATGGCGTACAGGTCGGACACAAGTAGCCAGCATCTAGATTACAAATGGAAGGGGGACTACTGAGGTGAGGGGTCGGATATTTGGAAAGCCATACAAACTATCGTGAAGTTGTTTGCCAGGAAAATTGGTGACGGTATACTTTGGGGGTACCCTATACAGCCTGCATTGTAGAATAAGAAAGTTTACAGTGTTTGACAAGGATTTAGGAGGGAGCATTATTAGTTTAGACGTTGACAAATTTAGTATTCCAAATAGTTGGATAGACGTTGTTTAGAAACTGTTGGGGAAGTTCTGGTTTGAAAGAAGCAAGTCGAGAATGTGTCCCCTTCTTCCATGACAGACGAGATGCTTGAAGGTGGCGTTGAAGCTGCACACCGAGAGGTTTCAACTGACAGAACGGGCTTGACTCGCACCTACAGTTTGTGACACATGTCACGCACTTGCAGAATTGCGCAAATTCCCGTTTTATTTACCTCACATGGCGCGCATGTTTTGATTGACTCGCATATTAGAAAGCTATGAATCATTTCATGCAGAGAGGATAGATGGAGAGACAGAGAGACGGAGAGCTCAGCCTGAATCAACACCCACGCCCTCCAACAGCAGCTGAAAAGCTAAGGATACCCTCCTCCCGTGTCCCTACCCTACCTACTTGGGTACAGGTAGGTAGTTGGCGGTGAAGAAGAAAGGAGTCTCGGATGGAAAATTCTACTCAAGAGCTAACGGTAGGTCAAACAAACTAAAAGTCATACACACTAAGCCTTGCGTCATGAAGCCAAAGGGAAGCTTGAACAATGAGTTGTCTGAAGGGTAGGCCGTAGAGATGGATGGATGGATGGATGTATTTTGCCCCTCCTCCATGTTCTAGCAGAGCAACAGAGCTACCCCTCTATTGTCTCAGAAAGAAGAAAAGAGTTGAGAGTCTAGCCAATCAGGCTTATGCAGTGTGAATGTTAGAAAATGCCATTAACAAGCGACCAATTGTGTTAGCACGATAAGGCTGCACGACGGTCATGCACGCGATTGCCCTTTACGGAAAGGTGGCAGGAGGAAAGTAAAAGGAAGTAATGCAGCAGGAGCGCCCACCTGGCTAAGTACTAGGTAGTAGTAGCTAAAGCACAGCGTGGGTTCTGTAAGAGTCGGTATAGGCATAATTTACTAGAGAGGTAAGTACCAAGGTAGTAGGTACCTTACGGAGCACTTTCGCCAGCAGCACACATCCATGGATGCGTTCATTTTTCACTGACCACCACCTTATTTTACCTGATGGAAGCGCGATTACCGTGTCCGCGGCCTTGGGCTTTTAGGTTCTTACGCTCCGAGGATGTTGATCTACGATGATGCGATTACCGCCTTGTTTAGATTGTTTAGATCAGGCACTTCTGGGGGTCGGTTTCTTCTTTGCTACCTAACCAACCGCAAACGCAACCCGCAACCGCAACTTGCTACGGAGTCCTGAAGCCAACATACATGCCCTGAACTTTGTCTGATCTGATTCATGGGAGGACCATGTAAGACGACAGCAACGATGTACTACATACGTACAGGAGGAAATGGTAAAGGGTTGCTTGCCGCCGTGATGGGGTAGAGGAGCGGGGTTCGTCTGGCAAACGAACACTCACACACACACACACACACACACACACACACACTCACGAGATCAACTGGGTAGAAGCGGGGACAAGTTAGACGTCAGTGGGAAGAAATCTCCACATGGAGCGCGGAAGTATGTACTGAGAGGTTGGCATGGGTATATGCTGCCGTTACGGAGTATGGAGTACAAATACAAGATAAATATGTACGGGCCTCGACTCCACATTGCCATTTCCCCTCCAGAGGCTTGCAGCAGCAGAGAGGGTTCGCCAACTATTTCTCCAGTTTAGTACCATCATATGCCAGATGGGATGGATACTGGGCGCTTGTCAAGTGATGAGGCCGCCAGAACCATACACCTTACTCCTCTCCCCCAGAATCTAGGTCCTCTAAAATTCTGGAGTCGAGGAGCTATTGGTAAACATGCGCCGCAGCACTCCGCTCCGTACACCTTGATGTGGTGGCAACTTGCGCCGCGGCGTAGGGCTCGCTGTTGCAGGTCAACCACTCACTCACTGAGTGAACTTGACTTGGCCCGCCAAAAAGTTGGCCACACCGGGAAGACCGTGCCGAGGAACAGACACCCGGCCGAGTCTGTCTCATGGTGGTGGTATCCGTTACGATTCAACAACTGACATTACAGGCTACATTACAACCTTGCGCGTTTTGCACTGCCGCCGCAGCAGTAGCAGTAGCAGTAGCAGTAGCAGTAGCAGTAGCAGTAGTAGTTGAAAGATATTTTTCTTGCTTTCTTTCCTACGAACGGCGGCTAATACGGGAAAATCAGAGTTGCAGCGAGAAAATGCAAGATTTGGCCCAGATCTAACCGACTAAGATTTTGGACTAATAGACAGACTTATTTTGTCTCTTGGCTGCCTTTGTCTTTTTGCTTTTTTCTTCCTTCTTGACAGTAGCGCGAGAAGCATCGAAGCCCCGTTACATTGAGGCTGCCTACCTTGGAAGAAAAAAAGGCTGGATGGTTTCCTCTGGTTTCTTATGGTGCCTATGGATGGATGTGTGGTGGTACTAATTAAACTTGCTAAGTTAACTCCCGAAGCGCTCTGCCGATCATAGGCGTAAAATGGGCCTCTCTCGGAGTATCTGATCTCTTGGATGAAAAAGGACCACTGCGCATAGGCTATTTACCATTTTTGTAAATTGCCCACATGCAAATGGATCAAAGAAGTAGGCCTGTTACTGCATACAGCCACTCCTACTCGGTATAATGCAAGCAATAATAATCAAAATTGCAATATGGAGCAAGAAAAAGCACGCGGCGGATCCTCGGTCATTCGGCACTCGTCCGACCAGGTGTCCTTACTCGTGAAAGAGACGAAACAGCTTCCCTCTCTGCTCACCGGAATAACAAGGAAAATGAGAGATCTGATTAAAGAAAAGTGAGGCGCGCGATGGGATTCCGAAGCCTACGGAGTACGGAGCGCGAAAAAAGAAAAGCACAGACATTGTCCGGAATACTCCGCCCGGAGTATTATGTATGCTCGACATATTTCTGGCAAGTGTGGTTAGGAATAACGGAAAAACATGGAAATGGCTTAGGCGCCAAGAAGAAATGGTCTCAGCTTTTATTTTATTTTATGATCAACGTCTTCGGAAAGGACAGAAGTTGAAAAGAAGTTGTTCCCATTCCGGATTGAGGGATCAGCACGCACGCACGCACGCACGCACGCACACACACCGAAGCCGTTTTAGCAACAGCACACAAAGTTGCACGCAGTGGGTCGGCAGGCGAAAGACATGTCTGTTTTTGGGATCTCCAAGGTAGCAGTTCCGGGCAAGGTATCTCCATAGCTGGGAGATTAAAAAAGAAATGCGATTCATGAATAATAGAGTGAGGCAACAAATATTGTTGTTGGCCATCTGGTCGCAAGCGATGCGACTGTAGTTTTCTTCCTGAATGGGGCCAAACTTTAATTATCGTGACGGCATACACGTTGGGCGGTGAATGCCACGATAGTATCTACTACTGGCTCACCTTATTGCTTGCAGGCGTCTAGACCGGGTTGAAATTGGAGGTGAAGCTCATCGAGATGCCGCTGACGATGTCATTACACAGGTCACAGTGGACGAGGGGAGGGTTTGTCTGTCGTGCTAGCGCGCTGTTGCATTGATAGTGGATTAGCGTGGGATGGACTTCTGGTTAGGTGCTAGCCTGCTAGGTACCTCTGTATCTGGGTAGTGAGAGGAGGTTTCTCCACTGGAACGGCTTGGCCCCTGCACGCTTACAATAGGCAGAGGGTCGCTGCAAAAGGACGAAGCGCCTGTAGGACCCCTAAAATGCTCCAAGGAGGGGCAGTGGGTGAGAAAGACATCTATGGATAGAAAGAGAGAGACAGAGAGAGCGCCCCCACTCCTTCGCACGGACCTAGAGTCCACTGTTCGGATGGAGAAAATGCAGATGAGCATGGCACTCAGAGGTTGCTTTACTCAGAGAGTTGGGGTGGTATTGAATCCAAAAACGAATGGATGGATGCCGGTTAAGCGCCTCGGCCGGCTAAGAGGCGGGCGCAGCAGCATGTGCTGTTGTTTGGAGATCATTTGTTCGTCTGTCTGTCTGTTTGCATGTATACATGGGGACCTATGTAGGATACTGGGTAGGAAAGGTAAGGTAAGGCATCTTCCATTCTGATGACGAGTTTCTGATAAGTAAAATGCATTACGAGCATTGGCTGCTTTTGGCCTGGGGGAAATAAAACCAGCCCTGATAGCGTGTGTGCGTGCATGCGTACGTGCGAGAGAGAAAAGCGTGCTCGTGTATTGCGCTTGTGCCGTTTTAAGCTTACTCTGTGTGAAACACCAACAGCAAGGTCTGTCTTGGGCTGGATCAATCAACCCCTCCATCTCCGTGGTTCGGTGATGACCTCTCTTTCAGTAAGGTAGCTAACGAGAAAGAATAACTATGAGCTAAGAATAACAACAGGAAAAGAAATGGAAAATTCTGTGGAAGCAGAAAAAAGGGGAGAGAAGAGAGAGAGAGAGAGAGAGCAAGATGGATGATCCTCCGCACACACGCATACACACACACATACAAGAAGGAAAATGAACAAGGACCCCCGCATAAAATCAAGAGGAAGGAATCCATTATTTTGCGCGCATCACAAGGGCCCCCGGGTGGCCTGTATAGTAGGTCGCAGGTCGCAGGACGCTGCAGTCTCGAAGCCGTGGTCGACCTCTCCTGCAACCAGGCAAACATGTATGAAATACAAACTGGCATTGGCATTTGAGGAAGACATATGGCCCCATGAGAGAGGTACTACTAGGTAGGTACGTACCTCTCCAATTTTTATTATTTTTACGGTGTTCGCGAAACGAACAGCGGTGACTTGCATCGCCACCGTCCACTCTCAGTGGCTACAGTTGGCCCCAGTGGCTCTCGCAATGGCCCCAGCTCCACTATACTCGGGCCCTCTGTCCGCCAATTGCCGCACTGCGATAGTAAGCCCCCTGTCTAATCGCACCAATCCGGCCACGACCCGACACACCCGTTATAATAAGAGGCCCCCGGCAAGAGGCTCCATCGCGACTCTGGCTTGCAAGTCCGGTTCCTGCTCTCACACCCTCTTCTTCTTCGTCTCCTTCTGCGCCAGCCAGTCCAGTCCGCGAACGTTCGCTTCAAGCAGGCTCAGGTTCCCTTCGTAAACCGCCATCTCTCGCTTCCACATCACCCTTCAGGTTGCCTTTTTTCCCTGTCATCCTACCCAAAGCCTAAGCAGCGACAACGAACCATATCGCAAAATCCCAATCTGCCCAACGAAGCTATTCGCTGGCCGTGTTTGTTGTTTTTTACTTTTTTTGTTATCTACAACCTTTTCCGGGCCTGTGTGTGTTTGTGCACTGTTTGATTCTCCGTTATCGATTCAACAGTCTTGACTTCCTTTTTCTTTTCCCACACCACCTATTTTGTGTGTGAGAGCGACGATCCGTGTGTATAACGAACTCACTGTCTGCAACACCACACTCTCATAAACATCATCTTCACAACTCTTCCTCCCCATTACAACCACGATTACAATTACAATGGCCGCCGAACTCATCATGCCCACCCTTCCCATGAACAACCAGCAGGCCCGCCACTTCTTTCCTAGGCGGCCTCAGCACTCGCGATCGCAGTCGCAGCAGACGAACCCGGGCCCGCAGCTGTCGCCAAATAGCCACAACAACTACATGAACGCCCATTACCAACAACACCAACAATCCGTCTCTTCTCCTCCCTCGCCAAACTCCTCGTACACTCCGCAGCACCATTCGCGACCGCTTTACATGCCCGCTGCCCTCCGCCCCAATGACGAGTTCCCATCCCGACCATTGACCAAGACCAAGACGAGCGACTCCAGCTCTGACTCTGGCTCGGAGCATGCTCCCCTGCGTCGCTACAACACTTTCATGGGCATCACGGGCATTGGCCAGCGCCTCAATCGCCGTCCGACGGAGAGCAGCCTCAAGCCCTTTGAGGGCGAGTGGAACCTTGAGATGTATCCTGAGGTCACGGAGCCGCCGACACGTAAGCACTGGAAGGTGAGTTGGCTTCATTTACTTTCTTTGATCCATCATGATGCGGGCGGCTACTTTCGCAATGCCAAAGACCACAAAGTCTGCCTATTCACGGCTCAACGTGCCGCTAGCTGCTGGGCCGTGGTTTGGCTGCGATTTTTAAGTTTGCCGCTACTTTTCCATCACACCGTCATCACGCGACAATTGTGCAGAGTGCTAATGCATTATTCATCAGCCCGATACCGAGTCCACTATTTGCGACGACCCCATGTGCAAACGCACCTTTAGCTACTTCATCCGACGACACCACTGCCGCAAGTGTGGTAACATCTTCTGCGATTGGCACTCCAGCTACACTCTCCCTCTTGACCATAATACCGACTTCAACCCACGCGCTACCCCCTCTCGAACTTGCAGCCACTGCTTCGAGCAGTTCAAGGCCACGCACAGCCGTGAAGGTAGTCAGTCGTCCAACTCATCCACCTCTAATGGACCAAACACTGTGCCATCGACCCCGATTATGGCCCATTCCGGAAAGCCATTCAATCTGCCTCAGGGCCCCGAGGTCCCCAACAGTGTACCTCGCGACTGGAACTGGAGCACTTTCTAAACAGTTACATAGTCGACGAAGATGATGAAAGTAACAAACTTCAAGCACTCCCAACCCGGGAGGAAATACAGACAAGGGCAACCACAGACCTCAATACAGGAACGTGCTGTGTCCTATACCCCGTATCGCCACCGCGGCGGCACACTCGATACCCAAACTGCGACCTTATGAAATCACGATACTCGAATGAATAGACTACTAGATTGGACTTGAGGAATTCGGCGCACAATGGTTTTTTTTTATTCGTTCTTCATCATTTGATAGGACGGACCATGTTGGGAATGATTTTCGTTGTTGATTAAGCATTAAAGGGTATGGCATTCTGATCTTATTTGCGACGTTCGCACTTGAGGCATACGGCGTTGTCGGGAACGAAACCCGCTGGGACAAATATTGTCCTGTAGCGGGGGGTCCCCTGGTTATTGCACTTCTTTTCATTTCGAACACGAATATATTCATGTGGAATTTGGTTGTTTATGAGCACATGTTGGTATGCTCTTGCGATGGTAATACCCAAATGGCGGGATGATGGGGGCAGTACATAGATTGGCGCTTTTATAGAATGGGACAATACATTGAGATTGAGTTGATACATGCTAGCATGGTGACTGTGTTTGGAAACTTGAGAATATCAACGTATAATTATTGAATTTGTGGTCCTCTCCATTTCTTGTTGTGTATGATGGCATTTGACACCCGTTCACTATAAGTTGAGGGAAATGTCAGAAACTCAAAAGAAATCTATTTCTATAGATTAAATTAATGTAATATCATCCTAGTCCTTTCGTGCCAATTCTCATGCCGATAATCCGAGCGTCTTGGTGACATGACCGTCTCCTATATTACTGCATGTCTAACGCCGACAGGTTTTATTAGAGGCACGGATCTGGTATCGGAGTGTGGAGGAGGAGAAGCCTTGTCTAATATGCCCTCACTTCCCACGTTCCATTTTCTGATCCCTATTCAGGTCTGATCAGTTGCAGTGGTTGACTACCCTGAGGAGAGCACTGCCTTTCGTAAAGCCGCGGGCACTTGTTCACCTTTATTCTTCTACGTCAAAAATGTCGAGGATATCATCGCAAAAGATCTCTCCTCATCGTTCAAATGGTCATATACGCTCGTGACTTCCCCCCACTCTCTGTTTGCGCTGGGACTGAGGGATGTGTGGTTTAAATTTGAGTGAGATGGCAAGCAAGCCTTGCTTTGAGTTTATTTCTAGAGGGAGAAAGGGGGAGGAGGGTTGTGTACTTGTGTTGGACTAGGTCGAGGGCGGGAGAGGGAGACATAAGGAGAAATAGAGAGAAATAGAGAGAAATGGTTTATATAAGTAATAAAATACAAGAGACTTATATAATTAACAGAGAGAGAGCAGAGCATATAACAAAAGAAAATATTAGAACGGAGGAAAGAAGAAGAAGAAGAAGGAGGAGGAGGAGGAGGAGGACAGCGATCTAACGATGAAAACGATAGGAGAATTATACACTGACCTTGTTAAGAGATATTATAAAGGCTTATTTTATTATAAATAAGACTATTTTAAACAATATGTGATTCATGGTCACAAGAGCACAAAAGTACGACTTCCATTCACACGGAGAAGAGTGATCCATGGATACATTACTAAAATAAATCTCAAAAGAGTAGCAAGCAGCTGTTCCCAGGCCGCCGCCTAGAAACTGCTCGAGAGATGCCCAGGCAAAACACGCCGTTCACTCCTCATCGCCGTTCCTCTCACCAACCCCCCATGCTTTATCCCACCTCTGTAGCAAAAACGCAAAACAAAGGGGGAGTCGACGACGTCCTGTGTCCAAAATCTTAGTCGTTCCTAGAACCCCCCACCCCGTGCCTCCCGCTCTTTGTTCCTTTTCGCTAGTATACATGACGGGGGCTCAACTACGCTTAAGATGTCTATCAACACTGCCCTGCCCCATCGCCCTGAGGATTATACGACGGATCGTGTAGAGACATTTGGCATAGATAAATGATGGAGATTTATATATTTAAAGGGTATCTCTCTTTTTCACCGAAATAGAGCACCAGGCTCTTGGGAAACTTGGAATATTTTAGGTAGGTAAATGTAATGAGAAGCAGCAGCACACGGAGTCTGTAGAAGCTTCTTCAAGAGAAGGCGTGGGAAATGTCAAGGAGAGAACAGAGAAGGGAGGGGGCACTTTGTAAGGCGATTAAAAGATTGGGGTGTGGTCCACAACCTCTCCTCAACATCGACGTCAACATCAAGAGCCATTCAACATCAAGAGCTATTCAGTATCAAGAGCCAAGAGATCCATGGATGCATAGAAGCAAACAGTCAAGGTGTGGGGATTTTCATCCAAACACGCACGCTCTGATCGTCCATCATTCGTGTTCGGCCTCCCTCCCCATCCACTCTCCACGCCTAGCATTACAACGTCGAATCACTTAAACGACAGGACACTTGAAAAGTAATAGATCAGCATATGCATGCAATGTACGGAGTAGTGACTACCTTTTACAGTATCCTACTTAAAGGAGGGCAAATACATCTACATACTCTCTCATTTCACCAAAGACAGAAAACACGGTTGTTTGAAATTATTGGAATAGCCGACCAAGGGCACTATATACATATAATAAGGTGGAGGAAATCCCCCCAATCAGAAAAAAACGCCCATGATCATGACTCTGTATTTCATGCCTTGCCCAGAAACACAACACCAATAATACGCCCCCAATAACAAAAAGGTGCTAATAGCCGCACCCAAAGCATACATAATCATTTTTCTCATCTCCCTTCATGTCTCCCTTCCCACACTCAAGTAAGAAATTTAAGAAAGACGTCGGACAGGGCTGCGGTTCTTGGGGGAACCATTCTCAATCATGCGCTCGCCTCCGTAGACTTCCCTCTCGACGTCGCGGGCAGCGTCCCAGCCGGCCTTCTCGGCCAGGTCGCTCATCTGCTGAGGAGTGGCCTTGCCCTTGAGCTTCTGGGCGGCGTTGCTGCGCTTGACGTAGCTGGAGATGAAGAAGCTGACAAAGAGGTAGGTCAGGGGCGCGAGGTACAGGACGTTGAGCCAGATGGCAAAGGTCTCGCTGGAGGTGGCGATGCAGGGCTGGGCGAGGTGCGCGGCCTCGGTGGGTGCGGGTGATCGCCTGGCAACGCCAGAGGGAACAGGGGCCATGGCATCACCGTTGGAAGAACTGTACATGCGGTCCTTTCGCTCGGCGGTGGTTGGGACGATGTAGGTAACAAAGGAGTGAAGGATGGTGTAGGAAGCACCGAGAACGAACTGGGTGATTTGCATGGTAGTCAAGCCACGCTTCATGGCCATGGGGACCTTGATATTGAAGGCAGACACAGTATAGTAAGTGTACTAAAGGGGAAATAAAGTTAGTGCAAGATTCCAAAGAGTTTGAAGTATACAAGTATAGCAAGACTCACCATCATAGCATGAATGAAGGAGTTGACGAAGCAAAAGACCCAGATGGGGACAGACATGTAGCGGATACCAGCCCACATGCACATCATAGCACCGGCGTGGTGGTATGTCTGAAGGGTAGAGCTGTACTTGCCCTTGGCGAGGATGATGAAGGTATCGAGAACTTCGTAGAACTTGCTGAGGTAGAAGATCCAGCCGTAGTAAGCAAGACCCTCGTTCCACATGCGGCCCATCTCAGTACTGCTGGGAAGACCATTGCTGGATAGAAGAGCCGAGACGGAGCTGGGAGAGGCAGAATCCCACGAGGCGGTAGTGTCGTTGAAGTAAATGGAGTTACCAAGACCAGTGGGGCCTTGGATACGGCACAAGCTATCAGCTGTAGCAGCGAGGCCACCAGGTCCAAAGGGGCTGGCAACACTCCTCCTCATAACACCAACCATGCCCCAGAAAGTCCACGCTGAGTAGACGGCCAAGAAGATGTTGTGCAACACCACGAAGACGTGGAAGGCTCGAGTCTTGCTAATGCCCCATGGCTGCTTGCCCCGGGCCTTGTTGTACTTGTTGAGCAACTTGGCAGTGACGGCGTAGGTGGCAGCAATGGTCAGGGGGACCCGAGCGTCGAGGGCAGCCAGGTAGAGGTTGTCTGGGATGTTGAAGGGGCGCATGATGGAGGTCGGGACGGCGACCGGTGGGAGAGGCGCCGGCGCAATGGAGGGAGGGATGACAAACAAGTCAGCCGCTGGCATAGAAGCCAGGATGCTTGGGAAGTCGACCATGTTGGCTTTGAAGTTGCGTGCAAGGTTGGCCAAGCGTGAAGTGTGTGTTATTTGGTGTTGTCGATGGTGTGTGCGTGTAAGTGAAGATGGTATGGTAGAAGAGAGGGTGGTTTTCCGCAGGCAACCAAACGATTATATTATAATAAATATAATGATAAACGTTTTAAGCTTCAACAGGCCGAGGATGTTGAACAACCAGCACCAAAAGAAAACAGACAATAAATCGGGCCCTTGAGATGCACCGGCGGTCTGACTTGGTTGGACAGCACTACACAGACACGTGCATACAACACAACACACACACACACAGATTGTGAGGGTGAGGGTGAGGGTGAGGGCGAGAGTGAGAGGTGTGTGTGTACAAGGAACCCCCCGAGGATTTTGTTGGGGTGCAGGCGGGTCAACGAACGGAGTTCAACCAGCCAGTCAATGATGGCAAGTTGGGAGAGTCTATCTGCAGCAGGTAGATAGAGAAAGAGACGGTAGCGGTTCTGACTTGACGGCGATTATGCAATGGGAAAAAACGGCTGCGTCGATTAAATATTATGGTGGTATTTTTTTGAGAAGAGATATGGAGGAATTAAGTATTAGAGGTACACGCCCCTGGTGATGCTGCTGATGAGGAGGAGGAGAATGATGATGGCAATAATGGTAACAAACAAACAAACAAACAAACAAACAAAACAAAAGAACAAGACGGAAAAGCTGGCATTTTAAAAAACCACCAAAACCAATTAAACAATCAACTTTTCCTCTCCTTCTCCCCTTCAATCACCAAAAAAAACCCGATTACCCAGATCGGTATCGGTTTCATGTTTCATGAACTTCTCGCAAAGCAAGCGATGGCGGATGTGATGAATCAAAACGGAGTCCTCGGGTCCCGCGGCCGAACAAAACGGACGGCCGGATTCAGTGGTTCGGTTTGCCAAGGGTAGGATAGTGGGTTGTCTTTAAAATCGTGTCATCTTCATAAAACTTTGCTTGTTCTTGATGAAGGGGGAACATCTTCAACCCCAGCTTCTTACACGTGAGTTCTCCCATTTCCCTCACGTCACTACTCCATCAGCAACCCCAAGCAAAAAAAAGAGAAGAAAAAAAGAACATCCGAGGCTCAAATTGTAATCCTTATTTTTTCAAGGGGCCGTGCGATGACCCCCCGGCCCGGATCGTAAAAATCCTTGATGAGGGATGGATTATGATGGGATGGGATGGATGGTGTGAGTGTACGTCTTGTCTTGTCTTGGATCGCATGTTCCAGGGGTTCGCTCTTTTTTTTCTGGTGGGCTGCTAATCTCAATTGACGTATCCACGACGATGTGATTGGCCAGGGCGCTCATGCCCAGCAAACGCCCTCGAACCAATTCTTGGCCTGTTTAGGAAGTGGCGGCCTTTTTTCTTTTTTAATGGGTGACCATATTCGTACAAGTATGTACGGAGTATGTCTTTTGTAATACCACCGAGATGGACAGAATGCCTATACAAGCAATAACAGCATGTTAAATTGGCTGGGCTGCCTTTTGGTCACGAGGTCATCATCTTTGTCATCACCCGTAGCTTCGTGTTGCGCAACCATATCGGTCGGTACTGTAATCAGGGGCAGACTCGTCATCGCGTCGCACATGTAAGTAGATACAAGTAGATAAATATCAAGATAGGCTCCATAGGCTACCATAGACCCTATGTACATCTTATCTCACTCCAACGCAGTGCATTTGCAGTCTGCATATCAGGCACAGCAATGATTCAGTTCATGAGACAACCCCTTTGCCGTCTCTTCATTGGCCACACACCAAACAGAACAGGCACACGCAGTAAAAGAGCCTCCTCCCGGCCATCTCCACAACGCCCCGATACACCAAAACATTCAACAACCAAAGATGATCCCTCCAATACTCAACATCTGTTAGCCAACATCGCTCTCCCACCACAATAATCCATAACATTTTTATCGTATTTTCTATGTTGTAATTCTTCCCCAATGAACTGCAGGGACCCTTTTTTCTTTCTATCCCCACGCCTTCTCGGTTTGTCTGCCCTCCCTATCGCCAATCCGTTTTTTTTTGTTGGGGATTTTTAGCGCCATCAAGGGAAAAAAAAAACATGGCAAATCGTTCAACCGTGCCATGTCAACACGTCTTCCCGCCAAACTGGTTCGCCTGGATCACCCATTACCGTCCAGTAGGTAAATTACGTATTCCAATAATAGATCAAAAATATCTTCGAATCACTATCGTCACTCTGAAAGAAGTAGAACCCCTCGTGGCTTAATCTGGGGGTGAGGGGATCATGCAAAGCTACCTATCATCTCAGGGGGAAACCCCTTATATCATCATGGCTTACATGTATATCTTGCCCCAGTCTTGAACCCCAATGGAGAATATACTTACCCATGCATAGTATCATGTATGTATAACCCAGTTACCCAGCTGATGGGGAGAAAAGGTCCCTTGCATCGCCACCGCGATGAGTGAATCCAAAATGCAAGGGTTACACTCATCATGTCCTCAACAAAAAAACAAAACAAGAAAACTGCTGCACATCAATATCCATACGCGTCTTGCCAACATCAACATTTTGCCACAGCGAATCGGCGTCTATACATGAGTAATAAAGTCCGTTTTCAACGTAAAAACGGGCACTCTCCTGGTCTCCCTTGGGCCGAAGCCTCGCTTCTGCTACCCTGTTCCGTCTATGCGTATCCACGTACCTCGGCTGTCTTGGAATGCAGCTTCATCATCGTTGCAAGGGTCCATGTATACCCTATAAGAGTTGGAATGGATATTACTAATATATAGGAGCCAATGATGTTATTGATCCTTACTTGGCATGAGGTCAAATAGCAGATATAATGTCAAGGGGGGTAAGAAAAACACCGCCGGTCACCACATACAAAATACTATTACTAGACCGGCGGTGTTTTTTGACCCCCGGATGTTGTCAAAATTGTGTTGGCTATCAAGGGTAAGAAAAAAACACGGGTCATTGACCACTGGAGTTATACTGAAAAGGTATCGATCAAGAACCATGTTTTTCCCAACACATACTATTGATACCATCATATCTCCAGCAAAGAAAATCCACAGTAAAGGTTAATCGGGAAAAGTTACTTCATGTTGAATGTATTGAATCCATCTAAATGACCCAATCAGAGGGGACAGCAGTAGGGGTAACAACAAAGTAGTGTCCATGAACGATGATAAGGCAGGCTGCGCTTCTCATATGAATGATTACAAGTCGGCGCATACCGAGGTGTTCGTAGGGTAAGCAAAGCTATGCTCCTGCAGCTTTACAAGCCTTTCTTGTCCTTCTTCTACCTCGTCTTACCCTTTGTCTGGCCTCTCTTCTCTTTCTTCTTCTCTTTCTTCTTCTTCCTGCCCAACATCACGACTACATCAGGATACCCGTCTCTATAACTCCATGTAGCACCACAAGAAACAAATTCTTCACTACATAACAAAGTAGTCAAGTCGGTAGAAAAGACCATTTGCCAGCAGGTATTTAGAAGTGTAGTTTTTAGTTAGTGAGTCTAGTGGTGTTCAAGGTCGTCGTCCTATTTATATATATATATATATATATATATATAAAGAAAGAAGAAGAAAAAAGAAAAAGAAAAGAAAGAAGGAAGGAAGCTACACTTTTCCTCTCCACTTTCACCCTCACAGAGCCACTTCACAGCTTTGCTTGATAGGAATGAAACGCGAGATACCTATTCTAGTACTTGTATTGGCGGCCGGTTTTTTTAAATCCTAGTGGGGTGTGGTTTTGATTCATATAAAGAAGCATATGTCCTGGTTGGTAGTAAAAAAATGTGATGGATCTATATAAATGATGAATGAGATTCAAGAATAACAGAGGGAACGAGCAACAACAGGACTCTGGGGCAACAGGAGGAATCACGAGAAGCAAGAGGAATTAGGAGTAACAGGAGGAATCAAGAGGAATAGAGGAGATCAAGCGTAATAGAGAAATCAAGATGAATAGAAGAGATCAAGAGTAATAGAGAAATCATGACAAAGAGATATCTGATACAATAAACAGAATTAACAGGAACGTCAATTCCAACAAGTATACTCTATACAAATCAGCACCTCTCCATTTCGTTCCAGTTCAGGTTCATCAATTCAAGTTCACGAGGTTGTACAGTGCACTCTGAAGGGTTGCTTACAGACTACGGAGCACGCCTCCAATAAACATTTGCCAATAAGGACACCATGAACCATGAAAATGAACCCAATATCCTGGAACTTGTATTGGAGACCCGCAATCCATATGGAGCATACATCGGTCAAGGACAGCTCAACTTCACCTACGTCGGCCAATTACGAGCCAAGTCACAAAGCATTACCCTGTAGGAAAACGTCATATGAGAATATCTGTGTATTGTCCAATGAGGATTGCAATTCCAATTCTCAATTACCCTAGTAAACCGTTGCCAACCGCATAACATTGCCATGCCCAAGATTCATTCATACTAACAGTGATCGCATACATTCAAAATATCATCCATCATTCCGTCCGTCTCCTCTCAAGAAGACCATTCTCCGCCGAGCCAGCGGTTAAAGAAGTCGAGCGACTCAGCGGGCTTGTCCATGGGGGTCATGTGACCGGCACCAAAGATCTGCATGAAGCTGAGGTTCTCGGCGCTCTTGACCTGGCCGTACTTCTCGCCATCACCAATGTGGAGGGACTCGACCTCGGCCTTGCTATACTTCTTGCTGCCCTTCCACTCAAGAGCATTGACCCAGGCCTCATTGCCGAGCCAGTTGCAGATGAAGTCGGCATCACCAGCATAGATGAGGACGGGTATCTCTTCAACGAGCTTGGGAATCAGGTGGTGGATAGGCTTCATCCAGTCACCGTGCATCAAGAAATCGCGGTTGATGTCCATGTTGCAGCTATCGAAGCTGTCAATGACCTCGACGCCGAGAGCCTCCTTGACCTTCTGCTGGTTCAACCAGTCGCCAGTCCAGCTAATGGCATTATAGCAGAGACCGCCGGCGCCCTCCTCACACTTAGCACGAACATCGTAGGGGTTTTGGCCAGTTTGCTGGTAGGGACCAATGAGAGCGTTGTTGCAGTAGATGGCAGCGGGAACGCACATCCATGCGCTCTCGGTGTTGTAACAGGACTGGATAAGACTTTGGCAGCGAGGAAGAGAACCATCCATACCCTGGCATCGGTACTCGTCAACAACGGCAGGGTAGCCACCTTCACCGCAAGCCATGGGGCGGTAGTAGGCATATTGGGTGAGCTCGTCAGTCAGACCGTTACCAACCAAGATACTCTTGAGATTGATGTTGCGGTCCTTGTGGGAGAGGATTTCAGCAGCAAAGGTAGGGACGTAGTGTCCACCGTATGACTCTCCAGCAATGTGGAAGTCCTGCTTGGCATATTCGGGGAATTGATGGAAGAAGAGGCTAAGAAGGGCGTAAACGTCCTTGCCAGCGGCGACGGTGTCGCTGACGGAACCACTGCCGTAAGAGAAACCAACATTGACGGGCTGGTCAAGGAAGATGACGGAAGCATTGCTGTTCCACGAGTATGGGTTGTGGACAACCTCGCCCTTCTTGTTGATGCTGGCAGGACCCAGCTCCAGGAAGAGTCCGGTCAGGGAAGAGCAGCCTGGGCCACCGTTGAGCCAGAGGACAACGGGGTCATTCTTGGGATCGTTGCGGGACTCGAAGAACCCTGTAAACCAAAATCGATCAGTACATTTTGTCTCGTCATTGAGGAGTGGCTAGGGGTTGAGTTCATGCTTACAGTAGAAGAGATGCTTGTCCTTCTCGTCGTCATCAAGGTAACCACTGAACTGCTTCACCGAGTCGATGCCCAGGGAGGCGGGGTCGACCTTCTTGGCACGCAGCTTGTAGTTGTCAAGCTTGCCACCGACTCGTCGGTGAGACTCGCCGTGCTCGTTCTCAACCCACATCTTCTGCAGGTCGGAGCCCTTGACGACATGGTCCCATTTACTGTCGGGCTTGCGGTGGTGCTTCTTGGCCTTGAGCTTCATGGAGCGCTGCTTGACGGCCTCGAAGGCGTCGGGCATCAGCAGGTTGACCTCCTCCCAGACCGCCTTGGCCTCGGCATTGATCTCGCCAAAGTACTCCTTCATGGAGGAGGCCCACGAGTCAAAGCCATTGAAGGTATAGTCGAGGGTGGTGGCAGCGCCGCCAAGAGGCTTCTGGTCATGAGAGGCCATGGCCGAGGTGGCCGCGCCCAGCATGAGGGCAGAGGTAGACAACCGCATGATGAATGATGATCGATCCTTGCTGCTGCTGCTGCTGCCGATGATAAAATTGATGATGGAAAAGTGATAAGATTGGGAGAGGAAGATGATGAAGATGATAATGATGGGGGGGGAGGATGAAGATAAAGGATTCAAGTCAGGCAGAAAGGCAAAAGGTTGGTTATAACGGACCAACTTACGTAGACTTGCCCCGGCAGCCAAAGCCCCTGGCCCACCACCACCACCACACCCTTGTGACTTGGAGCTCTCTGCCCCGGCAACCCTCCTCCTCCCCCCCCCGCATGCGGAGTCAAGACCTCTGCTACCCTCTGCTACCCTAGCACCTAGCAAATCCATAGTCTGGGCTGTCTGGCCTTCCCCAGAGAAACCTGCCTAATGCGGACCCACTAACAGATAACAAGGCGATATGATGTGGCAATCTGTTAGAGGCGGCATGACACGACACGACGACTTTTCTGTGTCTTCCGGCTCGTGACTTGCAGGCGGATAGCGGATCCGGAATAGGTTTGATTGGTATCGAAACCTTGATAGCCACCTCAGGTACCTCTAGCTCTCTCTCTCCTCTCCTCTCCCTGCCTGTGGTACCTACGCCGTACACACACCTCCAAAAAAACAAAAACAAAGCCTTATTACGAACCAACAAACTTCAGAGTTTCAACGGCCAGAGAATTGACAGGTAGACTAATGCAAGGGACAAACTGAAATAAATAATGAACTTGGCAAATAAAAAAAAGCTAATCTGACTGGATCTACTATCTCTCATCCAAACACAAAGCATCACGGCAATCTCCAATTCCCAATTCCCAATCCAATCTCATAGCTACCCGAAAGCATCCCCTCTCCCTCTTTGACTCATGCACCATGATGTAAACACTTCTCCCTCCCCTGATTCCTCCCCCAGGATTGGACAATGACCCGGGGGGGGGAGGATCCACCTGTTGCCTCACTCTGTCTCGAATCACCCCAGCCTTCCCTTCCCCCCAGCGCAAGGTACATGTTACTCCGTACTCCGTACATATACTCGTGTGCATCAGCTGCTTATTGGTCAAGACAACCTGGAACTCGATGGCTCCGGGGAGAGGGGGGAATCAGCCAACCTTCCCATTTACATAAGCTAAGACTGCGATCCCGTGAACCCTCAGCCTCAACCAATCCCCAGCCAGCTCCCAATTCATCCAAGCCGAGCCCATGCTGACGCGTGTGACGGCCGCGGATTCAATTGAATTGGAACTAGCATTTATTTCCAAGACTCATTGGCATGTTAGTGACGTCTACTATTGAAACATTGTTTTATGCCATTGTCTAGGTCTCTTGTCTCTGTCTCTCTCTCCTTCTTGCTTTGTATCTATTGTTCAGCTGGCTTTGCCGCTGCCTTTGCGGCCTCCTTCTCTGCTTTCTTCTGCGCAATCTGCTGTTCCTTGAGGAGTTTCTTCAACTGGTTCTTTGTCAACTTTTCACCGCCACCCTCGCCAGACCCTGCAGCCGCCTCATCCGTCTTCACGACGGGAACGACCAGATCCGCTCGCGGCACCTTGGGGTTCCCGCTCCATTCCAATGGTCGCTTGGTCATGAATTGTGTGATGACCTCGTCCGTCACCTTTGCCCGTCTTTCCTGGAAATTGCCAACAAATGCCTGAAGCTGCTCGACGCAGAATGATTTGAGCTGTTGACACGTTAATACCCGCAATGCAATAAACGCCATGCCTTCACCGACTTACCTCTCCCGTAAGAAGCTGACCGCTCAAGTAGTCGGCTCTGATTTGTGCCAGTTTCTGTTGCCATGTTAGCTGGCTCGAATCAAACAGCCGATCGACGACCTACCTCGTCATCCTCCAAGAAGAACTGCAGGTATTGGTAAGAGACATCTACATCTGGGTTACCGCCCTTTTCACGGTGCTCCTCAACCGTCTCTCGGCCTCCAGAGAAGGCATATCTACCCGGACATTAGCTTCAGCCGTAACATTCCAACCCATGCATAACATACTTGTTGACTTTGGTCTTGATCTGATTGGCCGTATCCTTCATAAAAATGGCAGAAGTGTCATCACTGGCAGACATCTTGGAACCAGGCCCTTGCAGAGCGTCCAAGAACCTCATGTGAATCAACGATGGCTTAGCATAGTGGAGTCCAACAGCGCAGTCTCGAGTCAAGCGGAAATAGGGATCTTGATCGATGGCGCAGGGAATCAGGCATGGAATGGAAGCCGTCTTCTTCTCATCTTCGCCGAAAATGTGGGGGAACGATGAGGCGAATGATGTGGCGCCCTGAATACTGGCAAAGTGAATCTTGCCAATGTTTGAACTAAAGTTTTATGTTATAAAGCCATTATTTCCATGGGATAAAAAAAGGAGAGTTACCTTCCATCAAATCCAAAGACGGCCTTGGCCGTGTTAAACGTGACTCGCTTCGAAAACCGGACAATGTTTCTGTAAAAAGCGCCGCCCACAAACTCAAAGTCGGAAAAGATAAAGGTCTTTTTGGGATCGAAGCCCATGGAGATGATGTCCCGAGCATTGTCTCGGGTGTATCCCATCACCTCCTCGACGGTTCGCTTTTCAGAGAAGAGGAACTTTTCGTCGTCTGTCAACATAATGATCAGCGGGACGTCTAGAACATCCTGGATCCATCTGTAACACCAAAAAAATTAGTATGCAGCAGCATTTATAGACGTGCATATAATGATGGGTTCGCATACTTGACAAAGTCAAAGACCTGAGTATGTCCAATGTGCATACTGTCACTGCTCGGTCCTCGACCCGTGTAAAGGAAAAACGGCTCGTTCTACCGTCCAATTAGAAAACCTTATTCCTTCTGCCATTCTCTTTTCCTAGAGCAACCCTTACCTTTTCATAGCGATCCAAAATGACTTGCAGGTCGCGATGGCTAAAGACAATCCCGCGGCGCATGAACCGATGGGGCTTCGTGCCCGTCACCTTCTCCCAGCGCTCCAACAGCACATCGTCAATCAGGCCCGTACCAAACTCCTCCACCAGTTTCCGGTAATCAATGGCCTTGACTTTTCCGTCTGCGCCGACTTCACCAGAGACGGACCATGGGTTGATGTCCTGCTTGGTCGTCGTGGGAGGGGCATCGATGGTGGGATCCTCAACCGCAACAGCGGTAGTCTCTGGCACGGCCGCCATTTTCTTGTGTGACAAAGTTTTACAGAATCTGGTGGCGACCGAAATGAGTATTTGTTTTTGTCTTTTTTTCCGTGGAAGCTTAACGAATGAGTGAGGCAAGAGTCACAATGAACTTTATAGCCCCCGTAAAGTTATGACTCCTTGAGAGTTCTTGTGAGTCAAAACGTATGGAGAGGCTGTAAGCAGTAAGGCGGGGGGCACTGAAGGAAGATTTCAGTTACGTCCCTCCAATAGATGGCGGGGTAACCAAAAAGTTCATAAAAAAGTTGTTTTTGCGCATCCACCAGCTGCTGCTATATTTGTCTTTCCCAAGTACTCCGTACTTTGTCCATGACAAACCTAAGCCAACCTGCCCATCTTTTTCTATAAAACTTCCTTCATCAGTCCCTTTCTCCCCTGTTCTTATACATTCTTCATTTCTCTCTCTCTCTCTTCTAATATCTTGACAAAAAACAAAACCATCTCACAATGTCGCGCCAAATCAACCAGCCCTCCAACCAGATCAAGCTCACAAACGTCGCCCTCGTGCGCCTCAAAAAGGGCAAGAAGCGCTTCGAGATCGCCTGCTACAAGAACAAAGTCCTCGAGTGGCGCTCCGGCATCGAGACGGACCTCGACAACGTTCTGCAGATCCCAAACGTGTTTCTCAACGTGTCCAAGGGCCAGACGGCGCCCAAGGAGGACCTCGAGAAGGCGTTTGGCAAGGCAAAATCGAACAATGACATCATCCTGGAGATTCTGAAAAAGGGAGAGATGCAGGTCGGCGAGAAGGAGAGGGCGGCGCAGCTGGACAGGGTGCACAACGAGGTGATTAGCATAGTGGTCGGCAAGCTGGTTGATCCCAGGACGAAGCGGGTGTACACGTCGGGCATGATTGAGAAGGCGCTGGACATGTTGAGCTCTCAGGCGCACACCACAGACAAGGACAAGGATAAGCCTGAGTCTGGAACTGCGACACCCACGACGGGCGAGACGGGCGAGTCGAAGCCAAAGCCCAAGGAACACATCTGGACCGGTGTCACCACCACCAAGAGCGCAAAGAGTCAGGCCCTCGATGCGATGAAGGCGCTCATTGCGTACCAGCCCATCCCCGTGGCGCGGGCAAGGATGAAGCTGCGAGTTACATGCGCGACCAACGTTCTAAAGCAGGCTGTCAAGTCCGCTGCCAAGCCAAAGGAAGAGGACGGCGAGGCAAAGGCACCCGGAACGGTCAAGGATAGAATACTAGGATATATCGAGCAAATCGACCACCAAGACGTCATGGGCTCGGAATGGGAGGTGGTGGGATTCGTTGAGCCTGGCGCCTTCAAGTCTCTTTCAGACTTTATCGGCAATGAAACCAAGGGACAGGGCAGGGTGGAGGTGTTGGACATGGCAGTCACTCATGAAGATTAAGCTAGTAAAAATATGATACCCAAAGAATCAGATTTCTTTCATTCATATTCATCAACTTTTCTACAGCCCAGTCCGTGATATTTTCCCGTATGATATAATAACAGCGTATTGAGCACAAAGCACTGTAGCCAAGGGAAACACAATATTTGACTTTTTTAAATGCTTTTAATTCATTTGACTCTGATCTAGAGTACAGCCTAGCTGTGTATGCCATAAAGCAGTCCCTTTTGAAATGCTCATAAAGATGGAGAACCCAGCCTTCACGCCTGTCCACCCCAGACCGAAAAAAGTAAAACCTTTAACCACCCTTCTTCTTGGAGACACCGACGGTTCGTCCACGACGACCGGTTGTCTTGGTGTGCTGACCACGGACACGGAGACCCCAGTAGTGACGGAGACCACGGTGAGCGCGGATCTTCTTCAAGCGCTCCAAGTCCTCACGGAGCTTGGAGTCGACACCGTTGGCCAGAATGTGAGAGTCCTTGCCATCGACAATGTCGCGCTGTCTGTTGAGGAACCAGGTGGGGATCTTGTACTGGGTAGGGTTTTGAATGATGGTGACAATTCGCTCGAGCTCTTCGGAGGTAAGTTCACCGGCGCTGTGCACAAAAAAAAACAATTTAGTACTTTTTTCTCTTTCTCTCTTATCCCAAGCGCACAGCCAGCGCACAAAAACCATTGGGGAAGGGGGCTCAATCATACCGCTTGTTCAAGTCGACATCGGCCTTCTTGCAGACCAAGTTGGAGTATCGGCGACCGACACCCTTGATCTTGGTCAAGGCGTACATAACCTTTTGCTTGCCGTCAACATTAGTGTTAAGAAGACGCAAGATCTACACAATTTCCAATCGTTAGTATATATCAAAATAATAAAAAAGTTTCCCAATCAACGAAATTGTGGAATTCGTCGTGCGAACCCCGGCGAGCAGGAAAATTCTCATCGCAGGGGATTCCAATCATGTTAGAGGTGGTGACTTACGAACTGGAAGTTCGTCTTCTCTCCCGTTACGAGCGACATGCTGGGCAACTTTTACGGTCGTTGCCGAGTGCTCGTTGAATGTCGATGTTCGGGTTGAAGTGAAGAAGGCGGAGGTTTGTAGGGCTCGCTAAACGTGGTGGAATTTTCGACCCTGTGGGGGCACGAGTAGGGCAAATGCAGCGAGACGCTAATGCAGTATATCACGTGCTGAAAGGCGTGACTTGGGTACCTCGAGAAAAGACGACGGGTATATTTGTGATGAGATGAATAGTTGTTTTTTGAGAGAAACCTTTATTGTAAGAAATCTGAAAAAAATTATATCAAGTGTCTTCAAGTGATATAATACTATAGAAATCTCAGAATTCTACGGAAGAGCCTATGATACGTGATTTCTATGCACAGTGCGTCAAATATAAAAACAGGAGTGCCGATACGCCATTAAAACAGTGTCTTATACCACTTTCACTGTGCTCCGCTTTGCCTACAAATTTTCTGCGAGTCAATCCGCGACTCTCTTCTGTTTTGACCTCATCTCCAACGTCGAGAACACGTCCAGTCCCCAAATCAGCGGACCCTGTGCAACCCGGATGGGAAGCGCGAATATCTGAAATTGTAATCTTTCTAGCGTGTTTCAACGGTAGGTACTCTTGTTATTAAACTTGAATTCATTCACCAATGTCGGTCTTATGCCATTGCTCGGTCAGCGTGTTCATGCCTGCTGATCTTGAGCCGGATGCCATACACTCGTATGCGTACAAGACAAGAAGAATTTTGACAACATCTTTTGAGTACGAAACCCTCACTAGCTCTATGAGGGCTTTCGTAATTATCTGTTGTTACATCTTGCAATGATAATGCCCCGGGACCATGCTAAAAACAACCATTTCTGCCGGACATTTTGTCCTATTAACACGCCATATCCATTTCCATATTGTGTTCCCAACCCTCATGAACTGTAATTATACTCTCGTAATCTGGGTATGAACCATCGTCTTAATCATGTCTCGTTGTCTTGCTGGTGCTAAGAGCGAAGCAGCACCTTACTCTCCTCTATCGGCCACGTTTATTCGTCGTCATCCTATTCGTGATTAGCTAGTACGGCGTGGCCCATGGATCCTTAGTCACCTTTGGCTGTGTCAACTTGCTCGAGAGCAGTTCTGACAAATTGGCTCTGTCCGTCTCAATCGAGAGAGTGCCGCCTCCAGAAGAGTACGCGCGTGTAACGTCAACCTCCTTGAGCCCGCGAACCTCTAGCAGCTCATCAAGACCCAGAACATCGGTTATTCTGGGGTTTCGGAAAAGGAGGGGGAAATAAGACTTCATGAGGCTGGCACGTTCGCTGAGATAGGCAAATGTTGTCTTTGAGATGGTGATGGTAAGATTCTCTAGTCGTGGGCACTTTGTAATCGTCCGAAACGCGTTGACAGACTCGGGTCCGCACCAATGGACCATGATGTGTTGCACATTGTTACGGAGCTGTTCATTCTTCGTCAAGTGAGAGTCGAGCTCACACGTACACCTGAATCGAAACTTCTTCTTGCGGAAGAAAATGCGGAAGAACTCGTAGCTGAGAGCCGGACCTAGGAGAGACGGAAGGGTCTTCATTTGAGGGTTCTGCCAGGTGGGATCTCGATCAAACTTTGGGCATCTGCAAACACTCTTCTTCATGACGGGCACAATCGTCTTGGTGCGAAAAACGTTGTCGATCATGAGGCACATTATTCTATCCCGGATCTCGACTGGGAGTCGCATGAATGGGAAGCCTTCAGTTGACGGACGCTTATCTTGAGAGACAAGTCAGATGGTGAGCTGGATGAGAGAGGCGAGGAAGTTTGCCTGGACTCCACTTACCAGCAACCTCTAGAATCTCAGTGCACATCTCAATAATGTCGAGGCATGTTTTCAGCTCGTCTGGCTGCTTCTTGATGATGCCGGCGCATTTCGTGATGGTGTTGGCGATGGCAGCCCTCCGATTGGGACTCAAACGAACGAGGCGGCCGAGCTCGGCATCGTCAATGGCACCGCTGTGATAGTTCTCTAGACTCTGCAGTAGCCCTTGGATGTTCTTGGAGAGCCCGTATCTCGTCGGCACCGCCTTTGACTTGAGCACGTACCACGACTTGCTCGACATGATGGCGGCGATGCATGCATGCAATGCAGAGGTCGTTCGTCCTGCTGATTCGACGGAGGGGGGTTGCTGTTTGTTGGGGTGGTGAAGAAGCGTTGAAGTTTGTTGCCCAAGGTGGCACCTGGCGATCAGTGGTAAAGGTAAAGATTTTTGTTGTATGAGGACACCGATGAATCATTTTCTTGTAGGTGCAGAAGGCGCCGGAAGGCAGCTGCTCTGGTACTGCAGTGCAGCGAATCGTGCCTTGTAAGTCGGCAACTCGTCGGTGACGGAGGGATGCTGGTACAAACTTGGTGGGCATGACTGAATTAAGGACTTGAGACCAAATTCACGGTAGAAATTAAGATTGTCGATGAATTTTCATCTATGCTTTCAGCAGCGGCGACCTTTGGCTCTTGCACAACGGCGAGTTGACGGGGTGTGTTGGTGGTGTAAGATGTAGCCTGCCGTCGAGGAAGGCGAGAAGGACTCAATCTTGAACTCATGCCTCAACTCGAGTCAATAATCAACTGATGAGTAATGGGTACAGAGTATAGAGCACCTGAGAGTACCATAGTACACTTATAAGGAAGACAAAACTCACTTTGTTCACAAGATAATCATACATGCACATCAAAAAGGAAACCAAGGCATTGTTTGAATGATGATATTGCATTCACGCATTCAAGAGGTAGTCTAAACCTCGACTCTAACTAACAACAAGATGCACACATGCTCTTCGCAATGCCCTCCCTTAAACGCCCCTTTAGTCTCTACCCGCTCAGGGGAAACCTTTAATGCCCATCCATGTCTTTTCCGTGACAAGAAACAAAAGAGAGAGAAAACACAAAATATCAGAGCGCCCGCCCAAGGTGATCATATCCGTCAATATCATAATGTACATCAATCAATGCGCATCCCATCCATGCAAAGGGCAGCGCCATTCCAGGCTTGGCCGATGCCGCAGCGAGTAGTAGAAAACAAAGCGGAGTTGTTGCTGTTGTTATTCGTGCTGCTGCTGCTGCGTGGGGGTACAAGATTGAGCCCGTCGCCTGCAGGTCTCATGTTGTATGAGCCGCTTTATGCGCGAAATTATTTTGTATAGGTAATAAAATGAGAAAGATGCAGATGCAGTGAGGAGTAATAAAAAAAAATGAGATAAAAGTCTCGCTGCGAGTGATCAATCAAGGATAACCTTGAAAATAAAATAAAAGGATAGGTATCCTGCATGAGAATAGAAGCATCCAACTTTTGTGTGGGCGTGTGGTGTGTGTGCCAAGTAAGAATGTTGGTGGACGGAGAAATTTGCCGTGATGAAAATGCGACGAATGAGAAAATATCCCGGTCGCCTCAGCCGCATTGGCGCAGGCGAGGTGGCAGTGGTATTGGTGGTGGTGGTGCTGATGGTGATGTACTCTGGTACCTCGGCACCCAACCCGCAAACAGGAAGGGATGACGAGACTGGATCGCTCATCGTGAGCCGCCATCAATGCTGGAGGGTCGAGTGCAACAGGGGCTAACGCCGTCGTAATCAAGATCTTCCAGCTGAGAGGCATTGCTCGTGCCGAAAGTCATGGTGAAGTGGCTAAACATCTCCTGGTGACGAAGGTTCTGCTCAGTGAGGGGGCGCTGGCTTGGGTGCATCCAGACCTTGTTGTTGCCCTTTCGGGGCCTGGCCTTTTCCTTGGGCTTGGGCTTCTCCTTGTTGTCCTTGTCCTTGTCGCGGCTGCCGAACGTGAAGGTTCTTGTGAGCCTTGAGGACGAGGATTTTGCCAATGGGATGATGGGTGAAGAGGCCTCAGAGCTGGAGCTGCGGCGTGTGGAAGCAGTGGTCGAGTTGGAGTCTGATTGAGACATGGAGTCTGAAGAGTCGGACTTGCGCAGAGCGCGACGGAAACGATCCCGAATAGCCATTGTGTGTTTGTGTGTTTGTGTGTTTATGTGTGATTTTGTGTGGGGAAGTAGAGGATAAGGTTACCGACGCGAGTATTGTCGATGTAGGATTTGTATATTATATAGGTGGGTAGAAGGCTGGTGTGGGAATGCAAGGGAGGGAGAAGGATGGTAATATGTATGTGCCGTGCTGTAGTGTATGTGATGTATGTATGTAGTATTCTCCGCAAACGTCGCAAGGCAGAGAGGTAGTAATAATAGATTCTAGAACGGGGAAGATCTAAGACTGCTGCACGAAAAACAAGAATCAATCACGATGAAAGAAGAGCAGATCCTGGGGCACTTATAAAGGGAGGCAAGGAGAAAACCACTCAGGCTGGCTGTCTCCTCGCGATGCGAATGTTACGTAGTGGCGACTCCTCGGCCGCATTACCAACTAACAGAGTGGAACAACGGTGGAGCTTGCTCGAAGGCAGCAGCCAAAAAAAATAAAATAGCAGAAGCGGCCGTTTGCATCTGGATTCGGTTTGGGGCGGCATCCAACCAGCTCGAGAATCTCCAAGGATGCAGGAATCCTAGCCTCCAGGGATTTGTCCAGGGGACTTGACTTGGCCCATTCCCCCAGCCGGGGTTCCCGCACCTCCCGCGCGATGAAGTCAGTATGGAGAAACGCGGAAAAGGACTCTTGTTTTGGCAAAGGCTAGAGAAACCCTTGCAGGGGACACCCCCCCTTTTCAGCCTCAAAGACAATTTGCTAGTATGACGAGTCTGTCCAGTAGAAAGTGACGAAATATGCCAGCTTTTGGAGGGAGTCTGCGAGCCTACCAATGGCAGATAGGCTTGGTGATACACGGCGGCGGCTCCGCTTCGAAAGTTGACCCTCCACGATTTCGGCATTTTGGCCTTTTCGCCATCCGACATTAGTCTCTGCCCTCTCCAATCTATTTCGACTCCGTATTCTTTTTGCAACCCTTTCATCCTTGGAAAAAACGGTGGGTTGGAACGGTTGAGCGAAGAAGGCTTCGAATACGACGTTGAGTCTTTTCCTTGGATCTTCAAGCCATACGACCATGGAACGAAACGTTAATTTCTAGATTGTGTTTTGTCTTTTGCTCGGTATGTTTAAGAAATATATTTCTCACTCTCCGTCATATCGACAGAGGTCTCGACTCAGGTCCATTGCCACAAAAATAATTACGGCCACTGCGAGACAGGCACAGGTAACAAGAAGCTTGGGCTTTCGGAATCAGACTCTGACTTGGCCCCTCGGACGGTGGACATTCCGTATCTGAACAGCCCAAAGTCCAGAAGTTGAAATCTCGCCAAGTTCGCCAAGAGTTGCCCTTTCGCCCGATCCAGACAGCAGCATTCTCGTCTCGCTGATTGGTGCATCGTCCACTCTGTAGCCCGGTCTTCATGCAGCGCTAGGAGGGAAAACACCACTTTGACATGACATGACCGTCCCCATCCCCATCCTCTTGTATTACGGTGGGCGAAGAACGGGCACCAAGCACGTACCATTAGGAAACTAATGCAATTCTAGCGACCCAACAAGAGAATGGAAGGAGGGAAAGGAAGGGAGGAAAAAAGTTCTCATGTGGAAGAAAAGTAAGAGGCCATCTAGAATTGTCCTGACTCGATTGGTTAGCATCGCCAAGACTGGCACTTCTGGAAAAAAGAATGTTGCTAGTGCAACTCCGTAGAGTTGTCCTTCGAGAGGGTTCATTAGCGCGTTCCTCAGTCATTCGTAGCGCGTTCCATGTCGATCTGGAAGTTGAGAGGGGGGATCGTAAGGGAGCATTCGCATTGGGGGGAGCATTGGGGGAGATTGAGGAGACTCTCCGTTATCTTCCTCACTGTTTGAGGCATCCTGTCGGAGGTTCCGAAGTCGCTCACGGAAGGCTTTGCTGGCCACTCGGAGAAACAAGGGAGACAAAAAAGCACCTTATGTAAGCTGCCGTTGATTTGCCAAAAAGATCTTCATCACCAATTGAGCAAGCAATGGCAAATGCAGGGACTTGTTTTTGCTTCTACCGTCTTTAACGGCTCCATGTTGGCAGACACAACACAACACAGGGGGTTCAGTCAGAACCGTATTTCTCATTCTCTAAAGTTCTGCATTAGCACATGCTGTCGGCCGACTAATGACCACCTGTCTCTACCCGCTTACTCGCTTGCACCCATTTCGCGACCGAGACCGACCGACCGGCAGCTGAGGAGTGTGCGCGCGTGTGTCTTGGTGTTTCTCTCTCAAGTACGGAGTAGGTACTTTTCTCAAAACGGGCTTGGCCGCCAGTCGCTACCTCGGCCTCACTCTTCGTCACGTTACGCCGGAGCGAGCGTCGCTGCACGATTCAGTTCAGCCACATCAATGCCTCACCTTCGCCACCTGGGTTGGGGTAACGGCAAACATGAAAGGGAAAACTTGGAAAATATGATGATCGTTTTCTCAACTTGGTAGGTATCTGCACTATTGTACTACAGTACCTACTGTTCCTTCAACTATTCATTCAGCGGCCCGAAGCCCGACAAGAGGAGAACAAAGGGTGGAGCAGAGAAGACGTATTTCACGCATTCAACCTGGGCTCCCATGTAACCGCCAGGGTACAGAAATAGACCTGCATTCGGGGTAGAGTTTAGGTAACCGCGATGATCACTCGCCAATGGTTCCACTTTGGATGCTGATGCATGAAGTGTGTCGGGGCGTGGTGCTCCTATTGTCACCTTAGGCACAGTAGCCAATCCTTTGTCGATGATGGAAGATCCAACCAAGGGACACAGGCATTGCCATGTATCATGCATCAGGTGTATGCATAGGTACTCGTTACAGAACACCTTGAGCGTCGAGGCAAACTCAAAAGTCAGTCCTCTTGCAAACAAAAGTCGTGGCAAACAGGAAGAAGGGGTAGAAGGGGAAGGGGTCTTGTGAGACGGCCCCCGACAACTCAGTTTGGATATCGCCCCCATGCAATTTGCCAAAGCAGCTGCAAGTGCAAACGAAAATGCACGCAAACAAATAAACAAACACAAAACACAGTCGATGCATATACTACGCATCCTGCAGATGGATGGATATGCCCCGTAATATCCGGTACATGGCAGTGGTAGTACGATGTGAATAGTTACAGGATCAGGGATTGGCGCCCGTCGGCTAAATGTATCAAGTAATTGGCCCTTGTAAAAGTGATGGGATGTTTAATACCCAGTACATACATTACCTGTAAGAAGAGGGGTTATTACTTGTACTTGCCACAGTCCTTTGAGGGGCATTCGGCTCGTATTGGTAATCCGTCCATCAAGAGGTGGTTCGACCCCGTGGGGGAAGATACCAACCATTGATTACGACATGCTCTCTGTGGAGGGGAGAAGTTCTGGAGTACTTGATAGTTGAGTTGAGTGGGTGAGTTGATGAGTACACTCTGGGTGTTCAGGTATTCGATGCGCCGTGGAGCGCAGAATGAAGATCAGCGCTACATCCATCCATGTTGGATGAGCCCTGTAGGTAGCAATGTCAGCGGCCTATAGGTCTGCACTGCAATTTTAGTGCTTCGCGAGGGATATGTGAGCATGACATCAAAAGTCTCATACCTACGTACGGAGTAGAAGAAGGTAGTATCTTGACACAAACCAAGATTAGGTTGTTTGACGTTAAATTTAACCTGCTTGCATTGCATCGTGCGGCATCTTCAACAACGGGCGACACATTAATTCTTCCAACGCCTCATGGAGCTTTCCTTTCGCTGGTATTGCCCAGTTTCAATATGGCCATTAATTACAGCCAAAAAGGCCCACTGCAGATATTAGGTATTCTGTAATTACAGTACAGTAGTAGAAGCCCTCCAGCTCGATTAATCGATTAGTACATACCATACATCTCTTCTTTAATTAGTACCTGATCATCATCAGTGCCTGACCTGACGACCCTGCCTTGGCGTCACCTGATTGGTGGCTGCGCACCTGACGGTATCACAACAGCCACACCATATCCAGCACGTCAGCGGGCTGCAATGTCACCACACTCTTCCAGAAACAAGAAAACAGGGCTCTTTATCTCTGCAGACCAGAACAAAGACTAGATGCTATTCGACCAAGCACCTGTCCCCGTGCTACCAGCCGATATTACTTCATCGTACAGCCAAAGGGAATCGTCGACAGCCTTTCCAGGTCTCGTGGCTGTGGAATTTCTGTGGGCTCTCTCACAAAGCAGTGGTGGTAGCAGCCGCATCATTTGATTGCGTCGCGCGCCCGAGACACACACAGCCTACAGTTTTTCGTTGGACGGCAAGACAACCCTTGCGCCGCCGTGTGTCACCTCGTTCTGGGAGACAACGTCACACACACTCCCAAAAGTTATGGCTATCTCGTAATGCCATGCCGGAAGATCGTTATAACCCTCCGGATCTGAGACCGAACTTACCCTCCAAATCACACCGCCCGCCATGGCATCTGCCGCGCCGCCCCACGATGCGACTGATGGACCTCCTGGCCAGCCGCTTCCCACTTCAGAACCGTCAAGCTTAAGCACAAGCCAACCACCGACTCCAGAGACTGGGTCTGCACGCAACCTCTCAATGGACGAACCTCGCGAGCGCACGAGTAACGAGCAATCGCCTCTTCTGGCGCCGGCCGGTAACAACAACAATAACAGCAATAGTTTGGATCAAGATGGATACGACAGCTCCGAGTATGTCGACGATAGCCAGACCACCAAGAGCTTGTGGTACCTCACCGTGTTAACCATCGGTATTGGTGGTCTCCAGATTGCCTGGTCCGTCGAACTATCCAATGGATCTCCGTATTTGCTAGGCCTGGGGCTCAGCAAGTCCTTGATGGCCCTGGTTTGGATCGCCGGGCCGTTGACGGGCACGCTGGTGCAACCGTATATTGGCATGCTGAGTGACAGCTGCCGTCTCCCCTGGGGGAAGCGCAAACCGTTCATGCTCGGAGGAACCGTCGCCACAATCATCAGTTTGATGTTCCTAGCATGGGCCAAGGAAATTGTGGGAGGTATCCTCGACATCTTTGGCGCGGATCCCGAATCGAAAGGAGTCAAGGTCACGGTTATTGTAGCAGCCGTGATCGGCATCTATGTCCTGGACTTTGCCATCAACACAGTCCAAGCCGCCCTCCGAGCCTTCATCGTTGACTGTGGTCCTGCTCATCAGCAAGAGGCCGCAAATTCCATGGCTAGCCGTATGACGGGTATGGGAAATATCTTGGGATTCATCGCCGGATACGTCAATCTCACGGGTCCGCTTTGGTTCTTTGGCAACTCCCAATTCAAGATTCTCTGCGTCATCGCCAGCTTGTCTCTCGCCGCCACCGTCATTCTAAGTTCTGCCATAATCAAAGAGAGGGATCCACGCTTGGAAGGGCCTGCGCCAAAGAAACAGCCCAGTGTCGTTGCATTCTTCTTTACCATTTTCAAGTCCATCAAGCGTCTGCCACCCCAGATCATGCGAGTTTGCCAGGTTCAGTTCTGTGGCTGGGTCGGTTTCTTCCCTCTCCTGTTCTACACGTCCTCGTACATCGGTGAGATTTATGTGCAACCATTCCTCGAGGAGAACCCACACATGTCTCCCGGGGAAATAGACAAACTGTACGAAGAGGCGACTCGGATTGGATCCTTTGCCCTTCTTATCAACTCCATTGTTAGCTTGCTAACCAATGTCTTCCTTCCCTTCTTTGTCGCACCAACGTATGATAATCAGCTGGCGGATGACGAGAAATCGTTCCTAGATCGCTTGAGGATCCCTGGTTTCACACTAAAGCGGGCCTGGTTTGGCTCCTTGATTCTTTTTTCCGTCGTCATGGTTTGCACCGTGTTTGTGAGGTCCATCAACGCCGCCATCTTCCTCATTGGAGTTGCCGGAATTACCTGGGCCATTACTCTTTGGGCCCCATATGCAATCATCAGCGCCGAAATAAGTCGACGTGACGCCATGGCTCGGGCAAACAAGAAATCACAGGATACGCGTCCAATTAGACAAACCAGCGAATTAGACCCTAGCTCTGATGAGGACGAGCCGGAGGAACAGGTGGACCAAGCTGGTGTCATTATGGGCATCCACAACATGTCCATTTCCGCCCCCCAGATTCTGGCAAACGTGGGATCAAGTATAATCTTTAGAATCTGGCAAAAACCGCGAGGAACCCCAGGAGATCATAGTATTGGTATCGTCCTTGCCCTTGGCGGTCTATTTGCTCTGGCTTCGGCATTCTTCGTGCTGAGAGTCAAGGATGATTTAACCGTCCCAGATGTTCTGCCCGATGAAGAGACCGGCGACGATGAGCTCCCCGAGGGCCGGCGCACCAAGTCTGGCTATGAGCAAGTGCCCACGACGAGCAACGAGCGAGCTGGACTCAGGAGGAGCGGAAGCTTCGGGGGTCTAGAAGTAGCATCAGGGTCTGACTAAGGGGACTCTGTGTGGTATGTCTTATATATATATCACCATCTAGATGGCTAGAATATTGTGTACAGCGTCGGAAATTGGGTAATGGTATTACAACGCGTTGGATTATTTTGGGAAACGGGATGGAGTATGGGTTTTTGGATATGAGGCATGACGAATTTGGATACGCATAGACGCTGGAATGATACAGGTCTTCTGTTGTTATTATTGTTATCAATTATCTTCTTGGGTAGACAGCCCGACATCAACCTGTAATACAATAAGATTGTTACGTCAATACGACGACAAAGGGATCACATTCTCGAGCGTGAAGTAGTCTCTCTTTGCATGTCTATATTTTGATTCATTAAGTTTCACCGGTTTCTTGCTCTGAAGAGAGAGGAATTGTCATTCATATCAAGCTCAATTAAACCACATTACCATTCATACTTTCAACTCCAGCCCCCTTTCAAAAACCATCTCTCCATAACCACACCCGCACAAGTTCTCTCAGGTCAACCCACTCACTCAATCCTTCCCATACCACCAACCATCTTCATCCATATCCCCCCTCAAGTCCCAGCATGTTCCCCTCATTACACCCTCAACTTCAAAGAGCCCAACCAAAGTCGAAACTATTTTTCTGTTTTTCTTTCTTTCTTTCTTTCTTTCTTTTTCTTCTTCTTCCTCTTTAAACCGCCGTAAGCTTAGCCGAAAACACCTTGCACAAACCAAGCGTAGTCCGAACCTCCCCCGGCTGCGGACCGGTCGGGTTCCATGTACTCACGCCGCCCCAGAAGTGGCAAAAGGAAGTCCCGTTGGAGCAGTACGACAAGTCGCAGTGGATGGACGAGGTATGGCTCGGAGCAGCGGTCGTGAGGCGCGTGGGGGCAATAGCCGTGGTGCTGCCGTTGGTGTGGACGTGTCTCGTGGGGAGGACGACGGCGGCAGCGGAGGGGATGAGGAGGAGGATTGTCTTGAGGGAGATCATGGTATCGGTTTGATCAATGTTTTTTCCTTCTTTTTTCCTCGGTGGGTCTTAGGGTGGAAGATTAGTGTGTGGTCTTGAAGAGGGAGTTGTCTCTGAGAAGGTAGTACTTCAGGGAGGTCAAGTAATAAGAGGTAAAAAGTGAGCAACAAGCTTGATCGTTAGGATCCGTAGAGCCGGGCGGGAAAGAAAATGTCCCCATCTTATATACTAGAGAAACACTGGGGGGACACAAAAGAAATGGGATGAGGATATCCGTGATTCACCACATGCGGGCACCCTGCTGACCTCGGGCACTTATCCGTTCCAACCACTCGTCCCAACATACTGGAACCTTGGAAGTGAATCAATGCTGTAAAAAGGAGCGGCCAACAGATGTGGTGTCATGCCGCTTACCATGCATCCTCGCTCGCGTCATGGATCTGGAAATCGCATTGCGAAAGACGAGGCATTGTAGTACGGAAGCACAGGAAAAGAACAAAAGGACCCGTTTCTTCAGCTAGGAAATAGCAAAATTCTCATACAAACTACACTAAAATCTCGGAGACGGTTCATACGGGCTGATAGTTGCCCGATGGATGTACAAAATCGTCCCATCTGGCTAGATACAAGACTCGTGAGTGGTCGTGAGGCATTGCGTGGCAGTGGAGGCCCAGGGCGCGTGGTCAGTGTCATGTTGAACCGTTGTGTACAAGCTGCAAGGCCACCGAGGCGGCTATGCCGGTGTGTTTGTTTGGCCACAGGACAATCGTATCACGCAGTTGTGTTTGTGAGAGTCGATCTTGTTTGTCCAACTATCGGTCAAGCAAGACCTTTGAGGAGTCATGCTTCTGCTGCCATCCCTTCCGTTCATCGTTTCATATCTTCCAGCTCTCGGATTTTAAAGTCACCGTTGCTCTTCGTGTGGGTCAGTAAAGTTTTGGTTCTTATGCTGCCACCTGAAGTCCAGCCTTGATGTACAAAGTAATAGTCAAAATAGAGCCAACCGTCCAGAAAAGAGACCTGAGGGGTGCCAGGTTACGATTCTCGCCCAGCTGTACGTAGGCATAGACATAAAGAATGCGTGTGAGAATATAACCCAATGTCAGAAAGTTGAGCGTTTGGGTCTCGACGCCAGCATGATTGGCGGCAACGACAGCAGCAGCGTAAAGACCCAAAGTCTCAAACCCGTTATCTGAGGCGTTTTTTGCGCGGGTTATTTTCTGGGTAATCTAGTTCGAAATAAGTCAGTCCTCTACTGTACTTGATTGTCCTCAAATCGTCTGATCGGCATGTCAACTTACAACTTTCTCCACGGTGGAATCGGCTTTAACCGTGTCCTTCATGGCACGAGGGTTGGCAACATCATATGCCTTTCCAGCAAGAGAGATGGCCCAAACATTGGGGACCATGCACATGATGAAGGCAGCAGGAACCTACATGATGCAGACGAATCATAGAAACATGTCAGCTGTGAACCTCATCACTGCAAGCTCGGGTATGAATCCATGACCATGGCTGCGCCTACCGTAAACAGGGAGAGGTTCCTGGAAAGATCGAGTCCCAAAATTGGCTCCATGATGAATTTACACACACAAAATTGATCAAAAGAAACGTCAAAGATAATTACAACACAAACGTGTGAGTGAATGGGTGTATGAGGGAAAAGAGAGAAGGGACAAAGTTGAGGTCAAAGTGTCCCTAACAATGTCACATCTAACCAAAACTGAATCCCGATTCCGATGCAGGACCGACCTACCGAGCGGGCTTTCCTACAACCTACAATTTCGAGTTACTGCCAAAGACTCTTTTAACCCTCCCAAAATTGGGCCTCTACATATAAACATCACGATAAAGGTATCAACGGATCAAGGGCTTCGTATTTCTGAGAAAAATCAATGATATTAACATTAAAATTCATATATTATCAAAGTCAATAGAGCACTCGCCCCTGTGGTAAGCGGACAGAGACGCATCTCACGGATGAACTCAAGTCTCCGAAAAATGTCAAATCTCCGCAACCCCTCCGCTTCCATTGGCTAATTCTCTGGATGCAAATACACCCTGTCAATGCCGAGTCTAGCCAAAAACATTGAACGTGCATCACAATAAGATAAAGCCAAGAATCGAAATCATAACTAATCGAGTCGCTAAATTGAATGTGCCAAAAAGTTGCCGCCGCCTTCATCACCTGACTTTACGCCATCAAGTGAATGAATATATATATACAAGAGAATGTATGTAAAAACCCCCCAAATATACGAAATGCCTCCCATGAAAAAAAAAAACTAACGCTAAACAATCCTTTTCCCCCTTCATAAAACAAAAGTCCCTGGGTATCTTACTGCATCATATGCCAACTCATCAGTCTCATTTTCCTGACTCTTCCCAATCTAGGCCTTGAAAGACCTGGGCCAAGGCTGGGTGCTGTTGGCGTGTTGATCATAGACCTTGATCGAGTTGATGACCCAGTATGCCTCTTCGAAAGCTGATGGGTTGCCAGAGACGTAATCTTGACAGGTAGGTGCAAGGGCAGAGCACTCGGCGTTTCCGCCCCATGCATTGCCAGCCCAGTCACCGCAGAAAGTTGTATCAAAGACAATGTTGTTCTTCTGGAAGTGCTCGTCAATGTTGCAACCATGGCCACCGTTGAACTTGGCTTGAGCGGGACCCCAGGTCTTGGGGTTGGGGTGTCCGGTCAGGATGTCGAGAGGAATGCGATAGCGAGGGAAGAACCAGACAGCAATGTATTGGGAGGTCCACTCGGTGGCATACACACCACCACCGATGGCATTGAAGCCATCACCATAGTTCTGATTGTCGGATGTCCTTTGACCACAGCCTGCATTGTTGTTCTTACTAACACAGCAATCAGGGTCTGCAAGGACGGTCGAATTGAGAGTGCCAGAGTTGGTGATGGAGCAGCCATCAGAAGTATGAAGTGTAATCTGGTTCTGGGTCTGAGTGCTGACACCCTCAATGATGTCAATCTCACCCCCCTTGGGCCACTCAGGTCCAAGCATCCAGTAGGCAGGCCATACACCGCAGGTGCTGCCCGGCATGTGGGCAATATCAGCGATGAAGAGACCATGAGTGAAAGATTGTTGAGATGTTACGCGAACTGACTTGCGCCCATTGGCAGGGTTCTCAGTCTTGTAATCGACACCCATGTAGACGCCTCCATTAGCGAAGCCAGCGAGATCCTCGGCGTTGGCAGTTTGGCCGTCGACATACTCGACAAAGCCGTGAGTAGGGTCCTCGTCGGTGAAAAAGTCGAAGCTCGAGAAGAAGTTGGTCATGTCGTATGAGACGCTGAGTGTGTATGGGGATAACACGGGGGGTGGCGGTGGTGGCGGCGGGTAGTATTGTGCCTGGGCTCCGCTGGAAAGGAGAGCACCGAGGCCAAAGACGAATTGGGTAGAAGCGTGCATTTTGATGGTTGATCTAGCGTCTAGTGAAGTTCTATTTGCTGTGAAAGCTGTTTTGGTATGTCGAGTCGACCGAGTTTTTGAGAAACCTGATCAAACGGTATATGCCTTGTTGTTTAGGGTTGTGAATCGCGAAGTGTACCAGCCACTACAGCGATTAAGGTTGCGTTGAGCAGAATGTTTAAAAGGGAATGAAGTTGATCCAAAGTACCACCAGGGACGGATCAAGAAAATAAAGCTGTTGCAAGATGATGCTGTATAAGCGAAATGAATAAAAGTATAGACGCAGACGAATGCGTGTGATTTATACAAGACTGCAGAGTAAATGAAAGGCTGCAAATGCAAACAATGGATGAGGTCAAAGCCAGTCAATCGCTATTCAGATGTGGTTTGAATAGAGTGGTTGATGTTCTTGTCAAAGGATTGTCACTCGAGAGGATCACCAGCTGCCGGAAGGATTGAACGGTCAAAGCTGAGCCAAACTGAGCAGAGAGGGAGAGATGAGGAGGAAGTGAGGATAACACAGGAGCGTGCAGCGTGTCGATGAGAGGTGTAGAGCAAAAAAAGAAGTTCCTTCACCTGATGGGGGATTGCCTTCATCTAAATACAAGCCATGATGTCTCTCAATTCTGGAGCTTTCTTTTCCGCAAGCAGGGTTAGGATGTGACGGGCGAGTCAACGTTCCAACCCATGTTCAGCCGCTTGCAACCCTCCAGCAAAGATTGTAAAACTGCACCTGCATGCGGGTACGAGGCATAGTCGGCCGTAGAGGAGGGTACGAGTATCTCGAGGCATGAATTGTCAAGCAAAGATACTTGAGCCGATTATGCGCCAGAATCCCAAAGGGGACTCCCTCGACGAATCGACAGATTCTCCCAGGCGCCGCCATGGTGGAAACATGGGGGCATTATGAGACTGTAGCGCAGTGTCTCGACAACCAATAAGGTGACGACGCCGGGGGCTGTAGCGCTATGATCGGTACCCGTGCCTGGCGCTGGTGGCAGCTTGGCAACCAGCGGTGGCGGCCGCTGACAGCGGATCCGAGATGAAACATCCTTGCCTGATGCTTTGAATGCTTTTGGCCCTTCTCTTGTCTACTGTATGCCGTTTGTTGTCTCTGTGTTGTTGTTCAACCAAGGAAACAATCGGCTCGTATGTTCCAGGTTTTAGCTCCATCTTCTCCCACGCATGAGGCAGAAACACTTTGGGCCCTAAGGCATGTCACGGCGGACTGCCCGGCCTGAGCGTGCCGAGTGCACACATGTGCGTTTTCTCTTGGTGTGTGTTGTTGTCGTGTCTTGGAGCGGCTCGAGGAGCGGATTTTTCTCGATGGGCTAAAATTACTATGGCGGCTTGATAGTGCACGACGCCGTATTCGTGCGTACGAGATGGGGCGAGCTGTTTGTCAAAGCAACGACACCATCATGAGGCTGAAGATGATGACGAATACAGGTTGTTTGAAGAGAAAAGAAGACATTGTACTTGGAAGTGCAGCCCTCGATACCTAGTTGGCACGTAAACACGCACCTTCCGATCTAGATGGTGATCATGTGACATTACCAACAGCGTCAAGACGGAAGGTACAGCGATGTAAACAACAACAGGTGCATCCATATCAATGACCAAGAACAGCGTGCATCTACATCTACATGGGCAATCATATGCAGGGAAAATTCCATCAAGCTCAAGATTCACCGATCCTTTTTCTTCCTCTCTCCTCGCATAACCGGAAAGGATGTTTTTTTTTTACCAAACGTCTCCATCAGGCTCGTATGCCTAAACGCCCAGCCAAGCGCTGTATCCCCCCCCATAATAGCTGACGCACGCAGACCCAGCACCGCGCCTACTGAGCAAACACAACTCGTCAACCTCAGCCGCTGTGGACTACATCTCGACGCTTCCCACCCCGCCGAACCAAGCTGACGCGGATTGTTTTTCAATTCTTAGAATAGAATGGGCTCTCGGTGATTCTCCTCTAGGGCCGTTGCAACGGCTTCATCATCAAAATGCCTAGCCGTAGCACTACGCACACAGCTACGCAGTTCGATTGCAATATCACGCAAGACTGAGGGTTCATCAATACAATAGCCCAGCAATACAACAGAGCACTTTCAGTACATCTTGCGCGGCTCTGTGCTTCACAAGGACTGTCTGATCCACTCATCTGCATTGTCGGCGACTCAGAGATCTCCAAACTGCAACGCCTCTAGCAACTTGAAACGGCACGAAGACATACAAACACCCCTTTTCCCCTTGGGCAAGGGCGATAATTCCCTCTAGTTGGCGGCCATAAAGGCACGTTTTAGCCGTTTATCTTTTCTTTTTTTTGCCTTGCATTCCGGAGGATTCTCTCGGTTTTGACGGAGAAGAAAGAAAGACACTGCTCTCAACAGCAAAAAACTAGTCTCCCCGCTACGGAGTATCAGCTCTTCTCCACCAGCAGGTCTCTGAGACGATCGACATCCCGTGTCTCTCAGTACCCAAAGCAGTATTCATATCCGCTTTTTATTTCTTTGTCGTTTCAAATTTGATGTTTCACTGTGCCGTTTGTTTTGGTCCTCCTTTTTGGCATGAGAACGACGTCTACCTACCAACAGGACCCAGGTACGAAACAAAGCCAACGCCCGTCTGGTAACAAAAACAAACAATAGACCGCGAGTCCAGAACACCTATCAGGATCCAATCACGTGGAATGTGCAAATGATTGACAGTGCGTGCTCTCAACGCCACATCTGCCTGACTACACTCGACGAACTTACCTTACCTACTGATACTCGAAAGAGCCGCCAGTCTTGAAGCTCAATTCCAAATTAATACTTTCCGTAGGTTGCCAAGTGAATATATGTTCATTCAAAATACGCTCGCAACAATCATGTCATCCGCTCGTAAATATTCGTTTTTCTGTGGACACTGTCAGCTCTATTCTTACTCACCATGCTCACCACTTCATGCACGGTAATGAGCATCAAGTTATCAATTCGCGAGAATCCCAGTCCCCCACAACTTGCAAGCCTTCCCCAATTGTCAAGATCATCATTCAGGGGCATCGATGCTCTCAGACTAAAAACTAAACCATGCCGTCGTTTGTATAGCTCCATCTCCCCAACAGCCTTCCAGGTCTAGACGGCGATCAAGCAGATCGTCTCGGTCTATCCCATAGGCCTTTGCAACTACCGATTCATTTCCTTTTGGACAACACTACAAAAACCTAGCTCCCTCCTTCATAAACCTCATATCCGAGTTGGCTGTTTTATATCCTCATAGCTCCCTACACAAAAACATAAATCACCAAATGTTTCACTTCCAATCTGCGATCATCGCACTTCTGCATCGCTACTGGTCAAAGTACAAACACCTCTATAAATTATCTGTGTGAAAATATACCCAATCATACAAAGGCGATCCGACAATATCGCTCGACAAAATTCCCCTAGGTATTAAATTGCACAACGCCACAGGACATCCATACAATGGCGTCCCTATGCATCGCGAGCCTGTTGACCTTTCCCAAGTTGCTCACTGTTTTGTTTCTTTTTCAAATCACCCCTGTTGCTCCAAACCAGGACCATTCCTATCCCACCCCTCCCCCTTTTCTATCAAGCCAGGGCATATCCCATTGCCTGAATAGCAATCAAATGCTAGTCCTCTGGGAAATAAGAGGACTGCGTCTTGTCTTGGCATCTAACGCCAGACTTGCTCGGCCCAAACTATTATGCAATTCGTCGTCTCATGTCAAAATACCCTCCCCAGTTACCCTCAATTACCCGGTCCGGCCATGCTGACGGGGAATACTTGCACCCGTCAAAGCACTCGAGACCTGAATCTATGCAACAAGAAAACCCGTCCGTGAACCTGCCTTACGGCGATGCGTTGGGTCGACAGTGTAGGCCGACCCAAAGAGAAAGGGCGCTTATGGCTCCATTTCTGGTGAGTTAAGGAAAGCAAGGAAAAACTTTTCCATCCCCGTCCAAAAGAAATGCAACGGAAGCGTCATCATAACTTAACCCGCTGACCGGTAAACTTATACCAGATAAGTGCCACAATTTCTTCCTTGAATAACTCCCAAGGGTTACGGTTGAGCCAGTAACTAAACTCACGGTAGTGGTACATCTCGCCCCAGCAATCACGTCCCCATTCGCAGCCAGCCATGTTGACGACGAAGTCTCGGTCTTTTTCGTTGTAATGTATCCGGGTGTTGTTCTGACCTGACTCGTCTCCGCAGGCAGCTGGTGGGAAACTGTTGATCATGCGCTGCGGAAGGAATCCCGTATGTTGCCTGACCCAGGGGTAGCTCTGGTACAGCTGCTCGAGAGCGTCTTGCTCCTTGTGTTCCCACTCCATGTGCTTCTGCTCATATGACACGGGATCCCACCAAATATCGAGGAGGCGTTCGGTCCAGGCGCTGCGTCGGACGAAGAAGGAGCCCAGGTTGAAACCCGAGCAGTCTTGAGAGAGGAGAAGGTTCACCGAGTTGATATTGCCATCGCCGATAGGGCTTCGTGCCACAGGATCCAGGTATTCTTCTGTAAACGGGTGGGAGATGTTCAAGGGGTTGTATTCCCTGATATCGCGATATACGTGGTGGTCGAGCTGGCTGAAGAGGTGATGTTGCAGAGAATATGAGGGCTCCATGACGTAGGTGTTCAAGTCGAGCCACCAAAACCTAGTCACATTAGCTTCAAACCTTCAATTGAAGTGAACAACCTTTTCCTTACCATTCAGCATGAGGATACTTTCGCATAGCAGTCCGCAAGAAGTCGACCTTTTCCCAGCTTTCTCTCCATTCGTGTGCGTATCGCTTTCTCGTCTTCATGTCAACAACTTCCAAGTCGTAGCCCCAGCGTTCGGCATACTTGCGCTTGTTGCGTACGCTGTCTCGCTCAATGGCCCATTCTCGAGCACCCTTCCACTCCATGACACCTCCGCCAACATTGGCAGCTAGGATGATGACGAATTTCTCGCCGCTTCCACCCCATGTTGATCTCCGCCACCAGTGAACAAAACTGGGAGCCTCATCTAAAGTCCAAGTCAATAAAAGGGGGCCATCATACAACGAGAGTGCAACTCACGGGTAGCGTAGTATATCACAATGGTACAGAATATTATCAATGGAACCAATATCCTCCATCTGAGTCTTCTGCCCACGCGCGCGAAGAGGGTTTTTATCTTTCCAGTAAATGTAGAATTCTGACCGGCCCACCGCTCTCGTTCGACCTTTTCTTTCTCTGCGTAGCTGATTCCGTTGCTGGAATTGAATCGAGGCAGGCTGCTGGATATACGACGCATATGGCGGGTGAAGAAGCCCTGGTTCTGAGTCGAGAAGGAAGGGTAGCCGTTTGCACCATGCTTCCTCATCTTGGCGGATTCCCAGGAGACAGAGCTGCCTCCGGTATTGATGGGACTCGACCTTCCGCTGTTGATATTCAAACCAGGACTCGCCCACCCGCCACCTGGAACAGGTGATGGGCTTCGGGAAAGGGACATTGGGTCGGCAGGAGTACCTGTTACAGGAGGCAGGGGAGCACAGAGATTAGCCAAGGAAACAAGCAGAGATGTTTGCGCAACACGATCATGCAGGGCGGACGATGACGCGGGAGGACAGGGACGGGAGCAGCAATTGGAATCGAGGCGAGGCGAGGCGAGGCGAGGCGAGGCAAGACGACGAGACTTACCGATGACGGGAGACAAAGGCGCCTGGTTGGCAGTACGAGGTTGAATTTCCAGAAAATTGCCAGAGCGAACCTCGCTAATAGTATGAGCACCAACCGATGAGCGACGTCTCTGATGGGACGGCCCAGGCCGGTCGCTATAAGAGCTCGAGGAGCCGGCCGCAAGCTTTGGGGAAGCCACGGTGAATATCTGTTATCGACGAGCCGTCGAAGAGACGTTCTGTAAAAAAGTCGACAGGTGTCGTTCGTAGCAGAACGGGCGAAGCGGGTTGCGTAGTAGGTAAAGCGTGGCGGCCAAGGGAGCCGCACTAAGAAGGAGGAGGAAAAAGAAACCCCGGTATGGCGTTTATTTTATTTTAATCTGAAGCAAAAAAAACCTAAAGAGGGTAAAAAAAAATTATAATATTAAAAAAAAGATAGGCGTGATGCTATTAATTGAAGCACGTCGCCGTTGCGATCCCCCCTTGTCCAGGTGTGCAGGTTTTGGTAGCAAGGGAGACCTAGAAAACGAGCGAGATGTTTTCTCCCACAGAAAAAGACCCAATGTCGCAAGAAGGCAACACAGCGGTTGGGCAATCAGGGGGACTCGGGAGGGGGGGGATCAGGTAAGGTATTGGTTGGATTGGATTGGGCGATGGTCGGTCTGTACCTGGTAGGTCAAGGTTAGTACTGAGGCACAGACAGATATGGACGCTGTAGGCGCTGTACTGGGTATGCTGTAGGTATGCTGTACCTATGGCGCGATAGGCAGGTAAATAAGGTGCAGGGTATAGCAGAGGTAAGGTAAGGGCCAGGTCAGGGCCTCTTTTCTATCCACAGGGCCCCGTCGTCGTTTATCTCAGCGCTGATGCTGATGCTGGTGCCGGCGTATCTTGGGTATCGTATCGTGCTGCTGCAGTGAAGAAATGACTCGGCAAGCCTCCCCGGAAACGACGGGTACAATCAAAAAATAGATGGAATATCCCGTGTCGATATTACTTGTAGTGGCGACCGGGCGTGCTGCAGCCGTTTTGGCTGTATGTAACCTGTAACCTGTAACCTGTACGGAGTACCCTGGGTGACTTTGCGCAAGGCACGTACCGTACAGTACGAAGTAGGTGGGTTGGTCGGTCTCTGTGAATACGGCGGTGCCACTGGGGCTGGTAGGGGGGAAAAGATAGACTGTCAGAGATGGTTGCAGCTACAAGCAGAAGAAGAAGAAAATGAGGGTTTTCATGTGACAATGGGTGTGAGAAAGGATGGCAAGATAGGTACAAGTTACCACGTCGGTATTGATGAACTTGGCTTGGTGGTGGTGGTGGCTTGGTTTGTTACTTGTAGATACAGGTAATATGACACCTTGGAGATTTCCTCGTATACCAGGTACCGTAGGTACGTGGTTGGTAACGGTAGCCGGCACTGATTAATTTAGAACACAAGTACTTGTGGTAGCAGTAGTTCTCACTCTTGTTTTCACCAAGGCTCATATTAATCTGCTCTCGGCCTTGTTCTTGTTCTGTTTTCCGCCGCCTGGCTCGCGTATTAAGACGCCCGACTACAAGGATGCATACAAACCTTTGCTCGCTCGCGATAAGACCGACCTGGCCTGCAAGCAGCCACAGCCAACAACGATTCTGCAGCCGTGCAGGGGGAGGGAGGACAACAAGCCAGATCTCACAAGCAAAAAAAAGCAAAAGATGCGGTACGACGTCAAGGAACAAACGGATTTTACAGGGAGAAACTTGGGTATGTTTTTTACAATTAGAATATTACTTGTACCTTCTTCTACTTGGTATTCGGGAAAGAGTTCAGGTCTCTTTGAATGTGCGTCTTTTGGTGTCTTTAATTGAGCTGTAGTACCTGTAGTAATTCATCATAGTGAGGTTGTAGGCCTAATAGATAATAGTTGTATCTGGCCTCGTTCAATTCAGGGGCAGAAGGCGGACCCCCTTTCTCCCGGCAGAACAGACAACCATCCACCATCCAATCCATTGAGAGTCCTGAAAAAGAGGCATCGCCTAACGCAGAACCAGGAGGTGCCCTGTACCATGGAGAGCACTAACGGCGGTCCAACATTCTTCTAGCATCCAGTAAGAGGCTTCTAATAACGCATGCTCGTCGAGAGCCAAGATGTCACGAATCTGGCTATGGCAAAATCAGTTTAGTCCTACGGCAGCAACCATCATCTCATTCTCATCCTGTGTGACTTTTGATACCATGGATCCATTATTAACAAAGCAAATATATGTATTGAATTGGTAATAAATTAATAAACTCGCCCAGTTCAGCGTGGTCCGGAAATGAACCAACAAGAGGGCATGTTCCATTTCCGCTTGTATGTACGGAGTATGTGCAAGTACGGAGTAGTTTTGTGTATCTTGTCTTGTATTGTCTCGTGAGGTTTCATCGCCATCTTGCCATCTGAGCGCAATCTGGTCGTGCTATTCTTCTCTCGTCATTAGTATTAGACACCGTGTTCGAACCGCAACCCATCCCGCCGAACGCAGGGGCCATCCATGAATAGCCAAAATTCAACCTTTCATTTGCTTTGCTGTCCATGCAAAGTATGCGAAGCAACGGCAATTTATTACAAGTAGCAGTGTCTGACACCATCATCTGGTCAAAGGTCTGGCCGAGATCTGTGCCAGTGCGTCAGCTTAATTTAGTACCTACCTTCCTACAGAGCGGATGACGGATGCTACCTCTCAATATTAATACATACATGCCTAGTAGTCTAGTACCAGGTAGGTAGTTGACATTTTACTCCGTGGGGGTTTATTGGCGATGCTGCATTACGACTTCGTATTCCATGCACGTTGCCCCCAAACGTAGGTTCATGCCATGAACAAGGTTCAGCCACTGCCATAGAACTTCATCGTCCTTGATGAGAACAAATAATCATTCTTCCCCGCTCTTTGAATGGAACGTTGGAGTTTTAACTTCCCTATCCGTCATGATGTCACTGGTGTTGTGCGGGCATCGTAAAGATGAACTTCGACCTGCAACTTAAAGACTTCGTGGTACAAAAGGTCAATCCAGTGCTAGTAGAGTAAGTCAATATGGCGTACGTACACGTTGGCTGAACATTAGACGTATGCCAGTCGTAGATGGCTGCTTGGCATCATAGCCAAGACTGACTTCTGAATAGTTGACTGTCACTAATATTGGTAGTAAAGGTGACGATTAACGCATAGTACATTACTTATAGCAGCACAATGCAAAAAGGAAAAAAAAATTCCGCCGTAATGCTGAATAAAGAAAACGGAGTTGCATCGAATGTGTCTCCTAATTTTTGATATTTTTTTATGCGATTACAAAATAGTCTAGTGATAGGGTAAGTCGGAGCCATCATGATTGCGCTATACACAAACATCTTCAGAGTTCTTGGCTATTGAATCCGCTGGCGTTGCGCATGAACTGCATCCACATACGCTGTCGACCAGTAATGCTGCTTCGGCGAAACATGCAGCCCAGGGTCCGGGATCATAAGACGGTGAGGGAATGTTGACTTCGGCTGAGGTCATCTTGGCAGCTCCGTAACCATATTTACTGGAGACATGCGGGATCAGCCGGTCAATATGTGTGTGCGTTGAGCAAGGGAGAGAAAAGCGGCATGATATCAACTGATATGCATCAGATCCTGGTTATCACTTTGTGACGGGGAGACTCAGTCGCTTGCCTGTCCATCGGGGCCCCGGTTCTGTATGTACGTGGACCAGTTGTCAAGGCGTGCTTGTATTCACCGGCAGTTGATGTGCATACTTGTAGAAGGTGGTAGCTATGTTTAGAAACAGCATGGATCTGTGGATTTGCTCTCCATGTTTGCAATAAGGTTTGCACGTGAGCTGCCGGTGATGTTCTCAAACTGCTTCGTTGCACCAACAAATGCAACCATGCATCAAATCGAAACTGAAACTTGAGATCTCTGACAGGAGAAAGATGTAAACATCCGGCTGTACCTGCATCAGTTATTCCATCATGAATCATTCGGATTCGTCGCACATGAAGCACAGCAAAACTTCAGGGCAGAGGCAACAGAAACTTGAGCTGCCCAACTCCACTGTAACTGGAACAGCACTGCAACGCTACAGGGGTTTAGCCGCTGGAGATGCGACAAGCGGCCAATCACAGACCCCGGCCTCCAGGGCGCATACTGATGGCCAATGGAGGGGCACGGAACAACATTCAGGGCGCTTAATTCATACTTGGTGAAGCATCAACGACCAACCATCTGCTTTTCATCAACCGCATCTGCATCACAGACTCAGACCAAAGATGCAGCGAAAACGCACCCAAACGGGGGGGTTCCGACATGGAAAAATTCAGAATGAAGCAAATTAATAACCAGTTTTATGTGTTGTCGACCGGGGGATGCCGAGTGGAGATGTCTCTGCTGATGCTGGCCTCGCATTGGTTCTCACGATGACTCGTGCCTGCACAGCTACCTTATTGTTGTCTGATTGTCTCTCTTCATCAATCGGATTCTTTTCCTCTCTTCCTTTATCCTTATTTACTCTTCTCTCTCTCTTTTTTTTTTTTCTCACCACAAGCTCTATTCTTTCTGGTTAGGCTGGCCGTTTTTCTTTCATTCATTCTCTTCTCTGCGTGTCTCAATTGTCATTCTTTGTCGTTACTTCAACTCTTAACACTACTACCTTCTTTCTTCACGACGACGATTGCTCGTACGATTCATTTTTTTCTTTCGCATAGCCAGGTGCTTGTGACAGCAATGCCTTGTGTTTTATTTATTCATCAAACTTGAACACACATGATCACTCGACAAACGACTCACGACTCACGACTCACGATTGCGTCCATTGATTCAAATGTTTGTGCACGATCCTCTACAATAATGATGCAAACACACAGAGACGTCTCTGAACACGTCTACATCAAACAAAACACATCACATACCAACATGGCTACGAGATTCCGCGATGACTCAACCGTCGCATCATCACAACACGATGCTGATGATTGGGAGGAGTGGGAGGACGATGACGTGATCACACTCATTGATATCAACGAGCCCTCGCCCGCATACAGAGCAAAGATCTCAGACAAAGAGACCAACTTCCTGCATGCCAATAGAAGCAACGCCTCTACAGACTCATTCCACCATTCTTTGACCCAGACGAACAACTCACCAACTGCCTCCTTCTGGGAACCTTCCCCCATTGCCCCCAAACCCCAGCAAAACTTAACTGTACCTTCGTTTGCGCCTGGCCGTGCCGCCAACAGAAATACCAAGTACCAGAGTTCAAGAGTATCAAAAAACCACACGGGCCGGATCAGCCGTCTTAAGTCGCGGAAGGCGAAGGGGAAGAGGGCAGTATTGTCGAAGCTCAGGGTAATCACCGATATGTCTAAACTTCACCGCCCGAATCAACCACCCAACCAAATCCGATCACCGGAAAGACGGCAACCCAAGTTCGTTGATCTTGCCGCTCTGGCCGCTCTCGAAGGAGAACCGACAGCAGAATCAGTTGGGAATTGGAACTGGTTGAGCCGGTCTCGACTGCAGAGTCCAGAAGTATTGTCCCCGCCGCAGAATCCCCGCTCCCCAGACCAGCAGCTGTCCCCCGAAGATCGACCTATTGTTATCGGCATATCACTTCCATCTGACGAGGTGGCTAGCCACAGTGTTAGCCCTCAGACAGCAACCATCGAAACTTACTCACCTGCTGGTCAACAGAGCACACGGCTTGTTCTACCAGCACCTTCAGCGAGTAGATCAAACCCATTTTCTGATGCCAACCAACCCAAGTCTGTCTGGTCTCCGGATACTCCAGACACTGCCTGTTCATTTAGTTCGATTCGACGTACATCTAGTGTGTATTCACAGGCGACAATGGTGGGAAACGGTCTTGGGATGACGAGCACCGATGTACCGCCTGTGCCAGCTCTTCCCGCCAGTTATAAGAAAACACCACATCAAAAGTTCATTAGCTTGCACGTGGGACGAAGCGGAGAAGATGAGGATGATACTGGAACCCCATGCACACTCTTTGAAGAGGATGGAACTCCCACTGTCATGAAGCCATCCAAGGGAAAGCTATCAGCAATCACACCCGACAGCGCAAACTCACAAGCCGATGGCTGGTGGGACCACCATGTTGTCACACCGTTTTTGGATAGAACCATGTCCTTTGCAAGCCGGACTCAGAGGGTGGAATCATCCACAGAACAGAAAGGTGTTCATAGTCCAAATGAGCACGCCAAATCTCCCATGTCGAAAGTTCAAGAGGCCCAACAGGTTCACTTGCTTCTTCCTTCGTCAACATTCCAATCTACGCAACGCCCATCGGATCTGTTGAAGAAGGACATGGAAAACCAACCCAGAGTTGAGAATTCGCAAAAGGATATCGCCGGCCTGCCTTCGACCAAGCCAAGCGTTGCAAATGATGACTCCGTTCTTATCACATTTGTAGCAGAAGAACCTATGAGTGTAGCTACCGCCAACCACATGGTCAAAAAAGAGAATCTGCCAAGCAAAGAGGTAGAAATTCCGTCGTTGACTCACGTTAAGACGGTTTCTGGAAATGCATCTTCCTCGAATACTCAACCAGAGCGAGAAATCGCAACTGTATCAAAGCCGATTCTTATCCATGTGCAAGCACCGATTGTGCGAATACCTACGCCACGACAGACTGCTTCACCGCGACTGATTGTCCCTCAGAAATCTTCCGGGCGCTCCACCCCAACTATTCGAATCCCTACTCCGCGGAGAACACCATCGCCGGCAGCTAATGTTCCACCGACACAAGCTCCGTATGAGTCACTAACAAGATTTAACCCAGAGAATGCATTGGGAATTCAAGAAAAGTCGCGACCCCTTTCAATAGATCAGATTCCAGCGGATGTTCCGCCGCCATACTCGCCGCCAAAGAAACAGCTGGCTGTGCCAGTTCGCTACCAAGCTGTATTCCCACCGGATCACCCTATCAACACACACTTCCCACCTCATCGTACAGGATCCCCCGGACTTGCGTCGACCATGACATCTCAAGGACCAGGCCGTAAAGTGGAGGACGTCTCTGCTAAACCGGCCGAGAAGTCGGCAGGCGAGAACATGAAGATGATTCCAATACTAAGCCAGCCGGTGGTTTCAAATGCGCCGAGGGAAACCCCCCAGAATGCAGTACTGCCTCCTCGGCCTAGCAAGGCTATGATTATCCACAGCACGGAACAGAGTCGTTTCTCTCTGTCCCCAGTTTCACCAGCAGACACATCGGACGACGATCTCCGTTCGGTGGAGCGCTACATTATGCCAGCTCGGAACGAGTCGTCACCATTCCCCGCACAGCCGGTGGACAGGCATGCAGACGATCAGTTCTATGACTTGGAAAGCCTTCCGACGAACCCCGCAAGAGCATATCTGGCACACGAGCCGGTAGCTTCGCCCCCAAATCTGTCCGGAGGAGCTGCTCAATCGGGCGGCTATGTGTATACAATCCCTCTGCCAATTCGACCAACAGGGACATATTTGCCAGAGGAGCATGCCCACTCGGCACAGGGTCGGGCTCACAAGGTTGAGCGTGAGAGACGTCGGCACGAGAAGGAAGACGTAGCTGCCAGGCGTGCTGGTGGGTTTTGGAGAGGACGCGGCTGTGTCCCAACCAAGGGTTGTTTCGGTCGAACCGGGCGAGAGGGGCGTAAGAAGCGAAGAATCTGGATGAGTGTGATTGCTGTAATCATTGCCATTATCATTTTGGCCGTTGTACTGGCTTTGATGCTCACCAGACACCATGGGACGCACGAAGTGCACTCGATATGGGTCAATCTTACTGATTATCCTCCTATGCCCACTGGAGTTTTGACCTTTGTTGGTCCGGACAACACTGTTGCTAAGAGTGGATGTACCGAACCCTCTACCTTGTGGAGTTGCTCCTTGCCAAAGGACGACCAAGACTCTGTTGCCCCCTACAAGCCAAACCAGCCAACAGTTGTTTTTCAGATCCAGTGGGATAACAGCACCAGCAAGGGCTGGAAGGTGCCAAATGATTATGCTCCCGCTCCTATTTCTCGAAGAGGCATACGAGCAAGGGACACCATTGATGGATTCCAATCCAATCCTAGCCCTCCATCCTTCAAGGAGATGTGGTTCCTAGGCGAGACCACCGACGATGTCCAGTCTAGTGAAAAGGCAGGAGAGCCAGCCCCATTCTTTATTAGCATCTTGAGTTCTGTCAATGCCACTGTCAGCTCTCCAACCTTGACCCGCAAACGCGGGTTGACTGGTGGAAATGATACCATCGCAGGCCTACTGCCCGCTCCAGATTTGGAGGTAGATGGTACACCGAAACCTGCAGTAATGATTCCGCAGCCAGTGCAGCAGCCCGTTCGGCTTTATGACCGTGGGCTCCCAACAGAGCACTATGGATTTTATACCTATTTTAAGCGAACCATCTATCTCAAGTCGGTCACCGTGCTCAACCAGACCGAAGGAAATGTACCTTTGGATGAAGATGGTGGCAGCCGTAAGAATGAAGCCAATTATCTTGTCACTTGGGCCCAGACTCGTATGCTGGTGCAGATTTGGACCAAACAGTTGGATGGAAACACCACATCATTGTTGAAGTCTGGTACTGGTGGCGGTATCAACAACTCCACCCAGCTGATCCGACCGGGGACGATGCCTTACCCCGTCACGTTGACATTGGACACGCATGGTGGTAATCCCAAAGAAAAGGTTGTCTGGGACTGGCCAATGGACAGTCGCCAGAAGCTTTCTGTTAACAAGGCAGATCTGCTGGTAAACAACATGGCGGCCGGTGGAACATGGATCAACCATCGTGGCAGTGGAGATGCTAGGTTTGGAGGATTCGATGGTGGATCAGGAGGATGCAAATGCCAATGGGTAAACTTTGTGTGAAGATGTACTGAGAACCTTTTCTCTCTCTTTTGGAATAAGAATATGGACATAAAAGCTATGAATATATTATATATAGCAATATTTGTGTATAAGTAAATAAGCATAGTTGAATATTTAAAGAAAAAACAATACTTCTATATATATCTCTACAATACATACCATCTACTCTACATAGGGTCACGCTATTAAGCCGCTCTGATGCGGTCCTATCGGGGGTATTTGCAAGCCGACAAGCAATCATCCTGAGGCTCAATGCGGACCCTAAATAGGATTTATATCATTCAAGACTTTTAGGCGGTAGCTCAATTTGATCCATTGTTTTATCAATTACAAGTATAAATACTTTATACGGAGTACAGTAAGTTCATTACCCATTGTAATCAACATAAATACTGCAAAAGGCTTAACCAAACATGTGCCCCGTAACGTATTTTCATTTCTGTGACCTAGCAAGTTACAAGTAAAAGCGTCAGACTCTTGTTATCAATCCAAGCACAACCTGCTATCAAGCCTCCGATCCGTATACGGGAAGAGCAGGATATTCCTGCGTGACACAGTGAATACCGCCGCCCAGAATCGGCAGCTCCTCAACCAGAACAGGGAGAAGTGTCCTCTCATCGCCAAAGAGCTCCTGCATCTTAAGAATGGCCTGGGCATCACGTTCCGGGTCGCCGAATTGGGGCACGATGACACCTTTGTTGACTAGCAGAAAATTGACGTAGCTCCGCACGGCACGGTCATCGCCGTACTTGTAGTTGGTCCTGGGATGGGCAGGTATGTGATCAGGAGGGAATAATAGCTGGTTGGGTTCCTCCACCTCGTGGATCTTGAACGGACGACCCTTGGCGTCCGTTGCATGGCGTAGTATATCACGAGCTTCCAAGTAGACCTGGGTCCACCCGTCCGTCCACGTGACCAGCTTCCCGCCCGGATTGCACTCGTTTGCCCTGCTGATGAGCAGCACGCCAGGCCGGACAAACCGAACCAGGGCGTCGATGTGGCAGTCGGTCGAGTCAAGTTTCTTCCTGCCCGGGATCCAGATAATCTTCTCGACACCAAGGGTACGCTTGAGCTCAGCCTCAATTTCCTCGCAAGACTTGCCTTTGTTTCTGTTGTCGTTGATGATGGAACTCTTGGTCAAGATGAGAGTTCCTTCACCATCAGTCTCCAATGCTCCACCTTCAGTTGTGATGGAAGCCTTAATTCGTTCGAGTTGAATGTCGGCCAAGTAATTTTCTGCAAACTCGCGGGACGTCTTCGTGGAATAGTCTAATTTACCCCAGCCGTTAAAGTTAAAGGTGACACCAACAAGGCTGCGACTTGGTTTGGGACCGGTCACTTCCTTGACGACAAAGATGGGAGCAAAGTCTCTAAGCCAGACGTCCATACCGTCGCCATCAATATAGTGCAAGTTGATTGGGAAACGCGGCTTGACACCAGTGATGTACACCTCGGCCTCTTTCTCGCGCTCCTTGCCCACAACCAAAGTGACAGGCTGGAAGTGGGCGATGGCTTCGGCGATTCTTGATACTTCTCGCGTTGCTTTGGCCAGACCTTCAGGATCATCCTTGAGAATCCCCTCTAGGCCAGGCCAGCCCAAGATGGTGCTCTGCTGCGGTAGCCATTCTGCGCGGCGGTGGAGGGTATAGCTAGCCATGGCTCAAAAGGGGGAGGGGGTTTTTAATGTGAGATGCGAAGAAAGTTGTAAAGTTTGGGAGATGGAAAATAACTTGGAGAGAAAGATGGAACTGAAGTTCACATTCTTCTCCTGTCTTGCACGCAAGTTGAGGGGGATTTTATAGAGAAGGCAATCCCCCCCCTTGCATCCTGATTACGTGTAGAATATCAAAACATTACTCATATGGGTGCTACTCTATTACGTTGGCCATATAATGGGCGTCGAATGGGTGAGTTTAGAATTGAGACTTGACTTACAATCTGCATAAGTAAAAGGACGTCGACGTCATTGCGGTACATGGCATAAACCTCACATTACGTGATATCAGATCAATTGGATATCCTTTGAGGCAGTATTACGACGCCATGAACGAGGAAGTTGCTTGATTGGACGGATGATGCTGTAGGCATACCGTAAATACTCACCTACTTGTTATTCAACCAGTACCGTACCCTCCCGTGATGTGATGCAAGTAATATGCATATGAATACGACGAGACCTTAGTCATAACAAGATCAAATGGGAATATGCTATTGGTACAATCTTGTTTGAGATGAGGAGAATGCGGGATCGGAAAAGGGTCACTTCTGATAGAGTTAGCTATGAGAAGGGACTTGAGAAATGTATTTGGTGATGTCCTCGCTTGGTTGCGGGGGAGGGACACTTATTAAATTCGAAGCATCAATTCGCTAATAGCACTAGGAACGCCCCGTACCGGCCCGCACCTCTAGTCTATTAATATTTCATGAGCGGGGTCAATAGCGCTGGTCATGAATGGATTGATATAATGGGGCTTGACAGCTCGATTGGTGCTCGTAGTCGTTGCTTGGCTTGATTAGATTGTAACTCTGGTATTTGGCTCTCTGGTGCGTTTTTTCATGGCGCTCCGCTTTCGACTACCACTATGGCCCGGCTGATTGAGATGATAATAATAATCCAACATAGCAGGCTGTTAGATCTAGGCATTTATTTACTCTCTGTGCGTCTCTTTTTTCTTTATTTCTCTTTTTCCTTTCTTTTGGCTGCACTAATTTTGTTACATTTCTTTTTGTCTTCTCCAAGTCACCAAGTTACCCATACCGTTATTGAGCTCTCTTGACTTTCTACCTGTGTAACATCAATACCACCTCCTGGTCGCAAGATAGGTCGTGAGGAGGAAAAAAACATAGCCCAGCTCATAAAGACAAGACGAATAAAACGTATTCTTTCATTTTTTCTATATCCCTTTTTGATCATGTTTTTGGACAGGCCAAACAGGCTGAGGTTTGTGCTGACTAAGCAATATTCACTGCGAGAAGCGCATACACGGGACCCGTGAGATGGAGGCTACCTACCTTGTATATTACTATTATTCTTAAACCAACTGCAGTCGAGTTCACTTTTGTAATCCTTGTTGAGTTGAAGAAAAGTAAAATTGCAAACATGGTCAACTACATCACGTGTAAAGCACCGGATAGTATTCAAGTTATACATAGTAAATATGTAAAGTAAAGGATTGCTGCTCGGGCTGTAATTAACCTCCAGCTGACCTATGTAGTTGGCCCAGCGCCAAGGCACTATTGACTGCTATATTTACAGCGCCCTTCATCGCTACAAGCGATTTAATGCCCTATAATAGCAACTACAGTTGCAACTATCTAGGCTTCCACAGACCTAACTGCAAATCGCCGATGCAATTGACTGTGGATGCAAATAGCTGATGCGAATAGATGCCATGGTTTGCTGTTAGAGGGCATTAAATTGAGTTGCAGCGATTGTAAGGCGCCCGAATAGCGATACTCTTATATATATATAATTTCTTCTTCTTTTTTTCTAATCGTCATATTGAGGCACGGATTCAATACAATCATATTTATGAGGGCGCTCAGTTGGTGGAGCTAGATGCCGACGACTCAAATTTGCTGATACCTAAACTCACTCACTGCTATAAAGAAGAAAAAAAGAAAAAATTCAACCACCTTCGTCAATGAACGAGTCCTCTCCAAAACTGAACTCGACAAAAGAGAACTCGACGTGACATTCATCGAATTAATGCTACATATGACATGTCGTCTCCTACGTCCACGGCCAGGACGACACGGTAGCTCCATCCTCACCACGTCCACCCGCTCAAACTCCCCTCACCATCATCATCTCACACGCCGCTCCCTCGTCACCCTCGCCATCGAGACCTCATGCGACGACACCGCCGTAGCAGTCCTCCAGCGGACCCCGGACGGGACCACGAGCCTGCTGTTCAACCGGCGGATATCGTCCGATAACCGCGCCTTCAAGGGCATAAACCCCGTGGTCGCCGTCGCCAGTCACAATGCCTCGCTCGCGCCGCTGGTGGGTGAGGCGCTGCGGAGCGTTCCGGGCCGTGATGGGGATAAGAGGCCGGACTTTGTGTGCGCGACGAGGGGGCCCGGCATCATGTCGAATCTGGCCGTGGGACTGAACATGGCAAAGGGCCTGGCTGTTGCTTGGGGGGTGCCGCTGGTGGGGGTTCATCATATGCAGGCTCATGCCTTGACGCCGAGGCTTGTTCGTGCTCTGGAGCATAAACCACCAGCCATCGATAATGGGGATGGGGATGGGGATGGTGATGCGAAGGATAATAGTAGTTTCTCGACACTACCGCCAGACGGCGTGGGAGAAGCAGGTCCTGCGTTCCCTTTCCTCTCCCTGCTCGTCTCAGGGGGGCACACTCAACTGGTCCACTCCTCCGGCCTGACAGACCATCGCATCATAGCCACCACTTTGGACATTGCCATAGGAAACCTCCTCGACCAGACCGCCCGCGCCATCCTCCCCGAATCAGTCCTCCAATCCAGCCCAGACGTCATGTACGGCCGCATGCTCGAGTCCTTTGCTTTCCCTCCCCCTGGCGGTAGCGGCGGCATAGATTCTTCCTCCACTGCCGAAGCAGCAGCAGCAGCAGCAGCAGCAGAAGCAGAGTACACATCATTCTTCCAACCAGCTCCCTCTCGTCACGCGGAAATGGAAGGCGTAGACACAGGATTCACCTGGTCCATCCCCCTACCCTTCAAAAACACCCGCAGACTAGCCTACTCCTTCGCCAGCATCCACATGCACGTCCACCGCATCCTCGGAGCCAACCCAGATATGCCACCCCCCGAGCGCCAGGCCCTAGCCAGACACACCCTCCGCGCCGCCTTCCAGCACCTCGTCAGCCGCCTCGTCCTCTCCCTCGAGGACCACTCCCCTTCACTGCGCGACGCAAAGACCCTCGTCGTGGCGGGTGGCGTCGCGAGCAACCGCTTCCTGATGCACGTCCTGCGCACCACCCTCGCCGCCCGCGGGTTCGGCGGCGTGGAGATTGTGGCCCCGCCGGCGGAGCTGTGTACCGATAATGCGGCCATGATTGCCTGGGCGGGGATGGAGATGTACGAGGCCGGGTGGTGCTCTGACCTGTCGGTGCTGCCGGTTGCGAAGTGGCCTATGGATCCGCAGGTAGGGGATGGGATCATGGGTGTGGATGGGTGGGTGAGGAGGAGTGATGATGAGGGGTGAAAACTTGGGAGGAATGGACGAAAACTGCTATTAGAGATATATGAAGAAACCCAAGTCTTGTATAGTATTACATCTTGTACAATAGCATCATCATCACGATAAGACGTCACAAACGAATGAATCATAATCAACCTCTGTTACGCAAAAGAATCATCTCTTTTTCTTCTTTCATCAACTGTACAAGAGCTAAATGTAATCATATCCATCTCGTACTCATTGACTCCTTATTCCCTCTAGTCCAATGCGCTGGTGACGTTGGAGAACTCGCCCTTCTCCAGCTTAGTCTTCCAGAAGATGGGGTTCGTGTCGCTGAAGCCGTGCTTGACCCAACCCTCCTCCTTGACGTGGTACAGGTTGATGAAACCACCAGAGTAGGCATCACGGTGCGTCGCGGCGAGGATACTCCTCCTCGCCAGCTCCAGCGCATCCTCGGCGGTCAAATCGTACTTATACTCGGCGTCCAACACACCGTAGGCAAAGGTCTGACCACTGCCCACGCAGAAGAGGTTGCCCGCCAACCTGGTGCCGTCACTATCGACGTAGTAGAGCGCGGGGCCCTCCTCCTTGGTGACGCCGGCGCACATGGTACCCATGCTCAGACCCTTGCCCTTGTAGCTGTAGATCAAATTGGCGAGAATCTTGCTGGCGGCGGCGACGCTGATGCGGCGCTTGTGACGGAGCTCGTGCAGCCTGCACTGCATGCCGAGCCAGGCGAGCCAGTACTGGCAGTCGGCGGCACCGCCGGCCATGGTGCCGAGCAGGACGCTGTTGATCTCAATGACCTTCTTGACGGTCTGGGAGGCGATCCAGTTGCCGGCCGTCGCTCGAGAATCGGTAGCCACGATGATGCCGCCCTGGAAGCGGAAAGCGAGTGTTGTCGTTCCGTGAGCGATCTTGATGGGGCAGTTGGGGTTGGAGCGGTCATCAGTAGCAGCGCGGAGCCAAGCGGAAGGCTAGACAAGACAAAATGTTAGTTCATGATGCTTTTTCTCATGGATAATTGCTATGCGTTTCTTCTTGCAGACATACCTGGGCGATGGGGGGCATGGCAAAGTTGATGGACAGGTGGGCAGAGGGGTCCATGAGCTCCTGGTCCAAATCGTCATGTTCGAGAGGCTCATTCTGGGCGTATGCCGGTCGGCTGTATTTCGCTACAAGAGAATCCATCTTGGTGTTTTGTTTTATGTCTTGGCTAGATGACGATCGGTTCGGTATCAAATCGCTAGAAGAGGGGACAATGTAGTATCAATGTCCGCAATGGAAATAGGCAAGGCTCCCAGATTATGAGAACTACGCAATCGGGGTCGAGATGTGGTGAATGAATGGGTTGTGATGGACGGTTGTGGTTGCAGACGCCCCTCTGAGGTTGAAGAGCGATAGCAGGGCTGCGTAGACGAGGAGCCGTTGTCGTTTGGCAGAGTCAGGCAGCTTCCGTCTCGCGCGTCACTGCTGAGCACCGCAGAGCTACCAAGTTGGTACGTATCTACGATAGCTCAGATGCTTACCTAATATGGTCAATTGGAGGGGCAGTGTCACCTGACCTACGAACAACAGAAGTGATACAGCTGCCTCTATAATTATCATGAAGCCTTCAGATGGCTTTTACCAAGTACGGAGTAAATCAGAAAAACAAATAAACCAAAATTATCTCAATAGTAATAAATTAACGAGGGTATTTTATACTTCAATATTCTCCAGCACAAAGGGAAAAATCAAATTATTTTAACCTGGTTCCGATTTTCCTCCTTCCAACGCCATGATTCAAGCAATCAACGCAAACCATCAGCATCACCGAAACTATCCAATGTCGATGAGAAGCTCGCTTCAAATTCCTCTTAGACTCGTTTTGATTGTAGCTCCTGTCTTGTGAAAGACCCAATGAACCGCGAATGCTTCTTTCTTCCATCCTTCCAAACCAAATACTAAAATATGACCTTGATCAAACCAAGAACAACAAAAGAAACACTATTAAAGCAAAACATAAATAATGACTATCCGTAGACATAAGCCCAATGCTCATTTGAGCTTGCTTAAATAACAATTTCAACTCAGGAGTTCGGGGTTGTTTCCCGGCTGTTTCGTCCCTCCCGCTTGTTCAAGAAGCTGCGACGGTGAGACTTGGGACTATCGGGATAATTCTGCTCTGCTGGCTGAAAGCTGCTCCGGATTATCACAGTACCAGAACCAATAGCAAGCTCCTTGGAAGCGGCTGATCCTGACTCATCGACAACATAGAGATGTTCACCGAGTCCATCGTCGCTACCAAACAAGTGTTCACCTCGAGCTTCGACCTTGAACTGAGCATCTGCCGCGCACAGGAACTTGAACGTCTCATCATAGTTCCACTGTCCACTGGACGACTTGAAGTGCCTTGTCTTGCCCACAACCTTCTCCTTGGGAGCGATCTGCGTGATGATAATGTAGAGATCTGTAGATGAAGAGTATCCAGATGCCCCAACAACCGTAAAGGTTGCCGTGCCTGCCGGTGCCCCCCCTGGGAAGAATCCACTGTGAGCTGATGATCCGCCAAAGCTTCTAGTCCGGGTGTGGTGTGGTGTCACCGTTGACAGATTGGATGAGTCGCCAGGCATTGGCAATGCACCGGCATCGGTAGCGCCTGAGGTGCGTCGGCTGCCGGTACCGGTAGGAACCTCATTGCCGTTCGTCACGACGACTGGCACTTCTAGCAAGTCCGTCATTGAAGCATTGGAGTCTTCGCGATCCTTCTTTCCGAGGATACCACGCTTCAAGAATGAAGCACCTTTGCCGACACCGTGACCCACGGCACCAGCAACAGCGGCACCTCCTTTAAGCGGCACTCCAGCAACTCCAGCAACGCCAGTAACGATTCGTCCTGGGCCACTAAATGTGCCCTGGAAAGTCGATGTTCCCTGCCGGGCACGTGTAATGTAGTCTGGACGGAAAACCATGCGCAGGCGAATGCTTCCCGATTTTCCATCCAGAATGTAATTGGACTCGGCCGCCTTGAACGGGTCAAGAGCCTCCAGATTGATCTCGGCAGCGCCAAGGAAGTCGGGCTTATCAGCAAAGTCGTAATCGTAAACGTTGCAAATAAACTTTGCTGCCGTCCTGGATGGCACCGTAACTTCAAAGAACTCGTTCCATACTGGTGAAAGCGTCTTCTTCTGGACCTTGGTCTTGAACACCTCAGCGCCGTTGAGTTCAAACTTGCAGTAAGGATCGCTCTTTCCGTTCCTGTCTGCAGCTGGTAGGTCTACGCCACTCAAGACGTCGACACGCAGGTTGCCCATGTTGTTGATACTCTCACTAGGGTCGAGATCCATCTTGATGGGGATGTATTTCAAGCTAACCTTGACCCAGCTTACTTTACCATCATCGCTCTTCAGCTTCAGTGTTGTCGGATTGTTCTGAAATCAAGTCAGTAAGGAAGCTCACTTGTCAAAAATCCGGGGTTACATCTACTTACCAGACATTGCTTCAGGGTCTCCAATGTGTTGCCAGCCAGGTATGACAAGGTATCGTCGGCATCATCACCCTTCTTGCGAGTCTTGATGGTAAGACGGGAGAAGTCAAGTTCACGGATGACGCAGTCGCCAATCTCATCAAACTTGTGAGACTTGGTTCGCGCGGTAGAAGAAATGTAGGAGGGGAAGGCCATGTCGTCGACGAAAATCTCGAGATGAGCGTTATTCTCTGGGAGTTCCGATTCCAAGAGTCTAAAGATGAGCAGACCACTCTCATATCTGAGGAGCTCTTCAGGGCTAAGTCGGACCTTGGCAGGTTCCTTCTTCGTCTCAATGGATGGCCGTACAGAACCTGATGCAGATGATGTAGGCCGTTCGACATCGTCCTTATCGAGGGTGGCTTTGAATTTACCTGCTTGCCCGTTCCGCTCAATAGAGGCCCTAGGCACATCAGCGGAGGCTCGAGGCCTGTCGATGGAGGCTCGACCGTTCTCAGTAGCCTCTTCGCTGGCTTCTTTCTCCTCTTCTTCCTCTTCAGGGTCGGCAATGTTGAGACAGGGATAAAAGGCAACAGTATAAGCGAGTGATCCCTTGTTAATGCCCTTACCGTGGAGTCGTAGACCTTCCTCTCGAACCTGCTTCCTGTCGTGAACCAGATACTCGCCATTTTCGTCCTGTTGGATAAATTCGGCGGCAGAAAGCTCAACCAGTCCAAGACTTCTGTCTTTGCCAACCTTCTCCTCGTCCATAACTTCAAGAGAAAGTCTGTCGCGGACTGAGTGCACAGGAACGTAAAGAACCTCATCCCACACGGGGTTCAGGTCGTTCTTGCAAGTGACAGTTCGTGCCTTGTCAATACCGGAGAGCAAGACGCGTACGTATGGGTCAGATTTGCCAATGGTTTCAAAGTTACGCAGATCGGTCGCCTTCTTGAAGTGCAATCGCATCACGCCGATGGGTGTGACGTAGCCTCCAGTGCCAGCAACACCAGTAATGGTCACGGGCTTCCACTGGGCCATCATCTTGACACGACCAGTCTGGGCGCCTGCCAGGTGATACCATTCCTTGCCTTGCTCCATACATTCCAACAAATCATCAAGCCTAATCTGGTACTTGCCGAGAACCAAGTCAGATTGCAGATCTCGTTCGTCCTTGAGGGTGACACCAAGCTTGGCTCTCTTGCGGTCCGTGATGAGAATTTCCTTGGATCCATCCTCCCAAATAGGTTTATTGGTTCTCTTGAGCTTCTTTGTCTGATGTATCTGTTTACCGTTGAGAAACATGACCGCGTAGGGATTCAAAAGTCCAACAAGACTCTTGGTGCCGTCCAAATCTTTAGCTTGCTCCACAGTGAATCGGAGAATACCCTGATTTGAAGCTGGCAGAGGTAATTCCTTGCCATCGGCATCCTTTTGGGCTTCGAGAACAGGGAAAAAACGGAGATCGCATGAAATAACACCACGAGATTTACCATCACCGAGGACTTCAATGCGTTCATTCTCGTAAACATTGAGATCTTCGATTCTCTCTAGAGGAAAAGAGGCGACACCGAGTTCTTTCGACTTGCGGAAGCCATTCTTGTCGAATACTTGAATATCCAAAGAATCGTTGAAGGAAGTGACGATGATGTAATGAGTCTCATTCCATCTGGGATTGGGGTTATCCTCGATAGTCTTGGTTCGGGCAAGCTCCTGGCGTCGGTTGAGAGTGAGGATTGCATAGGGGTCAACTGTACCACCAAAGTTGTCGCTATTCTTGAGATTATGAGCACCGTGGAGAGTGACCACAAGGACACCGACAGCCTGGTCAACAGGAGAGCCAGCAAGCATCTTTGCGACCTCAATGGGGAACACATGAGGCGCGTACATCATCGGAGCCAAATTGCCGTGAATCTGCTCGAGAATGAATTTCTCAAGACCTGGAATGAAGTTGATGTCGAAACCAAAATTTTCACCTCCAAGAGGCTTGCAGACATAGTCGATTGTGGGCTTTTCGAGGAAACACATCTCAATCTTCTCAATATGTGGGAACGGAATCTGTAATTTGATGTTGAGTCTCATAATACCAGAGAAGGACATGTTTTCAACAATGACATCGAGACCTTTGCTGATCATGGCCTTGCCGATTCGAATTTCCAGTACTACTTTGGGATTGACCTTGTTCTTGACCTGTCGAGCAGTCATGTCCGTGGTATCAGTTGGCGTAAAGCTGAACTTCCAGTCCATTCTGACGATATCGTCACCCGCATGGGGGTAAGTCTTGACGTGCTCCATGCGCGGAGGCTTGTCACCCAGTGTGAAAGTCTTCAACTTCAAACTATCAAGGAATGCGGGGGTAGCGGAGCTGAGAACTTGATCAACAGAGTTGATGACGGTTTGGGCGAGAACAGGCTGGTAGATGGGCCAGAATTTGAACAAGAAAGAGTTGATCCATTCCAGCGATTCGTGATCAGTATCAAGCTTCTTCAAGCCCATCTCTCGAGTGATGTCGTCACGGAAATTGCGTCGTACCCGTCGCAGAGACGTGCGATAGTATGTTCCGCAGATGGCCATGATCATTATAACCCAGGCAAGGCCACCGCCAAGAACGGCAATGAGCCAGGAAGAGATACAAGCGAAAATGATAACGCCGGTGTTGTGGTACCAATCTACCCCTTTGTAAGACAACATGTTGGACAAACGGTGCAGTGAAACTTACCTCCATATAAGTGGTCTGGAAGCTGGCCCTCGACCCACGTGCCATGGTCAAGCAGACTTTCGGCTTCAAGTGCGCTGTCTTCTGGCCATCCCAACCTGGGAGCCCAGCCCGTACGCGAGTATGGGATTTCCTTTGCTTCAGGATCGACGCCATCGGCTAGAGGCTTTCCTTGATCATCCCTGGCAACATCCAGAACGCCTTCCTTGGTAGGCTCTGGCAAATCCTCGTCGGGTCCAGTGCCATCGTCGACATCAGTGGCAATTGCCGTAGCCTTGGATCGTCTGAGGTGCTGAAGCTCGGGCGGAATAGCCTGCGATAAGACGACCAGTTAGTAAGTGTTGTAGGCATGGTGGGGTTGCAGATTTGGGAGGCATCATACAGCCGCAGCCTGAGCTCGCTTTTCCTCGATGCTAGCGTTGGGATCAAAGGTGAAAGCAGGAATGCCAGCATTTTTGGCCTGGTCAACCATGACTCTCTGAGCATCATCGGCCGTCACCTGGCTCTGGGGGTCCTGGGCAGCCTCAATGGCCCCCTGCAGCTTGAGCTCGCGCTCCTGGTGAGCCGACATCTTCGGCAGTTATGGCGCCGTGCCTTATGATTGCGTCACCAACCGGGCAGTTCAATTGATGGTGATTCCTTTCGTAAAAGTCATTCAAAGCCTTCGATTGTCGTTGGGCAGCCGATATTACGGGTGGTGTTGCGAGGAGACGGATGAAGCTTCGTGTATAAAGGGGGGCGAGAGTTCGATCGAGACCGTGGGGTCGTTGCTGACGGCGATATTCTCTGGGCGTTTAATAATAGGCAGGCCGTCAAAAGATCGTGAGGGAATAGAAAGGAAACAAGGAAACAAAGTTCTGAAAGAGCAGAGAGAGGGAGCCGTAGCGTCAAAATAGTTGGGAGGGAGAGCGTCGAAGAAGAGGAATGGGGTTGGTCAAGCCACCAGCTAATGCATGTGGGCTCGGCGCAATCTCAGTGAAGAAAGAACAAGGACAGATAGACAAAAGAGAAGGACAGTAACAAACGAAAGTGAGGGAGTGTCACGACCTCGCACCCAGACCAGACGCAACGCACGCCAGTGGGTGTGGAGCTACCAACGTTGTATCTAGTGGGTGGTTGTGGTTGTGGTTTGTGGTGGTGGTTTGGCCGTGGCGCAGATGCGGGTGCGAGGTGTGTGGTGTGAGCTCAGCAAGTCCAGCAAAGCTCAGCAGCAGCAGTGAAGAGGAGGCACCGCAACCGCTAGCCCATGCCTGCCCTGCCCTGTCCTGCTGAGGAAAACGACGTAATTGTTAGCGAAGCTCGAGCCAGCTCTGGCCAGCTCCGATGCAAATGGATGCGTCTCTGATACTGGGTTCCAGAGCGGGAGCTGGCGTGGCTGGGGCGGGGTTGGCCTGGATTGGCGGCTCCAACTCGCCGGACAGGGAGGGGAGGGGGGAGGGCGAGATCGCTTAGTGGAAGTTCAGGTTACCTCAGTGCTGGGCTCTCTCCACTTGGGCCAGTCCAGCGCCCATCCCCCACTATTCGCCAGTGGCTAACACGCATCCATCGAACACACCATCCATCCATCCATCCATCCATCCATCACTAAAAAGTTTCTGACCGCGGCCTCCAAGTCGTGGAACTCTTAGCACTGTAGCACTGATCGTACCGTATTACCAAGTAAGTTACCTATCCAGGCATGTATGTACATGTAGGACATCCGGGCATCACGGAAGTGCCCTGTTCAATGTTCAAACTTTTTTCTTCTCATCCCTTTATAGTTCTTGGCATAATTTCAAGGCTGGTTCAGCTCATTTTATTGAGGACGCAAGTAGAAGGGCGAGGAATGCGTCACCATTCAACAAATGTTTCACCCCCTCCCCTCTTCCCTAGACACTCCAACGCATGCGGCTATTTTATACTTGGTAATAAACCCTCCATCTTACCCTCTTCAACCCAGGTGGCTAGACAGTGGTTCCATCACTATTTTGCACATCAATTGCGAGAGTGACAAGGATTGCGGGCCGCAAACGGGAGAAAGTGACACCAGCCCCAAGACAAGAACAAGACAAGAGATCAGTGTCAGATTGCGAGAATATATCACTTCACTCTGATTGTGTATCCTGATGGCTGCTGTTAGTGGCCAGTTTGTCGGGTTTACGGTAATGAAGCAGTGTTGTTAGACATGCCGTGATACGTGCAAACGTCCACCGACCGAAGCACATGCACACATACACAAACATGCAGCAGACATTCGATACAAATGCATACACGAGTACTTCAAAACACCCACCAAAGCATTTTCAATTCTTCTTGGTGCGCTGTGGCATCACCTACGGAGTAGTAGAGCTAGGGCAAACACGCACACACACAGTGGAGACGAGCTGCTTATCTGCTCAGGAAGGGTTGCCTACGGCTCGAGATTCCCATGACAGAAAAACACCGGACTCATCGACTGCGCATCTAAGCAAGCCACATCCCAGCAGGCCCTGCCGGTTAGATGAAGTGCCGGCTCAAGGTTGCAAGCTGGGATAAATCACACATGCTCGAGCGACTGAGAGCAATAAAATATGAACCAAGGATTTGATCCTCATTCATGTGTATGACTTCCAGAGCGAATCGTAGGGAGTTAATACGATCACGATGGGGGACTTGATGGATCACACAAAGTGCCTGTAGTGAGGTTGTTCAGCACTGCAGAATAGTGGCCAGTGCTCTCGTTGCCGATTTTATTGCCTTCATGCAACCCTGGGGAGCCTTTCATCGGCTTAGGTGACGGGCGTGTGATTCCTGCTGCAGTGGTCGAGACGCATGGATATGGATGCTTGTGAGGTCATGCAAAGACATGCATGTCACTAAACCACCCTCGTCAATAGCGCGGGCAGCACTGATCGGCTTTCTCCAGGAGCCCCGCCATGATGACGCCTAAAGAGAGATCCTCATTCATTGATGTTCCTTGTGGATGAATTTTCTCGTCACATTCAGCTGTCCATCTCGCATAATTCGCTCAACGCTGTTCTTAGTCTGCATGGCCTTTTCGAAGCTTCGGCATCGTATCCCGCAGCCGGCAAAATTATGGAGCATAGATTAGGATGATTCTTCGGTATCGAATGATTATCTCTTGATCAGTCAACTTCAAAACGTAGACTCGGTTGGTTGTTTCATAATGCTTTACCTGTGATCCACCCTCGGTTCCATCCTCACCATGGTCACCAAAAACCTGGTGCATGTGGCAATATGGCCAAGGAATCTATTGGTTTGTTAGCAAAGATGAAGTCGTCATGATCGACCAAAGAACATAACTCCAAGTCCTCAAACATGACCCTTCTTGATCTCAAGAAACTGGTAAGACATTGACCGAAGGCTCCAGAACTGTAGCCTAACACAGAAACGTTGATCGACAACAAGCAGTGCATATCTATAGTGGAATGCACTCAACAGCCAAGGCTACTCTGGGCTGGGTTCAATATGAAACAGAGCATGGAAGAACAAAAGTAGAATGTTATCAATTCATTGTGCTATCTGACATTGTCTGTTCGTGATATCGTTCCAGCTGGGTCATTTCTTGACTCTTCAAATTCGCCAATAACGCCGCTAGTCCCAACCAGCTGCTTGTAAGAGGGGGGGATGTATCATCAAAGGGAATCCGAACAAGCCACAACAAGTCCTAAATTTCAAGAAGAAAAAGAAAGAAAGAAAAAACTCCGGTATGCAAATGAAGGTATATGTAGCGTCTTGCCCCCGAAAAGAAAAGTTGCCTCATTTAGTACCCGAATCCATCGTGCTGATGGACGGGACATCGTCCTGGGTGATTGACAAACCAGGCAGAAATGCAGGCTCGATGGAATCGGCAGAGACACTCTAACCGTGCCATAGGAACTCCAACAGTGAATTCTTCAAGACAGATTGTGCATTCGGCATCATCAACGCAGTCTTTCTCTGTTGCTGCATAAGTATACATGCCCGTTCGGCGGGGTGCTGCTGGGGGCGTATTTCCTGCTGTTGTGGTCCGGGGACTTCCGTATGCGCTGTGAGATTGGATGCAATCTGTGATATGAACCTCACGCAAGTTTTCATAGTTTGGCAAAGATCGTGATGGTAGCTCCAGGTGGCAGATAGGACACTCGTCTTCTTCTGCAATCGGAGGGCGAGGTGGTAAGGCCCGCTGTCGAGATGACGATGCGTCGGCCATCATTCGGCGTCGAGCGCTATGGTTAAGCGTTGCCGACGACAGACTGGATGGTCCTACAGCTAGAAGCTGGTCTAAAGAAGACTGGTAATTTGTAGTCGTGCGTCTACGGGTTGCTGGACCGGGCCGTTGAGCGGCAGGATCCTACAAAATACACATCAGTATCTATAGTGACGTTTATGCTTTGTTTGTACTTACCATGGTGATGCTTCTTGACCTAGAAGCATAAAACTGATAGGGGTCGTTGGTCTGCCCGGTCGTAAACACTCCCCCATAACGGTTTGTGGGGGGGATGTACCCAGACGTGCCTCCTAAGCCGCCCAGGCTGCTTCGGGATCTATGCCGCGCCGAGCGTGGTGACAAAGGAGACGTCGGGCTTTGCGGCGGTGCGGTATTCGGATCCGGCACGCAAGGATTGCAAAGCCGCACTCGTTCGCCTCCTGAGAGGCCATCGACACCCAGAAACCCCCCATTCAGGCCATCCACAAGCAAGCCTTGCGGCAGCGGAACCTCGGACCCCGGCGGTCGGACAATGAACTGGTGGGGGATGATAATTCTATGCGGGGAACAGGAGTTACAAACAACTCTTCCGCATTTTCTGCTCAACATATTAATTTCCGCATGTTTCAACCTCTAGAGTATTAATGACAACAAACCTGCAGTGATGTTTGCGAACGAAAATGCTAAATTGGGCTTGGCAGATGGGACAATATGTGACTTCCGCGTCGGGCTGCCACCTTGGAAGAACAACCTCTATCGACTCTACATCGTCGCTTTCTGGAGCTTCCGCGGGAGAGTGTCGTGAACTACCTTCACCCGCAATTCTAGCCCCATTCACAGAGAGCCCGGCGAAGCCTTGCTCAAGAGCTGATCGTCTCGGCGAGCTTCTTCCAGAGTCGCCAGGGGTAGTAGAACCCATAAGTTCGCGGTTGCTAAAGACTTGCGACCGGTTCCAATCTGTTGCGCCGCCGCCGCCGTTGTTTGACGCCGCCTGCGAAGAATGGATACGATTTGTTATAGAAGAGGTTCGGATGGGAGGAGTCGGATAGAAGCGGTTGGATCCCGCTCTGTTGGTTGTTTCCATCCTGATCGCAGGCTGTGGTAATGGCTGTGACGGTTCGAGGGTAGTAGTATTATCTACGCGACGATGATCGGTTGTTGTTGAGTCTTGGTCTAGCGTTTGTATTTCATCGATAGACCCTCTCGCAGGGTTGTCGGCCTCGTGCAAAGGTGATCTTATGGTCAGGCTCTCCCCTGGTTCGTTTAACCCTCTGGGTTCCTCAATAGAGAGCCTCCGCGCTACAAAGTGGGAGGGGCAGTCAAAGAAGCGATGGCATTCTTGATCGTGGTATTCTGCTGTTTGCCACTGGCAGTGCTCAGGAGTGGTCCAAGTATTCTCGTCGCTTACTCGCGCGCTCAACTCTGCATTGCTTGCGGGTTCTGTATCCCTTGCAGCATCGCTCGGAGTGAAGGAGCTTGGTCCACCCTGTCGACTGGCCATTCTAGGGCATTCGGGTGCAGTGCAGGTATAACGAGTTTGATCTGATACGTCGAAGAAGTGGAGTAGGATTCGTCTCAGCCAGTTATTCTCGGAGGCTTGGAAAAATCAGGTAGAAAAGTACCAGTTTATGGCAGCCTATGGTGGTAAACGCCTCAGACGCCTTGTTCCAGTCCTGACCAGGTTGGAGAAGTCACTTACCTCTGAAGAGGGTCAAGGCATGATCAGCTCAGTATATACCGAGAAGTTTAGTATTGAAGGCAAAAGTTACGTCCAATAGCACACGTAAGGAAGAAGAAAAAGGAGACATGGAATCATTGAACACGCGATCACCCTTTAGCCAACCTCCTTGCCTCTGGAAGAACATGTCAAAGTCTTATCGGCGGGAGCGTGGCGGGCTGGAGCTTATCAGTGAGGGTGGCGTCGCTGAGTCACCTGCCACTATAGTTTCAGAGTCCTAGCGTTGAAGTACCCTGAAGAGGGGACGGTCTCCATGCAATGTGTCAATGTGTAGAGGACATGGAAAGCTAAGAGAGAGATGTGAAAAGTAAAATGGGAAAATCAAAGTGTCAAAGTAATGGATTCAAATTTTGTTGTGGTTTTTAATGTATCCAGTAGTGAGGTGGTAATATATATCAAACTATATTTAGCCATCTACAGAATATATTGCCATCCAAGTGTCAGAGATGTATGGTAAAATGACAATGAAACAAATAGCCGGAAGTACATTAACGGATAGCAGCTTATAAGCGACATGTGTACAATATTTGTGTCTGTATTAATATCTCATACTTCTCCTCACAAACTGGACTTTTTTTGGAATCTGCTGATATATTATCCAATTTCTCACGTGATGGGCATCATTACCCTTTTGGACCTTTACTTGCTGAAATGAGTAACATTGTTTTACAAGCTGCGTCTTACAATAAAAGCCAACACACTATATTAGGTCGCCCTTCATTCTCCGCATTCTCTGTCGCCGTCCCAGTGAATAAACGAAATAACTGACCATGTCCAGGTTCGATGTCTGATCGATTTTCCCCAGAAATAGAGGGGCACCCACATGATCAGCACGGCTGCAGATATCCCCGCCATGGCCCCATATGCATTCTGATAGCCAGACTTGTTAATCCAGGGATTCGTTTCGAAGGAAAGGAAGAAACCAAACAACGCTGATTTTATTAGTCACTTTGTTCATGCACATGAAATGCGTGAAAATAACTCACACTTGAAGCCCATGACCGCTAGGGTGATTTCTCCAGCGACAGGGCGGTAGGCATCAATAACATACACAAGACAAATATTCGTGGCTTGCGTTATGGAAAAGTTAACTAGGCATGCAAAGTTAGTTTATTCCTTGCGCGGGGGTGCACGGCTCCAACTCACGAAGACCAAGTCCTATCGTAGGACATATCCAATGAAGTTTATGCTCTATCCCAACACCGAACAGCACTAGAGATAGAGGCGCTGTTATGACTGATACCATGACAGCTGGCAGTCGCATTTCTGGCTCGCGTATACCATTGTTCCGTTTTGTCAGATAATTGGCAACCATGTCCCCGAGATGGCCTCCTGCAGGAAGTCCAAGGAGAGAACCAATCACTGCAGAAACGAAACATAGACCAACCTTCCAGGCACGAAAGCCGTAAGCCTCCTTGTATGCAACATCGACATTTGATGTGACTGCAACAAGGAAGCCGATGGTGACCGACTGAGCGAGAGCGGCCCAGAGAACAGGTGGGAGCAAAATCAGACCAAAAGGTCTAATCATCATCTTGAAGAGGTTTTCATCTGTCAACTTTGTGGGGTAGAGCTTGAGGGACTGCAAGTAGCCCTTCTTCTTTCTACCGGGACGCTCCTCCATATCTGATCTCGGACGATCATCCCCTCCTTCATTTAGTGACGAAGCATACTGCTCTTGGAGATCCTTGCCCCGAACATATGCAGTCTCTGGGAAAGTGAAGAATGCTAGTAGAAGGACGAAACCAACAAGGGCAGAGCCTACTTGGTAGATGGTTCTCCAGCGATGATTGATTGTGATGAGTCCAGAGACGATCATGCCGGCAGCTACGCCAATCGACAAGAAGCAGGTGTATGCAGACATGATAGTGCCTCTCTCATGGAGGAAGAATATGTCTGTGATAGTTACTGGGGCTAGTGTCTCTGCAGCACCGGCACCGAAGCCCATGAGAATTCGACCAACTAGAAATGCAGCATACGACTTTTCGAAGATGAGCCATACTGAAGTCGCAAAGTAAATGAGATAGCTGAGGACATAGACTGGTCGGCGACCCCATTTGTTGGCCATGGGAATCCAAATCAGGTTACCCAGGCCTTGGAGAAGAGCCGTAGTGGTGAAGAAGTAGGCCACCTTGGGGATAGCCGAGGTGAGAAGGGTGTTGTTGGCTATAGAATCAGGAAAGAAGTCTATAGCTGTGCTAACGATGGCGATCGATGGGCCTGCAGCCAAAAAGTTGCACATGGCCATTGCCAAACAGAGAGCGCATGCGATATACTTTTTGCGCCATTGCGACCTGTGATATGACAATGAGCAACGTCGCAACGATAGTACGAGTCACTGAGACGGGCATTACCAATTTAGAGGGTCGTTGGGATCTGATGATGGTGTGGGCACAAGTATGATAGTATTCGTTTCCCGATTGAGTAATCGCACGTTACCCAAGGTTCGCTTGCGGAGCTTCTCAGTCCCAGACTCATCAGCATTGGGATCCAATGCCGGAGCGACGGCATCATCGTCGTCACCTGCATTCCTCATTCTAAAGCAGAGGAAGAGCGGTTTTCACGGCCAATATGAAAGGTGGAGGGAGAGCGACGAAGCAGTGTGTACGGAGTAGTGCACGAGTAAGTTGATGTGGTATGGTCGCGTCGCCTCGTGGGTTGGGGTCGTTCCCGTCAATGAGTGCCGATCAGCTTGATATTAAAGTAGTTAAGTAGGTAGGTGGTACCTTACATGTCTAGCATAGAGTACGCTTACGCGGTGAGCAATTGCCGAGTCTCAAACACCAGGCAAAAATAGGTAGGGGGACAGCATGGGGGGCAGTAAGTATGAATGCATTCAGAGCCCAGACTCAGCCCACGGCTCTAGCCGATTCCTAATCCAAGGGCGATTTGGACATGATCGACATGCACAGTCTGACTAGAACGCGCGCGTGTGCTTCAGCACAAGTAGGCCTATGATATCAAAGAAAAAAGAGGGAACCTCGTCGGGGGGGCTTTGCAACTCAAGCCCGGGAGTTGGACACAACAGCTGGGGTGGCGCTGGCCGATGCATGGCGCCCGCGTGCCAGAGCTGTTAGATTTGGAACATGGGGTCCGAGTTCGTCTGGGCGATGACAACCAAGTGCGACAACCATGTCAGCCATGACTTTACGTGGACATTTGAGAGCAAGGAATGAGGCTTCATAACAAGTCAAGATTTCAGCAGCACCACGCGCGGATAAGACGAGCAAATGACGGTTTTGCGACGGCCATTCGTGTATTCTGTAAACAGCCCCGGAGATGTCCGTGCATATGAACATGTAAAGGCGTTGTAAAAGCGAATCAAGAAACTAATGCACGTCGTTGGAAGACATAAAGTAGGGCGGTGGCTTTAATTCTCGACCATTCGCTCGCCATTGGTGTGACGGCCTAGAACCTTGAGATGAATTTAGGAAGGCGAATGTATGATCTCATGAGATTCGCACTTGACAATGGAAAGGTGACAATCGGACCGTATCTGAAGATAAGAATGTTGTTATTGTATTCCGTAAGTAGTACTGGGTATTTGATGAGTGGTGATGAGTGGACGATTTGACTGGAACCTTCTTGGCTGCTTCGAGATGGATACCCACCTGAACTGTTCGTTTAAACCCTGTAATAATAATTGCAGTCTTCTGAGGTGTCGAAAGGTTGATCAATGGAACTCCGCCGTCCAGTTGAATTCCAGCGGTCGTTCAGCGCTCATAGAAGATCCCTGGATGTGCTGAATCACTGAAGAAGCTCTGAAGCCCAACTGGCCAGAGGACACTTGGCACTGGACGCTAATGCTCCAGGGATGCAAGCCGTCTCTTCCGCGGCACTCAGAGGGTTGGGTCCAAGCTTCGATTGTTCTTTCTAAAGAAGCTCCCGTCGCGATTCGATGTCAAGCACGGCCAGGATCTACCTTCCGTCCTTACTCATGTACTTACTGACCTCACCCTAAACCAGGCCATGTGGGTGTTTCCCTCTACCTCCGTAGTCTGTCCAGCTCCATGATCATTTTTTAAACTTTTTACCCGGCTGCTCCGTATCAGCCCCGTCCTTCCTTCCAAGAACATCCATCAGGTTTTCCGGAACGGGCTTTCCTTCCTTTCCATCCACGGCGGCCAATTTCGGCATCTAACACCTCCATCCTCAGCTACTTACCTAGCCTAGGCACTCCCTCTTTCGACATCCATCCATTCTTCTATCTACAGTACCTATTCATTTGTCATTGGATCCATTCTTCTCGACCTTTGTCTTTTTGTTCTTTGTCGTTTTATCTGCGTTTTCCCCATGTGAGCTTTGATCCGTACCATCTGGCCTCCTGATGCCAGTCTTAATCCGAAAATGCCTAGGTCATCGCTCGCACACATCCTCGAGCCTCCCAGACCAATTACCCATCACCCTACTTCGGATCAGCCTCCTCCGCCGGGTTCTGCTCCGGTCCAGCGGCCTTTGCCTTTGTCTGCGCCTGCTTCTGCACCCGCTCCAGTACCGGCATCGGCACCAGCCCTTGCGCCGGGATTTGCGTCAGTATCGACAAACTTCATAGCTTATGAGCCAAACTTGCCTGTTCAACCTCGGCCTAGAGCGATTGTTGCTGTTCCGTCGTCGTTGCCACCACCGTCTTCTTTGACAGAGGTTCCAGCGGTTACATCTGGCCTACCCATTACAAACTTCCGTATCGAAACACCGTCATCTCGCAAGGGCAACAGCGCTAAAGGTGGTTTGCATTCATGTGAATACTGCCCGCGCACTTACTCAAGACCGGAGCATCTAGTCAGGCACGTTCAAACTCATACTCTGGGAAGACGCTTCTTCTGTGATATCTGCCAAAAAGCATTTGCTAGGAAGGATCTCTTGACACGGCACGTCGCAAACCATCAGAACGACTCACCCAACAAACGGCGGCGAGTTACTTCCTCTGCAGATGCGGTACGAGTTAGCCAGGCTTGCCGTTCTTGTGCCAGTGCCCGAGTCAAATGTGATGACAAGAAGCCCTGCCGCCGTTGTGTCGATCGCCAGTTGACATGTGTTTCACCCTCCGAGCCTGGCTCTGTGGCTGCGGTTCATCTCGCCCATAGTCAGGCGCAGACGCTGTCGAACTTGATCTCGACCTCGAATTCACGCTCCCGCCCCATGCCAAATAATAGCTCGGTTGCATCTATATCTAGAGAATCGACAAATTCATGCTCGCCAACATCTCATGATCAACCACGATCCGTCCCTGCCAGCGAAGCATCTACTGCGCATGATACCACCAACAAGACCACCCCAGTGTCACAGAGTACTCCTATAAAATTCGAGGGCAGTCAGTTGTCATCTCCAGAAGAAGGTAAGGGCTTTGGACGCACCGGAATTGGCTGGTGGCACTATGAATTTGTGCTTGTAAGCTGACATTTAAAAAGTAAACTCGGAAACTCATTTGCAGGCCAATACAGTGGAAGTGAATCATGTGCCATTCTTTGACTTTCTTCGGGAGATGCTTTACCAGCAGCCCTTTGACCAGACCAAGCTGGCTAACCCAGAGGGTATGGATGTTCTGAATTATTGCGATAATGCAAACATGGAACTTACAGAAACGGATTTTGGCCTCATGGACTTTTGGAACTTGGATGCCCTCAATGTAGGCACTATGCCAACGGAAATGGAGGTAACCGGCCCACTTGTGCAAAACACGGTCGACATATCTCAAATGAGAGAGAATCTGGTTCATGTTTGGACAAAGTCACCATGGCGATGGGACCCGGCAAATCATGATAGCGGATACAAGGAGCAAGGCAACCTTCCAGTCTCTGCTACAGATGCGGCCTGTATCCAATTAGAAGAAAGACGTAAGGGGATAGAAAGGGTCATTGACGAAAAGCTCAACCAGTCAAGTCGTGACCAGGTCCTGACTGTTTTGTTGTCGACTTGTCATCAAAGTGGGAATGCCGGTCGGGTAGCTGCATCCTTCCCCTCGGTGGAGGTTATGGATACCATGGTCCATATCTTTTTAGCAGCTCATGGATGTCAAGTGTCAGCATGGATTCATTTCCCCACATTCACCTTGAATACACAATGGCCAGAATGGATAGGCGTCGCGGCCGCCGCTGGTGCCGTCCTTACACCTGTGCCAACACTGCGCAAGTTCGGCTTTGCCGTACAGGAAGCAGTTCGTAAGTCAAAGACGCACATACCTTTACAACTATACAATAATTCGCTAACTCCTTTACTCACAGGCATTACAATACCTGCACGGGTAAGGTGTATTTATGAAGCACATGTTACTGGTGGCTAATCATTATCATAGTTTGAACATAATAACACTGCCATCCAAAACCTGAGCCTTGTTCAGGCGCTTGTATTGGGCCAAGATCTCGGTCTCTGGAGCGGTAACCGCCGGAAGATGGAAATTGCAGAGTGCCACCTTGTTATCCCTGTGACGGTATGAACTGGAATGATTACCTGACATCTGAGTGTGTACTTATTGTTTGCAGATGATGCGATACCGCCGAAAGTTTCAGCGCTCTTCGTATCCACTCGTTATCGTTGACCCTTTAGATGACGGCGAGGTACTCGATGAGAAATGGAGGTTCTGGGTGGAAATGGAACAATGGAAGAGGTTGGTTTGTGGCATTGTCTTATGACTTATTTGATGCTGATATTCTCAGGCTTGTTTTTCACTGTTACATCCGGGAGGCTCAAATCTCCATGACTACGTTGACGAACACCTGCATGGCCTACTCCGAAATAACACTACCACTTCCGGAGCCAAGAGAATTGTGGTTTGCCAAGTCAGCAGCCGAGTGGAAGGCACGGTATTTGGAGCGATCCACCGAGCAAAGTAGGACAGCCCCATCGATGGGCGACTTCCTCTTTGACGTGAAACAATTTCTCAACAATTACGTGCGACTTGATATGCAGTTGTCGATATCAATCTATTTGCATGGATACTGGTCACTCATTCTGGACTACCGCCAACTAAGTGCTGTTCAAAATTTCCGCTCTTATATGCAGGGGGCAGGGAATCTCTTGCTCAGCTCCCGCCATCAGGAGCTTGTCACGGCTCTGCAGACATTCCAGTTGATATCATTGGACTGGCCGAGTGTTTCTGCGCAGGAGCACCTTCTGTGTAACCTCCTCTTGATGAATCTGCACGTCTCCCTGGACGACTTACAGTTATTCTCGGGCAAGGATGGAGAAGATGAGGCTCGTCGAATCTATCCTATTCTGCAGGATTGGGTTTCGAGTTCCGACGGTCGATCGGCTGTGTGGTGCGCGGGACAAGTTCTACGATATGCCAAGCAGTTCCCGCCAGGTCATCTCAAGGATTTTAATGCTGTTGCGGTCCATCACGCCTCGCTTGCACTGTGGACATATGGCGTCGTGTCACGAGCCAATCGCCGAGATGCGATTGCGATTCAGGCTGGATACAGGCCGTTTTACCTCGACGGAGCGAACGTTGCTGCGAGTCAGAGGTTTATTGGAGCCCAACAGGGACGGGCGCTCATCCAGGGCCCCGGGGTTGAAGGTGGCGCTGCGGCTGAAGCATCGCTTTACGATCCGCGTGCATGCATGGATATCGCGCATGAGATTTTGCAGTCCAATTTTAGGACGGCGCAAGAAGTTTTGCCGCCGATTGTAGAAAACCTCTGCCAGTTGATTAAACAGCTTGGCAACGCTGCCTGGGCAGTCGGGTTGAGTTGATTTTGCATCTCCATTTATTTGGTGCACTTTCTTGAGGCGCTTACGAGTGTGTTTGCGTTTTAGAGCATGGCGTTTACTGGGATGAATATTCACATTTGTTTGATTTGGTGTAGGATGCGCATGATTTCTGGATGGCTTGGAGTTTGGGGGCAGATTCGATGATACCCAGATGGTGTGCATGCAACCTTGAAACGTGTTCGTGGCTGCGCATAGATGCACGAGGAAGGGTGAGGGGGCTTTGGACCCCATTGTTGAGTTGAGGATTGTCTTGCTGCTGGAAGAAGGAGGCGGCTGTGCCGGTATGTATCGATTATCTACCAGGTGGATAGGTGAAAAAGTCGATGCAAGTTGGTTGTTTTATAGTTGACACGCAGGGAGTTTTACCCCGGCCCGCTTGAGTCTTACTTGGAGATGAAGTGAGCGAAACATCAACTTACTGGAATCAGAAATCAATCAATCCATATCCATTAATGTTGTAGGGGAGCCACGTGAGAATCCAGGCCGAGATAATCTGAGACTTTAGGATTGTGAGGCCCAGCTGCAGCCTACGAGTTCGGAGTATAATAAATGAATAGGTCGGGTACTCCCGACTCACCTGAGCGAATGAGTGAAGTGCACGTAAGTCAGCTGATAGGGGATCCTTCCATCCATCTCAATATCTCTCATGTTGCAAGGCTTGGATATTTTTGTTGCCTGTCGCTTCTCTTTTTCTCTTGGCCATATACCGAGTACGGAGCATTATTTTTTTTATTTGATTGTTTCTTGTTGTCGCGCTCCTTGATTATTACAAGCATTATAGCCCAACTTGCTCTCATCTTACTCACAGTAACCCAAAGTCATAGCGGATACCCCCAGAATACAACCTCATTTCCTCTCCACTCATAGCTTGCATCTCAACACCACGCACGCATACACCACCCTTTCTCACACACTCCCTCACGCTCCCTCACAACAACGCATACGTAATATAAATAAAAATAAAAATACAAATAATGGATCCTTCAGACAGTTTGACCCGCTGGCCGGCCGTGCCGCAGACGACCCTCGCCATTACGGCCACTGCCGTCGCGACGGCTTCGCTGCTCCTGTTTGCCAAGGCTACGCTCTGGCCGCGGTGGGATAGGGTGCTGGCTAACCCGCTCAAGGCGCGGGCTGGGGGGCGCGTATTGGGCGAGGAGTTGAAGGGGATGGTGTATCATCCTGATTCGTTTCCTGGGGCGAGGGATGTTGAAACGCCGGTGAGTTCTTTTTTTCTCTTTCTTTTGTTTGTTTTATTTATTTGGTTTGTGGTGAGAGGATGGATGAGTGAGAGTGAGAGTGAGATGATGAATGAAAAGAGTTGAATGATCAAGTAAATGGAACAACAAACTAATAGTGAAATACTAGTATGGAACGATCCGTGTATATGAATTCGGCCCCGAAGACGGTGAAAAGGTCCTCCTCGTTCATGGTATTAGCACACCATGCATCACCCTCTCACGCCTAGCCAACGGTCTCGCTGAGCGCGGCTCCCGCGTAATGCTCTTTGTAAGAGCTCCCCTCCCCTCCCCTCCCCTTCCATTCCCTATATATCCACACACATTCACAGGCTAAACAAAAGAATGTAGGACCTCTTCGGCAGAGGCTTCTCAGACGGCGTGGGCGATCTCCCCCACGACGCTCGCCTCTACGTCACCCAGATTCTCCTCGTCCTGGCTTCTAGCCCCTTGCCCTGGACGGGAGACAACGCCATGCGCCTCATCGGCTACTCCCTCGGCGGGGGCATCGCCGTCCACTTTGCCACTTCTTTCCCCCACCTCGTCTCCTCGCTGGTGCTGCTCGCCCCCGCGGGTCTCATCCGCTCAGAGAACTTCGGCACCGTCTCCCGCTTCATCTTCCAGTCGGGGGTCATCCCCGAGCGCATCCTGGCCTACCTAACCCGTATCCGTCTCCGCCAGCCCATCGCCGCCGCGCGGAAGCCCAAGACTCTGTCGCCAACCGCCGCGCCCGCCGAAATCGCCGTCGCCGAAGCCGTGGACGTGGACGCGGCCAAGGGGGACGCGGCCATGCCGCTAGAGGAGCGCATTCTCCGGTACGTCAGCTGGATGGTGGTCCACCACGCCGGCTTCGTGCCTGCCTTCATGTCGTCCATCCGCTACGCGCCCTTGACCGACCAGCACGACTCCTGGAAGCTCTTGTCCAGGCGCGATCCCGGCACGACCCTGATTTTGCTCGCGGAGCACGACGAAATCATCGACGTGGATGACTACAAGCGTGACGGCGTACCCATTACCGGAGGAGAAGGCCACACTGAATGGAGGGTTGTCCCTGGTACGCACGACTTTGTGATAACCCATGCCGATAGGGTTCTCAGAGAGTTGGATCAGTGGTGGGGGCTGAAGAATTAAAGATGATGGGGATGTTTCCCCCTAGATCTAGAACATGTTTGAATGAGATAATAATGCGCACGATAGAAAGTTTCAAATAGGTTGGTTTATGTGTTAATAGTTGAGATTAAAGACATAGTTATATACAGTGATTGGCGATGCCCAATGTGCTATAAACAAAAAAAGTGGCGATCCCAAACGCTGAATTCATGCATGTCCAAAAGATTATAAAATATTCCTTCGTGTAGATCATCGGTCCAAAGCTTGGCTTTGACACTTTCATCAAGAGTTAGCAATAATACTCACAATAGGGAGTTGAAAGGGGTAATTACCATTTGCCAGTACACGCCTCGCTTCTTTAACAGCTCCGCATGGTTCCCTTGTTCCAATAGCTTTCCTTCACCTAGAACAAAGATAATGTCTGCATTCTGAACCGTGGCCAATCTGTGTGCCACCACCAGCATGGTGCGGCCCTTGCCTGCCCGCTCAAATGCTGCCTGTACCAACTTCTCACTCTCGGAATCAAGGGAGCTGGTAGCTTCGTCCAGGAGCAAGATATCTGGGTTTCGAATAAGGGCGCGGGCAATGGCAACGCGCTGCTTCTGTCCACCGGAGAGGGACACACCTCTCGAACCGATGTTGGTATTGTAACCCTCAGGGAGAGAGACAATAAATTCGTGGATGGATGCGTCGCGACAAGCTTGGTGGATCTGCTCATCTGTGACCGCTGTATCGTCTACTCCGAGTATGATGTTATCCCTGAGAGTGCCTACAGCCAGGTCAGTTGGAATTGAACAATCAAAAAGAGAAGGAATGTACCTTGGAACATCATAGGCTCCTGTGCAACAAGCGAGAGATGTCTCCGGTATTCATAGACGTTGACTTCAGTGATATCTTTGCCGTTGCACAAGATGCGTCCCCTGTCAAGCTCGTAGAATCTTTGCGCTGTTAGTTATTACACTCCAATATCATAGACTCTACTAACCGTTCCATGAGTGAGATAATGCTCGTCTTGCCACAGCCGGATGCTCCAACAAGAGCCGCAAATTGGCCCTTCTCAACGCTTAGACTCAGACCACTGAAAACTGGCACATCGCGAGTCGGATATTTAAAGTGCAAATTCTCTAGTTCAATCTTCATGCCTCCTTGAACATCAGGAATCTTGTTCGATTCTGAACTCGTATCTTGGAGCCTTGTATCTCTCATGCTGAGAATACGATTTGCTGCAGCAGTAACTTGTGCGACATTGGGCCCAAAGCTCAAGCTCTGTCCCGCAGACTCCCCCGTATTCATGATGGCCATGAAGCAAACAAAAAAGTTTTCGACCTTGTACTCTCCGCTTGCTAAAAGACGACTGCCGTACCAGAAGATGAGAGCCTGGCAGGCCATGGTTACGCTGTCTGAGAAACCAAAGAGAAGACTGACCCATCTAGCCTTCTTGTATGCTGTTATAACATGGCCGCTGCAGAGGTGCTCAAACCGGTCGCATATCGGCCCCTCCAAGGTGAGGGAGGTAACAGTTCTGAATGCGCCAATTGACTCGGAAGCAAACTTGGAGCTCTCTGCAAAAACTTCGTTATTCATCTTTTCAAATTGGAGTTCATACTTCAAACGCCAATACGACGAGACGAGAAGAATTGGCATGACAACGCAACTAGCCACAATGGCAAGCTTCCAACCAAAGGAGAAGGCTATGGCGATGGACCCAGTAAGGTTAAACACTGCAATGTAGACACTGGCCATATTCACACCCATGAGCTCTTGGAGTTGCTGGGGGTCGCCAGCGGCTCGAGCCGTCATGGTGCCCTGCGAGTGGTCTTCACCATCAAAGAACGATATTTTCTGATATAGAATATCCTCAAAGTACTGCCGTTGGTATCTCGCTTGGACGATCGGTGCCAACCATGTGGAGAATGAAAAGGTGCCAAAGTAAGAGATACCAACACCAATAGCCAACACCAGCCACATCGAAGCCCAGAAACGGCTCTCTTCAAGCAGTTTCTCTCCTTGGTACTGAAAGACGACGACAAGTTTTGCGAAGAGCCAAGCCTGTAAAGGTACACCGGCTCCAGCACATGCAGAAAATAAAATCGTCAGAAACAGCAGATACCAATGACTCTTGGTCTCGTAGAGCAGCCGTCCAAAACTGGCAAAGAAATTCCGCTGCTTCATCGAAGTCTTTTCCGACTCAGCTTGAGCTCCCACCTCGTTCTGGCTCTTTTCACGAGCTAAAGAACTAGAATCGGCGTCCTTCTCTTTACATTCATCATCCTCTTCGGTGGATCCTCCGAGAGAGAGTGCCTGAGCGTTGACAAGACCAGAGTAGACACCTCCCTCCATTGCAATAAGACTTTCATGCGTTCCAGATTCCACAACTTTGCCTTTCTTAAGAACCACGATTCGATCGGCTTTCTTGATTGTGGACAGTCGGTGGGCAATAGTAATGGTCGTTCGATTCTGAGCAACGCGGTCCAAGGCAGCCTGGACTATTCGCTCTCCTCGAACATCTATGGCACTTGTTGCTTCGTCAAGAATGAGAATCTTGGGCTTACGAACAATGGAGCGGGCGATCGCAATGCGCTGACGTTGGCCACCAGATAGCTTCGCTCCACTGTCACCAACAATGGTGTTGTACCCCTATTTGACTATCAGCAAGGCAATGCAGCAGAGATGGAATCAACTTACGTCGGGAAGTTTGTCAATAAACTCGTCCGCAAAGGCCTCTTGACAAGCCTCTTTTACCAACTCCCTCTTCTTTTCCTCAGATTCATTCTCCCATTGTGAGCCAATCAATCCATTTGCCACGTTGACATAGATGGTGTCGTTAAAAAGAAAAGGCTCTTGCTGAACAAGCCCAATCTGAGATCTCCACCATTTCATCTCAATTTCATCAAGCACATGACCACTAATTGTGATGCTTCCATCGAGTTCCACTGGTGGACCAGTCTCTTCGGGCTCTTGGTCTGTTATTTCATCGTCTCCTTCGCCTTTTTTATCCTTCTTTTTCTTTTTCTCAACTGCTTTCTCAATCACATGTTGAGCTTTGAGAGTATACCATCGTTCGATCAGGCCCACAATCGTACTTTTTCCAGATCCTGATGGTCCAACAATGGCAGTGATTTTGCCAGCCTTGATGTGCAAGTCCAGCTCATCCAAAATCTTGACGTATGGACGACTAGGGTAAGCGAATGTGACTTTATCGAGAATAATATCATCTGTAGCAGATATGTCAGGATCCTTGAGATGGCCCGAGTCTGGCCGAGGTGCATCTATAACAGTGAAAAATTGGCAAGCAGCAACAGTGGCCTTGCTGACTGCTAGAAGAGGACTCGATATGCGTTCCAAGGAGAAGACAACCATCATCACCGAGAATAAAACACTGTCATGTAAGCATGCGCCATCGCCTGGGGAGTCCTTTTACTTACGTTACAATAGTGCCAACATTGTTAGTTCCGCTTTCGACGGCTGTTTTGGTTCCATACCAAAAAGCCAATGCAAATGCAGAAAATACAGCGAAGAACTATAGGATGTAAGTAATTATTCTTCAAATACTTGAGTCACTTACAATAAGCCCAAACTGCAATGCGATCAAAGGAGACATGAACTGGGAATGCCGCTTGGCCTCGTCAACAAAGGTCGAATACTTCTTGGTCATGCGGGTTTCTGCGCCACAGGCTGCAATCATTCGAATGCTGGCAAATGTCTCGCTGGCAACAGATGATGATTTGGCTTCGGCCTACGAGTAAAGTCAGATTGATTTTTTTTGGTACGATGGAAGCTACCAACTTCTGTCACTCTGCCATGGCCCTTGACGATGAATGGTAGTAGAATGGATATTGTAAGTATGATGAAGAGGATTGCCGACGAGGTTACCAGCGTAAGAGACCAATTTCTAGTAAAGCAAACAATAAGGGAAGCAATTATAGTCGCATTATACTCGACAAATGTGCCGAGTTTTTCTGAGATGCCAAGCTGAAGTACATTGCTGGTGGAAGTGATTGTTGTCGTTGCTAAACCGGGAGGCATCGAATCCAAGACGTGTATGCTTTGTGCAAAGAGGGCCTTTAGGTAATTGAGCCGAATGGCCGAGGATAACCTGATTCCAATCATGCGGAAGGCAAACTAGAAGCTGTAAGTGTTGGTCCATATTGATAGCATAGGCTGGTGCAGTAATGGTCACCTTGTTGATGTAATTGAGACCAAGCCGAGCGATGAAAAGGGCAAACATGTATAGACTAGCCAGTATTAGTATGATGATATAGGACAAGAGCGGTTCTACTTACGCAAGTCTGTCCATTTTCTTCTTGAAGGCGTCCACGCCCTGGCCTGCATTGGAGAAATCACTAATGTTTCCAACAAATCGACCTGACAAATTGTAAGCCAAGATGTCTCAGAATATACCTTAAAGAGACCAACCAAATACCACATTCATCAAAGGCAATGTGACACCAGCACCAATAGATGCCAGGAAGCCGGCAGCATAAGCTAGAAAGTCCCATTTCGTAGCATATTTAAACACTCGCTGTGAATTTTGTGAGATTTCGTGAACCCAAGTATCTTTTTTGGCCGTAACGAACCATGTAATCCTGAAACGATGCTGTTCTCTGTGGCCTCGGCTTTGACTCTGGGACTGGTTCGCTGAGGCCAGCGGCGGCAATGCTTTGCTTCTCATTCTCCGGAGGTGGAGAGCTACTCGACTGCTCAACTATTATATCGTCTTTGGTACCCATTTTGGCCTTGCAAACTGGTGGAGCAAATTGATAGAATGGAGAAGATGGATGAAACGGAAAGTATGTACTGTATATAATATAGATAATATTTAAAAAAGAAATGGTGGAAATATTCGACGGGTCATTAAATTTGGTAAATATGTGGTGGCTTTCGACTGCTGGCTGTTTTGGGCTGGCTGGCCGCTGGCCGCTGGCTGCTCAACATAAACCGATGAATACGAAAGTCATCATCCCACACGGCGTGGCGGATCAGATTAGCAGGACGGGATCTGGAGCAGCCCCGAGCGGTCAGGCATGGCCAACGCTATCCGAACTTGGGACATTGGAAGCCTCATGGACAGTCGAGATGAGGCGAGGTAAGGCATGAATGAAATGAATTGAGATGCCTGGCACGAGAATCGCCTTGGAGTACCAGCAGAGGTAGGTACCTGCACAATGTACCCTTGGTATTTTGGCAAGAACCTCATGATGCGATCGGCGGCCAATCATTGGCGGGATCCAATTAGATCAGACGTTAATCAACATTCAACAGCTCTACGGAGTACTAGCGGAAGCTTGGCGGGTGAGGCAACAGCTCCCGTGCTTGCATATAGTGACCTTCCTTGATATCTCCACGTACCTTATCTCTAGGTATCTAGTACCTCCCATGTCTTGATTAAGCCGCTGCTAACTGGGAATACATGAATCCATATAGCTGCTGGGCATTATTAGAAGAGATCTCCCAATGCCATCTGTTGCAGATCCCAACTTTGTTCATCTATTTGGTAATACTGCTCGAGGTAGTATAAGTGCATTTACATGTAGAATGGCTACGCACGGTGTGCAGTTTTGAACGCCGTCTCCAGGCTCCCGTTCAGCTGAGACATTCAAAGCCAGCTGAATTTAGAGTCAAAACATTATGACGGCAATGTTACTGTTCACAAATAGATCCGATTTAAAGACGACTAGCATTAAAGAGAAAATAAGTTAGATCAAGATGAACTGTCCATAGAAGAATTCCCTTTGTATGAGAAGATGCTAAAAATTGGTTGACTCGGTGGCTTGAGCAGTCTGTCGTATCGGGTAACTCAACAAGCCCGATAATCCGAAGAGAAGAGGAGCAAATCACCTGGTTTGGAGGGGTTTATATTATTGCCTTTATGGAATTTTGGATTTGGTGAGTATTTCAATCATACAAAATCTCAAAAACCAACTTGAAATCGCGCTCTCTAGGGTAACATTTGATTCATAAAATACATATCACTTGGGCATAGTTGCTCTTCCACATAGACAAGTCGTTGTTACTCGCCTTAAACATGTTTGTGCCATGATTGGATAGCATGATACCATTGGCCTTCATCTATCACGCATGCCTTAAAACAGCATTACTCTGGGGCGTGATTCTGATGTATCTTTGGCAGCAGTATTACTGCAAACTGCCCCTGTAATGGAATGCACAACATGCTACTCAGGCTTCCATTCAGCTGGAAGATGTAAAGCGGGGCAGTCCGGCTGTGTCAGGCAGACATATTCATGGATATCACCAGCAGGCCATGTCCAGCTTGACAGGGCGAGGCAACGATATACTAATAATTACTGCTTAAACGATAGATCCGAGAGTCAATGATTCTAAATACGAAACAATGCTAGAAACGGCAGACAAACGGGATCCTGCTTCATCAAGCCACAATAAGCCATGCGATGTCTGTCTCAACCTACAGTATTCCTCCCAGCGTGCCTATCGGGTCCTCAAATCCGGGGGAGGCATCCCCGGTCATATGGATACTATTCTGAGGCACATTGATGATTTCGAGAAATCGAGCTTACGGGGATGCTTTACGTGTGATTTTCTTGCAAAGGCTATCTTACACTTTGAGCCAACGGAAGAAGACTGCGAATCTATTTCCATCAATCTCAACAAGTTTGGCAATATTACGATATTGCTTACATCGACTTGTAAAACAATACAGATCTACACACCTGCAGGTAAGAAGACAAAAATATGGCCCATCGTTTACCATCGTATGTTTACCTATTGACACATTAGTCACTAGGTATGCCACCGGTCTGGGAAAGCATCACAAATAGCCAGGAGATTAGCGGCTCTGCAGATTCCCAAGAAGCATATACGTTTATTGAGAATTGTCTTGCAAAGTGTGAAGATCATCCGATATGCAGACCTGTGTCATTTGAGGTTCCTACTCGCCTCATTGACGTTGGCTCACTCCAAGAAACCGAGGTTCGACTCGTGGAAACTATGCCCTCCGCTCAAGACAACTACATCGCCCTGAGCTACTGTTGGGGAAAATCCGAGGTGGTCAAGACTCTACAGAAAAATTACGAAGCGATGAAGAAGGGAATACAAGTCCTGGGGTTTCCCAAGACAATACAGGATGCAATTAAGATAACCCGGAAGCTGAACCTCCGATATCTATGGGTTGACGCAATATGCATCATCCAAGATTCGACCCCGGACTGGGAGATTGAATCTAGTAAAATGGCATCCGTCTACTGCAACGCGTATTTAACCATTGCCGCCGCAACTTCGCGTGGTGCAACAGATGGGTTTCTTCATCAAAACCACGTTGCAGCCACCAACAAGCTTCCATTCAAGATGGAATGGACGACTCATAAGGGCCAGCAGTCAGTCTTGGCCGCAAGAGTAGTACCGGAATTATCAAGGCATTCGCTCGGAGAAGATGGCGAAGCATACGATCCTCTACCTTTATCCTCTCGGGGTTGGACATTGCAGGAGAGTAGTCTTTCGAGAAGGCTGCTGACCTATACGACAGAGGAACTGCGGTGGTCCTGCTTGCATTACTCAGTCTGCGAATGCATGACTCTCGATAAGATAGAGGAGAATGAAAAATTTCTTTACAAATCTCTCCATTCCATCAGTAACCAGAACAAGGCTTATGAGGAATGGCATTATTTGGTCTCGGATTTCACGGGGCGCTCGCTGACGGAACCCCTTGATAGGCTTCCTGCGATATCTGGCATCGCACGGGCAGTCCAAGACGTCACCAATTCCAAGTACATTGCAGGGCTGTGGTCAGAAAACTTCATTGAAGGCCTCACGTGGATAGGGAGCATACCTCACAACATTTCATCTAGCTTGTCGGTCCCGGCACTTCCCACCTATCGTGCACCAACATTTTCCTGGGCATCAGTCGAACAGTCTATATCATATATAGTCACGGAGCGCTGGGTGTCGGCCAAGTCCTGCTGTCTAATTGAGGCTGACGCAGAGGTCCCGGGTCGGAACCCCCTTGGCCAGGTGAAGAGTGCGTGGGCGACATTACGAGGTCTGATATTCAAGACTACACTGGAAATCAGACGTAATCCCGATGACAGTGAGTACGACAAGTACGTCGTTTCTTGTGGCGATACCGAATTTGTACTCAGGGCCGATATGGCCTTGGAGAGTTTCGAAACCATCAATCAAGGTGTTATAGAGAGGTCCGTTTGTCGGTCGCCATTTGGGTCATTAAAGAAGGAGGCAGAGGCTGGAACGCCCGTGTTCCTCTTCTATCTTGGATATCGACGTGGGTCGAGACACCCAAGAAGGAAGCATACGCTCCAGGCAACTAGCGAATATCTTGTTCTTGGAAAGTCTCCTATGGACATGAGCAAGTATGAGCGGCTTGGGAGCGTAGGCGAAGCATTCATGACGGATGCCGAAATTACTGTAGATTCGGAGCCTGCCGAGTGTTTAGAGATGCTCAGTCGCTTTTCAGAACAAGTGATTACTTTGATATGAATAGATCTACTTGATATCCATAGATCTTTCACATCTACAGACATGAACATAGAGATATGAGCGGCTTGGGGAAGCTTATCGATAGTGTCTCAGGTCCACTCCCAGGGCTCTCCGTTAGCGGGGCATGCATCGCGCTACCAAGCAAAAGGCTTCTGATGACTCCAACCACAAGGCCAAGTCCATTTTTACCCCTCTGCCCCTCGAATGAATCGAGTTTTGCCCAGATTAAGGTCTCTTCGACCATCTCGGACACTGTCGCAATTGCATCGCCTTGGTTCCCGGGTCCCTCGTCTTGCTGCCGTCAATTTCTACCATTCAGAGCCATCAAACGTCGCCATGGCTCCCAAGACCAAATTCGAGTTAAAAACGCCGAAAGGCACCAAAGACTGTATGCCATGAACTCTCTCTACCCACCCCGCGATCATGAACTGCAGGCCAACTTACCCCACGGGAACGGCAAGGACATGGTCATTCGCGACAAGATCTTCACCACCATTACCGAAGTCTTCAAGCGCCACGGCGGTGTTACCGTTGATACACCCGTCTTCGAGCTCAGGGAGATCTTGGCCGGCAAATATGGCGAGGACAGCAAGCTCATCTACGACTTGGCCGACCAGGGCGGCGAGATCTGCTCCCTCCGGTACGACTTGACGGTCCCCTTTGCCCGTTTCTTAGCGATGAACAAGGATATCCAGAACATCAAGCGCTACCACATTGCCAAGGTCTACCGCCGAGACCAGCCCGCCATGACCAAGGGCCGCATGCGAGAGTTTTACCAATGCGATTTTGACATCGCCGGTAACTACGACGCCATGCTTCCGGATGCCGAGGTGCTCAAAATCATCTGCGAAGTCTTTGAGGGACTGGGGTGGAATGGCGCGTACACCATCAAGCTCAACCACCGCAAGATCCTCGACGGCATCTTCCAGGTGTGCGGCGTCCCAGAGGACAAGATCCGAACGATTTCGTCAGCGGTTGATAAGCTTGATAAGCTGCCGTGGGCAGAGGTCCGAAAAGAAATGACGGAAGAAAAGGGCTTGGCTGAGGACATTGCCGACCGCATTGGAGAATGGGTTATTCACAAAGGAAAGCACGATCTTCTTGATAAGCTACGCGCCGACGAGAAATTGTCAGCCAATGAGTCCATGCAGCAGGGAATTGCTGATATTGCCCTGTTGTTTGATTATCTCGACGCCTTTGGCGCCCTGGACAAGGTCTCATTCGACCTTGGCTTGGCTCGTGGCTTGGATTATTACACAGGCCTCATTTACGAGGTGGTGACCGAAGGTTCCGCCCCGGAAGCGACCCCCGGCTCAGAGGCACCCCCGGCAGCCAAGCCCAAGAAGAAGTCCAAGGGCAATGCCGAAGATGAGGACCGATCTGATGACCCTACTGTTGGCGTTGGAAGCGTGGCTGCCGGCGGCCGATACGATAACCTTGTTGGCATGTTCTCGGGCAAGTCCCAGATCCCCTGCGTCGGCATCTCGTTTGGTGTCGACCGTATCTTTTCCATCACCAAGGCAAGACTGGCGGCGGACAAGTCTGCGGAACAGGTCCGAGGCAACGATGTCGACGTTTATGTCATGGCTTTTGGCGGAAAGGGTTTCATCAAGGAGCGACTGGAGGTTTGCTCCAAGCTGTGGGAGGCAGGCATCAAGGTAAGCATCCGATGCAATCTTACTTGCCCCTCTTGATGTGGGGTTACGTATGTATAATTTCGATGCTAATTGCTAATTGACTCCTTCTAGGCGGAATTCCTCTACAAGAATAAGCCCAAGATGCAGGCCCAGTTCAAGGCCGCCGAGGCCAATGGCGTACCGTTTGCCATCTTCATTGGCGAGGACGAGTTGGCTCAGGGCAAGGTCAAGGTCAAGGAGATGGGGCTCAGAGATGGACACCCCGAGAAGGAGGGCATCTTGGTCGATCTGAAGACCATGGCGGAGGAACTCAGGGTCCGCATCCACCGAAAAAAGGAGCTGGAGCAAATCACGAGACAGGCAGAGGGGCTCAAGGTGGTGGGCGGCATCAAGGGCGATGAGGTTGTAGCCAAGACGGAGGAGGGAGAGGAACAAGCGGCTCCTGAGACTAACCCCACGACGGCATAGATGAGTCAAAAAAATGCAGATGGATGTTGAAGTCGATGCATGCATGTCTGAAAAAAGTGATGGTTGCAGGAAAACACGCGAATTCTGGGGAAAACGATAAATGATAGCGTTGGTTGGTTAGAGGGGGGCGGCGGCGGATGGATGACAGCTTCGCCCTGACCAGGTGATGCACATTGCAGGTTAGGGAACGTCGATCCGGCCGGAAAGGTGGTGTCGGGACTGAATGGGAAAGGTTTTGGGCAGCACGGACGACACGGCTTGAATGTTGGCCGCAGAGCTAACAAACGACTGCAACCCATTTTCTGTCATGTTTACACTTGCAACTTGCACCACAAGAAAAGTGAGAGAGGGGGAGAAAATATGATGGTGTCCCGCTCGGGCAAATCCGAGTTGTGACAGGACGCGGCTGAGCAAAGCCATCATGATCATATTTTGCTTCTGCTTGTCATGTTTTTTGGGGACCCTAAGACCCTTGGAGCTAAGATATTGGGTGGCGAACCTGTCAAGATGGGAGGAATCTGGGGCTAAATTGTTTGTGTCTGTGTCTGTGTCTATGTCTGTGTCTGTGTCTGTGAGAGAGAGAGAGAGTGTGTGCGATTCAATATTTACTTTTTAGGGGGAACAACACTTTTATTGATTGATGCGTGTGTTAGACTTGTTATTAGTCCGCAGAGTTGAAACGAGAGCGCAAGTGACAGCTCTGATTCTCCGAGAGCCAACAGGCACAAACAAGCAAGTTTCTTCTGGTGGCCATTTTGTTGGTTGATAATATCCATGGATACCGGATGAGAAAACTCATCACATCCGGTCCCGAGAGAAGAGGCCAAGAGACCCGTTTTCAATATCCCACAGAAAGAAAGAGAGAAAAAAACAATACCGAAAGATATTAATAGTAAGAATCAGCTGTGAAGGGGGAAAAAAGAGAGAAGAAAGAAAAAAGAAATGAAAGCATGCATCTCTTAATACAAGCAAAATCTTGGCGGTATAAACGAGGTTCTGGAATGTCGAGGGTTTTTGCTTCCTGGTAGACACGTTTTGGCGATGAATCAATCACATCACATCACATCACATCACTCCCTACAAAAAAACATGTACCTACATATGCAATGCATAATGTTTGTGATGGAAAAAAAGAGGCTTTTTTTTCTCGCTTTGAAGCCACGTTCTTTGGCTTGCAGTCTTGACGGGGGTTGTTTTAATGTTGTCTTTCCACCCCACCATCAATCACATATTACTACGACAAGTAAATGAATATTGTTTGTGTGATGAAGAACTAAAGTGGTCACTCGAGGCGTGTAATTTGCTCCATGAGTTGATGAGCGTAGCAGAGGTCTTAAACTTGAACGCCTCAGCACCACCAAAAGAAACAAGTAAGAATATGGGAGAAGTTGGTGTGTTTCTGTGCACACACAGCCCAACGCCAACGCCAACGCCAGATCAGCAAACTTCCGAATGCCACTTCTTTTTGGTGCCAAAAAGGAAATACCTAAACCAAGGGAATGAAGAGAGGGAGGAAGAGAAAAAGGGCCAGAGACAAACGGAAGAGGTTGCAGCACTACGGAAGAAAAGGGACGAGGGGTCTTGGAGGGGGGGACAGAGGCAGAGGGGGAGGGGGAGGGAGAGGAAGGGAACAGCAATCCGGGTGGCCAGAAAGGGATTCCGTGCGGTGCCCTGTAATGTACAATTCCCTCCTCTCCCACCCGTCTCATCATCTGGCTCGAGCGCTTCCTCTTCCTACAAGGGTGCCATTTCCTTTTTTAGGCCAAAAAAGTGAGTGAAAAACTGGGCTGGACGCGGATGCGGGTACAACGCGACCACAGAGATAGGCAAAAAGGGCTGAGCCTCTGCTGCTGCTGCGCTCTCTCTCTCGATCCCAGGCACGGGTGGAAAGAGGGGACCATCTGAGGGACCCAAAAAGAAAAGAAGAAGAAATAGTGGGACGAGACATGAATGAGCAGAGAGAGCTGGGCTTGTGGTGGCGTTGCACTGCATACTCTGGCTGCGGGTTCCTGAGATGGTGATTAGCTGAAGTGGAAAGACGACAGACAGGCAAGACAGGACAGGACAGAGAGAGAGAGAACGCGCGAGTCTTTTTTGGCGTGGCCCATCCCATACCCATGCCGTGGAAGTCGTCCGTCCCAGGAGATGCATAGTCAGGGATCCAGGCGGGCAGGGGGACAGGGGGGGAGGCTGTTTGATTCATACCCCTACTCCCCTCCTCTGTCTCTTTGGTCCTCCTTCCCCTGCAAACACCTAACCTTCTTGAGCCGCATCAAATGATGCTGCTACTGCTGCTGCTACGCGTACGTGTTGCGCGTGTTAATTGCTTGTACGTGCAAGCAGGCAAGTCAGTGAGCGAGTGCATGCGTGAGTGCGTGTGTGTGCTTGCTTGCGTGCTGCAAGTTACTCGAGCAGCAGACTTTGACCAGTTCTTACTGCTCTTCACGGACGCTGGAGTGATCCCTGAGCAACATCCCTTTATTTTGATAGTCTAAACGGATGGTGGTGTTCCGTAAATTGAGTGTTGGTGGTGGTGGTGTCTGTCTGGTTGGACAAATTCCGACAAAAAAAGATGGTGTGTGTGGGCGCGATCAGATGTGCCGGGCCCTAAATGCTACCACACCACGCACTACTACCGACAGCCTGTGTGTCTGTCTGTCTGTGTCTGTGCCTCGTTTGTTTGTTTGCTTGTCCTTTGCTTTTCCTTTCAAATTGGGGCTAATTCATTCCCGTTTGTTTTGCACTTGGGGGGCTTGGTAGGACACATCAAACAGAACGTGGATGACGAAGTTGCCTTCCATTGGCAAGCATCCGAGATGTGATGTGATGAGGAAGGGGGGGGGGGGGGGGGGGCAATTTACGGTAATAACTGGGCTTTGTGAGAGAGCATGACAAAAAAGGAAAGTTGTAGAATAATACGAAAGTACATGCAGCTTCTTCTTCGTCTTCTTCTGTTTTCTCACCCAGTATCTACGGAGTAATACTACTAATAATTTGCTATTAAGATGGGAGGGGATGGGAGGAGGGGAATAAGCAGAAGCCTATCAGGTGATGGACGGGGATAGCCTCCGGACTGACGGGAAGGGAAACAAGGGAAACAGGGATCGCGGAAGCGGTAGCCAAGGGGGTGGGCGAGAAGGAAGAATTGGGACGGTTGGCGCTGATGACGGAAGGGCAAAGAAAACGACCAGAGAGAGAGAGAGAGAGAGAGAGAGAGTGTGTGTGTGTGTGTGAAAAAAGCATGGCTTGCACAAGCTGGGAGAACCGGATATGGGGAGGGGGGGTGCCTGTCCTCCTTCGTTTAACCCCTGTTTGGGGCTCTTCTTCTTCTTTCTCTCTTCGTCCATCCGTCTCTCCCTCGAGGATGAGGAGGACGAGGGGCCCTTGGGGGCTTTGTTTCCCATCCACACAGCTGGGTCCCGTCCCTATTGTTGCCCCCTCATTTGAATTTACTTTTTCCCGGGATAGCCAGGGGGGCGGGCATGGGGGTTTGATGATTAGGTAGCTGTAACGCAAGAGAGAGAGAGAGAGATTCTTGGGTCGGAAAAGGAAAAGAAAAAAAGAAAAAAGGAGGGTCTCCAATCTCAAAACAACAACTGACAGAGAAAGAGAGAGAAAAGCGAACGCGCTCCCACACATGCACACCCCCTGACCCTCTCTTTCTCTCTCTCCATTTTCCTTCTTTTCCTCCAATCGCGCATTGTACTTGTACTGCTTCTGGTAAAACGTTCTGTGTGGGTGTGTGTCTGTCTCTCCCTCCCTCTGTCGCTCTTCTTTTCTCTCAAATGTCTAAGACATTGTTCGACTTCTTTTTTTTAAAGCCTTGACTCACCCACCCTGTTCCCACCCCGAGAGGCCTCGGGCTTGTTTCTTTCTAGCTTGCCTACATTGCCTGCTTGTCTGCTTGCCTGTCTGCTACTACTGCTGCTACTACTCTACCACTCTTTTCGGTATCGTGTATTGTTGGTATGCCGTATTGGCCCTGTCCCTTCTTTTTTCGTGCTCACTCACTCATTTGAAAAACCCGTTTATAATCATTATATGGTGGTTGAACGCCTGCCCTTGCTTACATCCTCTCTCTTCGTTTTTCCCTTTCTCGTTAATCCCTAAATCTCACCCACACGCATTCTCTCGCTTGGGAAAGACAACGATTCGCGTCTTACACAATCTCACACACACGCATACCAGTCAAGCACGCACCACTCACGTAAAAGAAAGAATTCGCGAGGCTATTCGATTTTCATCCAACCTCTCTCTTTTGGATCCTTCTCTTCGAGGCTTATTATATCTTGCTATTCTTTCGTTTTGGGGGAACATATTTCCGTCATACATTATTACTACTACCATTACTACAACTACAACCACAACCACAACTACAAACGTCATCATCTTCTTCATCGTCACCATCAACGAAACACTTACATTACACATTCGGTGTCGACTACTTTCATCCAAGGGATACACACAACTCACACATCCAATCTCAAAAAGAAACACGCCCTGAATATCACGACGACGAAACAACTCCCATCAAACACACAAAAAAACACAACCGCCACAATGCCCACCAGTTTCATCCCCTTGCCCGTCAGTCGGCAATCGCTCCCCTCGGCGCCAGACTTTTATTTCGACGAGCAGCCCATCGCTCAGCGCCGCAACTCGGGCATGCGCATGCCCAAACCCATCCGCACACAGCAGCTCCAACAGCCCCAGCTTCAGTCCCGGCATCAGCATCGCCACACGCTGCCGGAACCTCTCATCCCATCCAAGCCCTCGCCCACATCTTCAACAGAGTGGAAGCGGACCGTTGCCGAGGTCAAGAGAGACTACATCAACAGAAAATACCGCGCATGTTACACCCGATGCAATGAGATTATCGAGAGCACTAAGCACTTGGTGAGTCAGAAACCCTCCGTCTCTTAATCTCATCTCTCTTAATTCCCTCTTTTGTCTTAACGCAACCCCAACCCTGTGAACCGTGTGTTCCAAGACACATGCAGACGCACATGTCAACGCCCGCTCAAATTATGCAACCATGACTAACAACCGCATGCTTATAGAAGGTCGAGACTGCGTACATCATCTACATCCGCTTCTATGCCGCCAGCGCCATCGAGATGCAGGTCCGCTCCCTGCACCAGAGCTCGCCCTACCGGACAAAGCTGCTCCTCCAGGCCCGTGAGCACTACCGCGCTGCCTCGGACCTCGCCGTCGAGGAGGACGCCTCCGCGCGCCGTCCTTCCTCCCGGAGCTTCTCCCCGGTCCCGGGCCTGCACTCACCTTCCGGATCCGATGGCGGCCACTCCATGGCCTCGACCCGGATGTCCTCACCGTCTCCCTCGCTCAGCTCCCTGGACAGCTGCCTCAAGTCCCACGACTCTGCGCCCAAGCCCAAGAAGCGCGTTGCTTTCATTGATGCGCCGTCCTATGAGCCCGCCGACTACGAGCCCATCATCCGCCCAGACTCACCCACCCTCGGCTTTGACGATTGGTTCAGTCGCCCGGCTTCTCCCGAGCCCGTCGTCGCTTCACCCCCTCGCCGCATGGGCAGCAACAGCAAGTCCCTCTCGGCCATCCCGCTCCTCTCGCCCACCCTGAGCACCAGCTCCACAGACTCATCCGATGAAGACTCAGAGGACGAGGACCTCATAGTCGACTGCTTCTCCCGCCAGCGCTCCATCCACCACTACTGCACCATCCTCAACAGCCTCCAGCACCAAATCTCATCCCATCTCTCTTGGCTGGATCAAGACATCACCGCCGCCCTGGCTCCCCACCCTCCCGCCATTACGACCGAGGAGATGCGCACCCTGGAGCTTCGCACACGCATTGAGCGTCTCCGCGCCAGCGGGTGGAAGCGCCAGCGCTTCAACCCTCAACGCTACGAAGCTCTCCGTGAGAGTGCCCTCGCGGACATGAACTAAAACTAAACCAAACCCTTCACATCTCACACCCCTAATATTCTCAACACTCCCTTGTCACAGCCTTTTTGACCGACTTTTTTTTAAACTTCTTCTTCATCTTGTTCATATATATATATACCTTATTCCCTTGGCTTGTTTATATCTCGAGTGTAAAACAGGAGGATATACCTCAGAGCGTTGGCGCCTGGATGCTTTTTTTTACTTTATTTGTTTTTGACAAAAACATATCTTGTACATCTATCTACGCATGGGACACAGAAATCTTTTGGTTTAGATCCAAGAAAAGGATATGGAAAATTCCTGGGCGGGCGGCAATTGTCTGTAAAATCACATCTACCTGTAATGAGTTTAGTTAGATGAATGAATGATGCGAATAGCAATTTGATCATGTGAAAAACAATAATTTTGCCTCACGTTTCTTGACTGTCGATGTTCAATTTAGATATAAAAACATACATATCATTCCATAACCGTGCTATCTCCATCTCGTTGAAATTGATATTGATATCCTGGCCAATTTTCATCCTCCTCTTTCTGTATGCTCAAGTGATGAAGCAGCTCCCCTTATATGGAGCAATGTGCCGACTCAAAAGCCCAAATGAAGTTCTAACAAGAAGAATCCCTTAAATCCAAGAAAAGATATGATGATAGAGGACAAGAAAATAAGAAAGAAAAAATAATTCTCAGACCCAAAAGTCGATAAATCAAGAAGAACCATTGAAACTGCGACGCTTTGCCTCCTTTTCCAACTCTTCTTCCATGGTTTTGGTCTCCTGCTTCTGCTTTGCTTCTCTGAGCGCAAAGAGCCCCAGGGCATGGAGTCTGGCGCCGTCTTTGTTCGAGTCCTTCTTCTCGTCTCCGTGCACATCTCCCATCTCCGAATTTTCGGGATCCTCCTCGGACTCCCTGAGCTTGTTGATTCGGTTTTGAAGCTTGACAATTTCGATGGCACGTCGCAGGCGGGAGCGCCTTCTGAAGGCTTCGATTTCTGGAAGCAAGTTGTGATCGGTCGCGGTCTGGCCGCTGAGCCAGGTATGACTCATGGCTTCCTATAATTGCAGAATTTGTTTTAGACCTTCACTTTCAAACCAAATGAAAAATATCGTGACTTACCTCGCTAGTCCATCTCTTGTCGGGATCGGGTACTAGAAGACGATTGATAAAGTCCTTGGCGTCGTCACTGACGTCCTTCCAATATCTCTCATGGTAAATGACATGCCCTTTGGTGCATTCATCGAGAAGGTCGTTCAAATTTTCGCTTCTGAATGGAGAATAACCACAAAGCAGAGTGTAAGTAATGACCCCGAGGGACCACATATCCACCGGCTTGCCATGTCCCTTCTTAGCCATGACCTCTGGGGCTGCGTAGCCAAACGAGCCAGCCATTGTTTTCAAGGTCTCCTCTTTGCTGTCCAGAGTTTTGGCGATACCGAAGTCGGCCAAAACGAGATCGGAATCGTCATCCGGAGTCACGTAAATCAAGTTCTCCGGCTTCAAGTCTATAATCATTACGTTAGTCCGGTTACACCCTCTCGTGCCATGCTGCAACTAATCACACCTCTGTGGACTACATCATTCTGGTGGAGATAGCCGACCGCATCCAGAACCTGTTTGATCGTCTGCGAAGCGTCTTTCTCAGTGAACTTGCCCCGGTCGCAAATACGGTCCTAGGAAGTATCAGCAATAAGCTCTTGTGATTCAAACAGCATGAATACTTACAAACAATTCACCACCCGTTGCCAACTGTGTCACGATATAGAACTTGTCCTGTCTCTCAAGCATTAGCACCTTCGAAATTGTAACCAGGATCGGAGCGGCGTACCCTCGACTCGAACCAATCGACAAACTTGACAATATGAGGGTGCTTCAGTCGTTGCAGCATACTCAGTTCGTCGTAGACCATCTGTTCATTTCCCTTGACATTCTTCTTCAGGATGATCTTAATGGCGACCTTGCCGGTAGGCCCATCTGCCTCGCGAACAACGCCATAGGTGCCAGCGCCGAGGGTCTTTCCGAACCGATATTTCGCTCTTTTCTTGCATTAGAATCTTGTCCTTCAGCGCGGGTGGGGGATGTGTCCTCACTTCTTGTCGTAGCTCTCAGGCTGACCGTGTAATCGGTTGAGCATACCAGAGACTGCGGTGAAAGGGCCATTAGCAACGATCGTTATACCGAACGGTATGGCGCGCGCAAAGGCAATGGTAGATGCGTAGGTTGGCGCCCAAATGGAGAGGGGGTGATGTCGTGCGACTTACAAGACATCTTGAAGAATGGCGGGGTACGTTGGACTTAGAAAAACAGATTGGAGCTTTGCGATTGAAACAGTTGAAGCCAAGTTGGAGCTCGGGAATCAGTCTTGGAGACACTCGCGATCTGGAATCGCTGGACAAGATTGGACAAGAGCAAGACAAGAAGAGTAGGCGGGAAGGGAAGCGACGATAAGTCTAGTAGTAGCCCTGAGGACCTTGACCTGGCAAGTTGACGCGACACACTTGCTGGAGCTTGAGCCCTTAAATATGGAAGGAAGCCCCTCCGCTCAGGCTGCTTGGCTCCTCAGCTGGGGCTCTTTTAGTGGGGTGGTTTTTTGAATTGGAGGGGCAGTAGCGATCCATAAGGTAGGCCACGATCCAAGTCCGTATCATAGTATTGGCGGGTGAGGTACCTTGGCCCTATCTACAACCTAATGGCTAATGCGTGTGGCTGTGTGGATGATCTGGGGGCTTCTGTTAAGCGGTACTTTGCTTTGGCCAATCAAGGTTCCATTGCTCAGGTATCGAGCACACCAACTCACCTACTAGTAGTATGCCCAAATCTAGGTAACTCGAGTAACTCCGTACATGGTTATCGGTGAGACATCCAATCTTTTGCTTCATGTCCCCTAGGAAATCTCTCAAACTGATACCTGTGCCAGTAAAACGGGCGAGGCTATTGTGGCGGAGCTGCTGGTCGTCATCAGCGAAAGCAGGGGCCGATTCGCTCTCGTTCGCTCGCAACGATGGAGCCAGAAACCGTTGCGGCCTCTCAGCCTCAGGGTCTTACTGGCGGCCTCCATAGGTACCAAAGCTTGGCGCTGGTAAGGCACTCTAACAGGCCTTTTAGGTCTCATGTCATCATGAAGCTCCTCGTTGGCCGCCATTTATGAGTAGGGCAGCATCTCTTTGGGCACGGTCGCGTGCTCGGTTGAAGGCGTTGTGATCACCAAGAGCCGTTAATTATGGGGTTGATGACTCGCAACTGCATTTCTTCAGTTCAAAATGCAGATGATCCGGCATGATTGAATAAGTGAGACATGAAATTATATCCTCAGAAGGGTGCGTCTTCTTCATTCACAGTTTCATCCTCCGGCTATGGCCAAAATGGTGTAAACCCGCTCCATCGAACTTTAACACGCCTGCCGAGATGTTGCCCTAAAGCAAGAATCTTCCCATGAAACATTAGCTTGTCGAAACTGCTTGATGAGAAGTCAATCGGGCTTCTGCATCTTGTCTCATCACTCAGCCCATTATGTTGGGTTTCAAGCCGCTGGGTGGAGACGCTCTGGTACATATGTATGCATGACACCGCTTTCTGCCAAATGTCGCAGTTTGCTTTGGCATTTGATAGGCTGTGTCAAGCAGTCAGTGCCTCAATCGTTTTCTAGAGTGCATTCTGCCTTAGACGGTCCCATATGAGCCTCTCATCTGAACAACAATCAACGTCAGATGAGTATTTTGGATAGGAAGCTGAGTTTCAACCATTGACATCAGATGGATAACCATTCCAGCGCCACACACTTAGTCTCTGAGACCGTCTCTTCCCACGAGGCCGATGCGCTAAACCAATCTCGGGCAAAAATCGTCAATGAAGAGTCGGCGCAGCGCAACAGTCTCTTGTCACCCCCGGATATATCGAGATCTCCTTCTCCTTCATTTCGCTTACAGTTACTATCAAAACTTGGGCGTAGGTCTGAGAAACACGATAAGCCTGAGAAACCTGCAGAGGCACCGAAAAGCAAGGGGCCGTTGGGACTAAATACCTTGTACGATCCTCCAGATGGAACTGCTTTGGTTGAGATTGTCTTCGTTCATGGCTTGGCGGGAGGTTCCCGAAAAACATGGTGTGGTAACTCTCATGATGAGGGAAGCTTCTGGCCACAGTCATGGCTACCGGAAGATCCTGACTTTCGGCGAGCTCGCATCCACTCCTATGGGTACGATGCAGATTGGCGTGACCGAAGTCTAAGTATTCTGTCCATCCATGACTTTGGGCGTACTTTGCTATCGGAAATGCGGAACCACCCGTCCATTCGCAGAGCCAAAACTGAAATTATTATGGTGGGACATAGTATGGGAGGGTGTGTCGCAAAGAAAGCATATGTCATTGCGAAAGAAACCCCTATTTATGAAGACTTTGCTTCACGCTTTCAGGCTTTTCTCTTCTTAGCCACACCTCACAGAGGGTCCAATTTGGCCAAGATAATTCGCAACGTTCTTCTGTTCACCGGCGTTTCGAAGCCGTATCTCGACGACCTTTCTGCCAAGTCACTGACCTTGGTTGAGCTGAACAATTCTTTTCAACGCTATGCGCAGGATCTGCGTCTATGGTCATTTTTCGAAACCCGGCCAGTGACTGAACGACCCGAAGTCATAGTGGTAGATAAATTCTCTGCCACACTCGGATATAGTCATGAAGAAGTGCTATCTATGGATGCCGATCATAAGCGCATCTGCAAGTATACAGATATCACCGACTCTAACTACAGAAAGGTGCGCAACGCTCTTAGCACTGCCGTTGAAGCGATCAAGATGAAAGGTAATTCTGCCTAGTTGGCCCAGACAATGTCTAACAAATATCGTCTAAAATTGCGCTCTATTAAAGTCGATGACATTCACGCATTCCATCTCCCTACTATTATATGAATATACGCTAACATGCTCAAGCTTACTCTTCTTCTGCGTTAGGGACAAGGCTGGAGAGCTACCTTGGCGTCGATGATTCTTACAAGGATGACCTACTATCAGTCCAAGCAACAAAACTTCCTGGCTCCTGTGAGTGGTTTACGGAACAAGCAGCCTTCAGTGGGTGGATGACAAGCACATCTGGATCATCAGCCGTTTTGTGGCTCACAGGTCAGCCGGGTACCGGCAAATCTATTATCAGCAGTCATGTAACAGACTCCGTCATCAGTCAAGGCCATGATTGTAGCTATTTCTTCTTCCATGGAGGACAGGCTGGCAGTAATGGTCTGGTTCCCTTCTTAACCTCTATCGCTTATCAGATGGCGTTGAAAAATACTGCGGTTCGACAGAAGATCTTCTGGTTGCAAGACAATTCTGTCTCTTGGCAACCGCACGATGATCGGTCCATATGGCGCAAATTATTTGTTGAGGGCATATTCCAAGCTACCCTTGAATCAACCCATTATTGGGTCATTGATGGCCTCGATGAATGCTCAGGGGCATCAAATTTCCTCCAGCTTGTTTCACAAACTCCAAACAACATTCGCGTGTTTGTTACAAGTCGTAACACCCCTGAAATAGATCGCGGTGTCAGTTCATTGGCCTCTCTTATCCAAGTTTATCCTCTTTCCATCAAGGACACAGGTTAGTTTAGATCTTAACGAACCCTTCATAGTCTCTAACATTATTAGTTTCCGATATGAGAGCAGTTATCCGTGCGGGCCTCCAAATTCTCTCTTTACATGATATAGAGGGACTCGAAGCAAAGATCCTCGACAAGTCATCCGGTTCCTTCATTTGGGTTCGGCTAGTCTTACATGAGCTAGAGACGGCATTTACAGACGAGGATGTTGAAGATATCCTGAATGAAGTTCCTAATGACTTGCATCAAATGTATGAAAGGATTCTTCACTCTATTGAAAACGAGAAGCGGCGAGCTAAAGTTGCAAAGAGCATTTTATTCTTCGTCGTCCTCGCTATTAGACCAATGACTATAAGGGAGCTCTGCCAGGTCGTGCAATTGAATCTTAATAAGACACTGCACAAGATGGACCAAGCTATAACTCTTGCCTGTGGCCAACTTGTTACGGTAGACCCAAGCGGAAGGGTACACATGATCCACGAGACAGCTAGAGAATTTCTTCTTAGTGAAGGTCTCAACTCTACTCTAGCAGTCCCTCGGTACAAAGGCCATAGCTATTTTGCGTGTTTATGCATGTCATATATAAATGACCAGTTCCAGGATCAAGCTTCTAGCAAAGGTATACGCATCGGGGGAATACAAACTACTGGTACAATATTTCTGAACTATGCATCAACAACTTTCTCTCAACATTTACTCGGGTCTGAGCCAAATGATAGCGATCCATTTAATGCACTATCAAACTTCTTGGATATTAATACTCTTTATTGGGTTGAATACATTGCCAAAGCTTGTGCAATGAACACGCTATCAAGAACGGCAATGGATATTTCGCGCTACATCGAGCAAGGTACAAACAGCCTTCCTTCTTCTGGAACTCTTAAAATCAAGTCCTGGGCTATTGATTTATCCCGCGTGGCTCTGACGTTCCGAGATCAGCTTCCAAACGATCCATCCGCGATTCATGATCTGATTCCCCGATTATGTCCTGCATCTACCTTGATTGCAGCAAGTGTTACCGAAAAACCCGCACCGTTTGAAGTTCTTGGGCTTTCTGATATAACGTGGGATGATTGCTTCATACATATCGAAACTGGGATGCATCTCATCGATGTAGTCGCATACGGCGAGGCCTACTTCGCAGTGGGTAAGAATGGTGGTCAAATCTCAATTTATGATACCACATTTCTACAACACAAGGTTGATGTCGATCATGATGATAGACTTCGTGATTTAGCGTTTGGAGGTGGAGACAAGTATCTCGCCTCATTGAGCAGTAATTATGTTATAGTCTGGGATCCAAAGGCTGGAGCTCTGGTTTGTGCAGTTCTGTGTGATTCTCCATGGACAATATCCTTCTGGCAAGAGACCTTGTTAGTTACACAGAAAGATGGTGATATCCTGATTTGGTAATTGTCTCATTCTGCAGTCTCAAGGTTCTTGCTGACAATAATTAGTAATCCCGAAATTTGTGAAATAGGACCAGAAAATTTGCCAATATGTCAGTCCAAATCAAGGAGATGGCTTCCAGATACACCAAGAGTTGAAGTTTGGCCCTGGGGCGCCCATGTTCCAGAAGATATGGTCTTTTCTAGCTCTGATATGGGGCTTATTGCAGTGACATTCCATACAAAAGAGGTCTACATCTTTGACATACACACGTCAAGTCTACGGGGTTCATGCTCTGGACCTACTCCAGGTCATCCTCTAAGAATGGCTTTCAACCCCGATCCCCAAATTAATGCATTGGTTGTGTCATATGTCCCTGGCTCTTTGGTGGTGTTTGATCTTGATACTTTGGCACCAACCTTTGTTCTCCTCGAGATCTTCGCTTGGGCCATGGCTTGTTCTCCAGATGGAAGGTTCTTGATTATCGGAACACAGGGAACTGAACATGCCATCAAGATTTATGAGTTCAGGAAGGACAGACATTCAGTTACCCTCATTCCCGTCTATCACACAAGCTACCCTCACAAGACAATTTCCGATATAGCCACCGGCAGCAGCGGTATTCGTTTCGCTAGCATTCACCATACTGAATGTCGTGTTTGGGATCCTTCTCTTTCGCTCCACAGATTAGCAGAGGCATCTCATATTGATCCCAACGCTATGGGTACGATAATGGATTCCCCCCAAGTGCATCAAATATCCTCGACTCAGGCGCAAGGCGAAATCTCAATAATGGCCCTTTCATTAGACGGCAAGATTGCCATTTGCGGCACTGAACAAGGGGAAGTGGTTTCCTTTTCTACAACGGACGGTTCCGAGCTTGGAATGATTTACAAGGATCCTGATCCGGATCGAGTATCAGCAATTGCACTTGTCGAGCAAGAGGGCCAAAGCCTGATCATCGTCGCAATCCGAGAAAAGTATCCCCCGGGGTACCATATGGTTATAGCACAAGTCGACACTTCGTCCACCAGATGGGGCTCGGCCGATGTCTTGGTGAAGAGAGAGGGAACTGGTGAAATAACAACAATTCTAATTAATTCTGCCAAAGACCGTGCGTTGATCTACACGTTCACATCAACCATTCTCTTGGAACTACCTTCGGGAAATTTGATTGCCAAAAGAGATGCAGCGAAATGGAAGAGCGCAGTAAGAATGGCTGGGTTGTGTCCTTCGGACGATGGCTTGTTCATGATATTCGAAGATGATGATGTTTATCTATTCAACTGGGGCGATTTCTCACCAGCGAAGCATCACAAGCTCGATATACTGCGAGAGGTTCCTTCTCCGGAATGGCCTAACGTACAAACGACATATCACTATCAAAACCAGGATTTGTTTGTGGAGGTTCTTACCGATGTATTGGACACGACCAAAATCCTAGGAACTCAGACAGGGCCAAGCCAACTAAACTGCTGGGATGCATCTCAGTTTCGTTCTTCAGAGGATGCCGTGAAAGTCAGCCCGCGTTGTGGTTTTCAGCATTTGACCAAGGTTCTCAAAACCGGTCTCTTTGTGCTCGAGTCTACACTTGTGTTTGTTGACGTTAATCTTTGGGTATGTACCTTGGATCTGGCTACCTTTGCTTCCACCCATATGGCAAAGCGTCATTTCTTCATTCTGCCGGATTGGCTTAATGCCGTAAGGCTGATCGAGGCGTCCGTAACACCGTCCCAAGACTTGATTTTCGTCAACAAACAAATTTTGGTTGTGGTCAAGGGCTGGTTGGCCACCTCACAGTTGGTGAGGCTGTCTCCCAACTCTGGGGCCTGGGAGGTGGTATCGAAGCGACAAAGAGAAGCTGCATTGCCCCAGCAAATTGCGTCTTATGAGAAATGATTCAAGCAACCACCTCCAATTTGGCCGAGGTCGTTTCGCTTTCTAGGAATGATTATAACTTCCGTTGATCTTCCTCTTCATGATCAGCCTGTTCTCTTAGCTGCCATCACACCATGCCCAGGAGCAACAAGAGCGGCACGATCTCGGATGCCGTTATGTCATGCATAGCAGTGCCCTCTTGACAAAAGCTTGAGGAGGAGGCAAAGGCAATCCCTGATGGACTCAGAATCCAGACATGACAGGCAAGCACATGATTCCTTCGTCAGACTTCCATCCATTATTAACTTCCAGATTAGATTCAAGCATATTCCTTGCGCTGTTAGAGCAACATCTGTTGGACCGAGTGCTGCAGAAGTCCGTGGAGAGATTGAAAAGGGAGAGGTATACAATACATATTTCATCCCTGCTTGAACAATCTTGAGATAGAGCTTCAAACTAGAAAATATGTGCAACTCCACACCGTACATCATCAATCAATGATCTGACCATGGTTGCGATGCCTGCAACACCTATAGATGATAGCATATGACTAGACCCGATCCCCATGAATAAATCTGGCACAAAATCTTGAGTGAGAGAGGTTAGATCATTGCTTCACTTTAACTGTTCATGCAGAGGGTCGGGGAGAAGATCCGAGATCCGATTTGTTGTCGATGCGAGGGCGATTGCTCTACCTCAGCGCCAATCTCAGTCCATCAACTCCCCCGTCCTGTTTGGCTCGCGCCTATTTGCTACAGCTACCTAGGTAGGTGGTATTTGGGCAGCCAAGAGAAATATCATTTGTGGCCTTTGAAAACTGCATTCAGCCCATGTGATCCGTGAGCGGTAAATATATGGTGCGCTGGAGCAGACTACTCGCAACAAAGAGCCTGTCAGCTGGTGAGTGATGTAGGGATGTAGGTGCATGTTTGCTGCATATGCGTGTGATGAAAAGCAATCTTGACGCATTATCGAGTGACGCGGGCCAATAGAGTTGTATGAGAAGCGCCTATATGAGGGCTTTGAGGCCTCAATGATACCTTCTAAAGACGTGATATCCAATGTCAAAAGGCCTGAGGGGATAAGCCCGGGCGAAAGTCGTCGTGTGTTGTTGGAATAAGCCCCATTGATTGACGCATCCATCCACAGATCCATCCATCCATCCATCCGTCTATTCCATTCATGGGTCGGTCCCATCATAATACCTGTACCTATCAATCATTCATCCGCCTGCCTAGTGGTTTGCTTGCGCTGCATGCGCCACACCTGAAAGCTTTCGGGGGTACTTTAACCCCACCAACGTTCGAAAGCTGGCGCATGACTGCCCCAGTCCCAGCGCAGACTACCTACCTAGCACCTACTAGACCTGCACTCACTCACTCACTCGCTCACTCGCTCACACTCTCCGTTTTCTCAATCAACGGGCGGCAAACAAAACAGCTTAAAGTCTACGTACCCGACGTTTTATTCCTTTCCTTCTTTGTCTGTTTGTTTGTCTGTTTGTTGTAGCGGCACAACCGGTTGTGCAAGATGGCAACGCAGATGCGCGCAAAGAGAGTAGCAAAGGAGCGTCAGAAGGTAGCAGCCCGTACAACGAAATAATAATGTGGGTTGACGTGGACGCGAAGCGCTAACCCCACGCTCGCAGATCGATAGATACGGCCTGCCCCCTGGCATCGAGCTGGTTGAGGGCGATGACCTGAAGCAATGGATTCTGGATATCCAGGTCTTGGACAAAAACCCGTTATACGAGAACCAGACCTACCGGCTAAAGTTTCAGTTTCCGGATTCTTATCCCATTGGTATGAAACTCCATTTACCTACTACCTACTACCTACTTATCTACATCTGGAGTGTATCTCCATCCGCCCATCCCATCCATTCAATCATTCATCTGCTTTTAGTTGCCACTAACACCATGCCATGTTGTTGTTGTTGTTGTCACAGAACCTCCAGAAGTCACATTCGAACAAAAGCCCGATCGTCCGATTCCAATGCATCCGCACATCTACTCGAACGGAATAATATGTCTAGACCTTTTGGGACACCAGGGATGGAGTCCGGTGCAGAGTGCCGAGAGCGTTTGCATGAGCATACAGAGCATGCTGACGAGCAACTCCAAGAACGAGAGGCCGCCCGGTGACGAAGAGTTTGTGCGCGGAAACAGACTACGGCCGCGAGACATCGAGTTTCTCTACCACGACAACACGGTTTAACAGGCTGTTCTAGCTTCTTTCCAAATTTGGATGCTATTGTCCTGACACTTTTTTTCTGTCTTGGTGAAGATTATTTAAAGGCAAGGGAGGGGGGATTCTGCATTGGTCATCAGCTGCGGCAGCTACTTAATGGCGTTTTACAGTCCTTTTGGCAAGATCATTACATTATCTGGAGCGTTTACAGAAATACTGGACATGATCATGGTGGTGCATAGCAGTGGGACACCTTTTTTCTTTATCTTCTTTTAACTGTGACGGATGGCTCCCATCTTGAATGTTTGACACATCGGGAACAAAGGGCCGACGCAGCAAGAAAATACCATCCTTGTAGATGCGGTTCTCTTCAAATACTATATCTCGTTTTGCCTACATTTCATGAGCATATTCAATTTAAAAATAAATAAAAGGGGGGGTGGTGTTTCGAGATGCGACCTGGATCGTCCAATCCATCCAATACCTTTAACCCTGATGGATTCGATGTACAGAAAACTGAATCAGAATTGCCGGGTAACAAATGACGTCGGTCAGGCGGCAAATGCGCTGGAGACTGGCGAATAAGGTTGTGTGGCCCACTAAAGGCATTCACTCAAGGCCGCCCCGTTGGTGGCCCGTTAGGAGGGGTCCCCCTCCAAGGCTGATGGACGTTTCACCGCTCGCGCCGCCCAGCTCATCCCCCATGGAACCTCGAGAGCTTGCGAGCTTCCCCAATCACAAGCTCCCACCTTCAACTGCGACGAGGGACCATGGCGCCCCGTACCGAATTCAGCACCGAGCAGGTCCGCAGCAAAGCACGCAAGGATCTGCTCTACCTGCTTGAGGGAGTAAGTAAGGCTCTCCATGACCGGGAGCACGTGGGAGGGGGTGGGGGATGAGCTTGCTTTGCTAAACGTTTCATGAACACAGGTCCGCGGCAAGAAGAATCTCGTCTTTGATCGCAGCTTGGTTGGGCCCATTGGCACAATTGTCAAGGTCGCAACTCTACAAGAATATGGAGTCGATAAATTCTTCATTCTAGAAAATAACAATGTGGATACGAGTCAGCGCAATGTCGTCTTTGTAGCGAGAGGAGAATGCGGTCGCCATGCCGAAGCCATAGCAGGTGAGCAGCGCCCCCTCAATCCAACATGGTCACAAACACCTCATGATCAAACGCCCAACCGGAGTCGCCCTGCCTTTCTAATTCAAGTTATACTTTCATTCGCATTGCGGAGAGATACAATCGGCCTTATTTACACATCTCAAAACGGTTGGCCTAGCTAACCATGTCCTGCACTCTCAGCCCAGATCAAACGAGTCCAGCGCGAGAGTCAAAACACCCATGATTTTCACATATTTTGGGTCCCCCGTAGGACCTTGGTGTCGGACCAATTGCTCGAGGAGGCTGGAGTTTTAGGCGATGTAAATATATCCGAGCTGCCATTGCTCTTCTTCCCGCTCGAAGAAGACGTCTTATCGCTAGAACTCGACGATGCCTTCCGGGACCTCTACCTTTCCAAGGATATCACACCGAATTTTCTCATCGCAAAGGCGCTCATGGAAATTCAACAAAACCATGGCTTGTTTCCTCGAATAATTGGAAAGGGCGACAACGCAAAACGTGTGGCAGACCTCCTCTCCCGCATGCGTCAAGAACGACTTGCCGGCGAGGATAGCAGCGACAATAACAAAACTGCGTTAACACCGAGCACAACCAACGAAAGTGTCATAATCATCGATCGCGAGGTGGACTTTGTTACACCGCTTCTTACACAGTTGACCTACGAAGGACTCATAGACGAAGTATTTGAAATCCAAAATAATCAGACCAAGGTAGATACGACTATCGTAGGGGCCCCCGCACAATCATCTGCTGCCGCCACCTCACAGCAAAGCAGAAAGCGAACAGTGCAGCTTGACTCGAGCGACAAATTATACGAGCAACTACGAAATGCCAACTTTGCGATTGTCGGTGGCTTACTCAATAAGGTGGCGAGGCGATTACAGAAGATGCAATCAGATTATGAGACCAAGCACAAGACCAAGACGATCGCGGAGCTAAAAGAGTTCGTGAGCCAGCTACCTGGATACCAGCAAGAACACCAGAGCGCGAGAATACACACTGGCCTGGCCGAGGAAATCATCAAGCACACAAGGACGGATCTGTTCAAGGGCTTACTCGAAGTTCAACAGAATCTTGCGGCCGGCGCAGACCCTTCCTCCCAGTTCGACGGCATCGAAGAACTCATAGCACGAGATGCACCGTTACGAGAGACCCTTCGACTGCTTTGCGTCTACTCGTGCATATCTGGAGGAATCAAGCCCAAGGACTTTGAACAGTTCAAACGCCTGATCTTGCAAGGCTACGGTTATCAACATCTGCTTACTTTGAATAACCTAGAAAAACTCCAGTTATTTTTGTCGCGAACTTCACCTTTGGCCGGCATGATTCCGATGGCAGGTAATACAGGAGGCGCTGGCAATAAGACGAACTACACCTATCTGCGGAAGCAGCTTCGGCTTATCGTGGACGAGGTCCAGGAAGATGATCCAAACGACATCGCCTACGTGTATAGCGGCTACGCGCCTCTCTCAATCCGACTCGTACAATGCATCCTTCAAAAGCAGTATCTCCTCTCAATAACGAAGGGTAATGCTGCCGCCAATGCAAGTGGTGTCCCTCCCGGAGCGGGAACACAGGGTTGGCATGGGTTTGACGAAGCTGTCAAACACGTTCGTGGGCAGACTTTCTATGAGCTTCAGAAGGGCGAAGACAAAGCAGTCAAGGCTCGGGCTCTTTTATCCGGCAGTGGAACCAAACAGACGGTGTTTGTCGTATTTGTTGGGGGCGTTACCTTTACAGAGATTGCCGCGCTGAGGTTTATCGCAAAGCAAGAAGAGGGTGAGTTGTTTCTATATGCCACATCTGCGGCCATTTCTTTCTAACACCTTTAATTTTCAGCGCGACGGAACATCGTCATCTGCACGACCTCCATCATCAGCGGCAATAGAATGATGGATGCAGCGATCGAAACAGAGTCGTATGCCCGCAAAGAGGCTGAGCCAACTGCCTAGATTGGGCTTGAGGTAAGAGGGCGTGTACTATATGAGGAGTTGGCGGCGCTCTGTTTTATTTTCGGGCAACTTTATGGTTTCGCGGGATCCTGTTCAGATCTCAAGTTGGAGCGATTTTCTTTCTCGATCTCGAGCGGGACATCTCGTTGCTGATGCGTAATATTGAGGTTTCATTTTCATATCCATTTATGCTGTCCATGTTGGCAGTTCCTTGGAAGAAGAGGTTAGATATTAGATTCAAGACCCGCATTATAATGTGTTGTGATTGGGTCATTTTGATGCACGTGACCCGCAGCCATGCGATGGGTTCGGCGTCTTGAGGGGCCATGATGGATGGATGCCAATTGCCCATCCTCTTTATGGTCCTTGCCTACATTAGAGCCAACGAGTTGCAAGTTTAGAACCACGTCGTTTTAATTGAAAAGTCTTTTCCAATGGACCGATAATCGATACCCAAGGTCCGCTTCAGACGTGCTATAACCAATAACTCATAATACATCCCACCACTTTGGTTAGTGAGCATCTGACCTCTTACATGTTTTATACATGGGCTGAGTGAGAGACCGATGAAAAACTCTTGGCTGACTTAGTCAAATCAAACAGACAGCAACCCAGCAACGGTCAAATCACATCATAGGATGCATCTATCTGTATCATGTTTGTATGACTGTCATACTGCCGAGGATCGACGTCGAAGAAGCCATCCCCAACCGAGACACACGTAATCTCTCATATATCGACGCCGAGCCAGCCTAGAGCCAGCCTGATTCGGTGTCATTATGAAGACAACCGTCAGGAACCAACTGAATCTGGAGGATGGGATTGTCAATCGGGGTTTTACGCGTACAAAAGACCTGGGCTCCTTATCAATACTATCGGATTCGCCGACTTCATCTCTCGCGCGAAGTCAATTATCACCACCTCCCACTGCCAGCACTGACCCACTGCAAATATCACGACCGGGGTCTTCAGAACTATCTTCCGACATCGCGCCGGAGATTGTAGTTTGGACAGAGGAAATGGACATGAGCGGCTTCACACAACCCGACTCTGAGGAGTCTTCTCTTATGCATCTTAGTACAGAGTAAGTGTAATTCGCCGAGGCCCGTGCCCCTTCCGGGCAACCCAATCAAGTTCTGCATCTGGTCTGGCTTTAACACACAAGATAGTGATGAGACTCTTCAGCAACCGGATGATGCGTTGATACGACCTGGCAATCAAGACCAAGACGCGATCGCCGTGTCATACTCCTCACCACTCTCACAATTGTCAGATCTATCAGAAACCTCGTCCATCCCCTCGACCCTGTCTAGTAAAGCCACAACACCCGTCATCGATGCAGATGCTTCGCGGAATCAGCAGGCAGTTGAGGCTTCGCAAGCCTATCTGCCGTCATCCTTTCGGCATGATCTCGAGCGCTTAACTTTTAATGTGCAGCCCAAGTCATCCGTCCCCACGGATATTTCTTCGCGTCAATATGCTGCCGAGTGCATTGCAGCAGCTGAGTCGTCGCGGCTAAACCCTTACGCCTTACATCCAGAAGAATATCATCTCTTACGACATCACATTTCACACTCTCAGGTTACGACTTATTTAAATATTAGGAACGGCATATTGCGTCTATGGTTAAGACGACCATGGACCGGTGTAACACGGCACGAGGCAGTCGGCTGTGCTAACGCGCGATGGTTTGATGCCGCAAGCGTGTGTTACGATTGGCTTATTCGGCGTGGATATATCAATCATGGATGTGTTGAGCTCCCCAAGCCCCAGTTAGAAAGCAAGGATTCCTCATCACCGAAGAAGCAAAAGACCATCGTTGTTATTGGAGCGGGCATCTCGGGTTTATCTTGTGCAAGGCAGCTTGAGGGCTTGTTCAAACAATATGCCAGTCGATTTCACGAAAGAGGCGAAGAACCGCCCAAGGTTGTGGTTCTAGAAGGAAGAAGCCGTGTAGGAGGCAGAGTGTATTCTCGCGAATTCAAAACCAACCCTGTTGATAAAATGCCTGGATTTGAAGGCAAAAGACACACTGCAGAGATGGGAGGCATGATTATAACCGGTTTCGACCGTGGCAATCCCATGAACGTTATTGTTCGCGGGCAGCTGTGCATCCCATATCATCCACTCACAGCTGATACAACAATCTACGACAGCAACGGAAAACCAGTAGACCCTGTTCGAGATCTACTAGTTGAAAAGCTCTACAACGACTGCTTAGACCGCGTGAGCGAGTTCAAATACAAAACCCAGCCGTCAAAACTAATTGAAGGTAACCGTGATCTCATTGATGACGGTCGAGACAGTCCTGGAGATGGCTCCAAGTCAATAATGCAAGCAGAAGAGGCAACTGCTGCTCTCCCCCATGCTCCATCAGTATCACAGCAAAATGTGCCGGAAACCGTGAACATGGTTCCCGTATCGGCAGATAAGCTCACAGGCCGCGTGCATAACGAGCCTGGCGTTCCTACGACACTAAAGGCAGCAGAAAAGGCAAAGTTGATGGGATGGATTGCGAAACCTGGGGCATCGGAAAGGGGCGTCGACTTGAACCAAGCCGCTGCCTTTCATGACTGCACGCTAGGCTCTGTTTTAGACAATGCAATCACCCAGTATAGGCACATCGTCGACCTAAACCCTCAAGATCATCGACTGATCAACTGGCATATTGCTAATCTAGAGTACAGCAATGCCACCAACTTGCATAATTTGAGCCTTCCACTATGGGATATTGATGCGGGAAATGAGTGGGAGGGGCATCACACCATGATCGTTGGTGGCTATCAGAGTGTTGCCCGTGGGCTGCTACAGTGTCCCCATCCTTTGGATTTAACCACCAAGTTTCCAGTCAAGAAGATCACGTATCACAGCGATGATTTTTCGGGACCGGCGTCCGTAGAATGCGAAGATGGTTCATCAGTGGAAGCAGATGCTGTTGTTTGCACAATCCCCCTTGGCGTTCTGAAACAAGGCAACATTAACTTTGAGCCGCCTCTACCGCCATGGAAGACGGATGTCATCCAGCGCCTAGGGTTTGGAATTCTCAACAAGGTTGTTTTAGTCTACGACAAAGTGTTTTGGGATTCCGATCGGCACATCTTTGGTGTGCTGAGGGATGCAGTCAACCGGCATAGCATATCGCAGGAAGACTACAGCCTTACTCGCGGGCGTTTATTTCAGTGGTTCAACGTGACTAACACAACCGGTCTCCCTTGTCTTATTGCTCTTATGGCCGGTGATGCTGGGTTCGATACTGAACATACAAGTAACGACAGCCTTATCGCGGAAGCCACTGACATCCTCAGGGGTGTTTTTGGGAATGATGTACCATACCCTGTGGAAGCTGTGGTAACACGGTGGGGATCTGACCGGTTTGCAAGAGGCAGCTACTCTTCGGCTGCTCCAGAGATGGAGCCAGAAGATTATAATGTCATGGCCCGAACTGTGGGCAATCTATTTTTCGCGGGAGAGCACACCATCGGTACCCATCCAGCAACTGTCCATGGCGCATACTTATCCGGGCTCCGTGCCGCCTCGGAAGTTTTGGAGGCCATGATTGGCCCCATAGAGGTTCCCACGCCATTAGTTCTTCCTAGGGATTCACTGCTACTGCACAAGCGTAAAGAGGCGGCTAAGGACCCTCGGCAGGCCCGCTTGGAAGCATACGAGGTGGAGATTTGGGAGTACATACAGTCAAAGATAGGCGAGCGACCTGTCCGTCCGGGCAAGGTTGCCGGTAATGCCTATCTCCTCTTCAGCAAAGCACATTTCGACGCAGCGCGGAGGAAGTGTGAGGAGAATCGCAAGCCTGGAAGGAGCAAATCCCTACCAAACGAAGTCCGAATCCTGACGTCTCGTATGTGGAAAGAGGCAGCAGCGGAGGAACGGAAGCCATACGAGGAGCAGGCTGCCGAGCAGAAGAGGGTCTATACAGTAGCACTGCAGGAGTACAACGAAACTTCAGAGAAGTGGGACCGGGAAGCCATCTCCCTGAGGGCCGCCTACGAGAGAGATCATCCCAGCCTACCGGGACCGGATGAGAATACAGGCGAGGCCGCCATGTCGCAGAAGCACCGCCGAGGGAAGAATGTTAGTTACATTGACGGCGGCGACAGCGACGTGGACATGTAGATTGGTTTTGCTACTGCCTATTGCCGCGTGTATCACCCTTTTTTAAGCATCATGGGACGGCGTTGGCGACGATTATGGGGTTTTTGCAAGGACTATGACTACTTTTTGTACGTAATGTTAGTCTTGATGGGACGACCAACTCCCAAGTTTTTTGGGGAGGACTTGAGACTCGGGTATAAATTGGGCGTCTGAGCAGTTTATGGATGGAATTTTGGTCTGTATGTACATAGCTGAAAGAGCATCCATATCCCACCCTCTTATACACAAATCAACATGACATAAAATTCACTCTTAGCTTTTTGTTTCATTCCCCGAAAAAATAAAACATAAAGAAACATCTCTTTCTTCTTTTTACATCATTCCGAAAGTGAGATCTAGGAAAATTTTATTTTGAGGATTTGATACACTGGGGAACCACGTTGGGTAACCTCTGGAGTTGTTACAAAGGGAATTAATTTGGTTCCAGTTTTTGACCTCTACCAAAAAATTTACATGTCCTCGGAGGCGGTGGCACCGGTGATAATTTCGACCAGTTCTCCGGTAATGACGGCCTGTCGGGTACGGTTGTACAAGATCTGGTACCTGCCAATCATCTCACCGGCGTTCTTGGAAGCATTCTGAGGGATTTTTATTAGCATCAAGAGATTTTACGACTGAACAAACAAAACAAAAAAAGATGCTTGAGATACTTACGTCCATGGCGTTTCGTCGGGCAGACTGCTCGCAGGCGTGGCCCTCGGCAAGAGCCCAGTAGAGGGAGTTGGCAAGGGAGTACTCGCGGAGGTTGGACAGCTGGGAGTCATCGACCTCGAAGGCGGAGATGTTGGCTGTGAAAATGGTTAATATATTGGCGATCCAGGAGAACAATGGAGAGTTTTTAGTTCTGAGACATACGGGACTGAGAAATGGCCTCCTCGGAATATGCCTCAATGAAGGTAGGCTCGTAGCTGGTAGCGTTGATGAACTTGTTGTACAGGATCTTGACGTCGGTGTACTCGCCGGGCAGCAAAACGATCTGGTCGGCAATGGCCTGGGCGTCGGCAAAGGTGGGGATGTTCTTGCCGATGCCAGCAAAGTTGAGCTGGATGTTCTTGGCGTTGGTTCGCTGGAGCTGGGACTTGCTCTTCTCGCCGATGATGACCAGGTCGAAGGGGGGCTCCTCGGTGAACAACTTGCGAATCCTTCGGGACAGGCCGGAGTGAACACCGCCGCAGAGGCCCTTGTCGGAGGAGCAGACGATGATGAGTGATTTCTTCTCGTCGGCCTCGGCGGCGGCGGTCTCGGCGGCCTCGAAGACCTGGTTGGACGTCTGGCCGTACTCTCGGGAGTCTTTCATGGAGCGAGTGGCGCGGGTGAGCTTGGTGGAGGCGACAATCTTCATGGTGGTGGTGATCTTCTCGATGTTGCGAATCGACTTGAGGCGACCCTCGATTTCGCGAAGTGTCGCATAGGTTGCGGCATTGTTGGGGCCAGCAGCTCTGCAGGAAAAGAAATATACAGCATCAGTAAATTTGTCCTCCTAATAAAAAAAACAAAAAGGTTGTATATATATATATAACATGGCAAGCATCCTTCCAATGTGTCGATCGCATGTTGTCGTCTTTTTTGGGGGGGTCAACCTCCACCATCTCGATCGGTCGCAAAAAAAAAACAAGCCAGCATCTCTCTCTCGCCCTCTCTCCCCTCGGTAATAAATTCTCGTTCCGGACCAGGTGCAGCAGCTTACCGGGCGGGCGCCGCAGCCGCAGCTCGGAGAGCCGGTCGGGCAGCTCTTGACAGCATTTTGGGACAGGTGTGTGAAGTCGAACTTAAGCCCTTCTGGCCAACAAAGACCCAATTGATCTCGACGGTTGGATCAATTGATAGAGGTCACCTTCGTGGGATAAATCAAGTTGAGGTAGAGTGTAGTTGCTTGCTCGTTTTGCTTCCGTTTCGCTGTTTTCCCGGCAGATATGCGGTTAATCTATTCTTCGTCACGTGACGGTAGAGCCTTGCCTACTGGGCCTACCCTCGGGGCGGGTGAGAAAACACGATCCTCTGGAAACTTAGATCTCTTGTTTTTCATTCCTTAGGCTTTTCGCCTTGGGCAATCGGGTCTTTCCACCTCATTGCCCTCTTCAGACTCGAAAGAGCTGTTTTCCTGTCTTTTGCCAGGTTTTCATGCTTTTTCTACTGCCTAGAATCGCGGTTCCAGACCTATTTCGCTGTTCCGCGCCTCGCCTCGCCCTGCGTCTACTCAGCACAACGAAGAAGCCCAAACTTTACACCATGAGTTCTGACAGCTCCGACGACGACAGGCCTCTCGCGAGGCCAAATGGACGATGTGAGTCGCATGTTTTACGCAATACGGCGATTTTTTTAGCACATACCCCACCGATCTGTTTCTTTTTTTTCTTCTTTCTTCGTTCCTTTCCTCCCAAAGTTGGTTGGCGCTCAATCTCTCGCTGCGCCTAACAACCTACATCACCAGCCACCGCAGGCAGCAACACGCGCGATGGGAACACTGACAGTTTGCTAACCAAAGTGCTTCATAGTATCGTCCTCGAAGATTTCTCGCGCCCAGGACCTAGCCTTGGATCGATCAGTGCCCAAGAAGGGTTCTGGGATGGCAGGTCTCTCGATTCGCAACGGGCCAGTGACCGATGGCGACATGGAAATCGACTCCCCGACAGCCAACGGAAATCATAAGCGCAAGTCGCGAGCCTCGACCTCCAAAATCTCTTACAAGGATGAATCGGCAAGTGACGGTGAACCTCTGGTAGGTGGTGTCCCTGGTCAACAAATGCAGTGGGTCCAACAGTCTGACAGTAAGACGTGCAGGCAAAGCGTCCGCGAGCCAAGAAGGTTCGGGAGTCCGACTCAGACGATGAGCCCATGGTCAAGGCCAGGGGGAAGAAGCTACCTCCCTCGTACGATGAAACAGCCCTTCCCGAGTCCTCTGATGATGAACAGCCTCTTGGTGTGAAGCTTGCCCAGAAAAAGGCCGCTATCGAGAAGAAGGCCGAGCAGGAATCAAAAGCGATCCGCGCCAAGGAAGCAAAGGTGAAGAAGGCGACCCCGAAGAAAGTCATCAAAAAGGAAGAATCAGACGATGATGATGTGCCTCTGGCGTCATCCGCAGCCAAGAAGCGCCAATCAAACGGCACTGCCGCCATCAAGAGGAAATCAACAGGCGTCAAGAAGGAGGAGTCTGATTCCGATGCCCCCATCTCCAAAAAGTCAAAGGCCGCCCCTTCAAAGGGTAAGAAGGCAGCACCTACAAAGGAAACCAAGAAAGCCAAGTCTAAGGAAGCAAGTGAGGAGGATGAAGAGGAGTTTGAGTGGTGGAATGCTCCCAAACCCGAAGATGACAGTATCAAATGGCAAACCCTCGAGCACAATGGTGTCATGTTCGCACCTGAATATGAGCCTCTTCCGAAAAACATCCGGATGCTTTATGATGGCAAACCTATCAGTCTCAGCCCCGAAGCGGAGGAGGTTGCTACTTTCTGGGTCGCCATGATGACTCCGGCATCCAGCCATCACCTCGAAAATCCCACTTTCCGCAAAAATTTCTTCACCGACTTTGCAGACTTTGTCAAGAAGTACGGTGCTAAGGATGCTAACGGCAACAAGGTCGAGATTAAGAGTCTCGAGAAATGCGACTTTACCAAGCTCAGCGAATACTGGATAGCCAAGACCGAGGCTAACAAAAACAAGAACATGTCCAAAGAAGAAAAGGAGGCCGCCAAGGTTAAGAAAGAGGCCGCCGAAGCACCTTATGTTCACTGCACATGGGATGGAAGAAAACAAAAAGTAGGCAACTTCAGAGTCGAACCTCCCAGTTTATTCCGTGGTCGTGGTGAGCATCCCAAGACTGGTAAAGTCAAGGTTCGAGTTTGGCCTGAGCAAATCACCATCAACATCGGCAAGCACGCCCAGGTACCGGAGCCGCCCGCAGGACACAAGTGGAAGGCTGTCCAGCATGATCAAAAGGCTACCTGGCTCGCCATGTGGCAGGAGAACATCAATGGCGCTTACAAATACGTCATGTTGGGGGCTGCAAGTGATGTCAAGGGTCAAAGTGATTTCAAGAAGTTCGAGAAAGCTCGAGAACTGAAGAAGCACATCGGCAAGATTCGCAAAGATTATACCAAGGATCTGAAGAGCGAGATTATGGCAGATCGTCAAAGGGCAACGGCCATGTATCTGATTGACAAGCTTGCTCTTAGAGCTGGAAATGAAAAGGATACCGAAAATGAGGCTGACACCGTTGGCTGTTGCTCGCTGAAATACGAACACATTTCTTTGCAAGCCCCAGATATGGTCACTTTCGACTTCTTGGGTAAGGACAGTATTAGATACAACGAGACATGCCGTGTCGATGCCCAGGTTTTTAAGAACTTGAAACTTTTCAAGAAGCCGCCCAAGACGGATGGAGATGACCTTTTTGACCGCCTAAACGTAAGTAGTAGAGAGCTTGATCTGGCGAGTTTGCGTACTAACCTCGTACACACAGACATCTCAACTGAATAAGCACTTGAACAGCTACATGCCAGGACTCACGGCCAAGGTGTTCCGTACCTACAACGCCTCCTACACCATGTCGGACCTGTTGAAGGAGCTTGCCAAGGACCCACGTTCTCATGGCACCATCGCCGAGAAGGTTAAGCTGTACAATGACTGCAACCGAAAGGTTGCTATTCTCTGTAACCATAAGCGTACTGTGGGTGCCGGGCACGAGCAACAAATGCAAAAGCTTGGCGACAGGGTAAGTAACGACCTGGCAAACCGCATTCTTGGCACCTTATTAATCTGTTATTAGATCAAGGGACTCAGGTACCAGAAATGGCGGACTAAGATGATGATACTTGATATCGAGCCAACCCAGAAAAGAAAGAAGGGTGCTGCTTTCTTCCAACTGGATGAAGACTTGGACAAAGAATGGATTGTAGAGCATCAACAGTTCTTGATTGAGGAGCAGCGCACCAAGATCACCAAGAAGTTCGAAAAGGACAATGAGAAGCTCAAGGCCAACAAGGAAAAAGCCATGCCTGCGAGTGAACTTAAGGAGCGACTCAAGGCGGTCAAGGAACTCGAGGTCAAGTGTAAGAAGGAGAACAAGACACACAAGGTTGAGGCTGAGGGAAAAGGTGCGACTGTCGACAAGTTCATGACAGCTATCGAGAAGATTGATGAGCGTATCAAGATTCTTGAGACACAGGCTGAAGATCGTGATGGCAACAAGGAGGTCGCCCTGGGCACGTCCAAGATCGTAAGTATTTACCTTTCTGCTGAGTCGAGACAAAAATGCTAACTTCATTCCAGAACTACATTGATCCCCGTTTGACTGTGGTCTTCTCCAAGAAGTTCGACGTCCCCATCGAGAAGTTCTTCTCCAAGACTCTGCGTGATAAATTCCGATGGGCTATCAAGTCGGTAGAAGACGCAGAGGACTGGGAATTCTAACTATGCCCACGTCCCAATGTATCGATACAATTTTTTTATTGCGACTGCGTATCTGTTTTTGCCTTTGCCTTTTTTTTTCCTTTTTTTCCCCCATCATTTTTCAGTATTTATTCTACATACACGATACAGAAACGGGTGTGCGCATAAACGGGCATCCCTGGAGATGACCACCTTTTTCCCCCATCATTTGGTAGCACGGCGCAAAAAGACACACACACTCACCAGTATTTTAACGGCTACGGAGTGTACGATGGAGTTGGGGTCAAGACTGGCGGAGCGCGGGCATTTCAACTAAGACTTACAGGAGGAACAGAGAGGGCGGAGGACGAGGAGAGGAGGGGGGAAGAGGTTGTCATGACATGTCTTATCTTGGGTTCTCCAGCGGGGAGGCAGCGAAAGGGAAAGTTGACCTTTTTTCTTGTTCTTTTTGACAAGTTCTATTTTTTATGAGCGGAAACAAAGCAAACCCAACATGACATTGGCTTGACGATCAAAGGTGGATGGGAGGGGGGGCAGGCGGAGGCGGAGGACTTCTTACAAGATGCAGCATGGAAAGGGGTGGGGGAGGAGGGAGTGCTTGGAAAGGGGGGAACGGGGGGCCAACTTGGCAGCTGATTTTGCTGTGGATTGTTTACATAGGAATTTGCTCTAGAAAAAAGACAAATGAAAATAAGTCCTTGCAATTTATAGCAAATCTATTTGAAAACGGTGCTTGAAGGAGTGACATGAAACACGTTTGATATTGCTGACATTGTTGAAACTCATCAAGTCAAATTGGTGAATAGGTAGTCATGATAGAAGTGGTTGTTCAACACACACATATATATATGAGGATTGCTATGTACGGGTCTATCCAATATTAACGTACGTCTATGTATTATATCATGCGTGTCTTCAGTATCTCATGTCCTACACAGCTTCGAATTTACAAAACTGAACGGTTTCCCACAACGCCATGTATGCCAGCCTCGGCGGCCAATGCCAACCCGAGCAAGCGAATCAATGCTCTACTAATCTGATGCAAATTCAAACAACTCATACCACAACGCCAATGCTTTCTAGAAACGAGCAATACGATCCCCCACCACGATTAAACAATTCGGTTGACAAAGGTCAACACGCCAACAAGGAACGGCCCCAGCACGAGGGCCAAAAGCGATGGGATAAGCGTCCGTACAGCGGAGGACTTACGCATGATCTTACCATCCGGTGTCATATACCAGCCGCTAGGAATACTGCCACCGATTGGACTCGCACCAGCAACCCAAGGCCAGCCCGTCTGTGTAGCCGTAGCACTGCTTCCGTCCCTTCCAATGCCACCGACGGGAACAGGAACAAAGGTAGTGGCTGTTGCTGCCAGAGCAGTGGCAGTAGCAGTGAGACCACCCTTGTTGTTGATATTGCCATTGATGGACCCATCGACAGCATGGATCGATTGCCAGGAGCCAGAGGTGTCACTATAGACGTACTGCTTTCCCGTAGAGTAGTCCGTGATAACGATACTCTGAACCAGCATAGAGAAGGGTCCCTTGCTGAAGTCGGTTGGGCCCTTCGCCCACTGGACTGTTCCAGGAGCGTTGGTATTGGGGTCACCTCCAGCCCATGAGCCAAACTTGATTTGCATGGGAGTCTGAGGGTACTGGTTCGCCTCGGCGTCTTTCTGGGTCAAAGTGCGAAGAACAGTATTACCGGCCATCCACACAATTCGGTCTTGGGTCCAGTCGACAGTGTACTTGATCCAGTTGGCTTGGGTGCCCTGGACTGTGTGGAACTGGCCACGGTTGTACGTCGTAGTCTGTCCCTTGCCGAAGTAGTTGGACTGCATCTCGTCCGGATTTGCGCCCAGCCATTCCATGTCTATCTCATCCAAGTCGTCGGACTGGAGGACGACGGATGAAACAATACCAGCGCCTGGCGCGGCCTTCATGACGATCTCAACTCGGCCAAACATGATGTAAAAAAGGGAGGCCAGCTGAGGCGCGTCACCGCCCCGCGCCACTGTAAAGGAAACACCGTCTGAGTTGTACGTGGGGGATCCAGCCGCGGCGAAAGAGTTTACAGCTCCCTTGGTAAAATCCACTTTGATCGCCATACCCAGCGCCGTGTCTGGGGGACAAGCTAATCATCGGACTCGCAGTTAGCGATCGAGGCCCGAAATCTTGGAATGTGGGGGGCGATTCGGTGCAATTGACGGAGGGAGGGGGGAGTGTGTTTCTGTCTCGAACTTACTTCCTTGTGTTGGATTGCATCTGCTCCATGTTTGGGCTGAGACAGCGTCTGGAAAAAGCAGCGCAGACAGCGCCGCCAAAGCGATACTCGAGAAATGTCTCATGGCTTCTGCAAGGGAGAGAGTGGAAAAGAGGGAAGTTCGCAGGTGATGTGTCGCAGGTTTGGGTGCGTGTGTGCGTGTGTGTGTGTGGTATATATGTACGTATGCGTGGCTTTGATAGTTCAATGAGGTTTTCGGATATGTCGTGTTGGAGGACTAGAGCCTCTTTCGGATGCAAGGGATGCCGATATTCGCGCGCAAGACTTGGATGGGATAAGAAAACGCCTGTTGTTGAAGCAAGGGAGAGAGCGAGAGAGAGATGGTATGAGAGTGAACCCCACGCAGGTCACCCGGATTGAGTCAATCGATCGATCGGTCTTATGGTCACGCTGATGCACGTATGTACGTAAGATGCAAAGTCGACGCAGGGCAGAGAGGGAGAGAGAAGTGACAATCCAATGCAAAGCTGATGCAGCAAAGATGTCACGGCATGGCTAGTTAATATCAATTGGGAAGAATTTTGTTGGAGGGGGGAGGAAGGGAGAGAGTAAGTGGAAGCAGGGAGAGAATGGAGGAAATATCAAACCCCAGCCACCACCTGCCCATCGTCATCGGCCCACTGTAGAGGGTAGGTACGGAGTATGGATGCTACTATATTCCGCTTCCTCCCTCGTATTATCGGTATCTACGGCAGTGCCAAGGCATGACCTTCCTTGGCTGAGAAAAAAATGAGAAACAGTTCGTGCGCATGTCTTCTTGGGGCAACTAGTTAATTAAGTAAGGAGTAAGGATATCCTGTTTTCTTTATCAGGAGGTTGGGGCATCATTGTTGAGAAGGCAGCTTGAGCTTCAGGGCTAGAGGGCGAAGCTCTTCGGGAGAGGCTGGGGAGCGGGGCCGGATTACCGGTTTCAAGCTCCCTTCGGCACTCCACTTCCGGGATACTTACCCTATACACGTGCGATAGTGGCAACCTTTTTCATACTTTGAGCAAATCAGATAAATCATTGTTCATAGCAGACGAGGAAACTCTTTTTTTTCTTTTTTTTTTTTCCAGATATTGACTTGTATCTTCTAATTATTTTTGTCGGGTTCTTAACATGATGGTTTCTTGAAAATGCCCTATTGTGTTTTACTGAACCAGTCCCCCCCATAAATAAACCTTCATCTCATCAAAGCTAAATGCTATATCCAGTGATGCGTGAGAACAGAATTCAATCATGGAACAAAAGTGTAACAATCAAGATCACAAAGCGTTCGATGACACCAGAATAAAACCATCATGGTATGCCAAAATCAAACGCCTGTATAGGCACTAAATAACAAGAGATGCCATGTTAGATGGTGAAGTCGAAAGGGAAATATACAGATTCATCCATCAGAACACCGAAGAGGACAGAAAGATCACAAACTAGAGTAGAGTACAACACACCAAGTGACCCACGGCCATGGTAAGAGTATACAAAACAAACAAACATGGAACTGCCTCAAACAGGAAACAGCAACATCCAGGCTGTCACACAGGTCATCTGGATCCCTTACCATCCCAACGATGGTGCAAACCTCATTAGGCTTGCCTACCTTTTCGTACCACACTCCCACAACATACCAAACGATCATACCTGGCCTCATCAGACTCGTTTGTCACCGAGCCATCACTTACACACCACCACCACCATCATCATCAGAGTCCGGGCCGGCTACTTATTTAAGCAATCACTTGACCAAAGGCCCGTTTGCTCAACTCGTCCAAGACCACGTCATGTCCCAAACCATAGACACCAGACAAACAGTCCAATACAGCCCATCTACCGATACCGTCCTATTGTGGCAATTCCAACATCCCATCCCAACCACGATAGATATACATACGTATGCAGTGTCAGCAATGACACTGCAAACAACAAATCCGGGTACCAGCATCAGACACCACCACAAGCAAACGCTCATAATTGTTACTGGACAAATAACAACTTCAAGCCCCCGGATATTCCCCAATGCAGCATCCCTTACCACGCCCCAAGGATAACGGCATTCCGTCCAAAAGAGGCCTCGGCACCGCCGCTCGGGAATGAGCCTTTGACACAAAAATACACCATCTCCCAACAACCAATGCTACCAACAGAGACAAGGCTCGAAGCCAAAACTTGTCGCAACACGAAGCCTCACGCCAAAAAAGAAAGGCCTTCTCGGTCCCTCACATATCCGTCCATTTGCCCTGGAAAATGTTTCCGCGACAATACAGAGTCTAGCAGCTCGCTAAAACCACAATGTCTGTCAGAAAAGCATCAGTCAGAATGTGAGAAAAAGCATTGTGTGCCATTCCTAATTCTGGTTGAATCCCAACACTCAAAACCAAACTAGATTTGGCTCGCCTTTCTTTGTCGCCCTACATGACTTCGACACCAGTGATGTCAGTCTAATAAATGATCCGGCTCTACGCCCGTAGATCGCTCAAGTGGCGATGACTTGCGTATTGTCGCTCCCGTATCAAGTCGCGGCGACACACATATGCATGGTGTGTGTCCGTTCGCAAGACGGCGCTGAGCCCGTCCCTGACAAAGAGTGTCATCGCAACCACCACGGCTCGCGCGCCGAGCTGTCAACTAACACCGAAGGAGCCAAACGTGAGATCTGTCCCCCTCGCCTTTGCCCCTCTACCCCTCACGATCATAGGGTAAAATCAACTGCAACAATGGCAAACTAATGCTTTGTGCCTGGTATATGTTGCAGTAGGATTGAAATAACTTCTCCATAGGAAAAAGAAAACCCCCCATTAGACAACGAGTGGTTACGGCCTCAGCGCTGGCAAACAAAATGTCAAAATCCCCGAGTACTCGCATCTAGCAGTAACCAAAATTAGCAGTTTGAAGTAGAAGAGGCAAACGGGAAGAAGCAATATCCCGGTGCTTTTTTGTCTGTAGTGTATGCACACTTGCTGCTTTCAGCAGCAAACGCATCAAGACCGCCGCCACTCTGGCTGACGCACTGCTGTATCACAGAAAATGTGACGAGTATCACGGCTAATTCTCTCCGCTCATTGTGCCGCTCCGGTCAGGAAAACAGACGAGGATTTGCTTCTTTAGAAAAAAGAATTGCTGCTGCCTGTCTCAAGTGTTTCCGTCCTCCTCACCAATCGCCCTACCCGTTGCGCATTTTCCTAGACATCAGTCATCCATCCGTGTCTTACCTTGGGAACCAGCATCAAAACTCCGAAAAGAAAATATTGGCCAGCCGGTAGTTGGCGGACCCTATTACCACGCCACTAAAACACAACGAAGCAGCATGTAACCAAAGGGCACAGGTGGTAACGCCTTTGGGCGAGTGCAACACACACTCGGCGGTATATCCACTCAGGTTCTCGGCGTTCGTGGCGTCGGTACTTGCATATGAATGGAGACAACAAAAAGAAATATGTCCTCTGAACGCAGCACGAAGGATGAGGAAAGAGATGTCAGAAGCAAATGCCTCACAGTAGTTTGCCTTAGCCTTAGCCAAAGCCCTCGTTTCAACGGCTGACCTGTCACCACGAGCTCCCGCACCGACATTCTCCCATGGGATTTTGTCGTTTGTAACAGAAATTGGGTCTGAGCCATAACGAGGGCTTGGCAGGTATTCCATAGCATGTACCGCTATTGCAGTGATAGGTGCTTTTTGCGTATGCAGATCTCGTTCCTTTTCTGGGACGCCAACAGAGGCTATAAGGGTGCTGACCCTGCCCAGGCGACCCTGCAGATGGCTGCCCAAAAGAAAGGAAATCGAAACCATTCAGACGACGGCTGTGATGAGGGTCCAAGGCGAGGATGTTCGACGGTATTCGTCAATCCCAACCGTGCCGGTCCACACTTCATGACTGCTTTTTTATTTTTGTTTTTGAGAGCCAAGGAACGAATGATAAACCTCGCGAGGGAAGATTAGAATGCCCACAACAAGAAAATGTCAATGTGCCCTGAGACGACATCCGGAAACGGGCAAAGGGCTCAAGCGTAAAAAAGAAAAAGTAAAAAAAGAGTTGGCCCGGGGCGACTCGGCTGCTAAGCCGTCATGCACCTTGAAATGAGTAGTAGTCTTAAAATGTTCACGGAAGCCCGTGCTAAAGTTCATAGCAGCAACATTTTGATGGAGATTGGGGCTTAGCCAGCTGTACGGAGTAGTGCTCGTGGAGTTTCTGGTATGATCGCCCACATTGCCAGACCAGCGCTGTTGGTCGACGCAAGTTGTGTTACAAGTAGTACGATTTTGTATGGATCTTGATATTCGTTATTAGCCCTCTCCCCCACCACAATGCGATGTTTGATGATGAGAAGAAGGGGAGAAAAAAGAAAAAGCAGGAGCCAAGAGGGCCCGCTTGGATTGTTGGCCATGTTTACTCCGTACAAGGAGTTCAATGCCAATAATGTCCGTACTCTGTCTGTTTATTTGCTTTTTGTTCAACCAGAAAGCAAAAAGAAGATGGCATTTGTTGCAGGCCACGTCCAGAATACGGTAGCGAACTCGCGCATGTGTACGTAAGCAGTCTTTTTCGAATGAGAGACTCAGCAGCCATTGCTATCACGGTCTTTGATTCATATGAGCCTCCACTTGCTGGCAGTACCTAGCAGTCTATACTTGCCACAGGTACTCCGTACTCCGTATGTACGTTCTGATAAGCATTGTCCATATGTATCTTTCTGGGATGGTGCATCGACCGGCTGCCGGCAGATACTTGCATTGTACAACCAACAAAGCTTAAAGATGGGTAGGGATATGCAAATCAAGATTGAGAGTTGCTGACAATGGATGATGATGATGATGATGAAGGTTCTTCGTCATCAATTCGGCCGGACTCTTGAACCTGCCCGATGCATGTTCGTTTATTCGTGTATTGTATTTGGTCCTTCATTATGGTTGGAGCAGGCGCGACATTGAGGCCGGAAGCTGATACAGAAATGGATAGACTGGTCGGAGTTTTTCGAATGGCGCAGCTGTTAGTAGGAGGATGAGAGCCAATCCTCGGCGAAGTACGGTCAAATGGAAGCTTTTTGTGGACCATGAACCTTCGAGAAGGACCGTAGTTTTGGACTCGGTAGACCCAATTGGCTTAAATAGATTGTACCTGCACTAGGCTGGGGGGCTACCCTGCTAAAAGCTTGTATGGATTTGGATCTTGGGCTCTCATTACCATGGCCACGGTGCCATCGAGGCGTCCAGAGCCATGGGAGAACAGAGAGGGTCAAACAGGCGGCGAGCTATCTCGGCGGTCGTATCGGCCTGCGCCCAAGGAAAGTGATTTGTTCAGCAAGGCCTTGTGGGAGAGAACTGAACCTGTTTGAGAGGACAAGCATGCCGTTGCCGAGAAACATTCGTGAGTGAGACTATTTGTTTAGCCCCAGCCATCCCGTGGGGATATTGGCCGGGACGAAGATCAGCGTTCTGGACAAAGCAAAGAAGCTGTTATTTTATCAGTCCATTATTGCCATTTCCCACAATGATGCCCATTGACGAAGACCCACGCCGCAATTTTGCAGTGGCCAAAGCAGAATCCGGGGAGCGGGTAGGCCGTCTAGGTCTAGTGACAAGGAGCGTTAGGCCCCCGGCCACCAAGTACCAAGGCTCCAAGGCCATGTAGGTATGAGTTGGCCACACGGCTAGGAATCCGGGCCGTTGTCAAACCCTGGCTTGTTGTCCCAGTGGTCCCTTGAAGGCTTCTGTCTTCGAGATTGGGCCTTGGGACCCTGACTCGTCGGTAATGGTTCAGGTTACTTGGGTAGACTCGTCAAATGCCCAAGGTTGGTAGGCAAAAAGGCGGTGGCAGAGGCGGGCTGGACACGTCACGTTGTTTTTTCTCGACACCATGCACACATAATGAGTGCCAAGGTGCTCGTACCTGCATGGAGACTACCGAATGGAGGCAATCTTCACTATGGGAACCGAACAGTTGGCCATCGCTCCAAGACTACTCTGCCGGCGTGGCAGGCGTGTGTGCAAGTTTGTTAGTGGTGCCCGGTACCAGCGGAAATTTTGCTCCTCCTGTTCTGCCCAGTGGTGGTCCAATCGCTTGTTTAATTGTTGGAGCAAACAGTAACATCAACGATGATTGAATGACCATCTCCCTCGTATGTGCAAACCAATTGGAAGACGACGGGTGAACCAAACCTTCGGTGACTAGCTGTAGGGACCTATCCGGAAATAGCATAGTATCTAATTGCCATATCACCAAATTCGGTGGTTATGTGGTATGGGTAAATGAGCAAGCATTAGGATTGGCGAGCCAAGGCATGATCGGTAAATACATTGTTGCTGCTAATCACTAGAGTCGTATGAAGGTGAAGATGGTATGAGCTAAACTGATTTGCTCCGTTCGTTCATAACGGGTAACATGGTGCGGCTATCTGTCGTCTACATGAACAAGAGCACTGGTCTGAAGTTTTTTTTGTCCGTTTGTTCGTTTGTTTGTTTGCGCATGGGTCGTCCCGAATCTCTCTGGCGGTGGAAGCTGCCGGTTCCGCGACGCTGGCGGAGGCAAAAAAGAAAAAAGAAAAAAAAAGCTTCTCAGCACGGTTCGGAAAACCCCAGCATCCGGACCATTGGCGGTGTCGGGGGGTACCCCTCGGCTGCCGATAGGTGAGTCTTAGCATGTCTCAGGCAAAGAGACAAACAGTCGGTGGCCATGCAGTATGTACCAACGCACACAGGTTATAGCGAGGATCTGGTGGGTCATTGGATAGAGCCTGGGTCGAGGCTCTACCGCCATCGCGGAGCCGGCAGCGATGGAGAGGTGATGAAAAAGCGATGGATATCGATACTGCTGCAGCTGATATGATATCACATTGTGACCACCGGACTGACGGATTCAGAAAAATGGACAGTGGTGGAGAAACAGAGCAGGGAATGGAGAGGTTGCAAGGTGAGGATGCTTGTGGGTGCAGGCCCGGCTCCTGCTCGTATCTACCCAGTCTTACCCAGTCGTGCGCAGTAGGCAGAAGCTTGGCAGGTACCTTGCATACAAGTATGGTTCGTTCCTGCAGTGGTGGCTCTGCAGAGTGGATCTGAAAATTCTGTCCCACCCAAGCTTTTCTTGGGAGGAGTGGAACTGTAGTACCTTCCCAGGTATGTAGGTGTGTACAGGAATACCTGGACCTGCTGGTGTTTTTCCAAGGTTCCAAGGCTCCAAGGGCTCCAGGGCTCCAGGGCTCCAGGGTTCCAAGGCTCACAGGCTCACGCTGGAGGCATCCATGGATCCATCCCTGGCCGGTTCCAGTCCCTCTCTCGAATGATTGTTGGCGCTGTTCCGTTTAGGCCGCCCAGTTCTACGTCCATATCCCTACCATCCATCTTACTTGTACATGCAACAATAGGTACCAGTATCTGGATTTGGATATTTGGAGTCACCGTAAACGCAATTTCTAAGCACCGTACAGATCAGATGTAAGCCAGCCAATATCTACCTGTACCCACTTGTTGTTGGAAGTAAAATACGGTCTGTAGATGCTAGAGACTATCTGTACACACCGTCTACTCCGTAGCGGACAAAGAGCGGGTGCGGCGGAACGATACCTCACCTCACCTTGCCTTGCCCGTGCTTGGACAAGTACCTTTTGGCAAGTAATAGTAGATGGATGGATGGATGGACGGATGGATGGATGGATGTGATGAAAAGTTCCAATGTTGCTGCTGTTGTGTTGCAACCACCACCACCACCACCGCCGCCGGACATGCTCCCGACTTGCAAGTAACATTCAATTTGTCCTTTTTGCAGTACCTGCATGTCGGTCGGCACGCAGGGCACATGCATCACACCCATCTTGGGCATTGACTTACTCCAATTGGATATTGAAAACCACCGCCTTGTGATATCTTTATTGCCACTGCCCGTTTCATACTAAACGCCTCGTAATGGCCTGGCGTTTGTATTTCCATCTTATGCACGAAACGACGTACAAGTACAAAAACGTGCTGTTACTCTATGCTGTACAACCAACCATATTCGTCATACCTAGCACAGCACATACACCTGCTCCGTAGGTACAAGTAGACAAGGGTGGGCAAACGGCGGCTTGTGCAAGGATTTATGCTGATTCATTCGTTTGGTCAGAGACAAGGAATAAGTCCAAAAGAAAGGAAGAGAAAATACGTGATATTAAGATTGGGTCCTCGGCTGGGGTGCAAGGTTCATGATGCAGCATCCAATGTGCCCGAGTGCCTCGGATAGTGTGCGGGTACTTGTTGGTATTACCTTATGCCCACATTGATTTCGTTGTCACATCTTGTGGATAAGTCTCACCGGTTGCATAAAGCTACATTGGCATAGTACGTTTCAGGATGATCCGCTCTAAGATAGGGCTTGCAGCCAATGGGATATGAGCCGCAGTCTCTGTTAGAGCACAAATCTTTTCACTAATGATGGGGCGGGAATTCAGGTACGCCGTGCTGGACTCTCTGTTCCTATGATCGATCAAGTCTGTGTGTGTGCATGAGAAAAGTGCATGGGGCAGGTATTTGGCATCACGTCCGTATGCACATACAGACTACGGAGTACAGTGAGCACAGCGAGTTAGTTCCCTTGGAGGGCTGAATCTCACTGCAGCACCGGAAGCGAGCTCTATCAAGTTGTCCATCCCTCCAATGCTTACCCTGCAACGAAAGCGGCGGCGGCGACAACGACAAGTGATGGGAAAAGATGCAAATCTTCAACAGCATGTGGCCGAGCCTTTTGACCAGTCTGTCAATCCCTTGGCTTATAGCTGAGCTGGCATTGACCTTGTGAACGAAAGGTGTTTGGTTAAATGTTGAGTGAAGCCATCTCAGCCAGTTTCACAATTCGCAACCCATCATGCCCAATGACGAATTGATTTTCCTAAATGCCTCCTCTAATAGGCAATGAAAAAATTCAGCTATGATGTACTGCAACCCACTCGGTTGTTGGTGGATATGCCGTTTGGGGTCTATATTCCGCGACTTTAAACCACTCGGAGAAGCATATCCCTAGGTATACGGAGTACGGAGTACCAAATGCAAAGTCAATCTATATAAAAACCTACCAGTCTTTACACTGGTTGAACAAGCCACCAGTGAAATGGCTGATACAATGGACACAAATCCATCACGGGCCGAGATGCCACTTTGGTCAAGTCATGAAGCCATTTCTGTTTCTGTCCCTCTTGCTCCATGGCAAATACGATGTCCAACCAACACCCACACACACACACAATACACACTTGAACCATGGTTGTTCTACTTTCCCCACAGCTCTTATGACTCGTCTGCCCATAATTCCGTACACGAGAATGAAAGCCCCAAAAAAGTACTCCGTGGTGAAACTGCTGATTCTAAAGAGCGGGAGGAACATCAACTGAGTAGCGGCTCGGGAAAGCCGCCAACATCGTCCGTGGCTCGATTCTCAGCTCAGAGACAGGACGATTCCGGTGCGCTCGTGGGGCAATATTTGCGGCAACTTGGAGGGCTCGCTCATTTTTTCCCTTCTCTCCCCTCAATCGGCGGTTGCTTTTTTTTGCATTCTTTTTTTCAGTGGGACGAGCGGGTTCATTGACTCCGACAAAAGAAACTCGAGAAGCGGCCCCGAACCGGGTTGTGGATTCCTGTCACATCGGGGTATTCATTCCATGCACCGCCAGTGGCCACCACCACCAGCACCAGCCAGCGATGATTTCTTTTTCCTGCTCCAGTCAGTCACTTCTCATGTTGTTGTTTGTCCTGGTGGTTCCTTTTTCTGGTTGATTCACGTGTGTGGACAGACAGACAGACAGAGCTAGAGGGGTGGAGCAACACAAACCAAAGCAACCTAAACATAACACACATCCATCCATAGCAGTCGACCTTGGCCTTGGTGTGTATGTACTTGTGTATGTACAAGTATCCATGGATGTACAAGTACTATGACTAGTATTAATGCACGCACATTAGTCGTCCGGGCTGACTGGCACAATACGAAACATATGACGCATAAAAATAATCCACTCCCTCCCTCCCTCCTACCTCCCTTGGATTGGGATCAGCGAAACCTGTCCAGTTGCGTGTGTGTGATTCATGGATGTGTTATGACTTCCCTTCAAAGCATAGCTCGTTCATTTTCCAGACTTGGATTCATTTATCCCTTCAATCATAACGCGTTAGAGGGCACACACACACGCACACACACGACACAATCACACGCATTACCCAAAACTTAAGGGCTCGCGGCGGAATGCATAAGGGCAATTATGCTCGTATGGATGAGACGTGAATCCATACCTAACGCGTAAATGGGCGGCGGCATCAATAGCAGTGGCAGCGGTAGCAGCAGCAGCAGCAGCAAGTACTCCAGCTTGCACATACCTATCTACCTACCTACCGTACCGACCTACGTAGCCAGCTTCACCAACCGGCTATAGACCGTCTCTCCTCTTGCATACGTCGTTGCTTTCTCAGCGCTCCACTACCATCTACGCGATGCTCCCTCCATTCTTGTTTTTTATGGTGTCTCTTTTGGCGTCACCCAGGCGTAACGCTTTGTTTCTGCCAGCTCACGAAACTAGACGATCAGCAAAGTTCAGCACAATCGCCAATGACCTCTCAATCATCATGTGCCTTGCATTGGGTGGAGTTGGAGGTGTGACACCAGAAAGCCAATGGATGGCAGTGCATGCCTGTGCACAAGTGTGCCGAGCTGATGCGCAATTGGGGTTGGTCCAGACGGCCGTCCATTCACAGCTCGCTTTTGTGCAGGCTTTTGTGATGTAGTTTGTGCGCCATGCTATCCATGCATCCATGTGACTATTGGCTGGTTGGCATAAAAATGGCGCGTAATGAACAAGAGGGAGCCTGTAGCATTTGACCAAAGGGCAGCTTTGTGCCCGCTGTGTGGGCGCCTAGGATGGCAACTCTCCATTGAGAGCAAACACTCTTGCGCCGACTTGCATCCGTCACCCCATCATTGGCCGGCGGATACCCAACGTCGCAGCAGGACTTTTACTCTATTTGCACGCTGTATCTTGGACGGGTGAGATCTGTTTTCTCATCTACCTACATATACATACATACATACTACACCATAGGTTAGTAGGTAGAAGCAGAAGCATTGCCAACAAGTACATACATACAGAGAGAGCAGTCTTTGTGGAGAGAACACGGAGCCGTGCCACTCGCGGAGTTTCCAGGTATGCACAATGTGCATAGCTTGCACACAACCCGCCTGAGCCAACAATCCAGAATTAGAACGGGCTGCGCCATCCTCTTCCACCGTCGAGCAAGTCGTCTCACACACACACCCAAAAGGCTCAACAGCCCGAAAGAGGGTACATCCAGCATGTCTTCCAACCAGACGCCAAGAATGATACGTACCGCTGTACAATCTCAAGCTACCTTGAGGGATCCACGTACCGCCACCTTGGACAAGTCCCCAGACATCCATGGATTCATGGATCCATCCACCCTCCCAAGCCAGAGACATCGCGGACCAGACGGACAACAGGGGCCAGGGGCCAGGGTAGGAAGACCACCCGCGACGGACCCAGGCTCAGACCCGCTCGCTGGGGTGGGCAGAGTGAGACAGGTGGGTGTGCATGGAGGCAACTGAGCGTTCCCACAATTGCTCAGTGTGCCTGTGTGTGTGGTGGTTGATGTCTGTCGATGAGATGATCATCGGGTATTCTGCTACTACTTATCTTCCAGGCGTCCCCCCATCATGGGCTTCATCTCACTTACGATCGCAACCGGTGTTGTATGATCTTGTTCTTTTATGCTCTCGGTTCTTCCTTCTTTTGCGACTTGATAATATTTGGAACTCTAGCTTTACTGTCTTGAGATTCCTTCCCTTCATTTACAATTAAACCTCAAACTCGTTCTGCTTGCGACTTGCACACCCTCAGACGAGTTCCCTGTACAACAACAATATACACTTCGAGTCGCTACTCAGTCAGTCGTTTTGCGTGCCAAAGACTGCCGTCCATTCTTTCCCTCCGAACCGAAAGATAATCACCATCACGACCTCTATTGCCTGGGCAATTGTATACTACAATATTATATAACTTAATTATTATTAACTCCAATACTGCACCAAAGAACCACCCAGTTATTACGAGGTTAGACGACACACACTTCCCTGCTTGCGCCAACAGGAAGCAACACCTCAATACTAACTTGAGTATTCACCAGATAGACACAATGGACGCCATGATGTCTCTAGGACAGGGTCCTTTCTATTTCTACGGCCAAGACTCCAAGATCAACTCTCGGCAAGCCGCCATCTTCGCCCAACAACAACAGATCGCCGCATACTCCATGGTACCATCGCTGCCGCCGACCCCCATGTACTCTCGACCCAACTCCTCTTGCTCACAGCTCCCTACGCTGTATAGCAATGGCCCTTCAGTCATGACACCCACCGGCACAGTCCCCGCGGGCATGCGCAAGCCTGCAATCATGCTCGAGACTGACTTTGGAGACAACCCGTACTTCCCCGCGACTCCTCCTCTGTCCACATCTGGCAGCGCCGTTGGCAGCCCAAAGACTTGCGATATGCTGCAGACTCCCATCAACCCAATGTTCTCTGGTCTTGAGAGCATGGGTCTCAAAGATGGTCTGCCAGTCGAGGCCTTTCTGGATTGGTCCAGTGGAGCCTCTCCTCCCTTGTCACCTTGTAAGTTTTGATCATTCATATTTGAACACGTACAAAAAAAATATATCTGGGGCCTTGCGCTTCAGAATATTCCCCAACTGTTCTCTTTTGGCATGCGCATTGCATGAGTTACATACGCTTGGCGGGGCTTTTTGGCTAATCCTGATTGGGCAGCGTTCCTTCATCAATCTCATGTCGCCAAGGTCCCTTCCTTGCCAACAAACAACAGCGACCTCTCCACTATTTCCTGCCCATCTCTCTCTCCCTCGCCAACACCATATGCGCGGTCCATTGCGTCCGAGGACGTTGATTTCTGCGACCCACGAAACTTGACCGTTTCTGCTGGCTCGTCCAACCCCACATTGGCTCCGGAGTTTACCCTGTCCAGTGAAGATCTCAAGCACGAGCTTCAAGCCGATGCCACTGCCATCCCTCAGCCCACATTTGACTTCAACCCAGTGCTGCCCAGTGGCCTCCCTTCATTTGAAGACCTCTCCGATCTGGATTCCGAGGACGACTTCAGCAACCTCGTGAACCTTGCCGAAGCCACCTCTGCTGACGTCTCTCGCCCGCGTGCCTGCACTGGCTCCTCTGTCGTCTCATTGGGCCACGGCAGCTTCATTGGTGACGAGGATCTGTCTTTCAACGACACCGACACTTTCGAGTTCCCTTCCCTTCCCAGCCCACCTTCCTCTGTGGATATCACAGATTGCCACCACGATAAGAAGCAGAAGAGAGATAGCAAGAAGATTGCCAAGCCCGTCATGAACACCGCTTCCAACGGGGCCCAGTCGGGCAATGAGCAGTCCGAAGTCCACCAGGCCAACTCGGCCGCTTCTGACTCTGGCGCCTCTTCAGGCTCTGATGAGCCCACTGCCAACCTTCCTGCGCCAACCAACCGACGGGGTCGCAAGCAGTCCTTGACTGAGGATCCTTCCAAGACCTTTGTCTGTGACTTGTGCAACCGTCGCTTCCGCCGACAGGAGCACCTCAAGCGCCACTACAGATCTCTCCACACCCAAGAGAAGCCCTTTGAGTGCAACGAGTGTGGCAAGAAGTTCTCTCGCAGCGACAACCTCGCCCAGCACGCCCGCACCCATGCAGGTGGCGCCATCGTCATGAATCTCATTGAGGATGCTGAAATGTCTGCCTTTGATGCTAGTATGATGGCCGGTCCCGTGGGCGACGACTTCAACACATATGGCAAGGTCTTGTTTCAGATGGCTTCTGAGATTCCTGGGAGCGCCAGTGAACTATCTTCGGATGAGGGCAGTGACCTTGGCAAGAAGAAGCGCAAGCGCTCCGATTAAGCGCATTTAACGCTATTGTAATTTTGCAGACGGCCATTTTTGGCCCTCTGAGTACACGCCGATATGACCCCCTTATGACATTCTCGGCGCACTTCTATACCGGCCTAGCCACTGCATCAGTGGCCCGCCCCAAGTGCCGCCATGTTTTCAGAAAGTCTTTTGGTAGAGGAGGATATAACACATTTTTTTGCGGAAAAAGCGGTTACGAATTGCATTACATTTTTTTCTTTCTATTCTTGTATCATCTTGTGCAATTACCCCTTTTGTTTTTGCTGATGAATTTGGGAGGATTCTTGCCTTATACTTCAAAGTTTGCATCATGACAACAAAAAAGTTCGACACAGATTTCGGGCACGGAAGAGGAATTAGGATACGGGCATTGGGCGTGCATGACGGACTTGAACAGTCTCATGTGAAACAAGACTTCAGATGCCGTCGGATTTGTCAGACTGGCGACTTGCCGACACGTTGGTGGCTTGTCTTCTTTACACTCGTTGTAATATTCCACAGGGGCGATGGCTGGTAAGTCGCCCTTTGTGAAGGACGCTGAACTGGGGGGAGAGATGTGGAGCTACGGGGTCCCTTCTGGGCCTTGCCATCCATCTTCTTGTGGTTTATTTTTATTCTTTTAGTACTTGGGCTTCATGTTTACAGGATTGGAATGTCAGGTATAGCGGTGTGCTGGTCACATCTGAACAGACAGCTTCCGTTCGTTCAGCACCTAGTTTTAGAAGAGCTCTGCCTTGACGCCGCGTCAACAATGAAAAATTAACATTGCTGCCACTACAAACCAAAAAGACCGATTGCAACATCTTGTGCCCTGTGATTGTATCTTCTGTGATGCCCAAATCGTAAGAGAACCAGTGTTACAACAAGACCTAATTACCTTTGACTGTTTTGATAGGTGGGATGTGTGACCGGAAAATTTCGGTCTTGTCCGGTGTGAACTTTGAACGAATCGCCGTCCCGATTTGCCTGGCCAGAGTAGCAGTAGGATGTGATGATGACGCAGGTACCAAAACCAGGCCCTTGGCCGTTCCCCATATTTGAAATTGGAATTTTGTGCTACATGCTACGGTTGCTTCCGCCCATTAGCAACTTACGGGGGGCGGATGTTTTCATATCTGGGGGCCACACTAGGTACGGAGATTGATGAAGCTATTCTCGAGCGTATTGTTAGAGGGATCGGCCAGCCACTGGGGGGGACTGGGAGTGGGACTTGGGGTTTCTTTCCTGGGATAGTGGATGCTATGCTATGCTATGCTATGCTATTGCTGTGTTTTTGGTTCATTGGGATCCGGGAGGCCGGGCAATATCCGGTTTCTTCCAGTTGAGGCATAGGCCTTGACTTGGATTCAGGTTTCACAAGCGAGAGACCCGTTGTATTTACTGGTACGGGAGGACGACGACGAGAAAAGGCAGGGCGTGTCTAAGTTAAATTCAAGGTTGGTTTTACATCCCAAGGCTTTTTTTATTTTATTTTTGGCTAGGCACCGGGCCCAAGGCCGTGGTTCAAGAAAACCTGCTAAATGGGGCCGAACTTGATATTACAGTACTACCTTTGGGACATGTTGGGTTTGATTGTCAGGGTCCTGTTTTGGTCTCCCTAATGTGGGCGAGATTTGGGTTGTGTGGTATTCTGGATGTAAGGGAACTGGTGGGTGCTACGCTGTTCTAGTTGAGCGAGTGTTTTTTCCTTCTTCTTCGTCTTTCTCTTGGGAATCGCTACGGACATGGATGAAACAGTGTTTCTGACGACGGTACGGAGTAGTAGCATAGGCTACTAGAATGAGAAGAGACAAAGAACCTGCGAGTAAGGAAGCGAGTATGGCTAATGAGAACCGTACTCGAGAGCATAATTAGATACCTGGACCGGGCTTCCTTTTGGGCGTGTGCCCTTTTGTGTATTTTGTTTTGTTTTTGTTTTGTGTCTGGGGGCGGAGAGTACCCGAGGCGGTAGAGGAGGGCCTCACTTGACTTGAATCAATCAACTTTCAACTCTTACTTCTCACTCTTTCTTACCTTGTAGGCCCAGTACTTGGGTTCCTGGAAGAGGCAAGGTCCGCCTACTTTGGGCAAGGCTTTGGTTCTTACGAGAAAGAGGTGATGGTGGCTGAAGCCATACCAAGCAGAGTCAAGAAGGATTGCCAATCTTGGCCAGTGACAATCTATGTGGCGCGCCAAGGTGGCAAATTAACGAAATTAACAATTTAGCCTTCCCAGTCTTTGCCCGAAAAGAAAAGAAAAACACAATGAGAGAACGTTGTCTCTCGCTCTCTCTCTCTCTATTTGATGTTGCATGGGGGCGTGTATGTGTGTGTGCAAGGACCGGTAGCAGCACAAAGCATACCCGGACCGGTGCCCTCTTGGTCCCTGCACACCTGGGAGTGGTTTATCTACTACAAGTAACAAGTAACAAGAAAGAAAAGAAAATTGTTCAAGGTTTCTTTTTTATTTCCTTTTGGTAGGACTGGAAAAGCTCGGATGGGTCTAGACGGAACGGACGAAGGGGGGGGGATAAGGGGAGGCTACCACTCATCGCGATGCTACGGTAACCTGATTTGACTCGCGGGACGGCCGGAGAGAGAGCGCGAGAGAGCGAGGACGTGCGGAAAGGGAAACAAAAAAACAGGGCCCTTGTTTTCCGTGTATGTAAAATGATACCCTCTTGGAGGAGAAACATTTCCGATGAACACCATAAGCACAAACCACGGCGGTATGGACGCCTGAAGCGAATAGTGCAAGTAGCCAGAGTCAGAGACCCACCGAGGGCAAGGAAGAACAATCAATTCAGAACAAGTGTTATTTTACTGTTGCAGCTCCATGTAACTGTAAATTTCCCATTGGAAGAGTTATGGGATTTTGGTCCGTCTCGTTGGAAATGGCATGTTTGCTTGTTGTTCCTTTGAACGTTCCGTCGCTGACTGTTGTCGCTGTTGGTGGTGGTCTGTCTGTAAGATGCTGATCGACACATTGTGGCTGTACAAGCCGGATTCAAGTACCGGCATAAAGAAAGAAAGAAAGAAAGAAAAAACATGGCAGGTTGGGCTGAGGACAAGGGTTTCTATTTGCTTGTTCTCTTTTTTCTGTCATTTTAGATAGAACGGTCGGGGTTTTCCAAGGATTATTCCATGGCTTGATTGGGGGGGTCACACAATAGAAATGAACAAAACAAAAGAACGCCGTGGCGCGCTACGTGTTCCATATGCCTGAATCACTTGTGATGAGGGCCATTGACACAAGTGGTGGATGAATGGATGAATGGACAGATTGGATGAGATTGATTCAATTGCTCAATGTAACCACGCCTCATGCAGTGGCTGTCATTGTCGTCACATTGTTTTCCCAATTCGCAGGACTGAATTTATTGTGGAACGGCCTCATTTCGCGGCTCCAACGTGATGAATCATATGTGCTGGAGGATAGCGCGTGTGAGATGATGATGGCTTTGAATTGCTAAGCTTATCGTTGCAAATTCTCGTAATCGGCAGTGATGTGGCTGTCTGACCATCTGTGACTTTTCTGGTGGCATTGGATGTAATTGGAGGTTCATCTGCACGTTGATCTGATTGAGGACATAATAAGCGTTTGAATGACGGAAGCAGAAGTCATAGGTGGAACGATTGATTCTTTCTATTTTTGCGAGTTGGCAGTACCTGTACTAGGAGGTACGTGGCAGTCGTAGTGCTTGCTGTATCTGGAAGTCACTCTCCAGTGTTGATGACTTCACAACCACGGGGAAAGACCTAAAAAAAATCATTGCACGTGAGGCCATGGCGTTTGCCCACAACTCCAACAACTCTATACGCATTGGAGGCTCGACCAAGAGCCTAAAGCACGCAAAATCATGTCATCTGAATCGTTGAATGTCATTGCATTAATTTCAGGCGGCAAAGACAGTTTCTTTAATTTGCTTCACTGTATGCACCATGGGCATCGCATTGTGGCCCTTGCAAACTTGTTCCCAGCAAACGAGAACAGCTCAACTCGAGATGGAGTCCAATTCATTGATCCAACTCAGCAGCCACCGGCTATTCTACCTGTAGATGGTGATTCCGAAGAAAAGGATTTGAATAGTTTCATGTACCAGACTGTTGGCCATGAAATTATCCCTCTGTATGCGGCGGCCACTGGCTTACCCCTCTATCGCCAACCTATTCGCGGGGTTGCGGTGCACCATGAGCGGGACTACGCCTATGAGATGAGAGAGCAAGACCCGAGTTCTCAAAATGAGGAGACAGAATCCATGATTCCTTTGCTCGAGTTTATCAAGGCTCGTCATCCGGAAGCAAACGCCATTTGCTCTGGTGCAATTCTGTCTACTTATCAGCGCACTCGAGTCGAGTCTATCGCTTTGCGACTAGGTCTCGCTCCGTTGGCATATCTCTGGAAATATCCCGTTCTTCCACCTCCTGCCAACACGGTAGCAGATGAGACACAGCTGTTGAGCGACATGGCCACAGCTGGACTCGAGGCTCGGATCATCAAAGTGGCAAGTGCCGGGCTGGATGAACATCACCTGTGGGAGCAAGTGAGCAGCAGTGTAGGCGTGGATCGCATCAAGAGTGCGCTGAGAAAGTTTGGTGCCGCCGAAGGTGCAGCTTTAGGTGAAGGGGGCGAGTTTGAGACTATTGTCTTGAATGGACCTGCTCCTCTTTTCAGGAAGAGCATTACTGTTCCTGATACTGGAAGGACAGTTATCCGTGAAGGAGGCGGATCAAACTGGCTGATGCTTCGCGGAGCACAGATTCTGGAAAAGTCACCTGAACTTAACTTAGAGCTATCCATAAGAGACCCTGATCTGCTGGACTCCAAATTCCAGTCAATTCTTGATAACATAGTGGGCCTGGAGTCGACCCAGAGCAAAGGTCAAACGATACGAGAGCCCGAAGCATCGACACTTATCAAAAAGAGCGCCAATATACTAGACGAAGACGCTGACATTCTACGCTGGTCTGTGTTGGCGACTTCGTCGGATCGTGCTTCGATCGAAGCTGAAACACGATCTGTGGTTGATAAGATCAGGGGCCTCCTATCCTCAGATTCACTTGATGCAGCACAGATTACAACCACCCTTGTCATTATACGCAACATGTCTGACTTCCCCAAGGTCAATGCAGAGTATGGTAGGCTTTTTACAAAGCCAAATCCGCCGTCACGGATCACAATATCGTGTGGAGATCTACTTCCGGATGGCTACAACATCATGGTGCATACAACGGTGCCGAAATCTCAGGCAAAGTGTGAAAGAGACGGACTTCATGTTCAGTCACGATCTTACTGGGCGCCGGCAAACATAGGACCTTATAGTCAAGCAATTGATGTTGCCGTCACGGCACAGCAAGAGCCAACAGGTGTGAGAAGCATATACATTGCGGGACAAATTCCCTTGATACCCGCTTCCATGATGTTGCCAGCTCCATCCGAAACATCCCATCAACTGCAGATTACACTCTCCTTGCAACATCTGTGGAGAATTGGGTTGGAAATGAAGATTCAATTCTGGACAAGTGCTGTTGCCTACTTTGCCAAGTCAGTGTCGGCTGATGAAATGGAGCGTAATGCAAAACTGGCTGGCTTAGCATGGAAACTTGCCCATGCACAGGCAGAAGAGGAAGAAGACGAAGATGAAAATGGACCGGACCTGTGGGACCTCAAGTATAACCCTCAACACATATCTCTGGGAGGTAGTGACCAGCAAAAGGCTCGTGTACACTTGCCTGACTGGTCAATTTTTACGCTACGGCAACAGAACGAGCCAGAGTCATGCTTTCCACCTCTGTTTGCTGTTGAGATTGAGGAACTTCCTCGACAATCCGCAGTGGAGTGGCATGCGCATACGGGCCTTTCTCGGATTGAGGAGAGCAACGCGGAACTTGTTCGCCATAGCAAACTTTCGGTGACCGGCTGGAGAGCATGGCATGTCATTATTCGTAGTGAGAAGACTAATTTGATATATTCGGTCTTGGCTCAGGACTTTTCGGATGGCCCTGGCGAGACGGACTTTGCAAATGTCAGGGAAGCAATGTCTCTTACGTACCGGGACTCGGTCAGTCGGTTTGGCACCGAGGTTTCCGGGTCTGCTGCGGAAAACCCATATCTCGTTTATGTGGACACCACCAGCGGTGTATCGCCCTGGGTACAGTCCGAAGATGGCGGTATTACATTGCCGTATGCAGTCGTCCCATGCCGGTCGATCTGGTCGATGAACGGAGCGAGGGTTGGGTGTGTAGCCCTGTACAAACTGACAATCCAGACATTTTCGGATTAGGCAGAAAAATGAAAAGACTAGTCAAGCATCACGAGGATGAGCTACCGGCATTTTACTTACGTCAGAAATTTGGTGAGATGCTTGTTTGTTTAGAGTCTGATGACAGGCCTAGGGTGTCAAGGTGTGTGTCTGTTGATCAGAATGTGGAATGTCAGTTCATTCTGCCAAGAACTTTGCTGATGTTGCACTGAAAAGCCCTTGGACCCGTCTGATATCTGACAGACCCGAAGATTTTGCACTGCCCAGAGTTACTCATTTGCCTGTTTTATACGAGACGTTTGGATCCCGTGATCCCATGTTGCCGGCATTGAAGTGTGCGTGCTTTCCCCGCATCCATGTCCCCCCCAAAACGATGTGGCGCTTTGAAGCTCGATGACTGCCAGATGCAGTAGCAGGGCGCGTCCTCGGCGACTGGGGTTGGTCTGTTATAGTGGCAGCCCATCAGTCTTATTAGGGCTCGAGTAGCTTCCATTGGCGGCTGGAGCTTTTGGTCATGGATCTCCCCGGCTAAAATTGACGCACAAACGATCGTTGAAAGGAGCCGGATGCCACTGTGACGTATGCAAGCAATTGTTTTAGGGCCAAAAGATAATGCATTAGAAGTAGGTCTGGCCGGAAGTATTAAGCTTTCTTAATGTCTTGTCATCATCATCAGAGATAACCTCTTTTAAGCCTCGGAGCACGCCATTCGAACCGTCTATAGGCTCGCAGACGCTGAAGAGAGAAACAGAGGTGCTGAAGGACGCTGGACAAGCTGAAGAGGCTCATGTGTGCTGCCCGCCTTGCACCCCACAGTACCTGGAGTTGGAGTGCCGACGTGCAGCAGCACAAGCTCTAGCTGCAAGTGAGACACCAGAAACCGTAGTACCCTGTGACCGGGCCCGAGCATAGCATCCATCCATCGATAATGGTGGCCCACGATGGGGATACTCCAACTGTGGCACCCCCGGCCCCGGCCAAGTTACCGCCAAAAGTCGCCTCTCAAAGACGCCAATCCACAGGGGAGCGCATAAATGAGATCCTCGAGGTGAGAGAAACAAAAAAGTTCCATTACAAGAATCCCTTCTTTTCTCTCTTTTCCATCTCACCCCTACCCTTGATCTTCTTCCCGTCTCTTCCCCGGGTACGACTCCAGCGGTGGAAGGGGTCCAGGGGTTTATTTGTTTGCCTTCGGCAATTGCTCTTTTTTTTTCGACAAAATTTTGCGTGTAGCGGGCGTTGCAAAGGAACAGATTTGCCTGGGTAGACGAGATTTGACAGGCTGACGGGTGAGGGTTCTTTGGCGTTTGCGCGCCCATGACATGAGCAGACAGCACTTCAGCGCGCACACAACATGGGTTCTGACTCATTGACGCTTATCCGAACGAGAACACATCGAGCGATGGATGACGGGGAGCAGCAGGCAGACGAGACGACGGGCATCTTTGCCAGGGGCACGGGGCAGACCTACCAGGCTCTGAACACAGGCAACAACAACAACAACAACAGCAACAATGGCGGTGGTGGCGGTGGCGATACCACTCGCTCGAGGAAGTCGAACACGTCCCCCGGCGGGAAGACGGAGAGGTTTCTGGGACGGGACGAGCCGGGTACACAGCGGCGGCGGCAGGACCAAGACGGTGAGGAATCAGATACAGACACGGTAAACGAGCCGGATGCCCCCCGGTGGAGGGAGTATATGTCAAAGTTCCAGTCCCTGGAGCTGGAGAATAAGGGAAGCGTGGCCCGTGACCATTTAGCTCTCGGTATGATGCCCAAACGTCGTCAATGCTTTCCATGTCAAAAGAGTTGCTTTTTTGTGTGACTGACTTTGTGCTGGGATACGAACAGAACGAACCTTTCTAGCTTGGCTGAGGACATCCCTGGCTTTTGCGTCGATCGGTGTAGCTGTCACGCAGCTCTTCCGCCTCAACACATCCGGGAACTCGGACCCGGGCGGCGTCGATGGGAACGCACTGCGGCAGATGGGAAGGCCGCTGGGATCGGCGTTTCTTGCCATTAGCATCGTGACGCTGCTCTTGGGATGTAAACGGTACTTTCGCGCGCAGGAGTGGATTCTCAAGGGCAAGTTCCCAGCCAGTCGGGGGACGATTCTCATCATGGCGTTTATAGCAATGTCCTTGATGGTGTTGTCCCTGGTGGTGGTGATTGCCATTCAGCCATCGAATTGATGGGCTGGCAAACAACTCGATACGAGCATACATGTTTGGGATGGCTCAAATGTCTTGAATTGGTTTCCTTGGAGCTTTCTGTGTGTTTTTGGATATTGTAGCATATATGTCTGTATAGTTCTTTGAGCGAGCGAATTAGCATGAGAGCATGGCATGGGCATGGGCATGGCGGAGGCGGGAATACTCTGTAATACTAAATGGCGGATGGAGCATTAATATAGTTCAAATAAGATTCGAATGGCTGTCTCATATGTATGTGCGTGTCTTGGTAGAACAATAACAATGTCTGGATTATTATTATTATTATTATTATGTTGTGCTGTGTTGCGACACTGCGGGGGGATGCATGTATGTAAGGGATTGTGTGAAATGAGGATGGTGGGGTTATTTTCGATCCTCCATCACCATCACTTTTTGTCTTGGTATTCCTAGCGTGTGACTGCTATTGGAAGCAACAAATACCGGGCCATGCCCTCTAAAGAACCCATAGACGTGCAATCTTTTGCAGCTACACAGCTCGCACTTTTGGACCAGGAACTGCAAAGCGAGATTCAAGAAACCAGCTCTCTCGTCTCCAACCACAGCCCCACTGGACTGCAGAGAGCTGGCCTCGCCATCACCAACCTCGTCATATCATCTCAGCGCACTGGGCTGGGGGGAAAGACCGTGCTCGAGCTGAGCCCCGACAATGCAACCTCGAGCAGTGGTGAACTGCCGGAGCATGGCATTCGCACGGGGGACATTGTCCTGGTGGCCGAGCAGCCTGCGGGTAGCGCCAGGAAGAGGGAGGTGAAGGAGTTGGAGAAAAAGGGCGGGAGAGGGGTTGTGACCAAAGTGCAGAGATCGGCTGTGAGTGTTGCGCTCGATGAGGGTAAAGAGGACGTTGGGTTTCCGGCAAGAGTCTGGATGGTGAAGCTGGCGGATGAAGTCACCTACCGACGGTATGAGAGCCCTCTCTACTACTACCTCCCCTTGATATAATCGAAATTATATATAAAACAAGTGTTTAAGTAATCTAGCTAATATGATGCATAGCATGAATCAGACAATGGAAAAGCTGCAAAAGATGAGCGAGTCCGAGTACTCGAGCTTCATCCGCGTCCTCTTTGGGCTCTCCAGCCCATCGCCAGTTCCCAAGGATTTGGCCACAAGTTCTGAAGTCGGCAACATTGAGTGGCTAGACCCAACTCTCAATGATTCTCAAAAGGATGCTATCCGGTTCGCATTGGCGTCTCGGGAAGTAGCGCTGATTCATGGTCCTCCAGGAGTGAGTGGCCAGACTTGGCAATTACGATATACATGTCCAACGTACTAATCCAAGGCAGACTGGGAAAACTCACACCCTGATAGAACTGATACTGCAGATGATTAAGCGCGGGCAGAGGATATTAGTGTGCGGCCCGTCCAATATCTCAGTGGACAACATCGTGGAGCGTCTATCACCACACAAGATACCCATCCTCCGTCTTGGCCACCCCGCTCGGCTTCTCCCCTCTGTCCTCAATCACTCTCTCGACGTACTCACCCGGACCTCCGAGGCAGGGGCTATAGTCAAGGATGTTCGTTCCGAAATGGACGCAAAGCAAGCCTCAATCAAGAAGACGAAGAGCGGCAAAGAACGCAGGGCCATCTACAACGACTTGAAGGAATTGAGAAAGGAGTATCGCGAGAGAGAAAGGAGGTGCGTGAGTAACCTCGTGGGAGGGAGCAAGGTTGTCTTGGCTACTCTCCATGGCGCCGGGGGTTTCCAGTTGAAAAATGCAGAGTTTGACGTTGTCATCATCGACGAAGCTAGCCAGGCCCTCGAGGCGCAGTGTTGGGTTCCCTTGTTATCGGCGAAGAAAGTCGTGTGCGCTGGCGATCACCTGCAGCTACCGCCCACCATCAAATCCCTCAATTCCAAAGTCTCCGTAAAACCAAAAGAGGACTTCAAACCTATCAAGGGTATGACGCTCGAGACGACATTGTTCGATCGACTGCTCGCCCTTCACGGACCCGCCATCAAGCGGATGCTCACCACGCAATACCGCATGCACGAGAAGATTATGCGGTTCCCCTCGGACGAACTGTACGAGTCGAAGCTCGTGGCGGCGGAAGGCGTCAAGGCTCGACTTCTAAAAGAGTTGGAGTATGAGGTTGAAGATAATGAGGATACGAGAGAGCCACTGGTCTTTATCGATACGCAGGGCGGGGATTTCCCTGAAAGGAACGAAGAGGAGGATAAGGACAACCCGAAGAAGAGTAATCTCCACGGCGAGAGCAAGAGTAATGATATGGAGGCCGCCTTGGTCCGCCAGCATGTGAAGCAGCTGGTAGAGGCAGGTGTTCGACCAGAAGACATTGCTGTCGTGACCCCTTATAATGCTCAGGTAACGTGACCTACCATAATCTCAACCCCTGGACGAGTAAGTTTCATTCTAACACGTGGAGCTGTTGGGGTTAGCTGGCTGCTCTCGCGTCATTAAAGGAAAAGTTCCCGGGTATTGAGCTCGGTAGTGTTGATGGCTTCCAGGGGCGAGAGAAGGAGGCCGTCATCGTCAGTCTGGTGCGCAGCAACTCGGAAGGCGAGGTGGGCTTTTTAGGGGAGAAGAGACGTCTCAACGGTAAGTTTTCCTGAACGTACATCTATTAGATCCGACAAGAGGCAAGCGTTATAAATGAACGATGGAAGACTGATACAAGTCATTAGTTGCCATGACTCGTCCCAAGCGATCCTTAACCGTCATAGGGGACTCTGAAACGGTAAAGAGGTAAGCTCTCTGATTCAGGGGACATTTCTCTCTCTCTCTCTCTCTCTCATAAATCCCTCCCTATTTGGATGACCCTATTTGGTGCAATGACACTGACTTTACTGTTTCTTTCAGGGGAAGTAAATTTTTGAAGAAGTGGATGGAATTTCTGGAGGAAAACGCTGATTTACGATACCCTGATGTTTCCGAGGTTAGTCAAGAGATGTAAAGGTATCGTAAGTATAGAAGAACTAGATGAATTACTGAATTGGTTGTGAATGTCGGTTCTATGGGCGCTGTCGTAGGAAAGGACTCCTTCAGATGGGAGCTTGGAAAAAAGATTTTTGGGAGACAAGGAACTTCCAATCAGATTCGTGTACTACCATAGGATATGAATTCATATACTAGTCCTGCTACCCTCTTTATAGGCACTCTCCCCATCGACCGCTCATGGCAATTCAAATATCCGCGATAAGCTCTCCTAGATATAGAAGAAGCAACGTATCCCAGTCAAAGAAGGCCACGTACTTTTGTCTGGTAGCTATTCGCATAACTTAACCGCTTGCTTCATGATGATCTCCGAGTTGTCGATGAACATCGTGAGCGCCCCCGCTTTGATATACATTATAGACCTCTTGTTTCCACATTGGATAGAATCCACGACACTAGGTAGTAAGCCGACGTATCCGATACCTACAGTTATGACCTTCTCAAGGACAACAATGGGTGGTAAAGGAGCGACTATTTGCTGTTGGTACGTCAAGAATCAACAAGTGCTGCCTGTTCTTGGTTTCTCGTTCCAGCCCGTCTAATCGTTCTAGTGTTTGCGCAGTAAAAATCATTGCTTCGGGGACTTCTAACGCTGGGTCTAGACACTCTGACTTGCATGCAAACTTTGACGAGCCAAACATGGCCACTGCCTTATCATCATCCACCGGTATAATGCTGCATTACGAAGCGGTGCTTGGAATCGGTCATTTGACCTCTGGACGTAACCATCCAAATATATTGAACTGGACTGCGGGCGTCGATCGAGGTGATGTTGGTTGGTTCTAAAGCAAGTTTCTGACGTTGCTCTACTCGTCTCTCCCAACCTCGGGCATCGTTTCTAAGAAGGTAAGATTGCTTCAATCCATTTCACACCCATTCGTTTGTCCCCGCGATTCCAAATCTGGAAAGTGAGGATTTCATAGGCTGATCTTGTCGGCAAGGCTGACTGTGTAAGCTGTGTGAGTGTGTCTACAGGTTTGCCACTGGCCTCATGATGTGGTGAAGTCAGGCCGCAGAAGGTGTCCCTATTGTTGTGCACACGAGCGGCTCAAAGTCCCTCGGGTTTGAAGCAGGGTCCGGAGGACCGCTTGGGGGCCGTGAGGATGACGAGAGCCAGCGGGCAATGGATGATGACAAGAGCCAAAAGGCGAGGGATGAGGACTGTTACTCATATACGAATACAAAAAGAAGCCGATTTTGAGGATAAATATTCTTGCAATGATCGTCTTTTCTTGAAGGGTCAATTTATACCAGGCTTTGAACGATTCGAGCCGGAATTTCTTGCGACAAAATGCCGCTCGTTTCTGGCTCTTGCAGCCTTGCAAGGACAAATGGGATGTCGGTCTTGGGACTCTTGAGTGTTTTTCTTTTACTTTTCTCTCCAGCATGTGCTGTGGTATCTCCTACAAGCAACCCGGCTGTTATGATTGTTGGCGACTCCATCTCCCAGGTATGGTACACCATTTTGCTCCTCAGTTGGATGGTTGGACTGACAAGCTCGTAGGGTCATGAGGGCGATTTTACCTGGAGATATCGTCTTTGGGAGTGGTTCAACTGCAATGGAGTGTCTGTCAATTTTGTTGGTCCGTATACAGGAACAGTTCAACAAGAGTCAGCGGAGCCTCCTAGTCCGCCTCCTATCTATGGTTCTCCTACCGTGTCGGCCGGTGTGCCGGCAGTGTCACAGCTGGGAGGCTATAACTCTGATATTCCGTCCAATTCGTCCTTCTTTAGCAATGGCCACAATCACTTTGCCGCATGGGGACGTCAGGCTGCCCAGGATGTGGGTTTGATTGGGGCCATGGTTTCCCAATATCAACCTGATTACCTACTCGTCGAGCTTGGCTTCAATGATGTGGGCTGGTTTGTAAGTGATGCTTCTGGGACTTTGAAAAGCATGTCGACCTTTATCAGCAATGCCCGAGCGGCCAAGCCAGATATTGCCTTTGCCATTGCAAACATCCCGCAACGATTGTTCATCGGCGGCCGCGATGACTTGATCACCAAGACTGAGGATTACAATCATGCGCTGCCTCAGCTTCTTGCTAGCATGTCTACACCCCAATCGCCCATTCAGTTGGTCCAATTCCGTGAGAACTATGCTTGTATGTATTACACCCACCTTGTCCAAACTGCGGTTCCTTTACGGCTTGCTAACCCGGATGCAAAATACAGGCCAGCCCAACTCTTGCCCTGCAGGCTATGACGGCTTGCATCCAAATGCCTTGGGCGAATTCCAAATCGCGAAAGCCTTTGCAGATACTCTTAAGCAGGGGTACGGCTGGCCGGGCGCTGCTTTTACAGTCCCGGGCAACATCCCCCAAAGAGCCTGCAGCACGCCGACCAATGTAGTGGCCAAGCCGAGCACTTGCGGAGTCACAGTGACTTGGGATCCGGTCCCTGGTGCCATGGGATATATCGTGACCAATGGGTTTACTGGAGGGGCCATGACAACCTCCAATGTCTCTGCGCCCATCTACACGACCACCTGGACTGTGGCAAACATTACGTGGAACTATGAGGTTCAGGCTTTCTGTGCTGACTCTCTTTCGGGAAAGAGTCCAATGGTTTCAGCAACGGCAGAACCATCTTGCGCTCCGGGTCCATCCAACATCAGAGTTACTTCAACCGCTGATGGCGTCGATGTCACCTGGGATCCAGTTCAGGGTTACAATGTTGATAGGTATGGTGTTATCTACTGGGATAAGGATCATAATGCTTTCCTTCAGGACTACGGCTGGACAGGCACATCAGCAAGTTATCGTGGCTTGCAACCAGGAGGCCGTGTCACCACAGCCGTGGAAACGTGGGCGAACGTCGACGGTGTGCTCTGCGCTGGTCTTCCAGGAGCCGGCCAGGGCGTTATAATTGGCGGTGGAGTCCCAAAAACGCCTACTGGGCTCAAGGTCAACACCATTAATGAGGGGGCGACTGTACGGCTGACGTTCAACGGCGATCCCAACGCATATGCTTATGGATTCTATACCCGGTCTCTCCTGAAGCCCAATGAGCCGCACCTCCTTGGTGGATACACATCGGAGACGCCGTGTATCGACGTTACGTTTTTGACGCCCGGAGCTTGGAACTACGAGTTTTGTGTTGTTGCAATGAATGGCAATTATTCGACTCCAATGTCTGAATGCGTCCAGGGGCCCAAGGAGATCTCCGACCCTCCTGGATGTCCGCCCATGGCGGCACCTCCGGCAGGCCCCAATCCGAACCCCACAATCACCTGGTCCAACCCAACTCCCACAACAATCTCCCCTGGGGGAGGCAACGGTGGGAATGGAGGAGGAAATGGCTCCGGTGGAGGTGGCGGAGGAAGAGGAGGGAGATTGAGGCATCTTCGTTCGCGCGTAGTGGGCCCCTGACTAGACTGGCTGTGAAATTTAGTCGGCACAAACGGTGACGATGGGGTTCATGGGGAAATAAAAGGAGGCAATGTTGGCACAAGATATTCTACTTTGCTTTAGTTTAATAGTAGCACCAAATATGAATAAACGCTGTTACCTAGAGAAGAAAGAAGCTGGGGTCTATTAATTACTCGAGGTGCTCATGCAACACATCCACATCAAACCATTTGTAGATTCCCGGCGAACGAGACAAGTAAGTAGTGAATATGGAACCACGGTTAAGGTCAAGGAGAGCCGGCCAGGTTGGGAAAACGATACAAAGCAAATTGTATATACTACTACTGTCAAGGAAGAGAAATAAAGACACAAATTATGTAGCATCTCTGAAATCTTTCCTCTAAGATAATCACCTAGGTAGGTAAGGTATGCTAAACGGAGGTCCCAATCGAACGAGCAGACCTACTGAGAGAACGTATTATACAAAGCTTCCAACATGATCTTGGTATTCCAGGCACGAAAGGATAGAATCCATAGTACTACTAGGTAGTACTCTTATTCGTAGGATAAACCTATCTGGGTTTCATGCATCTTCATTGTACAGGCAACTACTCCAAAGTTTCAAGCTCACCATCTACCTACCTACTCACATGATATCTCGTCCAAGTCCTCAGCCGGCGGCGTGTCTTTTTTTTCTCAATATAGGCACGCGGGCTGTGCCCTTTCGGTTGGGGGCAAAATGCTGTTGGCTCCAGATCAAACCAGCCGCTACTAGGCATTATGCCTCGTCCGCTTCCTTACTTCAATCCGCCTGGGAACTTTCCCTCATAACCCTTCCAAAGCACCTGGGCAGTTACCCGCCGTCCTAGATCTACTTCACCATGTGGGGCGATAATAAGGTGCTCGATGATGGCGTCCATGGGGGGATCGAGACAGCTGGTGCCAAGGCAAGCGGCGGATTTCGGCTCTGACCCGCGGTTGCTTGGAGTCATATCTTGCACGCGTGCGCGATCCGGCTTTTGCGCCGCAGCACTGTCATGAGCGCCATTTCAACTACTCCATCAGGGCCGACTATCGCGGCGCAAGCTATGTGCAACCGTGGCAGCGAGAGTTTGTTGGCGAGCCGGCAACGGTAGTTGATGCGGGGCCACCCAGTTGGGTCGAGGAAATGCGCGTCACCAGGGCACTATGGGTGATGCAACTGGTTGGCGAGGTTCGACGTGCCGTTGCGGAAGATGCAGCTTTTTTGGGCTGGCGGCCCGAGGATGTCGCGAGGTTACGGTACATGCAGCCCAAAGACTTTGTTACCAAGGATGGCAGCATATACTCCGACCCCATCGAGGAGATCAGGACCGTGAAGGAGTATTTGATGGAGCTTGAGGGGAGCTTTGGTTTGAACGCAGATGCAACAAGGCCGTACTATGACCTGCCTCAGCCACCCCAAGACACAATAGATATGGCCTGGACAACGCAGCCGCCGGGGGGCCAGAGAACGCGCCGATCGAGACCGTACGGAGGCATCTTTCTGGAACCAAAGGCCTGCTCACGTTGAAATCCTCGCACCAGCCATGATAACCTTTCGATTTCTTCAACGCAGAGACTGGTCGCCTCTTGTCGGTGTCAAGTTCGACTCGTTCCGCCGCCTAGGATTCGCTATCTGGGATAAAAAGAGGATGCACCTTCTAGGTCTCGATTCTGGCTTGCATCCACCCAATAGACATCCTGAATCCTACTTCTTTGCATGGAAGAGTTTGATTTCCTCCGAAGAGGTTGCTGAAATAAACGCAGGGCTTCGAGAGCAGCCAGGAGCAGAACCCAAATAACGGCATATAGTGCCCAATGCTTGCTCCTTGGAGAACACAGGAGCAATGTTCCATAGAATGCGCAACAGATCTCATGACGGTATAGTGGTCAGCGAAGTACATGTTGCCCTCATCCAAGTCATTGACATACTACTTCAACAAGGAACAGGGCTACTTATCATTTAAGCAAGATGACTACAAGACTGCTCTCAGCGGCTTTCGTGATGAACCATATATACTAGACTCTAAGAACAAAGTTGGGCAGATTAATAAACTGGAGAAACCCAACTAGGGCGTTGTGATTTCACCTCAATGGGTCTCTGATCAGATTGGGTGCGGAGACCTACAACCTTTCGACCTTTCTTCGAACAAAGAGCTCCGCAAAGGCTACCTTCAGGCCCGGGAGGCTGACTATCGTTATGAGGGATAGAAGAATGACCCCAAGACAACTTACGACGGAGCGTATGTTTTGCTGCCCAACTTCTACCACGACGGCCTCTTGATTAGCATCTACGCCGTCTCCAAGGACAACAATAGAGTGATGATGCTTCCTGGAAATGATACGTCACTGCCAAGTCCACAGGGGGGCCGCCTATCTTCAATATGACGAACCCGAATAGGTAGGCCGCCACTGCAACTGGCTGACGATAAGAATAGCACAGCGTTATGGTTCTTCAGGTCGTCGGCACTAGATTTAGATGAAGAAATAGCGATGGTGATGGTGATGCAAAGACAATAATGCACGATTTGTTGGATGTAAGAAGGGGCATAGAATAGCATGGCATCATAGTGTTGAATCAGATCTTGTTGCTTGATGAGAGTTGACTTTGAATCCCGCTGTAGCTTTGGGCATCCATGGATGTCTAAATGGAGACCATATGGGGCCACCCACATGCATGGATCCTATTTATTACTAGGTACCGATGTGCCCGTGTACCAAGGTGTTGTTGGTTCAGCGTATTTCCAGACCTCTACTTGGAGGTGCTCATGTAACCAAAAACAAATCGCGGGAACTGCTACATCCGTGTCTACCTACCTACTTACCTTAAATAACTCAGGCACCTGTCAAGATACAAAGGGGATGATAATAAAAAACCACCCAAGTTTACCTCATCTCATCCTGCTTTCCCTCCTCTCTATACAGCTTCGGATCGTCTATCCATACTCCCCGCCCGATCTGCCAGAACGATCTCAAGAGACATCTTAATTACCCAGGCGGGATAAAAGAAATGGAGTATAGTCTCCCTTCTAGCGAGGTTACAGGCCGTCACGACTTATTAAGACGACCAGCCACATCACTGGAGGATTTGGCACCACATGGGCTTCTTCAAATTATGACCATGTTGCCGGATCTTGATAGTCTCTGGAACCTCCTCAAAGCATCACCGGTCTCATACCACCTATTCAATGCTCATGGACTAGCGATCATGGAAGGCATACTTTCGGGCCCAGATATCCTACTGCCACCAAAAATTCATCAACTCATACGCGCTGTTATCCTTATACGTTCTTCCGCTCTTCCTTTCAAACCTCTAGACGAGTTCTATCTACAATTTCTATGCGATAAAGTACACCGGACATGGAGAGAAGAGCCATCTATTACAATCGGCCCTTCCGATTTGATCGCCGTTAATCCCTCTGCGAAAGTCCTCAGGTCTGTTGTCGGGACTGCTCGACAGATCTCATTCCTGACGCGGGGCTGCCTGGAATATTATCTGGCACGCGTGCGTGACCCGGCTTTCGCACCTCGGCATTGCCATGATGCCGATTTTTCCTATACAGGCGACTATCGTAGTGTCCGGCAAGTGCCGCCCTGGAGGCGTGAGTTTGTTGGTGAGCCGGTAAAGGTAATCGATGCGGGATCGCCCAGCTGGGTCGAAGAAATGCGTGTCACCCGATCATTATGGGTAATAGAGCTGGTGAACGAGGTGCGGCAGGCGGTAAGAGAGGGAGCAAGGTCGCTAAGTTGGTCGTATGAGGACATTAAGAAGTTTAACCAAATGGAACCAGAGGACCTTGCTACCCCTACAGGTAACCTATATCATGGCCCAGTCGAGGAGATTAGGTCCGTCAAGAACTATCTAAAGGACCTTGAAGAGAGCAATGGCTTGGATCAGCCTGTAGGTTCATACCATAAATTGCCTCGGCCACCAAGATACATACAGAATCTTATCTGGACAACGCAGTCTCCTCGGATACCCAGACACTTTTTAGATTCCGATAGAAGTCACTGGGATCAGACACCGTCCGCCTTTGAGACAGTCGCACCTGGTGTGTCCCTTTTCGGTTGCCTCACCCAACACAGACACTGGTCACCACTTGTCGGTGTTCGATTCGATGAATATCGTCGTTTAGGATTTGCTATCTGGGATAGGAAGAGGATGTATCTTCTAGGTGTTCACAGCGGCGCAGACCGAACTGGCCCTTCCTACGAATTCTACTTCTTTGCATGGGAAAGCCTACTGTCTCCGGAAGAAGTTGCCAGTGTAAAGGCGGTGCTTGAGGAGGAAGTGGACTTGTATTGGCAATTCATGGGGCAAATTTCTGACGTCTAGCCGTCAGTCTCAATAATTGCTCTAAAGAACAACAGGGGACACTGCGGATGTCTATTCTTGGGATGTAGATAAGCGAAGAAGCACATATAATTCTACATGCACAACATACTACTTTGTTGCGCAATACTCAAAACTAGCAGTAGTATCGAGTGATGTAAACGGTCCATTCCCAGCAGGGCAGGTAAGGAATTCGTCGCAAGTGTCTCACGGGAATTCTATCTGCGGCTTTGCCGTAAGAGTGTTGATCAGAGTTGTTTAAATGTAACGTTAGTAGGAGTTGGGGTGCCGCCAAAGAGTGCACAAACCACCTCGATGACGGTTGTTTCTGAAACCCGATGGCTTGAGCATTGTCACGGGCTGGGGATTCTTTTTTCCCCGAGCGTTTCATGGTGATTGATTGTAATGTTACTTGTAAAAGGCGGAGTTGGGCCACGGATAATTGAGGACGGTGGTGTTGATTCTTCTTGAAGAACAACAAGAACAACTTCAGCAATGGCCGACATGTCTCGCTTGTGAAGCCAATGCCAAAACCTTTCAAGATAAAGAGCCGTATTCACTGACCAACCGATGTTGTGTTATCAATAGAGTGAGTGCATTGACAGTTTATCGATGTGCCATATGACTCTGAACAATCTGACGTCCATCCATTGACTTGCTCGCTGTCACTTGATTCAAGGAAAAAAATGAGAGAAAGAGAAATGTCCCGGCTAAGGTTGCCTTGATAGGAAATGATCGTCCTAAGCATGAGATAAACCTGTGATTGACGTCTGAGCGATCGACGCTGGCTTGGGAGTTAGCTGACTTAGTGTAGCATTTGGAAGGTGGAAGAAGCTGGCTAGAAAAAGAAAGAGGGGGGGAAATGGCACCAACGGGATGATGTCCTGAAGCCATCTAATCAACCATGTGGGGAGACAATCATTTGATTCATTTGCCGGAGAGAGGTTGACGTCTGAGAGCGTGAGAGCTGTGACGGTTGGTGATGTTGGTGGCAGACTTGGTCAAGAAACAGAAATATCAGACGAAGCAAGGTAAGTATACGGAGCAGGCACGCCCAAATACCAAGACGTGTCACGTAATCAACACCTGCCCTGTTAGTTTAGCTGGTGACAACTTCCTCTTATCCTCCTCCACAATCTCCAGATTTTGACATATTCGATGGAGGATGATGAGACGCGGCATTTTATTAAACCCCCAGACCGAGAACCCTGAACCTTGCATTCCGCATTGTCGTCATACCTCGTAGTACAACTTACCCCATCATTTATCTCAACCGGCCAGAGGAAACGTGGGGGGAGAAGAGACAAGGGGCCCCAGAGCCCAGGGGTCTGTTCATCTGTCTTTGTGGACTGACTTGGTCGATAACAACTGTCAGCACTTGAGAGCAATCGGGCCATGATGTTGCACACCAACAAATCAGTTTTGCCATTTAGCCTCGGTGCCTTTTTTTCGTCTTGCCCTCCATCTCGGTCCGGCGCTGTGGATGGGTGTATAACTACGTGCAAGATAATGGTGGTCTGGTTTATCTGCATTCAGAAGGTAGACCGTTGCCAAAGTGAGGTGATCCATGCTGTGGCTGTTTTACCAAAGTGACCTTACGGCACATAAAAACATCCATAACCTTCCACTGTAAGAGCGCTAAGAGACTCAGCGTCTGATGCTCTGTAACAGCTCCCCGAATGAGCCCTGGAGGTTTCTCGATGGGCTCTTGACAGCGCTCAGAGCACTGAAATGAGCCCCGAGGCCACAGGTTACCACCTCGCTGTACTTCCCGAACAGGTACCTACACCATTCTGGTCGGTGCCTTCCAATACCAATGTTGGATCGGCAGTTGCATCCATCCAAATCCATGGCTCCATCATCCTCTGATCGTGCTTTCCCAAAGAAGAATGTTGCCCGGCCTCCAACTGGGATCCATCGCCTTTGCCATCGCTTTCCCCTCTCCATCACTCAACCACTCAACCAGTCAATCACATCACTCGCTGCACTCGTTGTCTTCAACGCCTCCCCATAGTCCAACGCCCATTCCATCGCATGGATCGCTCGGCGCTCCTTTATCATGTACTGTATGCCTGTTAGGAGGTTCCTTGTTGCTGCGTCATGATGCGGACAAGCCAACCGTCCTTTTCAACTCCACCGTTTTTTTGCTCTGCTCTCTCCGTACGCCGTACATGTAACCTAACACCAAATCCAGCCAACCTAAGCGAAAACCCTCGTCGGCATTGCATGTGGTTCGAAAGAAAACAGAGGCCTGCAGTTACGGTATGCACTTGGCATCGAGCATCGAACATCTAACCATGTTCATGCATCTTGGCCTCGCTTGTCGCCCACCATGTTCCTTTTTATCGCTCCTATTGTCTCCCCGCTATCGAGCGTCATGCTAGCCGGGTTGGGGAGCTCGATGCAACTCCCATCGGTCAAGATTGGCTGCCCATCACATTAGTCGGTCTCCCCTCGGATGCATGCACGTCAAGACCAACTTGGATGCAGAAGCCGGCACGTCCGTATTACGGTGACTCTGCCTCTCTCCCACTGCCACCGTCACTGTGAAAGAAAGACAGACAGACAGACAGACACTCCGTCCAAGAAAGACCAGACCTGCCGTTCCTGGTTGTTTCTAAACGCGTGCCGGCCGGTCCTCCAAGACCCTCCAACTCATACAATCGTCGCCTCTTGAATGGCTGGATGGGCTTCATTTAGGAACAAGCCATGTTTCACCTCGACACCTTACTCGTTCCTGGCTTGTAACATCCGGGGTGTCCGCCCCATTTTGAAAACATTGGATGCATACGCACGCACATACATATAAACAACAAGCTGCAGCGTGCAGCGATTTGAATGTTTAGTTTCTCTCTTTTTTTCTTCTCACGCTCTTCTAGACGCTTCAGCAGTCCCGAGGACTTGCCTATGCCGCCATGATATCGCCAATTCAATTGTTCTAATATGATATCCGCTACAACGACTACAGCTATTCAATGCGACGTGACTAGACACAACTGCAACAGCAATTTCTACGAAACAGTCTGCTCAATACCGAGACAATCCTTCCTCAGTTGACGGCCCATTTGCTTCCTCCCCGGCCTCAATTAAGATGCGTTGGCAATCATCATCACCAGCTCCCGCCCCAGACATGACCCAAACAACGCCCGCAGCGGCGGCTGCTGCCAGGCGTCATTCTCGTATCGGCTCCAAGTCTATTCGTGGTCAAATCTCTGGTCCGATCCCCATCTCAAGCGCATTGGACGAAAGTTTAGCCTTGAGGGCTCGAGAAGCCAACTTCTTCGTACCCGTAACCAAGCTTGAAGTACCAGTCGAGCTAGAGAATGCTCGACGATCCTTCGTGACAAATCCTAGGTTTTCATTTTCCGGAAGAGAGGGTCTTTCTTCGCGGGGTACCTCGTCCAGAGACTCGGATTACTGGCCGACCTTGTCAAAACTTGAAACGGTGTCGCCAACCACTTCGGTGCAGCTAACCAGTTCAGTGCCGATACCACCTCCTCGCAGCGAGTTTCGCCATTCTACAATCAGCACCAGCACATCTCAGAGGAGACAGTCGATTTTTCGAGGTGCATTCAGCAAACTGTTTGGACGTAAGAAGACCAAGAGCTTTCAGGTGCCTTCACGCCCGGCATATGTACAGGAGGAACCAAAGGCATGGCAGCATCTTAATGTAAGTCAACAGGCCCGTTAGCGACATGTGCAACCAAAGTACTAATGTAATATACTAGGTCGCTCAACAACGAGGTCTTGGCCATAAGAGGTCGGCTACTTTCCCTGTCACTGAATATAACCGAGCGTTGCGATCCCACTCTATCGGTCCTGAGGATGTCCGGGCTATCCAAAGTGCCCGGAATTCTCTCGTCGTAAACCGGAAGCGTGCTGCAACCTCGACCATCCGCCCTATCATTTGGAATGGGCCAACAGGCTTGAGGCCACGTCCCGCAAGTACTCGGGACCGCGGTAGCAGATTTGTTGAGGCTATTCACGATATGGAGGACACTGTCCCAGAAAATATGTCTTCACGAAGCATATCTCCTCATCAAACCCCCAGCAATACATCTGATGAGGTCCGACATGCGTCGAGTTCGGCATCCGCTATCTCAACTCAGTCGGAGTCTGAAGAGACAGGAACTCTTGTCAATACTGAGACAAAGACAGATGAAACGCCTGAGACGCCTGCTGAGCCATTCCCTTCCAAGAACCTCACGTGCATCACGGTCATAAACAAGAAAACCACAAAGGCTGATAACCTGCAAAAACGAATAAGTGGCATTGAAGATCGGTTGGGTCAGGTGGAAACTCTTCTGACCCATGTCTGTAATACCGTCCCCAACTTTCAGCCACAGCTTGACGACGTGGATCGACCGATATCCATTCCACTGAGCTTGACTACCTCTCAGACAACCCGTCCATCAACCCAGTCTTCTTCTCGCAACTCTGGGATTTCCAAATTTTCATTTGGGGACGCTTCGACGGTTGTGGGGTCTCTGCCTAGTCCCACTCTCCGAGAGTCGACCAGTCTGCCTGCTCTCCGCAAGCAGTCAACTGGCTCATTCACAGTGGATCACTATACGGCGCTTATGGATTTGATAGAGAGCGATCGCTCAGCCCGCATAGCGCTAGAGGCACAAGTGAAGCAGCTTAACCAGCAGATCAAGCTTCTAGCCAAGGAGTCTCTATATGCCGAATATGATCCAAGCATAAAAGACAGTATCAAGAAGCGCCGAAGAGAAGGTCTTGTGCTTGAAGATCCTGGCATCGTGACAGACTGTGGAGATGATTTCGATGATTATCCCGAGTCATTTTCCACGCCGCGGGAGGACAACTTTAGCTTTCCGATTCCACAGAAGGATCAAATTATTCTCGATGCATTCCCCGCAGCATTGTCCATTTCTAAGCTCTCGATCTGAAACATCAGTTCAAGAATGCTGCAGCTCCTTCTGTAAGCAAATCAGCTGTGGCATGAATGAATCATGTGTATTATGAATATATCCTAGCCTCTATGACGACCTTGGAGGCTAAGGCAACTTTTCTTTTTTATATATATTATACCCCCCTTTTTTCTTTGTACGACCTTAGGAACAATTTAGCTTGCAGAAAGCTGGAAATATGAGTGGATGTTGATGAAACAGCCGATCATGGCGTATATATAACACAAAACCAGCTGATGCTATTATACCATGGCGGACGCAACATGTATATAGTCTGGCTATCTAGCCCTGAACTGACTCAAACGGATCTAATGAAATCCTATGATTTTGATATATGAACTATTGCAAAACTTCTATGAATGGTATTCCCTTAGATGCTCTCTTGCTTTTTGACTCTTGGTATTTGATTACCGGGTGGATGACATCCAATATCTATGACACGATGTAAATGTCGCACTCATACCGCTGCCGTCTCAGTTGATTCTCATAATATTCTAAGCATAATAATCATCTTTTGATGCCCCAACTGCCTACCAAAGCCATCGACTTCTCATCTCCAGGAGCCAGTCTCTCATCCCGAAGGGTATCGGCTAGGCACGTCCACGGATCACGGCCTCCACCCCACTTGAGAAGGTTTTCCTTGAGGCGCTCACCGTTTTCACGGCTGATTGCTGCGCCGCCCTCGCCTGCGCGGAAGACGACTCTCCAGACACGCTCGGCGAGCACGCGGTCGAACAAGTAACTGTAGTAAGTGCTGCCGTAGCTGTGCAAGTGGCCGAAGAAGCCCTGCCAGCATGTCCCGGGGGGGTCCTTGGGGCCGTGGGCGAAGCGTCGCTGGATATCATGGAAGACGGCGGTGGAGTCGAAGGAATTGGACGCTACGTCGGTGGAGTGGTATTCTTGGTCGACCATGGCAAGGAGGATCTGATGCTCTGTATCGATGCCCTCGAAGCGCTTGGAGACCTTGATACGCTCTGCTACGAGATCGTATGGTAGAGGCTTGTCAGTCTTCCAGTGGCGGGCGAAGAGGGAGAGAACGGTGCGGTCGGCCGCGAAGTGCTCCATTAAAGTTGAGGGAAGTTCGGCAAAGTCTGTAGCACAGCGGGTGCCGGAGACGTTTTGGAAGGATGTGCGGGCGAGGATGGAGTGGATGGCATGACCCATCTCGTGGAAGAGGGTTTCGACCGAGTAGAAGGACAAGAATGCAGGTTCCCTCGCATTGTCGTTCTTGGGAAAGTCACAGACGAGGGCGATGGTGGGAAGCTGCTTTAGTGTGCCGCCCTTGGAGGATGTTTCCATGCCATCGTTGGCAGCTTGCTCAGCAGAGTCGAAGGATGGCATGCCGGAACCACCCAAGTCAGCACCGGCTTCTTCGATCTCGCTAGGAAGGATCTCACGAGAGCATCGGACTGTAAAATGCGCAGGATTAGGCGACTTTTGCGGACGGTAGAACAAGTCACAGTAGAGAACGGCAACTTGCTCGCCCTCGTCGGAGACTACATCCAATCTCTTGACATCCGAGTGCCACGTCTCCCCTGGAAGGGTCTCTCGTGGAACAAGGCGGATACCATACAGACGCTCAAATAAGCGGGAGAGGCCTTGCATGACGGTGCCCACTGAGAAGTAAGCTGTCAAATGGTCGTCATGCCGCACTTTAGATCTCATTTCCGATCTAATCTTCTCCATGTAAAAGTCTCTGTCCCAGGCTTGAAGTGTCGCATCTTGCATGGCCAATCTATCCCGCTTCTTGAGCGTCAATTCGTCCAGCTCCTGCTCGATGATGGGCGCATTGTGCTTCCTTAGTGCCAACAAGAATTCCATCACTGAAGTGGGAGATTTGGCCATCATACGATCCTTCAGGGCCATGTGGCCATGACTTTCAAACCCAGCAAGCTTGGATAATTCCGCTCTGAGTTTGAGCATCTTTTCTAGGCGATGGATAGTCTCGCCAGAAGCGGTCCGTTGGGCGAGATAAATCTCCCTGCGAGTCTCCTCGTCATATACGCTCTGCAAAGCTGCCGCCGCCTCTGACCCCGTAGTAGGTATTGAGATTTGCGAACGCACTTTGAGCGATGCCGCGAGGCCAGGATAGAGGCCGTAGAATCTATGAGCGGGTAGTGTTACATCTTTCTTTTCCGGCTCCATACCCTGAACGAACGCCGAGCCCGTGTCACTGATGAGTGAGGAAAGGTGCACGAATCTATCTCGCGCTTTCTTGGGAAGATTGACAGCAGACTTCATGAAATCAAGCTTCAATAAGTCGGCCACAATCTTTTCCTCGTTGGACCAAGCAGAAGTAACTTCTGGCCGAGACAGCGCCTCCCCTAATTGGTCACTCAACCCAGTCATGGTATTAAGCTGGTTCATGTACTGGTAAACCATGGACCATGCGTCTGCGGCAGCTTGCTGGAATCGCACATCCGGGTGCGTCATGCGAACAAAGTCTGACAGATCGAGGACTCGGCAGAGGAGATCGCTCAGGCGGTCCAGGTCCCTGACGAGAGCCTGGTATTCGCGGGTGGTTGAAGCCGCCAGCACTCGGTGAACGATTCTCGTAGCCTTTTCGAGGTTCTTTTGCGCAAACAAGAGGAATCCATCTGGGCTGGTCAGGTATCTGTTCCTGAACAGTCCCTGACTCCTCTTCAGGCTGAGTTTCGCAAATGATCTGCCAGACGGGGCATCGAATAACTCGCGCAGGACGGCATCGTCATGGCGGGTGCTCGTGAAATGGTCAAACGGCAGACTCCCACTCTCAACCGCTGCCGCCGCTGCTGCAGCGTTGGACTCCCATCTTCTCTGCCCTTGCTTGATCACGCGACGGCTGCATTGGGTGCAAACCCAGAGGCGGCGGCCCCCGGAGCTTAACATTGTAGTTGCAAACGAAGGATTGTATCTCCAGCATGTGAAGCGTGTGATGAAGGGAAATGGCTAGGCTTGTAGAGCATGCATGTTCATACTGCAATGCCTAGAGGGCAGAAAAATCTGGCAGAAATGGGCTTTTTGCGGCAGATCAAAATCTCACATTGAAGAATCGGAATGATACGGCGGCACCTCCCCTAACCTGTAACAGGAATGTTGGTGGGGGTTTCTTGGTACGTACCTGTCATTGCTCAAAGCAGTAAGACCTCACTCAAGGCACTACGTCATTGCAGCCAAAAAGCAACTTGGGGTCGGTCTCAGATGCAAACGTCTTTTCAACGGTCTCTAAATAAGTAAACATCCATGTTATTGTCTTGGTTTACGATACTTCTTCAAGCAAGTATGAAACATCACCAACTAAAGCTCTCTACTACCAATCTCACCAGGACATCGCCTTGCCTAGCAATGCCCGAGACTATGCAGCGAACCTCATCAGCCATGCCAGCAGGGCCACAAACAATGACTGTCGTGCCCCCTTTTTGCGAGCCCAAGTCTGACTCTAGAAGACTCCTTAGGTTCAGTCTCTCACCGACTGATAAAGTCACATTAGTTCCTGCCCAGCATCTGCTATTTTCCGTTCCATTGCGTTGATATCCCAGGAAGGCCTCAACGGCATGAACCAGTGGCATCGTTCTGACTCCCCAGTATAGCTTCCTGTTGCCAATAACATCTTTCATCATACCACTGCATCGGTCTAGCATAGGCAATATAGCGGTTATGCCCACGCCCCCAGCAATAAATATGACGTTCGGAAATGCTTGTGTTTGTCGAACTTGTCCACCTTGCAGTATGGTAACATCGCCATGATAAGAACCCTCTACCAGCACCGGAAGTCCCGTGTCCCCTGACTTATTCGCGGAGAGAGATAGAGTGATACCTTTATGTTTTCGAACGAACAAAACTGCTCCGATATCTTTTGCCTCGGGCCTTGGACTTTCTTCTTGTGAGTCCGTGTCCGACGAATTATTAGCCACTTCGGGCAGAGACTTGGAGACGACTTCTGATAAATTCTTGTCTGCCCCTGGGCCAACCGAGCTTGTCCGAGTCTTCGTACGTATGCGGTGCGTTAACCCAGCCACCGAAAAGGGATGACTCTCCCAGACACGCCAATTGCTCACGGTTGGAAAGTGGAGGTAGACATGACCAGAAGCAGTTACCCCTGGAATGTCAATCCGAATGTAGTCATCATCAATATCGGTGATGTATGCTCGTTTAGCTCCTCCAAACATTGAGCGAACTAAACGGAGGACCCGGTCAAAGGCCCATATGGCAATGGCCACATGTAGCCACGTCTCATAGCCCCATTTGTGTTGGAAGCGATACCATATGTGCAGATAGCATCCAATCCAAGCGAGAATTGAAAGCACGATATGGCTTACTAGGAAGACCTCGTAAGCCTTTTGGCGTATTGGTTGAATTGAAGCTACAACTAGAAGGGCCAGTGCTAGAGTTCCAATGATGCCCCAATACCAATAGGGTTTCTGGCTCTCCGTGCTATAGTCCAAGTCTTGGATGACCTTGTATAAGTTCAGATAGATGATACTATGCAAAACAGCCTGGAGCATGCATATAAAGGAAATCCAGCGGTGCAGCAACAGAAATGTCGAATGTGACCAGTTCGTCAACCAAAGCAGCACATTGTTGCGTCCGGCATAAAGAATGGCTAATGGAAGATTGGCAAAGCTCAATAAACCAAGGCGATTGCCAACATAGGTCTCTACCTCCTGCGAATGAGTCGAATACCACAGATGTGGCCAGATAGTCTTGAACCCAACAGTGGAGAGAACGATATTGATGATCCAAATGTAGCTGATGAAGAGAGCCTGTCCTCGAGTTGGCATGATGCCTAAGCCCCAAATTGGTACCGAGTGATTGGCCCCAAAGAGAGGAGGGTCTATGAAATAGGCCTTGAATCGCATGACCAAAAAGGCGGGCCATGGCACAAATCGAAGGAAGGACAGGCCAATTGGTAAGATAACTCCAGCGAGAACCACAACCATACCGTAGCGCGCGTGTGTCTTTTCGGTATTTGCAAAGTTGGCGACTGTTTTGTAGTTCCGCGACCATGCCTCGGAGTCAACTATGGCTGTGTAATTGAGAAGGACACTGTTGTTCAATTGTTCTTTCGGTGGCTCGATTATTCTTGATAACGTCTGTAGATAACTCTTTTTCGGCAATGGCAAGTCTGGCTTTGCGTTGACGACCTGTCCAGCCCAGAAAGCCTCCAGCTCAGCGAGCGGGACATCTGCACAATGCGTTTGGATACAGAATGCAACCGTCTCCAGGTAGAAATCGTTGTCGGCTTTACACTTAGGTGTAGGCTTCATCACCATCCACCCATCGCCAGAAGGAAGGTTACTGCTGGAACCTCCACCCATGCCGGCCATCCTCTTCATAATCATGCTGGTGCCCATATCCGCGCCGGTGCAGTTTAAAGGTGCGGTCACCGAGTTCTGACATCCCCAAGCGCAGGGTGGTTGGTACATCGGAATGCCATAGCCGACGAAGCCACCAGCTCTGACGCAGGTGGCCAGAAGCCAGACAAAGATGAGGCGGTTGAAAGTCATGATACGATGGTCGTGTCTGACTCCAGTCTCTTCAACACCTCCGCCGGGATTGAAACCTACCTTATATATGCTTAAGATCAAACTACTCGCCTATCCATGTTAATCTGATAGCTCGGGAGGCCTGTTAAAATGCTTCCTGCGTTCACGCATGATTCAGTAGCAACCCGCTCTTGGCGGCCAAATGAGCACCTTTCTCTCATTTTTTGAACCAATCAAAGCCAATTTATGGCCAAGGTAATGTGTAGAATAAAGGCAATCATGTATGTTTAATCATTTTACCCTTGCTCATTCAATAGTTTGTTTCCATGGCATCTATTTGGCTGGCGAGCAAGTTTGAGTGAGTTTCCATGAAGAGTGGAAACCCTTGTCGCCCACCATCTTTGAGATATCTGCATCAGTAATCATTATCGTTATTTAATCTGATCCTTTTTGCAGTCTGTTGATATCTGACAATTCAGACAGTAAAGTTGGAAATGAAGTCTGCCAACAACTGATATGCATAGACGTCACGCGCTTGCGTGTTCCTAACATGACTTTATTCAGCATTGTGGTAGCGGATGTTCTAGTGAGAATGTTAAGCTCATATATGCCTTGAAGCGGGGAGGCGACGAAGCGATCATTGATTTTATGAACTTGATAATAGACTTCAATATTTGTTCTCGTCTCTCATAACGTCCATCGAGATCTGGTGTTGGTACTTTGGTACGTCCATAATTCAGTGGTAGCGGATTTTTTCGCCGAACCATGGGTTGGATCGGAATATGGCGGAATGCAGTAACTCATCACGTGATAAAGAAATCAAGATCATCGACTTTCAGCACCGTCATGCCGCAGCGCCGACGAAGTTGAAATTCGCGCCATTTCAATTGCCTGTACCATGGCCGCAAGAGTGCTTTTGCAAAGGGTAAGAACTGCTATAGAACATAATCCAAACATATTCAAGGCTAATTGAGTTTCCTCAGCGCTCCTTGGCGCCGTTGGCTGCGGCCGCCCTGGGTGGTTTCGCCCTGGCTCCGGCGACTGTCTTTGCCGAGGCCCCAAAAGTAGGCATCTTGGGAGCGTCTGTATGTTTGAATAGGGATCGCTAAACGGTCTTGAACAGAGGAAGCCGATTTACGATGATACCGACTTCACCTCTCCCTTACCTATTGCGCCCTCACCGGTTGCGCCCGTGCTCAGTGAACCCGAGGACGAAGAAAAGTCCAGAGGTCCCTCTCCAACCGACCGATTAGCACTTGAGATTGGCAAGGCCCGCCTGTTCCTCTACGACGTCGCCGTCGCTGCCGAAGACAAGGTCAACCAGACCATGGACTCTGCGTTCAACCTCGAGCAGTCATTCACGGGCACAGTCGCATCCCTGGCCCCTTCGCGAGCGAGCGGCGAGAAGCTGATGCCCGGCGCAATCTACGTCCTCGTCGCAGCCATGGCCGGCAGCATTGTCACACGAAACCGCACCGTCCTCCTCCGCGCCACCGTACCCTTCGCCCTTGGCATCGGCGCCGGCTGGACGGTCCTCCCCGTCACCATGCGCAACGTCTCCGATTTGGCATGGAAGTACGAGCAAAAGTTCCCCGCCGTTGCGGAATCCCATATTAAGATCCGCGAGGGAATCAGCAAGGGAATACACTTTGCAAAGGTTCACAAGAACGTGAGTGTACAATATGTTGACGACAAGGTCACGGATGCGCGGGAGATTATTGAGGGCTGGGTCAAGCAGGGAAAATAGAGAACGGGAAAAAGCGACTGTATTAAAAGATAGAGAATTCTGAGAACATATTTCATTTGTTGTCCTGGGTGGGATTTTAAGTGTCGTTCAAAGGACGCGGTATAATGCGGAGATGAGAGCAATATCTTGTCTGTCTTCTATTCATATATGACCACAGATATGTGAATGATTTGTCAATCTATAACGCCAAGTATTTTGGACGACAGATTCTACTCCGAAATGTGACTTTTTTCTTTCTTTCTTTTTTCTTTCTTTCAAGTTTTGTATTGAGCGAATATCACCGCCAGTTTGTATGCTATGCTCTATAAGTTATTCGAATTTGTTTAGTCTATTTTGTCTATTAGCTAGCAGAAGCAACTGCTGTCGGTTCAGGCTCAGCCGGTGCTGGCACCGAGACCTTGCGCTCAGATAGAGGCTTCTTGTTTTGTGTTTTTGTCCTTGCTTTCCCCATCTGTCTACCAGCAGCCAATGCCGTGGCATTCGATTTTGCCTTCTTGGATGGCTTCTCTTTAGGCTGATCCAAACCACGACTTCTGTCTGTTTCCTTTGCTAGTTCACTAAACTCTTCGTGTCCTAGCATTCGGCAGAGATCTGCATAGGTCTTGCTCTGAGAGGTTGGCTGATGAAGTCCAGCTTTGCCGGGGATCATCTGTCCCAGGAGATACTTTGTGTTTCCAAACCTGTTCTCGACGTCCATGGTGAATTTAACATACTGCTTCACGACATCTTGCCATGGTAGCAGGCCCCCTTCAGCTTCACTTCTAAAGCAGCTAGGATTCTTCTCGGCAGCAACAGCAATCATTGCGCCATCCGCACCGAACTCTTCCGCCAGCTTGAGCCCCTGGTCCCTAGTTTCTACGTCTCCATTCATAAGGCAAGCCACGCCGGCTTCATGGCAAATGTCGGCAACCATTCGGAGTTGTCCGCGGATAGCGCGTTCGCGTGGTCGCATCGGGGTCGTTCGGCAATGAACAGTGAGACCTGTGATTCCCGTCGCAACGAGTCGCCTCACAAGTGCCTCGGTCTCCGCTGGCGTCTCCAATATGCGAATCTTCACACTGATGCCAATCTCGAACTCGGGAGTAATATTCTTCACAAGAGCCTCAAGAATGGCGCACAGCTTGTCTGGCGTTTGTAAGAGCGCAGCACCCATACCACCGCTTGTGCTAAAGGGTTTGGGACATCCGGCATTCAAGTCAATGCCAACCACGTCGGCAGCTACTAGCCTGGCGGCTTCTACTGCTCGGTCGGGATCAGATGTTCCGATCTGGAATACCAACTTCTTCGACTCTGCCTCCGGCAGTGTGGCATATATGATGCTTTCTTTCGCATCTGGTGGAGGTTCTTTCTGCCCATGGGAAGCTATGCGGACCCATTCGACTGTCTTTGTAGCCTCATTGTATCGCCTCGTAGTTCCGATCATTGCCCGATCGATCGTCTCCGGGCCTGGAACGAATGAAAGTCAGTCGCAAAGTAAATACCAATTTATTTTTTCATATTTCATACCCCATACGAGATCCGCGCCATAGTGGAGTGCAAGTAATCGTGAAGGCAATTCTCCAGAGCGGACCATGGGCGCCAGAACCACTTTGCCTCGGTAGTCAACTCCCCGGCGGGGGATAGGAACCTTCTTGACCTCTGTAGCCATTATTCGTCTAACGAAATTAGAGAGCATTCCTTTTCGACGAGCAGCTACATGTTCTTCGTTAGCATAACCAAGTGAGTGACAAGTCAAAATATGATGGCAAGGTGGGCTATAAAATGATTCACCGGGAGGTTATCTAATCAGCACTATCGATAAGATTTATAGTGGGTCTATTCGATTTCTGACGGCTGCCGCGCCGTAGTGGATCCAAGCCGGCTTCGGGCCCGTGTCTCAATCCATGAACCGTTACTAGATTTGTTGCTTCTGCCATGTGCTGATACGGAGTACGGCAGATTGGGCGGGAACTACCGTACGGAGTAATAAATATGATTCTGTAGCAAAGAGCCTTCCAAGGACAGCCCTATGTGAAACTCTCACGTCTCGGGTGATTTCTGTCCTACACGTGGCTTACGCCGACTTCAGTTGAGGGTGTTCAGCTCGTTCAACAAGGCTATCAAAGCATCGATCGGCCCTCTTGAATTTTAAGCGAGTCCCAACAGGTAAATTGCGATAGACAAAGACTCTCTCTTCTCTCCGGGGCTATAAAAAAACTCACCCAGCTGTTTGTTCAAGCATCTCCCGAGTCGGATCGTGAAACCTTTCATGACTACCTTATCTAGGTACATACAATACGAGCTCGTAACTATTTTTGGCAATCAATCAACCAATTCCAGATGCATCTAAAAAAGGCATCCGTATATGGGCATATTTCACGAATGAGGCTCTACAGCAAAAGATTCTTTTAGTTGGATTTTAATGCAGATGTCAGGCGTCGTATTCGAGCATTAGATTGGAATGCTACCCTTTACGCGCATATCTGGAATCTGCATCACCCGATGCGGAATGTCAGCACAAGTCAGAAAACAGGCAATAGAACCCTGATGACCGGGTTCTGTTTGGTTCTGTTACGATGTTGAGATACCGAGCTGGAGCCACCGTGGTCACCGCATTGATTGATCATTCCAACAGACCATGAAAATAGATTGACGACACATGCGCCCGACCTCGTATAATACTCGAAGCGGTCACTGGGTGCCCCGAGGTACCTAGGTAGGCAAGGGGATGTCCAAGGGGGGGCTGCGCATTGGAATTTGGGAATGGTGGTTGCCGTCCCTTTGAATCGTAAAAAGGACCAAACACTCATTTAGTAGAGTCAAGCGTCTATGGCGCAGCAAGCAAACAGCCCGGTCGTTCACCTTGTTTGCAAGTCTCGATTCATCACCAGCCCTGAGCTGGCATTTGGCTGGATTGATATTAAATAAGCGGGCTCAATAAACGGGGTCCCGTTCCTCCATCCATCCATCCATCTAACCATGGATCCAACCAACCCAACCTACCATCCAGGGCATCCTTTGACCACAATCACGAACCCTCGGGCCCTAAAATAGCCCTGGAGCTGCTGGGAAGGGAAGCCCTGACTTTACAGAAACATTGGAACCTCCCTGAAGAGATAGCGCGGCGCTAAACCAGCCATTGGAGCGTTGCTATGGAGCGCTGTAGCGTCACGAACCAAGCCCCCCCAGCGTAACGGGCCCCACGATTTGCCCCAATCCGCAACCCGAAAGCTGGTCGATAGCGGGGTCTCAGGGGGTGTCTTGGACACTTGGGCGTGTATGTGGTTGCTAAAAAACCATCAATGCAGGCGGATGCGGTGCAGCAGCAGTAGTAGCAGCAGCACCTGGTCGGAGGCAGTCAGAGAGAGAGAGAGAGGTACGGAGTACCCCATCTGCCACTGCTGGCACAAAGCTGGCGAGGTACCGATGAGAAGGAGCCCCGAGGAGGACTCCCAAACTGAACCTACTTGTAGAAGGTGTGGTGCATTGCAGCGTCCTCCATGCTGTTGGTATAACAACTCCATCATCCAGTGCTACCCAGTCAGTCCTCCCTACGCAGGGGAAAAACCAATACACGTTCACAATTAATTATTGGGCATGCAACGTGGTGGTGCCCTACCACTTACTCTCACTCACTCACTCATTCAGGGCATTCGTTTTTTTTCTCTCTCTCTCTCTGGAAAAGATAAGGGTCCCCATCAAGCTGCGTGATCTAACTGGGCCGTGGGAACCCCTTGCCATTCCCTGGCGACGCCGATCAAACCACACCTTTACAAGCCTCTCTAGGTACTACTTCAAACATTCCCTCGTGACGACATACGGTTTTGGGCCGATAGTAAATCACATTAACCGCCCACACACATTCCGCTAAGAACTTGTTCTCCAAACAACACGCTTCTGCTGCTGCTGCTTCTGCTGCTGCTTCTGCTTCTGCTCAGAGGCCAACCAACTTTCTCACATGTCAATCAACTACCATAGCTAGCATCGTCGCTCAAGCTTCAACCAGCACACCACGGAGCATACCGACTGGAGCGTCAACGGCCACCATCACGTCGCGCCCCCGAGTTTCCTGCCGCCAGCTTTTCCATTTCGACGGCCACGGGGGCCAAGGACAACAAGCCAATCTAGGTCAATGATGGCCTCATTTGCCGACAGAATGGACAATGAGCAGTCTTACGGAGCTGCCGACGAGGGGCGAACCTCCAGGAGGGGTCGCCTTATGGGCAAGCTGTTCAAGGCCAAGGATAAAGATAAAGATAAAGATCGAAAGGCTGCACGAGAGGATGCCTCTGCCGCGTCTCTAGATGCTTTTCTTCGCAGCTCCTCCGACAATCTCAGCGTCGCCCACCCACCGCCTCCTTCATCGACCTCCCTACCCAAGCTGGCCAAGCTCGATACCACTATCATATCACGTTACCCCCAAGCTCTATCTGTCAGCCAGACTCAACAAAATCGCCCTCTCGCCACCGGACGACTTGAATCCCGATCACCGAAACGAAGTCCCCGACCGGGAAGGAAAGGCCTGGTTGTGAGATTTGCAGATTCACACCCTGAAGTTATTGGCGAAGGCGGTGATGAATCTGAAATACCCGTCGCGGACATATCTAAAAGAAAACCGGCCAAGAAACCCTCAATTCCCCCAGCTATTCAGCGTGGACCTGCACCATTGCCCAACAGACAGCCAGGAGCATTCGATGGCGATGGTATGGGCGACGATGATGATTTTCGACCAAAGCCTCTGGTCCGAACTCAAACTGGCTTCTCATCCATCTACGATTCCGAGCCCGAAACCAAGCCTGAGCCCGAACCTGAACGCAAACAACAGTCGCCAGAACCGCCACGAAGAGAGCAGGACACCATTCTCATTCCAGGGAAGCCTTCCCCAGCACGGTTTTTGGGGACTTCGGACAGACACGATGAGAATAGAAAATCATACATCGACCTCCATCAGGCCCAGATGAGGCAAGCAGAAGGGAGAGCTTTTGCCAAGGCTGCTCGTACTGTAAGCGCAGCATCTCAACATGCTTGGGAAGAAAAGAAACCACCGCCTCCCTCACAGGACCTCAATAATTCCCCGCCTCCATCCGCAGATGCTGATATGAAGGGGGCGTTGGTGGACTACAGCCCAGCGTCTGCTTCAACTACTTCAAGTACATATGCATCAAACCAGTCTCCTTCCAAAGACAAGGAATTATTGTCAGTCCGCTCGCTTAAGTCACCCAAGAAGGAATTTGGATCGCCTCCAGCATCAATGGGAATGGCTTCAAGAGCTCTGTCGGTGAGGATCGCCGACGCGGCTACTGCCAAAGAGGCGTTGGATCTCTTTGTCGCCAGGACCAAGCACCTCTTTGAATTATTCCGACTCCAAGCCGAATCTCGAAAGTCAATGACATCGTGCTCTCCAACACAATGCGTGCGCGCCGGGCTGTGGTGGTTTCTCAAGGGAAGAATGGGCTTAGAGTTGGCCATAAGAGACCGGCCCAGTACACCCCGGTCGCAACTGCAGAACGATTTGGATAGACAACAGGCATACTCCAATTTGTCCAAGGGATATTGGCTCTGCGAAATAGTCCTTCGTGATATAACAAGGTCTCAGGAAGTAGAGCCAGAGGTATCCGATGTGTCGCAAAACCTTGTCTCGGCGTTAGCAAAGTTGTCAATATCCATGAAGCGAAATGGGTTGCTACCACCTGAGGACGCCTTTCTCCCTCAAACTATCGACAAATCCATTTGGCTGGAATATCCACCACTTAGCCAAGATATGGTGGCTCTCCTTACTGGAAATTGGGGTTCGGCATTGACGGCAATGCAGACTCCCATGTCCTATCTGGAGCTATTGGATGCTTTTCCATTAGGAGACACACCAGAAACCTTCAGCTTTGGCAGGATATCAGCCGATGTTTTCCTGATGGAGCAAGGCAGAGAAAATCATAGGCTGTACTTCCCTTCCATGTTATCGATGGTTCGGCCTGTCAAACAAAGCGGGCTCGTATTTGTGCTCGCGAGCCAGGACGGCAACATACAGCTGCCAATCCAAGAAACCAAGAATGCGGGACCAGTCTGGGAGGATGTACGCTGGAGGAACGAAACCTGCACTCTAGATGTGCGCCTGCCTCGTGGGTTCATGCTGGTTGTGCAGCTGACACAAAACGATTACAGGATGCTCTGGGGCATGTATGAATTTGTTACCAAACTTCGTGCAACTCTTCAGCCCAGGGGTGATGAACAATTGATATTCCGAAATACCCTACCGTCTTTCCAGTATTTAGATGCGGACCCCCAATCACGGCTCTTCCCCAAGGAACCAGTAGCACAATGTGAGGTGGCTCTTTTTGAGAGCATATACAAAGAGAGCGGTCCCTCAGGGCCAAGGAGTCGGCATACAGGTTTCCGCATAGCTGTGGTAACTGGATCTCGAACAAAGACAGCAAGTGGCGTACAGCACACTTTCCCACCACCCCTACCCACGCAGTTTGGATTTTTCCGCGGCGAAGGAGACGCGCCAGCTTTCTCAGTCAAGATCGAGAATGGGAGACAAAAGGGTCGAATGATTATGGTATTCAGTGACGAAAACGAAAGATTTCGCTTTCACTCACTGCTTACTGGCACAGCTATTGATCATGGAGAGAAGATATTTAGCGATGTCCCGATCAAAAACTTCTCCGTCTCACAGAGCCTTCGAGAGCCGACGGGCATGGCACCATTCAGCCGCATGCCTTGGAGAGCTGCCAGAGTTGTCAACGATGAATACGGCCCCGATGGCGAGGAGCCCACAACAGTTCTTGCAGACAGGCTCAGAGTAGTGCTCGAATATCAACATGGTACCATCACAGATAGAATAAACGTCGCGCCTGGAGAGCTGAGAATTCGGCTAGAGGTGTCCAATGCCAAGGTGCTGAGACTCCTTCGTCAGCAGCAACAGGATATGACGATGTCGGTGTCAGAAGCCCAGGTGCCGAAAGAACTCCCAAGGAACATGTCAGACTCGCTTCAACTCATGAAGATGAATCAGACCATCCGTTCCATCGAGTTTAATAATCTGAAGGACCTTCATAGCTTCCAAGCAGCAGTAACTGGTTTCGAGGTCATATTTGATGCCCTGGCAGTGACGTTTGCCATTTCGCGACGTCGTATGGTTGTACCAATTCACAAGAAGTGGGAGGCTGGGTATACAAGAATTCAGGTGGTGAAGCAGGAAGATAAGCAACTGCAGCTTCTGGCATTCTTTGAGGGCTTTCACCACGGGCACTGCATGAACTTTTTGCTGAAGGGCACCGATGTGTACGAGAGCTTCCACAGGGGTAGCAAATCGGGCCTCAAGTTTATAGATGCAAAATTCCCCCTTCCACGACTGCCCGAGGACAAGGACGGAGATTATGACGACATGGCATTCGTCTGCTTGGATCTTCCAGATCTCCCGGGAGAGCATGATGATATTTCAATCATGTTTGAAAGGGAAGAAGGTAAGCTAGAATTGAGATATCCCCATCAGACATATATAATAGAAGCAATGACTAACTTGATAATCACAGATCGAGATCGACTTTGCCAGTGCCTTCCAGCGCCAGTGAAGGGGTCTTCGAGGATATCACGGTTGAAATAAGTGATCGTCGAATAGCACCAAAAAAACAAACAAAAAAGTGATAAACTGCCGGGCCTAATGTTGTTACAATACTTGTTCATTCACAATGCGGGCATATGGATGCATTACAATTTTCGTATAATGTGGCGACAACTTCTGTATTGCCATTTTCAAACCTCCCAACCAAAACTCGGTCCAGTGGGGGATATGGATTAATCGCATGGGTTAATGACGAATGGAGAAAAGTGATGAAGAAGGGTGGAAGAGAAGTAATTCACAGCTTCAAGAGAAAGATGATGATGATTGGCCAGGCTGGGTCAAATGTGGACAGTCCAATGAGGCGTTGCAAGGCTCAGTTGAATATCGGCGCACAACATCGCAAGGGGGATACGATATACACAGGGTGATGGAATTGTGAAAATAGCCATTGTTTGAGAAAGTTAAGCGAGAAGAGATCTAATTTTCAAGATCCAGAAGTCAAGTGCCACAAGAGAGATTGAAGGGTGAAGATGAATACTCGGTGGGGGAGGCGTCAGAGGTGAAGCTGCAAAGCAAAGCTACATACATATATGAATGAGATAGATAGAGAGGAGCTCAATCCATGATGTTTGGTCGCGAGACCATTGGGCGCCCCTGTCCTTTATGCAGGATTTCCTCGAATTGTCCTTGTTTCCGCTTACTACATTTATTACCAGTATATCGTCAGTGGCGGAAGATGCCGCTTGACGGGCGTTTGAGATACCAAATGCGGCGCCGTCACCGGAAACCGCGGAGGCTATTCGAGGTCTCATGGATGTCGAGGGTTGAGGGCGTGACGCCACGGAGTTTGAACCAAGCCCGGGACGCCGTCGCCGTCTGTCATAGGAACAGGAGAGGGCGATGGAGGAGTCAAGGGTAGAGCGAATTATTGAGAGCGTATCTGGTATGTAAGATGAGGAGTTTGATGGACGGACCATGTTCTGTTGAGGCTCCCAGGCATCTATAGAACCCGGTCTGTTCAAGCTTTTTTCCTCCATCCCTTGTGGATTCTTTAAGGTACGGTGTAGCAACGGTTCAAACAGCTCCATACGGTTGCAGGCGCTAAGGCAAAACCTGCAGCAGCGTTATGTTGGAGTTATCCATGTACGACCGAACTAAACGCCATGATGGATGGAGGAGTGCATTCTGTTCGTTTGTACAGGGTACCTGAAGCAACAGCTGGTAGTGGCCATGGTGTCTGTACTTTTGCAGCAGCACATGGCAATGCAAATCAGCACACACCCTCATTCTATTGCCCTTTGCCCTGTGAATTGTAAGGCTGATTGATCCTCGTCATTTAGCCCTTGGCTGATCTCATGTGATCTCAAGTGCTACCTAGGTAGTACAAGTAATAGGCATTATAGTAGCTGATGAAAGCAGGTTGAAGCTTATTAGCTGGGTCTTGGAGCTTCGCAGATTGCCAGACCAGAGATGCTCCCTCCGGGGAAACGTACCCGCAAACAACGTCATCAGTGAACCGGCCCGCCACTCCCTTTGTCTGGGCAACAACCCCTCCATGGTTCCTTTCTGTTGAAGACTCAGCGGATGATTGGGAAGGGCCCCCTTGCTTCTAGAGGTACCCAGTACCTACCCGTACCTTTTATATAGTGGTATCCGCGGGATACACCAAGGGACCGACTTTTTTTCTTCCTTCTTACGCTTGCTGCATGCGTATCCATGCCTACCTAGGTACTACACGATGATGATTCGAATGATCCGTCTTGATTTTCAAATTAGTGGCCACGGGGGCAAATCAACTCGTTTCCAGGGCGTTTATGTACAGGGTACTAGGGTACAAGTTGGTTGCCTGCAATCTTTGAAGAGGAGGTACCTTTGATTCATCCCATGAACGGATCTGGTGGTAGTCATCAACTTGATGCCTCCTTCCCTTTGACCTTGCATTCCTTTCTATGCCTAATTAATAGATTCGACCTGATGCTAGAAAATGCCACAAACACTGCGTTCTTCCTAAAACCTGGGTCCAGTTACTTTTTTCTCCTCTTTCATCATCAGTTTCCTACGACTCGAGCTCTTTGATCTGATTATCGGTTCCCTTCTTTGTTAGAGCAAGTCTAGTTATCATTTATTAGACGACAACACTACTACGTCAATCATCCAACTCAACAATTTCTCCCCAGTGCCTGCAACAACTCCGCCACTGTAAGTCATGCCGTGCCTAGCCATCCATTATACCAGGCTTCACTCTTCTTATACAACCTGTTCTTTTGTTTTGCCCTACCTAGCAGTACTTCAACCCACCCAAACGCTACATACTTACGTACGTCTCCAACTAGGCACCCAAATTATCGGCCTACCCCGAAAGCATAGCCTCCGAAGCTCGCTCTTAAAGGACAAAGTAGCTGTCGCGATAGCGTTGGCCAAGCTCTTGAACACAGAGTCAGTAGGAGGGGTTTGGCTCCTCCCGTCAGCTTTTTTCCCAGCGATTTTTTTGCGCCAGCGGCTCCATCATCCATGGTTATGGGTCTAGCCTCAGTTGTTACAGGAGCTCGGCGAAGAGCCTCCACTCTCGGCAGTATGAGTCCCAAATCCCAACCTATCCCCCCTTCCACTTCGTCATTCGTCGGGACATCCCACCTTGATGTACTACAACCATCTTCTTGAATCCTCCACCGAGTAACGGCGCGAAACGCTTGCTCCAGGGGATATGTCTGCTGCGAGCGTCATTTTCCACCCGACACTCTCTTCCAATACACTATCACTGTCTTTTTTCCTTTTATAATACATACACCCCTGTCGCTACAAGCATAATTTTTTTTTAAAACAAGTTCACAATGTTAACCGGCTGGTTTTCCCAACCTGCAGGCAACCGATCCTCAACAGACGAGGGGCGACTCGGCGACGATGACGATACTCAGGTTGTGGAACCCGACCAAGGCAATGGTGAGACGACTCGACGCAACGGAAAGCAGCGGTGGAAATCGAGCAATGGAGAGTGTGGCATCGCTTTCTACACCTTTGTTCCATTTTTGCCCACGCTTTCCCAGCGCTCCCCGCATGCTGCGATGAAGTACGCCAGGCTAACCGCCTTGCAGTTCTCTCACACATCATCTCCCAGCTCCGACCTGGCGCCGACCTGAGCCGGGTTGTTCTGCCTACCTTCATCCTCGAACCCCGAAGCATGCTCGAGAGAATAACAAAGTATGCGCTATACCATGCTACAACCGAACTCTGGCAGTACACGGAGACTAACTTTCCATGTTCTAGTTTTATGTGCCACCCCGAGATGCTTTTACATATCCCGACGATAGATGACCCTGTTGAGCGCTTCGTCTCTGTTGTCAAGTTTTATTTGAGCGGTTGGCATATTCGTCCTCAGTACGTACTCTGCATCGGATCAAATGGAATGCACTAACAAGTTCGCAGCGGTGTTAAGAAACCCTTAAATCCCATTCTAGGCGAGATCTTTAGCTGTTACTGGGACCTTGAGAATGGGAAGCGAGCCTACTACATCTCCGAACAAACTTCACATCATCCGCCCAAATCCAGCTACTTCTACCTGGCACCTGATTATAATATCCGAATCGATGGAACCCTGAAACCACGAAGCAGATTTCTTGGAAATTCTGCGGCGAGTTTGATGGAGGGCATTGCTTTCCTCACACTGCTAAATAGGGGAAGTCCCAATAAGGGCGAACAATAGTGAGTCACCCTAAATGCTATTTGAATCTAGTTTGAAAATGCTAACGAATGTAAAGCATTCTGACACAGCCCAACATGTACGCGAGAGGAATTCTGTTCGGGAAAATGAAGTATGAGCTCGGAGACCACAGCTTTGTTCGCTGCCCTGAGCTAGATTTAACTGCCGATATCGACTTCAAGACCAAAGGCTGGGTTGGCGGTACCTACAATGCTATTGGAGGCGTCATCAAACGAGAGAGCACAGGCGAGGTACTTTTTGAGTTATCCGGGTTATGGAGCGAGAAAATGTACATCAAAGACGTGACAGTAAGTACTCGGAATCTCTCAGCTGGAAAGGATATATGCTGACCCTCACCAAGACCGGCCACCAAGACATGTTTTTCGATGCTACAAAAGCGAAGCCTAGTTCCCCACTTGTGCGACCCATACAGGAACAAGAAGAGCGTGAGTCTCAGAGATTATGGGAGAAGACAGCGGTTGCTGTAAAAGAACGCAACCACGAAGTAGCCACAGACGAGAAGACCAAGATTGAGGATAGGCAACGCGAGGAAGCCGCCGCTAGAGCTCAGGAGGGCGTTGAATGGCATCCCCGACTCTTCCGTGCTGTTAAGATTGGCCATGGTGAACCAGAAGAAAGTGAAGAGAGCCTGGAATGGATCATCGACGCTGAGATGTGAGTGTCTTCCTCAACTTGGCACTGACCACCCACTAACAATTGCGCAGTGACACATCGGCGCCACCTGAGAACCAGGCCGAGCAAGTCATGGCGATATACCCCGTTATAGATGGCCAGAGGCTCAATGGGAAGAACCCAATCCCACTTCATTCAGTTCCTACGTCAAACCATACCGGGCAGCCAACTACCGAAGCTCTCCCCAAGGACACAACAGAAGACAATCTGATCGACTTTGGACAAAATGATGCACCCAAAGTAGAGCAAGTAAACCCATCCGATGAGATCCAGAGCATGCTTGCAGCGACGGGAAAGCCTGCCGAAGGTCCTTTGATGGATTTTACGAAAGACTTGAAAAAGGATCTGCTGTGAGGCCGTGGTCACTAATAGAAGAGCTGGCAGGGATGGGTCGGAATCGGGCACTGAGAATCAGAGGACTTGGGACATGCTTTAAATACATCGCGGCGTGAAATTGGGGCTGGTTATATAAACGGGTAACCGATCATGGCATACTGGCATACGTGCATAATCTATGTTGGTGTTGACATCTTGATTTTGAAGACGGCATCATGAGAAACTTGGGCGAAAAAAAAAGTTTGACTGGGAAATATATATCAATTTGGATTCATATGGAGTAGCACATTTAGAACCGTTAACATGATATCAATCAAATGAGTTGCCTAGAATACCCCTATCCCTGAACGCCGCCCAAACATACAATTTCTTTTACAAGTCTTGCGAAATCCAAACCATGGACGACGGGTTTTAGAAACGCCGCCTTGAAGGCTCTGGTGTCGGTGATCGGCTGGCGCTCTTCGCATCCCGTCCGCGCATCTTAAGCCACTTCTTGGTGCTGAGTGTAAGCTCCCTGTCGAGCTCATCGCTGGGGTTCTTTCGGTGGATAAAGTTGCAGAAGCCGCCACGAACGCAGCCCTCGCCGCTGTTGAGACGGCAGCAGGCTTCTCTGAAGTCTGTGACGGGGCTGAGTTCGCAGTAGATGGGGCGGGCGGCGTACCATCTGCTGTTGAGTTCGTCGCAGGCCTTTTGGGCGGATTCTTCGTATTTGAAGCGCGCGTAGACGTTGCCGATGAGATCTGGTGATGGGGTTGTTAGTATGTCTGATACATAATATAGGGCAAACAGAGGTAGGAGACAATACGTACGATCATTGTTGTTGTCGCAGACGACTAGCTCCTCCAGCTCGCCGTACTTGCACAGCTCACACCAGATATCCTCGTAGAAGGCGTCGAAGTGGTTCTGCAGCTGGGAAGGGTTCATGCGGTTCTTGGGATCGTAGGCGGGGTTCTGGTAGAGGTTGGGCATGAGGATGGTTTGACTGTAGGAGGGCTTGACATGTTTTCTGGAGCAGCGATCGCCGTGTCGGCAAGCACCGATTTTCTGGAAGCGCGCATCGGGTTAGCTGCTATGAATGCATTGAATCAATGTGGAAACGGCATAGAAGAGAGGGCTTACAAAGTAGAAAGAGCAGTTGACCTTGTCAAGCTCTGTGCCGAAGATGGAGGCGAGGAAATTGGCCATGTTGGATTGTGTATATGCCGAATTGAATGTTCTTTTTTTGGGTGGCGGTGATGGTGGTGATTGGTATAATAGTTTCCAGCTTTGTTTGAAGGGGAAGGATTTGGGGAAGGATAGCTTAGCCTTGCGCCACGGGAAGAAGATGAGGCTGAGTCACGTGTGTGGCTGATTTGTCAAAGGGGAGTTTGGGTATCGAAGCTTCTTTACTGTTCGGTTAATATTTCTAGTATATATTATAAATACCTCTGTTTTTTCTAACTACATGTATTTCTTTTTCATTCTTCTTTTTGCCCTATTTGGACGCTTTATTGAGTACAATCGAAGGTCCTGGGTTTGGCTTGAAGTGGCTGGTATGAGTTGATATCCACGTCTCCAGCCACAGTGATGGAAGCTCGGTACTTATCTTATGCTACTGACATATAAAAAAAGAAGAATACAAGCCACAACGCGACTTCAATATTGACGCGCGCAACCAGTGGCCGTTGCAAGGCAAGCAAAGAATTAACAAGGTCCGTGCAGTGGAACCCACCCACCTAATTTACCATCCAATGCAACAAGTCACATCAATTCCAAGACCCCGGCCATGCTCAAGTTGGCAATCCCAGCTGTGACAATCTCATTCCCCTGATACGGCCCCAAGACAGTCGACGACGAAACTTTTTCTTGCTGTCCAAACGTCAAACCGTTTGCCGTTTTCGACCGTTCGAACCGGTCTTTTTTCTCCCGCCATCATCGAGCAATGATTTCGCAATCATAACGACCCGAAACCCAACGAATATTCCCTTTTCCCCTGTCAACTTAACAACATCCCCCCCTCCCCTTGGGGTTCTCGACGAGTCACGCACAATGGATCAAGCAGATATCCCCGCGCTTCTATCTCGCCTGGCGAGTGACGAAGATGCCGCCCGTAAGATGGCCGTCTTCAAGCTCCAGACATCGATCAACGATCCATCATTCGCCGATGTCTTCATCTCGTCAGGTGGCCTTGTGGTCCTGCGTCGGCTCATCATGAACTCGGGAGGCAATACTCTGGCCTACTCCTTGCAGAGTCTGACGAGGTTGCTCGAGGTTGATATGGGATGGGATATTTTCGAGGGACCTACGTCGAGCGAGCTTGTGGAGCGAGTTGTGGAGCTGGTGGTGACGAACCCGCTGGTAAACATTCTCCGAGGAGCAATGGCGATCCTTGTAGCCCTTGTGAGCCATTCTCAGTCGAACGGACTCGAGTCCCCATTCCGAACTCCAGGCACCTTTGGCTTCCGTGCGCTGAAGCCGGCCGTGGCAGTGTACCCTCAGTTTCTCGAGTTTGTCGTCCAGCAGCTGCATAGCGCCGACCATGCGCTGTGTGCCAACGCCCTCATGCTGATCAATGCACTAATTCGTGATGCCCTAACAAATACAACCGTCACGATCTCGAACGGCAAAAACGGAGGGGAGGATTGGCCTAGACTCATGAAACGCTTGCAAGATTTAGGCTTGATCAAGGCCGTCTATAAGTTGATGCAGAGCTCGGCCCTGCAGGATCTGGCACACCCGGCACTCGAGTTTCAAGCGTTGAGCAAGGTCTTGCTAAGGAAATGGCGGGAGGTTAGGGTGGACTTGGAACACCCGGATCACAGGCGTTCACTCAAAAGTATACACCTATCAAGTGCCCCGGATCGGGCTACCACAAACGGCCATACCCGAGACGGATCCGGTGATACGGCCATAGGCAAGAAGGATGGCCGGAAACACAATCCGGAAAAGTGGAGGAGACTTGGTTTTGAGACGGAGAGCCCCACGCCAGACTTTGATGTAGCGGGATACCTCGGCATGATGGATCTGACAGACTATGTACGGAAAAATGAGGACCGGTTCCAGAAGCTATTGATGGAGCAGGCAACAAGGCCCCTGTATGAGCGCTGCCCGGTCGCCAGGGCAAGTCTGGCTGTGACAATGATTCTTTATGAGCATTTCGAGGTGGACAAGATCGATCTTGAGGACATGAAGAACCAGGGGGGCGATGCGAAAGATTATGACAGGCTGTACAGGCCGTTGATTCTCCAGTGGTCTCGCCTTCATGCAGCTGGGTTGAATGGCTTCTTCCGTGTATGGAAAGCAACGGGTGCCATGCAGGATGATTTTGATAAGGTGGCTGAGCTGGTGCGGATCCTGATAGAGCAGGTTGTGGGGCAAGCCACCCGAACAAGAGACATTCTGGAGGTGGAGGAGGATATACAAGAATTCGATGTGGCTCGTCTGCGAGAGCTGCAAATGGAGCTTCTCGAGATGTCATTCGAAGAGACCTGGGGTCAGCACCTGTACCAGGTCCGGGAAGTATTAAAACAGGAGGCTCTCCAGTTCGTCAAGGAGCAGCGAGTTCGCTGTCTCCTTCAGGGCTCCTGGTTCAACAAGCCCTCGCGGTCAGAAACGTCTGATTCGAAAATGAATCCTGACAAGAAGCCTTGGAGATTCGCCAAGTTGTCGCACAACCGTCGGTTTCTGCATTATGCCGACTTTCAGAACTTGATGGCCCAGGACCCAGGTCTGGACAACTTGATGGAGAAGGTAGACCTCAGCACGATTAGTTCGGTGGTGTCTAACGTCTCTGCGCCCAACGAGGATGCCAAAAGTACGGCTAGTGGCGCGACTGTGCAGAACGTTGCGGGCGGCGATAAATCAACTACCAAGATTACGATATACAGTTTTGTGAACCCCACCGAGGCGGCTTCAGGCGGTGACACTAAAGAACATCCCATTCTTACGTTGTGGCCAGTGAGTCACAGTGTGGCCTCGGAGTGGCTAGATGGGTTGCTTATGCTTCTTAACCAAGCGCCCATCACGGCGGAGACGAGCAAGCTGGTCAACTTGGTGAGCGATTACGGGCTGAAGATTCGACTGTTGAACGTTAGGATGGACACAGCCTTCGAAGGCCCGCCGCCAGGGGCTGGGGTCATACCGAGCAGAGACGGGCTAGATGAGGATTACTTTTATGAAGTCTAAAGACTTTTTTCTCTTTTCTTTCTCTCTCTCTCTTTCCCTCTTTCCTTTGGAGGCGGCAGAATTCGCTCTGGCTATGCATTTTCCTTTTTACTGATGGATCATAACCGAACCTTTCCTTTGTCCTAACGGGTGCATATTTTCCTTTCCACATAACTATATACCCCCCCGTCATTTCCGCGCAACCAAAAACGCAGGCCAGGCATAGCGAGCAATGTATCGACCCGGTGTTGGAGATTTATATCTTATCTTTTTTTTCCTTTTTTCTCTGTGTGTTTTATTTTCTTTGTCTATTTGTGTAAACTAGCTATGCGAATGTAATCACGATAACACACATACCTGAGATTTTTTGGGGCTTGCTGGTTGTTTTGTGGGTTTTGCGCTGGGGAAACACAGAAATGTGGTCGGTCGTACAAGAAGTAAAATTTAACTTACACCACTAATGTGTAATGGTGTGAAAATAGCAGGGTACGGGAAGGGAAGATTAAAAGCTGCAACTAGCCTAACGAGCATACATCTCTTTGTTCTCTTTATTCTTATGGGATGGTGTGTCCAAGGTAGGGAGGTGTGTGTCTGTGTGTGTGTAACAACAACAACAAAAATGTATATGCCTGTAGATAGGGCTCTGAACGGCCGATATAACATAGAATTAAAAACCGGGAGGACTAGAAGGAGGATGGAGTAGGGGAACTATGATATAAGGGTATGCTTTATTCTAAACTGTGATTTCTCAAGCTATGAGGTTTTGCTTATGTCGCGTGATTATTACTCTGTTATCGCTGGAGCAAGTCGTCTAAGGAAATGGTGCCCAACGGGAAGTTGCATGATACTTTGAGTATACAGAGTAGCAAAACAGGAATAGCATGTCTATCATAATCACAATTGAATATGACGACTAACACTGCCATTGCTTCTTCCAAGTCCATCACTTGTCGATGCTTTGTTTGGTCGCAATGGATGTGGAGCGGATCAACGACTCAAAACATGTCCTGCTGATCCATCATCCAGTTTATCTAGATTGCTCCATCCTCCACATCTCACATATGCCGGAACCAGCCAATCGCCGAGAAGGAAATGGGGGTGCATATGTGCATGCAGCCCGCAGTCATATGAGGCAATTTATGTTGGGGGGGAGAACACAGCCATGCATACATGGCCAGTTCAAGGAGTTCAAGGGGTTCATGGTAAGCAGATGGAAGCGAGAAGTCGTTTGGAGAATACTTGTGTAAAGAACTTTTGAGGCTCACCGCAAAGGTCTGATCCGATGTTAGTACGAGATGAGGAGTTCATACTAAGGAAGAGTAGTGCAAGGACTAAAATCTCTTGCTAAAGAATCATGCCTACTACTACTACTTGGTTCCGGACCCTGAAGCAGTTCCCAACAATGTGTAAGAAAAAAATAGCATACATGGATGGAGGGAGGGAGGTGTGGAGGTTGGGAGGGAGACACGTAGGTGACTGGATACTGCTGCATGCTAAGGCAGGCATCCACCGGTTATGCAAGTATGGGGCAGTGTGCTGAAATCAATTTCTGACGCATAATTTGATGTTGACCAAGTGATTGGATAATTGAGAGTCATAAAAAAACAAAAGGCGGAGCGCATGTAGGTTATGTTATGCCAATGGAAGATGGAGGTGAGAACTTGAGAGATGGGTCTTATGGGCGGTGCGTTTATTCACACGAGCATGATGACCCGTTATGTACTAGAACAGATGGATATCTAGACCCCATCAACTAGCAATGCCTAGGAAATACGGATACCTGTAGAGGGACGATGCATGATCCAAGAGCTCTGTTACAGTGGTGAGTGAGTGAGTGTGGTGCTCATTGTGGAGAAGAGAGGCTTGAAGAGGCTGCGTGCCATGTGGAGTTGCCATGTCAGTGCTCCTTTTTCCCTCTTTGATCCATGTGCTGTGCTGTGCTGTTGTGTTGTGTTGTGTTGTGTTGTGTTGTGCTCCGTATCTCGCGGATCACGCTGGCAATGACGGAAAGTACATGCATCTACTCCCTCCCTAGGCCAAGTCCAGTTTCCAAGTTTTGTTGTTGTCGTTGTTGTTTTCGCTCTAGGCGGTGACTTGGCCTTGCTTGTTTGGCTGCGCCTATCCTTGCTTGTTCAAGGCCGGCGGGCATACATACATAAGATACATAGGCCGGAAGAGGAGAAAGGTATTCGTCAAGGGAAGGATATGTGCGGATGCTTGCAAATACAGACAGGTAGGTACTTACCTTACTTACATAGATGCCCATTGCATTGATGCCACACGCCACTCACTTCTTTCCTTCTCCCGTCTCTCTTTATCTTCTTTCCCTTTCCTCTTTTTCTTCTTCTTCTCTCTTCTTTTCTTTCTTTCTTTCTTTCTTACCATCATCGCCGATTCCTCTCCCTTTTTTTTCAACTTTTTCTCTCTCCCCGAAAGGGGACTGGGACCAAGTTGAACTTGGGACTGCGGAGGAAAACACTCGCGCAGGGCTTTCCCGCCCATAATACCCACTGAGAGAGCTCGCTCACCATCGGCAGGGCTGCTGGTGCGTGGGAGAGCGCGGGGTTGGGACGGCACTTTTTGGGGGGGGAAAGAAGAACAGGACTTTTGGTACGTACTCTCGATATTGGGCTTCCTCCCTTGCTTTGTGGTCCAGGTCTCTCTCCTCTCTGTTCTGTTTATCCAGACCAGCAGGGGGGCCTTGCAGGACACAAACAAACAAACGAACAAACGGCGAAATGTGTTTGTTCATCTTTCACATGTGAATGATATTGATGACTAACAGGGGAAATTGGTTTAATTTTAGCGCAGCAACTCGACCTTCCCGTTCCCTAAAACAAAAAGGTTGTCTGACAATCTGGCCATTTGAGACTTTTTGGGGCGGCGCTCGAGGCTGGACAAGCAGAGGGTTTACAAGGGGCGCTTGATAGCGTATCCATTCCATTCCTGGCCACGTACTATTATTTCAACCCCTGAGGCAGTCTGCAGATCAGGAACATTTTCGCCCATCACCATCTCGAGAGAGGGAGAGAAAGAAAGAAAGAAGAAAAAAGTCACCTTGACTCACAATCTCGCTTACGCTTTCAACCATTCGCCAAGTCCCTTGCACACGCAAAAGAAGCATTCTCTCCAACACAAATCATTCTGGTAAGTTATTTACCCATCCATATTCGGACACTTGAAGCTATCACCATGTTTGCTGCACGTGCTGGTGTGCAACAGAGACATGCTTGGTCAATACCACGATTTTGCCAATGCTCAATGCTGTTTCTTGCTGCCTCATCGGCATAGCTTGTTAGGGTTTTAGCTGACAGGATCTTCTTACCAGATTCCTTCCATTACGATAATTGGGTACCGTGGCATAAACAGTTCCTGCTGCCTAACTTGCATACGTAAACTCTATACGACACCAAACCTTGCATCGCAACTCTACTTTTGATTCCTATATCAATCCTAGGGCTCTCCTACCGATTCCATTCCAAACACACAACAACATTCAAACAAACCAACACTCAACACCTTCACAATGCCCGGCATTCAGATTCCCCTCGACGTCTTGACGTCCCGCTTCAACTTTGGAGACCGTTTCCAGGGTCTGCGCGCTGGTCCCCTCAGCGGCCGCTTCTCCAACCTGCGACCCATCTCCGAGTTCTTCGACTTCAAGCGTCTCTCCAAGCCCGCCAACTTTGGTGAGGTCCAGTCCCGTGTCAACTACAACCTGGGCCACTTCTCCAGCAACTATGCCGTCGTCTTTGTCATGCTGAGCATTTACGCTCTGCTTACCAACTGGCTGCTCATGTTTGATATCGTCTTTGTCATTGCTGGCATGTTCATCATTGGCCGCCTCGAGGGCCGTGATCTCGAGATTGGTACTTTCCGTGCTACCACTTCTCAACTCTGGACCGGTCTTCTCGTCGTCGCAATCCCTCTTGGTTTGATTGCTTCTCCTTTCTCAACTCTCCTTTGGTTGATTGGTGCATCTGGCGCGACCATTTTGGGTCACGCTTCATTTATGGACAAGCCTATCGATGAGGCTTTTTCCGGGGAGGCGGTCTAGGTGGTCGGCCGCAAGCTCCCAAATCTGCGCCCCAATGGGGAAGACCATCGCGGCGCGGGCGGAGGAATATGAACGGGGACGCTGCGCAATATGGGTACTGGGCTAATGATCCCAGGGTAGAAGAGGTGGAAACAGGAGAGGATGAAGGTTCGGATTCGGAGGAGATTGGATTACCGCCGAGGCGCAGCAGGCACTACGCCGGTAGTTCTCTTTCCGCTTCGGCTACAGACTTGGGCGATCAGGCGGGTAGCATCGTACGACGGGGGCTTCCCTATCAAATCGTGGACGATGAAAACGAGGAGGATTTGGGTTCGACTGAAGATGATGATGATTACAACGATTTAACGCCCGACATGGAGGAAGCTCTTGTCCAGTCGGCACTGTTGCGCATAAGCAGGGCCCAAGCAAGGGGCAGGACTGATGTCAAATTGAACCAAGACGAGATTGCTGCCTTGGAGCGGCGGAGACAGCGCATGGAAGAGGAGGAGCGGAGGCAGCGCAAGAAACGCAAAGAACAGCGAGTGGCAGTGCCCCTATCGCAGTTTGAATCGTTCACTCGCAGGACAAGAATATCCAGACAGGGCTCTGGCGATGAACCTCCTGAGCCCCCTGTTCATCAAACAATCCCCCCAATGGGCTACTTTCCACCTCCAGCTGGCCCTCACTCTGGGTCTCAGGAAGATGTTTGGCCAGTAGCACCAAACCATGATCCTTTCCAGTATCAGACAGAAGGACCTAGAGCTGCACAACCCACTGGGGCTTCTGTCTCTGGCCCTAGACGGCATGGCTCTAGTGGATCGGGAGGATCTGCATCATCCGATCTTTCTTACCGACCAACTCGTAGCTCCGCCACTGGTTCCATCGCGGGCTGGAGTCATCAAGGTTCTCGAAAGGGCAGCCCCGGCACTAGCGAGGTGGATAACGAAGACGCAACAGAGGGAAGCACGGGCAGAGTTCTCCGACGTGGAGTTCAGACCCGGGCTTCTGCAAGAAGCATTGAACATGTTGCGGTCGACATAGAGCCCGGGGCCGCTGCCGCTGAACCGGGTCTCTCCCGTCAATCTTCCAAGAAGTCAGCATCGCCCAGACGTAAATCAGTAGGGGCTGGTGTTGCTACTACGACCAATGCAAGGGGTGGCGCAAGTGCACGGGGGGCTGCTAGAGGAAGAGGAGGTGCTAGTGTCAGGGGGGCTTTGGTAAAGAAAAAGTAGATGTTATGACTTGGTGGCCTTTTTTTTTCATAGCTGGGAGTTCCGAATCTGAAGACAATAGACTTTGATTTACTGATTGTGATGTTCATTTCTGTTTACTATGTGATGACACTTTCATATGTTGTAGTTGGGGATGCCTGAATATTCATGGAATCGAAAAGCTGACTTTGGCATCAGCCTTAGCATCATGTCTGTAGCAGTGTAGCCTATGGTAGTGGTGCTGCAGACCCACAGCCTCGGCTCAGTCCGGCGTTAATCCCTGTCGCAGTTTCTCGGGCAGGTTCCCATCTTCAGGTGTGGCGCGATTGCTTCTTCAGCTGCATTCAATCTACCATTGCCATCATCAAACATTACCAGCAGCATCCAACCAGCGCCCAAACAACCGACGCATTCTGATCATCGCGGCATTATTAATAACCGAGCCCTTGTCCACTTTATCAATTACTACATCCTTTCTTAATTCCCATACCTTTTCACCTCGCCCAATTCTTGAAAAGCCTCCCAAAGCAACACAATAAACAACACGACGACGTCACCTCCTCTCCGCCCGAGCTAGCTGAGCTCCCCCCCTTCCGAATAACAAAAGAGAGGCTATCGCGTGCGCGCATTGTCATGTCTTCTAGAAGCGGAGCTAAGAGGCTCATCAAGGAGCTGGGGACATGGCGCAAGGAGCAAAAGGACGAGAAAGGGATTGAGCGCCTGGGACCGCCGAGTGAGGAGGATTTGTTCCAGTGGGAGGCCGTTATTAATGGACGGGGTGTTGGGTCTGGCTATGATGGTGCGCGTTTACTTGAACACTTTTTGCTTTGCCGTCTTGCATGCGCACACAGTTCTTGAGCAATGCGATGATACATATGAAATGCTAACATTGTTATTGTTCTTTTTTACTAGGCGGCCGCTGGCTTATCAACATCCAGATCCCCCCCGAGTACCCCATCAAGCCCCCCAAGATGCGCTTCGCCACGGCCATTGTGCACCCCAACATCGCCCTCCAGGGCGGCGAGATATGCCTCGACCTGCTCAAGGACGCGTGGACGCCGGCCTACAGCGTCCTCGAGTGCGTGCGCGCCGTGCGCATGCTGCTGAGCTGCCCCGAGACGGACAGCCCGCTCAACGTGGACGTGGCGGCGCTGTTGAGGCAGGGCGACGTGGTGGGCACGAGGAAGCTGGTCGAGTATTGGTGTTCGGACCCGGATGGGAGGTATGATGGGGAATGAAGTTGTGATTACATCTTCTTTTGGAGGGGGAAGGTTTTTGGGAAAGGGGGAAGTGGTACTATGTGTGTGTTGTTGTTTGCGGAGTATGGGAATGGGAGGTTGAAAACGGAACGGAACGACCTTTTTTATTTTTGGATGATTTTATAATTTTCTTCGTGAACAAAGTATGATTCTGGTATAATTGGTTGGGTTAGTTTTGGTCAGATTGTCCTCTCAAAAACTTGGATATTGAGATATATCAACAACACATCACATCAAGATTGTGTATTACTACTACAGCCAGCAACAGGTCTCAAAAAACAAGTTTGTGTCTTCTTCTTCTTCTTCTTCTTCTCTCGCCCATTGATTTGTCTATTCCAATCCATACATAGGTACGTTGTGTTCTCCCCCCCCCCCCCCCCCCCGCCGCACTCCAAACAACATAAGATGCCTGCCTCTCTTTACAATACATGAAACGTGACCTAATAAAAACATGATAAAAAAACATGGACATATTTCAAGCGAGGGGGGGAAAGTGGGGTGTTTTGCACTCTCGTTCTCTAAATAGTGGTTTTTTTCTTTTTGAACGAGGGGGACCTTTGCTCCCTTATCTCATTTTTTGTAATGGCCATACTAAATTGGACCTCAAGTAGGGACGAGAGATCCATACCCCCTTTCGAAGTCGCCCCCTTTTTATGGTTGAGTTGGGCAAACAAATGTTATGATAAAATGCCATTCAGAAAAAACGCCGCGCCCACGCCCCTCCCTACCCTGCCCTGCCTCCCAAATCCCGACATCCCACCTTTTTTGGATTCGATTTTCAAAGTTATCGTCAAAAGAAACGTGAGCACGTTTAAAAAAATAAAAGTAAGGTGCTGTGGTTTTCCTTCGAGCTCAAAGATGTAATTCGAGGCACAGCTCAAGACCCGTTTTTTGGCATGATACTCGTGACAATTAAAAAAGGGACGGTGTTCAGTCCCCCGTGGAGTGAAAGGTTGTAAACAGAGGTTTTTTACTCATTATAGTGATAGACCTGTTGGGGCATGTTAGAGGAGGTTTTTATCAACTTGGGAGGGAATGCTTACCTTGTAATTCGGTAGGCCGTATGGTTGCCATCCTAATCGCTTTGCCATCTTGGCAAACCCTTCCGTCTCAATGAGGTGGTAGAAGGAAAAGGCCGGGAACATGGCACCGTCACGGTGCACATCTGCCTTGACCATCAACGCAGTGCCGCCAACGCCGTCGAGAGGCACCACCAAGTCCTTGTCGCCGCCGTCCGTAGCCATGTATGCCATGAGAGTGCGATATGTTGCCATCTCGGCGTACCCCTCGAGCAGGATGTCGTCAGGGCCCATCTTTTCCGCCATCTTCAGCGCCGTCTCACTGTCTTGCCAATTGTTGAAATCGTATGGTCGCTCGGCCAACTTCTTGGACTTGGAGTCGTAGAATCTCTGGAAGCAGTTGGCAGAAATCACGGGTTTGTCGTACGAGGCAAGGTCTTGGATGATGGTTGGTGGGGTTTCGACAATGTCGGCGTCTAGCCAGAAGATCCATGATGTTGCTGGTCCCAATGTCGTAAACAGGAGGGAGTTGCGTGCCTTGGCCATGATTTCCCGTCGTACCTTTTGGTTCGATAGCTTGTGGCGTTCGCTTTCATCTTGGGAGACGACGGCCGGGTCGAAGTCTTGTCGCAGGATGATGATGCTCTTGAAGCGATCATCCTCGGGTCCGCGCTTTTGCGTCTTTTGAATCTGCTGCTGCAGTGCCGCCGTAGCCTGGTTTCCTTCCTTGGTCTTGGGCAGGATGAAGCCTAGGGTGATGAGTTCGTGGGGGTAGCTGAGCTTCAAGAGATTGTCCCAATATTCCTGGTAGAATCGTGCCATTGGGGTCAGAATAAGAATGTGTTCCTTATTCTTGAGCGGATCGGGAGTGACGGTGACTTTGTTGAGGTCATATCGAGTGACGGGTGGTGCACCACCTGTGCGAGGACCTTTCCTGTAGGGAGAAGTAGGGGGTGAAAGGTGGTGTTCGGCCGAGAAGGTGGAGAGTCGGCTCGAGGACGAAGTACTGGAGGGAGAGACGAGAAAGATGATGATGAAGATGCAAAGCACAGCGCCAAGAAGAAGGGTCGAAGAGTTCGCCTTCTTCAGACGGACTGACCCCAGGGGTCGAGCCATGGGAAGCGGAATATGTGTCGAGTCTCGTCCCTTTTTTTGCGGGTCGATTTTTAGCAGTATATAGGAGGGACTGCAGCGCAGCGCATAGACAGAACGACTACGTCCAGCGAGACGGGGACAATGGCATGGACGTCGAGGTGTCTTTTTTAAAGGGAAGCGTTGCGCTGAGGGGCCGCCGCAGGAGGGCCAGGATACGCTGGGGTTGTCGAAGTAGGTTCGATAGGGCGGAAGATGGGATACGAAGTTTGGATGGATTTCCCCCGTATCGCTGACACGAACAGCGAAACGAGCCCAGGGGGGTTATAATGCTAGGTACTAGTCTTGGATCTACTCAGTACGGTATGCGGTATGTAGTATCCACTGGAAGGCCAGCTTTGAGTGTTCGAGTTAGCATCTGGGCCAATTGGCTGCTACATCGAAAAGAGTTTAGGGGCATGTTGGGTTGCGGAATATTGTCCGGGCCGAATCTCTCTTGGAACCTAGAATCGATAAACACCCCATCAGTACCAACGGTACCTCCTTATAGTAGAAGGTTGGGTATGGTGTTTCTGAGCAGTTTGGGGGGGAGTTCCCTGTGTAACTGAGGCGTATCAGTTACAGGGCCTTCGTATTCTGACGTGCTGCATCCACACCCAGAAAACGCTTCGTTCCGTGTACCCCTGTAGCCACAATAGCCACAGCTCAGGTACAAGGTACCTACCAGCGGCTTGGCGCGTCTCTCCAACCAGCTGCAAGCAGTCGTCTGCGGGTGCCACTGGGTGGTGTGTGGTGTGTACTACTAGAGGTAGGTTGTGTGTGTGCCTCCATCAAAAGCCATCCATGGAAATCTGAGCCGCAGCCCGAACTTGCATTCACCATAACTTGTATTGACTTGTTCCGCCCCAGCAACACAGCTGATAAATATCCCGTTCCTCTCCGTTTTTTTTGTTTATTTCGACAATTCCAGATCCTATACCGCTTGGGTCCGGTTTTTTGATAGTACAACCAACGAAACCAAATCGCTACCGACAAGATGGATCGTGGCCTCGACGAGATCATTGCCGACAAGGTTCGTGCATTCCACCCGTTCCCGGGACCATCGTCGATTTTCTCGAGTCACTCAATGACAATGCAACTGACCATCTCTCTCTCTCTCTCCGCCCAACAGCGCAGCAATGGACCTCGAACCCGACGTGGTGGTGGTGGCGGCGGCGGCGGTCGTGGTGGGAGTGGCGGTGATCGCCGCAACGACCGTCAAGATTATCCCCGTGATGGGGTAAAAAAGGTATGCATTCAATGGAACCCTGGCTATGGTTTTAAGAGTCAGCTACCGACTGTTCGATTTCCTCCACTGCTAGGTTGAACCATCCTCCCTCTGAACGCTCTATTGCTACGACGTCGTCAACCCTCCTGGCACTCCTTCGGTCACTCGATTCGCGGAGTTTTTTTGGCGATCCGTCAAGGGTCTTGCGCTGTGAAATTCGTCGCTAACGAGATCTTTGGTCGACGGTACAGTCCTTTCGAAACGAATCTCGGAACCTAGATAGGTTAGTTTAGTCCCCGATGTCGGCTTCACAGCTCAACACTGACCCATCAATGCAGCGAATGGGTTCATGATCGTTACGAGGAAAACAGTACAGTCCCAGTCCTATCATCACTACCGTCGCTACTTTCGGCTCATCATTCCTAGATTACCGCAGAGAACCTGCCCCACGTCGCAATCGCGAGTCTCCTACCCAGTATGTTTATCAGAGCATCCACAAGTCTTTGCTGTTGCTAACGTGTGTGCCCAGCGATGCCCGAGGCGTGAAGCTGCGAGTCGAGAACATTCATTATGACCTCACCGAAGAAGATCTAGACGTATGTCATGGCTGGCTGGTGCCTTGGATCTGGCAATGGAACTAACCAAGCTGTAGGAACTCTTCAGGCGAATCGGCCCAATTACGAAGCTTCAGCTGCGTTACGACCGGTCTGGTCGATCTGAAGGAACCGCATTTGTCATCTACGAGGAGAAGGAAGATGCCGCGGAGGCCGTTAAGCAGTTTGATGGAGCAAATGCTAATGGTAGGAAGACGATGAATTCAAAAGGAAACAGAACGAGTTATTGACTAGATTCTAGGCCAGCCAATTCGTCTCACATTAATGTCAAATGCTCCATCTCGAAACCCGTTTGATACGGCAGTCATGCCTGGCCGCCCCCTGGCCGAGCGCATTTCAGCCCCTGGAGGCGGTAGATCCCGTTCGCTGTCTCCTCCCCGAAGATATGATGCGGATGACGCTGCTCGCAAGGGCATCGATAGATATGTGCCAGGCGGTGGCAGCCGTTCGAGGAGCCCGATGCCTCCTCGTCGCGGAGGAGCAGGAGGACGACGCCCTGGAGCTCGACGAGAGGCTGGAGGCAAGGAGCAAGAGGCTGTTGGTACCCGTGGTGGTCGAGGAGGCCGTGGAGCTCGTGCAGATCGCAGCACCCCTCGCCCGAAGAAGACTCAGGAAGAATTGGATGCCGAGATGGAGGATTATTTCAGTGGTAATGCCGCAGCCCCCGCCGAGGCATCAGCAGAACCAGCAGCCGCGCCTGCTCCGACTGAGAATGCTGCCACCGCTGCCCCGGCTCTGATCGACGATGTCGATATGATTGAGTAGCAGCATTCTGCATAAGTATGCATGTGCAACGTCTACGGTGTTAGGAGTCGGCGTCAGTTGCGCTTATTAGATCTGTCCACACCCCCAGCATGAACACTCGATAATGTCTTTATTATTTGCTCCAATTATACAACCGAAATACCAATTTTTTATGCGAGATCTAGAAGAAGTGATGAGCAAATGTTGGCTACCGTCTTGTATGCAATGTAACTAGGGGTTACATTGGGCCTCAGTGAAACGGCATAATATTGCGGGGGTGGTCTTAAGGCCCCTCTCGAACTTCCGGCTTTCGACAAACGAACAGCAATATGGTTTTAAAGGAAGAAGATCAATTCTACTACATGTGTCACTTGTTGTGATTTCGGGATTTGTGTAAAATATCAGAAGGCATTATTAATAAACCGACGCACCGCTGCCCACACAACATTTGCCGGCATTCCGTTTCCGATATCGTCCTAGACGCCTAATACGTTTATGTTGACCACAACCCATAACACATCCAAGGTGTCGGTTGCAAACGTTTGATAATTTCTTCCTAGGCGATTACACCGCAAATAATACCATGGCACTCAATACTGCAGTGACGAAAGTCGGTATCCTTTCCATGGGCGACATGGGAGCTGGCATTGCTAAGCTCTTGATTGCTCGTGGGATCAACGTAGCAACCAACTGTGAGGGAAGAAGGCCAGTCAATACTTGAAATACTTGAAATACTGTAGCTTTGCTAACACTGTATTAGCGAGGATACGGTGGAGCGAGCACGCAGCGCAAAGGTGGAGATGCTCCCTTCGGATGCAGAGCTCGTTCAGCAATGCTCTCTGATCCTATCTGTTGTGCCGCCTCGTGATGCCGAAGCAACGGCTCAGCGAGTCCTTGATGCCCTTTCTGGGAGCTCACGAAAGGAAACTCTCTACTTTGCGGATCTGAATGCTGTGGCGCCATCGACTTGCAAAAGCGTTGCGTTATTATTTGAAAACTCTAGTGTACCAGTTCGGTTCATCGATGGATGCATAATAGGTCATCCCCCACGGCCAAAGGCGTCTCCCGACCTAGAAGGTCAGGGGCTGAAGGGTAACTCTGCCGATACCGAGTGGAGCCAGCCTAGTATTCCCATCTCGGGTCCTCATTCCCTATCTGACTTGCCTGATGGCGAGCGCATCACCTCCGTCCTCAACCTGCGCTCAATCTCCCCTGAAATCGGAGCGGCGAGCGGTCTCAAGATGTGCTTCGGCGCCATGTCAAAGGGCTTCACTGCATTGTCGACCCAGGCATTCGCAACCGCGCATAGTCTTGGCGTCGTTGACGAACTCAAGCACGAGCTGAGGGAACTCGTGCCGGCCAACCTCGCCAAGGCGGAGAGGAGCGTTCCAAACATGCCACCCAAGGCATACCGCTGGGTCAGGGAGATGGAAGAGGTTGCAAAGACGATGAAGGAGGAGGGCGGTTGGGATGCCGCGCTGTTTGACGGCGTGGCTGGGGTGTACAAGGCGGTTGGGGAGAATGAGGTACTTGGTAAGGAGAAGATTGGCAAGAGAACGAGGGGAACCGATTTGAATGATGTTGCGGCATTGATGGCGGAGGGATTGCAGAGCAAGAAGGAGGATGCAGCATGAGCTATTACTTTGCTATAATAAACCTAGATTTGCAGTCATCTTACTTGGATAACTATGACCTGTAATATCTGCCCGAGGCTAATTCTATATACTTTTATGTGGAGTGAAGACGTACGAAGCTATTCATGAAAAGGGGGTTCGATGGAAAATATACACGATTTATACACGGGGAGGGCAAGGGTAGTTCATCATAGAAACGCCTTTGCCCAACCAAATACAGCGAGCGAGCCTACTTCGGGAAAAAGGTTCCCTAAAATGCTGCTGTCTGATCCTCCAGTCCTGTCCTCATCAGCAGCAAAGACTCGTGAGTGAGGGACGCTGAGTTTCGTCCCTTCTCCATTGGGAGATCCCGACCCAGACAGGAATACCGCGTGGTTAGATAGGGCACCAAAGTGGCCTCCAATGAAGCCTTCAACAGCCTCGGGATCCTCGGGATAGCTTGTTTCGCCAGAGACTCCGAATGCAATGCCAGGGATAAGCGGCCTGTTGACCTCGGGGAGGGCTGGCGCAGACATGAAGAATTGAATTCTGGACCCCCTGGGGGTGAAGCCAGAGTCGCTCATGGTTTTCATGAAGCCTGCCATCTGCTCTTCTTCGGACAAGGCGAAATGCGTCTGTTGAGGATCTAGCGAGAGCAGCCCCTTTTTGGCGCCCCAGCCGCCGCCACCGCTTACTATTCGATATTAGCAATCCGTCGTAGAAACACTGGCAGAAGAAACATACAGATTTTATAGAAGCGGCCACCAAGGCCGTACAGTGTTCTTAAATGTGTGGCAGTAGCTCTTGTAAGGTCCTTGACATCTTCGACGTCTTGCCCTGCGGCGATCGGATCTGGTCCATTCTCTAGCCACTCGGCCAAATCGCTCGATTCGCTCTCATAAGGAGTGACCACTGCCCATACGCCCACGGGCCCAGACATGATTCCGGATGAGACGCTATGGTTGTGCAGCGCATTAACCGCTACTTCCAACTCGGTAGAGGCGGGTATCGATTCCCCTTCAACCTCGATGCCTCTGATGATGTTCCCGAAACTCTCCGTTACTGCTCGTGGTGGTGTCAGGGGTACCAATGGAGCGAACAGACCAAGATCCGCAACTACTTGCAGTTCTCTATCCGGCGCCCATGTAACCTGCTGTGAGTGTTTTTCGCCACGATGAGTGAGCTGAGGAGTTCCGCTGGTAAGATCAAACTGAGAGGTAAGTAAAGTCGAGCCCTTGTTGTTTTGGAATGTGGTCCTGGCCAAGGGGAGGGTAACATGTGGGTTTCCGAGCTGGAAGGTAAGGGCAGACACCGTATCTACATCATCCTGAGATTTGGGAGGTGCCGGCTCCCAGAGCTGTGGCAGCATGTCGTCGAGATGCCCGCGCAACACAGATATTCCCTGGATAGGCTTATATGAGCCCACGGGGGGGGCCACATGGTCGACAATGGCACTTAGGACATGGAACTGGTCCACTTGGGCAGATGCGGACATGGTTTTGACAAAGTGACTCATGAATTCCTCGTCCTCGAGGGTCCTTGCAAAATCCGGTGTCGCAAGAAGAACCGCCGCATTGTGACCAGCAGGGTTGGCTATCACTTTCCTCTCGCTGATGCTTTCAAATAGTTGTTCATAGTGAAGCTATTCGTTGATTAGCCATGAAAGATGTCATTCTGAATAATAGAAATCACCTTTTTCCCAATTGGGATCGAGTATGAGAATGCCGTCTGTTCTCTGATGGGATTGCTAGAATATGTCCTCTGTGTCGTAAAGGGTCTTAACCGGGAGGACAGGCTCCTCAGAGCTCTCTGTGATATTCTTGCAGCCATAAATAAGACTCGGTCACTTGGATTCAGCCAAGAATTGATTTGTCAGATATAAAATGGACTGAGAGCTACCACTCCATACACTTGTATCGGAACTACTAAACAAGATAGTTCAAAGAGAAAGACAGACAATTTACAGTGAGTCAGCTTAACGTCGGCTTATGAGGAAGAGCTCTCTCTCTCCAAGGGTCTCTGCTAGATCTAATTAATTGCAGGTAACAAGAGGGTCTCTGTGGCTTGAAAGATGTGGCTCAACCTCCAAGCAGCCCACCAAAGACAATCAGTGCCCCGCACTAACCACCCACCCCTCATCCAACTTTTAGCAGTGGGCATCGGCATCCATGACTCAAATTTATTATAGGAAAGCCCGTTTATTCGGAACTTGCAACCTCTGAGTCAACATTGAGTCAACATTGAGTCACGGTTTGAACTGTTAGAGGGCTCAATCGTCAAACTATAAGAGTTCCATAGAAGCCCAGTCACTCGAGGGGCTTCCCCTAAAAATCTCCAGCACGACGTTCAGACTCGCAGTTCGTGCACTTCGCGTGCGCTCGCTATCACCACTACCAAAGCGGGCGATAACTACTACACGTGCCATCATGGCGACAAATAGCGGGCGAGGAAACCCCAGTACGTATTGTGTATTTTTGGGAGTGCCGGAATGCTAGAATAGTTGGCTAAGAGACATTCTTATGTGCAGTTGCGGGAACCGAAGGTATTGAGGAGAGATCTGCTGCCCCTCCACAGACCCCTAGCGAGACCAAGCAAGAGATCGCCAACGAGGCTCAGTCAGCGACCACTGGACTTCATGCTTCAGGTCAAGATGCTGATGCTGCTCCGGCTGCTCCTGGCGCTACAAAAGTAAAGAGTGAAAAGGAGTGTATGTTGATCCCCCCCAAATATCATAATTTATACGCTTGGTCTGTTCTGACGACTCGTTGTAGTGGAAAAGGAACGCAAAAAGGCCGAGAAGGCTGCCAAGCTTGAGGCGAAGAAGGTAAAGGCCGCACAAGCTGCTGCTGCTCCCGTCAAGGAAAAGAAGGCCAAGGAGAAGAAGCCAGCAGAAGAGCCTATCCCCGAATACGTTGAGGATACCCCCGTTGGTGAGAAGAAGCGAATCCGCCCCTTCGAGGACCCCAACTTCAAGGCATACGACCCCATCGCCGTCGAATCTGCTTGGTACAGCTGGTGGGAGAAGGAAGGCTACTTCCAGCCAGAGTTCACCGCCGATGGCAAGGTCAAGGATGAGGGCAACTTTGTTATTGTGCACCCTCCTCCCAACGTCACAGGATCCCTGCACATGGGACACGCTCTCGGTGACTCACTCCAGGACCTTATGATCCGATGGAATCGAATGCAGGGAAAGACCGTTCTGTGGGTTCCTGGATGCGATCACGCCGGTATTTCTACTCAGAGTGTCGTCGAGAACATGTTGTGGAGGCGGAACCAGCAGACCAGACATGATTTGGGCCGAAAGAAGTTTGTCGAGACTATCTGGGAGTGGAAGGAGGACTACCACAAGCGAATCAACAAGGCATTGACTAGTTTGGGTAGCTCGTTTGATTGGAGCCGAGAGGGTGAGTACCAGGTTCAGCGAATCAGCCTGGGCACCTTCACTAATGGTATATAGCTTTCACCATGGACGCTGGTCTAACATCTGCCGTCATCGAGACCTTTGTGAAGCTTCACGAAGAGGGTGTCATCTACAGAGCTAACAGACTAGTTAACTGGTGCACAAAACTCAACACTGCTCTTTCCAACCTTGAAGTCCAGAACAAGGAGCTTACCGGACGAACACTTCTTGATGTCCCAGGATACGAGAAGAAGGTCGAGTTTGGTGTCATTGTTCACTTCAAATACCCCATCGAAGGATCCAATGAAACCGTCGAGGTTGCTACGACCCGTATCGAAACCATGCTGGGAGATACCGGTATTGCTGTCCACCCCAAGGATGAGCGATACAAGCACCTTATTGGCAAGAACGCTGTCCACCCCTTTATTCCGGGACGAAAGCTTCCCATCATTGCCGATGAGTACGTCGACATGGAGTTCGGAACCGGTGCAGTGAAGCTCACCCCGGCTCACGACCCCAACGATTTCACCCTCGGCCAGAAGCACGGTCTTGAGTTTATCAATATTTTGACTGATGATGGTTTAATGAATGAGAACGCTGGTCCTTACAAGGGCCAGAAGCGTTTCGACGTTCGATATGCTGTTCAAGACGCTCTTAAGGAGAAGGGGTTGTATGTGGACAAGAAGGATAATCCCATGAAGGTCCCCATGTGCGAGAAGTCCAAGGATATTATCGAGCCTATTATGAAGCCGCAGTGGTGGGTCAGAATGAAGGAGCTGGCGGAACCTGCCATGCAGGTCGTCCGCGACGGAAAGATCAAGATCAAACCAGAGAGTGCCGAAAAGAGCTATTTCCGATGGCTTGAGGATATCAACGATTGGTGCATTAGCCGACAGCTCTGGTGGGGACACCGTTGCCCTGCCTACTTTGCCAAGATTGAGGGTGGCGCTGGAGATATTCCTGAGGAGAAACTCTGGTTCGTCGGAAGAACAGAGCAAGAGGCACAGGAAAAGGCCAACGCCGCTCTGCCCGGCAAGACCTTTACTCTGGAACAGGATGAGGATGTCCTTGACAGTAGGTTTTCTAAACCAGTTAATAGTAGATTGAATGAGGCTAACAACGAGCAGCTTGGTTCTCATCTGGTCTCTGGCCATTTAGCACATTGGGCTGGCCCAACAAGACGTCTGATTTCGAGAAGCTGTTCCCTACTAGTGTTCTTGAGACCGGTTGGGATATTCTGTTCTTCTGGATTGCCAGAATGATCATGCTTAGCTTGAAGATGACCGGCCAGGTTCCATTCAAGGAGGTTTACTGCCATAGTCTTGTCCGTGATTCCGAAGGACGAAAGATGAGCAAGAGTCTGGGCAACGTCGTTGACCCCCTGGACGTCATTTCTGGTATCAAGCTGGAAGAGCTGCACGAGAAGCTCCACCAGGGTAACCTGCACCCTAGCGAGGTCCAGAAGGCCACCAAATATCAAAAGACCGCATTCCCCGATGGCATTCCCCAGTGTGGTGCGGATGCTCTTCGCTTCACCATGATTAACGCGACAACTGGTGGTGGTGATATCAACCTGGACGTCAAGGTGTAAGTCCATTTTATCTCATGCTTAAATCCATACTAACTTCATCAGTATCCATGGCTACCGAAAGTTCTGCAACAAGATCGTAAGTAATACTGAAACCACAATCATTGCTTGATGCTAATATTTATGCAGTTCCAAGCTACCAAGTACGTCTTGGGAAGTCTGCCCAAGGACTTTGTTCCCTTAAAGGATGGTGCTGTAGCAGGCAAGACCCTTGCGGAGAGATGGATTCTCCACAAGATGAACCAGGCTGCCAAGGAAATCAACATTGCGCTTGGGGAGCGAGAGTTTTCCAAGTCTACTCTCATCGTCTACCGCTACTGGTATGGTGAGCTTTGCGACGTTTACATCGAAAACTCCAAGGCCATTATTCGTGACGGCACCGAGGAAGAACGCAACTCTGCCATTCAGACCCTTTATACAACTCTGGAGGCTGCGTTGACAATGATTCATCCTTTCATGCCTTTCATCACCGAGGAAATGTGGCAGCGAATGCCCCGAAGGCCAGAGGATCAGACCAAGTCCATCATGATTGCCAAGTACCCCACTTACAACCCCGTCTTTGATGACCCCGAGTCTGAGAAGGCTTATGAGCTTGTCCTTGACTGCACCAAGGCTACCCGATCTCTCATGGCCGAGTACGCTGTCAAGGATGAAGCAGAAGGTGAGTTTTGCTATATACACTTACCTACCAAAGTCCGTCGACGCTAATTTGAAATCTAGTCATCATCCAAACCTTCAACGAGGATGCTCTTAAGACTTGCCAGAATGAAGTCGGCTCCATCAAGTCTCTCAGTGGCAAGGGCATCAAGACCATGGAAGTCATTGGCGGTGACGCCCCTCGACCTCTGGGCTCTGTCGCCTACTCCGTCTCCACAGCGGCTTCCGTCTTCTTGCACGTCAAGGGTCGTGTCGACATGGACGCCGAGATTGCCAAGGCGCAGAAGAAGCTTGAGAGGACAGATACCAGTCTCCAGAAGCAGGAGAAGGCGCTGGCCGACCCCGGATACAAGGAGAAGGTGTCTGCTGCTGTTCAGGAGAGTGACCAGAAGAGGCTTGCCGATACAAAACAGGAGAAGAGCAGTTTGGAGGAAACTATTAAACAGTTTGAGCAGTTGAAACTAGAATAAGGTAAGCGATATGGAACAAAAAAGAAAATAGCTTGGCTTGGGACAAAAACACATACTTGCTCAGCATGTAGAAAAGAAAAAGAGTACAAAGACAGATTAAGACAAGGCAAAATAAATTCATAACGGATTTTGGGTTCTTAACAGACGTTCTTATGGGGCATCCAGTATTGTGTATTATAAAATTATATGATTCAACCTATGCGCCCTGTGACTACCAACCTCCTTTCCCTCCCCCACCTCTGACATTTTCCGCTGCGGCTTCATCCTTCTTGGACCCTCCGCCGCGAACAGGCCTGGACTGCGCGGCCTCGTGCCTCTTCAGCTCATCCGGCACCTTGGATATAGAACTCTTGCTCAACATCTGCTTGAGGTCGTACAAGACATCCGAGTCCTCGTTGCCCAGGAACGTAATCGCCACACCACTCTTTCCAGCACGACCGGTACGACCGACACGATGCGTGTAACTCTCGATGCTCATCGCCATGTTGAAGTTGATGACGAGGGAGACATCCGGAACATCGATACCACGACCAGCCAAGTCCGTGGCGACGAGCACCTGGGTCTGCCCGGAGCGCACGGAGGCGAGCGCGGCTTCTCTCTGCTCCTGCGTCTTGGAGCCGTGCAGCGTGACGGCGGACCAACCCATGGACTTGATGTCTCGCGCGACGGCGTCGCAGTTGCGCTTGATGTTGACGAAGACGATGATGGGGGGCGCGAAGGCGTCCGAGGAGAGGATCTCCTGCAAGCGCTTCTTACGGCGGTCCTCACCGGAGATAAACTCAACCCGTTGCTCAACCGTGTCGACGGCTTCGCCGGCGTTACCAATGGTAACGATGGCAGGGCGACGGAGATACTTCTTGGCAATCTTCTCAACCTGGGGTGGCATGGTGGCCGTGTACATCATAGTCTCTCGATAGCGGTCCTTTCCGCCGACATAACGTTTCATGAGCTGCGGGTTCTCTGCGTCGTCTGTGTCGGGCTTTTCGTTTGTTACAGGTAGGGCATCGAGGATCTTGTTGACCGAGTCCTCGAAACCGAGATCGATCATACGATCAGCTTCGTCCATGATGATGTAACAGCACTGAACGAGAACAAGCAGCCGTCGCTCGATACAGTCCACCAGACGACCCGGCGTGGCGACTATAATCTCTGCACCGTTTCGGAGAGCAAAGGCCTGCTCCTCCAGGGAGTGACCACCAACAATGCTGACACACCTGAAGCCCAGGGGCTCGGCGAATTTCTTCGCTTCCGTCTCAATCTGCTGCACCAGTTCACGGGTCGGCGCAATGATGAGCGCGTACGGACCATCGTTCTTGTTGGTCTCTGTGAGGGGCGGCAGGTCGGAGATGTAGACGAGCAGAGGCAGGAGGAAAGCGGCTGTTTTACCGGAACCCGTGGCGGCAACACCGATGAGATCACGGGCCTGGAGAGCAATGGGAATAGCTGCTCGCTGAATGGCAGAGGGTTCTTTGTAGCCAACATTGTCGACAATGTTAAGCAGCCGCTGTGGTAATCCGGACTCCTCCCAATTTCGCATCGGGTTCGGAATGGAACCGCCTTTAGTTGCTATGCCAAAGTCCTCCTTGAAGATACGCCAGTCTCGCTCTCGCATCTCGTTCAGCGACTTGTCAGACCAGTGACGTCCCAGGCCCGTTTTGTCAGCTCTCTCCTTGGCCCTCGCCCGTGCTCTGTAAAAGTCCTCCATGATGCCCTTGGCTCGCTCTTTGCCATTCTCGGGATCTCGCTCTTCAATCATCCTCGCTCTCTTGCGCGCCCGGTGCTCGGCCTCGTCGTCAAACTCGCCGCCAACGCCTGCCAGCGAGCCACCTCTGTTGACGCTCTGGCTTTGATATAAGGGGTCGTTGTCTCGTGATGTGTCTTCGTCCGCATCCCACTCAAAGTTGAACTTTCTCTCTGTCGTTCGCATACGTTTCTTCTTTGCTGAGAAGTTGGACTGCTGGTTGACTTCCGGGCCAAGGTATCGCGATCGTAATAAAGAAGCTTCGATCTCTGCTGCTGAGCGCTTCTCTCCAGTCACTTTATCTGTCTTCTTCGCATCTCGCCCGTCCCGCCCCTCGCGGCCATCTCTACCATCTCTGCCGTCTCTACCGTCTCTGCCGTCTCTTCCATCGCGGCCGTCACGCCCATCTCTTCCATCTCTGCTGTCTCTACCATCGCGGCCGTCACGCCCATCACGCGCACGACCGTTATGAGAGTTCATAGCCTTGGGCCCCGTGGGAACATGGCCCGCCGCGTTGCCATAATACGATCCATGACCCGACCCGTTTCCGTTTCCTCGAGATCCCCATTTCCTTTCCTCATCTCTGCGCTTCTCTGATTCCTCTACCGTTTTGCGCTTCTTCTCATCCTCCTCCTGCTTGGCCTTTTCGGCCGCGAGTCGCTCTCGCTCAGCCTTGGGAATGAATCGGGGCTTGGCGGCTGCGGCGTCGGCTGCCTTCTTTTTTCGTAGGATATCTTCTATATCGAGAGGCATCTCCAGTGCTTGATCGGCTTTGTCTTAAAAAATTCAATATTGAATCGTGGGTTTAGCAAAAAACGCCACTGAGATGGAACAAGGTTGGACTTGGAAAGTTGACAAGGCTGAGGATGTTACATCCGATGGGTACCTAGTACGTCGAGTGTCAAGATCCACTATTACCCTATAGCCAATAATATGCATTTCGAGAGTGGGTCTCTTTAGTCACATCTCAGCCTTCTCAAGCTTTGATATTAAAACATCATGGCATACAATCGACCCCACGCCAAGCCGCAGTTGACGAAGGGGCACTATTTCTTCCTTCCCCAGACGGCCAATGCTTGAAGCCAGCTCTTTATAGCACAAATGGCGTCTTCATCGAACTTTGTTCAATTGGCAAAGTCGCTGCCCGCACCTCTGCAGCGCTTCTTCGCCCGCTGGCCCCCGGCCGCCATCGTCCCGCCAGGAACCCCCCCGACGCCTTACCAAGAACTACGACCGAACCCTTTTCGATTCTATAAGCATTCCGTAACGGGAAAATGGCAGGACCCCGTATACTCGCAGAGGCGGCAGGCCCAGCTGGTCAGTCTGGCGCGGGAGCATGGCGTTGAGGAGCTTCTACCGGAGACCACAAAGGGCACAGAATACCAGCTCGCCCACCGTGTCGAGCACGGTTTAAGAGTCAAGGGTACAGGTGTCGGGCAAAAGGTCAAGGGTCACATTCACGAACGTCACATGATTGCCAAGTACGTTGAGAGAGGCATTTATATATATATATATATGACAGTCAGGGAACTAACGAGAGATGTACAGGATGGAACAACGAAGAAAGGCCATGTTGGAAATGCCCAAACTTATTCGGGCTTGGAAAAGCGTGCGCATTCCTATTCTTTCTCTTCAGCATCACGAATGCCTTGCTAACTCGGTTGATAGATTGGGAAGAGAGGCTGGACCAAATTTCCGAAATAAACGATATAAAAAGGACGATTTTGTTGGCTTGGCGATTCTGTATTTACGCCGTGTATTTTTATGTATCAAAATACGTCTTGACGAAATTCTTCCTCGGCTTCTACTCACCCGCGATGCAATATTGATCTCCATTTTATCCACTGGAACCGAAAACATGGCTTTAGTGATAAACTTGAGAATGAATGGATTCGAGGCACATTGAGCTAAATATTCTCTTGCATCTGTTATGTCAAGACCGTATTGATTCTACAGAGCCCATCTTGAGCATTTTTCATCAATATCATGAAGCCCTTCTTGGTTGATGTGGATCACGTGATGAGTAAATATATAATTTTTTTGCTCCCAAGCCCTTAGAATTCACTGCTCTTGACATATAATATTCATACCCTTCTCATGCCTTCAGCTGTCGAGTTCATGGACGGTCAGAGTGAGGCACCCAAGCAGGCGACTCATTACGAAGTCCTGGGCCTCACCCCTGCCCTCCTCGACTCACAAGATGACCCCTCCATCTTGATAAAACAAGCCTACAGACGGGCCCTCCTCCGCCACCATCCTGACAAGGCCACTCCCAAACCCCCGTCAGGCGTAGACCATTCGTCCACTGTCAAGATCCAGGGGGCATATAAAATCTACACAGTCGACCAAATCAGTCAAGCTTTCTCAACCCTTTCATCCCCCCGCCAGCGGAGTGAATACGACGCCCATCAGCGTCTCTCCCGCGCAACGGCTAACACCAGCGATCAAATCCGGTTTCAGACCGGTGTCGAAAACGTAGATCTGGATGATCTGGAGTTTGACGAAGACGGGGATCGTTGGTACCGTTCTTGTCGCTGCGGAAATGATCGCGGGTATTCCTTTCAGGAAGACGATTTAGTCGAGGTCGAGCATGAGGGAGTACTTATGGTGGGATGTCAAGATTGCAGCTTATGGCTCAAGGTTCATTTTGCTGTTGTACAAGACGACGAAGCAGATACTATAGAAGCAAATAAACCAGCAAGTTGAATCGCTATGGACGTATCATGGTGTTGAACTGATATAGTAGTCACTTGCATGTGATACCAAGTAAAGCTGGCTTATTAGAAACATCACTACAAGGAACCGCAAGATGAAGCTGCAGTATATTAAGTCAGAAGGCCCATATAGGGGCTGAAATTCAGTGTATTTATAGCAATTTTAGTAATTTTATTTGTTCAGACGGCAACGCATCAGAGTCTAAAAGTAGAACCTCCAAATTGCTCTTCTTTAGTCCTGCTGACCAGTCCGTAGGAGGGGAAATCAAATCAAATCCTTTCCCGATTCTTGCGAGTTTACCTAAACGATGCCGAAGTTCTTGATCAAAAACGAAGTCTTCCATCCACTCCGGAGACACCAGCCCACCCGATACCAATATGACCAAAGCCTAGAGATTGTCCCATTTTTAATCGATTTACTCAGAAGCCTTAGAGTCGTCGATGGCGGCGGGGGCCTCGGCGGCACCGGAGTTCTCCTCCTTGGGCTGCTCAGCGGCCTGAGTCTCGGCCTCGGATGAAGTCCACAGGGTCTACCAGGTGTCAGTATATCAATGCCACAATATAGGTAGGCTGCACATACGAGGTTGTCACGGAGGAGCTGCATGATGAGGGTGGAGTCCTTATAGCTCTCCTCGCTGAGGGTATCGAGTTCTGCAAAAAAAAGCAAGTCAGTCAACTATGTCATCGTCGAAGATCTCCACACGCAGTAACTCACCAGCAATGGCATCGTCGAAAGCCTGCTTGGCAAGGTGGCAGGCCTGGTCGGGGGCGTTGAGGATCTCGTAGTAGAAGACGGAGAAGTTCAACGCAAGACCCAGGCGGATAGGGTGAGTGGGGGGAAGGTCAGTCTGAGCAATCTCAGTGGCAGCCTTGTAGGCCTCGAGAGACTTGTCGGCAGAATCCTTGCGGCGATCACCAACGGCGAACTCGGCAAGGTAGCGGTGGTAGTCACCCTTCCTATAAACATGTGTTAGTGGACGGCGGCGCAGGCAACAAGATAACAGTATGCCTACATCTTGTGGTAAAAGACCTTGGATTCACCAGCGCTGGCAGAGGGAATCAAGTGCTGGTTAAGAACCTCGAGGATATCTTCGCAGATCTTGGCCAGCTCGGCCTCAATCTTCTGTCGGTACTCCTTGATCAGGGTAACCTGAGAAGAGTTGCCCTTGGATTCCTCCTTCTGCTCGATAGAAGTGACTATTCTCCAGGAAGCACGACGCGCGCCAATGACGTTCTTGTAGGCGACGGAGAGAAGGTTGCGCTCCTCGACGGTCAAATCGCGGTCCTCGGAGGCGACAATCTTCATGTTCTCAACCATCTCTGTCAAATGCCGAGATTAGCGCATATCCCGAATCGGTGAGGGAGACGGAATTCTGAATCATGACATACCCTCATAGCGTTCGGCCTGCTCGGCGAGCTTGGCCAGGTAAACAGCGTCTTCGTGACCCATTTTGACGGTTTTTTTGGTAGCTGGATCAGATCGATTAGCGAATGTTACGCGACTCAAAATTTATCAAAAGGTAATTGAGGAATTGTTGTTGTTCCCCCGCTCTTAATAAGCCCCCCCAGGAGGGGTTGAGACAAAGCTGCGCCGCCAACAGCAACGAGCCACGAAGAAATGGGAGCGTCTCGCTGCCTAAACAGCAATGACTCTGGCGCATCGCAGCGAGCCATGCGCTCTCCCTCGCACATGGAACGGGCTGTAAGAGGGGTCGTCTCTGGGAGCCAGGGGGGCCAACCCATGACGACAGTAAGAAGGAGGGGCGGCGCGTGGTAAGGCACTCACATAGCGGGTTGTAGGAGTTGGTATAAAGCGGCTAAAAAAAGATTGAAGTTTTAGTCGAGAGTGTTTTCTTTCAAGAAAGGGGCCTTGGTGCAGGACAATTGAAGAAGGGGAGATACGTACGAGACGCGGATTTGAAAGGGGTGTGTTTTGTTGGGATAACAAGATCGAGTTGGAAAGTTGTTTGAGCGAAAACTGGATGGGATGGAAATTGAAGAAGGGGCTAGAGACGGCGCCGTAGGTGGTAGTTATGCAGCACCCAATCGCCGTGACCGTCCCCCTTAGGAACCCCCATTAGAGCCTTCGAGGGTCTCACGTGCCGTGGAGAAGTCGGGTCAGGTCTCAGCCAGTCCAGTCCAGCCCAGTTCAGTGAGGTGAGGCCGCTGAGAGAGCACTGGTTGAGAGCCCTGGAGCCCTGAGGCGGAGAGGGAAAGGGAGCCCTGCCGGCCCTCCCTGGAGTCCTGGGGCGCGCCTCAGCGGACCACCCCAGCAGCGGACCGGGCGCTGGCTTTCAGGCGTCTTAGCGGTGCCTGGAGTTCCAGCCCAGCCTGCCCAGCCTGCAAGATTCCTGATAGATACAGTCAGTCAGTCAGTCATGCCGGCATTTTTTAGGCTACGTCACTTGAATGATGGAACACATCGGGCTACCTCTATCTGTACTCCCTCCGTTATTTCACAGCCTGTGTCCGTCCAACAACATTTCGCCCAGTCTCATCTATTCACTCGTTGCATTTGCACAACAACCACCGTTATCACTCTGTCCCTCGTACAAGTAAAGTATCTCATTAAAACCCATGGCTCGCAAGTGTGCACATATGATGTCAAGTACTACAAGTAGGTACTAGGCAGGTATGGGTTCTCTCCTTTACACCATGGGCGCGAGGTCAGGCGGTTGACGTTGACCCCGTCAGATTTGAATGAGCCTCATTTGAGAAAGGATGTGCTGTTTGTTTTACGCTTTAATCTCATTTTACTCATGAAATCGCCTGCTTTCTCTCATCACATCTCCTTTTCCTCCACCCATGAATACCCAAACACCCCCCACACGCCCCCCCTCCCAAGGCTTGATGAAGTTGGTCTGTCAAGTCTGTCTGTCTTCATGACCACACCGGCACACCCACCATCGCACACCCTCAAACACGCACACCCAAGGCGCTGATCTCCTTGATGACCACCCTTGTCGCCAACGTACGTCATTGTTGTTCATCAGGCATCAGGGTCCGATGATGATTCTCTACATACCAAAAGGGGGTGAAGGATTGCCTACGCATGTCGATGCTTTGTGGCGCGCGGGCCGTGTGACTGATTAAACGTGAATGATGTGCCTGTATTTTTGCCTGTATATTTAGCCACCGTGAACGTGAAGCTGTTTGTGTGTGCTGCAGAGTACATGGTTATCGCATCTTGGTGTTGGCGATGCACGTAATACTCGACTGCTCCAATACCAACGTCCATATAGTACGCATGTGATGACTTGAAATATTCTCTCCCAATGCCAGTATCAGTATCTGACGATAACAAGATTGATAACAATGCAGCCCAAGTATTCCATGGGCTTCCCCTCCGGAAACAAGTCACCAAACAACTGTAAAAGCCAGTGCCGAGGACGCAGTGACCACATGGTGCCTTGATTGCTTGATAACGCATGAGAGAAACTAAATTCCAAGATTAGATTTGTTAAGCAATCTCAATAACATTGACCGGCTCAGATCCTCCGCAATGACTACCAAATATGTTTCCCTCGCCAAGGGCTTTGAGTCTAGAGGTTCGCGGCAACCAGATGCGTCTCAACTATCATCCAAAGGAGCTCGGCACAAATCAAGTTCGCAGATTCAAAATATGGCAGAGCTCTGCGATGAATGCTCCGCCAACCTATATAATAACTATCCAGAGTATGATGCAAAGCGTCGCAACACAAAAGCTTTTACGTCTTGCTCTGTTCATCGTGGGATGGTTGTGTTCGTCCCTTGAGCAAGCATCCCGAGAGTGGGGACAGTATTCAACACCTACGAATTCTGCACCAAGCATTTAGATAATATTGTTAAAAGCATGAAGAACAACTTGACTAATAGTTAATGGGTCCTTTGCGAGGAGTTTGGCGTCCATCATGTCACGGTTTCTGCCTAGCATATCTCTATCCAAGCATCACTGACTTGGAGGGACATTGGCTGCCAGGGTTTTATAACGACCCAACAATTATATCGGCCTATATAAAAAAGCTTGTTAATTTTCTGACAACACCGCGGGATTGGAGAACACTCAAGATAGTGAGAGGTCAAGTTCAACTTGCTCCACTGAGGAGGATTCTCTCAGATGGCCTTGAAAGATGCGACATGCCAGTTCTGGCAAATGCACTCCACAAGAAAGTACCTGCGGAGTTCCCCACCTTCTCCACTTCTGCTGTCCGAGGTCTCCTCACCTCTCCGTCCAGTCAGGCCACCACTAGCTCAATTGCGACGAAAGCAACCAAGATTACCTCGTCATACCTACTCCCTTCGCATCCCTCCCTCACTTCTAAACCTCTTTTCTCTCCCAAACCACCTCCTCAATTCTCTTACAAAAAAGCAAAACAGACAATGCTTCGCACCACATTCGCCAAGACGGCGGCCTTCCGTCCCCTCCGAGCCACCTTTACCACCACCGCTCGCGCCATGAGTGAGGGCGACACAGGCGCTCCACCTAAAACCGGCGGCCAGGGGTGAGCTTTCTTTCTTTCTTTGTTTCTAGTCCTCGGAGCTTTAAAACAATCTGGAAAACTAATACTATTGTAATAGTGACTCCTTCCAGAAGCGAGAAAAGGCCAACGAGGACTTTGCAATCCGCCAGCGTGAGAAGGAGAAGCTCTTGGAGCTCAGGAAGAAGCTCGCCGAGCAGCAGATTCACCTCGCACGTCTCCAGGAGCACATGTTAGACAACCCCTCCCCGTCACTGTTGTTGCTACTTCCGAATACTGACGCAATCCCTATAGTGACGAGATTACCAAGGACCAGGGTGGCGAGCAAAACTAAACATGGAAATCTTATTTAGTTGCGGTTCATATCAGCAAAAAAATACTATAGGCAGTTACATCTCCCATCAATACTCCAATACACAACAAATGTGAACAAGGATGGCACACGGATCCAATTGCACAACTCCAGAGCTCCTACGTATGTTTTTGCCAACCGTTTAGGGCTAGTGTACAACTACATGCATCTCCATTGCAGATATTAAAACAGCCAAAACACAAAAGAACCCTGCCAGCTTAGCATCACTGGTATCCCGATTAGCTGGTTCTGTGACCACTTAATACTTCAGTCTTCCTGATGCCGTGCCTATAACTCCAATTCCAATAAACATCATCTACCCAACTATTCACCTGCGCCCCATGTACGACCGATAGAAACTCTCAGCGGCATCGCCTTCTCCTCCAGCATAGTGGCTTCCCAGACTGCTGCTCGACTTCTGTGCAGCTGTGACTTTAGCCTGCAGGGACGAAGCGTTGACGTCGATCCACTGCAGTTGTGTAAGATGGCCGTTTAGTACACGGACAATCTGGCTCAACTGCATTGATGTGTTAGCTTGTGTCAACTTGGAACAAGGAGTGTTATAACTTACAGGATCCTCTGCCTTGGTTCCCTTGCTCAAAGTCCCGGAAATATCGTTAATCTCCTTGACCATTTTGGAAAGATCTCGTGACTTCTCATCAAGTTGCTGAGTCAACTTCTCAGCCAGCTTATATGTTCGTTCACGTTCTTGGTCGGGTCCACCAAGTTGCTCCCCAGGCCCCATTTGCTTGGAAAACATATCTTGGACTTCAGACTCGTAGCGGTTGAGCCAAGACTCAAGCTCTTCCTGTTGACTTTCCACGGCAGTAAGTTGCCGCTCAATCTCATGGCTGGCTCGCTCGGCCTCAAAAGTATCGAGATAAAGCTTCTGGATCTTTTCGCCATTATCCACAAGGTTTCTGTCCCAAGTAGAGACGATTGCCGCCTGCTCTTTGAACTCCTTTTGGTACTTGGATAGATCAGAAGCCCACCGAGTGACAATGTCTTCCATGGTTTTATTCTTCAGACGAGCCATCTGCGATGGTGGTCCTGTCGTAGAGGCGCCGAGAGAGGGAGTTGTGCCATTTTGAGTTGCGGGTTTCGCAGTCTCCTTGCTCTTGTCCGCCTCCTTATTATCGGTGGTAGCCTTGGCTCTAAATAGGCCACCAAGACCGGCCGAGGTGTTTGTGGTTGCGGGAGTTGCTGATGTGGTAGCGGCGGTAGGGGTAGCAGCAGCGGCAGCAGCAGGGGCAGCACCAAATAAGGATGATGCAGGCTTCGCAGTAGTCGCAGAAGACTGGGTAGCTCCGCCAAACAAACCACCGGTAGTCGCTGTGGCAGCTGGGGTAGCAGCTGCTGTGGTAGCGGCCGGTTTAGCACCGAACAATCCTCCAGCAGCTGACGCCGGAGTAGGCCCAGAGGCAGCACTGGTGGTAGCAGGAGTGTTGCCAAAAAGACCGCCAGTGGACCCTGTCGCCGGGGTTGTCGTAGCAGCAGCGGCAGGTGTGGAAGATGCAGGCTGGGCAGTGCCTGTAGCTGTGCCTCCAAAAAACCCACCAGATGCTGGAGCAGAACCCGCTGCAGGCTTTGCAGCACCAAACAAACTGCTAGTGGTCGTTTGCCCAGCACCGCCGCCACCACCACCACCACCACCACCAAAGAGCCCTCCTGCCGCTGTCGCAGCTGGCTTTGTCTGTTGTAGGGCTGATGATGGCATCGTGGTAGGGGGCTTTGCTGCTGTGTTGCCAAAGAGACCACCGCTTTGTTGACTGTTGGCATTCGAGAACAAGCTTGAGCCAGCAGGTTTAAGTGAATCAGACATGGGAGGTAAACCCGCTGGAGTCGTCGAGGGCATGGAAAATGCGGGCCTGGCCGGCGTTGCTGTCGGAGGAGCTACCATCGTGGGGGTAGATGAAGCGCTTGAAGTAGGACCGGGCTTGAACAGAGAGTTTCCGGTGCTGGCAAACATGCCGCCAGCTGGAGCGGGTGTCGTTGTGGCCGGCTTGGCGGCATTGTTCTGACCACCAAATAGATTGCCAGTAGTTGTTGCAGCAGAGCCTCCAGTACCCCCAAAGAGGCCACCTGTAGCAGGAGTTGTGCTAGCTCCGCCAAACGATCCTCCACCAGTTGCCGGGCCTGCTGTTGAGGGAGTAGTGCTGGCTCCAAAGAGACCACCAGTTGCTGGGGCTGCTGTTGAGGGAGTAGTGCTTGCTCCGAAGAGACCACCAGTCGACGGAGTCGTAGACGTGTTTCCTCCAAAGAGTCCCCCGGCAGCGGTTGTCGGCGTAGCAGTAGAGGCGGGCCCAAAGAGGCCAGCTGCCGGCTTTTGTGCGGCCTGTCCGCCAAAGAGGGATCCGGAGCCAGTTGCGGGAGTCGCTGATGCCCCAGCATTACCAAAGGAAAACTTGGGCGTTGATGCACCAGAACCGTTTGCAAAAAGACCACCAGAAGCGGGCGCCGAAGAGGTCGTGTTGTTGGATGGAGGAGCTGAGGAGCCCGGGCCTCCAAACGTGAAGGACATTGTTATTGAATCTGTTGTTTGCTTGTTTTCGAACTGGTCGGTCGCGATTCTCGATAGTAGCTAGAAATTATAAAAATCAGAAAGCCACCATCACAAGTGAAAGTCCAAGACTAAAAAAGAATAAGCGACTGATCAACAGCTTGACGTCGCTTGCCAATGGATCTGCGACAAAGATGAATTGGTGGTTGATGAAGCAACAACAAAAAGTGCCAGGCTGACAACAAGGAACTACTTTTTTCGCGGTGATGCTGCAAAAGGAGCTCCGTTTGAGGCGCGTGGAGGTACGTACCTACACCGTTGCTCAATGGTGGCTCACCTTGGCTCACCTTTGCTTACCGGTCTCACCTCGGTCGTCTCCCAAGCCCCACGTGATACCTACCTCTGGTACTTGGAGCTTGGATTCACTGGAGTTGTCATCGGCGGCAGTATATCCGTACATGATACTTTCCATTCGACCTCAGCTCCTCTAATTGCCTATTCCATCGACAACGAGCCCAACTTTTAGAAGAACGACTTCAGCGTCTCTTATAGCTCTGCGGCCATTGTCGGCATGTCCTATCGTCATTCTTAAGCGAAGGCCACCACGGCCAACGGAAGACATAGCTCGACGTCTCTTAGCCACCTAGAAATTCGTATCGAACAAATAAGCTCCTAGAATCTATTGTCCCAGTGACTTCATACTTTGAGATATTTCGACTGCGCAGTGCATAAATTGGAGCCAATGGCAGAACCACAGGGACTCGAACCCCCCTTGCAGTTGAACACTGCCGACCCAGGGGCGCATCAGTTGGGTAGGTCTCTGGCGGCGTTGCACTCTCTGCCCAAGTCATGCTAACACATGCATAGCAGAGGCATCTGACTCGGAAGACCAGTTCATGGATGCGCAATCGATCCCTGGGAGCCCCAACCTCGGCTCGCCAGTCCCCAAGACCCGAGTCGAGAAGGTGGATGGCGAGCCTTCCTATGGGGAAGTGCCCGGCACTGATGCATACAAAATGAGAGAGAACGATGCCGAACCCGATGAGATTGCAGTTATTTCCGACCCGGAGGCGAAGTCGACAACTCCTACTCCCCAAGAACCCATTCCAGTCCCGACTACGATTGTGGAAGAATCCAGTGGCGAGCACCCTGGCCAGCACTCGACCGAAGTAGAAGACAAGCACCAGGCAGATGCTTTACCAGATATATTGCTAGGCCCCGATGGGGAGATAAAAGGCGGCAGTAGAGCTAATTCACCTGGTATGAGGCAATAAACCCGGTAGTTTACCAATTTGACATTATTAACACTCTGGATTTCTTTGGTGCAGGCTTGCCCCCAACTATAAACTCGGGTGATGATTTACATAATGACGATGACGATGACGATAATGCAAACGACGATGATGCGGAAGAGGACGACTTTGGAGAGGGATTTGACGACGACTTTGACGAATTTGAAGAGGGGGGGAACCAAGACGAGGATTTCGATGATTTTGAGGATGGCTTTCAACAACCTCAGCAGCCCACACCAGCTACGCCAGCACCCCCACCGTTCCAGCAAAATACATTACCGTTTGTACGTACTTCCCTAGCCTGTTTTATTTTACAATATTGACCATATTTTTTAGTCCATACCCGATTTTGACGGACTAAGTCCCGACGAAGTCATATCTACTATCGAGCCATGCCTAGCAAACCTCTTCCCCCCTGAGGAGCTTGACTTTACTCCCTTCCCACCCCTATCCAAGGAATCAGTGTTCCTCACACAACGCTCTGCCTCCCTATGGTCACAACTGGTCGCTCCTCCCCCCCTCGCACCCCCAGACTGGATCCGCTCTCGAACCCGCCGCTTATTCCTCGTCTCTCTCGGCGTGCCGGTTGACCTCGATGAAATCTTGCCGGCATCGAAGCAGAAGAAGCTCATACTACCCTCCCTCAACGTACCATCCACGTCTCCTCGCTCCTCTAGTGATTTACGAAACGCATCAAAACTAAAACCGGGCGAAAACAATGCCTCGACTGCTTCCGCAGACGAGCAAGAGAGACAGTCAGCGTCCAAGAAGAGGAAAGGTCCTCCCCCTGAACCGGACTTGGATCTTGTCTCCGCAAGGCATCTCTGCCAGACAACGGATGAGGCGCTGGATGGCATGACGAATCAAGAACTCAAGGAGCACGTGGCGAAACTGGACGCCATGGAAGGGACGGCAAAGGAAGTTTTGGATTACTGGACCAAACGAACCGACGAAAAGATTGGGGACCGGGAAGCCTTTGAGGGCGTCATAGAAAACTTGGTAGCTCACGCGCGCAAGGTACGGAAATAGACATTTGTGCAGCCCCGTCAAGGGCTGTCCAATTTGAAGTCAATTGGCCTAGTAGCTGTGTGTACTTTTTTGTGTTGGTCAAAAGAGGTTACCATCTCCTGCAATTGTTACAGTCTTCCCGCCTTCAACCATGATCACCAACTAAAATCCTTCGGAAGACCCACGTCATCGCTGAACCTCATCTAGCACTTTTCTAGAGCCAGCCATTCTCTACTGACATGCCACCGGGGAGATGCTCCATCTCGAATGAAACTTTTTTGTTTTGTTCTCCGAGACACTTATGTAACCAACCCGCTTTGTACACTTCTAATGTTTCCTCACATCCACGTAATCATCGTTTGAACTTTGCATTTAAGAAGTGCTTGGCTCCAAGGTAACACCGCTGTAAAAGTTATTATTAGTCAAAGCTCAGTTATAGGAGTAGTTTTCAAGGGGTCAACTTACGCAGCAATGGTAGCCCATCCAATAAGACGCCAATGCTTCTCGATACGTCGACTCAGGGCAACCTTCTCGCCAATTTTTGTGCAGGCAGGGCTGGTCAGGATCAGCTTAGCAGCATCGTTCTTGATGGCGGCGACCTTGGCACCAGTGGATGTGGAACCAATGTTAACCATGATAACTTCGTTCTTGGCCAGCTTGGCAACCTTGGCCTGCTTTCCGTCGGCTGTCCTGACACCAAGCAGACGTCGGAGAAGGTAGAAGTTGACCTCGATTTCGCTGTAAATCTCGGGAAGACGTCCCTTGAGACCAAGGACGAAACCGACCAATCGATCAGCACGGCAGAGAGTAGGATCGATACGCGTACCAACACCGATAAGGCCACCGGGAACGGCGTACTTGAGGTCGTTGGCTTCAGAGTTAAGAGAAACGATGCGGCTGAAAATGGGAGTGCACTTCAAGGCACCACTGTCGTCACGAGACACAATACCAGGTCGAATCTCAATCTCATCACCCAGCTTAACAACACCGTGCAGGATACTGCCACCAGCAACACCACCCTTGAGATCGTCAATCTCAGCACCGGGCTTGTTGACATCGAATGAACGAATGACAATCATGTGGGGGTCCATGGTGAAGTCTCTGGGAGGGACAGGGATGGTGTTAACGATGGCCTCGTTGACAGCATCGATGTTGAACTTGAGCTGGGCGGAGATGGGGATGACAGGAGACTTTCCAGCAACGGTACCACGAATGAACTTGAGGATGGACTCGTAGTGCTGCTGGGCAGCCTCTTCTCTCATCAAATCAACCTTGTTCTGGAGAATGATGATCTTATCCAGCTTCATAATCTCAATGGCAGCCAAATGCTCAGAGGTCTGGGGCTGAGGGCAAGATTCGTTTCCTGCAATGAGAAGAAGAGCTGCGTCCATGACAGCGGCACCTGACAACATGGTACTCATGAGAATATCGTGACCAGGGCAATCGACGAAACTAATACGGTCAGAACCCGATATAGCAAGACTCTCCGGAGTATTAAACTTACGAGACGTGTCGCAAAAGTCGGTAGGTTCCGCTGCATCCATCACGCTCGCAGGCAGGGTCAACCTCCTTTTCACTCTTATAACTTCGGTAACATGTTGGTCGAGGGCACTCGGGGTTGTCACACTTGTAGATCTTGGCGTTGGCGTAGCCCAGCTTGATGGTAATATTTCGGATCAGCTCGTTCTTGAATCGAACTGTCTGGACTCCGGAGATAGCCTTGACAACCGTCGACTTTCCGTGAGCGACGTGGCCGATGGTGCCAATGTTGATGGTAGCTTGTCGGGCGATAATTTCGGGTGTGAGGGGTGTCAGGCTGGCAACATCGAGATCCTTGGGGTCGGTTTGCGGGGGGAGAGGCGGTCTCTGGGCTGTCTGATCCGGGAGAACGGGGTGTGACTTCTTCAGCGCCGGCTTGAGCGTCGTCTCATCGATATCGCCAACCTCATCCTGAATGGACTCGCCAGAGTCGGACTCGGACTCGATATCGTCGTATTTATGGTCGTCAGCCATGGTCAAGGCGGGGCAATCTCAGCAGCTTATTTCTCGCAGCGATCTCAAATGGCGCAGATATGTGATCGTAAATATGAAGCTATTTGTCTGTGAAAATAACTTTGCGTGTAGGACAAATACCAATGAAGGCGTTTTATGGAGTATATCACCTCTTTTAGTTAGAGTTGCGTATTTCGCCTTCAAAGTGATTTAAAATTCATCGTGTGCAGCATTGAGAGACGATGACTCTTACGCTATTCCCTTTTCACCCTGATAAGCTGATAAGGAGTCGGTGCCCCTCCACGGGAGAAGTTCGGCAAGCAATTTGCCCCTCCTCCACAAAGAATCCTGGACAAAGACTGCTTCCAATAGCATGTGGGGAATTCAACCCTACCACTGCCAAGCTTTCAGCATGTATGAGTCTCTGAAGTGTTCTATCGTTCTGCTTTGAATTCCAAGTAGTATTTATTTCTCACATTGTCCATGATCAGTATCAAAGAAATATTCTACACTGATATATGAGTTGGTTTGTTGTAATGCTACCCTATAGATCTTGTGTTGAAAGCAAGTGCCTACCTCTAAAGGCAAAGGCGAGTAATACATCATAACGGAACAGCAATGGTAGGACATCCATCCAGGTGTCTGTTGTTTTCAAGTCAGCTACGGGATTTTCAAGTGTTTATTTGAATTTTCTCCATGTATTATAAGTGGATGACATGAGTATAAATAACAGGTATGAGGAATCGAGGGCTGCCTTGTCATCATCATCACAGATACCACATGGAAACCACCCGATGCGGGTCACCATGCCCGACAACTCAAAGCAATGAGAACCGTTATCAGAAATCGAGTCACATGTATGAATCACATGAACAATCAAAAACTGAAAATAGTGTATAGATTAAAATCATTACAATATCGACGGGAGCTGGTGAAACCGGTGATGAGGCCTGATGAACTAATGATACCAACACCAGTACTACTTGTAACAAAACCGTAGAAGTCGGGCAAATCGCAAGATGTTGTGCATGCACAATCGATGAGTGGCTATGCCATGTGTTGGCCGACAGTGGTGAGACGATCACGTCAAGTTTCTACGTTTGATGTAGAGCAACACTGCCTAAAGAATTGAACGAGGATGCCTGGCTATTTTTATATGCTCACAGCAAGCAGTGAAGACCTTTGATGGCAGGGATGGGGTGTCCGAACCGTTGACTGCAGTGATTGGCCAGACAAACCGGATGTTTATAAACCGATTCGCACAGAGTGCATTTGAGCTGTTACAAGGCAGGATGCAATTTATGCCGGTGATAAGTGCTGACTGGCTTCAGCCACGCCATATGGATGGGTAGGACGGGAGGTTTAAGCAACAGGAAGAGACAAAAAAAATGACTCAAGTGGGCTATTGGAACGTTTTGAATATGTTGGTGATGGAAACGGTTGGTTGCCGTCCGTATTGTATGCAACTTTGGGTGGCATTTAAGAACGGTATACGGAATAGTGCGTGGTATTTAGGAGCCTAACAGACTAGAAGGAACGCATTCGGGAAACATCACCAACACCAACACCAACGGTTCGCATATTTATTAACAATAGTTGCCACTGTTGGAGGAGGCGGGCAATAACATGAGCCCGCGGGGGCAACTCAACCAGAGGATTGGAACCGAGCCGGGAAGAGGAAACAAGATTTTTGCTGGGGGGATTGAATTTGGGGTTCGGCTGAGCGACTGAGTGGGTCAGTTCAGCCTTTCGGGTGACACACGCACATTCATTCTGAGCACATGAACATGAGACGCAAATTTCTTTACCATCAACTGTCGTATCTGGAACATGTTTTAATTGATATAAATTACGCGTCCTCCCCCTGCATCCAAAGAGAGTGCAGAAAATAGCAACAATCGAAATTTGAACCAAGGCCGAGGCAAATGAGGCAACCGTTGATAGGCAATCAATAGCAGTTGTGTCGGAGCAGCGACGGAGCAAAAAAAAAAGAGGCCGGTCAAGGTCGCAGAAATGGTCGTCGAGAATTTGGACGAATCCCAACAGCATCATTGCCGCCGACATTCTGCAAGTGGGTGTCAGACTGTCACTGCGCCTAGCGATATCATTGGCCGGGACCCCGGAAGAGACGCTGTGACCCGCCAACGGTAGGCAGCTTAGCTACAGATGCCCCGCGCCAATCAGAGCCCGGGATCCCGAGGACCTGACGGTAGCTCCAGCCATTCAAGCCCTGAAAAAAAAAAAACTCTCCAGCATATTCAGAAGCCGTTCTCAGCGATGGTCTGCCGAGCTAGTACTTGTACGTACCACTGTGTGTATCGTGACCATGAATAAAGCGCCCGCAAAAGGCGAATAGTTTTGGTTGCTGCTGGTGTGTCGCAAGGCTTAGACTTGGGGGTTGAATTTTGAAGGCATGATGGGCATGATAAAAATATGCTTAATCCTCTTTGTTCATTACTCGGTATCTTGCTCATCCGTCTTTTCGCGGTGTAATGATGATGCTTGGATGCCTTACTACAAGTATGTCTTGCCTGACCTGATTCTACGGTGTACTGTACCTACTCCCTACCTACAGCGACAGATGCAAGTACAAGTACAATCTGTATCTGCTGTATGCGCCCAGGCCTGTCCCCTCTCTTCTGCATCCCTTTGCATCCTTCGCCTCTCATAGGTCAATCTATATCTCGGCGCCACAAGCTTCTAAGACCTCGTTCGGCGGCTAACCACCTGCCACTGGCGTCCCATCGATCGTCCCTCCCCTCCCCTCCACCACTACCACCACTACCACCACCACCCTCCTCGTCCCTCCTCCCATTCCATCTACTACATACAGAGTGTTGTCTTGGCCTCGTCTCTTTACGCCCATCCCCATGCAACGTCCTTTCTGAACCTCCACCCACTTTCGATGCTGCGTCTTAAACCGTCCCTGGGTTCCACTTCAACCTTGCTCGGCGCTTGATAGCTGTCGAATGAGCTGCTCCCATTCTCGTCGTTGCCGCTGCCCTCAAAACTCTCGCGCTCCCACATCGTTGTCAGATTCTCCTCTTGCTCCTCGATAGCTGGTCTCTCCGAAAAAAAAAATCTTTATCCTTCTCTCGTGATTGTTGTGTGTGTTTTGTTGGGTGCATTCTTTTCCTCTTCATCATACGGACTTTTAAAGATTATCGACTGGTCGAAGCTTTGGGTCCTCATTGTCGTCGCTTGTCATCGTCGCTGTCGTTCTCACCGATCATCACGACTTACACGACTTTTCTTTTGCATCTTTATTTGCTTTCATTTGGTATAACGACAAGTGCATATAGCACATACATAAACAGCCATGGCCAACCAAGGTCAGTACTAGACCCTTTTCACGACATCAACAACAACATCACGACTAACACAATACTTGTAGGCATGGATGAGAAGAAGAGGCCCGCCGCCTTAAATCTTACACCCGCTCGAACTGGATCCCTAAGTTCGTCATCATCAGAAGGCTCCCTCAAGGTGCCCCGAACACCTCGATTCGCCGAGGCCACATCAGTTCACTCTCCCACCGATTCCCGATCGCCCTTCGCCGACCCAAAGGACTCTTATGTGTCCGAGTCTCAGCCTGGCGATGTTGGCTTTGGCTACATCAAGGATCCTAAGCGAGATTCTATGCCCGTCCCAATGACACCAAGATCTCCTCTCAAGAGTGCCATGAGGGTGCCTGGAACACCTGGCCGAGCTTTGGTCAACCCTCTCAGTCCCACATTCCGCGAGGAAGAGCTTCTCGAGAAGCAGGAGAAGTCCACCGAGAAGGAGCAGGCACAGGATTTGGTATGTTTCTCTCTACTGTGCCGCACAGATACTTGTGCTTGAGATATAAGCTAACATTCTGTTTAGAAAATCAAAGTCCGTGTTCGTTTGGCCAAGTTTGCCCTCCGAAGCGTTCATTTCAGCTGCTCCCTCATTATCCTCGCCATGTTGTCATCGTCTTTTGCCATCTTCAACGCCACCAAGGTTCTTCCTTCACAAAGCGCTATGCCAGCTTGGGCTGTCGGTACCGATCCCTGGGCTCAGAAGCTTGTTCTTGCCATGGCCTGTCTTTCTCTGGGCATCTCTGTCATAGTTTTCGCGGCTTACTGCCGAGGTGGACACAAGCGAGCTGAGAAGGTTGGAACGTACTACACCATGTTTGCCATTGGATGGGTGAGTCGCTATTTCTGTACCCATTTTATTTGCTCTCTTCTGACCATTGTTTTAGTTCATCGTGAGCTTGATCCTCTGGGTCTTGGCCGCTGCTATCTTCTCCAACGCCAAGAATACCGGCAAGAACAAGGATATGTGGGGTTGGTCTTGTGTGCAGAACCAGCGACATGTTGTCTTCGCCGACAAGGTCAAGTACAGTCTCGTCTGCCGCCTTCAGAACTGGACCCTCATCTGCATCATCATCGAGGTCGTTGTCGAGGTTATCAGCATTATGCTCTACAGCATCATCTTCTACCGATACTTCTCCAAGCGACGCCTGACCAAGTCAATGGACATGCGAGACCGCGCCCGCTCCGATCTCTACCTTGCCCAACTCCGTGTTCAGTCAGCGCCAAACACTCCTGGTTTCCCCAAGTCCCCAGTCTGGGGAGGTCCCATGACCCCTGGTCTTCCTCCCAAGTCTCCCGCTCTCAGCCAGTATGCCCTGTCGCCGCGCCACCCTCCTGCTGCTTTTGGAAGCCTGTCAAACATTGAGGAGAAGAGCCCCTTCACCCCCGGAGCTCAGTCTTTTGAGCCTCAGTCTCAATTCACTCCCCGAGCGCTGCCTAGCTTTAAGCTCCAAGCTCCTCCTCTGAAAGCGCCCTCCGCGACGCCCAAGAATATGAGCCCCCTTACCCCGGTTGGTGGATCGCTTCCCCTCAGCGACCTGACTCCCGCACCTCAGCATGCTCCATTTGCTGCCGAAGAGCCGACTTACGAAGCCGTACCCATTCCGGGCGCATACGCCGGTGCTGCTATCAAGGTACCACCACCGGTCCAGACAACATTTGGACATTCAAACTAGGGGGGGCATTGGATTGGTGTTTTTTTCCCGGTAGAGATGATAATGATATATATGTTTCTTTTGTAAGATTTATTTTTTAAAACGAGGAGGCGGGATATTCTTCAAAGGGTTATACCAAATTGGGCGTTTTGGATGGCAAACATTTACTCGTGTGTCGCAACAGGATTCGACATCTTGATATATAGGCATCTATAATTGACTGTACAATGATTATCATGAGATGAGCCGTTTCTTTTTCGTGATGCCTCGTTTTCATTGTGAATATGTAAAATACTGCCATTTAGTGTCCTTAAATTCTCATGTCCTGCCTTGCAATGGCTGCTCGTAACTTCTTCACGAACTGTCTGTTAATGCCAAGAATATATGCTGGCATCATCTATCTGATACATGACGCATGACGCGAGTCCTAAATAGAAGCATAGCTCGTAGCCAAGATCTGTATTGGGTGATAGTTGGTATAAGTTCTAATATGTATATGGGGGTTGCACTTTGAATGGGGGCAGATTCGCATCTGATCCTCAGGTAATACAGCATCACAGCCAGGGCAAACATCGACTAAATCACTCGTCTAGATTCATGTTTTTGAACATAAAGAAAATCGTTATGATAGCGACCCTAGATACAGACACGGGGCGACAGGAGCAGGGTAAAAAAAAGACAATCATTGCATTACTTTTTGGTTGCCCGCCGCACCTTCAGTCATTAAGGTGCAAAGGACTTCCCGAGCCTTCGTCACGCAGCCAATCCCATACCCCTTCCCTGTAGTCACCCTCGAGACCAATTTTTGATGCAGTCCCAGGTGGCCTTTCTAGAAACGCGGATCTATCAGCAGTTACCAACAAAAAAAATCACCGTTAACACTCCCACAGATGCCTAACTGCCGTGAAGAGGGCTACCCAATATGACGGAGCCCCAGAAGGAAAATCGTTATTGTTTTTGTTTTTTAAAATTTAGATGAGGTCAGCAACGTTCATGGGCATCTCCTCAATCTGGGTGCTGTAGAACTGCTCGATCTCACGCATCATGCGGACATCCTCAGCAGTGACGAAGTTGATGGCAACACCCTTTCGGCCGAAACGACCACCACGACCAATACGGTGGATGTAGTTCTCACGGTTGGCGGGAAGATCGTAGTTGATGACCAGGGAGACCTGCTGGACATCGATACCACGAGCCAAAAGATCGGTAGCGATCAGGACACGAGAAGAACCGGATCGGAACTCCTTCATAATCAGGTCACGCTGAGCCTGGTCCATATCACCGTGCATAGCCGAGACAGTGAAGTCACGGGCGGTGAGCTTGTCGGTGAGCCAGTCGACCTTTCTGCGGGTGTTGCAGAAGATGACAGCCTGGGTGATGGTAACGGTCTCATACAGATCAGAGAGGGTGTCGAGCTTCCACTCCTCCTTCTCAACGGCAATGTAGAACTGCTTAATACCTTCCAGGGTAAGCTCATCCTTCTTGACCAGGATACGGACGGGGTCACGCATGAACTTGGTGGTGACCTCAAGAACGTCCTGGGGCATAGTAGCGGAGAGAAGGACGACCTGGGTGGTCTGAGGAAGGAGCTGGAAGATGTCGTAGATTTGCTCAGTGAAACCACGCTAGATGAGGTGTTAGCAAGCAAGTCTGTGGTAACGAAGAGACAAGGGGAGTTCATACAGAAAGCATTTCGTCGGCCTCATCGAGGACGAACATCTTCATGCCGTCGGTCTTGAGGAAACGACGCTGGATCATGTCGTGGACACGACCAGGGGTTCCGACGACGACCTGAGGGCCATCCTGGAGAGCCTTCATGTCATCACGAACGCTAGTACCACCAATGCAGGCGTGGCACTCAACGTTCATGAAGTCACCAATGGCGACGACAACCTTTTGGATCTGCTGAGCCAACTCTCGGGTTGGGGCCAAGATCAAGGCCTGGCACTGCTTGACCGAGGTGTCGATCTTCTGAAGAACGGAAATGGAGAAAGTAGCGGTCTTTCCAGTACCAGACTGGGCTTGGGCAATGACATCGTGACCCTTGATGACGGGCATGATAGCACGCTGCTGGATAGCAGAGGGTCGCTCGAAACCGTAGGCATAAACTATTTTTTTTTGTGTCAGATTCGTGGCGGGGTCGTTATCGTAAGGGGTCGCGGGGCACACTCACCACCTCGGAGAAGTTCAGACTTGAGGTTCATGTCATCGAAAGAGTCGACAGTCTCGTCATAGTTGGACTCGATCTGTCCTGTGAGGCAAAAAACGTTAGCTACTGAAATATATGTATAGAGAGAGAGAGGGAGACTAGTGACGCTGGTTGGGAGCAAAGGACGAGGCATCGTGGGGTTGGGTTTATCGATACCAACGCACATGCGTCTTCTCGATGAAATCAAACCACACAAGCCCGCCTTGCATCTCTCCAGAAGAGATTTATCAGTGGGAAAAATAGGAGAGAAGAGAAAACTCACCCTCGGGGACGTCCTCGAGTCCCTTGTCGGTAGCCATGATTGCGGTAGAAGTGAAGAAAAAAAACTAGATCAAGCACAGCTCGATCTAGAAGAAAAGTTGAAGTAGGCGGGGTTGCTGTTTGCAACGAAAAGATGACAGACTTCTCACTGGAGAAGGCTGCAAAGTCGTGGAAAGTAAAAGGGTATCGTCTAGACTCAGTACTCTCGATTCAAACGAGAGCCTATGGAACCTAGGAAAAGAGGGAGTTATATATCGTTGATGTTGTTCCTGGTGAGGGTTGGAGGAGGAGAAGAAAAAAAAAAGTTGACTGAGGGGCGATGGTGGACTTGTAAAATTTCCCTCCCTGCCCACCATCGATGCAGCCAATCAGCGCTGCGCAAATTAGCTTGGTGGGTCTAATCGTTAGGGTATCAGAGGGTACGAGGTACCTTGTTCTGTGTCTACGATAATTTTTTTTTCTTCACCCGATAATAATTTTAATCCATACGGAGTGCACGCAGAGAGACAGCGCACGGTGGCGGACTGCACTGAAGTTTTTTCTCTTCTCCCCCTACTGCAGCAAGTTACAACAACAAAGACACTACGCTGTACATACGGAGTACACACTACCTACGCTACCTAAGTTTGGGCTTGTGAGCGATTGGATGGCTCACAGTTTTTTTCTCTCTTCAAGCGCCACCCACTACCTCCTTCCACCACCACCACCTTATTCTTTTTGGCCACTACTCGTTATTGTCTCAGCAGCGCATGACATTTATTTTTATTTTTATTTTTATTTTTACTGCTCATACATAACAAATACTTGTCACAACAAGGTCAGTCATTGGAACAAGCCGTTTCACTGACTCATACCTTTCTTCCACCACTTGTACTATCTCCTCGCATCTTAGTACCTACCTACCTACCTACTTATCGCTTGCCCCGGCACCACCAAGGCCAAATCTTAGACTGCTGGGCTGCTTTCACTTTTACTACCTACCTAGTAGTAGGGTTGATAAGTTGATAGGCGACGAGCCGGACTGACCAACTCCCCAGTCTTAAAATATGCCTTCGGCCGTCTCAAATTCAGCCCATACTAATACCCTTTCCAACAACCCCCGGGAATACAGTGACTCACACCATATCATGCAGCAATCTGACTCAATTCCAACTCATCCTCTTGGTGTCAAACCTTTAGGCAACCAGTACCTATCCAATGGGCCCGTTGCACGTCGGTCCATTGGAACATGGGCTGCTCTTCCTGATGAGATGCTTAATGTGATATTGGAGCAGTTTGACAAAGATGGCATCCTGAAACTTGCTTCTACATGCAAGTTTTTCTACGCCTTCTGTCATTCTGATGAGCTGTGGAAATCATTGTATTTGCAGTAAGTCCTATAGTCTCCTTTCGTCTACCAGCGTCCCGCCTTGTGGCTTTGTCCAAGTTTCTATACCCACCAAATGAGAATGACTATGCCATATTATCCTTGCGAGTAGTGGAATTTTGTATGCGGCCAAGGCATGCATGATACTCGCAGCCGAGAGGTTGACGATGCTAAGTCAACTTCAATCGACACATTATGCATGTGAACAAGTCACAACCTCCTATTAGCTGAACCCAGTCTCAACACTATCATTTATATAAGAGACTGACTGAAGTCATCGTAGGTCAGAGTTGAAAAACAACCGGACAATAAAATGGCAGCGTTCCTGGAGATCTACTGTCATGGGACTATCCGAAGACAAAGAGGCTAAGATTGATTGTAGTCAGGTCTTCTCCGATGTTTTGCATAGGCCCTTCGCCTGTAGCAACATTGTCTTGTCACACTATGCCACCAAAATACCAAAGGCGAACCAGATTCACCGTTTTGACAATCTTTCATACGACGAGTATGCAGAACGATGGACCGAGAAGCCTTTTATCTTGACCAAGTGTATCCAAGAGTGGCCCGTCTACTCTCAGTGGACTATTGACAGCATCTTGAAAGACTACGCTGACGTCGCGTTCCGAGCCGAGGCAGTGGATTGGTCATTTTCACGGTATTGCGATTATATGAACAATAACAAGGATGAAAGCCCATTGTATCTGTTTGACCGCAAATTCGCGGAAAAGATGGGAGTCAAGGTTGGGCATGATGCCGATGCCGCTTATTGGCGACCTGATTGCTTCGGACCAGACCTTTTTGAGGTCCTCGGAGACGAGCGACCGGCTCATCGGTGGTTGATCATTGGCCCCGAACGAAGCGGTTCAACATTTCACAAGGACCCGAACGGCACAAGTGCCTGGAACGCGGTGATTCAAGGATCCAAGTACTGGATCATGTTCCCGCCGGCAACCCAAGTACCGGGAGTCTATGTGTCGCAAGACAGCAGTGAAGTCACAAGCCCACTGAGCATTGCGGAATGGCTGCTCACGTTTCATGAGGAGGCTCGACAGCTTCCCGAATGTGTGGAAGGCATCTGCAATACAGGTGAAATCCTACATGTTCCTAGCGGATGGTGGCATCTGGTGGTCAATCTGGAGAATGGAATTGCGTTGACGCAGAATTTTGTTCCCCAGTCCCCCAGCTTGAATCTCGTTTCGGAAGTGCTGGCCTTTTTGCGGGACAGGCCCGACCAGGTGACGGGATTTTCGCGAGACGTTGAAAACCCCTTTGAGCTGTTCACAGAAAGACTCAAACAAGACTACCCAGATGTTCTGGAGAGGGGACTTGAACTGGCGGATAAGAAGACTGGCAAGAAACGGAAGTGGGACACGGCAGTGGGTCGAGACGAGGAACAGCAGGGGGGAGGTTTCAGTTTCAGTTTCGGGTTCGGGAGCGATGATGAGGAGGAGATTCCTTGATGGGATCTCGAACGACTTTATGGAGGGTACGGAGTACTCCGTGTGTGTACCAACGACCTGCACATGATAAAGACGAGCACATGTGGGTAAATATGATGCAATTCTTTAACATCAAAGTATATTTCTCGAGTACTACAAGTATAGTTGTGTGGCGTTGATGAACAATGCCCCCTATTATACGGCTACTACTTTATAGAGCTTAACTCTCAATGATCTTCGTACCGAGCACTCGGTATATTTCTGGTTGCCAGGCAATTGGAGCCTCAAGTAATGAATTTTTCCTGCATGGGCGGGTTCCGTGTAAAAAAGGAGTCAGGGGGGAAAAAGGAAAAAAAAACTCGATGCATGCCTGGTATGGATCTCAAGGGCACCTCACACTCACACTTCCGTTGATGGAAATGGGCATTTGCCCGCCGGAAGCAATTTGACCACGTCACCGCTGACTCCAGCAGAGCGCAGAGAGACCCCGGCAAGACTACCGTCCTAGTACCACTAGCGTCCATTGAGCTCGCTGGGCTGCTTGATTTGATGGAGCCGTGGGAGAGGGTCAAGAAGGATATGGGGACATGAAGCACCAACCATGGGGGGAGCTACAGAGCTAGGGGGGAGGGGAATTGGGAGACATGACTTGACGAGGAGAGGTATACCGTATTACGGAGTAGGTGGTAGAGTGAATTAAGAAAAAAGAAATCCACCTACGAAATTTGTTTGATGTGTGCAGAAATGTAGGTAGACATGATGATGCAAAGGGAATTGAATGGACTCGAATCCTCCCAACTCGATTGATAGCAAAGGTCCAGTGTACCCTTTTGACGAACAGCCCGGAAGAATCCAATCCATGGATCCATGCATTTCCTCCATTACCCCCTTTGATGGCCCTGGATGTCTCAGCGCTCATAGCGGAGGTGCTCAGCAGCAGCAGCAGCTACAGCCTACAGGACCTGGAACCTAAGCTTCCATTTACCCCCCAAGCCATCGCCCACGCCACTTGCGGCCCCTCAAAGCGGAGGAGCCCTGGAGGAGACCGCTGGCCAGTAGCGTCTAGCACTTCCAATGTTCACTATTGCCCACTGAGCCTCCCAGGCCGGCCCAGCGTGCTCTCTAACGGCCCTGACTGGGCAGAGACAAGGCGGGCCGCCAATTTCGCCTCCACCATGAACTGTGTCTATGCTTGAATGTACTTGGAGCTATTACCTGTGGCGTACCTAGAAGCAAGGTACCTACAGTATAGCAGTACCTAGTACTTACCTGTCGTCGCAGAAAGGCTACTATATCCAATCCATCCAATCCATCCATCCATCCATCCATACCTGATCAGACTCCCGTCGACTCGACTCGACTCGACTCGTCCCCATCCCCAATACTAGCAGTAGCTCTCCAACATACACACACACCCGACTTCATCCATCCACAAGTGACCTATCTCGTCGATATCGCTGCTGGGCCTCTACGCCTTGCTTACTGCTGCCCATCCGCATCGTCTGCGGCACAACCTGTCTCTTTTATATACCCATTCCAACGCTTCTTCTTTGTTGGCTGGCGGGGTTTGCGACGCAATGTAAGGCCGTCGTCCCCGACGTCTCTGTCCTGTCCTCCACTGTCTGTTCGCTTCTCCGCCTCCTTCGAACCTCGAACCTTGTTCACCGCGCGTGTTCCGCCCTTTGTCTTTTTTCTTGGTTTTGGTCCTTCCAAAACTTTCTTTTTCTTCTTGACCTTTTGTTTTTTAATAAACTCTTCTCTTTATAAACCTGAGATTGATCGCTTTGAGATTGTAAGTTTTCCCCATAGTATAGTATTCCGGACTCCGGGGCGCGTCCCAACTTGGCCGCGTTGCTTATTATCCCCTTGTCTAATGCTGACTGACTGAATGGCTGAATGGCTGATTGACTGACTTGCCTCCGACAGACAGCTTCCTCTCTTACACCTTTGCTTTACAAGTTTGCTTCCGAAATACATCGCTTCTTTGTCCTCCGTCTTCCCTTTTAGAATCGAAAAGAAAGCGAAGCGCATGTTACTTTCCCCCCGTATTCATGCACTTCAAGACGAACCTACTCTGATTCACAGACCGCCGTTCCGTAATACACCCCCTCGACATATAATAACCATTGGCCTGCATCGTCCGGATTGGAGGATCTGCAGCCATGGTGTTGGACGAGCACTTTGAGATGTGCCTGCACATCTTGCAGGACCCGAATCTTGAGGATGAAGACAAGACAGATAAAATCGAGGACCTCTTCAGAAAGGAGACGACGCTCTCGGGCATATCCCTTGAGAATGCCATCCTCGATGTCATGTGGAGACACCGAGAAGGGGGAGGTACCTCAACGTCACCACCGCCCATTCGCCAAACTATTCTCCGACGACCATCACCGGCTTCCTGGCGAAGCTCTGGGACGCCCTTGTCGGGATCCCCAAGGCTGGCTGTGAGCCCCCTTGCCCCGCCTGGCTTTATCCCTTCCACTTTCAACCGCAAGGCATCAACAAACTCTCCGTTCTCTTCGCCGCGAGCATCGCCACGACTTGCCCTTGCGACGCCCATACCAATCCCCCATAGCCCAAATCTTAATGCATATGAGTTCGCCAATGACTGCACTCCGGCCGAAGAAATTTTGGGCGATTACCAGACCGAAAACGTCGATTGGCTTGTCAATGACGATACCCTCAGTCTTTCATCGTCGGTTGGCACAACAAAGAGCCTCAATGCCGCTGCGCCTGAATTCTCGTCCATGTCCACCCAGAATGTGGACATGTCTCCTTACGACATGCTTCGCTCGATTCTTGGGCAAACGAGAACAGACGAGGAGATTGAGGCGGCGCTGGCGGCGCATAACTACGACTTGAGTGCAACTATCGCATCCATTATGGAATCCGGCACAGATGGCTCTACAAATGGTTCACAGACAGACGAACCCAGGAATGTGCTCATTGGCAAGTCCATCTCCGCAGAGGGACGTCCATCTACCCCGGTGAACCAGAAATCCGGTGTGATTTGCAAGTTTTACATGTCCACTGGACAGTGCCTCCGTGCCGACTGTCGCTTCAGTCATGATTTAAGCAACCACCTTTGCAAGTAAGTGCAAGAATTTAAATAAATAAAAACTCTATTTGTTCAATGTACTAATAATATATTTCTAGATATTGGGTGATGGGCAACTGTCTAGCTGGCGATACTTGTATTTTCTCGCATGATCCTACGAAGCTTATGAACAAACTGGCGCTTGATGGAAGCAACGGTACTCCTCCGTCCAAGGGACAAAGCTTGATGCTCCAAGATATGAACTCGTTCCCTTCCTTGCAGCCAGGGACCCCGGAGCAGCGGGCTGGCTTTTTGAGTTCCAGTTACCCCGGATTAACTCCACCAGCAGGGCTGAGATCCCTGCATGGTACGGAAAGTCCACGTTCAAGATCTCGACCTGGCAGCCGACACCAGGCCAAAGAAGCAAATGTGTCAGCCCCGGCTCTCGACGATACCGAGGCGTTTCCATCCCTCGGCTCAGCCATTGCAAAGCAAGGAAAGAAGCACCATGGCAAGCGTGGTGGACATGGCCATGCGCACAAGGAAAATGGCGGCATTAGCTCTTTGGCAGATATCGTCAAGATGAACCCGCCAGCTCCCGGCTCCCCTCGCGCCGAAGCCCGCAAGCCAGTGCAGAATGGCAACTCGACTGTTAAGAACGGTGAGAACAGTGCTGCAGCTCTAGCTATCCCCAGCCCAAAGCACATCCCATGGTTGGAAACTGGCGATCGCGCAAACAAGGCATACTTGAAGGCTCGCCAGGAGGCTATCAAACACGGCGGCCTTCGAAACAAGTTTCTACAAAGGTGTGTTTAATCTTGCTACCTTGAAAAAAAAATTCCCCGGCATGTCTGTTTCTATGGACTAACAGCCGAGTAGCGCTGCACAGGCGTGGAATCGCAATGATGCTCGAGCCGCCAAAGCTCTTAGCCTTCGGGGACAGAGTGAGAATGACTTGATGCGAAAGGCGCACCGGGAAGCAGCGCGTGAGCTGTACGAGGAGCGAAACAGGAGCCTGGACGGCTCGTCGGAAGTCTACGTCGACCTTCACGGTCTCCATCCGGAAGAAGCAGTTGAATATCTAGAGAAGGTGCTTATGGAGAACGAAAAGGCGGCAAGGCCCATCTATGCCATCACTGGTACCGGTCACCACAGCAAGAACGGCAAGGACAAAGTAGGCAAGGCCATCAGATCATTTTTGAATGAGTGGAGGTATGCCTACCGAGAGTTCTCGGTGCCCGGTGATCGAAACAACATGGGCGGCATCCTTGGGGTGGACGCAAGCAGCTGGGATAAATCGCTGGCAAGAGAAGGAATGGAAGAAGACAAGGAGCTGGCCGATATCCTCAGCCAGGGTGTCGAGATTGGCGATGGCAAGGTCAGGCTGCTGGTCCGGGATCCTCCCAAGGGACCGAGCGGACGACGATGACACGTCGACAACTAAAGAAGTAAAAGAGCAAAAACGATATAAAAAAACGGAGATGACGATGATTTTTAAAGAGAGGCAAAGAGAAAGTACAGAAGACGGTCAGTTTTAAAGATGTAGTACTAGATAGACGCTATCTAGAGAGGCTTTGTTCCATGTCTGTTGTTGTTTTTACCTTGTGGTGATGATGATGATGATGATGATGATGATGATGATAACGAATTGCATGCCTTTATCAGATGGCAGGTATCAAGATGGATGATCATCCGGATACGATGCTGACAAGAGCCTCCATTACTATGGGCTTCGACTTGTCAGCCGGATCGGCGTCAACACATTGACCATCCCACGTTTTAAGGGTTACCAAGCGGTAAGTACCGAGTACAAGGGTCCAAAGTCCAGCACCCAGTACCCCGTACCTTCCAGCAGTACCTATAGGCTATAGTGCTTGAGTGCCTGGTACGGTACGGTACCTCGGCAAAAGCGTTTAGGCATTGTCAGGTTGTTTTTTCCTTCTTTGCCCAGAAGCTGCGCCCCCCAAAACGTCATCCAATGATAGGCATGATTTCGAGTCCAGACCTCTCCGTCTCTCTTTCTCTCGCTCTCTCGCTCATCTTTTGACGTTGCAATGCAGGGCAGCAGCCGTGCCTTCCCTTACCTTGCGCAGCGCCACCGAACGCGATAACGTCGGTCCCTCAAATTCCCGTTACATTAAGGGGTTTCACTTTTCTCTCTCTTTCCTATTACTGCCCTTACTATTGCTATTGCTATTGCTAGGTACTCAAAGTGTCGATCTCTGGAGCTCCCTCGTCGTTTATTTATTTTATTTTTATTTCTGCTTCTCCGACTCGGTCATCATATCCGCTGATCCAATCGCTGCTGGACGTTTTCGAACGTGGCCCCCATTTGTCTATCAAAAAGCAAAGCATCAATCGATTTAAAAACCATTGACCGAGCCATCCGCTCAGCCCGCAACAAACGACAACGAATTTCTTAGCCAAGTTCCCATACGAGATAATAGAAAACTCCTGAAAATCTGGTTCGGCCATGGAGAGGAGAGGTAGTAGCCATTGAGAAAGGGAAAAAAGCGCTACATATCAAACGAGCAAACAAACTTTATTTGCAGTTATTCTGCCCAACTAATACAATTCTGTCATCTTCACTTTCACCACTATCCTCCCTCCCTTCTTATTTTCCTCCCTTGATACGCGCCAGCTCTACGATCCAAATGTCACATAATAATATCAACCGACCACTCACCTCCTCTCACAACAACAAACGTGACGATTCCAACATGAGGTTATCATCATCACCCAACTCGTCATCCGCCTCGCCCTCACCCTCACCCTCTCCGACCATTTCTCGATTCCCAACCCCTGGGTCGCAACGATGGACTCGGCATAGCAGAAACTCGAGCGGTCGCCTCTCCATGGGCGTATCGCGCACGGATTCGATGGGGATGCAGACGGAGGGCACATTTCTGGAGAAAGTATATGATGTAGGCATGCATTGGGTTCAGAAAGGGATGGCGATATATGAGTCGCTGTCGCCGCTGCAGCGCGCCATACTGCTCGCGATAGGACTGGTGCTAGGGACGCTCGTCATTCTCATCCTAGTCTATTCTGAAGCTCTATTCACATGGCTCGCTACTATATCCAAGACCTGGCGCCAGATTCCCGGCGGTTGGCTCATCAACATTGCCTTGATCATGGCCACGTCCTTCCCTCCCATCATTGGATACTCGACCGCCAACACCATCGCCGGCTTCGTCTACGGGTTCCCAGCCGGATGGCCAATTGCTGCTTCGGCCTCCATTGCCGGAAGTTTGATTGCTTTCATTGCATGCCGGACTGTCCTGAGCAACCACATCAACAGACTGGTCGGCAATGACCCCCGCTTCGTTGCCCTGGGGCAGGTTTTGCGCCAGGACGGCCTCTTGTACTTGACTGGCATTCGCTTTTGCCCGCTCCCTTTCTCTCTGAGCAATGGCTTCCTCGCAACTATCCCGAGCATCACCCCATCAGCCTTCGCTCTCTCTACTGCCATCTCAACGTAAGTGTCCCTGTTGTCATTCTGTCTTGATTTAGTCCAAGTCCTGGTGCTAACAGATTCAATACAGGCCTAAGCTCCTAATCCATGTCTTCATCGGCAGTCAAATGGCTGTCCTAGCCGAAAAGGGCGACAAGATGCCCTTCCGCGACAAGCTCGTCAACTACGCCAGCATCGCAGTCGGCGGCATCATCGGCGCTGCCGCCGGTTTCATCATCTACCGACGCACCCTCGCCCGCGCCGCCGAGCTATCCCGAGAAGAAGCATTTGCCGATACCGAGGCCGGCGAGGGCGGGTACGAAGATACCGAGGAAAATACACTGATGGACCCCGAGGATGCGGCAAACATCATGGGCGACGATGACGTCTCTCTCTGGGATACACAGGTTGATGATTGGGACGAGAGGCCTCATGGCGGCGATGCCAAAAAGTAGAGCTCACATCTTGAAATAGCTAAGGAGGGGTATTGCTAAAAGGGAGGGGCGATATGAAGCCATATAGTTGACGGACTTTATGCACCGGTATATATACATGGGCATCTTATGACATATAGATGGTATCGTATCTCAACGGAAGTGGGTGGGTGGTTGACATTGGAGTCCTTGAATAGATGGATGTGATGTTTCTTGTTTTGGGAACTTTCTTAGAGCGGATGAGCATAGATCTAAAAATGCCATTGTATTGAACCCCATCGTGCGATCCTCGTCATGTGAATATGGTTATCATGAAACTGTTGAGCTCCCTCTACTAGGAATAATTGCATACAGCGATTAATAATAATAAATAATGTTTCCCCAACTGTTCTTCCGACCAATTCCAACGCCAACGCTAAAAAAGAAAAAAGAAAAGAAGAAAACAAGCTATTGATGCTGAAAATCAGAAAAATCATATCATCGTAATTGAAGAGTTGAATCAACTGAAGCCCGTCATTGACTTCGTTGGTATTGATTCATGAATTGGATAGCCTGTTCCATTGGATATCCGATAAACACGGGGCCGGTAAAGATCATCTGCGGGGCCCCTGGAGCCGCCTTTGATGCTTCCGGATTGATGAATGTGGGCTGCGGTGGAGCATGCGGCATGTGAGGGACCGTCTCTTTGGCCAAACTCAAGGGTGATGGCGATGGCTCCTGAGGGCTTTGGGGGGCAGGGTCATCATTTGTCTGCTCCTCGATGTGAGGGTTCAAACCGGCAAATGCAGAAAGGTTGCCGTGATCAAAAGGACACTTTCTTGGTTCAGCTTTGATGGGAGTCCGAGTGCTCTGGGTGGGGCTGGGCATTCGTACTGGAGCAGGTGGCGGTGACATGGGATGGTCGGCATCGTTACCAGTAGGCTCGTATAGGGGAACCGAGATACCCCAAGGTCGACTTGGTGATTCTCCCACTCGGACCTCCTTAAGGGGTCGGTCAAAGCGGCTTTGTCGGTCATCATCATCCGCCTCAGTGAGGGCTTCGTGTGCAGCGTCCGGGGCTGCATTGGCACTGACATCTTGAGCCCAGCTTTCTACTCTGTCGTCGGATGCCCTGGTCGCATTGCTAGGACGACGGCCTTGCTCGTCTTCAGGCAACATGGGCTTGTGCAGTTGGCTCAGATCCTCAATCATGCTCACTATGTTACCATACTTGGAATCGAGCTTCTTGATTTGCTCTTCGTTGCGCTGATATCGTCGCAGGCAAACTTCATGACTGCGGGGGAGCTCATGTTTGTGCGTTTCAACGTAGTGAGCAATCTCTTCTGGGGAATGCTTATCTATGAATCGGATTGGACATTTGCTGGCCTGGGCGCCATTCACGGATGCTGAGTCTTCGAACATGGCGGCACAAATGGGATCTTCAGAGGTGGGAAGGTCGAGGTCACGCCCAATTTCAGGTTGCGCTTCCATATCTTCCGGGTCATCTGCAGCGGCATCCTTAGAAAAGGGACACTGCAGGTTGCCCTTCCTCCCCTCGACGGTAAAGTCCTGTTCGAGAGCAGTCGACATTGATGTTTCTACGAGCGAAGTATGCGACAATGTATCTCTGGTAGAGGCAGTTGTTTTACTAGCTTCACCGAGCGATGCCAGTTTGCTTGCGGCTCGGCGTCCGTCACGGATGATGAGAGCAACCTGATGTTGGGAGTGCAAAGAAGCTCGCTTGGGAAGTGGTACGGGCGAAGTGTCATCAACGGAAGTGTGGACAGGAAGCTGCAGCTTCACCAGCGTTTCAGCTATCTCAGGAGCTGCCGGCGCATATTTATCGGCCAGATATTGGAACTATAAGTGAGGCAGTATGTTAGTTGATGCCCGACAATTTTGAGAGATGTTTTTCCATGTGACAGAAAAATATGCAAGCAAAACAAAGTGTAATCAGAATCATAAAAAGTTTTCGGTCTCAGCAGAAGAACTTGGATGTCGACTGCTCTTGATCTAGAGCTAATGATATTTCATCATGTTTGAAGAGTTTCCCGGGTGCTCCGGTCTCGGAAGAAAATAAGAAAACAAGAAAAAAAGAAATTCAAGCTATAGCTTACCTGCTCGTGAGCGAAGCGCAGTTTGTGTTCCAACACGGTCTTGCGATCGGCTAATACCTGGACCTCATCTGCAAGGGCATTGAATGCATCTGACACAGTCTGCGTGAGATGAGAATATGCCATGCCTGATGGCCAGAAGGGTGCTTGACAAGGGGAGAAGGGAAAAGAGGAAAGAGGAAAAGAGGAAAAGAAAAGAGAGACGGAGAGAAAGAGAGAAGGAAAAAGAATTTAAAGAAAAGAGAAAGAAAGGCTGCAGGTGAAGGCGAGAAGCATTTTAACTGGTTCAAGCGGGGCGACGCTGTGCCTGATTTGTTGGCTGAGCCTCAAAAAGGTACAAGACGTAATACATGCTTGGAGGTACCAGGAACCAGTGGAGCTGTATGAATCGGAATGATTCGTCAGCAACGGGTAAATACCGGTTTATTTAAAGAGGTCTTTATCATTATCTGTATCGTGCCTATCTCTAATTATAGGGTAGCCATTACACACTACCATGGATGCTAATCTGATGGGATGCTCATCCTTCAAAGAATGGAATTTAAGATGGCCATATTACCTTTTAGGACTTGTGATAGAATAGTTTATATACCTATACATGTACTCAGCCTGTAATATTGCCATGCACTTGTAGCATAATGGTATACACTTTGTATAGGTATCTGATAATACCAAGAGGTACTAAGTACTACTCTCTAGTACTCTATACATTAGGCAGTCCGAGGTATTGCTACAGATGATTATGTCTGCTGCAAGGGTCAAAAGGCATGCTTCTTACACTTTGGATAAGTCGGCACGCCCCATCAGCACCCAATCGGTAGTCTCGATAGCTATCGCTGCTGAACCGCTAAGACATGGCTCGCAACGGCACAGCACCCGTTTCCATCCTCAGCCTTATACTCCATTGGATGGGATAAGGTGTGCATTATATGTAAGTCCTACCAGCCTTTTGCAGACCGCCAGGTCAGAAAGTCGAGACTTAAGACATCCCCCCTCTCTCCATCCGTCCCGGTTGAGAGACATCAATCGCATCACTCATCTCACATACCACCTACTAGTAAAGTAGAGGGACAATCAACCCCTCCATCTACCACCCCCTACCCCTCCAATTCACCACCATCGCCATCCCCATCACCCTCACCACCCCCTTCGTCCTTCACCATGGCCCTATCACTCCAAGAACCAGACATTCTTGCCGCCGAGCTCATCAGCAGCAAGAGCCACGTCGTCCCCGGCCAGCTCCTCGTCACCGAGTTCTTCTTCCAAGTCCCGCTAGACTACCGCAACCCCTCCGCCGGCAAGATCACCCTCTTCGGCCGCAGCGCAACCAAGCATGAGGTCCCCATCTTCGCCCCCGATGAGCCGCCGTCCCCCAAGCCTTACCTGGTCTACCTCGAGGGCGGGCCTGGCTTTGGCAACCGGGAGCCTCAGGATCACCCTCTCACCAGGCCGGCCCTCACCCGCGGCTATCAGGTGCTTTATCTCGACCACCGTGGTGTGGGTTTGAGCACTCCGGTGTCGGCCGAGATGCTTGCTCGCATCCCTGGCGGCAGTGGCCCTGGCGGCGCAGATGCCCAGGCAAAGTACCTCGAGCACATGCGACAAGACAACACCGTCCGCGACTGTGAAGCCGTTCGCAAGCGCCTTACCGACGGTTGGCCAGAGCATAAGACCCCCTGGTCCATCTTTGGCCAGTCCTACGGAGGCTTCATCAGCATCTCTTACCTCTCCCTCCACCCAAAGGGCCTGCGCGAGGTCTACCTCACCGGTGGATTGGCCCCCGTCGGCAAGACGCCCGATCAGGTCTACGAGGCGACTTTCCGCAAGACAGTTGAGCGCAACCTTGCTTACTTTAAGAAATTCCCAGCCGATGCCGAGATCCTCGGCCAACTTGTTGCCTATATCCAGAACGATGGCGGCAAACAAGGCATCCCACTGCCCGCTGGCGGCTTTTTGACCGTCCCCCGCCTGCTCACCCTTGGTATTCGACTCGGCTATCATGGCGGCGTCGATCATATTCACAGCACCCTTGTGCAACTCAAAGCATCACTCGACCAGCATGGCTTCCTCAACAGGCCTTCACTCTCCATCCTTGAAGGCGTCACCCCCTTTGACACAAACATCATCTACGCCATCCTTCACGAGGCCATATACTGTGACAGTCTAACATCTAACTGGGCAGCCGACCGAATAGGCAAGAGTCTCCAAGAGTTCAAGTGGCTTAATCCAAGCGACACCCCCGTCACATCAACGTCGGACCAACCCCTCTTCTTCTCTGGCGAAATGATTTTCCCCTTTCACTTCGACACTTACCCGGAGCTCGTCCCTCTCAAGGCCGCCGCCGAGAAGCTCGCCACCAAGTCTGATTGGCCAGCGCTCTACGACCAGGACCAGCTTCGCAAGAACGAGGTCCCCGTCTATGCCGTGTCCTACATAGAGGACATGTTTGTCGAGTACGAGCTTGCTAGGGACACTGCCAGGATGATCAAGGGCGTTAAGACGTTTGAGACGAATGTCATGTACCACACGGCCCTGCAGGCCAAGGCCGAGGAGGTTATAACGGTTCTCTTCAACCTCAGAGATGATACCCTCGATTGATGAATTGGTTGATCAAGCGGTTAATGATTTGGAAAGATGGATAATGCAAAAACGGTATAGAGCATAGGATAGATTTGGGCACGATTTACTAGAATAGAAGTTCGGTTATAATGCCTTTCCAGTCCGTCTATGTTGAATAACGCCATGTTCGTAAACGCCCACGCTCAAAACTCCAATATGCCATTCTATAATTTGCCTTCATTCCAAATGCCAGGTCTTGATTCATAACAAGGTCGTAAAAGTATATGCTGCTAGTCATGAATATTCTAACTGTTGTTGTTTTTCAAGCTTTGTTTGATTGTGAACATGACGTGAACTATTCCACGGCCATTTCTGCTTGTAGCTGTACTTCTGTGACGGAGATTAGAGTGGTCTTCAAGGAGTGAGGGTACATCTTGTTACTTACGCCACAACCTATTGGCCGACGCTGAAATCACACTTGCTTTTGCTAGGAGCTTCTCCTCGTACTTCTCATTATCTTTGCCCTTCACCCGTATCTTGTTGGGCTGGGCCTGCATCAAAATGGGAACCAGTTCTGAGGGGTCGGCGTTTGCTATCGCGCCAACGGTGCGATATCCATTCTCCCAGAATACTCGGCTGTGAAATCTGTTAGCTTCATTTGACATTTGGTTTGATGTTTACTCACGCTGTTCGACTTTTGACGAATGGTATCTTAGCCAGAGATAATAGGTCTGTTCTTGCCCCAGCCATCAATCTATCCGAAAAATGATCCAGAGCCGCCGCCATTACGCTATATCATCATTAGTCGTTGTCAGACATCAAATTCCGTCTGGTCTGCTTACCCCCATCCCATGTGCTCGCAGAACTTGATCATTCCCGCCGCAAAGCCCTGGCATGTCTGCGACAGGGTCTGAGCAGAACCCCGTGGCGTATCATACTTTCGCGCCACCACATGTATTGGCATCTCGTTGCACAAATCTCGCAATTGAAAAGCGAGGTAGAAGCGACGGTATACCCGAGCCAGATCCTTCTCCTCTTGTGTGCTTTCCTTAAGCGCAGCCCCTTGCGCCCTTGGTAACATTAATACACCGCACGAAAAGAAGCTGGGACAGAGAACTTACAGCCTGAGAACCGCAGTTGGTTTGATCCCTAGAAAACTAAGGACCCGGAGCCCACTCTCATCCAACTGATCCATCTCATTGCGGAACACTTGCCAGTTAACAGTCACGCCAAAGTCCTGGACTGGAGTAAAAACATATAAAATATGCATTTCTCCATCCATGACAAATGCTCGTAGTGTCTTTGTAAGTTCCACATGAATGAAGATCCCGTCAAATGGGTCAACAGAGGAAGCCACGATAGCTTTGCCCAATTGTGTGGGTGCGAAGTTGGCGTGAGAGTCACGAACTATGAGACCCATATCGTGGATCTCTTCTAAGCCGGATCTCAGACATTCCTCTACAAACTCTCGATCGTGTGTGTAGCTCAAAAGGGATTTGGTGAAATATTCTTGAAGTGATTCATGACTAGTCGCCAGGCGAACCGCGATAACTTCTAATATCGCCCTTCCTAGATGGTTAGCGGATGCTATAGCATGGCATGAGCGCACCACATACCTTTGGACTCTCTTATTTTCAGTATTAATGCAACTTATGACTTCTGGTATATCTGCATATACGAGATCCAAGACATGCTCAAGATCATCTTCACGGCAGCATAGATACGTTTCGCCCACTGGTGCCTTTCCCTGTCTACCGGCCCGGCCTCGCATTTGCCTCAGCATGGCCGGACCAACAAAATCGCGTCCCATTTTTGCGTTGTGGAGAATCACTCTTCGTGCAGGACTATTATGATGAGCTATAGTTTCTTCAATTCGACAGAGACTTGACCACTTACAGATTAATACCAGCGGCTAAGCTGCAGGTCGCAACACATACTAGAATGATGCCGCTGTCATAAGCTGCCGCAATCAGATCTCTTTCTTCACTAGTCAAACCGGCCTATTGAATTAGCTTGGAATACAGTACACAGACATATTCTTACATCTCAATCTCCAATTAGTCTATTGACCTTACTGATAGTCATGGTTTGTGTGGTACTTACGATGAAATGCGACCCCGTATAAGACTGCTTCTTCAAGAACAGGATCAACACCCGTGCTGAGACTTTGCAGTTCTCCCAGCAAGTCCATCCTCTTCTCTAGAATGGCAGTATCAATTTCATGTGGTTGGGGCATGACTCGACTAATCAGACGAGCATCCGACTCGCAGATTCCCCGACTGCCAGCAAATACCAGGGCACCAAATCCCATGGAGGCTGTCTCGTGAGCCAGGGCAATCACGGCATTGAGAACCGGATCGCCAAATTCTTTATGAACGGAGCCTTGGATGTGCCTCACTGGAGCTGTTTTACCTTTTGATAGCTCCTGTGCATTTAGTTGCATTTTGAACATGAACCCATTGTTGAAGGTCTTGTAAATCTTGCCGTTACACACCAAGTGCTCCTCAATCGGCACTGGTCTGTATCTAGTCTCGTACGAGTGGGCATTGAGCCATTTCGCAATGAGGTTCGCATTCTGACATGTAAGAAACCATTAAATCTTTGCAAGCTATTTGAGGACATACCGGAAGGGTCGCACTCATTCCAATTATTTGAATTGGCTGCTCTAAACTCAGCAACTTGGTAGCTATCAGTTCGAGGAGATAGCCTCGGTGGTCATCGTCTATCATGTGTAGCTCATCCAGGACGACTGCTCGAAGTTCCGATACTGTACAGTCTTCGATGGCAGTATTTATCAACGTATTTGCCTGGAAAAGCTGATCAGCTGAGAAATCATCCCATCGGATAATCAAAGCACACCTTTTCCAACGTGCAGATGCCAATATCAAAGTCTTGCCAAGTTGATCTAATCTTCCCGCCTCCGAAAAAGCCAATTATTTTGATAGAGTCATGATCAGCACGCTTTCTCCATATGCTCTGTTTCTCCTGGGTCGCCGTGTCTGTATTAATACGCATTCCTTCAACCAGGCTACGGAGCCAGCGAACTTTCTCCTGGACCAGAGCAACATAAGGAAGAATCAATAGGGCTTTAGCGCCCGGCTCTTCCATTATTCTCTTCAACATGAGCACTAGGCATCAATCAGCTACTGGAACCCCAATCTATTGCAGGTTCATATAGCTTACAATCAGCCACCAGGGACTTTCCGCCACCAGTGGGAGCACAATACACCAAATTCTTGGATCCATTCAGTAAGCCGGGCCCTTTCAGGCAATTTTTCTGCCAGGGGTAGATCTGCTTAATGCCAAGGGAAGCAAAATTATTGACGAGTTGGGTCGGAAGACCATAAATGGGGTGAGCAAGATCCAATTCGGGATCCACAGACGAAGAGGGTGTGGCTGCAAACACCCTTCGCTGGGAATATTCAGAAAGCTCTTTCGGGACATTTGGATTGGAATTTGGAGTGACAATATTGCTAGCAGACAGCCTAGCGGGCGTAAGGGGCAGATTGATAGCCCGCTGAAAGCGAACAGGACCTTGTGAAGCAGGTGCAGGACCCGCAATAGAGCGAGAAGCAGATGCAAAGTCTTTCTGGTCAGAATCATTGACGCTGGTTGACCAACTCCTTTTTTGCCCGGCAACCGATGTCGGAGCGAGTGGTGTCTGCCGTTCCTGAGCTGTCTGCATGCTCGTCTTGTGCATAAGGCCCTTCATGTTTTCCATGGCGGGCAACGGTTATAGCGCGATTCACAACGGGAATACATAAGTGAGGATCTCATTTAGTGATGAAATGTGGCAAAGGAAAACGGTCTAGTTAGCTATGCCATAATATGGGTCGAATCATCTTCGTCGCCCTTTTTGGAGTCGTCAGGATGGGCGCGTACAGTTGGGAAACGAAAGTCGTGCCCCGCACGTGTTGAATCGCGATATCACATGATTCAATCACGTGAGCTATGTATAGGGTCCTTGTCAGCTACCCTGTTGTATGAAGTGAAAAACAATGTAAAAAATAAAGCGATAGTTAGGTAAAAATCTGAGAAATACGAGAAAACAGGGCGAAACCATGTAAAT